>OX438909.1:2915611-4281559 GCA_949316265.1 Diarsia mendica
TCGATGTATTGTTTTGTCGTTTGTTTCCGGAGGTAATGACTTTCAATTCTTGGTATAGATTCGATATGTTCTTTAACAATGTCTATCATCTGTGTAGGGATCCCGGTGCTGCTGTGCTTTCCCCTTTTCTCAATGATCTCCGCAGTTCCTTGTTGATTTTTATTATCTAAAACAGTTCTTATAGGTCGATCATTAATACCAAGGGTATTCTTAAAAAAAGTTTTACAGACCCTCTGTTTTTTGTCATCTACATGAAAGTAGAATGCATTTTTAAGTTTTCTGTTGCTGTCCACTTTTTTATATTGATACTTTGGGACAATATTGGTCATATGCATAGCAATATAATCTCGCTGTCGCATCAGTGACCCCATCTTCCAATAATTATCAAAAAGACCTTGGCGAATCTCCTCTGAAATAAGCTCACGACACTTAATTCGACATTTTTCGTTACACGGCGGTCCTATTTTTCTTTCAGGCACGAATTTTAAAGAAGCTGAGACGTACGATTGACCCTTATTTCGTAAAATCTTGGCTAACTTTTTTTTGTTTTGAACACGTGCTCTCTTTTGGGCACGGACAGCAGGAACAGGCTCATTAAAGCTAGTCTCATTATTTTCAATGTCTGATACAATATTATTTGCGTTTGATGGAATATTGTGTAAATGTGTGTCGGTTACAGCATTGCTTGCAGTAACTTCAAGTTCCATAACTGGCATCAAATTATTGCCTTGTTCGTTGAGTGCTTTACTGGTAACAGTGGAATTTGTTGATGAAGAGTCTGACGATGAGGAACTTGACGTCGACGAGGATGATGATGACGTGGATGAATCACAGGACGTTACTGAACACTTGCGACGACGTCGTTTTCTTGAAGGTAAGTATGTACGATCATCATCAGAAGCTGGTGAGAAATCGCCGTTTGATCCATTACTTAGGTTTGATGTGGATGAATCTCTTCTATTAACCGCGATATTCAGTGGTTCATTGCATATTATGTTGTCACCTGAATACTCGGGCAAAGTAGATACTGATGGTGCACAGTTTTGTTCAAGGCTCTTTTGTTCTTCAATAAATGTACATTGTTCATCAATATAATTTGCTTCCATGGGTTCATTTTCTATATTGTAATTATTAGAGTCATTTTCCATATTTGTAAATAATTGTCTTTTGACATTTCTTAGCCGTTCTACACTGTCATTAGTTACACGGCGTCTTAACTGCAAAGTACTCAATGGATTGTATGAAGTCTTATACTCCAATTGTTCAATGTGCGGAATATCTTGAGATCTTTGTTCATTGGTACTTGCATTGTGATTTTCAAGACAGCTTCCAACTATGTCTCGTAGCTTTTTAATTCGCTCAGAAGGTAGTGGCATCGTTTACTGAAAAAAGTTATTTTATTTGAAAATTATCAATAATTATTACTACCTATATTCGTAAAAATTAAACAAATAATTGAACCATAAATGAAGAGAAAAATATTTTAAATCAAATTGCCCAGAATAAACCAAAGTACTATATACTCGTATCTGGCTCAACGAAATTGGTTAATTTTTTTACCAAGATCACAATAATGTAATTGTTATTAGTGCCTTTATAGCAAATTATGTCATAATTAGATGCATTTCCATTTTAAATGTATGGGTACCAAATGCCACTAAACAAAAATATACATAATTCAGTAAAGCGAGAACTAAAACTCTCGAAAGCATAATGTCACTATGCGTATAGTGTCGATATTAAGCACATAAATTCTATACTAAACTATGAGGTATAACGTCAGTAAGCTTATTATGTCAATATACATTAAAAAATGAAGCTACTTTGCAAAAGTCATAACGACATTTTCATTATAGTGTCATTATGTTGTTAACTGTTAAAAAAAAACAGGCTATTGTTATTTAATTAAAGACACTAAACAAAAAATGTCGTTATGACATCATTATAGATCTAAAACTTACCGATTTTTTAACTGCTTCAACGTCTCAATGCGTAAAGTGTCACGATTCCTTGCACTGAATAATCATTCACTGTTGACAACTCGTTGCGTAATGGTGAATGTGTCATTCTGCAGTCACAACTCATGCGTTTCGCGGGAAACAACGTAACGTCATTATGCCATCTAGCGGATTCTACGTGAACTATTAAAGCCAGTGTTTTTGGAAAAAATAGGGAATAGTTCATAGTATAGATGGCGTTACTTAGCTCAAAATTGATAATTTTTGTTTAATGACGTTAAGGAAATTAATGTGCGAATATGTACATAAAAATCACAATGTCTCACACGTCTTCGTTCCGATGAGCTGGTGAAGGTTGTGGGGATCCGCAGGATGCGAGACGTACTGGACCAGTCAATGCGGTGACACTTGGGGAGGTCTATGTTCAGCAGTGCACGTATTTCTGCTGAAATGATGATGAGAACGTCTTCTTCTTTGTCGTATGGTTAGTGCTTTACCTCGTGTCCGAGTTTGTAAAGTTAACTCTGACTTCTAGCTCATCGTCCGTCCGTCCGTCTTATGACTACGACAGGGCGTGTCGACGGCGCGTTCGTGGTCGTGGTCGTTCGTGGTTCCACGCGCGCCTCAAAGAGATGTCAGCAATATTGAAGGGGCCCCTTCAATCGGGGCTGCGGGTTGTTCGAAAGAGATACCGCGGCCTCGACACAAGGGGCTAAGAAGGAACATGGGTGGTTTTAGTCAGTAGAAGTTTGACAAACCCCCAAAAAAAAAAATGGCCTCTGACTTGGCTTTACATGATGCTGAGTATTATCAGGCATGTTGATTTTCTCACAATGTTTTCTAAACAAGTGATATTTTTAAAATACGCGAAACAAACAACAACGAATTCATAACAAGTTTCCCCACTTGTATTAAAATCTACTATTCTAAAACGAAAGCTGCTCTAAAAACACTTATCAAATAAGAACTTAAGTACCTACGTCCTTGCGAGGCTAGACAGAAAGTTTATTATGTTCTATAGGTAAAAAAAAGCAAACCACAGAGCTGTCCAGGCTTTCTTGCCACGTACTGGTCGAACAGAATAAGAGTCATCGATTCGAGAAGAAGAAGTAAAAAGAAATATAAAGAATTTAAGCAATTTTTATATTAAGAATCTTTGAGATGACAACCCTAGTCGGAGACAGAACCAATGAGTGACAAATGAATGTTTGTTCAATAATGTAGTTCGGCCGCGTAACTGATGCAACTGTACTAGCAGTTAACTATAACTAACTATAGTTTAACACAAGCCAAGTATTAGTTAACTCTATTGGCAAGAGTCCACGGTTACATCCGGAGTTATTTACTATACGGACCTTGTAGAAACTAGAACAAATTTCCGTGCGTTCAAGCAATTTTGTCATACCTATTATTGGAACCAAATATAACAGCTCACAACTTAGGACCCAGTAATATTAATGACAATAATATCCGTGGTGCTAGGCAACTGGGCTTATCTCAGTTGTATACGTCCCTGTGTGCCTATTGGCCTTGTTCTGTTCTGTCTCCTGCTGATATGGAGGGAAGTGGAAACTATGTTTTTCCTACTCCTCCGCTATTCTTTTCTGATTAATTTCGTTGCGGGATCCAAGACAGTTAAATCATTTCTCTGGGACTTCGTCGAGCTTCATTGTCTCGGCGCTTTTCTTGTGGTCGCCACTGTTGATTCTGGCTAACAGGAGTTACAGTGGTTTGGGAATAGTGTGGCGGGCTTGTCCCAAAAAAAAAAAAAAAAAAAAAAAAAAAAGAGTCCACGGACTGCATAAATACGTGCACGATCTTTCCCCATGGAGGTGGCAGATATCACAGAACGCCACCTGTTTCGATACTTACATACCTACTCCTTTCGCCTCATTCTAATTCATACATTTGGTCACTGCATCTTTTAAACTGTAATAGAGGATCGGTCATGGCTGTAAATTGTTGATCTTTGACAGTCGTTACAGATATAAGTTTTTAAACTGACATGGTCACTGACACTACTATTAATATCATAAACGGGATATTTACCATGTTTGATTACTGTTTTGAGTTTATCCGTGATCATGGTGCTTGTAACAGCGCCGAAATATCGGGAACTCAAAACAGTAATCTTTACAGATAGTCAGACCAGACCAGAACAGAGTCTAACAACTAACAACCATCGCCTCGGCTTGTGGAAGGGCTGGAAAAGGAAACCGGAGATGTCTGGACCTGAGAACAAGGGTTTTTTTGCTAATAAATGAGATATCACGCCTAAAGATATTACAGTCGTTGACACCTTGTGACACCCAGTCACAAGTCTGTTATCCAGTCTTACCAAGAGGTATCGTATTGCCCAGTAGACTAACTGGGTTGTGGAGGTCAGATAGGCAGTCGCTCCATGTAAAATACTGGTATTCAGCTGCATCCAGTTAGACTGGAAGCCGACTCCAACATAGTTGGAAAATTATAATTATAGGCAGATTATAATATTGTTTAAGAGATTGTCATTATTAGATTGTTCATACCTTTTTTATTTTTTGGAGTGTTGGAAATGATTCCTCCCACTCTGGGCGGAGCGGTAGGGAGTGTCAGACTTCTACTGACTAAAAGCCAGCCATGTTCCTTCTTAGCCCTTTGTGTCCGAGGCCGCAGTATCTCTTTTGAACAACCTACAGCCTCGACAGGACGTTTTACAATTATCAATTTATAATTCAAAGTTCCACCACACAATAATTAGTAGTCCACAGATTACTAATAAGATATCATAGGAATTGTAGGCGCTATTCCTATTAATAGCAAATTAGCAATAGGATATGTTCGTACTATCACTGGGTACGTAATAGCTATCGTACTATAGCTGGGTACTAATCTAATTAATTAGTATCGATGAGTATTGATGACTCGATTGTGTATTATTAATAAGTACTAGGAAGTATCGGGAATGGATCGTTAGCGGTGTCCAATGTGTCCAAGGCAATCTATAATAATTTTATGGTATTTTTCCTTGTTTTGAAGGATTTATGAAGACAACAGGCATGGATGCATTAGGTTATGATCAACTACAGGCTTCGTAAAAAAAATTCTAACTAGACCTTTGTAAGAGCGTTCACACCCTGTACCTATCTAAGTCTAATCAGAAATGAAAATGCGAGTTCTATTCGAGTTGAATTCAAATTGAACATATTTTAAATTCAGCTGAATTGCATTAGGATGTAGTACAAAATTCTCAAATACCTAATACTTTTCTTTGCATGAGAGGTCTTACCTCCCGTTACTTTAGTTAGACAAAGATTTTGGATATGAATTAAATGCCATTTGTAAACAATAGTAAAAGGAAAAAATTTTGACAGAGAGCCCCGCTGTCTCCTCATTAAATTAGTGAAAATGCCATCTAATAATAATACTTTAAGCACACATAGTGTACAGAGGCGGACTAATGCCAAAGGCATTCTCTTCGACGACACGGTTGGCGCAGTGGCTGAGCGATTGAACTGCTGCGCAGCGTGGCGCGGGTTCGATCCCCGCACGGAACAAATATTTAAGAGGAAATGCGAGTGGTCTTTTCTCCATACAAACGCTCTCGCCTGTTTTCTTTTTGGTTAATGACCCTAGAGCAATGATTTTTTACAGAATAATAAATATTAACTATTTCTATGCCCCTATGTTTTCCTTTTTGGGGGATAAATTATTTTTATAAGCACTAGAACCCTCAAAAAAATGCTCAAAATTGCTTGTTTAGATCGCTGTTAACAGAGTCCTAGTGTACAAATTTGACAACTATTAACGAAAAAAGAAAAACATAGCGGCGTAGTATTATAACCTCCTTATTCATTGTCTAAAATATCTTTTAAATTGGTTCAATATTGGAGGAGGAAATAGGCGAGAGCCAAACCTCGAATTCTAACTTTTTTCTACAGTTGTCCTTATCGCACGAATTTGAGGGCAGGAGGACGGAGAGAGACAGCGATAGTATAAAGAGACAGCACTCGCATTTCCTCTTAAGGCGGGGTTGCAGTAATTTTAAGATTTTTGAACCTATAAAATCGAACTAAATACGAGTTTTTTAATAAATAAAAATCATTACATAAAAATTGAACATACTCTCTAGTAAATCGTAAAGATAGAAACGCGATTTAGAATGATCGGCTCGATACTTTTTTTTATCAAACATGACTCTAAATCACAATTTCAAACGTGTGCTGCTAAGACATTTCATCATGAATTTATATGAAAGTTATATCAGTAGATAGAACTTTTTATTTTGAAATAATGGTGAAAACAGATTGTATAATTTCTTTATAGTTTTTCTCCAAGAAGCAAAAAACAGTCAAAATTTAGGCATTATATATCGCTCGCGCGGCAGGGCGGGGGGCGAGGTCGTGCGTACATAAAAACAAAGTACTGCAACCTCGCCTTAATAGCGATTTCTGATTCTCATTCTTTTTCGTATAATATAGGTTTACCTAATACTAATTTAGAAGTTGTCAAGAATGCTTCAACATGACAAAGAGTATCCCTTTGTCAGTTGAACCAAAGATATAACCATTATTGAACGAGTGCAAAATACCAATAAGGTCAATAGGGCCCTTTGAAATGACCCGCTGTCACTGCATCGCCTAACAATGTTGCAATACCTTACTTTGACAGTACCATCACGCCTGTAGTTCCTTTGATGCGGACAGAGATGATATAATGATAGCTTCATTATAGGTACGCGACTGACATGGGTTAAGGGTATTATAGATGTGGCGCTTTCTAAAATGTCTTTTATTGACTATGTGGGGTCGTAAAATTAGCACATTCGCCTGTTGTCTGATCTTTTAATGGATGTCGGTCTCTTAAGTAGTTGGTACTTCGGTGGGCTTAATAACGGCAGTGACTCGGGTTGACTTTTGGTTCAGCCGTGCTTGCCTAGGTTATAACGTTGATGGGTTAGTATTCACTGGGTTTTGTAGTTCAGATAGGCAGTCGCTCCATGTAAAATATTGTTATTCAGCTGCATCCGGTTAGACTGGAAGCCGACTCCAATATAGTTGGGAAAAGGCTAGGCAGATGACTTCGGTGGGCCTATGCAAAATATTTGATAAGTGGAGTTCTATCAGCGATAATTACTATAAACAAAAATGTATCGAACTGTTGTGTATCGGAATGCTTGTTGGAAATGTCAATCTTGTGGACTCTCATCGTAAAAAGTGATATTCATTTGTCTTCATTCATCTTAATTTTGTCAGGTTGATATCAGAATATGAGCGAACTGCATAGGTACCTACTAAAAGGAGTTTGCTAGTGCGAATAACTGTAATTGTTTTTTGTAAAGACATGGCCCTTTCAGATCCTTTAGCGACATTTTACTAGATATCAACACATTACTCTGTGGATACACTGTCGTTTCAGAGATTGTTTTCCTAAATAGCGATATCGAACGAACAATATTGAGTTTTGATTGACACCTTGTTTAAAATAAAACATTGTATTGTCAAATTAAAGCAAACAATTGCATTGTGCACCAGACCCAATAACCGACCACAGACAAAAAAAGAAAACAATTAAAAAAAAACTGTCAGCTGTCAAAACTCCCGCCAACCGTGCGTTTCGTTACTGCATCACTTGCATTCTCTCACAAATTAATTCTAAGCGCATAATACGAATTAGTTATGTTTAAATGCGTCTTGTTGCCTCGCCACGCATAGTTATACGCACTTGACCACACCGCGTGTTCCTGTAGTTTTGAATTGAATGCAACGTTGTTTATTGAGGGTGTACGGGCTGAATATCATATTTTTTTGTAAAGGTATGGAGTTGATTCGAGTTACTTTTTTTCGTTTTATTGTCTGGTGGAGTAGGCAATTAGATAGATTGGAAAATAGTATTTTGTAAACACGGTGTTAACGCATCAATGCGAGAATTGTTTCCAGGATTGCAGAATAGTAGGCATTTTTCGTCGGGTATTAAAAAAAACAGGCATACATTTTTACCATGCTGATTCATTTTTGAATCCCTATAGTTAGTTTTGGTCGCCTTAAAATTCAATTACAAATAGCACACACTACCAGTGATTCTGATCGCTTCAGATATAAGAAACCTCTCAAATATTGAGTATTAGAGGCTAAAGTACCTGCGTCTAATAAGTTTTTTTTTTTTGAAAAAGAAGCATGTTTGACCGTTGAATGGATTTGATAAAAGGGCGCTACTAAGAAGAAGAAAAACGTGTGGCACTCGGAGACTGCCGCGGTAAAGCTATCGCATAGCATTTTTTTATCAATTATTTAATTTGACAACCTCAGTTGACAACCTTGTTATTTTCCGTAACCATAGCAACCTGGTTGAAATATTTTCGTTACGGAATTTCTGGATTCGCTCTCCACGCTCAAGGCCCGCGATAGAAGCTATGCAATAGCTTAAAAAACGAACTGCCCCACGAGTTCTCTGTCCCACAATCTTTACATGCAAACATTATTTTTGCGATCACAAGTTGTCTGCAATATGATCGTTACAAGCGGCCATCAATATGCGACGCAGGCGATTATAACATTATAACTTTAACAAAACATTAAATATTACACTAACATTGTTTGAATCATGACGGGGTTAGAATAGGTGGTCTTTTAAATCTGTCAATTCTATTGCAGTCGGATGTTTCAATCTTTTAGTAATTCTCTGTGGAGTAGAAAGCACAATTTTTTCAGCTTTTTACATTTATTTTCTTCAAAATGATTGGGATTAGGTGGGCGTCATACTTAGCTGCCACTGTACCGACCGCTTTGACGGAGGTAATTATTTCATAACCACTATCAAAATAGTAAAGAACTGTGAGTATACCGACATGTCCTGGATCCATCATCCCGCACTAGGAATACCACATCTTCTCCCACAGAGACGATCTCTGTGCCCCAATATTGGAAATGTAGAAGGAATAGTAGGATGATTATGCTATAGTTAGCGCTAGTCAATTAAAACTCCCTGATAGATGTCCGAAGAAGTAACATATCAAAGCCATAATCGTCTTTCTTATGATCGGTGCACCATGTCTTCCTCTGTTCTACAACCTCAATTAGCCACCATCGAAAAGTAAAGATTGATATTAAGTTAAATCTACGCACAACATATCGCTAGATGCTAATACGGTGCTACAAAATTGCAATGCACGTAACTGCGAAAAACCGTTTTCTGCGCAGCCACTATCACTTCTATGCACATTACCGCGATGGATCTTCACTGTGATACTACTTGATCTCGATGCATATACTGCGAAAGATTTTGATTGCGATTCTACTTGACTTCGATGCAAGATACCTCGAAAGATCATTTCCACGGAGCGCGAGTATACATCGTATTAGCATTTATCGATATTCTGAACGTCGAGATTTCGTATTCTACTCTTAGTTCTGTTGTAAAATCAAACCATATTGCTTACTAAAAACTTTCAAGCTTCTCTTCTCGATTTTTCTCGACTTTTCCAATCAGAAACATAACAAACCGTCGAAAATATTCGCACCTACACCTCATCCGGGTGTTAATATGTATGCCGTTTGCTAAAATATGACGTAGCCATTGCGACATTAGATCTATTTTTTGCACTTACGTCATTGTCACCATGGCGCATCCTTTGACTTGCGCTGCCTACAAGACACCTGATTCTAGTTAACGCTATACAAAGATTAGCAGTAAACTAACTAGACACTTTTTCCAATCAAACATGGGTGATAACTGATATTTAACCAGTCTTGTTATTTGCTATCAGAGATTTTTGAATTTGTGTAAACGGCTTAGGTATGTGTGTGAGCCATGTGCACAGATTTCGACCATTTATTACTATTTTAGCAGATACGGCCCAACCTATGTGTCGCGGATTCGAACGCTTGGCTTTACATTGTGTATTTCATTACATCACCACTGCTCCCAATACGATTTAAGAAAACATCGTGAGAAAAACGGCAAGTCCTCCTATCAAAAATTCAAATTCGAATTGACTTCAACCAATCCGCGCAGGGTCACTGTGGTGGATTACAGATAACGTTATCTCACAGCGAGGAAGCCAAAGCCCTACCAGTAGGAAACCTGATAATGTTGTTCCTAGTTCAAATACTGCAAATATCTACATATTATTAGTAGTATTTTCTGCCATGGTGCATCCATTGACTCGCGTTGCCTACAAGAGACCTAATTCCTTTTAATGGCATAGTTAACGCACAGCTCACATGCGCAAGAGTCTATACTTTGCCAAGTGTAGCAAGGTTTCGTAAAAATATGTAATAACTTACACCCGTTAAGACTAGTCTTGTTTTGATACCGTTTTGTAACGGTCTGCGAGATATATTGATTTTGGTTGTAAGAATAGACTGAACGACCCTTGGCAGACTTCTTCGAATTATTATTTCATCACTACACATTTACACGCTAACACATTGTCTTGGTTAGATCATGTGGGGACCATTCAGATTAGTGTCCATTATTGGCGTCAATTGGTCTTTTGCCGATTTGTGTAGATGTGGGCCGTAGTTACTAGGTGAAGATTGCCGCATTTTGAAGTGCATGTTTAATGATTTTGCTACGAATCCATGGATTTCAACGAAAGAATTGTGAATTGATTGTCTCATTTGGGATCAATTCGACAGTTTTCTGAAAATCAATCATCCAGATAGATCTGCTATAATATTGCGCCTGTTGTTCCCCAAACGATTAAGAACAACTTTTCCTTTAACACAGGGGTGTACTCAAATATCGCCAGTTAAGCTTAAGTCCCATGTATAACGGTCTACCCCCTATAACATCGCAGTTAATGAACCAGGAACAAAATCCAAACTCCGTGCTGCTACTGAGTAAATTCTGATATTTATAAGAAATTCATCAGGAGGACGCTTCTACACATAAGCTGCTTTAACCAAAGATAAGCATCAGTTCAATCTCCAAAAGACAAGTCACGTAGAAACGTCATAAATCTATCACCTTGACCAACGTATCCTCATTTAAATAATGTCCGTGTCCCTTACAACATTTTATCGTCTCCCAGAAATTTACTATCCAACCTACCTAATGACACATTCTTCTCCACAACCATATTTCACTATTCGAGGTAAATTAGTCAATTTACTGTCAACGGGAGCCACAATTTTTAACTACACAGTCGTTTACACGTAACACATACACTCGTGTCAGAAAATCAGAATTCTCTTCGAGTGTCATAGTAATAATTTAATGGGTGCGTCAAACGTGCCTGTTTCCTGCGACTAGGGTGGGGTGTATAATGCATTGTGATGCAGTGAGGCGCTTGACGTTTTTAATCTATGACGTGTGACGTTTTTGAATATCGAAGCTGGTTATGGCTGGAGAGAAGTGGCTTGATGGTTTTACACTATGGGGGATATTGGTGATCGTTTTTTGTTTCCTTGATTGATTATTTAGTATCATTCTGAATTGATATCTCCTATTGTATCCATCTAGACGATTCCTCTCCTTACGATATGAGGGAAGAAACAACATTTTGTGTGCAACTATCGTTGCGCGCAGTCAGGTGATCAGGTCCCTTCCCATGAAGCTTACGAATCCTGGAGCGAACCGTCGCGGGGCGGCGGCGGCGGTTGCACGTTGCGGCGTGCATTCGTTGTTCCGTGATTCGGGGTCTCGAGCATTCGTTGTTGCGGTTTGCGTCGCTGCGTGCTTTTGTGCTCGCAGTGTTCGTTGTTGCGGGCATTCGGTGGCGTGTGGTTCGGCGTGGTGACTTTCGGAATGACGTATTGCACTCGTAGTTTCGTTCTTCTTCCGTCCTTCTGACATTCAAAAGTGCCTGTAATGGCTTAATTGAAATAAAATATTTGAGTTTGAGTTTGAGTTTGAAGCCTATCCAGCTACCTAGCTGATCGCCAGTCCATCTGGACCGACGACCTTAGAAAGATGGCTGTTACAGACTGGCTAGGAAAGGTGGAAGGTTATGAATGTGTTTTTAATGAAATTGAGATAGGCCTACGGCCAGTGGTCTGGATTAGGTTCAAGCCTGGACAGCTTTCAATATTGTATAAAGCTCAAGTCCGGTCCGGCATGGAGTACTGCTGTCACCTTTGGGATGGCTCAGCCAAATACCAACTTGCCTCACTCGACTCAGTAGAGCGCAGGGCCAGGAGGCTAATTGGTGACGCTAAGCTGGTTGCCAAGCTACATAGCCTGGCCCACCGCCGCAAAGTTGCTTGTCTGTCGGTCTTCTACAGACTGTACTTCGGAGAGTGTGCGCAAGAGATCCACGAACTTATTCCACCTTCTCCCTTCTTCCATCGAGAGACTAGGCGTACTGCAGATTATCACCCATACCTTGTCGATGTTCCACACATTCGTACGAAGCGTTTTGCTAAATCCTTCATTATTCGTACAGCCAAGGAGTAGAACACCCTGCCTGCGTCGGTTTTCCCGAGTTCATATAACCCCAATCTATTTAAGTCGCGAGTAAATAGGCTTCTTCTGGGTAAGCTCGTTCGACCTCATCTCTGCCCTTAGGGCAAGATTGAGGTCAAGAGTAAGCCCATTTAACATAAAAAAAAGGTTGAGACGATTGAGGTCCGCATATATGTGGTAACCTCTAGTGGAGCCAATATTTACAGTTTTCGCGAATATTATTGGCTCCTTCCAACAATCACTTCTGATGACTGTCTAATCAAAAATGAATATAGGTTCAACAGTAGGTACACTGTTACTGATTTCAGTCAATTTAACCAAAGATATAATCACTCTACCACACTAGTAACAATTTAACATCCCATCAATATTTCTCTTCCTAGTATCTATTACCGTTTTCATCGCTATCCCTTACAATTCCGATCGATACTCGCAAAAACAACACAAACCTATGATTATCTGAAACCATCCCTCATTCCAAATCGATCACTCAACAAAATGACAGATGCGTTCCTTTTACAAACTTTTTGCAACGAAACGTGTTTCGAAAATCGAATCCAAACAATGTTTAAACGGCCAATTATAATGGCAATTTGCTGGCATCGCTCCCGACAGCGTTAGAACGCCCATTTTAATACTTTAAAATAACAGTTTTTGTCCATGGTTTACTTATGACGGTGGATCACTTTACAAAAACCTTTTTTGGCCCTTCAATGTTTTTTTTTTGTTTGTGGACTGATTTATAAAAATGTTTAGTCCGTAAATTGGTTATGGTATTGTAGTAATTAAGAAAAATAAATGTCAGATGGAACCGTGCAATAAAAAAAAACCAAATGTATCAACTGTCAAAACTCCCGCGTAAAGTTGCATTTAGTTAACGTTGCTACAATTTTATGTCAATAAATGGGTTTTTCTATTAACAAATGAATGGGTCTTTCCTATCCAACATCAGCATTAAATCGTATGCCGTTTGCATATCAATAAGTTATCAGAATCAGGTCAAAAAGCCTTGAAACTATAATAATATTGATTCGACGTAATCTTTTCATTCATCTAGTACTCGATAGTACAGACTATTAATATGAAATCGTAAAATGATAATACTCGTATTTTACTGTCAATCGACCTCTGTTGATGTCTGGACATGCATTGCCACACAAGGACATAAGGCTGGGATTGTATTGGCGATTTTAATTCGCACACACCACGACCACAGTAACTTTACAATCTCAGAACTAGACATTTGAAGACATTATATTGCGACAATCAACCAAAAGATGGTTACTTTATGTGAGGCATGATTTAAAAGTGAAAAGGAGTGAATGATTCTGTGGCGTCTGACAGGGGAGAATGGATGAAGAAAATGTGTTGTGCCGACCCCAAGTAGAATGGGAAAAGTGCTAGAAGATGATGATAATATTGCGACATTAAACCCACACTGGATCCCCCGCACGGAACAAATATTTGTATGGCCTACAGATAGTTGTTTCGGGTCTGGGTATTTTTGTATGTGAGTTTAAATGTTTGTGATCGCACCCACGATACAGGAGATTTTTTTTTAAATTGGGAATTTCAGGTCGTAGACCCTCTCATAGAGAGGAGGCCTTTTTCCCAGCTGTTGGAATATTACTTAAGCTGATTATGTGCATGCAGTAACTTCCAACTTGTATAAACCAAGTTTGAGTTAGGAATCTTATTAGAAATTGAATTTTTGCATTGGGTTCATGGGTTCTTCAATGATAATGTTTTTTTTTATTATGAACACTGGAAGACAAAATAATCAAGACTTTCATAAAACAGTATAAACAGAAAGTATACTTTAGCTTTAAATATATGACATTTAATTAGACTAAATACTGAATAAGTAATCACAACACAATGCGACAAAATAAGTCGCAACAAACAATCGCAAATGCGAACAAAACCTTCCTATTCAATATGTATCACTGAAAGATCTACGCAATCGCCAACCAAACATACCTCCAACAGAAAACCAACCTTCTATCATATATGATAAGGTTTCTTTTCCTAGCTCGAGTCGTGAGGTATATTAGGATTCAGAAGAACGATCTAATAAAGATGGGTAGATAAGATACAATTGTCACAGTTTAAATTACTCAATTATAAGCAGGTCATGTAGGAGGTTTAATGCGTTTCTGCAGACTCGAGGAAATGTCTAGGCAGTAGATACAGGGTTATTTTTTATTGGGAGGCCTTGGAAAGTTAGGTTTTCTAACTTAGTAGTCAATCCATCCATATAAATAAAAAGAGAAGTCCTGACTGACTGACTGACTCATCAACGCCCAGCCCAAACCCTTGGACCTAGAAAGCTGGAATTTTGCACAGAGGTTCCCTTTAGAATGTAGACAAGGAATAAGGAAGGATTTTTCGAAATTTAACCCCTAAGGTAGTTAAATAGGGGATGAAATTTTGTATGGATAATCGTCATTTTCACGCGGGTGACGCCGCTGGCAAAAGCTAGTCATTGATAAATTCAGCCATCATTTGCCTAGCCTTTTCCAAACTACGTTGTGGTCGGCTACCAGTCTAATATTGTATACAACTGTATGTCGCAGATTCAACACCGAGGCACAATATTTAGAGTTGACAATTTAGAATAACGCCATCTATCATCGTTTCGGAAACGTCAAGCAGTGAGCTTGGGTGAGGTCGATACAGAGCGTGGCAGCACTGGTTTGACAGCTGTCAGTTGTGATATGTCAGACGTCAGTGGTCAGCATGAAGAAATAGATAAATATGGAGGCCACACTTAGAACAAAAGTTTGAGTCAAATACCTACGATTCTCTATCTCACTCTCTGTGGGCTTACCTCTCTTTCTAAGGTGGACGATAGTATTGCTATCTCGTTATTAAAATCTCCTTATTCATTTTTAAAAAGAGTCACCACACAAATGTAATCAGAAGTTAAATACTGTCAAATAATGTGCTAATAAATAAAAAGCTAAACTAAGATTACTGAAATTAAAATTCCAAAATAGTATGTCACGAATGCTTGACAAGGTTGGCGAATCAGTGAATTATTTTCCCATTTCCTAAGGATGTGGTAATGTGGCAACATTGGCCCCACATGTCAACATAAATCGTACCAATATGGCGGTTGTTTACTTTGCGGTTCACAGTTTCGTTTGAGATATTTGCCTGTAATCAAAGTTATAATTGAGAAAATGGTGCAAACTTGTGTAGTGCGTGGTTGTGGAAGTACGTGCATGGTGTCCAGGAGGTGATATAAGATTTCACGCGTAAGTGTTTAAATCGGGATTTTTGACACTGAATAATTGTAAACATATTTCTGCATATTTCTTTGTATTTTCAATTAATTACTTCATAAAAGCTTGACCTATGATTTAGTCAATGATAACTTAGATAACTATGTAAAGACCAAACAGTTTTACATTGAATTTCATGGACTTTCTGCAATTTTATTTGTTTTTGTTTATAAGGAGTCATACTGAAGTAGTGTGACCATATTGGGGATATATCTGGGACTTTCCGTGGGACCTTCATTAATTATATAGTCATTATCATACTCGCTTTATTACATTTTATTACTTTTTTCACACACCGTGTTATTTCTGTTAGTTCTTTGGAATAACATAACATTTTCGTGAATTTTTAACAGTAGTCAAATAGCCAATTACTATTTAAATAATACAGTAAATGTAATGAATAATAAAAAATTATGTTCTGATTTCACACTCTTCTGGTTTTAGGTCAACAGCGAAGCCCAGGTCTCTACGAAGATTGATATGGGCGTACAGGTGTAAATAAAATCAACTGAAGAAAAAATACTGCAGAAGAAATCTAAGATTCTTAAGCAAAGAGTTTTACGACAGACTAAAAAAATCAGGACATGTCTTCGTAATATAATAAAATGATTTTAATTTAGAAAGTGTTTTTGTTTCTTTTTGAGGTTTTATACATAGCCCCGTATTTAGATGAAAATACATAATATTAAAAATTCCACAGTGATAAAATTCCACCCCACCAGCCCTTGCGGTAGGCAACCACCTTGGTCGTGTCACCACCTCTTCTGTCATTATGATTTACTAGCTTTTTCCAGCGGCTTCGCCCACGTGAAAATGGCGATTTTCCATACAAACTTTCATCCCCTATTTAACTCCCTTAGGGGTTGAATTTCAAAAAATCCTTCCTTATTCCTTGTCTAGATTATAAAGGGAACGTCTGTGCAAAATTTCAGCTTTCTAGGTCCAAGGGTTTGGGCTGGGCGTTGATGAGTCAGTCTGTCAGGACTTCTCTTTTTATTTATATAGATAGATAGAAGATCATTAATTTCGTATTGCTACAGGAACTAAAGTTTTATACTGGCCATGGTCTATATTCTATTTCTGTGCGAAATTACGTAAGACTTTTTTGCGTGATTGAAAATGACAAACTGCCAAAAAAAATCAGGAACTTTCACACTGTAAGTAAACAGCTTCTTTCGTAATTTATGATTGGCATCTTTCATCAATCTAGAAGTGAACAGAGATGTGGATATATTAATTTAATCAAACACAAGTTATGAAAAGGAACTAGGTACGTAATGTCCTAGGTAAAATAAAATAAAGGTTACCCTACTTAGAAAGAGAGGGTCAGCCCACAGAGAGCGAGATAGCGATGCATAAGTTTTGCTTCAAGTAGGTATTCGAAGTGTGGTCTCCATATTTATCTATAACTTCATGGTGGTCAGTGATCGGTTGACGTTGACGTTAGACGCATTTGACTTGAGGGACGTTACTTTTTGGTGAGACACCAGTGCGAACGGTTGTGCTGCCCGCCTGTATCGAACTTACCGCGTTTCCGTACTTTAATCCATTTCCATCGGCTTGATCGTTTGAGATTTTGTTAATTTGTTATCGGAAGTGAATAAATAGGCGGTTGTAATCAGTGTTGAGACTATTATTTCGTACCTCCGCCATGCCGAACTTGGACTCTGACAACGATGAACCCGAAATAGTTGAACTACCTTCGTTATGTATAACAGTATTTTCATCATCATCATCATCATTTCAGCCAAAAGACGTCCACTGCTGAACATAGGCCTCCCCCAGGCGTCGCCACATTGACCGGTCCCGTGCGTCTCTCATCCAGCGGTTTCCTGCAACCTTGACCAGGTCATCGGTCCACCTAGTGGGAGGCCTTCCAGCGCAACGTCTTCCGGTTCGCGGTCGCCATTCCAGAACTTTTCGGCCCCATCGGCCATCCGACAGTATTTTACATGGAGCGAATATCTGAGCTCCACAACCCAGTTAGTACCTACTGGGAAATACCGAACCACAGATAATTTAAAATAATCTAAAAAACCCGACTGAATAAACTGAAAAGCAAAAAATCAAGCACATTTTAAATTAAACAAAACTTGGAAGCAGGCTCGGTAGCAGGATTTTTTTGCCTATAGTACTCGCGCCATCAAGACGAATCTAACGACGTATATTTCATTCAAATCCCTTCATCCGTTTCTATTAGGAGTTATGAGGGAACAAAGAAACGGACATACATACATACACGTCAGACACATAACCCTCCTTTTGGGCTTCGCCGCAGTCGGGTAATGCATAGAAAAAGACAGCATGATAAGTGTTGATCACGTTGATAGTGCAATGTATTGGTGCCTGGTTGATGGCAATAGGCTCATTCCTAACATGGAACTTAACATCACTGGCGAAATGTGGGTGCACTATTTGGTACACCTTGCCCAACCTTTCGGGTATAACAGGCGTGATTCTATGTCTGGCAGCATTCCATTGGGTGTATTTCGGGATAGGTCGATAAAACACTTGAAAAGTCTTACATTAAATTCGGTTCTTAGATTCACCACCTTTTTTTTTGGGGTGGGAAAGCATCAAATGACTCCTCCAACTCAGCAGGGCTATTGCGTATCTTTTAATGACAGTGGATAACTTAAAGTGTCTATTAAATAATTGTCAAGTGGTGAGTTTTTAAGAAAAAAATGTATTAAACCATAAGCAATTTACAGTTAATCTATGGACACTTTACGTTAGTCACTGTCATTAAAAGATACGCAATAGCCCTGCTGGGCAGAGCGGCAGGGAGTGTCAAACTTCTACTGACTAAAAACCACCCAGGTTCCTTCTTAGCCCTTTGCGTCGAGGCTGCGGTATCTCTTTCGAAAAACCCGCAGCCCCGACGAGAAGCTGGCCACCTTACATCATCCTGACAAAATAATTATAGTTGCATAGTCAAACACGGGAGCAAATAAATCTCCTCCTACACTGAATCTCCATATTTGACTAACAAGCATTAGATGTACATGTATGTATACACATAACATAAAATATCAATCAATCAACCATCCCATATTGCTCAAAAGCTCAAACACATTCGCTTTCCGAGAACAATATTCAACCTCTTGAATTTCACGCTACTCAAACTTTACGATTTCACGTGAAAATTATTTGTCAAACAACCTTTGTCAAATGTATGGTAGGTATAGTATACAATTTTTTTGGCGACAAAAATATTAATTTTATATTAACACGACCGTGAAAAGGGAATGACAGAATGATGGGATCGTTTTCCACTTCATAAGTTAAGTATCATTATTTTGTCGACCAATTTATCATTTGCGTTCGGAAAAATAAAAGTTTTAGGATTGTTACAAGAGAATAAGTTTCAAAATCGTATGACTTTAGAGAAAAGGGAGAAAGAATGTGGCTAAGCTATCAATAAACTGACAAAAACTCATAAAGGGAAGGAACGTTTGATTTTTTTTTTCTGAACAACTGCCGTTTTCTGAGAAGATGTAAAGTGGCTCTATGGCTATTTTATTTTTATTGTATTGTTAATAAGCATGCTAAGGGGAAGTCTTCGTAAACTATTAAACGGTTATATCGAACTAAATAGAATATAATGACCGTGAATAATGCACAATGGCTGACGGCAATCAAAGCGCTTTGTTAAATCCTGACTTGACGTCTTTATCCATAGACAACATTAAGTCTACAGTTCCCAAACTATCATGTCACCCAACCTCTTTGCAATAAAGTTCAATTTACCAGCCAGGAGTTTTTTGCAGTGTGCCAACACAGATAGATTTCGAATTTGGAAATAATTGTGTCATGGCGCCTTCTTAGAATGGCGAGTGACAATTTGTTGCAAATAAATCCGTTTTTATTATCGACATGAGATGTTCTTGTTACACAATGAAGTGTAGGTTTCTATTCAGTTTATCGATTGGTTATTGATCTACTGATGTAAGGATTGTGACACTTGTATTGAGAAAGAGGGCTGTCAATTGCTTTGGTTGTAATTTCAATGGCGGTAAGTAACTCATACAATTATTGTGAGGAGTCTTTCACACCGTTTTTTTGTAGCTAATAAATATTGGTTAAGTATGTTGAAGTGTTACAAAACCAGCTCATCAGAGTAATTATATTCAAAACGCTCTAATCAGAAAACAAAATTGAACGTGAACGTCCGTTTGAACTAAGTACTACAACTGCTAATTATGTTTTTATAATTAGCCTATTCTGCGCCACTGCTGGGCCTTCTCTGACCAATCAGCCAGGAAACGAGCCCAAATCGACACGCTAGCGTTTCTCGTTTCTGGCCCAGCTGTCCTGACTAATTCTGAAATTGTGACCCTCCAGTCCCATTTTAAACTCGCAGACTTAATGTAATATCAAATCTGATAAGCTAATAAGTTTATGTGAATATAGGTACCTACATATATACTTACTCATAAACACGTCTGCTTTCATTTTATTTGATTTCGCAAAATTAACCACAATCAGGCCAAACTCTACCAATCGTTCACTAAAAGAAGGCCGCACTAACTACAGAACCTACTCAATAAATCCTACGCACTCAATAACGACAAAATCTACTGAATGCAGTTTTCAAATCCAACTGCCATTAACCACATTAAACCAAAGAGGGTAGATCACATCACCCGTTCCTAATTCAATTTGAGCCAATGAATAACGAGCCGCGCAAAATTAACTGCGCACACGTTTATAAATTACTTTACAATTGTATCGTGGGGGAGTCTAATGGGAATTAATAGGGAATTGTAATGTTTATTTATCTTTTATTTTATCATTTCTTTATTGTATTGAAGGTTGTAATTATTTGAATGTGTGTGGAGTTAATTATTTAATTATGTTGAAACTGATAGAACAAGGAAGAAAACCTATTTATTTGCACTGTATTACGTGACGTTAAATGCAATAATAGTTCTGTTACATCCCTGCAAATCAAAAATAAACTATCTTCCCACATTTACGGAATCATGCGAAAGAAAGCAACCTATTTACTACAACTGCATATGGTAGTGAAAACAGCATTTTGAAGATGATTGCTGCCAGATCGAACTACCCTTTTTGAGAGACACTGAGTGTCCTAGGTCTGGATAAATAATTAAATTGTAACCAACTACTACCAGTTCTCAACATAACCCCTTTAAGGTTACCAAACTGACATTCGCTTTCTTTTTGTGTATGGGGTCCGCAGTTTAATCTAGGAGGTTGTCGACTGCTCAACTGGACGTTCTTGTGGGTGCTTTGAGTGTAAGGCCTCCAGGCAGGGCCCTGACATACCTCTCAACCTCTTCGCTATATGTACTAAATTATTTCCTAACAGATTTTTTCAGTGTCAATTGTGATATGGCACCTGCTAAACTTTCAGCTTACCTTACTATGCATATTCTCAGCTTTATTCAGCTTCCATACAACACAAAGACTTAACAATTTCATCTCCCATCCAGCTACAAATTCTGAGGGTCATAATAGTGCAGTGTAGATTACAGACTGTACTATCCTTTCCAGAGAATCTGGGTGGGAACTGTCATTGGTTCATAAATAGATAAATAGTAACAAAAAAAATACTTCTACGTTTAGGTACTTCCTTAAACTTTTAGACTATAGCCATCTTTCACCATGAGCTCTGCTCCTGCTGCTCAGCTCCTGCTGCTTGCACACTACAGGAGTTGATGGAGGCTACTGAAAGTGCCGAACTCGTCGCCAAATTTTGGGCCGACTCAATTTAATTGTCATCGACACGCTAAGAAGAAGACCATGAGCTCTATGGTAACCAAACTGACATGTTTCTCTACCTCTTTGCAATAAATACCAATCCAACAGATTTTTCAAACTGTCAACACTTTTCTAGGCAAATACTCGTAAGTAGGTACATTTCGAATTTGGAAGCAACAGTGTCATGGCGCCTCCTAAACTCTAACACAGCCGTACGTATCCATGTTCTTAGAAAGCTTAGAGCATGGGTAAGTACTCAGCTTCCCTATAACACAAAGACTTAATAATTTCATCTCCCATCCAGCTACAAATTCTGAGGGTCATAATAGCGCAGTGTAGATACAATCTCACGCCACAATGGTAAGGTCTGACGTGCAGGCGTTACGGCGTGGCCTCCCGCTGGGCTAAACTATTGTGGGTACAGGGATGGAGTGGTTTGAGGACTGTGGAAATATTGTTATATTGTGGAATAATGTTGCTGGAGGACTTTGTTGAAATGGTGCTTGGGGAAGGACAAAGATTGAATCTTCAGTGTGATAGTTGGATGATTTGCTACACTGTGTATTGCTGTCTTGAAATTCAGTGTACATATTTGTAGGTAATAGACTCAAAAGTTTGACCGAGCAAACATAGACTGAACTGGCGTCGAAATGTTGCGGTTAAACTTAAACTTGAAGATAACGTCAATCGATTAATATTTTTGTAAAAATAATAGGGTTTTTTGTTTCTATAATCCACTACTATTACTTTTCTAAATGTTGAATAAAATATCCTTGTTTACCTAAACATTAACTATGCTAGATTTCAGGCAGATAGGTACTGAATTATAACCATAAAGTTTACATTTCAAAGTTATTTGATGGTAAATCCCGTCAATGTAATTTATTGAATATTCTTACCACTAACATACCCGTAAGGGCCTTGTTGTTTGAAATATTTGTTTTTCTTTTTAAAAAGGTTTTTGGATTCCTCTCCCCAAATCCGTCCCTGTACCACTTCACCCGAAACCTAAAAACACCCAATACACCAGGATTCTGCTAATTATTAGGAGAATAATGGCCCAACCAATTTATGGCCCTTAACAAAGATATATGGTCATTTAATGGCCTGTCCCGGCCACAAATGGCCTTTGTCTTGTACTATGGTCAAAGACCTCCTTTGGCCATTCAAGCTGTGTTTGGGCACCATAATTGGCCATGTAAAATTTTATGAATTAGCCCTTTGTGTAAGATGATTATTTTATTATTTAAGTCGTTGGTTACAAAGTGGTAGATTATTGTTTTATGACAAAATTAGTGAGACTGAAATAGAACAATGAGTGGTTTGTTTTCTTTATTGTTCTTGGTTTTGTTGAAGTTTGTTAAACGTTCCTTTTCTTATTCTTGTTCATGAAAGTGGTGTTACCATTTTTGGAACTTAGGGACACGTGGCAATGACGGCTATCGTTTTGCACTCACCAGATGGTGCCACTGGCAAGTAAGGTCCTGTCATCTATCTATCTATCTATATCTATATCTATATATATATTATATATATATTTATAAAAATGTTATGTTGGTTTGTGTACGCTTCAAAAACTCAAAAAGTTCTGCACCGATTTTCGTGCTGTTTTCACCAATGGATAAAGTAGTTCTCGAGGAAAGTTTTTAGTATATAATTTAACCGACTTCCACGCGGGCGAAGCCGCGGGCATCAGCTAGTTAATTAAATATAATCATGTATTCTACTTTAAAAGTAGAGGAATACCAAAGAAACGATGGATGGACTGTGTTGAGAATGATATGGTAAGAAAGGAGGTGTCTCATGAGATGACGAGAAACAGAGAAGTATGGAAGAGGAAGACATGCTTCGCCGACCCCAAAAAAATTTGCATAAGAGCATGAAGACAATGTTATCATCGCTACGCCTTGAGCCTTACTGGCTTGTTTGTGCCCCAATACAATATCTAAAACCAAACCTTATAAAGTTTAGTGACAACTTATATTATACATTTTTTTCTAGTAACACCCAACCCAAAATGTCTTCTAAACATCTACAATCCACCTACAAAATACATCGCGAAAACATACAAAACTTCCTTTAATAAAATGTTTAACGAATGTATTAAAAGAATCTTGTTCTATCCTACTCGACTCCTACGCAGGTATGTTCGTAACAAAATGGAGGTACTGTATATTGTGAGCTTGTAACTCGATTCCTTGTGGAAATACATGAGTATTGAAACAATTGACGATTGAAAACCGTGTTCGATTTACGTGAGAATATGGAGTGTGGTAGGTACGATATGATCATTATTTTGTCATACATTTTGTAGAATATAGCATAAAGGGGTTTTTTTTTCAAAATATCATCTTATCATTTCTACAATGTCAAGAAATGGAATTAAGATCCATGTAGCTTGATATACAAGACATACAAGGTGTCTACCGGGGCTGGGTTGTTCGAAAGAGATCCTTCCTTCCTTTCCTTTTCGTGTGGGTAGTAAGGTCTAACGACCCTACGCACCCTAGTGTCAGAGTTTCTAAACCGCCGCAAGGGCCTCTGCCATGACATGGTTTGACGACCGCCATTTGGCGGCCGGGACCACCGGCTTATACGTGCCTTCCGAAGCACGGAACCATCTTTTTATCAGATAATCAGGTGATTCAAGCCTGCAATGTCCTAATCAAACTGGAAACAACTTTACAAAGTATGCTTCCCGTGGGAATCGAACCCACGACCACCTGGTCACAAGGTAAACGCCTAAACCACTCGACAACGGAGGCAGTTAAACGAAAGAGATACGCGGCCTCGACACAAAGGCCTAAGAAGGGACATGTGTGGTTTTTAGTCAGTGGAAGTCTGTCCTTCCGCTCCGCCCAGCGCGGGAGAGAGTCATTTGATGATTTCCAACCCTCTTATAAAAATGAAAAGGCTTACAAGGTGTGCGTTTTCAGAACAAGATAGGTAATGTTATAAATATGAGAGAGTGTGCGACTGCCTCTACGGGCAGTAGCACACTCTCTCATATTTATAACAGACACAACACCTCACTCTGGTCGGAGGATCCTTCTTTTTGCCATACAAAAATGAGAAGTTTTCTCCCTATTCGTATCTCTTACCCCTTTTTTGCCGTTACAGGAAGTGGCCCGAAAGACTAACAACCAGATAGGCAGTCGCTCCATGTAAAATACTGGTATCCAGCTTCATCTGGTTAGACTGGAAGCCGACCACAACACAGTTTGGAAAAGGCAGGCAGATTATGAATAGTTTCTTGGTAAAAAGTGTAGAGACAGGGCTGACTGCCCCTTCTTCTTGCTGGCTAAAAAACTGACCTACTAATTCATCGTCATGCCACATTCTTAAAGTGATAACATCAACATCGAGTCAATTGAATCAGACCCACCATTTTGATTCTCGTAAATAGAATGGTTGTCGTATTTGAAACAAAAAGAGAAGTTATCCTTTGCGTGTGGGTGTCAAAGCTACAAAGCTTTGTGTATGAGCAGCATACAGTTTAAACTGATCCTATCGGTGTTATTGACATAATCTGGTTTGTCAAGGGCTGTAAATGTCTGAAATGATGACGGTATAAAAGCTATTTGGACCATGCTTGTAGGAAAATAGTCCGTTTGAACACTATTTCAACCTTGTAGAGTCGAACTGCGAGTCGCTCTACCTAAAAAATTGCTCGTAACGAAGATGGAGGCTGTATACTATTTTACTAACCATAGAAATTAATATTAGTAAAATAATCCCCAGAGAATGTGAAATGCTACCGGTGAAAACGACAATTGTTGTGTAAGTATTAATTTGAACTAACCATAGTAATCGCATTTTAGAAAGATGTAGGCACAAATTCGAATCGAAGCACAGAGTTTTAAATTGATTCTCATTGAAATATAAGCCCATAATCATCACCCACAGCTGAGTATATAGGCCTCTTCTTTTTTCTGCTACACTTCCCAGTTCAATTATTGTTTTCCGACGGTCTGGTTCCTTTGGCCTAACCACTCTTTATAAGCCTTACTCCTCCGTCGATCATCTTCGTGCCTAGCCAGATGTTCTGCCCAGGTCCACCTGGGCAGAACATCTGGTTAGACACTAAGGCTCATCAACAAACGAGGTTCCCAACATTGTAGATTTTCGTTCGATGGCAAAATTCTTAATTCACATGACGCATACCAATAACAACGCAAATCAAGTTTCAAACCGAACCACATAAGCTTAATAACATCTGTCTTCCCAGAGGAACAAGCCTAACAATACAAAGACAATACATCCCTAGATATAAAACCCCGACAAGCAAATAACACTCGCTATAAAAAAGGCGTACAATCGTCCGTTCGTACAGCCCTATTGTCAAGACGCTGACTCCCTAAATAATAGAGACATCAGAGACAACAAGACAGCTATAACTTATTCAAATTAGTCGTAATACGATACCTGGGTCTGGTGCGTACGTGCGCCCAATATCTGGCTATCTTTGTGGGTTTTTGAGTGGAGGTACAGTAAGGAATTGTGTGTAGTGGGAGCGATGGAGAGGAGATAATGAGCTTCTTGGGCTATGGTTTCGGTGGTTGATGACAGGCAGATGGTTGTATAAAAACCGAAGGTCTACATGTATTAACTGATATTCTATCAGCAAGAACGAAAATTGATTAGCCAAAAGAGACAAACTCTAGTAAAAAGCTTAATATCAATCCCGTTGGAAAATGCTGTGAAAATACGGATCACTTTGAATCAAATCAAATCACTTTGAAAGCGGTTGTCATTTATCTAGGCACTTGTCATCGATTTTGCAAAATTTTTTATGTTAGAAGTTCGTGGGCAGTAATGACACAAGTACGTTCAACGGAACATTGTGTTTTCTATCTACAAAGTGTAGACGGTCCAGCTCAAGAGTGTACAAACGATACCCTAGCCACCTCTGAATATTGGTTAGTTTTAAATTGATTCTCATTGAAATATAAGCCCGTAATCACCCACTGCTGAGTATATAGGCCTCTTCTTTTTTCGGTTAGTTAATCCATGTAGATAAATATTGATCTGTACCTGTTATTGCTAGACAATAAAAAAAACTACTATACTATTGCTGGCATTTGCAAGTTTGCTTTATTACTCTAATTATTTTACTTTCAATCGTCAAAAGCAATATCTATCATTTCAAATTTCTCGCTTCGCATAGCTTCGCATCACCCTCCAACTACTCCACAAGCCTTCCTCTCCTCATTCTCGCACCAACCACGGCGCTTAGTGTCATCTGATTTATATAAACTTATCTCGTAAAGAATTATATTACGGACGTGCCTGTAATGCCAGCTAATGAGTTATGTGAGGAGAAGACATGTAAACATACGCTCACTGCGCTCGCTCACGAGCTCACATGATTGGTCGACTGTTTAAGGGGATATTTTCATGGTGACTACGTTTTGTAAGTTATGGCGTAACTTTATATTTTGATGTGTTGTTTAGTTTTAATTTTTGTGGAGTGTATGGGAGGAATATGAATGTCTAAGATATCTAAAGGTCTAAGAATCTATGCAGTAGTTGCAATTGCACTGGTTTCTACAACTAGGTATAAGTGGACGCAAGCGCGACTGCTGAGCAAGAGGGTCCTGGGGTCGCTTCCCAGTTCGGGCAAAATGCTATTGGAATTTTCAATCAGGAATTTCTCAGTAGCAGCCACGGAGTCTACATATGTGCCCCGTTGATGACAATAGGTTCGCCCCCTATTACATGGGACTTAAATGTAACTGGTGTACTTACTCTGCATAACGAACCCTTTGGGGATTTAGGCTTGATGCTATGTTATGTTCTCATAAGACAAAATTAGAAAGATTTCTATGGCTTAGATTCTGCTTTAAAAAAGGTACAGAAAAACAGATAGACAAAAAACGTAACACCAGTAAAATCTGATAGAAAATTAGAAGTCTTATAAAAATTCCACCTGTCACAAACGCCCAAAGCGTCACACAAAAAAGTTTATTCCACCATTTAAGTTCTAAACAGACTTCCGAAAGATATGTGACATCGGAATACGGCATTACAATATATTAAATTATTCGAATAGGTGACTTCCCGCGGTTTGATGGCCGACTGTCCATTGTGTGGTAGCTCAGTTGCTACCTTATGTCAATAAGCAAGTTAGTTGAGAAGGCTAAGTGGTAATATTGCAATAGCGTGGGATTCTTAGTGACAGTATTCAACTAACCTTCCCCGACACCGATCTGAAAATGTCACTGATGTGGCTTGAGGCCCGGGACCAGATGAAATATCATTAAACCTTTTGACAGAAGATGAAATACCATTACACCCTTTGACAAAATTGTCATAGCAGCTTCAGTAAATGTGATGTATTTTTAACTTTCTCGTACTATTTTTGCTAGTAGAACGTCACTTTGTCATGGGTAGAAAGGGACATCGAACCACAAATGAGCTGAAAACTGTATAACTCTTTGGGAGTATGAGGAACAGGGTGTAAAGCTCCTCATCCCCCGTAGAAAAGGGAGGATCCTCCGACCGGACTGGTGTTGTGTCCGGCGGGCTAACTGCCCGACAATTGTAAGTCGGGAACTCCTATATAGGCTTATGTCGCGGATAATGTTCGTAGCGCGATGTAGGATTTTCTGTCGATCGTTGTTAGTACGCAGGTGTTGCGATAGATGTCGCTAGTCGCCACAACTCTATAATTTTATCATTTGCGACTGGAAACCGATCCCAAGGTTTCCAGTCTAACCCGATGCACCTGAATGGAGTGATTGCCTTTCTAACCTCCACGACCCAGTCGGTTATAATATTATTATTATTATTATGAGCCCATGTTGTCCCACTGCAGGGCAAAGGCCTCCCTTCTCTCTTTCCACTTTTCGCGATCCAGTGCGATGGTAGACCAATCCCTTGAAAAAGAGTCCAGCTCATCCCGCCATCTCCTTCTGGGCCTGCCGCGTTGTCGTTTCCTGCCTTTTGGTATCCACTGAGTGGTAATTTTTGCCCATTGCTCCTCCGACATGCGGCAGATGTGACCAACCCAGTTCCATTTTAAACTCGCAGCAGTAAGACCAACATCAGCTATTTGGGTTTTAGAGCGAATTATAGTGTTTCTGGATGCGGTCCGTAAGTTTGACACCCAGTATACTTCGCTCCATAGCTCGTTGGCAGACCCCAAGTGCGGACTTCTGACGTTTCGTAAGCGACCATGTCTGCGCTCCATAGGTGAGAGTGGGGAGAATGCACACGTTGGATATAATATATTTCTATAAATTACTTTACATTCGTTGTTAACCTAGTTAACTTATATCCAAAGAAAGTGGTCGCTACATTTGCTCATCCATCTAATCAAAAGGTTTAATTACGGAACTCTGATATGCACCAGGCAGACATGGTCTTTGATTTTGAAATATTTCTATTCTTCTTCGATTGAATCTCCGCTTGATATTTTGTGTAAGACATAGGTATTCAAGACTCTACCCGATAAGTATAGTGTATTGAGTCGACCTTCTGTTTACTATTTTCTGTATACCACCACGGTTATGAAGATATCCTAACTTTTGAATAAAATTAAATTGAAATTGCTGTCTACTTTATAGGATTTATGGTCAATTTTGGATTTTTGCTGTGTTTTGTTATGTAAAACCGTTGGTTCTTGAATGCTGGTTGTTGTATTGAAAAGAAATGGGATTATTATGGTGTCTGGTTCCGTTCGATCGCCCGGTCGTGTAGGAAGTGTCGTCTTTAGCTTGGGAGTCGATTCTTACGCAAATGACAAGCTTGAAGCTCATTTATTCAAGATGGACTTGAATGAGTGTTTTTTGAACACGTTCAAATTCTTTGAATTCGCCCACCCTTTTAGCTTTTAAACTAGGAATTCATAGCTACCTACTGCTTTAAATCCCGCAATAAATACCTACATACTAACAGGACGTAGAGTTAGATTTCACTGGTATTCAGCCTATAAACGTAAGTAAAGTAGTAACGAATAGTCGGAAATGTTAACTATAAGCCTTTAACATACTTGAAAATATATAATGTTTATGTAATGGAGAGACACTGTATTTCAAGTCACAAGTGAAAACCTAGTTTGAGAGGTTCGGGACCTATCTGTGAGATATAATGTTTGTATGTTCTATCTTAAGATATCTGTCTGTAATCCTGTTGAAAAGCCGTTCTAGAACTACAAAATACTTCGAAAGCAACAGCCGCTTGTCTACGCCCCCTGACCAGACAGTTTGCCGGCAAAAATTAAATACGAAACATCAATGTTGCGTAAAATTCTTTATTATAAACTTATATACGACTGGGCAGCTGTCATTTCACACAAAGATCACGAAAATGACCAAGTAATAGACTAAAAGTTAACAAAACAAGATGTCAGCAAGTCCACGTGTCTATGGAAATTTATGATACTCTGACACCTTTTCTAAAAACTTTTTTTTTAGTATGTGACCATCTGTCGCCATTGTGTGAATGAGAAACTAATGGTTTTTGTATTGAGTTTTAATTTTGCATTAAATTTTAACAATGTTGTTTGTGTGAATGCTTTTTAAAATGCTTGTGTCGTAGTATGGTCAGTTATAATAAATGATAATTGAGTGAGTTGGCATTCGATTTGATGCGGTGCAAATTGATTTGTAAGGCTCTGCCACTTAATAAATATGTGCGAAGCAAAAGTGAAGTTGACCCTAGGTTAATCAATGATTTTACTATTATTTTTAATTTATTTAAGACTTAAATTGAATGGAAAATACGTTATAATAAACAATACACTACTGAAAATAGTTTATTATGAAACAGCTCTGCCATTTTGCAATCAGATAAACTTTTCGCTAAGGCCTATCGTTAACTTGAACTCTACCTTTGAGGAGTTCTAAAAAATAAAGTTTTACAAACTCCTTTCCGGACAGGCACATAATCTGTCAAAATCCTGACGCGTCCACAACTTGTCTTAATTAAGTGCACTTCTTTGTACAAAAAGGAACATTTCTTTTAATGTTCATGTTCCTATTTAACATAATTAAGTCATTGGCATTGTTTATATGACGGCCTCTATCTATCATTTATTTACATACCTACATAAACTCACGCCTTCTTCCCATAGGGATGGGCAGACACCACAGAACGCCGCACCACGATTCTTACATACTCCCTTTGCTTTTCCACGTTCATACTTATGATCATACAGTCTCCAGCTGCAAGTCAGCACCTGACCTTTCTAAAGAACCTCACAAATAAGGTCACTATATCTATCCATCAATCAGCCCCAACACTAAACACTAAAAAAGAAACTAAAAGAGAAACTTCAAAAACTCACAGTTGCGTGTTACAATTCACAACTACCGTCAAACTAACAAAAAAAAGTCTCTTAACTGACTTTAAAATGAAGCAAAAAATGCCCACTTTAGAAGTGACCATGGCTAATGAAAAGCCCACAATGGGTAGCTAATTGAAATCGACACTGGTTACAATAGGAATACGGTCGATGCTTGAACGAGGGTGCCGCAAAAAATTTGGACATCTGGATGGTCATGAATAGGGTGTTTGACTTGACTAGAGTGCGCGGTTTGAAAGGAGTCATTTAGTAACTTTTAAGTTGATTTGCTCTTTAATGGTGATTTCATGAAGTATGCGTTGCTATTATAACGTCTAAATTATTCTTCTCATTTTATTAGTAAACTGATGGGCCGGGTGCTGGTATGGGATGCAACCTTCAGACACGCTGGCCTCTTCCCATCTACTTGGAACCAGCATCAGAGCTGGTGCGGCTTGTGAAGCGGCTGAAAAAGGTAAAGTCTCAAAATGCAGGTGTCTAGGCTTCGAATATGATTTTGTCCCATTCGGTGTCGAGACCCTTGGTCCGTGGGGTCCTACCGCTATAAGGCTTTTTAAGGAAATTAAAAAAAGGTTGGTCGACGTCACAGGAGACCGAAGAGCTGGCAGCTACCTCGGACAAAGAATTAGTCTAGCTATTCAAAGGGGGAACGCTGCCAGTATCTTCGGAACCTTGCCTAAAGGGACTCCTTTTAATAATATATTTTAGTTACATACATATAGATTGTGTTATTTTCTTTAATAAATTGATAAATAAAGAAACGTTAAAAACGTATAATAATATTGAATTAACTATTTGTGAAAATGTCAGTTCCGTCAATTACCTATATAATTAAGTAAGTATTTAAAAACTGATATTTAATGATGCCTGTTTTTAGATACATTCACTTCCTCTGCTCTCCAACCTGTAGTGGGATACATTAAAAACTTACGTCGGTTGTGTACTTGATAGTTACACAATTGAAAAGGTCTCACCCTGTATCGCTGCACACTCAACTCCATCTAACAACAATTTGCAAGCAATTGGGCATCCAAACCGGTTTCACACCCCTTGGATAACAAGGGAATGCTCACAATTATACTATAGCAGATAATGTAATACAAAATACTCAGTTTAGTAAGTAAATATTTTCAAATACATAGAACCAACTAGTTAATAGACCGGCACTAATGTTAGGTATTGTTGTGAATCTGACTGACCACAACTGACAGATCTCCTAAACTCCTAATATAGGAAAAAGGCTAGGCTGATGGTGATCATGGTAGGAAACAGACTACAAAGGTCAATATAATATTTTTCTAAAACTAACTAGCTTTTGCTCGCGGCTTGCTCCCGTTTTTTATGGAAATTAAACCCCGGAAACGTTTTAATTGTAGTCTATGACACGCGGAGATAATGGAGCTTCCCGTTAGTGAAAGAATTTGCGGAATCGAATTAGGAGTTTCGAAGATTACCTCCTACATACAAACCTACAAACTAATGTATCTTTACTATAGGCAAGTAAAATAATTCCAATCAAAACAAATTAAACCAATCCACAAAATTGCGATTTTCACAAGATTCATTTCAAAAGACATAAATGCACCATTATGATAAAACCCGACATAAGCCCTTTTGACTCTCAACAACCCAACTTATTTCACGGTATTGAACTATTCACGGCTTTCGCAAAGGACTTTTTTTTCTAAACCCTCGAAAGCGATCCGTTTTTTTTTTTGTAAATTTAAACCAATTGGCTCTAGTGGATTAAGAGGGATGAAATTTGAGTCAGAAGTGGATTTCTAAAAGGACATGATTTTACGAAAGATTTAATGAGTTTCCAGAATTATTGCGGTTTCACTTTTGAAGGATTTCAAATAAACGTAACGCGTTTTTGTATGAAAGAAGTTTAAGGTGTGGTGTGTGATCTTTTTTACCGCTTTATCTTAATTTTACGGGATTTTGACTAATTCACTTTGTAAATATAATTAGTTGTTTTTTCGGAAACTTTCTTTATTGTAGTTTCCAAGTGCATGGTCGATGCTGCTGCATGCCATGGCCATCCCGTTGTGATTCTTGACAGAACGGAGGGCTAGCCTATTGCCGGCAAAAACAAGGAAAATCAAGACTCCGTTAGCTGCTACTGACAAATTCGTGATGGAAAAAACTTAATTACACTTGACCCTACCTGAATCGCATCCATGACCTCATACTCAGTAGTCGCTTCGCAACCATTCGGTCGATGAGGCATTTACACCAATACTCGTAACTGCCTATTACCAACATAGTTTAAAACATTTACAACATCATGAGGGTAAATTAGACTACACTGAAAGATTTATATAAACAACTAGCTTTTGCCAGCGGCTTCGCCCGCGTGAAAATGACGATTTTTCATACAAACTTTCATCCCCTATTTAACTCCCTTAGAGGTTGAATTTCGAAAAAACCTTCCTTATTCCTTGTCTACATTATAAAGGGAACCTCTGTGCAAAAGTTCAGCTTTCTAGGTCCAAGGGTTTGGGCTGGGCGTTGATTCTTATTCTTATTCTTATTCTTTATTGCACACATAAAATAACAAATATAAACAAAAATTACAATTATAAAGCTTATGTACAAAGGCGAGCTTAACCCAGAATTGGGTTTTCTTACAGCAAACCTAATTTCGCTAGCGAGATTTGCAAAAGAGGAGGAACACTTAATGTATGTGCATAACAATGTTACTTAAATTAATAGACTTATAAACTAAACTACATACATACATTAACATATACGTAATACATATAGTATATATATATATATACATACCTATAAAATCCTATACATACATACATATTGGTCATGTCAGGAAATGTTCCTTTACTCCCTTCTTGAACACCTCTAACGAAGGGCTATCCCGCAAGGAGTGTGGAAGTGAATTCCAAAGGCGCACCGCACGAACAGTGAATGATCCATCATACCGACTTGAGGAGTGAGGAGGGAAACGAAGGAGAAGAGATGATGATGAGCGACAAGGTTTACCTCTGGGAACGAGATACTCAAAGCGTTCCCGAAGATACGAAGGAGCTTGATGAGTCAGTCAGTCAGGACTTCTCTCTTTATTTATATAGATTTATAGAAAAAGCAACACGTGCTGTCTCCGACAAGAAAGTCCACATCACCAGATGAGCACAAGCTACACAAGACATAACGACCATGTCACACGTCGATCACATCATACTCACATGTACCTGAGTATCTGAGTACATGTGAGTACTGCCGCTCATTTGTCTGCTATCACTCATCTGGATGTACTCGGAAACTATTTAGATAAGCACCGTTGGGGGGGGGTTTCCATTTGTGTCGACACGCGACTGTAAGGCCTAGAGCGAGAGCTAGAGCATTGTTTAATGCAACGGTTATTTATATTGGCATGAACAGTAATTACAGACTCAAAGTATTAAACAAATAACTTGCATTAGAGAATAGAATTTCAAAAATATTGAAAAGGTTAGTAGTGTTTAATTGGATAGAGAAGTGTAAGTTGTCCGGCAGCGAGAGGGCAGACGACATTAATGCTACTGTAGGAATATCTTGGATGAAGCTGGTAGAAGAACGAGGAGCTTGGCAGCAGCAAAGACTAGCCTATACCCAGCGGTAGGTAAAGTCGGGATTTGGATGATGATGATATGGATCCTTTTAGAAATACAATACATGCGTGATGTTGTGTTTTTATGTTTAGGCTTACCGATGCATTTTTCATTTTTCAGATATCGCATCGTTGCCGCTGATAGAATGTCACTAGTAACGAATAAAAAAAATACTAAACATGTTTTTCAAATGGAACTGCAAATCTTCGGTAACGTGTCGACACAGCAATGCATTGGACAAGCGCCCCCGCACCGGTAGGATTGTGTGGCGTGTGACAACTTTTGCCGGAATCCTGTCGATTCCGCGACACAACGGGCTTACATGGATTTTATGCAGATTATGCTAACTAATGATCAATTCAAAGAATACTACCTACTTCATTTCTGGTAACCGTGGTAAGTATTTATATTAGACGGAGATTGTGGTAGCTAGAGAGGATTTTAAAATTGAATAAGTTTTTATTATAGGTAATCTGCCGAGTCTTTTGCCAACTATGTTGAAGACGGCTTCCAGTCTAACCGGATGCAGCTGAATATCAGTAGTTTACAAGGCGTGACTGCCTATCTGACCTCCAAAACTCAATTAGTGTTGGGTAATCTGATACTCCCTGGAAAGACTGATTGTAACGACTGCCAAAGATCAACAATTGGCCAACGGTTTAATGTGCTTTCCAAGGCACAAAAGAAACTCGATATGTAATGCCGAGTCATCCACAGAGCACCCTAGGTAAGCTCACTGCGGGGCAAAGGCCTCCCTCCATTCTGGCCAACGGTCGCGATTCTGTGCAACGTTTTTTCCAATTCTCAAGGAGGGCTTTCAATTATATTAATATTTTTTAAGCTAACCGAGAATGCAACTCATCTACATCAAATCTGGCTACATAAAACTACCGCACTACTGCACCTCCATATAATCTCATCCTAAGGTCATAAGTCAAGTCATTGATGTAGCAGGAACACGTTACACTATCGCATAGCGCACACAACATTATGCGGCACATCAAGTGCTATTATGTTCAACATAAAGTGCTATTAGCGACAGAGTAGCACTGGGAACTTTGTGTTGTAGGGGTACCAACTTGTGGTGGGTTTGGGAGGAATTTTGTATGGAATGACAGGAGTCTTCGAAGTTGTCTAAAATGGTCGGTGTAGTAGAACATACATAGAAACATGATGCCTGTAATCTCTGAAGTGATAGGCAGAGGTGTACTTTATAGAAGGTGTAATACGGGCCCACATTACACCAGTTATTTTTAAGTCCCTTAATTAGAAACAAACAAAACCACAATTAAAACAAGTAAGAAAACCTCAATTTTTACCATTTCAAGTCTGAAACTTAGGTCGGTAATCGATGTAACGTGAAATAGTTTCCACACGAGAGCCTATTTCTAATTAAACCATTTTTCCACTTATACCATTAAACAATATCTAATGTGTTAGAACAAACAAGCGTCAAGGACAAGCCGGGACCCATCAAAACCGTGGCCACACCACTCCACGTACGACCTATGACGGTTTTTTAGGAAATCGGAACACAAAATGGTCGTTCTTCAAACGGGTTGCGAGACAATTGTCGTTGTTTTACGGTTTTTACGGTAATATGCGGTTAATGTTGATTTTCGACGGATTACACGTGACGCATTGTGTTCGGGGAAATTCGCGGGGTCACCTCTGTCTGGGTTATAAGGGGTCGTGCAATTAGTGTGGTTTTGTGGGAATGGGGACGAAATGAGGTAGCTGAGATTTGCAAGTAGGATTTAAGTTTGTTGATAGCATTTTAGGATTTAAGTTTGTTGGTATGCAACTGTAACATCATAATTGCCTTTGAAAAGTTTAAGTTACCAAGATATTGATCTTGTTCTCTCCCAGGCCCCGGCACATGGTAATAGTAGAAACAGTGGGTTTTTAGTCGGGCTCTATGAACATGATCTATGAGGATTTTCAGTATTTTTAATCCGTCGCAGATTAGTTTAAAAGATATGAGACAGAAGGAATAATTGACTCCATTTTCCGAACGGTGTAATTAGTGTTGTTAAAACAACAACGACAGTTTTGAAGTTTTGTCCAGCCAACCAGAGCCACATGAATAATGGAGCACTTTTCCTATAGACAGCTATGCAAATGAATTCATTGACGCTCTGATTTTTCCCTTTTGATACTTGTACATATTCACAAGTCTATTTAAATTTGTAAATAATTTACACACGTATTGTCTTTATTTCTTACAATTCAGTGATGCCACATCCATATTCACTTTTCAATCACGACCAACAAACAAAAAAGTTTTGCGTAAACCCATTAACACTATAAAACGATATCTAATGTCTTATTAACAGCACGTTTATGTTAAACCATAAGCCATTAACATAACTCAAACATAACATAACATAAATTGTATATAAAAAGCCATAAATTATAGAAAACCTTCCAAACTATTCAAATTGATGGTCAAAACTATCGTTACACGACAATTACTTATTTTGGATACATTTTTATGAATACTAAAACATAACACATAAGGAATAATAAGTTGTATTTACTTGTGTTTTGGAATGAAAGGTTTGTGTAGTTGTCACTTGTCACGAATTTGGAATAAATTGGTTTCGATACAAAGATCCAATAACTTTGGTATAACAATAACATTTTTAGGCAACTTTGACCCATAAATCAAACTTTGACCTTACGGGCTAACAAATAAATTTGATAAATACAATTTATGTTAGTTAACTCTTTAAGGTTATAAGGATTCAGCATTAGTAGATTGAGGTATACTGTAATGCATTGGCATTACTTAATATAAATGGTCAATAACTATATCTGGCGAAACCAAAAATTGGGAAGCTCTTTCAAAGAATGAGGCCCTACTCATGGCGAAACCATTTGTTCCACAAATCTGCATTTCACTGACAACAAGTCTTTCCTTCTTTGTCGTGTGGTAAGTGCATAACCTGGTGTCAAAAGTTTTATGCCCACCCATGGGCCTCGACATCCCGTCGCGAAATATCTCTGTCATCCTGGTTTCCTCACGATTTTTTCCTTTACTGAAGCAAGTGAGTGTATCTCAGAAATCAGAGGTGCGTATATTGGGTTAGCACTGGAGACCCATGACTTGAGAGTCCGACGGTCACCCCACTAGACTATCACTGCTATACTCCCCGGCAAATACTTGAAACAAAATGGCGTCGTTCTGCGCAGGTTCCCTGCTTGATTTGTATGGGACGTCTAAAAAACGACTACTGCGCATGTTCAACTTACACGCCGCGTGGTATACAAGCCGTTGGTCCAGAATGACAAACTTTCGTACAAAACTCTTTCCCACAAAATTCTTCATAATTCGATCTGAACTTCTGCGTTGCATACGCAGTAATTCAGATCTAGAGTCGGTGTGGTGTGATCTAGTCCACAATTTTCATCTCATGTTCGTACCGCGATTTACTTTGGAAATATTTGGAATACATAAATGGAATACTTTAGAATACTGTCGAACATATATTGTTTGAAGTGCTAGGTTACTAACATAGGGATTAGGACGACAACATGATACATTAAAACTAATGAGAAAAAGAGTCGCGTGGCATTCAAAGATTCTTCTTTATAGTTATTAGTCATTTAGACCCACCTCTTGTACTGCCCACCCTGCTTCTAACAAGTGAGAAGCCATTAGTAAAATAAAAACAGCTTTCTTAAGAATTAGTAATCGTTCTACCAGCCAGAATAACAATATATTTGATTGTATATTCTGTCCACGGGTGAGTGCAAGTGATTCTAGTTAATTTTCGGATCTATTTAATGTTTTTTTTTTGTTGACGGTTCAAATTGTGTTACTTAAACTAGAGATTTAGGATATTAATTGTATTAGATGCATTTCTATGCAGGTTTATTTTTCCGTAGTAAATCAGGAATCTTTATAGTTTCGCCTTGTTCGTCTGTCTGTCCATCCATATCTTCACTCAAACACTCTACAAAGTTGTAATTTAGCTTGCGTAAGAATTCTAAACAGTCACGTGGGCATAAAAATTTATTTTTTTGTGGGGTGTAATTCATTATACATATTACCCAGAAACACATAGCCACTGTAATGATTGCAAATTAAAACTTTAACCGTCATCATCATCATTCTGCATACTTCTCTATTACTCGTCATCGGCAGCATTCACAGTCATAGCAGTCATCACCTTTCTAGCCACATCATCCTTCACACAGTTCATCCATCATTTCTTTGGTCATCCTCTTATCATAAAGCCATTTATAACTATATTCATACTCAACATTTTCCTCACTACATTTTTCTCATTCTTCCGCATAACATGTTCATACCATGATGACCGAATACCACATAACTTTTCAGTAACTGATTTAGTCAATGAACGAAAACCAAAATTCTCTAAAAAACTACTGCCTCAGATATACTCGTACCTAACCACTAACCATCATACTAAAAAAGTACGAAGTCACTAGTTTAGAAACTAAGCAGTCACCGCTACCAGTTTTAGGAACAAATAATATTCAAATGAACAAAATGTCCGAATTGTTGGTTTCTAAGAAGGAAAGTTAGAAATTTAATTGCGTATCACAGTGTTTCTTATCCTTTGAATTGGACGGTTGAGAAATGTTCTGTAGAGGAAGCGAAGCGATAGCGCACTAACGCTCAGCATTTTCTAATGATATGAGAAAACGTAACGGTCCACACCGCAACTTTTAATTCTCCTACTGTTTATCTTGACCTATTTTGCATTTTAGGCTCTTTTTAAATAAAGTACTCATTACCTAACCATAGAATCAAAATGTGCGAAAGCCATTGTTTGCGTCGAACATAGCGTTTTGTGGAAACAAACTTTAAGGATATCAATGATGATTTATAACCCTATTTTAAATTCGTAAGTAGGAATGGACTGGATTTTCTTACCTTCTAAGTAGAAGTCTGTACTAGTTTTCCCATTACTGGTCAGACTTATGTCCTAGCTATCGCCTAGCTTCCACTACAACCCAACAACCTCCTTTACTATGCAAGTCTCGCCACATGATTGGCCGCCACTAAACTGGCGCGCGTGTATCGAATGCTACGCTATGCATAACGGTCGCTTAGCCCCGGTACACATGAGCGTAACACCAGTTCTTAGTATTAGGAGTTAGGAGAACTGCCTTAGTAAGTGACGTAAATGTGTACCTACTGTGTTAGTTGAAAGTGTTACGAGCGCATTCTTTGGTTTAAGTTAACATTACCATAGAAAAGTTAGTTTTGTACTTGTTACAGATATTATTGATTTCATAATAGCCATGGAGTTTATAATAATTGTGCTCGGTTGAGCATACCATAATATGTCTCCTAGACATACGGGACTTAAACATAACTGGTAAAATGTGGGTGTAGGTGTACCTACTTTTAGGTACACCTCTGCCAAAGCCTTCGGGGATTAGGTGGGGGTAAGGCTATTAATGTCAAGTATTTTTATCTTAAATATCCTCATTACTGGGTTTAATTTGAAATTGATTCAAAAACGAATAAGAAATAGAAATATTATTACCTTACAATTCTCGCCTGAAATCAAAACCAATCATTCCTAATTCTAACAACCATTGTAGCCCCACCCTAACATACCACAGAGGTCAACCAATAACGATTTTTATTGAGCCGTCAAAATTTATTGACAGGACCAACAACCATTGGTTGCAGGACCGATTCAAAGAACTCAATGAGCACCCATTGTGGTCAAAACACATCAACCAATAAGATACTACTTTACATCCTGTTACATACACTTTTTAGATTCTAAATCGGTTAATTAAAGTACTAGGTACTGTAGTTAGTGTGTAACAAGCTTTATGTAAGTACTTGCGTGTGTGTGCGTGAGTGTGGCCAATTGAATTGCGTAAAAATATATTTACGTGCTAATGATGAGTTTGAATGTGAGTGTGTGAGTTAGTTTATGGTTAAATGGGGTGTGTATGTGTGTGAATAATATGGTTATTGCAGGTGAGTGTGTGTGTGTCGTTCAGAAAAATGAGTGTATAAATTCAATTTATTTGCTAATGTGCGGTTTTAACATACCTATGTATTTGGCGGTGCCTATTGTGAATATAAGAAGCTTTATTGTCATTGCGAAGGTCGTTGTCGAATTTTAATAAATAATATCGCTTTTGGTGGTGAATTTTAAATTTTCATTGTAATTTTTTATGGATATTAGAATATTTTACTACATGTAAATGTATTTTAAAATAATTGTAAGAGCGTTAATTTTATACCACACGTATGTATTTAAATAATGTGCGAAATAGGTATTACAGTTTACGATTTTTAAAACTCCCACTGTGAAGGAAATACTTATACATCTGAACGGGGACAGAATATGAGTATTTTTTTCCAGGTCACTGATCGATGAGGACTTTTCACATTTCATTTAAACTCATATACTGGTGTTTTGAACAATCCTACTGCTCCTGCTGGGTGGAAAATGTTGTGAACTCGGATGTCTAAATTGACCGGACTAGATTATACCCTTTGGTAAGACTGACCTGTAAACAATAGGGGATCGAATAAAAAAATCGAATTAATCCGTCAGATAGATTTTCAAAAATATTTACAGCGGCTTCCCCCGCTATACAACTCAAAAATTATCCCATGGCACGGGAAGATAAAATCGGGATAAAAACTATCCTATGTTAATCGGGGGCTGCCATTAAATGAACTAGTTTTGCAATGTTCAGCACCCGACGGACATTCTTGGGTTTTGTTTTTAAAGGTGGGTGTTTTATGTTATTTTATCCTTTTTTCAATTAATTTTTAACAGTCGTGGGTTTTTTCAAAATTTTTAATTTTGCTTTTTATTTTAAACTTTTTACTTTTTTTTAAATTTTTTTATCTAAAAACATGCACCAATCAAACCTTAGTTCATAACTGAAAACTGAATCAAAATCGGACTTGTAGTTTTGGCGAAAAATGGCAACTTTGATTTGCACAAAAAATGTTTGCTGCAGCGCCCCCTGGTGGGTTGTCACCGTAACACCTATCTAAGAACATGCACCAATTAAACCCGAACCTATAACTGAAAACTGAATCAAAATCGGACTTGTAGTTTTGGAGAAAAATGGCAACTTTGATTTGCACAAAAAAAATTTGCTGCAGCGCCCCCTAGTGAGTTGTCACCGTAACACCTATTTAAGAACATGCACCAATCAAACCCGAACCCATAACTGAAAACTGCATCAAAATCGGACTATTAGTTTTGGAGAAAAATGGCAACATGTGTTTGCACAAACACACAAACAAACAACCTCTCACCCCAAACGCATATACCGTCTCCGTTCCGTCGTGGGTAAAAAGTATGAACCAAAACAAAGTACTTACCTACATGCTTGTATTTCACACAAACTGACACTGAACAGCATGATCGAATCACACATCAATTCGAAATCTTTATCACCATAATTAATAACCAAGATTCGTTAATTCATAACATATGGAATTAATTCAAATGCTACTGGGAAACGATTAATAAAATATATACACTTTACTTGTTTTATAGGCGTGTATGAAGACATTAACTTTGTTGAGTAGAAATGTACAGAAGTTTAATTGAAAAGAAAGTAAAGTGACAATGGCAGTTTGTAATACATATCCTATGCGAGAAGTATTTCAGCTTCATACACATTACATCACTCTTAGTTCCCCCAAAGGTACAGGCAGTGGTATATTATTATTTCGCTTTCGAGACCGAGGCATCTTGGCGGGCGTTGCGCTGGCACGACATTTTTTTACGACATTGTAGTAGACTACTAGACTAACTAGACAGTTTCAAAAATTCATAACAATTTTATATTTATCATTAAATTCATAACATAATATTAACACATCGTTCGAACCAACCAAATATATTTGCCTTCAAATAATATACCGAGTAAACGAAGGAAACTCGAGATTACATGCCGAATCGGAATTTTCACTGGACAGCAGTTGTAATTTACATTGTGTCATTTGATCTGAAACGGTAGACAAAAATACTAAGGAAATTGACATGATTGTTTTAGAACCAAAAAGTCCAAGACATATGTAGGCAACTTGTGAACAAAAAGGCTTTCAAAGGCTTTTTGTGATGCAGTTTAACTATTGCACAGACTTAACCCTCTCATATTACCATGGCCAGCCAGTGTCACGGTTCACAGTAGTCCACTAAAAGACCCCATACTGCGCTTCCGTAATATATAGTCCAGTAAAAATTCCTCCATGAAGTTATAAAATTGTAATTTTGTTGTTTTTCCTTTATGAATAATCAATGAGCGAAGCCTTATTAGTGGGTATTTTTACGCTTTTAGTTGCGTGGAGTGAGCAGAGATCTAACTGATATGCTTTTGGAGTTTTCAAAGTGGAAGGTTTTTAAGTTAAAAAGGACAAATTGTTGTATCGAGCTGAAAACCAAAAACTGACAAGCAAAGTGCTCATTGGCTAAGGCTGAGCTCTTCAGGATAACAGTTTGTTGTAGGTATTATGGTCTTATTCAGGACTAGCGGACGTCCCGCGGTTTCACCCGCGTAGATCCCGTTCCCGTGGGCGCAGGGATAAAAAGTAGCCTATGACACTCAGCAATAATGTGGCTTTCTATTGGTGAAAGAATTTTTTTAATCGGTTCAGTAGATCTCGAGATTACCCCTTACAATTTAACAAATACACAAACTTTACTTCTTTATAATATTAGTATAGAAGTATTGATTACACTTTCAGTAAGCGCTACCAATTATTGCAGATACCTTATAGCTGGGAAATAACATAAGTTTAACATCCATTGGAGTTTTTAAAAGCCTATGAGAAATTATTTATGAAGTAGAGTTAACTAAGTAGATACATTATTACTTTAAAACTATTAAATTAATTATGAAAAAGCATCAAAACTGTTGAAATAAACCTCAAAGCTGGATGCAATATCAGAAAAGTAGTTCTTAGTTTGATGTGACAACGTGTGTCACTTGTGTGCTTTCTGTTTTGTAAAACCTTTACCGGATAATAAACCGTTGTTAAACTTTATCTCTTATTAGTTATTTCCAACAGGTTATGGGCCCAGTCCGTATACCTAATAGATTCAAAGTTTAATATTTATTATCATAAAGTATAGCACAGTTGTATATAATATTTCGTAACTTCATCGAAAATCGTTCCGAGGAAAATGGCTACGGTACGTCAAATGTTCAAATTGAGAAATTAGCCGGTCGGGATAATTTTTCGACATGGAAGTTTGCGGTAAAATCTTATCTCGAACATGAAGATTTGTGGGAATGTGTCGATCCGGATCCTGGCACCAAAGTCGACTCCAAGAAAGATGTGAAGGCCAAGTCTAAAATCATTTTGTTGGTGGAACCAATAAACTACGTCCATATTGAAAATGCAAAGTCAGCTAAAGAAGTATGGATGAACCTGCAAAATGCTTTTGAGGACTCCGGGTTATCAAGAAAAGTCGGCTTATTGCGTGATTTAATCAATACGACACTGGATAATTGCACAACCGTCGAAGAATATGTGAATAAGATTTTGAGTACCGCATACAAATTACGAAATATCGGTTTTCAAGTTGATGGTGAATGGTTGGGAACACTCATGTTGGCGGGTTTATCGGATTATTATAAACCAATGATCATAGGTCTGGAAAGTTCCGGCATGAAAATTTCATCAGATTTTGTCAAGACAAAACTTTTACAGGAAGTGAAAGTTTCCGAGTCTTCAGCGTAATTTACAAAGCAAAACAAACACGATTACCGTTTCCATATTCTGGTTCAAGAGCAAAAGAACTTTTAGAAATAGTACAGATCTATGTGGTCCGATGGAGACACTATCTGCTGGTGGTGTGAGATACTTCATAACTTTCATAGATGACTATTCCCGTAAAGTTTGTATTTTCTCAAGAACAAATTGGATATTAAATCGGTGTTTCAGAAATTTAAAGAAGAAGTAAATCCGGACCTGTGGTATATGGGCTCAGGTGCCTTCATGCATATGACAAATAGATGTCACTGGATGTATGATGTCACAATTCCACCGATATCAACCATAACTGTAGCCAGTGAGACACTGCTACCCGTGGAAAGTATGGGAAAGGTCAATTTATTGCTAAATAGTAACGAAGAAACAGGTCAATTAATTGAAGATGTGGACTACAGCAATCCAGAGATACAGACACCCAAAGAAAATTAGAGGAAAGCACAGACAGTTCTACTGAATCCGATGGTTACCATTCACATTGATGTGAGACACCACTTTGTACGCGATAAAGTTGTTAAAGGGGCCATTGATGTGCAGTATGTGCAGACAGACTTGATGGTAGCTGATGCACTCACTAAAGCGACTCCATATTCTAAACTAGCATACTGTGCTTCCAAGATGGGGTTGATTTGAGTTTAAGGGAGGATGTTGAAATAAACCTCAAAGCTGGATGTAATATCAGAAAAGTAGTTCTTAGTTTGATGTGACAACGTGTGTCACTTGTGTGCTTTCTGTTTTGTAAAACCTTTACCGGATAATAAACCGTTGTTAAACTTTATCTCTTATTAGTTATTTCCAACAAAAACACGCCTCAATGCGGGCTCGTAATGTCCCCAAGAGCGCCAAGCCTCTGACTAAGGTAAAAGCCAGCCCTTTGGTCACGGGAAGCGTCAACCAGGCATTTACAAATTTCCAGGCTATGAACGCTCAAACTCCACGGCCCCAGAGTGTCAACCTCAAAAGGCTCAAAAATGTAGTTTCCACAAAGGAAAAATAAATAAATAAAGGCCCAACGTTTTATGTAATTTTAATCTTAGTTTTAATTACCTTTTTTGGCGAAACTACATGCCTTGTTTATTTTCTACTTGTTCGCAATAAAACTTATTGCACGATGTTAATGACAGTCGCCTAACAAAAACAGGTGAAAACTGTAAAACAACTCAAATGAATAACCTCTCACTTCGTCATTCCCACACAAAACTGATTTAAGAATAAATTATGACGGTAATTATAATAAAGTATTAATTTATTTATCTAATAAAGCAATAAACACGACTGTTAATAATTAACATTAAAACTTATGAGTGGACGGACAGACAAACTGTACGCACTCGTAAATCTCTGAGAATTCCTACATAGTAATGAATTTGATAGATTTTCTAATTTTATAGCTTTCTTGAGATAATGACATGTTATCTGGAAATAAGATATTGGATTGATGGAATCGCGTTATAACACAAAATAAGCCAATATTTTAAGTAAGGTTTTAAAAAGCTTGTTTATGACATACCTAGCTCTGCTCTGCTCTGCTCGTCCCTATGGCCTATTGGCCTTGTTCTGTTCTGTCTCCTGCTGATATGGAGGGAAGTGGAAATTGTTTTTTTTTCTTACTCCTCCGCTATTCTTTTCTGATTAATTTCGTTGCGGGATCCAAGACAGTTAAATCGCTTCCCTGGGACTTCGTCGAGCTTCATTGTCTCGGCGCTTTTCTTGTGGTCGCCACTGTTGATTCTGGCTAACAGGAGTTACAGTGGTTTGGGAATAGTGTGGCGGGCTTGTCCCAATAAAAAAATAAATAAAATACCTAGCTCTGTATTAGGTACCTATATAATAATAAATTTCTTTATTGACATAAGTTACAATTACAATATTGAATTCCCTAACATCTGCGCTAGTAAAAACTGTGTTGTAGGTGTTAGTGTCTTCCCCCTATTAAAGTGACAATACCTGGATATGATAATTATGAATAAATGGAAAAGCGTTTATTCGTGGTGACATTCTAAGCATTACAAAAATATAGTAATTTGCCTTTCATCATAATTCTCTTGTCCTTATCCCAATTCATTTGGGTCGTTGCAGCATGTCTTTTTCTACAATACTTCTCTGTAATTTGCCTTTATTCGGTCTTATTCTTCTTCTTATTATTTCGTTGGTTTCTACCCGACTGCAGCGTAGCCCAAAAGGAGCACTATTGTTAATTTCTACTGTAGCTGCAGTAAGCACTGTCTAAGCTTCCATTGAGACCTATATGTAACCTCAACCCTTGTCATACAGGTTGTCCTAGTTCAAGGGTTGAGGCCTGTGGGGGCTGGCGTTGTTCCAAAGAGATACCGCGGCCCCAGGCACTAAGGGCTAAACATAGGTGGTTTTTAGTTAGTAGAAGTCTGACACTCCTTTCCACTCCGCCCAGAGCGGGTGGAGTCATTTGATGATTTCTAAACTTAAAAAAAAAAAACATATTTTATTTTTTATTTTATCAAATAGGAACAACAAACAGCTACATTATGAAACATTACAACATGAAAACAAATAACTTAAATAATAATGTAGCCCACAGCGCTGTTCACAGATTACCATTAATGACTAAACCTTAAATTGCTAGGAAAGAAGCTGTTCATGCAAGACAGTTAAAACATAAAAATACAAAAGGAAGAAAATAAATAGCTATAGGTCTACTAAACGATGAAAGTGCAATATTATATGTATATATATGGCTACAAATACTGATGTAATATTTATTGAAGTTGTGAAATAAATTTATTAATTGTTCGTTACAAGTTGCACCCCATTACGTTTCACGCACCGGTCATCTCACAAGGGTCGTCAATGACGTCTATAACCTTCCTCAAAAATTAAGTTAACAAATGCAAAAATATTTTTCAAATTAGTTTGGTAGTTCGAAGGATTAGCGCAAATAAAGAAACAAAAATATACCTCTTCAGTTTAATTAGTATAGATAAGTTATGCTGGTAGACTTTTGATCTTGAACCAAAATTAACATAGTTAAGAAAATAAAACAATCCGATGCATATAAATAAGCATTAAATATCATCGATTATCGATTTTTAGTGTAAAATGCCTGTCAATTTTATTTAAATATTATATTAGAAATACATTTTATGGCCATCGATTTCGATAAACAAACTTAAAAACCATGATTATTAGCTATAATTATTTGTCATTTACATAATACTGAATATCATATCGTATTCTCATTTTGAATAGATTCGCGTAAAACCAGTAAGTCTAAATCAAACCTACGTAACTTATTTTTAGAACAGGATATTTTGTATGTATGCCAGAATACTTAATTTATTGATATTTAAATAACTAGGCCATAAATGTCTCGTAGATCTAGTGGTCACGAGGTCCTAATTTCGATTTCCGCGTCTGCCGGGGCTGCAGATTAGCGAAAGAGATGACATGGCCTCGGCACATGGGCGAAGAAGGAACATGGGTTGGTTTTTAGTCAGTAGAAGTCTGGCACTCCCCTTCGCTCTTCCCAAGAGCGGGGGGAGGGGGGTCATTTGATGATTTTCCACCAACCAAAAAAAAAGGCAAAGTGTTATTGGAAAGTGTTTTTCTTTCTTTCTTTCTATTGGATTTTTCAGTCAGGAATTTCTCATCAACAGCCACGGAGTCTGGATTTGTGCCCGGTTCATGGTAATAAGGTCTTTTCTTATTACATGGTACTTGGGTGGGTGTACTATTGGGTCCACCTCCGTCTAACTCTTCAGGAATTTAAAGGTTTTAATGTATGTGAAGACCAAGAAATGCTGGATGAACTGTGTGAAAATTATATGGCTAAAAAAAGCCATGACTGCTGAGATGACGACTAATAGAGAATATGAAAGATTAAGACATGTTGCACCAACCTCTAATAAATTCAAACTCAAACTCTTTTGCAATTTGGATAAGGGCAGGAGATTTGATGATACAAAATACAAAAAAAAAAAATACAAAAATACAAAATGTTAAAAAAATGAAAAAAATGATGATACTGCATAATTATGTTACAGTGAAATAACAGACACGATACACACTGATGCGTTGGACCGATGACCTTGTTCGAGTGGCCGGAAAGGACTGGATGCGAAAAGCGCAACACCAGGAAGAATGGCGTGCATTGGAAGAGACCTACACTCAGCATTGGGTGGCGAAAGGTTGAAGAAGAAGAAGAAGACGATACACACATGCTTACTTTGCCTAATAATCATAGAAACACAATAATTTAGCTACAAGTCATCAAAAAAATAAAACAGTATCACTTACATCCGGTTCCTCGACCTATAAGTTGACAACCTCAAACCCACCTCTACCCACCTTGCCAAAAATAAATAAAAAACAACAATAAAATCTTTTTCTCGAAATTCCCCACGTATCTCACAATAGCTGCGAGCACTAAATAACGCTGTAACGTCAGTATTACCATACATCTCTTCTAAACGACTATAAAATCCTATAATACACATTAATAAGCTATAAAACGACATTTATTACTAAATAGTCGTTGAGGTGACATTTGAACATGTCACCTGGTTTGGTGCCGTAGTAAAACGTAGATAAGTAAAAGGTTCACTCGCACCACATAGCACTAAACCCTTCCTTGAGAACCACTCTATCTATTTGTGAAACAGCATGAAAATCGGTGCAGTATTAAGTGAACTCATCTAACTTCGTGATAAAGGCATTTGTGCACTCGTACAGCCAAACAAACCAAATATCAGTATCACCAAATTAGGCGAATCACAGAATTAGATGGGTTCACCCTAGTTTTGGCAGACAGACAGACAGACGCGGCGGAGCACTTTGTTTTATAATGTAGTGATAAACAGCATTTACGAGAGTGGTAGGTACATAAGCAGACTTAATGCCACAAGGTGTATTGTTACCGTTTTACCATTTTACCGTATTTTTTTCACATTTCTTGAGCTGAACTATGTGTGTATGCATAGCTCTCGCCATCTCCTTCTGGGCCTGCCGTATTGATGTTTAAGACTAACGTTCACTTGTTTAGTTCGGCTTCATACGGTAAATTAAATTTTATCAAAGAAGACTTTACTTCACACTCCAGAGACATCTCAGTAACTTCATCCGCTCTTCGCCAACGGCCAATGAAAGTAGTGGTACTTCTGCCAATCATAAACGAGTGATCAAGTCCTATTCGTTAAGCCGTGATGTATGTGTGTTGTATAAAAAACGTCGTGAGAATTAGGCTGACCATAAATAGTGAAGTTTAAGTCAGACTAGAGTTAAGATTATTGTCTATCGGGCAGGTTGTGCGGTCAGAGAATGTATGGTTATTTGGATGAAGCTAGATTTTAATGTCATCTAATTTTGCAAGTGATTTGGCTGATGAGGTTTCACTTTTTGCTGAGAAGATTTTTAAACGAATTACACAAAAAAGATGTTTTCAGTGTGTTATCGGTGTTTTCATCAGGAATGTCTCAGTAGCAGTCACGGAATTTTGATGTAGACTCAGTAGATGGCTATTTGGCTGGCCCCTATTGCGTGGGACTTAACATTACTGGCGAAATGTGGGTCTTCCTACTGTTAGGTACCTCTGCCTTACCCTTTTTTTTTTTTTTGGTGGGTGGAAAATCATCGAATGACCCCCCCCGCTCTTGGGCAGAGCGAAGGGGAGTGTCAGACTTCTACTGACTAAAAACCGAACCCATGTACCCTCCCCGCCCTTGCGCCGAGGCCACGTCATCTAGTACAAAAGTCCGCGGCCCTCTGCCTTACCCTTCAGGTATTATAGGCGTGTTGAGAAATTGAGACAGATTTTGACCAACGAAGGACCTTTAAATCAGATATCCTAAATTGGTGTTATGTATATATCGCCTTTACGGGTCACCGAGGAATTTATAATTTTGAAATTATCCAACGAGCACCGTCTAAACTCTTATTCTAGAAGCAAGAATTTTTGTTGTAGAACACTAAGCAAGATGTGTGCATATAATAATTCCTCAACCAGCAGGGGTTCAATAATGACTTTCTGCGTATCTGCCGATAGAAAATCCCATCCTTACCTTGCATATGACTTGTTTTATTATATTTATTTATTTTACGGATTTTTATCACCTTTTGATTTCACCACCTTAACAGATACATTGGACAATTTAAAACTAAACAATGCGTAGCTTACAGTTATTTTGGAGACATTCGGCCGCTCTTCCTTTAGTTTTGACTAGGCTCATAGACGAGTAGTAAATGTCGAGACTGCGGGTTGTTAGAAAGAGATACCGCGGCTTCGGACACAAAGAGCTAAGAAGGAACATGGGTGGTTTTGTGGTAGAAGTCTGACATTCCCTTCTGCTGCACCCAGAAAAACTAGAAAGGAAATGATGATATAGTTATTGCTACAAAGACAGAAACCATCTTTAGACACCCACAATTTACCTTACAAAGTACCCTTACAGCAAACAAAGTACTTAAATAAAATCTAGATAATGTAGCGATGGCTGCATAAACACTAATATTGTAAGTAATACTCATCAGTTTCAAGATGTTGTTTATTATAATGCTGTAAAACGGACACACGACTTAAATGCCATATTCAAAGTATCAGGTGACAGTTTGTGGCTCGGATGTGGGAAGAAATGGAGGTGGTAGATTGGAAAATTGAGGAAATGTGTGGTTCCTCTGGATTTAGAGGATAAGGATTGATATGCTGTTTATAATCGATCCTAGCAACATTGAGTTAGTTATATCAGATAGGCAGGATTTTTTCCGTTAGACTCGAGCATTATGTGGGCAGAAGATGGAATACATGATTGTGGACGCTAAGTCAGTTTATTTGATCACTTTGGAAAAAAATATCTTCTAGTTCTTATTCTTTTTAACGCAGTTTTTTGATTAGTAATTAAACTGGTATCACAGTTTTTATGCCGCCAAAAGGCCTCTGACTTGACTTTATATGATGTGAAGAAATACCTCTTAGAGAGGCTGGTTTTCTCACTATGTTTTGTTTCCTTCACCGAAATGGTAATAGTTCTAACTGTAATGTACCTATCATAAAAATGTGAAATCTCAGGACCAACCAGTTCTGTCATCACAGCTTCTAACGGTTTCGTTTTCTTGATAAGATCTTTTATTTTCTTGAGAGCTTCCTTCATGCATCCAGGTCTGGATTACATTGTGTACAATAGCAGAACTATTTCGCTGCCCACACATTATTGCTCGTTAGTACCTCCAAACGAAATTCATCCTTATTTCTGAAAACACAAAGTTTATTTTAGGTCCAACTTACGGGTTGCCACATAAGTCTTTATGTAAAACTGTTTGTTTTTCCTTTTGAAGATTTTTATAGCGTTTTGAACGAAAATGAGACAAAAGGGAATGTGAAGGATTTAATAGAGTCGTTTGGTGTCCTGTGAGGTAAATCACTTGCATCATCGTGCTAAAGAAACGTCCAATGCAGGGCATAGATCCATAAGCTTTACAGACTTATTGATAGTCGATTTTTGTATGGTTTTATTAGCAGAGAAAACTTTGAACAAGAAATGTGATCAGCTGATGTGGAAATCAACAATGGGATTCTTCAATTTTATTTAGCAGAAAAAAGGGTTCTATAAAACTAAGTTTTCTACTCGAGCAATGCACATCTTACCGATCCTATTACACCGTTTAGTTTAGGAAAGGAAAGTCTTATGCCGCAGCTGTATACACTATAAAGTATAAGCCTCTTAAGTCTTACCACATCTGCGAGCTGATGAAGGGCCTGTCCTTTGCAGGAAAACACACATCCACACGGCCGAAGCAGCCTTGATGAGGGGCATAGCGATCCTACCGCTGGTTCACACAGGTCAGCCTCGCTGTCATCATCGTGCTGACCGGCTAATATTTTACCACAAAGTTATCCTAACTAATATTATGAATGCGAAAGTCCGTGGATGGGTGACACCCATTACATAGGTACCAAGTTTCCTCTGTGCCTCAAAAAGCAAACCGCCGCCGCCGTTAAGAAGTTAAGCTGTTGGTCCTGGCCGTCATTTAAAATAGATCTTTGTCAGTCGTTACAGTGGCCCGAAAGTCTGACAACTAGTCCCACTACGGGTATCGTATCACCCAGTACTAACTGGATTGTGGAGGTCTGACAGGCAAATGCTCCATGTAAAATACTGGTATTCTGCTGCATCCGGTTAGACTGGAAGCCGACGCCAACATACCTACTATAGAATAAATAAAATAAATAAATAAAATAAAATTAGCCTTTATTGCTGTTTAAACTTACATATCATGGACTTCAATTAAGTAACTACCTTTTTCTTACTTTACTACAATTAACTATCGGCGTTCGGTAGAAAAAACAGCTTGTCTTTTAATGACATAGGCCTCCTCCAAAGATTTCCATTTCTCCCTATCTTTTGCTATTCGGGTCCATTCTGGACCAACCACCTTTTTTATATCGTCCTCCCATCTTTAAGTTTTTCGCCCTTTGCTTCTTTTACCATCCCTTGGGTACCACTCCGTTATAATTTTCGTCCATTTTTCTTGTTTATCCCTTAACATGTGTCCTGTCCATTGCCATTTCAGTGTTCGATATAGGGAGTTTGCCTGTTTGAATTTTGTTTTGTTTTTAATTTCTGTTAGTCTAACTTTATCTTTTCTCTTGACTCCAATAGCACTCCTCTCTATACTATTTTGGCAGCCTAAACCTAACCTACTATAAAAAAGGCCAGTCAAATGATGATTATTCAAAAATAACTTATATTACCTCATTCGTATACAACAAATTTCTCAAACACCTTTGGCCCTTCATTGAAACAATTACCCAGCACCAATAAAATATTATCCGCCACAAGATGAACGCTGGAATGGCGTTATAAGTAGGTAGATACAATAAATCGGGCCCATATTGAATATGCGCCGTAAGTCCTCACAATTATCATGTAAAACAAACTGTGACTTGTGAGCCGGATAAACGCAGACAACTTTTTGTGAGAGGACTAATGTGGATAACGCTTGGGCTTTTATATGTTGATTTTAATCAATATTTCTTTGCCATAAAGGTTTAACGAAACAGGCTATATGATTTCCCAAATTCCCATTGACAAGAAATCTGAAATAACCTTTCATCCCTTATTTATTTATTTATTTAAACTTCATGCATAATAGTGATACATAGGCGGACTTAATGCCACAAGGCATTCTCTACCAGTCAACCTTAGGGTTAAATAAGACAACTTTGTGGACAACAATTTATCTTCTTGAGGTTATGTTTTTTTTTTAAAGGGTCACTCGTCGCAATAATAATAGTTAAAAAAGTGTTTAGTTAGAATAGAGTTATTTAATAAACTTGTTAATTTCCACTTACTTTTCTTTGACGTTTTCTTTTATACTTATTTAAAATTATTTGAATTAAAACTATTTAAATTCGAACAGTAATCCTCAAACTATAATCTTGGGATCACAGTTTTACATTTTGTAAAACTGAACACAGTGATTATTAACAAAATCAAGCAGTCTATGTATGAAAGTAAAATTAAGGAAAATATTATTTATTTATTTATTGATCACAAAATCCATAGCCCTTGAAGTTTTATCCTAAGATTACCAACTAAACTTACAGCCAATTACGGTAATTATTATAAGTGAGTTTCTAATTCCTGGCAAATCTCATGTAAAGTCTACCTTCTAATTACTAGATATGGACACTAACATCGAATAATATCTTTTACAGAAACTCCTACAAAACAAACTACACATGAAAGAAACACCACTTTGTCTCCACTTACCAACTTATTTATAACTTAATTTACTTAACTTATGCCCTCTACACATTGTACTAAGTTATTCCATACAATGCTTAAGATAAAGCCATCTCCACACTAGGGTGTACCACGAGACGTTTATATTAAGTTGGAATAAGTTATCTCACTTATCATAATCTAACAAAAGATCACAATAGACTGTTACAGCATCATCAATATATTACTGTGTGGGGAACGACCGAGAGGTTTTGATACTTGAAGTCCCCAACCGTGACGATTAGCTTAGTTTTAAGACTGGTTAAATAAATCAGGAGACTGAAGATTTATTGATAAGCGGAATGTATTCTCCTTTCAATTACCTGATTACTTAAAGATTACCTTAGTCATCTTTCAGTGTGTTTAATGTACCTAATACAGATTCTAAAACTTTTTTTTCCGACTCTATTGTCAATTATCAATTTATCATGAACTGATTGGTGTCAATCAAAATATTTTATTTGCTAGTTATTGTTATAAAATATTATTTTAAATAAACAATCAGTTTTCACTATAGCTAACGAAATTAAGCTGTGGACTTATTGATTAACTTTTTGTAACAGTTTGTAATTTTATTACTTTTTTAGTTGCAACTTATTTTTTTTTCAATTTGATATAAATTTATTGATTATAAGAGTAAACGAACTATGTATGTGCAATACTTAAAAATCTAACTAGAAACTATAAAAGGGCATCAAAAAACTGTTCCTCAACTAGTAATTACGCTAATAATTTAATATTTTTTTCTAGTCAACTTTTTTCCAGTATTCCAAATTTCCTCCAAACACCTTAATCACGGAAAACGAAAAACCTAATCATCCCAAAATAAAGGAATCCATTACCAAAGTACCAAGACATCATGATCCACGCACACAGCCCGCAATCCCGCGAGGTGTGAGTGGCGTGAATTACCGTCGCAGCGGGGAGCGAATCCCGCGTCCGAGGGGTTCCAAGAACCGACGCTGATAGTACATCGTCGAGGCTTTCTGATGATGCTGCCTTGAGCTTTGAGCCCTGATCTATGTTTGAGTAATTCAATTGGGAAGTGTGATGTGTGGTGAAGGGGGTTCATTTATTTGTTTATTTAAATAGAAGGGCCGAAGCCAATTAAACTATTGAAAACAAATAACTTACTTAACACTGTAATGCATTCTTCTCACAAAGAAATTCAAACATTCTGACACTATCACCTTCCTTTCATTCACAAACATAATATCAAGATCTATGTTTGAGTCCAGACAAGTGACATCTACCAACCCGCACTGGGCCCGCGTGGTGGATTATAGCCCATCCCTCTCCTAGAGAGGAGGCCGGAGTCCCTTCAGTGGGAACATTATACCTACTTGTGAGTTTGCAACATTACGGCAGGTTGGAACAGCCAGGAAGCGGTGTTTTTTGCTACAACAGTAATTCTCTGGGACATAGTAGACTTGAGAGCGAACGGAATTTGATCGTTCGTTCAGGAGAAACGGTCTATCGGTTAAATCTCAACTGCTCAATTTTCAGGGCCCAGTCTAGTAATATTGACACCCCGTCGAAATATTCACGCAAGTTTACAATGTTGAAAAAACATTGGATACTTACGGGAAAATAATAAGTAATCTAAATAAATATATAACTGCCTAATTAGAAGTCTCTTGCTCTTCTGTTTCAGCAACCTTTCAAGAGGCTAAATCGCAGCCGCCAAGTCTGATGCTTTGTTGCAGTTGATGAGGAATATTTTTTCTTAGTTTTTAGACGTATTATTGTTGTGCTTTCTTTCTTTTTTTTGCTTTCTTTCTTTTCTTTCTTTCTTTCTTATCTTTCTGCCTATCCTAACCTATGGCGCTCAGACTTGGTCTTTGACTGAAACTCAGAAGTCCAAACTCAACGTTTGCCAAAGAGCGATGAAACGTAGCATTCTGAAGGTTAGACTCTCCGATCGAATGCGCAACACCTTAATACGGTCTAAGACAGGCATCGCCGATGTTGGTGTTAAATCTGCCAAGTTAAAGTGGGACTGGGCGGGTCACGTTTCCAGGATGAAGCCGGACAGATGGGCAAAGATAGTCACTCAGTGGGTGCCTGAAGACGGCCGTCGTAACCGAGGCAGGCCCAAGAAACGCTGGCGTGACGATCTGGACTCATTCTTAACAGATTGGACGGAGAAAGCAAATAACAAACAAACTTGGAAAGCCATGGGGGAGGCCTTTGCCCAGCAGTGGGACAGCGTGGGCTGATAAAAAAAAAAACAAAGTCTTAATAGTTTGGAGTGCTGGCGTCTGTACACAAACTCGTATAGTCTTACTCCTGCTTACACCATCAATGCTTCTCTACATTATTTCCATCAGAAATAATAGAGGCAGATAACAATACTGCCGTCGTAAGAAAAAGGGGCACAACTAACATTTTGACAAAAAATGAGTTATATACATATTTGGAATCAGAAAAAAAAGGCGCATCTGCTCAATTTTTCGTAGAATTTTCTCATCAAGGAATTCGGAGATACAGTAGGCTCAAAAGGCACAAATTACACTAATATTCATGTTTTATAGAACGAAAAGGCACATTTATTTACCATTATATTGAAAAGGCACAAATACGTAGATGTGACTATTACTTCATACAGATTTTAACTAAAATCTACTTTGAAAAGGCACACTTAACATACAGAACCAACATAACATAAAGAAAAGGCTCAAATGCCCAGATGTGCCCTGTCTACTTAATTAATGATCCATGCATGTCTCAATTAATTTACGTATAAAAGGCACAAATAACTAGTTGTGCCTTTTCTTTAAATTATTTAGGATTAGGGGTTAGGAAAAAAAGTCAGGGTTTGATTGAAACGCGCCAGTTGTGCCTGCGACGTCGAAGTGACTCTACGCTTGTCCTTATGGCTATTGATGCTATTGAGTTCCTCAGGGGTCTGTTCTCTCCGCGACACTTTTCCTGCTGCACATCAATGACCTCCTTGTTCCTGGCATTGTTGGGTACACAGATGACAGCACTGTCCTGGAGAGTTATACAACCAGCGCAAAAGCGATGAAGTACGTTCATTGAGAGAGGCCATGGTAGAGCGAACGAATTCAGCCTTAAGTCTTGTCTCCAAGTGGGGTAACGAGAATCTGGTTGATTTCAACGCCACCTAAACGCAATTGTGTCTATTCACCGCCAAAAGGAGTCCGTTTAATCTGGCCCCTACTTTCCGGAGTATGTCTGTACAAGTTACCGACAGTCTCGAGCTTCTTCAGCTGAACTTCGGCGCCTAATTGAGTCGAAAGCTCAAACTGCGGCAAAAAAGCTGGGTATCCTAAATAAGGTTGAGCGGTACTTCAACACAGCTTTCAGTATTACATAAAGCTCAAGTCCGGTATGCATGGAGTAGTGCTGTCCCCTTTGGGATGGCTCAGCCAAATACCAACTTGCCAAACTTGACTCTGTAGAGCGCAGAGCCAGGAGGCTAATTGGCAACGATAAGCTGTTTGCCAAGCTACATAGCCCCGCCGCAAAGTTGCATGTCTGTCGGTCTTCTACAGACTGTACTTCGGAGAGTGTGCGCAGGAGCTTCCACCATCCTTCTTCCATCGGGAGACTAGACGTACTGCAAGTTATCACCCATACCTTGTCGATGTTCCACACATTCGAACACAGCACTTTGCTAATTCTTTTATTAAGCGCATGCGACCTGTGTGTTCCACCTGCGTCGGTTTTCCCAAGTTCATATAACCCCAATCTATTGTCGCGAGTAAACAGGCTTCTTCTGGGTGAGCTCGTTCCATCGTCGACCTCATCTCTGCCCTTAGGGCAAGACAAAATAATAAAAAAATAAAACTTATAAGCTATTTCCTGTAAACGAACAATAATTTTTAGAGAATGCCTTGTGGCATTAAGTCCGCCTATGTATCACTATTGTGCATGAAGTTTAAATAAATAAATAAAAATAATATAATTAGAATAAGCTCTAATAGAGTAGCTTAATAAAGGATATGTTTTATTATAATTATAGTTTATTAATCTTTCTTCACATGATTATTTGTTTTTTTTTTATAGAAAACCTTAAGTCAATTTACATTATAAAGGCACAATTAGACAAAATGTGCCCATTATTTTAGACTCAATAACCAATTTGCTGCAATATTAAAAAGAAAGGTCACATTTGGTTATTTATGCCTTTTCTTTGTAGTAAGTGGTATTTTTCAAGTATTTTTTTTTTAAGTTAAAAGGAATAATTTGAATTTATTTAATAACTACTTATTTATAAAAACTAAAAAGTAAAAAAAAAAATAGTACTAACCTTCACTCATATATCATCAGTATTTTTTTTTCTTTTAAGCAATACATTTCCACACTATGAAGCAGAATATGGTAAAAACTTTAATCCCAATTATCTCAATTTTACCAAAATGCTAGTTGTGCCCCTCTCTCGTACGACGGCAGAATAACTCAGCCGGGAACCGAACCCCGATACGATCGATCGTTCATCTATAACCGTTTAATATGAACATGTTTAAATAAAAAGGTAACTTAACGCCTTGCCAGGCATTAATAAAATAAATAACTTTATTACGAATAATAAATACCTGTTTATGAAAATAACTATATTTGTGTTTGTATGATGTAAGGCTGAATGTGTACTTACTCGTATTTTTGTAATGATTGAGGGTTCGACAAGATTACGAGATTAAAAACACCTTTTGATGAATCCTTTTGAAATCTCTAAACATGCTACTAACTGTTTTTTTTTCATTAGCAACAGTATTTAACTTTACTGTGTCGTTTACTCAATCTAGGAGAATCCAGATGCAAATTAATTCACTTTTAACCGACTTCTAAAGAAGGAGACCATCAGTCAACTCGGTACTTAGTACCTATGGAGGATTCATCATCATCAGCCTATAATGTTCCCACTGCAGGGACTCAGGCCTCCTCTCTAGGAGAGGGATGGGCTCTAATCCAACACGCGGGCCCAGTGCGGGTTGGTAAAGACGTACCGTTTGCCTCACGATGTGTTCCATCACCGTTTTAAGAGCAAAATTAAATGGAGAATTATCTCTGTCTAATGAAAAACAAAATTGCTGAAAAATCAGAACGACGTGCATAAAAAAATGTAAAGAATGGAGAGTCCTAAAATAAAGCAATCGATGGTATTCAAATTAATTCCCATACCATGTTCACTATTTAACAACAAAATAAATAATAAAAACACGAACCATGGCATGTGGCGGTGGACACATATCACATAATTCACGAGTTCTCTACATACATGGGACAATACATCAAGCTATATTAGCCAGTGTTAGTTGACCTCTCATAATCAGCCTATAATGTACCCACTGACAGAACAGTCTTCGTCTCTAGCAGAGGGAGTGGGCCAAAATAAAAAAGAGAGTTAGAAAACGTCATATTATTATGTCCTCCAATTTTCAGGCTCTTAATTGAACATGCCACTTTCTCCATGATGTTTTCCTTCACCGTTTACAGAGGACTGGTGATAAAATAAATTTTATTCAAAGTGCGTGTTAGCGTTGGCAACCGTATATCGCTGGGCCACCGAAATAAACATCAGTTGTTTAAATAAATTGCCTAATATAGGGCACAGCTGGTTTTCGTACATTTCGGATTTCAGGATTTGTAAAAATTTATTATAATGATTCTAAGACTGCCTTAAAGTCTTAGTGTGAACAGAAACTAAGGTTGCACATGCGAGGTCAGCTTATACTAGCCCTGTATACCTGTATGTGTCGTCGCCTGTACGTATATTCATCGGTATGAGAAGATAACTCAATCTAACACGTTACACGTGCTTCGTAACAGGTGAAATAAGCATGTGTTTTTGTGTGAAAGGGCTTTTTGTTATTTATTATTGATTAAAGAGAAATAATTCAAATACGGTTGTTTTTTGGTGTGAAGTCTTTTAGAGGAAATATGGGAATTCGGTTTTAATCTTGATTTTTCTGATATCTTAAAGAATTTGGTGTTGACCTGTGTTCTATTCTATCTATTTTAGGTAACAGTTTTAGTTTTCGCTAGTCCTAGATTTCGCCAGTTGTGTTTGAGTCCTATGTAATTGAGAGCGATCCTATTGCCATAAACCTGGTTCCAATGCAGCAGACTCCGTGGCTGCTTCTCGAAAATTCCTAATGGAAAAACGCAATAATACTTTGTCCGAACAGGGATACGAACTCCATGCTCAGTAGTTGCAGTTATGACCACTACACATACAAGGTAGTCAAGATGTCTTATCACTGTCACTACATATTATAAAACAAAGCCTTCCGCCGTGTCTGTCTTCCTGTTCGTGATAAACTCAAAAACTATTGCAACGATTTTCATGCCGTTTTCACCAAAGGAAAGAAAGGTTCTCGAGGAAGGTTTAAGTTATGTATAAGATGTACTTTTCATCAGTTCTCTTAATTTAGAATCAAAACAATAAATAAAAATTAACACTAACCCCAAAATTCCCCATTTAGCCCACGGACCCCAAAAACCCACGTACACAATGAAAAATCACGTTAAACATTTCAATTTCGTAACTAAAAGGTTCTTACCACATATAAAAGTCTTTCGTTCATTGTAAAAGTATCAGGTTACTGATAAACGACGCGGGCGCAGCGTAAAATGTCCCGAACGGCCCTCGATTAAGGTCGGGAGCCTTCGGGCGAGATCGGGGCTTGTCGGGGGAGTTCGTTTCGAATGGCTGTTTGTTTAATTGGATTTGAATTGGATTGTGGATATTCATTGTTGGCTTGATATGTTCCAGGGTTCATGGTGCTTCGTTGAAGGTAAGTAAAATCTAAATTGACTTGGCCCAGAATTTGGCAACGTGTTCATCAGTCTGTAGTGTCCGTGAGTTCCTCTAATGTAACAGAACAGGCAGTATTTTGAAGGTATCAGTAACTAATTTTATTACTCCTGAAATATAAAAAAAATTCAGCTGGAATTTCCTGTGAACTTTTGCTTTTAATTTTTTCACACTTGCAATATTTACATTAATTTATTATTTTTTATAAAATAACATTTACATATTTTTATAAAAGAGGTACCTACCTTGTAGTACAACATTTCACGAGTTAGGTATGTTTAAATTCCATGTAAATAACCCTCCTTTTGGGCTTCGCCGCAGTCGGGTAAAAAGGGTGAGCCTATTGCCATCAACCGGGCACAAACCCAGAATCCGTGACTCCGAGAAATTTTTGATGGAAAAACCGAACACCACGCGACCCTGGATTCGAACCCGGGACTTATTGTTCAGCAGTTGCGATAGCGTCCACTGGACTAATGAAACTTTATCTGAAGTCTAATTGCGCTTTCGAACGCTTTCAGACAGACATGTCTTTGAAATCTATCATTTCTCAAGGTTTTCCTTCACTCAGAAAATTACTGGCTACTACATTAACATGCCCACAATTTAGTTTCCCAGGCCCTCGAACACCATAAGTGAGAAACCATCACTTGACCATAAGCTACCGTGATTTCAAATCAAATCACGCTGCCTTTCAATCGTACCGCCCACTGTTTTCGATATGGCAACAGACGAACGAACGAACATTATTGACGGGGAATACACGGAGAACTGACGTACCATTACTTTTGGTTAAGTGTTGGGAGGGAAATATACGAGAGGGAATTGTGAGGAGGACCGCTGTGGTTTTTGAAGATAGAAGCGGGTACGTCTCATTCTTAATTAATCTATTTAGGTGGCCCAAAGGTAGCGGCCCCGACTTACGATTAGTAAGTCGAAAGCAGGCAGGTGTATTACCTACTTTGTGTAATGTAATTCATCACCACTGCTCTCAAAACGGTAAAGGAAAACATCATCGTGAGGAAACCGGCATGTCCTAGAACAAGAAGACATGTGACATCTACCAACCTGCACTGGGCCCGCGTGGCGGATTATAGCACATTCCCTCTCACAGATATGAGACCTGCGTCCCATGAGCTATGCTGTTTCCACATTTATTGTGCAAACCTGCTTCTTTGTTCCCTGATCTTTATAAACTGGATCTAAACAGAATTCGACTGAATCAATAAAATGTGCGGTCGTTTTTAGACTTTTAGTGTTCATGATCAATAACTTTTAAAGACTCCGGACGCACGTTGGCTGGTAAAGGAAAAGCTGTTCAGGTGGATATTCATAGATATCACTTGAGTGTAAATGTGCTGTTGCCCCACAAATGATGGACACTTGATATCGGGTTCTGCCTGTCCTGTTATTTGCACATTTCAGGAGGACGCTACTGAAATGCCAAACTTGGCTCCAAATTTTGGGCTGGGTCAATTTGAATTACCATCGATAGGCTAAGAAGATAACTTTTAAAAATCCCACCACAATAGTAGATGGTTCACACAAGTATGTGCATTAAAATACACCCACATAGTAGTAGTAAACGAAATCATTTAAAGCAGATCTGTTTACAAATTCAAAACATCACATTGATTTGACACATAAAAGAACAAAATCACCCATAACATTGACTTTCCAAGCTGTAACCTAATCATCCATTACAAAAAAAGACTATCATTAAAAAAACCTCCCAATTTTATAGTAAAACACTAACAGGAATAATAAAATACTCTAACATGTTTATCCGTATGTCTGCTCCACGTACAAAACCATTCGTTCTCATCAGTTGTCGGTTTGTTACACCTCTGCTTACATCCGATCGGGTTACATAGCGTAATGATAATGACTCTATCTAATCTTGGGGATAGGGTTACAAGAAAATATTAGTAAATGTTTGTATTGGGAAAAATAATGGGTCAATAAATTGTATAAGTGTCGGTGCTAGGACAGTTGTTTTTATGTGTTTTTTTTTTAAGTAATTGTTGAATTCGAGTTGAAACTATTGGTTTCTCTGTTTGCCTTGCTTGGCATTTTAACTACAACATCAGCATTGCAGCATGGCTTATATACAAACTCCAAAATATCCGAGATAACGGCAGGAAGGCCAAAGAAACGATGGATGGACTGTGTTAAGAATGATATGGCAAGAAAGGAGGTGTCCTATGTGATGACCAGAAACAGAGAAGTTTGGAAGAAGAAGACATGTTGCGCTGACCACAAATGAATTGGGATAAGGGCAAGAGATTAATGATCACCATCATTCAAGTATAGGGTAGGAGAGTGATAATGGGAGAACAAATGCCTTTCGGCTTGGTTAATGATACTTTTATACCCAATACACACATACTAATTAGCCCTAAAGCGTGTTGGGTGGACGATATCGTCAGGAGCTCGGGAAATGGATGGATGAGAGACACACAAAGCAGGGAAGACTGGCAGAAGAAAGGGGAGGCCTATACCCAACAGTGGGTGATAAGGTCCACAAAAATTGAGGAAGTTGTGCAGTACCTGAAAATTAAGACCAACTGGACTCTGAGGGTCGAAAGGTTGGAGTCGCGTCACAACACCAACTTTACGTCATTTGTGATACGTGTTCCAACTCACCATCTTCAGACCTTCTTAAAAGAGGACTTTTGGCCGACAGGTGTCCTATTTCGACGTTTCAGAGGTCGGTTACGCGACACCACGCTGAGAAACACGACGCCGGCATCGTTACGTGTATAGTTTTAAGTAGATTATGAATAATTGTTAATATGTATTAGTTTATTATTGTATAAGTTAATTGTATGTATTTTATCTATGGGCCTTAGTAGCCTGATAATAAATAAATTGAATGATTGATTGATAAGGTGATTACGGACTGAAATGATGATGATGACACACATACTGAAACTCAGACCGTTTCCCTGTAGGGATAGGTAGAACCTACGAAACGCCACCTGCTACGATCCTTACATATACTCCTTATGCATCGTTCACTTATACGCAAAAAAGTACCCACCCAAGATATGAGCACAACCAACCAACGTTGTTCAACATCATAGATCGACAGATATCCGTCCCCTATTGTTCTATGAAGCCATTATTATTGCTACGACATAATTATTTCATTACAGGCTGCTAAATTGACTTCAACTGGGTAGGTATTAATGAGCGATGTAGGGCCTTACTCACATGGCATGATAAAGAAGATAGAAAAATTAAAATTGTATTGAATAGAGAAGTTTTTAGATTTTATTTGCATTTTGTTTTAATCACTTAAATAGACAATACAAATGTGATGCATGCATTAAAATATTATATCAAGAAATGTATTTGCAAAACTTTAAAGTTGCGCTTCTTTCGCCACATTGACTGGTTGCGTATCTTATGCCATTCTGATTAGATGGATATTAGAGTTTTGCATGATAGTTATATTACTGATTAAATTTTGCTTCTATCGGGTCCTCTGGTCCATTAAAAAGTTCATGTTCCTGCTCCTCGTCATCAGAGAGTTGGTATTTTTATGCCAAAGATTCAGCCCAGAAGGCTTTTGGGTACTTTTACCAGTGACAGCGATACAGAAGATTTTTTTGATACCTTGTAATTATTTTCTCGTGCTCATGAGACATTTACTGTTATAAAATACATTGTTTACTCATACTTTGTTACCCTTAAAACCCAAACAATACCAAAAGTTGAATGACCCAAAAGCAATGCTAAAAAGCAGTCAATAACATTTTAGTAAACAATTACTGGTGCTATAACTCGTGCTACACAAAAATGTTTAGCAGGTAATATAGTTCCCGAGGTGCGCGCGACCAGACAGACTGACAGACAAATTTATAAGCAGGCGTTAACGAGATGTATAGAACTGTGGTCGCGGAGGGTAAGGGGGTAAGTGTGATTTTTAGTGTGTTAATGTAGATTAGGATAAGAGCATTTTTAACCGACTACCCAAAAGGAGGAGGTTCTCAATTCGATTGGTATGTTTTTTTTTTTTTTCTATGTATGTACACCAATTTAAAATAGTTTAGCCCAGTAGTTTTCCTTTTATGGACATTTTTCGTAATTTATGTTTTTTTTTCGTTTATATGTGTTCGCGAATAACTTCGTCGTTTATGAACCAATTTTGATGATTATTTTTTGTTATTGATATTATGGTAAATAACGATATATGGAAATGAATGTTTTTTAAGATATTTGTTATGCTTTTTCTTGGGCTGTTTAGCTTTATGTTGCAGTATATTTAGTACTAGCTGATGCCCGCGGCTTCACCCGCATGGATGTCGTTCAAATTATATACTAAAACCTTCCTCTTGAATCGCTCTATCTATTAAAAAAAACCGCATCAAAATCCGTTGCGTAGTTTTAAAGGTTTAAGCATACAAACAAACAAACAGACAAAAAAGTGACTTTGTGTATGTAAGGAAGATATTGATAACTTGCGGACAGAACAAAAAAAAAGAGTGGCAGAAGAAAGGAGAGGCCTCTATCTATACCCAACTGATTTCGGGCTGAAATGATGATGATTGATAAAAACAGCAAATAATTTAAGGTAACGGAGGGGCCGTAACGTTTCTGATATCATAATTATTCAGTAATATAAACTTCAAATCTAATAATATTAACTTCAAATCTAAACTAGGAATGATTATAATGTTTCATAATAAATTATACTTGTAAGTGTTATGTAATTCAAAATCAAATCTATTTTTTCAATTATTTACCTTAAAAACAATCAAATTGTATGAAGTTGTTTTTGTGTAAAACGGCTGAAGAACCCAACAAAAGCAATCTCTTCAGTCGGGGTAAGTAAGAGATATTTAAAAAAAAATTTACTCACTTTCCACACCATTCGCAACCGCATTTCCTCAGCAAATCGTACAAATTCTCAAATCCAAGCAATTCCAAATACCAAAAATTTCACACACGCCCTTATCCACGAAGCGCCACTAAAATAAAACGCGACGAACAAACAAATAAACAAATATAATAATGTGCAGGTGTGAATGGGCTTCGGCTGCCGTTGAAACGAGACAAAACATACAGCTTAGAACGCGTGCGAAAGAGATGGGGATAATTTGACGAAGAGCTACGAAAATATACGAAGACGCACGAAGTTATAGAGGAGGTTGTTAATTAGTTTTGTAATGTTTGTTTTGTGAATTTGTTTTAAGATTAGCTTGTGTTTAAGTTTTGTGGTTAGCAGTTTATTATTTTTTTTTTTGAAAATGATAGGTCCTATCCTATCACAAGCCTGTCTAAGGTCTAAATGTAACGTTATACGTCGTCCTTATGTGTTAATCGCGCTGACTTACAAGATTTTTGAAAGCTGAAAGCGACCGTAAACCAGAGTATTATAATTCTACTCTACACGTTCTTGAGAATCGCGGTCATGGCAGACAGATAGACACTTAGTGATTCTATAAGGGTTCTTTTGTAGTTTTGAGGAACAGAAATCCAAAATAAAAAGAACCCCTAAAAACCTAGAAAAAAACTTTTTTTTTGTGTGTCGTTAAGGGTACATACGAGTATAACACTAAATAGGTACTGAAACTAAAGTAGTTGATGTAGGTATTGTTACAAAGTTAACGTTATTGTCTAACATTGTACAAATTACTTTTCAGCCCCCACAACTGCAGCTCAAACTGATTAAATTAATGGTTCAGAAATCATGATTTCTTTCATCGATAATGATTTAAAAAAAGAAAAATAAATTAAAAAAAACCCTACAGAATATCGAACAGAACATTACATTATAAGAGAAATAAAAATAATTTATTAGCCTCACACCGGACAAACCAACGTGATAAAAAAAAATAACAATAAAACAATGAATGTAAAAAGTAAACATAAGAAAAGACAAACATACATAATAATATAGCTTATGTAACATTACCTATACGACACTTTCACTCAAAATCCTTAAGACCCTACCATTTTATATCCAATGCATCAAAATTAATGTCCTCATTTCACACACACACAAACTCCGTATTATTCAGAACACAGCGTTTATTATTTAATTATTAAACAAAATTACCTCTTTTAAAGGTTTTTACGACAATTCTGATCCCATAAATGTTTGTAACCGTTGCCTGGACATTTTTTACGACAAACCTTAGGACATACAGGCCGAAAAATAAGGTAATATAAAAAAGAAAAAATGTTTTTGTAAGTTTGGTCATGGTTCCAGTTTTTATTTTTGTATATCTTGATGATAGTCCGGTGAACATCATCAATTCATCATGAAATATTGGAATAGGTACAGTTTATATCCCTAATCGACAAGGAAATCAGCCATCTAGCCTTTTCCCAACAATGTTGAGGCCGACTTTCAGTCTAAACGGATGTAGGATGATAAACTGGATACCTTTATTTTACACTAGCTTTTGCCAGCGGCTTCGCCCGTGAAAATAACGATTTTCCATACAAACTTTCATCCCCTATTTATGTACCTTAGGGGTTGAATTTCGAAAAACCCTTCCTTATTCCTTGTCTACATTATAAAGGGAACCTCTGTGCAAAATTTCAGCTTTCTAGGTCCAAGGGTTTGGGCTGGGCGTTGATGAGTCAGTCAGTCAATCAGTCAGTCAGTCAGTCAATCAGTCATTCAGTCAGTCAGGACTTCTCTCTTTATTTATATAGATAGATAGATGGAGCGACTGCCTACCTGACCTCCGCGACCCAGTTAGTACTAGGTAATACGATACACCTTGGTAAGACTGGTTGTAAGATTTTCAGGACAGTGACTCTAAATACGGCGTAAAGCTTTCCGAAGCACGTTCAGAAATCGGTATGTAAAGGGGGTGGTCACCCACCCACAGGTGAGCGTGGCTGAGTGGCTTGTATTATCTAGCCACGAGATTCTATCTTATTTTACATTGTGATTGAAAATGTGATTTAGTTTGTCTTGAATTGTCGAATAATTAAATATCGTCACAAAGGTATTTTAATTGAACCCCATACTGTTATCTTCTCTAGCAATTTCTCACGTTAAACATATCACGGTTTTTACTGGTCATTTGTATCTTACATTGTATAGTACCTATCCAAAGTAGTTTGGTATTTTAATTAACATTGCTACTTAATAGCCGTATGAGCTTATGATCAGGTCATTACAATTTTATGTAAACTATTATGTGTGAAAAGTTGTACCCAACAAAATATTCTGTAAAAAACTAGCCAAGTCTTGATGGAGCTGCTTGTTTATCTCTAAAAAGTAATGAAATCTAGTCTAAGTATAAGTTTCCTTATTGCGATTTCTTTATTATTATAGTTAATGTTGTGTGACTTGGCCGTTGAACATTCTTTATACGTTAGTGAGTACAAGTCAATTTTGCTTACACGTAATGTTATATCTGTTGTAACTACCGGCCAAGTCACACAACTTAACTATAATTAATAATAAAGAAATCGCAATAAGGAACCTTAGACTTGGCTCGACTTTGTCTAGATTTCATTACTTTTTAGAGATAAACAAGCAGCTCCATCGAGACTTGGCTAGTTTTTTACAGAATGTTTTGGTTGGGTAAATGGTTCCAGTAAAGGATGGTACGGCAGTATTTGCTTCGCGCTCGAATCGGCGGGGGCACTTCCGTGCCCCCCGATCGGAGCAGATAAGGATGATGGTACATTAAGTTATCCCAATGTATTTAGGGTCGGCGCAGATGTCTTCTTCAATACTTCCCTGTTAGTTGTCATCTCATCAGACACCTGCTTTCTAACCATATCATCCTTCACACAGTCCATCCATCATTTCTATGGTCCCGAACCTCTGCTCTTATTCTCCATATTCACACTCAAAACTTTCCTCACGATATTTTCCTTATTTCTCCACTTCACATGCCAAGCCAAACACAACTTTTCAATCATCAGCGCTACTTTCAGATTTCCTCTTAAGTACTCTTTTTTATTTTTAACCGACTTCTAAAAAAAGAAGGAGGTTCTCAATTCGGATGTTTGTTTTTTTTTTTTTTTATGTTTGTTCGGGCATAACTCCGTCACTTGCTAACCGATTTGAAAAATTCTTTTTTTGTTGGAAAGGGTATACTTCCCAAATGGTCCCATAATTTTTTTATCGAAATCGGACAAGCGGTTTTTGAAAAATCTACAAAACTTAAAAAAAATACTAAATTGTCCACATTAGGTGAACCACTAAAAAGTGAAAAAACTTATAAAACAAAGTTAAACCTACTGTCTTGTATTGATCAGACTGTTAGGCCACAAAAAAGATAAATGAAAGGCATGTGTCTGAGATGAGGATGCTTAGGGGGATGTTTGGTGTTACGCGAATGGATAAAAAACTTTTAAATAAATCAGTTTCTGAAGTCGGTGACAAAAAAATGAAATCAAACAAACAAAAGTCACCGACTTCAGAAACTGATTTATTTATGACTTTTTTTTTGAAGTCGGTTTTATTTTTTGTTAAAAAGTTTTTTATCCATTCGCGTAACACCAAACATCCCCCTAAGCATCCTCATCTCAGACACATGCCTTTCATTTATCTTTTTTGTGGCCTAACAGTCTGATCAATACAAGACAGTAGGTTTAACTTTGTTTTATAAGTCTTCCCCTTAAAATTAAGGGGAAACGGCGACAGGTCACGGGAAGAATCTGCGACTCCCAGTAAAACGATGGTTAAACCTGCAAACTGCATCATACAAAATTCTAAGGAATTCACTACAAATACTTCAACATGCATCTTCAATCATTCCTCCTTTTCGATCCACAAAACAAGCAACAAGAAACAGCATCTTCCACCAGCTAACGATATTAAAAATAATTACTGAAAACTAATTATTTTATTGAAAATGCGAGCGCAAAATACGGCAGTGTACAACTGCCTTATGGCCCCCGTTACCGTGAGATGTGTTATAGCGAACACTATTATAAGATTATTAGCATCGCTGGTCTGTACCAGACTTTATTGGCTTTTTATTGCAATCTCTTGCCGTGACAATCAGATTGTAACTGGCTTCAACCAAAATGACGTAACTTGAGATACGTTTTACGCAAATTTCGGTTCTGGCAACACTAAATTTAAGTTGTCATTTCGTTGGGCGGGAAATAAAATATGTGAAGTAGGTTTTAGTTTAAAGCGGAGGGCAAAAGTGTCGTACGAACACTTTGTTTAAAAGATCTTAATTTCAGTTTGTTAGTATCCACATAAAAATGTGTTTTATTTTATTGATATCCTTTTGAGATTGTCAATTTGTTATAACACCTACACGTTAGTGTTTTCGGACCTAAATTAGGTCCCTAAAATGACGAGGGTTTGGACCTAAAGAGTTTTATACAGAATTCAAATTATTTTTTAATATACCTGCCATGCTTAAGAGGTAATGATTAAGTAGAATAAATTCTTCTTTTTTTCACTTGCTGGCTGGTCAGGTGGATTTTTTTTATTTCTTTTTTATGTTGTAATAGAGATGGCGTGAAGATATCGTTTTTATTTATTTTAAAGCATCTCTTTTTACCCACGACGGAACGGAGACGGTATATGCGTTTGGGGTGAGAGGTTGTTTGTTTGTGTGTTTGTGTAAATACATGTTGCCATTTTTCTCCAAAACTACTAGTCCGATTTTGATGCAGTTTTCAGTTATGGGTTCGGGTTTGATTGGTGCATGTTCTTAGATAAAAAAATAAAAAAAAGTAAAAAGTTTTAAAAAAGTAAAAAAAAAAAAGCAAAATTAAATTTTTTGAAAAAACCCACGACTGTTAAAAGTTAATTGAAAAAAGGATAAAATAACATAAAACACCCACCTTAAAAAAACCCAAGAATGTCCGTCGGGAGCTGAACATTGCAAAACTAGTTCATTTAATGGCAGCCCCCGACGGACATTCTTGGGTTTTTTTAAGGTGGGTGTTTTATGTTATTTTATCCTTTTTTCAATTAACTTTTAACAGTCGTGGGTTTTTTCAAAATTTTTAATTTTGCTTTTTTTTGGTTATTTTGATCTGGGAACGTTAGAAAAGTGGCAGCTGCTTTACTAACTGGGAAAAATAATGATATTAGGTAATCTTAATAGATGTTTGAACACCAAATAAGCATTCATTTGGTGTGATGTTGAACTATGTAGGTAAGTGAAGGTGTGAATTTAAAAAAAAAACAACAAAAGTAGTACTATTAGATATCGATATATTCTAGAAAGAGACGTCTAGCGAAGAACAGAAACAATAAATTATACCTACTTTCATCAACAAGATCAAGTCATATACCAACTTGAAGGACAAGATACTTTAGTGGCGGTAAGTCCCTCGGCTTCCGCCTGACGCAGGTTCTCACCGGACACGGTTGTTTCGGAAGGTACCTGCACCGAATCAGGCGAGAGGAAACGCCCGGATGTCACCATTGTGTGGATCGACCGGAGGACACGGTGGAGCACACCGTGGAGGTCTGCCCCGCTTGGGCGGAGCCTCGCCGTGTCCTCGTAGCGGCGGTGGCGACCTCTCGCGTCCGGCCCTGGTGCAAGCCATAGTCCGGGGCGAAGAGGAATGGGACGCCGTCGCCTCCTTCTGCAAAGCAGTGATGCTAGCGAAGGAGGTGGCGGAACGTGAGAGGGAGAGAACCTCTCGTCCCAGCCGCCGCGGGAGACGCTCCGGGCGTCGGGGGCCACGTGATGGCTTCCGGTCACCGTAGACGCGGGCCTGTGGACGGTGAGTGAGGCCCGTAATCCACCAAAGCGGAGAGGAGAGGAGACGAGAGGAGATGTGCCGCGAAGCTGGCAGGTTATTTCCACCAAAGCGGAGAAGAGATGCGTTGCGGAGAGGAGATGTGAGCTGTGTGTAGCAGAGATGTGAGCTGTGAGAGATCGAAAACAAAACAAAACGTGCGAGGTGTGCGGAGAAGGCAGCGGGGTGAAGCCCGGCCGCCCGACTAGACACTTCTCCGCTCTGCCGCGCCGCTTGCTCGCTCGCTGCACAAAATTCTGTAGAAAAATTAGACATCTCCTCTCCTCTCCGCTTGACCCATTTCCACCAAAGCTAAGCGGAGAAGAGATGTGGAAATAACGAAATCGGATTGGTTTATTCAAACACATCTCCTCTCGTCTCCTCTCCTCTCCGCTTTGGTGGATTACGGGCCTTATAGGCTAGCTCGCCGTCCGTCCGTCTTATGACGACGACAGGCCGTGTCGACGGCGCGTTCGTGTTCCACGCGCGCCTCAACGAGATGTCAGCAAATTGGACCATGAACATCGTCGAAACCTTCGATGCATTATACGGTAATTTCATAAAAACAAATAAAGTAACAACGTTCCTAAATGACTCATTCACACAAAACCCGAAAACTGGAAACCGATTAATATTTTAAACGTGCGCAAACAAAAAATAATAAAATAAGATATTATTATGTGTACCTTTTGCGAAAATTACATCATTAAATACCATATAGTGTTGCCGTTTAAAAAAACAATTCTTGCATAAAAACAAAACGACGGTCCTTCATTCGAAATTTAATAAAAACGTGTTCGCAAAGGTCCTAAATAACGAACAATCGTTTAATCTTGGAGTGAACCAGAGACAAAACGGTGGTGCATTATAATGCAAAAATTAATTTTCTTGAAGATAAAAAATGGTTAGGCTGGGTAATGTAAATGTTGCGGGTTCCGTCTGCGTCCATTCTTGTATACACGTGTTAGGTTTTCCTTGATAGTTACTTTTCTTTTGGTGTGTGCAGTATTCAATCGAAGTCGAATTATTGAATCAGCAAAGAGTAGAAAGGAAACACGTTCGCCAACCTTATATCCTGTAAACCTAGTCAGTAACTATACAGGTAGAAATTTCTCTACTACAATTTTGAGGAAGTCTAAACCTGGCAATATGTCTCATATTCATAACAAAGCAGTATCATAATATATTTTCAGTATTTTAATCACCCCAGGCAAAAAAAAATAGTATTCAGCTGCATCCGATAAGCTAGAAGCCGTTTTCAGCATAGTTGAGAGAAGAAAGGCAGATGATGATGGTGATTTAGCTGCATTCAGGTATACTGAAAATGGACGTCGACAAGGTTGGAAAAATGCTAGTCAAATAATGAAGATTTACTTATCTTGTGGTAGGTGGACCGATGACCTGGTGAATGTTCCAGGTATCAGCTGAATGCGAGACGCACAGGACCGGTTAATGCGGTGAAACTTTAGGGACGCCTATGTCCACTAGTGGACGTCTTTCGGCTGAAATGATGATGTTTTATCTTGTAATTTACCGTTCGACCTTGAAATAACCAAAAACTCCTCGAAACCCCCATTCCTCACACAGATCTCTAAGGCAGCTCACAAAGGCTCGCAGTAAAAGTCAGTCCCGCCATGTTTACGAGAAGCGCGATATTTATTTATTTCGACACGGTCCTATGTGTGAGTTGTTTGTTGTATTGAAACATGTTGCGGATTGCGAACCAATTTCGTGAACGGTGTGGGAATACTGTGGCGATTTGAGGAGGTGATATAAGATGTAGTAGTCCAGTGGTTCCCAGAAAAGGAAATAAACGTAAAGAGCGTCTAACAAAATGATGGGAAGATGACCTCAAAATAGTAGCTGATCTAGAGTGGACGAGAACAGAGAGAGAGAGGCAGCAATGAAAAACTTTAGAGGAGGCCTTTGTCGTAACGTAGGACAGCTGTTAATTAAACCGATCGTTTAAGACAAATAAAATATATATATAGGTATTGTAAAACAATTATGATGGCAGATAGAGTAAAGCTGAGACCGATTGGCGTTCAAGGAATGGAAAGAGAGGTGTTGCTCGTTCGGGGGCGATATGGGCAGACGATATATTATCGTTCCCATTGCGGGAGTATCCTAAATGACGCAAGAGCGTGGAGCATGGAACAAGCTAACAGAGCCCAGACCCAGCGGTGGGTGAAATCCATCCTGTAACATCACAGTCAATTTTTTTGTCTTATTTATTTTTAAGCGTTTCTTATGTGTACTGATAATTTTTATTTTTATGGGTTATTTTTGTATCAATGTGTGCTGTCCTGTGTTAGACCAATAAATACATTTCTTTCTTTCTATATTATATGTGACAACTTGACTCAATCTAAAAGACACGAATCTCATGGTCTCATTCTCTTATAATATTACCAAAATTGGGCTCAAAGGAATAAAATAATTCGAAGCAATAAAATTTTCTCTGTTCCATCCGCAGTACGCCTCAGTCGTTTCGCAAAAGTTTTATTTTTAATCGGCGATCAGATTTCGTTGGCTCGTTCTGTGCGTGTATTTTATTTATATTACATTAAAATTGCTTCCAATAAATATATATTTCCATTTAAATAATAATATTGATTGCGGAACCCCAAAAAATTAAATTGTGTGACTTGTTCGCTTGGTTCCGTATTTGTTTGTAAAGGTAACTGTATTTGGTTCAAAACTTTTAGCTTTTGTTATTGTTTATGTAAATTGGATTATTTGTTTTTATTTTTAATGATTGAAATTGAAATTCAATACGGACACGTCTTATTATTTGGAGTTCTTGAGCCAATGTTTCTCCATACAAGACAAAGCATAATATAACATCACGCCTGTAATCCCTGAAGTGTTACACAGAGGTTCCACATTTCGCCCGTTAAGTTTAAGTCATTATGGGGACGAGCCTATTACCGTCGGTGGCTTCCACTGAGAATTCTTGAAAAAAAAAACCAATAGCTCTTTACCCGAACCGTAATCGAACTCTAGACCTCATGCTTAGCAGTCGATCTTACGACCACTACACCAACGGGGTAGTCGCTAAAAGATGAACATGTTTATTTTAACCATGTTCGGTTAATAGTACATTATGGTACAAGTGTGTAACGTTGGTGATTACCGCAGAGGCGCCATTGAGACCCGAGCCGTCAGGTGAGGGTCTTAAGAAAGCCGAGGACGGTAATCATCAATACACACGTGTATCATACGACGTTTTTCAACACACTTGTGAAGAAAATAATACTAAAAAGTCATCTTCAACAGTTAAAACAAGTTCTGTTTTTTTTTTCACAATAGCGGGAAAAATTAATGCGCGCGCATCTACAGTTCTACCAACTTCAACAGTTATAACAAGTTCTGTTTTTTTTTTACAATAGCGGGAAAAATTAATGCGCGCGCATCTACAGTTCTACGAAGTTATCTATGCAGGCGGGAAAACACGGAACTAAAATAAATGTACTAAGTTTGACGTAGCGATGCATTTTTTCATGACCAGTGGCGCCACTACTGTAACAATGACGATCGGCCATAGACTAAAAGAATGTGGTTTCTTTATTTTTGACTTTTCGCGGATAGAGTTTTAGCCACGGACAAAATGGGGATTTTTTTTTTCTTTATTACAGAGAAAACAAAAGTTATATTATTTGAGTGAAAGATTCATTTATTAAAAACGTATTAGTTGAAATTATCTATTTAAATTCAAAGTTGCATGAAATGGGGAAGCACTAGGTACATTAATTTATTTTTAGTATTGAACACGATCTTTTTTGTATCGAAACTTTTTTAAGAACATAGCAACTCAACCAATAAAATTAAAAAAAAAACCTATAACTCACTAGTGAATAATAGCAATGAAAAAGTCACAGTTTGATTATAGGTGTCATTACGTGCCTAATTGCGGTGAAATTATAGCCACTTTATGAGCAAGTGTGTTGAAAAAGAACTTTTATTTTGAAAACACAAAAGGGTTTTATAAACAAACACACTATCAAAAACAATACGATATGAAACAAGTCCACAACGAGACTGCATGAATAAATTGTAGATATTCTATGAATTTTGATGAAACCCACCCCTATTTCTATTCATTGTTTAGTTTATTGAAGTCTGGGGTGTGATGTGAAGGGTTGATATCAGAATAAAGTTGCATACGGGGATGGTTTTAGAAACGTATTGCACTCGTAGTTTTGTTTTATGAATAATTGTTCTTCTGACATTCAATAGCGCCGATTAGCGCCTTAAATGACTTAAAAGGGGATCGGACTGGGTCAAAATAATATGATTCTGTTTAGTCCGTAAGTTAGATTATCGAAAAATATTGAATACGTGTTTTTTGTTTTATCAAATCAATAAAAAATGACGAAGATAAAACGCGTCAAAGATCTTGGAGTGGGGATTGAAACGTCACTTGTGTCGTCAAAATGTACTATCATAATATGACGTCACACGAGTTTTCGAAGCACTGTATCGTCTTCATTTTAAGTTTAGGTACGTGAAAAAAGAATAAATACGTGTCCAATAATTTTTGGAAATCTATCTGACGGACTTATTAGTTTTTTTTTTGTCCGATCCCCTATTGAAATAAATGTTTTGAGTTTAAATAAAATTCATAAGCTAACAATGCTAAGATGGATGGATTGTGTAAGGAATGATATGAAAGAGAAAGGAGTAAACGATGCCGTCACATCTGAAGTGAAGAATAGAAGAAGAAACCGTGTTTCACCGACCCCAAATGAAATGAGTCAGATGATGATGATGAAACTAACCTACCTAAACTAATGACATAACATAACGTGTGCGCATAGAGCTCCACGAGCTTAATCCACCATCTCCCTTCTTCCATTGAGAGACTAGACGACTGCAGGTTATCACCCATACCTTGTCGATGTTCCACACATTCGTACGAAGCGTTTTGCTAAGTCTTTCATTATTCGTACAGCCAAGGAGTGGAACACCCTGCCTGCGTCGGTTTTCCCGAGTTCATATAACCCCAATCTATGTTTAAGTCGCGAGTAAATATAGGCTTCTTCTGGGTAAGCTCGTTCCATCGTCGACCTCATCTCTGCCCTTAGGGCAAGATTGAGGTCAAGAGCAAGCCCATATTAAATAAATAAAAATATAAACATCAGGGTCTGTCTTCTCTGAAGGGGACAGCAAAGGTTATGCTTAGAGGACACGTCTTTAAATCCCATATAATGTAGAGCTTGGTGCCAGAAACTGGTCACAAAAATAAGGTTCCAGGCTGCTAATGAGCCTGTCGGGGCTGCGGGTTTCTGTCGGGGCTGTGGGTTCCTGTCGGGGCTGCGGGTTCCTGTCGGGGCTGCGGGTTCCTGTCGGGGCTGCGGGTTCCTGTCGGGGCTGCGGGTTCCTGTCGGGGCTGCGGGTTCCTGTCGGGGCTGTGGGTTGTTAGAAAGAAATAGTACGGTCCCGGACACAAAGGGCTAAGAAGGAACATGGATGGTTTTTTCCTCTCAAAGCGGGAGGAGTCATTGAATGATATCCCACACTCAAAAAAAAGAACTCTAGACCTTACGTTCAGCAGTAGAATAGAATAGAATATTCGTTTATTTGCTTATAATGTAGGTATTCACATTAAGGTGGTTACATCATTTTAGAGAATCCTTGTACATTCTACCATTTTGGCATGCAAATATTGATGCTGTTCATCATCAGCTATGAAACAGCTACAACTTATCGGCTAGAAAGTGCGATACAGTGCAGTGAGCGTCCACTAGGTCAACGAGGGAAAATGTTATTCAGTTCCTACATTATGTAAAATGAAACAAGATAGACTTGGCTAAAGAGGACACCGAACTCTTTCTAATGATTGTTACTGGCTGGTAAACGGAGATGTTGAAGAAGAGTATTAATGCTGGTCAACTAAAACCTCTGAGGAGGTAGTCGTACACGCTAGGGCGTAAATGAGAGGTTTACCTGTCAGGTAAGCTTGATCTGCTTCTTGAAGAAACCTGCATAGTTTTACAACATAAAGGGTGTTCAATACCCTAAATGAAGTGAAAAGGCACATTTTCTCCCAAAAAAAAAAACGTTTCCCAGCAATATTTTAACTGGTAACTGGCCTACTTGAAACAAATGTTTTGATTGACCAACTCAACCTGCCAGGTACACCCTAGCGTGTATGGTCGTGGCTACCTTTAGTTATACCCGTTTCCAATATTAAGACGGGGCTCTAAAGATCGCTAATTAAATAACAAATTAAAATTGATACCACTACTAGCAGTAACGATGGCGTTACTAGTTAAAGGATATTAATTTTAATTGCTATCCAGTTCAATATAAAGTTAACGATACTCCTACCAATTGCCAAGACAAATTCCCTTTGAAACCGTTTCGATATAGGTAAGTATATCGTCAGGTGTTCGTAACGATCATTTAAAACGCTCTCAAAATAATTAAATTTGTGTCCCACCATCTTGTAAGCGATTAAATTAATGTAACTTACACTGGGACCCGACGAGAATGTTAAACTGTTTCATTTATTTATTTAAAACTGTATGGATATGGTGTGAACCCATTTTGCAACCTTTTTTACGTGACTGTCCCAAATAAAGAGTATTGTTTTTTAATGTAATCTGAACATAAAATATTGTCAATGAAAGTATTTTTTTCTTTCACATTAATTTTTCAGCGTTCTAATGATTTTTCAGTGACACCCTAGCTAGCTCTTTTTAGCATCATCCTGTCGATTTGTCAGCTCCATATAGCATTTTTCAGTCACTCTAGGTGAGGGTGGAAATCTTAAAATTAGCTCGATATCTGTCAATCGAGAACTATCTATTTAAAACCTTTACCAACCCAGCAACATCTAGTTTCACGCAGAAATAACGACTATCTTCAATCATTCTAAAAAACAGTAATGTTCAAACCAAACTACCAGTAAACCATCAACCTGATCCTTTTAGTCTCTTAGTTAAATACAAGATATACTAACACAACTGCGGTCGAGATTATATTTATTATCTTCCGTAGCCCGAAGCCTCATACCCACCTATTTCAAATTTCCAACCCAAGTGATATTTCTTCCCCAACACCAGAAATTAACTCCAAATAAAATATCAAGAACACCTTTCCAACTAATAAAATCGAACTCCCAATAGGGTCATAATTATAAAAATTAACATTTTATTGGTCAATTATAATAAATGATTTAGAAAACCTTCGGGCTAACTCGCTCGTTAAAGCGTCCATGATTAAATGGTTTTAAACCAAAATAATCGCCTTTAAAAATAAATATTTAAGTCTTTTTATTTTTGCCACTGTCTCGTTACCGCGCAGAACCCAAGTTGAAGCCAGCTTTTCAAAAATCCATCTATCTCTTTCTAGCACACTGGTTCTTGGTTCATAGTCTCGTGCTGTCTCTTTTACACGTCTCGGCAATTTGCCGACATGTTGTTATGCTGCAATCAATTGCCATGCGCAAACAGACATCTATGATATATCCAATTAAGTCGAGCTCGCGGGTAAGGGTGTAGCTGAGCATTTTGTATTTTTTTTGTATTTTTATCGAGTAAGTGTGTGATGTATCGAGTTTTATTGTTTGAGGTAGCATTTTGTACGTTTTTAATTGTGGTGGCGGTGGTGTTTTTGTGTTTTTGGTTTGATAGGAGGTTGTATAAGTGTGTACCTACTTTAATACTGACATACTTTCCACTTTTTCTTGGAGTCCATCGTAAGTATATTTTTACTTTGTGCAAAAAGCAAATTACATGTTTTACAATCTTCACGTTTGTTATTAGGTACTACAATAATTGCAAAACATACTGCAAACCGAGTAGTCAGTCTTCTACTCTGGGTGGTTTGCATATAAGTATGAAAAAACACTATTCGTTAAATTTTTATAATGTATTTTGTAGGTCACCTGATGCGACTCTACTACGCTGTTTAATCCCATCGGCTCACGGAAAACTATGTTTAAATTTTTGATGATAAAGTTTATTATCATAATTAAGGATCTTTAAGAACCTAAATTATGCCTCAAAAACACCTAGGTACTAAATAAATTAATATCCAAAACACTATCAATGTCTATTAAATTGTAGTACATATTAAATCCAGATACAAAATGTGCGTTCACACCTCTATACACCAAGCGCGTCCGTCAGGTAAACTTAAAGAAATTTACTGAGTATTAAATCTTTGAACAAACAAGTTGTTCTTGCTTACTCACACTAACACACACACACACACACTCACCTGTAAGGTGTATTGTATCGTGTGTTTATGTTAAACACACACACTTTTGTGGACAAGTTAAGGTGAAGTTTGGTAGCGGTTGGGTTTCGGATTTATGACGATAATGTTGTGACTATTTAGTGACATATTATAGTTAATTAGCTCTAACTCAATGCATTTGTTTTAGACCAAAAAGGTCTTTTTGTTTGAAAATTGGGAAATCATGAAATGACTCCTCCCGCTCTAGGTCGTGGGTAGGGAGTGTCAGACTTCTACTGACTAAAAACCACTCATGTTCCTTCGTAGCCTTTTGTGTCGAGGCCGCGGTATCTCTTTCGAACAACCCGCATATTTGTTTTAGACCTAGAGCTCTTATTTACGAAACTTTCAAATTGCTTTTTTTGAATTAGCTCGTTTGACGACCACATCTATGTCTTAGGACAAAATTGAGGTCAAGCAAGAGTAAGACCATTTAATATAAAGAAATAACAAAAACATGATGTATGATGATGTGGCCAGCCACAGGCATAATATAATAATTGTAGAGTACAGTTATTTATTATTATCCATTCCAAAGCGTAGATCTCAAGGAGAAGAATTGGCAAGCTCAGATTCAAAGCATTTATTTCAAATTGAGCCGGGACAGGCAAGTACTTGCTTAAAGTTTTTTTTATTAATTAGCCCACGCTGTCACACTGGTGTGCAAAGGCCTCCCCCATGGCTCTCCAAGTTTGTATGCTTATTCCCTTCTCCATCCAATCTGTTAAGAATGAGTCCAGATCGTCACTCCAGCGTTTCTTGGCATATTAGTAGACTGTTTAAATTAATTCGATCACGTGTCACTCATAAATAAACTGGATAGCAAATTGTTATCGACTTAAAATTAACGCTCAGTCCTTAAAACTTCTGTAGACTCCCCCTTAACACACACACAACCACACACACCCACACATCGACACCACGCTCGGTATCTCAAGACATATTAGTAAGGGGTGGTTCTCACCCCATTTAGATCAACTAGCCGACACAATTGGTTAATGGGGCGAATGATTTTACAACCCTTTACATGTGTTTGTGATTATTGTCCGTAAACGAGCGAAGATCGAGTGGTTGAAGTTTTTATTGGGGCTTGTTAGTAGGGTATTAATTTGCTGGTTTACACTCTGAGTTTTCTGAACCTACTTTAAGGCGTTCCTTTATAGGCGTCTTGTAGTAGTTTGCAATTCAAATTCAAATTCAAATTCAATTTATTTATTGCATCAAATATGGTAGGTACATGAAGTTCTTATTACATAAAATATTATTTTGGTAACACACATTTGGCCAATATATAGCATGCAATAGTATACAAGTTTTAACACTTATCCTACAGTCAAATATGTCTGTGCTTTAGAGTATAAAATTTACAGGGACACTTTTGAAAAAACTCATCTACCGAATAAAAACACTCTTGCAACAACCACTTCCGCAACGTAACACAAAACTTATTATAGGGTAGCAATTGATTTTATTGTTGAGACAGTCACTTGCATTTTGTCATAATCATCTGCCTAACCTTGTGCCGTTGGGATCGGCATTCAGTCTAACTGGATGCAGCTGAATACCAGTATTTTATACGGAGTGACTCATCTAACCTCCACAAAAGTTCATCGTCATCATCATCATTTCAGCCGAAAGACGTCCACTGCTGGACATAGGCCTCCCCTAAGTGTCGCCACATTGACCGGTCCCGTGCGTCTCGCATCCAGCGGATCCCCGCAACCTTCACCAGGTCATCGGTCCACCTAGTGGGAGGCCTTCCAACGCAACGTCTTCCAGTTCGCGGTCGCCACTCCAGAACCTTCCGGCCCCATGGGCAGTCCACAAAAGTTAGTACTTGGTAATACGATACTCTTTGGTAAGACTGGTTGTCTGGCCACCTGCCTGCATTGCCTGAAATTATATTATTACAAGCTTTTGCAAAATGTCGATTTTCCATACAAACTTTCATCCCCTATTTATTTCCCTTAGGGGTTGAATTTCGAAAAATCCTTCCTTATTCCTTGTCTACATTATAAAGAGAACCTCTGTGCAAAATTTCAGCTTTCTAGGTCCAAGGGTTTGGGCTGGGCGTTGATGAGTCAGTCAGTCAGTCAGGACTTCTCTTTTTATTTATATAGATAGATTTTCCTCGTTGGTATAGTTGAGGAGCTTGTGGCTTAATAATAACTGCACTCAGCGTGCTTGCCTAGGTTGGTCTGTGGATGGGTGACGCCACATTGACCGGTCCCGCACGTCTCGCATCCAGCGGGGTCTCCTCAACCTTCACCAAGTCATCGGTCCAACTACTGGAAGGCCTTCGAACGCAACGTCTTCCGGTTCGCGGTCACCATTCCAGTTTATGGTAAAGGTATTGTGTCAAAAACACGGTCAGATGTTTCGATTTTCTTGCCCCATCAAGATTGTTACCTTGATGGGTGATACTGAGATACCTATAATACCTACAGTTCAAAAGTCTCATGTGTTTCTTTTTGTCATCAGATAGTTACAGTTATACCAAACCGAATCACAGTAGGTGGCGAACTTAGGTTTTTTCTCAAGAAACTCACAGTAAAAAAGAATTTAAAAGCAACTCTTGTTACATCAAACACCTTGTTCATATATCTCAGAAAGTAAAATGGTGTAATAAGAAAACCTCTTATTAAACCTTGATTAACTATCAATTTCCAAATCACCACAAAAAAAAACAACAGTTTAAATCCCACTCCAAAAACGTTACACCCACCCGTTAGGCCCTAAACCACATTATTAAACCTCGATCAAAGACCCCAAAGGTGCAAGAAAACATGCGCAAACGCATCCCCTAACCAAATCAACCAATTTAAACTGCGTTTAACCTCAACATCTGTCAGTTAAAACAATGCAGCAGGAAATAATGCCTATTAACTAATAAGTTAACTTATAATGAAAGTTTGGATGATACTCTAGTTAATAATATGAGTATTTATATAAATTGGTTGAGGTCTAAACTGTTGGGTGCGTGTCCATTGTTTTTTGGTAGCTGGTCACGAACGTACGATACGGTTGATGGATCTCGTGTGTACACTACCTAGATCTACGTATGTAGAGCTGCTACCAATTGAATTGAACATGTTTATTTTCAATACGTAAACATGGCTTGTGACTTATAATAACAGCCGCTCGGGTTCATCTGTAGGTTGAGCCGTTGCCTAGGTTGGTCTGCGTTTCCGCCGTGCCTCGGGAAGCAAGTTAGCTTCGTTGTCACAGTACCATTAACAGTTCCATGATGGAACTACTGATTGTTTTTTTATCACTAGTTCCATTTTAAAAGAATCTGAAGATAATGGAACTAATGTTGAATTTGTTATCATTAGTTCCACATTATTAGGTATTTCACTATTATTAGGTTGAAATATAACACCGTACTACTGCCACTCTTTAGTTGCAACAGTTCGGTTTCATTTATTTTTTTTTGTTTGTGAAAATAAGGATAGGTACCTAGTAAAGTCCCACAAACTATCAGGAGAACAGAAGTAGAAAGGAGGTATTGAAAGGTATTGAAAACTAAGCCGTTGATTCCTATTATACTGCCATTGCTGCCATCTTTGGTAGTAGGTAACCGGTTGTCAGTGGGAAAAGGCTTGGCAGACGATGACGTAAACTTAAAATAACTCCTTTATCATGTATAGGAACGTTGTAGTTGTACATCACATCTTCCTAATAAAAATAGGAAATAATACAGAACCTCGTTAACAGCCTCATTGGTCTAGTGGTCCCAAACGCGACTGCAGAGCTAGAGGTCCTGGGTTTGACACCTGCGTCGTGTTATTAGGTTCTGTGCCCAGTTGATGGCAGTAGGCTCACCCCCTTTACAATGGGACTTAAACATAAATGGCGACATTTGACTGTACTTACTATTAGGTACCTACACCTCTACCTAAGCCTCCGGGGATTACAGACGTGGTCCTAACAATATACAATCGAATTAATTTACTAGGGTCTTCCACAATAAGTTTATTTATCTTAGTTTTAAGATAAATAAACTTATGTGGAAGACCCTAGTAAATTAATTCTCTAGGTTAAGCGGTTCATTAATCTTTAGGTTAAGCGGCGCTTGCCTAGGTTGGTCTGCGGATGGGTGACCGCCCATTTCATACCAAGTTTCCTCCGTGCCTCGGAAAGCACGTTAAGCTGTTGGTCCCGGCTGTCTTAAATAGATCTTTGGCAGTCGTTACAGGTAGAGTCAGTGACCTGGAAATCTGACAACCAGTCTTACCAAAGGGTATCGTATTACCCAGTATAAACTGGGTTGTGGAGGTCAGATAGGCAGTCGCTCCATGTAAAATACTGGTATTCAGCTGCATCCGGTTAGACTGGAAGCCGACCCCAACATAGTTGGGAAAAGGCGAGGGAGATGATGATCTTAGTTTTAAGATATAGCTATCATTGAAATCACCTTCACCTACCACACATCCAGAATGAGAGTCCACTCAAGTCATCATCATCATCAGCCTATAATGTTCCCACTGCAGGGACTCACGCCTCCTTTCTAGGAGAAGGATGGGCTATAATCTACCACGCGGGCCCATTGCAGTGCGGATTGGTAGATGTCACATATCTTCGAATTTTTGGTTCTAAGACATGCCGGTTTCCTCACGATGTTTACCTTCACCGTTTTGAGAGCAGTGGTGATGAAATAAATTAGACAAAGTAATGCGCCTGACGGGGTTCGAACCCACGACTCACTCTTCGTAAGTCGGGGCCGCCACCACTGGGCCACCAATGCTCTCTCCACCTCACTCAAGTAGTACAATAATATATGTGCATACAATATATTAAACAGCTTTGGGCTACAGCTTGGCCGCACATCTCCTCTTGGCCTTATTCTATCAAGATCTTTACACTTTACACAAATTAGTGATCTTCTTCTTCTTAGCGTGTCGATGACAATTTAAATTGATTCTGCCCATTTTTTAGTGTTTAGAGTTTGGCATTTTCAGTTCCAATCATTAGCTCCTGTGATGTGCAAGAAGCTGGACAGGCGGGACACGATGTCAAGTGTATCATCGTCTGTGGGGTCACACCACATTTGGAGTCCAGGGCAGAGTCATCTATGAATTTCCACCTGAACAGGTTTTCCTTGCTTCGACCGCCCTGTGTCCGGAGTCTATTTAAGGACTTCCAGGTCAGCCATGGCAACTCGTGTCCAGGTGGGAGATGTTCGGCAAGTGGCACACAAATGGGTTGGGTAGGAAAACACTTTCGCGCCACAGCTTGAGTCTTTCCTTAGAGCGTTCGCCAGAGAGCGGGGGCACACACTTCAAAAAACTGTTACGGCTTTTTACCCGACTGCGGCGAAGCCCAAAAGGAGGGTTATTAGCCTTTGTGGAACGAGGATGTTACTGTGTAAAGGGTGTCTAACGTCGGATTAGTGATTAAAGAGTGAGTAAGTGAATGAAGAGTCTTAGCTCACCTTCTATTAAATGGTACTGGATTTCTCGTAACCCAATGGACACAAACCCCCGGCGCTATCCCATTTAGAGGGCAGCACTCGCTGATGGCTTAAGTGGGTGTTTAAATCCCCATTTTTGGGGTAATTTCACATGAAAACGCCCCTTACCTGTCCGGACGCGCTTACTGACTATTAGTCATTTATTTCGTAGTCAACTATTAACTATTCGAAAATTATTGAGTTAAGTGGTAGGCGGAAGAAAAATGCAGACTAAGAGGTTTTTTAGTTTGGGTCGAGAAGTTTTTAATTTAATGAGGTATAGCTAATTAACTAAGATATAAGACTGGCCTGTTGGTCTAGTGGTTAGTGACCCTAACTGCTATGCCGGAGGTCGTGGGTTCGATTCCCACCCAGGACAAATGTTTGTGTGATGAGCACGATCATTTGTTCTGTGTCTGGGTGTAATTTATCTATAATATGTATGTATTTAGAAATATATAAGTATGTTTATCAGTTGTCTAGTACCCATAACACAAGCTCTGCTTAGCTTGGGACTAGATGGCGTTGTGTGATAGTTGTGGAATATTATTATATTACTATTAATATCATAAACGGGATATTTACCATGTTTGATTTTTGATTCGAGTTCCCGATATTTCGGCGCTGTTACAAGCACCATGATCACGGATAAACTGAAGTCATTGCGGGTGGATGTTTATGAGCAGACAAAACGGTCTACCCTCTTTCTCGTTCGTTTTTTGCGTTCGGCACCACTACCATTGTCACTCACTACACGATTCTGTTCCCGACACACAAAACTCACTGTGTCCACTCGCGAACTTTTTTCGGCACTTTTTCGGTTTTTACACAGTTGAACCACTGGATTCCAGGCTCTCGACAGTAGGTAGTAGTAGTAGTGTCAGTGACCATGTCAGTTTAAAAACTTATAACTAAGATATGTTATGAATAAGTGACTGAAATGTTGTGTGGTAATCGGTTGTCGTGGTATTGTCATGTGATGCGGAGGTCATTTCATGTGAAGGGATTGTGATGAGGAAAGTGTCGTGAGGAAAGTTTTGATTATGAATGTGGATGAGTATAAAAGTATAGAGGAAGGCTAAATTAAAGATGGATGGACTGTGTGATGGATGATAAGGCAAGAAAGGAGGTGACTGCTGAGATGACAAGTGATGATGTGTGTGATTAATAAACCTATTGTCTGGTCAATCTATTACATCTTACAATATTGGTATTACTAATAGGTAGGTAGGTTATTGGTATTGGTAATCGTTGCATGAAAAGACAAAGAATTAAGTATTGAGATATTTGACAAGGAAATCTGGTTGCCAATACATGTTCAAGAAACAACCAAAGGTACTTGTTGCGATAGGCAATTAGTTAATCTAGTTAAGAAGGTGCACCTACTTCTTAGAAATTAATACATATTACAATGAACGATGTTGCTAGATTATTTCCTTGACATCACTCCAGACATCCAGTCAGCTTCCAACTGAGATGTTCAACATTTCTTAACCTAGATCTACGTCTCGTCTTGTGATTTAAGTCTTTTTGCGTTGGACCCATCTATGGAACGATGTTAACAAGTTGAAAAATTAAGTCGAACCTTTGGCAAAAAATATAACTCAATAAGAGCACCACCTCTGTTTACACAACAAGAAAATAATAATACTATATAATAAGAAGATTAGATTCTCACATAAAACAACAACGTTAAAAGCAAACACACTAATAAGGAATAAAAACAAAAAACAATAGAACATCAATATCTCGCAACCGCCATTTAATTTTCAAATAAAGAACCATAGAGCAACCAATAATACAGTATGTGAAAATGTTGCCACACCACAATAACAGTGTTACCAGTTATAATAACGTGCCATAATGTTGCTACACTGCTTCGCCAATCACATATAATGACGCTTATTTAAAGTTTATTGGTTTATTAAATGGCGTGAGGTAATGTATGATAACTTTATACGTTGAAGGCTGAATAATTACGATATACGTGATATTTAAGTAGCCAGTGACTGGTCAGTAGTTATTGGTCAATAGGTATAAATCATCTCCACGTATTTTGTTGGCTATTACAATAGACTCTATGAGTTTGTACTCGTAACGTCCAATTAAAGAAGCTCCCTTCTATTCTTTCTCTTCGTTGTTAGAGCTGGGCTGGTATGTAGAGAGCTGCATATTCATTTCTAAGTTGTAGGTAGGTGAGCTGCTGAGCTCAATGTCGTTTTCGAGGCACGTGGTTAACATACCACAGGTTATCATTGTCCCGAAATCTGGTCTGATACTGAAAAATTCGTAACAGGAAATTCTATAACTCTGTGCCTGGTCCCCACCAGGGAATTGACCACAGACAGGACCTCACGCTCAGCAGTCGGTCTTGCGATTACGAGACTATACAGGGTACTTGAACAACTGTAGTACTTACTGTGGAGACATTTAGTAACCAATTGTACACAAGCCAGCAAATCTGCTTCTTCTACAATCTGTTAAATTTCTTTAATAGATTTCCAACTTTATTGCTAAAGCATTAAGTTCAAGTTAGAGTGGGAAAATTTAACAACTTCAGGAAGTTTAATTTGCTGGCGTCTGTACTTACCTCTATGTTTACCAATTACCTTTCTACACATTTCTCTTACGCACAAAAATGGCTGCGTATTCCAAGCCTTTTGAATCTCGGCCTCTGATTGGTCGGCTCAAAATGACGTCATATTGATCGACGGCTCATCTAGATAGCCTAATCAAATTATTAGAACAAGTACGAAACTTGTTTACGATTACAGTTGTACTTTGGAAAATGAACTCTATTTCTGTAAGAATGTTGAGGAGGTTCGAGTTTGGGAACTGCAAAGTTAAGTTTGTATATTTGTTGGTGAGTATCGCTTAATCTTAGGATGTTGACAGCGGTTTAAGTGTTAAGGCGAACAGTTAATTTAGTTTTAGGAGTATCTGTTTCTGTTAATCTACTTATTATTGTTAAATTGACAGGTTTAGTTAGCTGTGAATAAACTAGTTGAATGGGATTAATATCAGTATAAATGCTAACCTATTTGGGGATCTTCTTTTATCTTTAGTGTCATTTATTATAATTACTTACATTGTTTTTTTATGTCAATATTACTATTATTTATTGGACAATAATAAAATCTCTATTTATTTTTATCCAATGGATGTCAGGTGGCCAGTGGCTTCATGTAAAATACTGGTATTCAGCTGTATCCAGAGAGACTGGAATTTGATGACCACCAAGTTGGGCAAAGGTACCTATCTAATGATTTATGTTCTGATATTCGACTTTTGGTACAGTGGATATGAGAACAAAAAAAATTGGTAGAAAATCGTAGAACTTTTAAAATCTACCCCTATGAATGTAGATTGTTTACAATCCCAGTTAGATTTGGTCCAAAAAAACTTAAGATCTTGTGTTGCCCTTAAAACATGTTCCACATTGATGCTCAATGACCATAATTAATTAAAGCGCGGTCACTCTTGACACATGTCAAACATGTCGCCGACCATCGACAAAATTGTGACAGCCGCTGTCAAAACCGTTTTCGACTTTATGTCCAGTGTTGTAAGAGTAAAAAAGTATTTTTTGATTGGTAGTTCTATGTTGGTAGATTTTTCTGTGATGTACGCCGAAACGTAATTATTTTAATGTTATTAATTAGTGTAGTAGAGTGTTTTGATTGCTCAATGTTGTGTGATTGAAAGCTACACATTAGTTAACTGTTGTCGCTTAAGAATTTGTTGCAGGATGTGTATTGTTGTTTTATTTTTACAGAGCAGTGAAGCTGGGGTTTTTACGAAGAATTTCCGGCACCAATGGCATTCAGTTTTGACAATCTGAAACATATAACGAAATATGAAATAGGATGCAACCTTAGTAATTTATAAAACGTTATAGGTAAAAAAGGGGAAAATAAAGTAAGTGTCCTCGAGTCATGATGTCCTGAAAAATAGGGTGAGTAAGCACTTTTTAGGTGACGATGAAAAGAACACTCACGTCTAGCAGTGGGTATAGAAAAATCGACTAGGTGTGTACCTGTACCCAATAGTTCTAACACATTCCGCCAATCCCATATAATATAATATAGGGGTAAAAGCATTACCATCAACCGAGCATAATTCCGTATAGAAACACCCAATAACACTTTACGTGGGATGCAAACACAGGACGTCGAGCTCAATAGTAGCACTTTCAACCACTAGACCACTAGTCATCATCAGCTTCCAGCCCTTGTCCCATTCTACTTACAGATTATTTATTTATTTATTTATTATTTTAGCTATTCAAAGGGGGAACGCTGCCAGTATCTTCGGAACCTTGCCTAAAGGGACTTACAGATTTCCTTCTTGCAATCTCCCTTGTCAGACGTCACGGCATAATTTACTCCTTGACTTCGATGGTAAATACAAAATGATTTTTTTTTAAGAAGTAAAGAAATAACATCAACGAGCAGCGGAAATAACATCAGCATCAGCGAGCAGTAGAGCAACGGTGGCCCAGTGGTGTCGGCCCCGACTTACGAACAGTAGGTCGTGGGTTCGAACCCAGGCAGGCGCCTTACTTTGTGTAATTTATTTCATCACCGCTGCTCTCAAAACGGTGAAGGAAAACATCGTGAGGAAACCGGCATGTCTTAGAACCAAAAAATTCGAAGACATGTGACATCTGCCAATCCGCACTGGGCCCGCGTGGTGGATTATAGCCCATCCCTCTCCTAGAGAGGAGGCCTGAGTCCCTGCATTGGGAACATTATAGGCTGATGATGATGATGATGATGAAAGAAATAAAGCTCTATCTACACGAATAGAAAAACAAAACCTAACTTACAATTCTATTGCTAATCTTTTTTGTTCGACAAAGTTTGCCCAGCAGTGGGTAGATGTAATGATAGTGAGGTGCCACGCTAGTCATGGTCCACAATAATAGTGCCGTGCTTTGTTGGACGTTTATATTAATATAAGTCACAGTTCATCAGCGCGCTCTGTGGTACACCGTTAGCGTGTGGTGTGAGGAATAAGAGGGCAGCGATTTGGCTGAAACATTTATTTATTTTGTCCAAGCGTAGTTTGCAAAAAAAAACAGAAGAAGGAGAAACTCGCTCCAGTCAGATAGATGTTTTTGAAAATAAATGTAAAGTTAAAATATATCCCCAACCCATCATATTCGACTAATTCAACAGTAGACATTCATTAAAATAATTTATCAATTTTACAAGAGATGAAACAGCACCGTTGTCCGAATGTTAATCATCGTTATATAAGTTTTTAAACTGGCATGGTCATAATATAACACTATTATCGATTCTGCAAACGGGATAGTGGGATACACCCGCAAAAGCTTCAGTTTATCCGTGATCATGGAGCTTGTAACAGCGCCAAAATATCGGGAACTCGAAACAAAAAGTATCAAATCAAATCAACAACAGGTTAATATCCCAATTTCAGTATTATTAATAGTAGGTATACTTCTTCTTAGCGTGTCGATGACAATTTAATTTGAGTCGGCCCAAACTTTGGACACGAGTTTGGCACCTCCAACAGCTCAATAATAGTATTAATCATCGTTGTATTATGCAATGATATTTTATTCCCACTGTTGCCAATTTTTACCCGACTGCGGCGAAGCCCAAAAGGAGGGTTATCACTAACTAAATATGTATCATCTCACGTTTGCACTTTTGGAATTTCAACTCTTCATAGAATTGGGGGGCATCGAAAACCCAGTAGATCGTTTTTATTTAGGCTTAAATTAGGTATCAAAACAACATCACGCCTGTTTTACTCGAAGGACGGACCTAATAATTATAGAACACCCATATTTCGACAGTCAAAATTATGTTAATGTCCCATGTAAAAGGGGATGAGCTTGATGTTAGTTGTAAGTGGAAAAGACCATATTTCTTGTAACTTGCACCCCACCCTAGATACAAAGATAACTCTATAGCGAGTTGACGGGCAGATCTCATCATTTGTAACAATACAGACAGATAACTTAATATCCAGCCGTGGCTCTGACTAACTAATTAATAGCTTGTCATAGTGTTTGTTTAGCGCCTTGTTTCATTAAATATACGTCCGGTTAATGTGATCAGGAACGTTTATTATACCAATTGCTGGTTTAACTCCTTGAAGTCATGTCCGGCTTTATTGACGAATCATTTTTTTTGTTCGTATTAGTGACCCGCTCCAGCTTCACACAGGTGTAATGTAAACCTTCCTCTTGAATCACTCTATAATTTGCTGAAAAAAGCATTAAAATCCGTTGCGTAGTTTAAAAGATCTAAGCGTATAAACAGTGGGAGCGACTTTGTTTTATACCATGTAAAGATTCAGCGCGTTTTGCCCCCCTTCTGGGCATAGTTTTCAACTTCTCTTTACGAGTATGTGTACCTAGCTTATCCCAAACAAACCCCACGGCACGGTTGGCGCAGTGGCTAAGCGATTGGACTGCTGCGCTGCGTGTCGCGGGTTCGATCCCCGCACGGAACAAATATTTGTATGACCTGCAGATAGTTGTTTCGGGTCTGGGTATTTGTATATGTGAGTTTATATGTTTGTGAACGCACCCACGATACAGGAGAAATTCCTAGTGTGGGGCAACGTTTTTAGTCAGCCTGATAGCCTGAAAAAATATAGTAAGGCTGAACCTAACTTAGTGAAGGGATATTTTATACTTAGTTGCTTTTACGTTAGCCACGTTATACAAGGAATGACTTTGGTAGACTTTTTTTCTAAAACTGTTTCATCTATTCAGACAATGAAATAATTTAAGCTTAGGGACTTATCCTAATACTACACTTTTAATCTGTTTATTTAAAACAGCTTTTTAAGCATCAAAAGAAAGGCGACTAAAAGCGGTAAAAAACGTCAAAACGATTTAGTTACCATACAGTTAGCCAAAAGGGTTTAGTTTCCTTTTTAAAACGGTTAACTGGACTCTGGGATTACTAAAAGGGTTTAAAATGTTTGCAAAGTCAAGTAATGAATCGTTTCAAACGTTAAGCCTCAAAAAGTAAACCGACGAAATCTGCCTTTTTGAAAATCCTATTAAATATAAAAAAAACTTTAAAAGATTGTAATCCTCTTTCAGTACTAGGAACCTATCATCGAGTTTAGACTCCTGAACAGTTACGCTTACGAGGGACCTAGCTCTTCTCCATTTTTTAGGCTTTCTTTTAAGAATACCAAACAATGTTAGTTTGCATGTACGGTTTTGTAGATAGATGGTAATAAAAATGTAATTGGGAATTTCATCAGAAATTTCTCAATACGAGTAGTAGCCACGGAGGCTAGATATGCCCGGTTGATAGCAATAGGCTCCCCCCTATAACATGGAACTTAAACATAACTGGCGAAATGAGGGTGTCCTATTAGGTACACCTAACTCGTGTGCTTATGTTATGTGTGATGAGGATGATCATTAGCTGGCATTTGAGCAGGAGGCAATCAAGCAGATGACCCAGCTAATGGTAAGTGCAGTCCACCATCTAAGGAAATTTGAAAAAATCAGAGCAGACGCGTAGAGAGCGCAGAAACACAGCTACGTTTCAGAATCCCAATTCCCAGTGATAAAACTGAAACGTGAAACGAACGTGTACTGAAACGTTACACATACCTACATGCATAATGTATACATTTTGTTTCAGGTAGTTCAGATACATTCGGTAGATAATTTACAGCTAATAATACCTCAATGAAGCTTCTGTCAGATGAAATCGTTATTTAAAAGCTAAAGCGTAATTAGAAGCCCAGCCTAATAAGTATCTTACTTCTAGGATTTAAAGTTTTATCTAACGCATACGAACAGAGGTCTCATTATCTCTAGTAGGTATATTAAAATGTAAAGAAGAAGCTAATCTTGTCTCAGTCAACAATTAAGTCCTTTATTTCTTTGCCCGCTCCATACTACTTAACTGTGCGGTTAACTAATCACAGTTAATGCAAGAATGTCCAGTTAATTCCCGATTAACAAAAGTTAATCTAATCATTTAAAATCTGCCGCCAAAAAGGCGGTACACACAGGTTAACTTTACAGAAATCTTCAAAAAACTTATCTTAAGTTTGTTTGTGAAATCTTTTAATATCCTTATAATGTGCCACCCGCATCGCTTCGTGGAAAATTGGCTTACATCATCCGGGATTCGAACCCACTTACCTGCTAAATAATCCTTTTAACTATTTGACTTTTCGCGCGCCAGTGGTCACCGCACTTTAGTGAAATAGAAAATAAATTGCCTTTTTTTTGTTTGATTCTACTTTAATCTACCTTTTATGTGTGAGAACTGAGTTAAGCAAAGATGGGTGGGTAGAGATAACCTAACCACATTTATGGCAATTTTTTACACGTTTGGTTGAGTAAGTGGCAATAATGTGGTTTACTTTATCATCTGATTCACGTTCATAAGAACATAACATCACGCCTGTGATCCCCGATGGGTCAGGCAGAGGTGCACCTGTACACTCACGTTTCACCAGTTAGGCTAGGCTATTGATTTGTGAGCAAAACAGAAAACTGCTTTTCGTGAACGTGCCTCGTGCATAAAATGACTCTACCCATTTGCAATATATTGTATCGGTAAATGAACACCCAATACAAAATTGTCAAACCCAATTTCACAATTCCGTAAGTAAGAACAACCATTTAGTTCCTTTTTTATCTTATTTTTTATACCTACTAGCTTTTGCCAGCAGCTTCGTCCGCGTTAAAAAAAATCAAACAAACTTTCATCCCCTATTTAACTCCCTTAGGGGTTGCATTTCGAAAAACCCTTCCTTTTTCCTTGTCTACATTATACTTAAAGGGAACGTCTGTGCAAAATTTCAGATTTCTAGGTCCAAGGGTTTGGGCTGGGCGTTGATGAGTCAGTCACTCAGGACTTCTCTTTTTATTTATATCGATAGATAGACTAGCCTACATCACCTACATGATGTCCCACTGCTGGGCATTCTCCTTCCAAACCTCTCTACCCTATGCAAAATCTGTCCATGACACCCCATCTAAACCAACATCAGCTATTTGAGTTAAGGAGCACAGGGAGGTGTTTCTAACGCGATCTGAAGGCCTACCGTGACGTCTTAAAACAGTTCTTATTCCAGTGAGAAAAATTATAGACACCCTGTATAGTTCTGTCACGTTTCCACACTGGAATAAGAATTGTTTTAAGACGTCATAGTTGGGCAGCTGTAATGCGCATCAAACCTCTTATGCTGCGCTCCATTACTCGCTGGCAAATCTTTAGTTTAGACTTCTGTTATTAAGTAAGTGACCCACTTAGTGCACTGTTTGTCCCTATTCTATTCAAATGACTTCTTAAAATTACAACTGATGACTTGGTGTGTATACAGAGTTGGAATCGGCAAGGGCAGCCTACGGTAAGGTTCGTTAGGATTTCCGAAAAGGTTTTCCTTTACGGTAAGTCCCTTTTTACGACAAACCAAAGTGCTTTGTCCTTTATCAGAAACCACAGGATGCACCTTAAAAAGTACTAAACGCCACTTTTGTTTTCACTGAACATACATTTGAAACCCGATAACAATCTGTTACTTACATTACAATTCTCCTTGATGTAGACCTCACACTTTTCCTCAACAGACCATCGACAAACTCCTCACGATCGATTTCGCCATAAAATCCAATCTGATAACTCTTTACATAAAATGTCATACCACCAACTAAAGTTCAAGAAGCTAATAAAAAAATAAAAACCGAAAATTTCCGACATTATCGATAGGTGTTTAGGAAGTTGTGTCACGTCCCTACTCTGCATTCATCGCGCGGCACTAGTGTTGTCATCATATCGATGCGTGACGTCATGTCTATATGTGTGGTCGTTTGCCAATTTCTTTATGTCGCTAGTTTCGACTTTTGTTATTTAAATGAGAAGGATTTCCCCTGGTCTGTACTGTATTTGCAAATAAATTGACAATGGTTGACATTTGTCTAGAATTGTAGTAAACTAGACAACCTAAGTGGTATTACCTCATTTGGAATAATGTAGCTTGTAACCTAATTTGTAACTTACCAATTACCATGGGAACATTTTGTTCAGAAAGATCACAGTCCGAAACATTGATATAAAAACTAGTCCGAAAGATCAATATGTTGATGTTTTCTGGTCCTTGTTGTGAAATAATCTCATTTTGCCATTCCTACCGCACCGTGATTTAGAGTAACTAAGGATTCATCTATAACTGAACGCGATTAGGATTTCTAAACAGTGTAGAGTCCTAGGCAAATAACTTGAAACAAAATGGCGTCGTTCTGCGCAGGTTCCCTGCTTGATTTGTATGGGACGTCTAAAAAACGACTACTGCGCATGTTCAACTTATATGCCGCGTGCCATACTAAGAACTGTCAATTTCAACATTCCATAGCAATTAAGGCATTGACACCTTCTAGTCGGTTTCCGCGTGATGAATTCCAGGTTCACTATTGACATTCGCACTTAGTAGTAAAGCAAGTAGGTAGCTTTTTTCTATCAGACACACACAAAACATCATGGCTGTCATTACCGAAGGGTGAGACAGAGTTAGGTATACCTAATGGTACACCCACTTATCACCAGTTATGTTAAGGTCCCATGTATAGTAAGGGACGAGCCTATACCAATCAACCGAGCACAAATTCAGACTCCGTGGCTGCCCCTGAGAAATTCCATGTAGAAAAACCCAATAACAATTTGTCCAACCCGGGAATCAAACCTATGACCTCATGCTTAATAGTCACGCTTACGAATACTCAACCAGCGACGTATGCTCATGTTTCATTTTGATTACCTCTACAGAAACCAAAGCTTTTCAAATTAATTTACATTTAAATTTTGATCCTCTATTAATTTTGGTTACAGAATAACTTTACAAGATTTGCGCCTCTAAATAAATGAGACATGAATAACACATTATAATCTTGAACCCGTGACCTTTCACTAGTTAGTGCTCACTTTACCCGCTGATCTACAGCCGTTTACAGCCATTAACCAGCTCGTGAAGTATTTGAGTCAAACATCATCATTCTTGGAGCCTTCTCCTCAGTTGGTATGTTGAGGTCAGCTAGGACTTAACTAGGCGGTTAAATATGTGTGTTTATACTACTTACTAAGCTACTTTATAAGCGAAACTAATTGGTGTGTAGTTTCTATGTATGTGAAGATAATAAATACTTCTTCATAATTCTGACCTCCTGGTAGTTTGTGAAATTAAATCACAATAACTGTACCTACTGCTGTAAAAATAAAACTAAACGATTCGGCTTTACTCCGTGACTGTACTTTATAATGAAATTAGGTAGTGGGTCCAATCGAAAAGTTTAAAAAATTGAATTGTTCGACTGGATCCGTGGGTCCATTTCAAGTGAGTTCGATTGACAAAAGACTCCTACTGGCATAGAGCAGCTTCTTGGTTAAGACTTGAGTTTGTGTGGACTGTGTGAAGGACTTGGTATAATTCATGTTCGGCATTTACCCCTTTGCTAGGAATTTCTCCCGTATTGTGGGTGCGTTCATAAACATTTAAACTCACGTATACAAAATTTTGTTCCGTGCGGGGATCGAACCCGCGACACGCAACGCATTGTTTGAGCCACCGCGCCAACCGGGTCACCTCACACCTTTACTAATGCCTGTGTCCTAACCTTCGATCAATAATAGTGTCCTAACAGTGGAAATGTTGTAGGTCTTCTTCTGAGCGTGTCGATGACACTTCAATTTCAGTCGGCCGAAAAGTTGCCACTTTCAGAAGCAAAGTGCTTAATCGTTTCAGGATTTGGTGAAAGGTATGCTTACACCGGAAGCAGCAAACAATGAGTTACCGTGCTTCAGGTGACAGATCTAAGCAATAAACGTTGAAGGCTGTTAATGCGCTGCTAAGTTTTTCTATTGTCATGAATAAAAAAATTGAGCTTTTTTCAAAAGTCATTAATTATTAACCGGTTGACTTCCCGGAGATCTGCACAGCAATATATTCTTTGGTCATCATAATCTGCCTAGCCTTTTCCCAACTACGTTGGGGCCTGCTTCCAGTCTAACCGGATGCAGCTGAATTATTATTTATTTTACACATAGCGCCTGCCTATGTGAACTCCACCACCAAGTTTGTACTAGGTAATACAAACCGTAAGACTGCTTGTCACCAAATTATGTTCTTCTGTATAAAAGGTAATAAAAAACAAAAAAACCACCAACTAAATGAGTAAAAACATATATTTTATATATCACTCGTTGATTTTAAATTACTACACTTTCGTATTGAGTTAGAACGAAACAAAACTGGGGTACAGTCGCGAAGGAAAGTTACTCGATATACACACAAATACACTTAAACTGTATTCTTTTACATCTAAACACACATATGTACAGGTTTACTATGTTTCCATTTAAATAAAGATAATGTACAACTAGCATATAAGATTGTTAGTGTTAGTTTATTATTTACAAACTGTTTCAGTGGCATTAACCAGGAGAAGGAACATTTTTTTTATTATAGGGACATTTACAATATTAAAGGTTGAGCGCAAATGGAGACCTTTTTTTGCCCATGTATGGCAAGTGGAATTTTCTAGGCAATCTATTGTTTCTTTCAAAGAATTGATCTTTGCTAATTTGACGTTTGAGTTTGACGTTTAGCTGTCAAAGTTGTCAAACTAACTTCAGTTGCGTCAAGTACGATAGAATTCAAGAGTGAATTAATTCTTTCTTGGTTAATAAAAACACAATAGATTGCCCAGTGAGCAGAAAAAAACTCAAAGATTTTGAAAGCTTTGTAAGTAAAGTATTGTTAATGATAATGTTGCTCCATCTAAAATAACAGATCAAGAAATGTAAGTATAAAAAGAGAATTTAAACAAATAATTATCTCAACTATACATTGACTTTTTGTGTTACCCAAAGAAAGGAATAAAATTAAGTTTAACTTTTTTTAAAAACCTTTCCACTTTACAAAGCCTTTAAAAAAGATGGACTTTAAAAATGATGACCACGAAAAACTGTTTTGTTCAACAAAATTGTGTGTCAGTATCCCATATGCGCCCAACCCTACACATAAGTTCCTTATTAAGTACAAAGTAAGAAATAAATAGTCTGTATTTACAATTTTCTGTATTCTTTTCATTTCTCTTACAATACATAAAATAAATCGGTCAATTTTCTCGTCTCACCATCTGTCAACATGTATATTATATGATTGAACGAGTGAATGGGAATGCTTGAAGCGATCACATTCACTGGTCTTTACGGGTGAAAAGGAAGTTTAAGGGGCATTGTTTGAAAGCAAGCGGAGCCGCGGGCGCGCACGAGTTTGCTTTACATGTTAAAAACGTTTATAAAGACCACTGCGTAGTTAAAGGCTGGAAACCACATTTGCATACTTCAAGTTTCACGAACAAATTGTGTGAGAACCCGTCAAAGATAGGCCTAAGAGACTTTAAAAACTGTAAGTTATCTACCCAGCCCAACAAATGTCTATTGAAAATGCATCTGTTATAAATCTCATGTAAAGTAATTCCATTGACTGTTATAATCTATATCTGCAGCTTATGACTGTAAAATAGTACTAATATCAAAAAATATATATGAGTCTAGTTCAAAAGTATCTGTAACTGGTTTGTTTGAAATAAGTGATTTCTGATTATGAATAGTGTTATAATCAGGATTCACTTTTATACTTGACATTACGTTTCACAGAACAATTATTGTTGCAATTGAGCGAGCGAAAATACGAGCGTTTAATCACAGGAATCATTTTATTAATGCACAAACTTGGCTAGGTACTTAAAAATATGCTCCGCTATCAGATATTCTTTCCATACAAATGTTGTGGGTCGGCTTCTCTATTGTTTTCTTACGTCCCAATTTTAAACGGATCTTAATTTTCACTCAAATTGAAACAATTGCTATCATGTTTTTTTTTCACTTTTTGTATTGACGTTTAGATGTCAAAGTTGTCAAACTGTCACTTACATAACGCTAGTTTCAAGTCTCTCCTATTTTTATTTTGTGCCATTAGTAAATGGTACAAAACTGTACATGTATTGTAAAACATCACTTTTACATAAACACAATTTATACAATCCTCATGTTCTTAAATGGTCATAATGCTAAGAATCCTTTTCTTTAAAAAAACATGTCCGCCCGCGTTCAGTAGTTTCCAGTTTCTATTAAATGATTTAAAATCCAATTATACTGACAGCGGTATATTTTTCAAGAAATAAATAATAGGTATAAAGTAAAAAAGTCATTTCAATTTTAAATATTGAGAACAAAAGTAGCGGTTCTTTAAACTTCGAGAAAAAAACAATAATTGGTTACTGGGGATCTCATTTTATGCAATAAAACATCAAACATTAAAACAATAGTAGGTAATATTTAAGTGTTATCTAAATTGATGACAAATTGTATAAATTATTTTTTGGAAATCATTAGAGAAATTACACATTTATTTTTAACACATCACCCCCAAACGTTGCGATTGACATTCTGACGTCAAATTACAAACAGAAGTCAGAATTCCTGACGTGAACTGACGACACGTTGTCAAAAAACTAACGTCAGGATGTAGAATTATTATAATACTGCACAAAGTTGTTAGATATTTTTATTCACATAACATATTATTACTCTAAAGGAACTGGCTTAATAAAACTACTATATTTGAGCGAATCGTTAACTTTACAGTATGTAATATGTTTTACTTTCATGTGTATTGCTACTCAATTTTGAGCTTTATGTAAGCAGGGCCAATTTCAACAAAGCAGTCAAAAGTTTTCTGAAATAACATAAATAATAAACATTTAAAATTTTAACTTATAATAAGTACATCATTCTGACAAGTATTTATTTTGACTTAGCTTCATAAACCACTAAGATTTTTTGTTGAAATTGGGCCTTTTTTATCATCTTACAACATTTAGGTATGTCAAAACAATGAGCATCACTCAAAATTCTGACGCCAAAGTCAATTCAAAAATCGAATAGCCTTATCTCAACATCCAATGACTTCAATAAACATTATAATGTCACATAATCAGCGAGTTAAAGGCAATCAATGCGAATGTAATTAAAAACGAACTTTTACGAAAGAATACATCGTAAAATATCGACATGCTCGCTAATCGCAAACACTTAATGAATAAAATCGACAATTAAAATCGACTAAGAGTTAATTGAGCTGAAAATGGAATCTAGATTTCAAATTACGAATGGCGTGGAGCCAACCAAACGCTTGGCCTGTGTGTTCTTTTTCGCTTTTTTTAAATCGCGCGTTTGAACCGAATAGTGTGGTAGTTAGCGCATTCCAATGTTCGATTTTTGTTTTTTATTCGACCAAAGAATTCGGTTAATCTTTTTATTGAGAATGTTAAAACTCTGATCTTGAATAGTTAATAAACTATTCAGTAACATCCTGACGACAAATTAACTTTCTAAGTCACCATCTCAAAATCAATTTTCTCACGACAAAGTCTCGCAATTAAAAATATATACCTCTACATGTTTTCAAAACTACATTTTGTAACAACATAGCATAACCACACGGGTACCGAACAAAAACAAAATAGTTGGTTTTTAAAATCGATTCACTCGGTAAATTGATTCGGCGAGAACTCGATACTCGTAATCGTAAATCACATGAACAAAAGACGGAAAGGAAAATACAAATTAGCCTTATAATCGCTCGTTTAAACTCGGGTTTAAAGGCCACAGCCTACTGAAAGAACATAGTTAACAATGAGAAATTAACTGGGAATACTGGGATAGTTTCAATTACGAAAATTATTAATCTTAAACTTAGACCAAAGACGGTGCCTCACTAGTTTTCGACAGCGGACAAATTCAGAAAAGAAAATCATGTTTTGGAACTCTATGGAGTGTTCCAAACCATGACTTTTTTTCAGAATTCTGATTTGAGTTTAATTTAATTAAACGAATTCTTAGTTGCTAATCGATTAATTGACCGTAAAGTTTTTAACAATCAGCCATAATTCGCCATAACATGGCCGCTCATAACAATCAGTATGAATTCATTTTTATTTTCGGAAACATGGCAACGAATCCGAAACAACCTCTCCCTAATAAAAATTGGTCCTTTAAATTGATAATGGCCATAAAAATACAGACTCACAAACTTAAAAAAAGAAGGTGACACATTAAAACAATAGTCCAGACACGTCGTTAGTCAAACTAAACAGTTAAGCATCGCGTCAAAGAAATCATCAACAACAAAAAGATCTCTATCGATAAATTCCTAACGCGTAGACAAATAGTCGTGGAGAACAATCGTCAACGACTCGAAAACAATTTGGTTACGTCGCGAGCAATTACGAAACGCGATTCGAGAACGCGATAGTTTTCGAACGCATCTCTTAATAATAGGGCCCTGAACGCACCCATAATCAGCTTCATCTCTATATTGCACCTATCTCTTTCTAACACCACGCATTCATGCATTGTTATCCTTGTCCATCGTTGACAGCGCTCGTTGAGAAACCACAGACCCTGCCTATCAACGTTTCAAATCTAAAATGTCTAATTATACCCACATCACTGGATGAACATCAAAAAAGAGCCATTTTTAATTAATTTAAACCCCAAAAACTATTATAATACGGCCAATTTTGTTATCTAATAAGCCGTGACGCTAACAAGACCCGGGAAGCCATTTTGAAACCGTTTTACAAAGTTGATTTAATAATATGGCTGGTTTAATGGCTTTAGAATTGATATAAATTATTGCAAACACCAACTAACGCCCACTTTTTGAAGATTGATCATGTTGACTGGTGATAAATGAGGTTTAGTAATCAAATAAATTTTAATTAAAACTTGCGAATTTGATTGCAACATACTAAGTGCCAAATTAATTATTGAAATTATGATAAGAATTATAGAATTTGGGATAGGGAATTTGTCATCAATTATTGATGACAAATTCATGGACTTGGTCTGTAAAACATGGCCTATTCGAATCATGTTGAAATGTACCTATTCATAAATCAACTCATTCTACGCTGCGAATTCAAACGTAACGTTCTTTACATTGAATTTTCAAATATCAAAGTCATTGTCAGTCGAAACAAGGCTATGTTGACACCCTCATTCTCGCCAGTGCTAAAATCTCTTAAAAATCATAAATAAATAAAACTATACTCTAAACATCTAGATTACATTAATATTTACACGATTTTATCACTTAGTCCACTGTCTTACGTTTCATTCTCACTTTCACTGAGTTCATCCATGTCCATATCGATGAGTTCCTCATCATCATCTTCGTAGGAGTTATTAAGTTGGCTGCCATCGTCTGGCTTCATGTTCGAGGAACCTGACTTGCCTCCAGTCTTTGCTTCTTCTTCTTGCTGCATTCTTTTGTGTTTCGTTCTTCTGTTTTGGAACCAAACTTTTACCTGTTGACAAAGAATTTTTGGGTTATTTTGGGCATTAAATTTAGGAGTACATATCGGCGAAAGATATTTTATACACCATCGTTTTGTGAATTTGGTTTGAACAGCACAAATATACAAATCACAAAAATGAGATTCATAGTATGTACCTATATTGAACTTTTAAAATAAAATTGCAAAATTGATTAGTCTGATTCCAAATACACGCGTCGTTAAAATTATAAACATGAAAGTAACAACAAAACAAAATAGAAAACACAAATCATAACATAATTTCACGGTTGACGAACAGCAATAAAGGATTAAAGGAACTAGCCAATAAAAAACTATTCAATGCGACCCCTCCAATCATATATCACTAGCTATTGAAAGAAAAATCCGTTGTCGAATTTTTCTGCGCACCAACAACAGATTTCCCGCCCAAAAAACGTCGGCGGCCATTTTGTAAGACAATTTGTCACGTGGTTAATGGCTTGCGAAATGTATTCACGTTCTACCCAGCCAGTACGCTTTTGAGAAATTGTAACTAATGCATGGAGTCTGTATATCTGTTATTCTGCCAAAAATGGAGTTAAGGTTGTACATTACGCTTATTTAGGTTAGCAATTCGTTTATATCTTTGAATTGTCTACTATCTGGTTTATTACAGTGAATGAGTCATACAATAAAGGGTAATTGCTGATAATAATTTAAAGTTGGCTATTGTTCTGGAAGAAATACAAGGTCCTTATGCCAATTTAAGTGCATTGCTTTTGCCAAAACATTGTTTGTAAATTGTGTGCAGCTGAAACTGTCAAATCGATCAAACGGCGTCAAATAATAGGAAAGATTTCGGGTGTTATTGCAGGTTACTGCAATAATACTAGACTATTCGTGAGAAGTATCTAGGAATCATGGCTATAATTAAAAAGTTTCACGTCATTTGAGTCTAATCGTTAATGTAGACAGAATCGAAAAACATACAGTGTCCTTTAGAAAAATTTCCATAACACAAGATTACCTAGAATTAGGTAGAAACATAAACGATTATATTTTTATAGTCGAAAGCAATAAGTTATCAGGATTTTCATTAAAAATTGAATGCGACGGTAAAAACAGTCAATCGCTATGTAAGTTACATTGGATTGGCGTGAAATTGATGCAATCGTACGTTTATAGCTCCTTACAATTCCGTACATGTTATAAATCACATTTTAGTTTATTACTGATAAAATTTTACAAGGGAATAAGCGATTAACTTTGCTTTTCTATCAAACATTTTAGTTTTACAGTCTTTCCTATAATTGGGCTTTATACTTTCATGAAATGGGACTCTTATCTGGTTTTTAACTTGTTGTTTGTTATTGGGCACAGTGGGAAAATGAAGAAAATCAAATTTTATCTTTACACCAGCTCTGGGTACCATATCCACACAAACGTCTACCACAATCTGAAGGTTATTGTTAGATACACACTAACATGAAAATTGGAACCTTATTTGTTTCATCTTTGAGTTTTCTAGGTCTATTATATTACCTACATTATTTAAGACTCGTTTTTGAATAGAGAGGGAGAGGAAGCCCAATGAAAAGATGGATAGAGTGTGTGAGGAATGATATAAAGAAGAAGGAATAAAAGATACGAGTGCAGAGTGGCGACTGACAGGGCAGAATGGGAGAAAACGACGTGTTGCACCGATCCTAAATAACATGTGATAGGGGCAAGAAGATGATGATTCAAGACTCCGTTTCTCAGGAACCACGTCACAGTCTAGTCTAGGTAAATCTTTTGGCAGTAACGTAAAAGATGTTACTGTCCAAATATTTTACAGGACGCAGACAAGGATAGGAAATACATAAAGTATAGAATCTATACATTTCTGCGTTCTATTAGTATTATTATATTTTTAAAACACACTAAAAAACACTTTTGGATAACAACACAACCGATTCGAAGCACAAACTCTGCCATTCAATCACCGAGATTTCCCACCAGACTCACACATAACATAAATTAACATCAGACCTGTATTCCCCGAAGAGAGGTGTACCTAATAGTACACTCAGATTTCACCAGTTATGTTTATGTCCAAAGTAATAGGGAACCAATCATATTCGTGAGAGAAAAATGACAAATATTAAAACTTCTCGGCTTAACGGGATCTCCCCCTCAATTATGAGCTCTCACACTGTGACAGTCACGCTACATTACCTTCCATATATCGACATCAAATATCAATCAAGTTGGTTCCGATGCCACCCTTTTGTGAGGAGTAATGGTGCGTGGCTGAGGGGAGTATACTGTGTCATGGTGTTCTGTTTATACCAGAAAGATCTATGTGAGAGGGAACAGATTTAAGCAGTCTAAGTTTGGAATATAACAAAGGAGTACGAAGAGAAAAGTGTAACTTTCATAATCGTCATTTCAGCCAAAAGACGTCCACTGCTGGACATAGGCCTCCCCCAGGCGTCGCCACATTGACCGGTCCCGTGCGTCTCTCATCCAGCGGGTTCCTGCAACCTTGACTTTCATAATACTCATTCTCAAACGTACTTTTAAGAATAAAACTAAGTCTGTCTAAACTCCGTCTATACCTGAACCATGACTGTCTTTAGATTCTAAAGACTGGTTCAGGTCTGTACACAGCTTTAAGTGTTTCACATATGAGTCCAAATTACCGGTTGCCATTTACAACTACAGCTGTTACAGCCTACGTAACGTTTACGACGCGATAGTTATGTCTTTAGTAAAATGGACATAGTTTTAGATCTTTATTTGTCTTTCGAGACAGTTGATAGTCCGTATTCTCTTGCTAGCTTTGATTTTTTTAAGGCTTTGCGTAATTCTCAATTATCATTGCAACTTGTGTTACATGGAAGTTAATACTCTCATCAAGCTTCTGGTGATATGAGATAAAACCCATAAGAAGTGAGACAGTTGTGTGAGGAGTTCCACAAGGCACATATTCGAACCCGACACTAAAAAGGACGAAACATGTCAAAACTTTTTTGGCTGCCTATTAGTTGTAAATAAAAGCTAATATTCTTGTATAACATTTGCTGTCACGATGTAATACCACCAAATAGTAATAACAATCATAGCAGGATGCAACTTATCGCACCTTTTGACTCTATTATCACATTAATTAAGAGCTTCAGTTGCTAGGTACCATATCCATACATAAGTATACGTCTGGTACACACAGAACACTTTAGCTCCTCTTACCTTTTGAATTTTATGTGAATTTTAACGACTCTTCACTGTTCTTACAATAGCTTTTTAACCTGTGTTTAGTCGCTGTAAATCAAAGTTTACTAAATAACAAAATGGATATTATTGCATCTTGTGTGTTAATACCAGTTACATGAGCATTTTACTACGAACGTCTTAAACAGGATAATTATAGTAGTAACTGAAGCTATAAGGAATAAGTCTTGTGTGTTTAAGTGCGTAAAACGTTACCCAATTTGTGTTAAATCTTTTGGAACCTACTCTTTAGGTTGTTTCCTCTTTTAGTATTCCTTTTGTGAGATTCTTTGTCGTTTACATTTGTTCCCAACGAGTAACACCCTCAAATGTCACACTGTTACTCGATGGGATTTTTTTCTGAAAAAATTCCCAACCGGTCACACTACCAGTCACACTGTTACTCGATGGGAATTTCTTCAGAAAAAAATCCCAACCAGTCACACTGTTACTCGATGGGAACACACTGTTACAGAACTTAATGAAAATAAGAATTAAATCGGTTTTTTAAATTTTTATTAAAATCAACAAAATAACAACATTGGTAAATACAGTTACTTAATTACGGACGTTACACGTTAACATTCGTCATATTGCTAGTAATTCTCATTTTAATGTTTTAGTCATAGTAACAATATCTAAACACAATCGGCCTTATATAATATAACAGAGTAAATCATCACATTTTACAATAATTAACAGTCCTTATTTCTAATATTAATTTGAACCTTTAAAGAAGAATTTTCTAAATATAATCAGCCTTATGTTTGTACCTATATGCATGTATCACAGTAAATCATCACATTTTACAATAATTAACAGTCCTTATTTCTAATATTAATTTGAACCTTTAAAGAAGAATTTTCTAAATATAATCAGCCTTATGTTTGTACCTATATGCATGTATCACAGTAAATCATCACATTTTACAACAATTAACAGTTATTAATTCTAATGTTAATTTGAACTTTAAAGAAGAATTTTCTAAATATAATCAACCTTATGTTTGTACCTATATGTATGTATCACAGTAAATCACCACATTTTACAATAAGTATCAGTTCTTAATTCTAGTGTCGTAAAATCTCCAAAGCATGGCCAACTGAAATAAGACCTTGTGTTAATTCCAGCTGCACTTCCTGAATAAACTCGTCTCTTGATATAGATTTCTTACCCCGTTTTCTTTTTTTATTATTTATTTAAGAATAAAACGTTCAAAGGAGAATCACCAGCAATATGACGAATAAATGTTTTTAAAGTAAAAACCGATTTAATTCTTCTTTTCATTAACTACTGTAATATTGTGACTGGTTGGGAAATTACTAATAAGAAGTTCCCATCGAGTAACAGTGTGACTGGTTGGGAAATTAGTAATAAAAAGTTCCCATCGAGTAACAGTGTGACTGGTTGGGAATTTTTTCTTAAAAACATTCCCATCGAGTAACAGTGTGACATTTGAGGGTGTTACTCGTTGGGAACAAATGGTCGTTTATCACCATGTTACCTTCTACCATTAAGTTTGACTGCGAAACTAAAGGCAATTCCTGATTTAAAACAAAGTTCCAATCTATTTACTCTTTACCAGTAGCTACAGGCTCAATATTTTACTAGACTTCTAGACAGGCAGTATTATATGAATGTAATTAAGTCAAATAGCAAGCAGCCATTTGTTAATCTATCTACGGTCTTAGCCATATTCAAAACTGCATCAATTTTCTTTTTAACTTCATCAAAACCATCTACTACTTCCTTGCAAGATTCTATATCATACATTTTATTACAATTATTTACATAATTCAAAGACCCTATCAGGATTCTCCATTCAACCCTTGTGCCGGCGGTCCCATAGGCCCATTTGCCGGTTACGGGTTATTCGCCGCTCCCATCTATCATACGGTCCTTCTTACCCCTGGGGATGTGTGCGGTACTATGTAATTTTGTATCATTTTACTTCAATGTTTGTAGGGTTAAGGTTTTTAAACTTTCTTTTTGTTTTTTGAGCTTCTATGGAGATTTCTCTTCTACTTTGATTCTTGCAGGGTCTGCTTTCATCTGGTTTTCGATGAAATCATGTCTTCAACTCTTATGTATATGAAATTATACTTCAATCTTTATAAGGTTAGAATGGCCGCTATTTTGATCATTTACTTATTATTTGCTATTCAAGTCTTATTCGAGTTCTTAAACTGGACGCGCTTCACTACACACTTAAAATATAAAGAGTGTGTGCCAACCTTCTAACTTGCGTACGTACAAGGACCCACCACAAACCATTAATTCTAAAACATACTCTCATCCCATTCCAAAGCACACAAACTCACATTAAACCTCAAAAAATTCGCACCGAGACGGCCCATCAAACAATTATCACATTCTGATGCAAATTTAATGTACTACCACTCCGTGCTACAACAACAATAAACTTTAATTCGTTCTCCACGTCGCATCTGCTCATACGCACCAAACTACCGTAAAATGAACCCTCATAAAACTCTATTATACCAACAAAAGAGGCCTAACAACGTTGGTCGTTAAATAAAAGTCATAAGTCTCCACAAACAATCGTTATAATAGGAAAAGGGATCCGCACAATGATACCCGTACTAAATAAATAGGGGTGTCATTCAACATGGCCCAAAATGCGATTAAGTGCTTATGTACCCGATTATGGCGGTCCCCTTCGGATTAGAGAGCGAGACAGACTTATACAAGCTACTGTGAGTTAGAATGGGACAGAAACAACTAGGGGAGATACGCAATTAAGAATGCCGCGCGAATTTGGAGGAAAATTTAAACGGATCGCCGTATTACTTTATTGTAGCTCCATTAGCGAGGGAAAAGGACAGATATAGTTTAGAAAGGGACATTATAGTGACAAATTGGGGTTGTTAGATATTTGTAGGGTTGGCGAGCTTTAATTGGATGTTAATAAAGTGATTCAGTTAGAAATGAGTGAGTGGAATGTTTTTTGGTAGCAACATTTTATGATGGCGACCCCTGAAACTTTTAGGAACATAAAGGGCGAAGGAACAAAAGAGACATAATTATCTTTTTGATCATTATAGCAACTCTTTTGACCTTATTTTTGTGTTACTTATGATAATAATGACCGCAACTCTCAAAACGCTGAAAGAAAACGTTGAGGGAAACAGGCACTTCAGATCAGATAATTATAAGACATATTATATGACATTTACAAACCCGCACTGGGCCAGTGTGGTAGATTAAGTCCCTTTCACCGAGAAAAACCCTATTTATCCCAGCGTTAGCATCAAATATTACAGTAAGCTTCTTTCTAGTTTCATGCGCCTCTTTTCCGCCCAAATCAAAAAATGACAGCTAACTGTCAATGTCAACTTACTAACCCTATCAAAAATCATGGCGTCCTGTGCAAAAGAGACAACATCACTCAAATTGGCTGCTATTCGTCTTTAATCGTGTGTGAACTGGTTTATGGCCAGTACCGTTGATTGTCGGTCGAATTTCTTTATTATATGGCCGCCATTTTGGCGTTTTGTGCTAAGTAATTATAGTGAAATAGCGAGCTTGTATTTGATATTGTGTAGGTTGAGAATGGGATTTTCATGTGTGATTTTGTTACTTTTTTCTGTTTATCTATAAGATGCTAGGTATTCCATTGTCCAGCAGGGAAGTTTTATTTCAAATGTTGTTATTTTGATATAGACAATAAAGATTAATGTTGTCATTAACAATGATTCTTTTAAAAAAGACTAATGTTGTCAATAGTTAAATGACGGATAAGTTAATCTCAATGATACTCCTTGATAATATCTTCACTAAATTAATAAAAATATCTTTAAGCTTATGCATTTATATCTAGTTATGTGCTTTGATAATCAGATAATACCTACTAGGTACTTTGTTAATTATGAAACCTGTAAGTGTTCTCGAAGTAATAGGGACACATGTACCTACAGTCAACTACATTGTCGCGCGCTTAACACTGGCAGACACAATCAACGAGTTCAGACCTACATGAAACCTCCTCCAACACTTCCAAAGCCAACTTCAATTAAAACCTTTTCCACAGACAAAAGCTCATCACCAAAGCGTTCATCAGCAAATAGGCCAGTCAAGAAAAACAAACATGAAGTTTAGAATTAACCCATCAATTCAACCTTCAGAAACAACGAGGCTTAACGCGAATTTCCCTTGCCTAAGTGATGGCATTGCACGATAAAACGCAAGACTCGATAATCGAGTGCCGGCCGGATGTGGAAAAGCGCCCGCTTACGTCGCTTCCGTTCGCCATTAGTGAAGCACAGAATTGTTTTACTGTAATCGTTGAATTTGTTTAGTGGAAATTGGGTGGTAAATTAAGATTAAATTAGAATGAACGAGGGGTAGGTAATAGGTATATGTGTTTTGTTCAAACAAACAATTGCAACTTTGATGCTGCCCCGTAAGTATTATAAAATAATTTTGAGATCTGATTGAACCATTGGAACTAATCGCGATCAGAGCGTAAATCGTCATACGGAATATGTATTGACAAATTCTGAAAGCAGGTTTAATAATTGGTGAAATTCGCTCTAACACGAGCTACGTACCTTTAACGCCTTCAATCTATTTTATAATAGTCTCTGCATTTGACGTTTAAAACCGTTAGGTAGGCATATTTCTTCGATTTTATACGGTTTATTAGTAGACAGAAAAAATGGAATCCAAACATTAACAGAGCCATTCCATTCATAAACCATCAATATCAATTTATTTTTTCATCTTTCTAACGAACACCGAACGTTAATTAAATTAAATCATTTCCTCGGCAAATTTTAACAAAATAAATCTATCGATTTGCCATTATGCAAATCTAACAAAAACGATTTATTACTGCAGTTACTTAAATTTACTATACACGAAACCAAGTTCAGTGACTTCCAATCAAAACCAGAGACAATAATACTTCATTCAAAAGTCAAAACCATAGACATTAGCCTAGGTACCTACTTGACGTTATTATGAATGTTAAAATTTTAAAGTTTGGATGTTAATTAATTACTCAATCACGCAGAAACAGCAACTGAACGGATTCGGATTAAATTGAACACACATGTAACATAATAATATCCTGGATTAATACAGTCATAACAAACTTTTTACCCTGGTAAACGTAAGTATTGTCTAGTCACGCAGACAAAGTTGCGGGCAGAAGCCAGTAATTCACATTAATATTATAAAGAGGTACCTAACGCCACCCTGGGCCCGCTGGGCTACCTAATGTTTATAATTTTATATGCAGGACGTTATCTCCAAAACTCCATCCGCTGTCAAAAATTACTACACTATTCCAAAGTGCCATAGATTTTATTTTTTCAGGCAAAGTCGCGGCCGTCGCGGGCAGAAGCTACTGGATATTAATGTGAAATTCCGCTGCAATTACATTACTGGCCACCGGACATAAGAAACTTCGGCAGTACCGGAACGTTCGGCAATAAAACCGTACACGGTCCGAACGCGTGTCGATTTCCGACATTAAACGTCGTAAGTGGAAAACGGGACGGGACATACCGTTTTAATGGCGGGTGATTTATCGGTTATATTTTGTTTATGGTATGTATGATGGTAATGGAGGATATTCTAGGTAGTAAGTATGTGTGTGTGTGCGTTATGTACTTATTAAATAATGTCGGAAAGGACTAGGTACTACGTAAACTTTGTACGTAGAGTGCGATCAAATTATCTTGGCAGGTCTGAACTTAGGCTCTGCGAACTTTTACGCATGTAAACTTGTGAAGAAAACTGTTATTGCCAGATAAACCAATACTTAAACGATCAGAAAATATCTAATTTAAACTGTGAGAAATACAAATAAAATAAATATCATAACACTTTTAGTTGTAACAAAATGACCTGCACGAAGTTCGGACCTGCCAAGATAATTAAAATTTGATCGCATTGTACGTTATCTTATTTCCTGTAGACTTGTAGAGTAGTGTCTACCTACTTGAATATCAGGTTTTCATTTGTAAAGTATGAAGTATAATTATAATGACTGGCCTGTTGGTCTAGTGGTTAGTGACCCTAACTGCTATGCCAGAGGTCGTGGGTTCGATTCCCACCCAGGACAAATGTTTGTGTGATGAGCACGATCATTTGTTCTGTGTCTGGGTGTAATTTATCTATAATATGTATGTATTTAGAAATATATAAGTATGTTTATCAGTTGTCTAGTACCCATAACACAAGCTCTGCTTAGCTTGGGACTAGATGGCGTTGTGTGATAGTTGTGGAATATTATTATTATTATATTAATACAGAAAAAAATTCTCGCATAGTTTGGACAGTGAGAACTATCAGAGATCAAACTGAAACCTGAAGAGCAATTATTTATGTCCTTATTGTAATTTTATGAGATTTTTCAGACATTTTATGGTAAGTAAAACATCTGTTCCAAGACATACATTGTCATAATTATCTCCACACAATATTATCATTTTTCTTAGGTTTAGTTTGTTTTTTAAATGGTGGGACAATTAAATTATTGTGATTTCTTTCTTTGTTTAATTTTCATAATCATGTTGTAATATAAATACAAAGCAAGACACCTTCTAATTAAAATATACCACCTTTCCACCATAGACAACCCAAAAAGAATATTACACTTTTATTTTCATAAAACTGATATCGTTTCAAGCGTCCCCTTATTCGCGCCCCCCACAGGGGACCGTGTTAACACCGCCGTAGGACTCCGTAGGGCTCCGCCCCTAACATCACGCATGCGCACTAACAGAATAAATATTTACCGCCTTTTTTATTTGCCCAATTGAGACGTAATCGAAATAGGTTTTGAGAATCGAAACGATATATTTTTGTTCTGCGAATAGATAGGAGTTTTTTATGTTGATTCTGGTTTGAATAAACAGTAGGTGCGAGAATTGAAGAGAATACAAAGCAATTTGGTAAATTGAAGTTTTTGTGAGGTGGAGAATGGATATACTTAGGTACAGTGAGTTCGAGTAACATTTTTAGGGCTAGTTAATTTTATAAACGTTTAAAAGATGATAATAAAGTTTCAGGGAGTGCCTGCAATCCCACGTAAACGTAAATAAACCGTATCCTTATGACTTCTTTCATTTTTAAATCATTTCACAACAGAACTGCGGAGGTGTGAAATTAAAAGTACAGCTGTATCAAATATTACGTAAAAGCCTTAATAATCCAGCTGTTTTTAAGTTACATGACACAATATTTTAAATCAAATCACCAATGAATGACAAAATATTACGATAATAGTTTCACAAAATCAATAAATAAAAACAAGACTCGTGCAGGCAGTTGAAAATAAATATAAAAGTTTTAAAATAAAATAAAAACATCGATAAAAATCCACACGCGTAATGGAGAACGCACATTTAAAACTTAAAAAATCGAACACATTAACAACAAGCGGCCATAAGCGAAAAAAAATGTCTAAAAACCAACATAACGAGCAAAGGTATATAAAACATACAGCCAAGCAACCATTTCTCTAAAAAATTACGTTTTCACGAGTTCCAATAATCGAATTAAGTATGGTAAACATTTTATCTTAATAGTCGACTATATACGAACATACGAACAGGCCAGCTGCGTGTAATTTAGTTAATAATATAAAATTACTTGTATCGAGAATAACCTGTCCTGGCTGTACGTCATCGTGGCTTGGCTTGAAAAAATAACTTGGATTTTAAAACCTCAATGGTTTGTGTGTTTACACTTCTTTGTGTTGCCATTTATTGTTCATTGGTTTTTAATAATAAATTAAGAATCATGTGTCAAAAATCCATCTATAAATGTTCAACATTTTGGGTAATAATCTGATATAGAGCCAGATAGGTAACGGTTTTTTTTCAGAACTTCTGTTTTTTTATTAACGTTTTATTGTTTCCATAATATGACCTTCTACTATCTTACTCAAATAATATTAGAACAACTCCATAACTACAAAAATATTTACCGTCTACATTATCCAAACACGACATTAACTTTTTTAATGAAAAATCCAGTAAAAAAAGATAATTACAGTGCTCAAGTTCTTCAGGCGATATTAATCGACGTGCAATGCGTATAATCTATATAAATAAAAAGAGAAGTCCTGACTGACTGATTGACTGACTCATCAACGCCCAGCCCAAACCCTTGGACCTAGAAAGCTGAAATTTTGCACAGAGGTTCCCTTTATAATGTAGACAAGGAATAAGGAAGGATTTTTCGAAATTCAACCCCTAAGGGAGTTAAATAGGGGATGAAAGTTTGTATGGAAAATCGTCATTTTCACGCGGGCGAAGCCGCTGGCCAAAGCTAGTAAGTAATAATAACATACACACTACATATACAAGAGAATTATGGCTACTTTAGATACTTTAAAATCAATTGATGGCCGTAAACACGTAATAAGTACAAAAGAAGAAATGAAGGCAAAAATGCTTAATTGAAAATCTTTGATAGAATCGCGTGTCGTTGTTCCACTACTCATGTGTTTAAAGATTCACTGCTTGTTATCAATTCTAAAAGATTTCAGCAGAAAGTAAACTTTTGAAGGGTACCAAAATCTATTTTGTAAACGACAAATTAGCCTGATATATAAAATATCAATTATAAATCATACCTTTATTTCTCACGGAAAAACAAAACCTTTCCTGAAAAAAAAGAAAAACCTACCAAAGGTGTTCCAAATATTTAAATCGAAAGGCGGCATTGTCTTTGGTCTCCTAACTTTCACCTCAAACCATAACTAACGGTTTTCTAAGACATCAAACAAGCAGCTGCTGATCAATTAACCCACACCTAATTACAAATAATTTTCATTTAACATGTAAATTCTTCAATTGAACTCAATATTTAAACATAACCGTAAAAACTATGGTGCTCATCATCTAAGTACCATAAATTAGATCGGCTTTCAAGCCTCATTACTCTATAATTCTCTATGGTAATGTGTAGTTGTGACGGGAGATAATGATTGCTACTTTGATGTTGATGGAAAGACTTTTTTTTAGGATTCCGTAAGTTTGAAATGTAATAATGAAGATGACTATTTTTGTAGCCAAGGTTTGAATTGAATGCCTTTCCTACTTCGGAGGCTTGTAGAATTTGATAATGAAATGTTAATTGCAGCCTTTTGCATCTTATGGGTTGTGCTATAACTAGCTCAACCCATAAGAACAACAACAACACAACTTTATCATCAACAACAACAACTACAACAATAACTTTATCGTTATTATATAATTATTTGTCTAGGTCTAGTGACAAATAAATTGAAAGAGGAACCATGGAGGTTCTCACCGATTGTTTTCATGGAAACGATATGGGAATAAAACCTTGGTCCTATCTTTTGAAGTGTCAATGCATTTTGGTGTGCTGTTATGTAAGTTTATGAGGTATAAAAAATGTTTTTATTTGACTTGAATACTCCAGTCCCGAATAATAAAACATAATATTATCTTGAAATGATATTTGTAGGTGCAGACTTTATACAACAATATTGCATTGAGTGCAACAAAATCCTATCCACAACATACAGAACCACAGCACCGATCTATGAATCGCTCCACATTTTTTATTTCATCACCAGTGTTGCATGATGCGATTAGCCGCGGCGCTAATTTCCTACTGGCTGCCTTAATCAACTGTGTAGCCATGTCCAATTGTCCATGTCTTTTTTTTCCAAATTGGTAGTTTCCAACATTTATCGAGTTAGGACGAACTACGTTCTAATAATAATTAGTTATTTGTTGAGTAGAATATTTGTTTTATCTTCGCAATACTACGCCTATTTCAAAGACGAAGGTATAATTTCATTGAAATACATCAATTAGTGTTGGCATGGCAGTGGTTAAAACGTACTTACTTATACCTTTTTGTTATAATAACTTTCTTATGGGAATTATTACAGGCTTTTATTACTTTTCGTAAATAGATTAAAGAATACTTTGATAACAGACATACATATTATTTCTAGGCTACAAATACAATACTATTGAGTTTGACCAGCATTCACGTTTGTGACCACTCGACTATTGAGGCAGTTCAAATCGTTGTGGAACTAAACCGTTTTATGGGAAATATCACTAAATACTTAGGCGTTCTAGCGTCGCAAAAAAAGTCTTGAAACTAGACATCCTAGTCTCCTTAAAAACAATCAATTTTCCCGTTCAACCGACTGACACAAAACATCAGAAAACTGGAAATAAATCAAGCAATTACAGCCGAACACAGTACTGACTTAATGATCAAGAAAAAACACTGCAAATGTGTTTAGAAACTAGGTTGGGCTATTAGTATTAGTAACCGACCACACCCGGTGGATTCGCAACTCTACGGACGGATAGCAAAATAATCAATTAGTAATTCTTACAAATTTGTAATGATGATTATAATGATTGAATAGGTTAAGTTTTTTCGTGAAACTTCCGGAAGGAAAGTGTTTAGGGCCGCACCCTATGGCAAATTTTAGTACTGATAGATGGTATGTGGCTGTTTTTAAAGACAATATTAAAAAGTCTAACTACCGCATGAAATAAAGGCACATGCCGAAACCTCTATCCCAGTTTATGCGGGATCTTAATTTAAATTCAAACTATAATTTAGCTGCTCATCATCTTTACCCAATTATTTTGGGGCCGACTTCCAGTCTAACCAAATGCAGCTGAATACCAGTATTTTACATAGAGTGACTGCCTCTCTAACCTCTACAACCCAGCAATATAATTTAGCTGCTTTAGTGACAGAAATACTTTCAACAGAAGGTGATCTTGATCCCTACGGTAAGATGAGATAAGAGACAGTAGCAAGAATAACAAGGCAAGGCAAGACGGCAAGATTTACTGGCACTAGAACACAAATTATATCTGAAATCAACATCTATCTCTTGTCCTTATCCCAATTCATTTCAGAACAGTCCATGACAGAATTCTTGAACTAATCTTTCTGTAACACCATTTGACAGTTCAGCCGTCTCTAGCTAGACACAGCCGCTGCAATGATTTGGTGCTGACTAAGACGTATCATTAACCAACCAGATAAACAAATTACCCATAAAACAAAACACAAGGCAAAAAACGAACAGACACAATAGAAAAACCACGCTCTATAAACACAGCTACTTCAGTTGTCGACGGTACAACCGCACGCACGGTACCGCCTAATGATCCAATAATTAAAGCGGTTTTTTCGCTCAGTTTCGAACAATTAGACGCAACGCTTGATACTCTTATCGCGATTTCATTGTTACGATAATGTCGGTGATTACTTCACTTAATCCTCTATGACTTTGATTGTATTTATCATTGTTTGTTTGAAGGTGAGAAGGTCATATTGAGGATGCTGTCATTCACCTAGATATTGGAGGTATATGTTGCGGCCCCATCTTGCAATTGATCACTTCATGCTATGTTTAAGTTATGTTAAGTTCCTTTCATGAAAATTCGACCACTAGTAAAGTGCAGGGCCAGTCGGCCACATTCTTAGAGCTGGCCTGAAAACCCTAACGTCATGCAGAGCATTAGGTTATGCAGGCAAACCAAGCTTGTAGGCTAGTATGACAGTACCGTCACTAAAAGATAGGTCATACGATAGGAAGATAGGAAACACAGAACCGGTAGGTCTGGCATCTAAAAGGGGAGGCCTATACCAAACAGTTGGTGATTGCGGGCTGATATCATGATGACATTCTTACGGGATATTTTGGTAATTGGGTCATACTCAGAAAAAGTGTACATTTGGTGTCTTTTCTTGTCCCGCAACTTCAAATTTACGTAAATATTTAGTATTATGATATATTTTCTTTTATACCCCCTTTTTGTTATATTCGTCTAATTCTACGATGATTTCTATGGTATTTTCAATTAAATATTCAATATAAGATTACATTTTTTGATTTTTAAAACATTGATAAAAATATCCCCATACATTTTTTTGGTGTCCCAATGACGATTACACATTTTCAGAGATGAATTGTTACGATTATTCATCGCTTTTTTTAACATTGACTGTGGTTATATTATTCTTGATGAATCAAGTAACTAAATAAGACTAATTTTATCCGTAAATCATATACAGAAGGATTTATTTTAATTAAACAAATGTTGTCCCAAAATTATGAAGTTTCGTTACTCAGGGTTAGTAACGCGTGATAAAATTTGAAACGCAATGACTTAAGGTGGTATAAATAGTTTTTTTCTAATCTGGCAACGTGATTACTTACGTCAAAATCACTGTCACAGCAGCCATCATGTTTTCGCCGCAGTCGTGAAGTCAAGACGTTTAGCAAGTGAAAATTTACAAAAAATACCTCAGGGTGATAAACGACTATTATTTTGGTAAGTTTATTATGTTTTTTGTTTACTTACCATGTTTTCTTCATATCTTTTGTATTATCTAAAAGAATACACTCAGTGCTTGCGTGGTAAAACCGTGGTTTACGTAAAAACATTTTTAGAGGTTATGATTTCTCAGATTTTATTATCATTTTCGTTATATTGCGTAAAATTGCGTTACGTTACGAAACTGATAAATTGTTAAGCTTAGTTCACAAAAACTAAAAGTGCATATCTATATACCTGTGTATTAATACACAGGTATAGTTTCCGACAGGTTTTTTAATGGAATTTAACTAAATAATTACCAATGTTTATGGTATTTTTATTTTTATTAATCTAAATAAGACTGATAAGCCAAATATAATCAGGTGTTTTATTCGCCCAATCCATGTGCACCATACCTTATGACATCAGTTTCGTGACGGAGATGCTCAGTATCGTTACCTATCAGTTTAGTTACAAATTGAAAATGTACACTTTTTCTGAGTATGACCCAATTGCGCCCTCTTCGTTGGCAAAGCCGAAAACAAAAGCTGGTAGTTAATAAAACAAGGGACAATTTTAAGATTTACCAGTTATGCTCTTTATGTTGCTCTACAAAATGCCAATCTAAGTAGATATGAATAAATCTATTGATCGACGTGAGAATGTAGCGAACTTGGGTTTTATTGGAATTTAGCTCATGTTGTGAAGTGAAGCGTGATTAATGACGAAACGGCACGGTCAAATAGCTTGCTGCATGTTTATTTAGCGAGTTGACTATTCATTTATACTGTTTCTATGAATATTTATAGATTTTTAAGGTATTCCCGTCGATTTTAAAGCTCTACGGGATTTTTATCCAATGAAAAACATAATACTACCTCGGTAGTTGGATGAAAAACCCTTGGGCTTAGACAAAGTGACCTTTTACAAGTGACGGTGATGGAAGAATCCAAAATTATCAAGAAATGTTTATAAAATATATGTAAATTTTTGTTTATGTCTACAAGTGTTTAGCTTGCTTCACATAATAATTAAGTTCTAGTCTTTAATCTCAGAGGTAAGTTTGAAAGTTTGTATGTAGGGAGTAATCTCCGGAACTGCTGATCCGATTCCGAAAGTTCTTACAGTAACGGGAAGCTAAATTATCCTCAAGTTTTATAGCCATTAAACGTTCCCGTGGATTCAATTTTGTACATATAACAACACAAGAGCGAAACCGCGACCAAATAAACCCTTAACAAAATCAGTTTTTGTACAACATTAACGAACGACCACTATTAAGTTACTTTTTACTCGCTACGCCTGAGTTACCAGCCTCATCACATACATTTTCTACTAAACATCAGTTCGTGTAAGTAAGGAAGTATTGTAGGGTCTTTTTTGTTTATTGTTTACATAAATGACATGCCCGGAGAAACACATCACCCAATGGTTTTATTTGCTGACGATAGCACGGTAATTTTTAGTGGTGACAATGACGCGAAGACACTTGAAGGAGACATAAACCACTGTCTTCAAGTACTCATAGAATGGATGGACGCGAATAATCTTAAAATTAATATTGACAAAACTAAAATAATGACTTTTGAGCAAAGGACAAATCATAAAAAACCTGACGTAAAATATGGTGACAAGATTATTTCAGAGACAAAGGCAACAAAATTTTTAGGACTTGAATTAGATAGAGACATGTCATGGAAAACTCACACTGACAGTGTATGTAATCGCCTTAGTCAGCATTCATATGCTTTACGTAATCTGGCCAAGGAAGTTAATCAAAAAGCTCTGATCACGGCGTATCATGCGTATGTTACGTCTACATTACGGTACGGTATCATATACTGGGGCAACTCCACGAACATGGAAACAGTATTCAGAGCACAAAAAAGGTGTGTTAGGGCGATATGCGGTATAAAAAGCACGGAAAGCTGCAAACCACTTTTTGAATATTTACGTATATTGACAGTACCCTGCCTATACATATATGAGGTGGCAGTATTTGTCAAAACCAACTTGCACTTATTTGAAAAACTACACAGCTCGCGACACAGATATAAAATAAGTGGTAGGCAACACAAAAAAGCGGTATTTCATAAAAATCTTCTAGGAATGGCACCACATATTTACAATAAATTACCAAGTGCTTTGTTATGCATCAATGACATACACGTATTTAAGAAGCAACTCAATAAGTTGCTTATAAGTAAAGCCTACTACACAATTAAAGAATACCTGACTGATAGGAATTTGGTTGTATAATATTAATTCAGATAATAAATTATGGTGAAAACCTGAGTCCAATTTTGTTTCATACTAAATAATTTTATGTATTCTTAATATCTGTTGACTATTAGAATTATCTCTTAATTATTCTGACATTATAATTATTATGATTTGACATTACCTACGTACTTGTTGATTTGAATCTTTGACATTACTTATTTACTATTTGAAATTTATAACAATTCATAACAAATGTATTGACATTGTGTAATTAATTTGATTTCATTTTCTTAATTATTTTGACATTATATAATTCTATTATTATGATTGACATTACGTACTTGTTGATTTGAATCTTTGCCATTACTTATTTACTATTTGGAATTTATAACGTGTGTATATTAATTAATTGGATTTCATCTCTCTTTTTGCCCGGTTCATGGTAATAATTGATATTATTTTATTTGATGGAGAATGTGTGTATAATTTTAATTATAAATCTTGCATGCCGAATTTGGTACATCACAGTGAACTGCGCATTCACTTGACACCTAGAAATGCAATATAATGTACTGTGTTGAGCAATAAATATTTGAATTTGAATTTGAATTTGTGTATTAGCAAAAATGCTCGTAAAATATATTAATTATATTGTTTAAACTTTCTATTAATCGCGTGTTAATTAATTATAAAACTTACAACGGGTGACGCAAAAAATATACCGTAAACTATTTTATTAATTGTGTTGCTAGAGCAAAATAATGATATCAATTTCGCAGTTTTTATGAGTTGATGCAGTCAATGTAAAGATAAAGAATATTTAATGTCGTTCGTTGGTTTATCAATTTATTTTAATCGTAAACCGTGACTAATAAATCGTATTGTGTAGATGTTTTATTCTTAATTCCTTTTTTTATTTGAATAAAATGAGAATCAATTCATATTAAATTCGTGTTTTCTCTTTTAGCGTGGTTAATTTGACGCTCAAATTTTATTGACGAAAATGGTGATTGTCAGAATGCCGAAGTTAGTTTAATTAATATTTGTATTGAAAAAACAAAAAGGGCGACGATGTTTTCATCTATTTGCTGCTAATTGTTGAGACTTCCTGATTTCATTATACTATGGCTTTGTTTTGTTTCTTGCGGTGAATCACTGACTCCTAAGACACAGGCACATACACCTAGTTTAGGAGTCAGGGAATTAAAATTATGGTGTCCTAGTTTATAAGGCTTATTATAGCTCTTGTTTCTGATTGTTTTATTGTGATGGTTTTTTGTGAAATAAAGAATTTATTATTATTATAATCTATGACCGTACGATTAAAAAAGGCTCTAGCCCAAGACGTGTAAGTACATATTTACTTACAACATATGACTTTTTTTCGTCACACCTGAACATGGCTACAACACATAGGATCAAAATATCAGCCTGGTATTTAAAACTTATCATCTCACTTAATCAGTACTGTTTGCATTACCCTTTTAAAGACTATAATTACAAAATCGTTAGCCACAGTCTATAATTAATCATATGAATAATTGTTTTAGTAATTTCGTGAGATAGGACCTTCGTTAAAGTAGTAAGTAAATAGATAGATAGAAGATACCTTTAGTTTTCATAGCTTGGAGCTATATTCATATTTATTAGTTAATAGTATAGTTGAATATTTGATAGATTATGCACATAACTACCATCTACCTACATATAAAGTTTCTATCCACATCTGTATGTCAGTAAGTATGTTGATTCTTATCTCGAAAACATTTAAAACGGGTATCATTTAAGCTATCACCAATTTAATTAGTTTTGTGTTTCTTAAATAATAGGGTTTGTCCTCAAAATAGTAGATCTGTCACCAAAATGTAGTCACCAAACAATGCAAAATCAGTTCCACAATAAATCACCTAAAATCCTGAGATATAAGGTCTAGTACCAAATAAATGTTTTTCAGGTGTTAATAAAACACCTGATTTACTCCATGACGCGCGCTCGCTTCGCTCGCATATTATATAACACTAATATCTTCTGTCCCCGAAGTGCCGGGCCTCCGCCGGCCTCCTTCGTCGGCCTACGGCCCGGTGCCCATGCCGCCCATAAAGGACACTGTCGCGAGACGGTCGTATTAGTCGTTATCGTCGGTGAAATCGCGAATGAAGTAAACTTGACAGATCTACCATTCTGAGCACAGAGCTATTATTTAAGTAACAAAACTGTTTTTATAAGAACGAAGTTTATATTCATGTAATGCAATATAATTTTATTGGTTATCGATTTCTTATTTTACACATATATTAACATTAATTTGATAATTCATACCTGGTAACAATTTTTGTTTATCTGAGAACGAAAATATTTCGTGGCGATAGATCTATTTATTAGGTGATACAACTTGATGACAAATATAAATTTTGGTGATAGAAAATATAGTTCCCATTTAAAACACTAGTGAGCCGCCCTTGCTACTCACAGCGCCATCTATCGGGCCAAAACTATCCTATCTTTCAAGCTGGTGGTTTCGGAGGTTAGCGATAGCGATGACGACCAATCAAGCTATACAAAACCAGTTTATGCGGATCTCTCATTATACGGGAAATCGTCAGGAGCTCGGGAAATGGATGGATGAGAGACGCACAAAGCAGGGAAGACTGGCAGAAGAAAGGGGAGGCCTATACCCAACAGTGGGTGATTACGGGCTGAAATGATGATGACGGGAAATCTAATGGGTTTGAAAGTACCCTTACTGCCGAAAATCACTTATTCCCCCGTCATTGCGACATTTTTTTTGTCCTAGACCAATATCATAGGAACCTTCGAGTTACTCATTGGGGGTCAAAGATCCATCAGCACAATAAAATGTTGTGTGTTTTACATTGACTCTTAACGTAAAACTTGATTTTTAACCCAAAAAGAAAAGTCATTCCCCAGATTTTCTTTTGCGTAGACTGTTATTTTGATGTAGGTACAGATACTTGGTTGACGACTTCGTTAAGGGTAAATTTACACCCTGTATACAAAGCCAGGTCATGTTATACTGAAAAGGTACAACTGTTATATCACCGTGTGTACGACCAGTACGACCATAGAGGCACGTAATTTTCATTTATTAATAAGATAAAATGTTCGTGGTATGATCCAGAATAACTTTTATCATAACAGATAAAACAACCATAAATATAATATCTAATTAATACTTCAATTATTTACTTTACATAAGATAACAATTAAATTCTCGCAAATTATTTTATATCATTATTTTTAATAATGTGGAGCGAGATGTCAAATTAAATTGACAGCTATCTATGAAGTTGCGACTTTGACCTTTAAGATATAAATTTTTTTTATTTTTTTTTTTTTTCTAGCCTGCTCTGTCCCACTCCAGGGCAAAGGCCTCCCTCCACTCCTTCCACTTCTCGCGAACCCGCGCGTCCTCCTTCCAATTTTGACGGAACCGATCTAGCTCATCCCGCCATCTCCTTCGTGGCCTGCCGCGACCCCGTCTCACTGTCTCAGGGCACCAGTTTCCGGCTATTTTGGCCCACAGTTTGTCCGGCATGCGGCAGACATGTCCTGCCCAGTCCCATTTGAGTTGAGCAGCCTTTTGGGCCACGTCAGCTATTTTTGTTTTGGAACGCAGTGTTGTGTTTCGAACACGATCCGTTAATTTAACACCTAGTATACTGCGTTCCATTGCTCGTTGGCAAACCTTGAGTTTGGACTTCTGGATGTTAGTCAAAGACCAAGTCTGTGCACCATAGGTCAAGACGGGAAGAATACACATGTCCATAAGTTTCCTTTTCAGTGTTATAGGCAACTCACCTTTAAATAGTTCTTTCATGGACCAGTAGCTCTTCCAGGCGTTTTCTGTTCGTCTTGCGACTTCTTTGTCTTGTCTCGCCTGGAAAGAGACTACTTGGCCCAAGTAAAGGTATTCCTGGACATGTTGTATTGTCTCCCCGTCTACTTTGATTATGTGAGGTGTTCCGTTGGACATCACCTTGGTCTTCGACATATTCATCTTCAGTCCAACCTCAAGGCTTGTATCGCTTAGGTCTTGAAGCATAAGCTGAAGTTCTGTGGCTGAGGAAGCAAAGAGAACAATGTCGTCGGCGAAACGTAGATTTGATAATCTCGTCTCGCCGAGAACAATCCCTCTTTCCCTCCAATTGGCTGCCAACTTCCTGAATATTTCTTCGAGAGTACTGGTGAACAGTTTAGGAGATAGCGGGTCACCCTGTTTAACTCCTTTCTCTATTTTAAATTTTGGACCTGTAGTTTCTAATTTTATTGCGGCTGTACTATTGTCGTATATGATGCGAAGTAAATGTATGTAAGTGGGGTCAATGTTTTGATTGCTTAAGGCGTTAAAAATGGCTGAATGGGAAATACTGTCGAAGGCTTTTGAGTAGTCTACAAAAGCTAGGTGTAGTGGGAGTTTATATTCTAGATGTTTTTCTATGATTTGGTTGACTGTATGTAGATGATCTGTAGTAGAAAGGCCAGGGCGGAAGCCTGCTTGTTCAGGAGGTTGGTGTTTGTCTAATTCACCGGATATACGACTTTCTATTATTTTGATGAAGGTTTTATAAATGTGTGATATAAGACTGATGGGCCTGTAATTATTAATATCTGACTTAGCACCCTTTTTGTGGAGCAAAATGATATTTGAGTGACAAAAATCTTTAGGAAAACGACCGGACTGTAAGATGTTGTTAAAAAGTTTGGTAATATAGCGGAGGAGGATAGGTTCGCCTATTTTCAAAGACTCTGTGCTGATGCCGTCTTCGCCGCATGACCTATTGTTTTTCATCCTGGTGAGTGCTACATGGACTTCGTATCCAGTTATGGGTGGTATACTATCAGGACAGCAATAGTCGGGTATTGATGGTGGTCGAGTGTCGTCGGAGTAAAGGGATTTATAAAATTTCGTACAGATATCTAATATTTTCGATCTATTCATTTGTTTGTTACCTTTGTCGTCTGTTAAATGAGTGATCCAGGATTTATGATTCGAAATTCCTAGTTTTGCTGTTTTCAGGGAGCAGTTATTATCTAGAGCATCTTGTACCAGTCTATTATTGTATTTTCTAATATCTGTTCTTATACTACGTTTTACTTCTTTATCTTTAAGTCTGTACTGTAAATCTCTATTTGCACATAGATTCTGCCTTTCTTCTATTAATTTTACAGTTTCGTTTGATAGTTTTTTGCTTTTACTTTTTATTTGAGTTACTGCTCTGCTGGCTTTGGTTAAACTTTGTATTATTTCATTATATTGTTGTTGGACATCTTTTTCTTCGACCTCTGAATCAAGATATTAATTATATTAAATTAAACAATGATCGGGTTGTTTTAAAAAAATGTGTAATTACAACATTATTTTTGTTGTTACGACACCCGGTATTGTGGTAGCGTAAGTCGTAGGTGTTTTGAGTTCGATACGCGACAAAAAACCAGCCACGATTTTATTTTTCATACACAAATTGTCTTATCTTCTTCCTAAGACAATTTGTGTATGAAAAATAAAATCGTATCTGGTTTTTCAATGAATAAGGTGCACCAAAGGACCAAAAAGTGAACTATGCACTAAAATAAACACAAGCTGACAGTCAGAAGGTGACGCGGTAGACTCTGCAGCAGATAGTGGGACGAGCTGAACAGAACCACATTGGCCCTGGTTCGATAGATTTGGAGGTTATAGGGGGAGGCCTTTGAACAACAGTGGAATGACACAGGCTAACAGTAAGACCGAAAAATGAACAGACAAGTATCATCATATTATTATCATATAGGCCTCCCCTTTTTTCTGCCACTACCCCCGGTTCTGTAACGTGCGTACCTTATCCACGTATTTCCGGCGACTTTTAACGATATCGTCAGACGTCAACCCAACTCGTTTTAGAACCTTGGTGTCTTTAGCCTAATCTTGGCCACCACGCTGTCAAACCCTGCAAAAACAGACAAGTAACTAGGCATAAAACTAACCTGTGTCTCCGTGAGGCTCAACGCCTGCGCAAGCTGTTTTCTCTCCGCGCCAACTACGTAATGATTCTTCTCAAACGCATGTTCTAGTTTCAGAAGCTGTGATGGAGAGAAGGCCGTTCTGATTCGCTTCGGCTTGCGGAAGGGCTGGAGGAGGAAACCGGGGATGTCTGGACCTGAGAACAAGGGGTTTTTGTCAATAAACAAACATGTTAGTCGTCTTCTTGTTTGCGTATATGGATGAAAAGAAAGGTCGATAGAAGATTCAAATGGCTGCCCCAAAATTCAGCTACGTAAACTCCAATTGCTGATACAGTTAAAAGGTCATCAAGTGTGTAGGTGACAGACCACGTGGCATATCTATACAGACACAAATGCCATGATGATGATGATCACATTAAGCTACTACAATCAGTCAAATTTATTTAATAGATTTTCAACTTTGTCGCTAAAGCATTAAGGTTTAAGGTTCATTGGGGCCATTTGATAGTTTCGGGTAACTCGATGTCCGTGTACCGACAGTAGGTAGTTCAGACATCTTGATTGTATCAGCTCGCTCCCTATTCGCATTTTTTTTTTGGTGGGTGGAAAATCAAAGAATAACCCCCCCCCCCCCCCCGCTCTTGGGCAGAGCGAAGGGGAGTGTCAGACTTCTACTGACTAAAAACCAAACACATGTTCCTTCTTCGCCTTTGTGTCGGAGCCGCGTTATCCTTTCGATAATCCACAGCCCCGACGGGCTACCTCCCTATTCGCCTGTTGTCATAACTGACGCAAAGAGGAATCGAGCCTTTTCCCAGCAACCGGGCACAAACTATGTAACTTCTACTAAAAATAAACCTGATGGAACAACACATTATTACTTTGTACGACCTGAGAATTGAACGGAGATCGCATGCTCAACAGCAGCGCTTACGACCACCAGATCAACGATGTGGTCAATTACATAAACAGAGTAATTATGAAAGTATAGAACAGACAGTCCTTTTACCTAAGTAAATACTGTATTAATTTAAGTATTAATTTTTACCTGAAGGTTTGAGATATTTTTTCCATAATAAACTTTCAAAGTCAAACTAAATTCCCACAAGTCAATTTATTTTTAAATTGTCACTTTGATAATCATAGCACTTGGTGTAGAACAAATAACTAAAAAAACTGACACAAATTGCGGGTCTATTTATAATATCCACAAGCAATCTATAGTTTGCAAAATATATGTTTGACTTTACGACCAGACAAATTATAGTCACACGGTCAATACTTAAAGTGGGAACACTTTATGTATTGTACAACTGAGTTAATTTTCTACTACTCAAATAACACGGAAAAAGACTACACTTACAGATTTAATTATTTAATTGACTATGAGTCCAGTTTATTCTGACACACGGCGAAATACGGAACTAATCCTAAAACTTAGTGAATTTGACAGCTCAATGACATTTCGACTAGCAAGTGACACCGCCAAGAAGTTTCAAGAAATATTGGACATGGTAATCGTTTCTAAACAAGCGTAAATATTCTTACTTTGACAAGTTCGATTGATACAACGTAACTTATATGGTCAAGCAGACATGACAAGAACAGTAATAAAATTGTCATTATACACACTTATTGAATGTTAAATATAAAATTCTTTACGTTAATAAATAATTCATAAGTTTATAGAACGTACATTGACTGTTAGTAGTTAAAGCTTTAAGTCTATAAAGAGATTTTTTAAGTGCTGGTAATTCATTTAAGTAAAATTCGATTGTCAAAACGATAGGATATTTCTACGTTTTTTGGCAATTGCGTTGGTCACACTATTAAACCATAAACAAAGGCTGAATGACATTTCTTATAATCCTGGCCGTTCACAGAACAGTATTCGAATAACCCTCCTTTTGGGTTTCACCGCAGTCGGGTAAAACGAACCAAACACAAAATTCCGCGCGCACTATCCTTGTAGTGGCGTGGTGTACCGACTATTAAAATTAAATTAAACAAAGATTACCACTAAACGACCGCTGCCCCGGGAGGATAATCCATCATCCACTTATGTTATTTCTACGTACTAAGAAATATGAAGTAATGAAACACCACAAATTATACAGTCGAGTGTTTCTGCTTTATAAATGCTATTTTAGTTCTGTGTTGAAATTTGACGTTTGTTAAATTTACACAATAGTACTTTAACGTATGTAAAATGGCTATTATTATACGTTTTGCGGGTTATGGATCGTAATCAGCAGGATGGTAATGTAATTCGCATATTTATACACGTAAATGTATGCAGACGTACTGAGAATGGATTCACTCCATCCATTCACATTGTGGTGACAAATAGGTGCTTGATTGAGTTGTTTATTCTATGAATGAGTCATGATGTTCAATTGTGTTTGCGATCTTTTTATGCAAATCAACGGTAAGAATATATTATAATTTATGAGTTAGATAATTAAAGCCTGTTAGTTGATGTATTAAATCAAATTAACACTAAAACTCGCTTTATGTTCCATGACTTAAGTATCATGCTCCAAATATTTCTCTGGCTTTTCCCACTCCCATAATGGTTCTATTCAAAGCCCCACTACCGGTTTTGAAACTGGTGTACACAAAAGCAATTATATAATTATAATTAAAAACTGACACGCCCACTCCAAACAATTACTTGTAGATTACTGAACCAATTTAGGCCTCGTATCAAAATAACAGCCATGCTAAAGGCCTCGTCCAACTTGGAACTTTAATAGGCCATTAGTTATGAGGAATAATATTACCCGTGGGTGGCTGCATACGCGTTCCGCACGCAGTGGCCTTGTGGCGACGTCCTGACATTTGCTAATGACATTATAATTGCACACATAACCATTTTACCCGGACCTATCTTCACCCATCCGCGATTCTACGCACACAATTCCACAAAGTGCCTTAATATAATGGTCTTGCGTTTATGTTATATTTAAGGTACGATATCAATTACATGCAACGTCATTGTTGGTCGAGACATTAAAATTGAGATGTTATCGTTTATTTTTATTTATTATTCTCCGGTGAGTTTTAATGAGGAGATTACTTTGTGAGCGAGATAAAACTGTCATAATCCAAGGTATTTCCACTTACATTGTCGCGCTTACAATACTATTAATGTCAATGATAAATATGTTACCTTCAATAAATGTCTGTTATTAAAGTTAAAATAACTGTAAGTGTCCGAAAAAGCTTTTAATTTCTTTACAAAAGTTACATGACAACTCTTTCGCGAACGATGGCTTTCAGTGATAATCGTGGCTGTGACAGAATGAGTTACTACTTATTTTTATTTACGTCTTATTTACCTTAAACTTTATGCAACGTTTAACTGCTCGTTTTTAATTAGCTGTCAGTCTTTAACCTCAAGTGTAAGTTGTTAGCGAATTATTTAAGTAAAAACGGAATACAAATAGAAACAAAGGCCCGTCCGAAGAGGACAATTCAATACAAAAACGAAAGTTGCGAAAAGGTTCAATGGTTTTTCGATACGAATAGAATTAAATTGGGCAAGAAGAATATGGGCAAACAAACATTTGCATGAGAAAATGGCGTAGTGTTAAGTGAAGGTGAGAAACAAATATTACTTCACAATGTATGGCACTAGGCCGTATTCATCTAACCTTTACTTTGTGACAAAGTGATTACACAATGTACCTTTCGTCTAATTGATGATATAATTTGGGGAGCCAACCAATCATTGTTAATTGACGGCTAGGTAGGTGTGTATTTAAATCCCTGATGAATTGACAAATGCCAATTCGTGGTCGGAATTAAAACTTTTATTTCACAATATTCGTGTCAATTAAACTAATTATATGACTGTGGTGAGTTGAATGTAGGAACCTACTGTCAAACTGGCAATAGGTGGTCTAAAGTACTTTGACAGGTGGTAACAATTATAGGTAGGTACTTTGTTGTTATTATCCTATTTGAGATACAGTAATAAGCTATTGCTACAATTTTTTATAACCGGCACCAGCAGATAAGAATATGAAACATTGCACTGAGAAAAATAAATGATAGTATGTATCAAGAATGTGTCTCCGTCATTCATGTAACTTATTTATATAGGAACGCACAAAGGTGTACGATTACAGTAATAAAGTACATTGAGTTGTCCGTAGTAAGATTACTTTATGGATGTCGCTATGATTTTTGTAGATTTTATTAAGAACTTGTTTACTTTTTTGGCCAGTCGCAAAGCGTAAATAAGTAGAAAAATAGTCGCTTTATAAATTTTCTTGATTAATTTGAATAAATAACTTGACTGATATTAACATGCCCTATAACAAAGCGTTTAGGTCTCTTGTTTATGCTAACTATGGCAGTTGTTGCGTTTAAAAAGCACTTGACCAATGTATAAAAGTCATTTGATTGATTTCAACATCTTCGCTGATAGATTAAATCAATACAATTGTAAGTTTTATAATGAAATATACTTATGACGATAGGCGATTTGTTTGATAGTATCATGTCAAATGATAAATTTTATAATGACAATTAATTGATTGATGTAAGTACATCTTTGTACAGATCATGTAGCTTATTAAAGTTAAGTAATTAAAAGTGTTGATCTAATTAAGTACTTCTTTGTTGTGCTTAAGTTGTATGTTTGTTGCTATTAAGTTGTATGTTTGTTGCTAATAAGTTGTGTTTGTTGCTATAAAGTTGTATGTTTGTTGCTAATAAGTTGTATGTTTGTTTCTATTAAGTTGTATGTTTGTTGCTAATAAGTTGTGTGTTGGTTGCTATTAAGTTGTATGTTTGTTGCTATTAAGTTGTATGTTTGTTGCTAATAAATTTTATGTTCGTTGCTATTAAGTTGTGTGTTTGTTGCTATTAAGTTGTATGTTTTTCGCTATTGAGTTGTTTGTTTAGGCTCAATTTACACCGCCGCAGAATGGCAGCGAAGCGACTTTTTGCAACGAAATTCTACATAGCATAATGAACTTTATGTCAATTGGTTAACGTACAAATTACGTACGTTACACAAGGTTCATAATGCTATAAGCAAATTCGTTGCAAAAATTCGATTCGATTTCGGTGTAAATTGAGCCTTAACAAACTCAAAAGCAACAAACAAACAACTTAATAATATCAGAAGACATACAACTTAAACGCAAAAAAAACAAACAATAGCAACAAACATACAACTTAAACGTAATAAAGATAATTTGAAATATTCTTAAGTGTTACTGAAATAAAATAATCAAGTAATTTGACTCATTTATTTTTATTCAAAACAGCAAGTTAAATAATCAACATAAAATTAACGAAATCTTTGAGTTAGGACAAGCATCAAATAACTCTCTCATCTGGGATATGTTTCACATACGCTTCGCGACTCTTTGACTTTGATGGTCTCCATTTGCTTTCTTTACCTCCCTTTTTTTTCTTAGCTGCTGGTGGAGAAGATTCTGTTCCAGAACTAGTAGGCAGCGCCACAATACTTGGCGTTATAAGTTCCGTTAGGGATAATATAGCTGCAAGGTTTCTATTTTCTTCAGTGTCATGAACCTGAAAAAAAAAACATTTTATATTAATATATATAACACACACATGTCTGTATGGTGTCGGACGTAAAGAATAGCACCATCCCATAATATCTTCCCGTGGGTGTCGTAAGAGGCCACTAAGGGATTTCCCAGAGAATGGGCAACAGCGTTCTCTGAGCTTTTGTAACAACCGCACTGCGATCGCCAACGAACGAGTGATGCAGTGCCTGTGGCAAGCAAAGTGCGAACACTAGCAATAAAAACACTTTTAATACTTTTATTAGTTATGTAGGTATTGATTGCTTGAAAGCTAGACTGAACTGAAACACTGACTTTACGACGATCGATCAATTTTGAAATTTAAAATGAAGATTTATCTAAGACTAGCTAATAATTCCAGCCAGTGGGGCGTAAACCACGGGGTTACAATCCACAGGCAGTACCTACCATTCCAGAATTTCCAGAAAAATCTCGCACTGCGCCCTTACCAGTTCCCGCCAGTAGGTATTCTTACGAAATTGTGATTGGTCTGAAGATAAACTAAGCAGTACCTAATGGCAAGTAATATGGAAAGTAGATGCAAAATACTTACTGGTGAAAATGGGCTTTAAATCCGAGAGGCCCCACGCCTCTAGTAAGTCGCCAGCTTCCTCCATCAAACACTAGGTATTCACTTGCCGCCACGACTTGATACCCGGACCACTTTAAATAATACTATACTAATGGCAAATTATCAGAAATTTTATTTAAAATAACACGGGACAATTGCAAAATATCAAGAAAGAAAATAACAAGTTTCGACACGATGTCGCGCCACACAGATTAAACAACGACTGATTGAAAAAATAAAGACGAAGTTACCATTTTAAATCAATTATTAATTTTAAAAAGTTAATTGATTTCTCAAATTATTTTCCGATCATTACTTAGATGAAGACATTTATAAATGTAATAAAGATATTTTATTAATGTTGCTAATCAAGTACTTAGTAGGATTTATCATGAACTACATTTACATCAATAACGGAGCTTTTTAACTGAATTATATGCAAATGATTGAAATACCCCAATCATTTTATCTTATTAGAATAAATAATGGTTTATGACGTCACCAAAATTAAATAAGAAATTTTATTGTTTTAAATATATTTCACTTTATAAGCGTACAGTCATTTAAATTTGATTTTCACAATCAATTGTGGTTGTTTTAAAATGATTAATGATTCATTTAATCGTTTTTTACTCAATCAAGCAAAATTTCAACTTGATAGGAGACCAGTTTTCTCAGTGTGTATACTTCATACTGATAAAGATTTGAACAGAGCCATAAGAAAATGTTAATACTAGTACATATTTAAAGCATCTGTTCGTACCTAAGTCTCTGATAATAAAGACATCACCACGCCATAACCCTGAACATAATTACGTAAACTTAGACATTGCTAAACTCATTAAGCCCATACAAGTAAAAATACCAACAATAAACCGCTTATATAAAGTATATAATTGCTGAATAACGACAATTTAATTACCAGGTACGTTTATGTCAACGCAAATGTGCGTTTTGCGTGATAAGTGTGATAACACACGGTTTTCGCACAAGTGCGGTAATTTATTTCTATAATGTGTTTTCACACTAGTCTTTACGTTTGGACTACTTGTGACTTATTAGTCGCTATTAGCAGCGATCTGATAAAGTGCCCTTTATATCGTTGGCAAAGGAATTGTGCTCAACATGCAACGATAACAAATGGCGGCTGTCGCAGTTGTCAGTTGTAAAACGGTATTAAACTCAATGAGGAAAAACGTTTGTTATTTTTTTTTTGTTTTCTAGTTTGAGCGAGGAAAAGTGATAGTTTATTTCTGGGTACCTAAAGCTTTAAAGAACATAAAAATCAAGTGGAAAAATAATTTAAGATTGACACTACATTACTGTCTTAATTGAAATCACAAACATCCTTATCTGCCAGATAACCCGTGGGGGTGTCACAAAACACATAAACTTTTTGTTTTACGACCACGCGACAGATAATTATATTGACGTCTCAGACCAAGAAAAAAAGAAAGACGGCGCGCCGCGAACACCAACAGTGAAGCCACAAAACCACATGCCTATAGCAAGTAAACATACAAGCTCACGCACACACCTACACTAAAACCACACGCATTTCTCCTAGAACGTCACGACTTCACGAGACATTGTCTACACACATAGATAAAAAGTTGGCTTCACTTTTGATGTTCGTGGCGCGCCGTCTTCTTTTTTTTGTTGGTCTGAGATTGACGTTCATAAAACCTAAATGTGAAAAGATTTAAATTCATTTAATCTATATTCCAGTAAACGATAAACATATTTACCCAAAATAAACGTTTGAAATAGTAATTAATGCCGTCGTTGTAAGGTCACCGCGCGCCGAACTCTTTTTAATGAATGATTTTTTTGATAGCAACACAATTAACAGAAATTATGAATTGAAAATGCGCGTCATCAATTAAAATAAGCTCCGAGATAGAGTTTATTACACTATTTATATTAAACGATGATGGACCGTGACATCGTAAGCCATCAGATACTACTGTACGATATTTCATTTCAACAACACTCTTTTAATTAAACATCAGTTTTTTAATGTAGCGAAGGCCGAAAAGAGTTGATAACTTTAAAAATTATCGCCCAAAACAAATAAAACGAACTTCTAATAAGATTCCCATTATCTCAAGAGGCCAACAGCAATAACTCAAGTTAATTAATCATAGTTTTCGTTGCTCTCCGTAGCCGTCGACATTGTAAATCATTTGTCTAACTACCGATCGCATCACTAACAAAATGGCTGCCCACTCAAAGTTACCAACATAACAATCATTATAAATCGTTGCTTTTTAACGTCAGTTAATCGTCGCAGTCGCCCGACAACAAAGTAAGCTCAAATTACAGCCAATTATAAGCTATTCAATCCTTTTAGTGGAAATATGGTTTGAAAAAAAAACACGCCGTTTAACAATATGTGGTAATTAAGAAAAAAGCGCGCGTAACGAAAGATGTGACGGGCAGTGCTACCAACATGCCTAACGAGGCAGATAGTGATGTGCAAGTATCGATAAGTAGGACGATTGATAATGACATGCAAATAAGCATCTAATTAGCGTTGCGATTTAAACGAAGCGTACTTGACGAGCTCACACGACCAGTAGTTCAAACAAGTATTTTTTTATGAATCATTACTTATTTATAAATAAGCTCAAATATCTATGCGATTATCTCGCCGGTTAATACGTCTATTAATCTTGTTATTGGCATAGAAAGTTTGCATTAAGCATATTTTTTGCCTCATCATCACTTTCTACCTCTATCAGAAAAAAATAAGACCTTACCTTACCAAAGATACTTTTGATAATTTGTAACAACATCATCATGTATATTGTGGCCTTAACTGGCCTCGACATTTAATGAGATCAAATTGGACCAAATAAAATCCTTAAAAAATAAACTAATCGACTAAAGAACAACACTATAAAATAATCAAATTTCGAACACACAATGGCGTCAGTCGATAATCGGGAGCCGGGTCCCGCTCGCTCACATAAAACCTTCTTTGTCAATACGCTTATTAGTTTTGTATGAAAAAAATAAAATTTATTTTTATTATTTCCCCTTTTATGTGTGACGATTTTGACGGGCTACGCGTTAAGCCAGTTTAATTAAAATCGAGTTCTTTACAATGTCGTCGGGTTCATAAAAATAACATTGGGTCGCAGATAAAAATGGGGATGATAAAGCAACTAATCCATGGAGTTTATTTTATGAATATTACTGTGCGGATACGGAAGGAGGGACAAATTGTTATGGCGGCCCTTTGTTGACTTAAATAATGGTGTGAAATTGAGTAGGGTAGTTGTAGATTACTTTGGGAATGGTAGGGGCTACTGTTTTCATTGTAAATACCTAATCTATTTAATTGAGTAGGTATATACGTATAAGTAGGTACCTAATGGTATTTTATATGAAGAAGGATGTAATTATATTCATTGAAGGAACTAGCTGTTGTGTACATTTTGTTGCCTAGGTCTTAAAATAAAGAAATCAGTATGAACATCCGGTTTAAATATTACAGCCTTTGTTCATTAAAACATAATATTGATCACATAAACATTGCTTAGGACCGTAAGCTCCTGAATTCAATACCCAATATTGGCTTAGTACTCATCGCCCGAGAAAATTACAATGGACTTTTAAAAAAACAAATAATTTCATCTTATGAGAAGAAAAACCTTTTTTTATAATAAAAGAACACCCACGTTTTAAAAAAAGAACTGTCAAACCATAGACAAAAAAAAACCAAAACACACTGACTGCGTCAAATGTCAAAACAAAAAAAAACAGCATCGCGCCGAAAAAAAACGAAAATCTTCCGCACAAATCCGGGACACATCGTAAACAAGACAAGAAACTATAAATTCATACCGTTATCATCATAATTATGTTATCACCGTTTTAATTGCAGCTAATGGGTCGATAGTTACAATGTATTCGGGCTATAGGCTATCGGGATACAGTAATGAAACAGAGCACGATAGGGTCAAACGGCAATGATATTGTTTCAAAATAGTTTTATTACTGTGTATTTGTTTTAACGTCTAGTTGGAGTCACAACTAATAATAATAATAGACTAATTACATATTTAGGACTAGTTTCTACCCGCGACTTCGCCCGCGTTTAAACACATTCACACACTTGGCAATTATAGTGTAGCTATCCTTATAAGAAAGAATGTTTGAAATCAGATCTGTAGTTTCAGAGATTAAGTAGCTTCCGGCATTCATACTTTACCCTGAGATTTGAGATTTTTGTGTAGGAAAATACACCCGTCAATGTTCCGCTAGTGACCATGGGTTTTGCCAAAGACCGTGTATCAACATCAGCCTATAACAATAGTCTAGTGCTAGGCAAAGGCCCCCTCAATCATACAACACTCAATTTAATTCTCGGCAACTCTCATCGCCACCGTCTAAGGTTCTAAGAAATCCAATGTATGGAACCGGACAAACCAAACCCGAGTAATATTATGAGAGCCCGGCTGCCCTGATATCTAGCGGTTGAATGCCACCGATTAAGTTGATAGAAGGATAATTATGTAGGTGTGGTTTTATTTGAGGATGGATTACCAACACTGGATTACATCTTTAAATATGACAACATCTTTCTAATACATGTTAGAATAGAATAGAATATGTATTTATTCGCTAATGGACAGCAGCAACACAAAAGAGCAGCACATACATAAACAAATAACAACAAACAGCTTAACAATTAATTATACAGCTCAACTGCGCTGAGCATGCCCATAACGAAAGGGTAACCAACTCAGCATATGCTGGGTGCGTGGGTGGGTGGGTATGCTGGGATGTTGTATAATATACACCCCCTGTAGGCTACCTAGATGTTTGTACACATAGTTGGTCCCTTCAATCATCATCATTTAAGCCAAAAGACGTCCACTGCTGGACATAGGCCTCTCCCAGGTGACATTGGCCGGTCCCGTGTGTCTGGCATCCAACGCAACGTCTTCCGGTTCGCGGTCGGCACTCCAGAACTTTTCGGCCCCATCGGCCATCCATTCTGCAATGTGCCCTGCCCATCGCCACTTAAGTCTGGCGATTTTTCGGGCTACGTCGGTAACCATATCTCATACGGATGTCCTCATTTCTGATTCGATCACGCAAGGAAACTCCGAGCATAGGTACCTTCAATGGGAGACCCTTAAAAAAGCCGAAAGGAACTTGTTTCTTCCCATATAATCCATACCTGGTAACTTTCTAATTACGGATATATTTTATTTAGGTCAAAGTTCATTTTTTTCTAATACAAGTTTATAATGCAATGTAAATAACTTTAGTTTAAATACTTACATGACACCTATGCTATTCGATGCATCCATCAGAAGAATGTTTTGACTTCATTACATTGCGTCCTACCGCAACTGACTTTTCACTTGAAAAAAAAAGTACCAAGTTTTCTAGCTACTTATAATTTTTTCATAGAGATACTTAGTTTGATGAAAATGCTTGTTTGTCGGCTTGGTAAAGGATCCGTATATACAACTTGTAACTTGTGTGCCTTATGATAAATAACATTTAGGTCCTCCTGCTGAACTTTACCCACTACTTTTGCAAGCACCATTCTTGCTAGTGTACCGCGCAGTGTGTACTTACCGCGTATAGTGTGTGTTTTTGGTAGTGTGTAGTATGTGTGTGTGTTGTCTGTGTGTCTTGCACCGAACGCCCTTCCAATTGAATTATAGTAAGAGCCTGTACAAAGTGCTTATAGAAACAAATAGACCTACAGTGAATACTGCAGTAATTAAGGTTCAAAGATTGACTTGTTATGTTCAATAATAAATACTTTTTTTTTTTTTAATATTGCGGTTATTAAAGTAGTAGCAGATTTTGCCCATGATTGATTAGATATCACTCGGCCTTCGGATGTTGTGCAGTAGTGTCCAATTTTTTTTTTAATTCACGGCCTAATGGCGCCCTAGCTGGGACTGAAACCGGCCAAGCAAAAACGTGACAAAACCTAGTCAAACAACCAAAACGATTTTCTCAAACGACTAAAGAACCCTAAACAAGTAGACTAGAGCAACTACAACTAATTACGAACCATACGTTGTAATTAAATCATAAAATTTTAATTGACTTCATTAGATATGTGTTATAAAACATATTAATTGAGAACATCTGTGACGGCTTATATACGTGCCTATGTATTTACATATATTATAATTGTGATGAATGTTACAAGATGGATGTTAGATCGAGATGATATAGTTTCACTGTGAAATCTCTTGTAAGCGGAATTAAGAATAAGTACCTATAAGTTATGTTTTTTCTTGTTAAACTAGTTTTTGCGGCTTCATTCGACGATTACAACACATCTAACTAGGTATTACTGCTGGTTTTAACTGCTACAAAGATAAATAAAAAATAATGGTACAGTGCTATCATTTTACGCATCTTGGTAAGACTGACTAGCTAGATATAATTAGTTAGTTAGAATTTTCTTCCTAGTAATTTGAATAACAAAAAAGGTCGTTTTATTTTCAAAAAATCATATGGACAAGAGTTATACAGGTCCAAAACAAAAAAAAAGCAACTACACAAAGTTTTATTCCCGGACTTTACGGTAATAGGTAATGAATGTTCTAAAAACGTACCTACTTAAAGAAAAAAAACATAAATTAATCTTAAAAACCAATACACAAAGAGACGAGACAAAAAGCCGTTGATATAACTAAACTAACGGACAAAATAACGGCATTTTTCCTAATTAACCAAGTTAACTCAACGGTAAAATTTAAACAACTAAAGAAGCTTAAAAGGATAATCTGACTTCAACAAGACAATAGGAATAAACAAACTTATTAAAAACTCTTTGAACGTCAAACTATTGGGGATTAAAAAAAAAGGTCTATAGTCACCTTTAATGGCTGAAGGCAACCACACTTTTGAACCCAATGGTCTTTAAAAGAAGATGCCAATCAAAGTTTTTAAACAACCATCAACTTTTATAAATGCCTAAATAAAATAAATGCAACCATGGCTTTTTTCTTTTGGTTTGACATAATCTAACTACGACCTGTCAAATCTTCAATAAACTAACAGAAGAAGATCACGATCTTTGTATTTGATAGATTGGCATATTTACTGATAACTAACTGCTCCTAAAAATCGCTGTCATTAGTAAAAATAACAAAGAACATTCGGAATATAAAAACCGATAACATGATTAAAAATAAAATAATTCATAAATGCCAGACTATAATCATCTAATTATTCCAAAAAAAAAAGATCCTCACGAAATGCCAACATAACAAATACATGACATACAGTTTTATTTTCGCGCCAAACAGATTAATCTGTTACTTTCTTTTTACAAGCAAAGACAACGATCTGAACGTACCTACTCAGATAACGGGCTTTTTATCATAATGGTTTCGTGTACCGATAAGCTACTACTTTTTTTGAACATTTTAATTCTGTCAACGACGTATCTTTACACGCGACGACCGGGGCAAATCGATAAACTTTTTTTAGTTAAAAAAAAAATATGGTCGTGTCAGTCTTGGTTTATTACGTGTAATAAACAGCAGAAGAAAAAAAGGTTTATGCGATACAAACACAAATATCTCATGATACTTTTCGTTAACAAGCAGCTATAACATTATGATTTATTGATCACGAAAGCGCATTTGTAATGATAGGTTGCTACCCCATCGCATACATCCACCAGTAACCGGCAATTGAGCTTTACAACCGTCCATACATTCAAAAACAAACGTACAAGAACAACTAGCATACCCACTTATTTCATCGACTATAATACACTCAATTAATATCGATATTTATTTCAAATTAGTCGAATAAACACATCACTAGTAGGTAGGAAATTTGTTAGCAGGAAATGAAAATCAGTTGAATAATTGAAACTTTATGTCATTCATTTAAAGGCTTATTTATGCAACCTCCTCGGTGAGAGTTATTAAGTGCATAAGTAAATGGACTTCCCTTAATAATTAAATGCCTAATGGGCGTTTTATAACATTTCGTAACAAATGGCCGGACTGAAACTGACATTTTGAAAATTAAAATGGTAATGGATAGCAAACAGCTTCTTAACATGTTCTAATTAAGAGAATATAAATCAGTGTGAAATATAATTCGCAGAGAATACAATAATAGTCTATTTAATTTTCATAAACCGCAAAAATAACTTTAAAAAAAAACGCGTCGGTAGATATTTGCACAAAGATTAACGGTACCTAAGTACTTAAAAATAAAAATGTAGATTTAGAAGATATTAAAAAATCTAAACACCTGAATTCTAAAATATCTGGTTTTTAATAAATTGTCAATTTGCCGCCGGAAATTCAAATCAGCTCCAAATTCGACTATAAAAGTCGTATTATTGAATAAATTTAATCATAAAACTAATTTTATCGTAGAAAACGCAATTAGCTAATGATAGGATGTGTGTGATGTTGTCAGTGCTTGATAATGACCTGATAATTAGAAAAAGAAATGTTCCCTATAGATTTTTTTTAAATCTGAAATCTGGAGCAGATCAATTGGAAAAAACACTGCTGACTGAGTGATCAAAAGGATCAACTGACAGAGATGGGCAGATCCCTTTAATACTAGCCAGAATTCATTCAGACAGATCACTAGGTTATGAACAAAAAAAACTGAAAAGCAGAAATAAAAAGTCATTCAAAAACAGAATAGGAAAATCGACGTACGAAATACAAACGCTTTGGACGTGAAGTCACGGACACCAACCCGATACCTAATACAAGATAATCAAGCATAAACAACAGTAAAACGTAATTCTGAAATTTGAATAAGGAATGATTTTGCGATTGTTTCAACGGTATTAAGATATTGCCAGATGCGCGTCGGAAAAACCAACGATGGACATTGGCGTAACACCAGGAAATGTAGACAAGAAAGGCCTATGCATGCATTGACATGACCTTAATACTGTGAAGATATATTTAGTTGATAGATATTTTGTTACAAGAAGATCGCGAGTAGGTAAGATGGCCAGGGAAAAATGGCACAACATGGAGCAAGCTCAACAGAGGCAAAAAGCAAAAAACAACTGCCGAAGATGACAATAACAAGACGAGGGCGAAACTGCTAAGAGTCCCAAAAATGATGCAGATCAAAGCAATGACTCAGAAACGGAATGGAAGGCAGACCCCTATACTAATAAAACTTTCTGACGACATTCCAGAAATCTGTGGTCAATTGAGCATAATTTCAGCATCAGCCGTCGTCAAACCAAAACATCTTTTGCACAGTCCATCAATACAGAAAGCTTCCTTGTTCGACTTATTTCAAAAACTGATCTACGCGTCGGCAAAAACGCGACAAACATTTCTCCGAACGCAAGTTTTTTTGGTTCGGATTGTAAGTATAGTTTTTTTTGAAGACATGACTTGACCTGGCTTTGAGAAACAAAAAATAATAGGCAATGAAGCTTTTCTCATGATAATAAATTTTAGCATAATTGGCCAAATATTTGTGGGAACTTTAATAACTTTTTTACCAATATAATAAAAAGTAGGATGATTAATCAAGTGATTACTTATTCGAAGTTTTTATTTTTAGCACCATAACATGACATTAGTAATATGGGTATTACAAGTATTTATATTTTTTGTGATATCTTAAATACTGTGGGAATTTTCCAAAAGCGTTTTACTGTCCGATGAAATCATGGTCCCTTTTGGGCGCCACGTTTTTGAATATTTATATTTTCTTTTCCTATGAAAACTCTTGAATTACATGAAAACCAGGCTTGCATTCAAAATGCAACACGCAAAACCTTTGCTAATCTTTATAGGCTAATTATTGTAGAGCCTTTCTGTATTCAAAACTGGTCCGATTACACTTAAAACAGTTTATAAGTACCCTCATGTTTAAAGTGCAAGGCCAAAAGGGGTTATGAAAACTGAAAAAAAAATCGCTCTATCAGATGTTAGAACTCTATGTAACTTAGGTACCTATGCATTTAGCTTTACCACGAAGTCGTTATCGTTTAGAAATGACAAAAATTCTTTTGAAGCAGAAAATAAATCCGAAGGCCGGTGAAAATTTTAAATCTCTATCTTAAAGACTGTGAACCTGATCATCTTAATTTTATTAAATCCTGGTAAACAAACATTTTGGTCCTAAGATCCTCCCGGACTAAATAAAAAATTGAAGCCAGGTATTCGGACTTACCTCCAGGAAACCGGTGTGGGAATATCCTGCCATGCCTGTTGATGAGCCAGGGGTACAGGGTGTAGGACTCCCGGGGAACGGGCGGCTGGGGGTGTGGGGGCGGATGCGGCGGCAGAGGTCCTCCGAAACCCTGCTGCTGGTGCGCCAAGGCCGCGGCAAGAGCAGCTCCTTGGAAGTGCGCCAAAAACTGGTGGTGATGACTCTGCGCGTCCAAATACGGCAGCCTCTTCAACTCAGGGGAAGGAAACACCGCAGGCAACGCACTCGGTCGCAACAACGGTCTAGGTGATGGACTCCTCGGAGACGCAACCGGTGAAGGAGAACCAGGACTCGCCAGCGGCGGCGACGCATGCTTCGGCCGCTCCGAACCACCCACTATACTGTCTATACTAAATCCTATCTTCGGCTTCGATGGCACCGCCACCACAGGGGTCGGTGCGAGAGGCATCATGCTTTTACACACAACGGGTCCGTCACAAAAAATAATAATACACCAAATCAGAAGCACATGTCACACAGAACACAATCCATCGTGACGCGAGCGCGCGATACGAACGCCAAGGCGGCGCGCGGCCGAATGAGCCCTCCGCGCTCGCGAGACGCCCGTCGGCAAGGAAAAAAAATAACGAACATGGACTCCTCACCTCCTATTGGACGGTATTTACCGAGGGGTGGTGACTGATCTCCGAGCTGCACTCTTTATTTGAATGTCTGCAGCACGATTGGCCAGCAGGCGTGCAGAGGTGTTATTTGAATTTGGAACGCTTTCCCAGTGGGCGGTTTGAGTTAAGAGCTTGTGATTTAGCCGGCCGTATGGCGTATTACACCAGATTTGTGGCGCGAAACGCGTCGAGTGGTGCTTTCGAATTTAGTTGGTTATGATTCAATTAAGGCGTCGATTGGGTGGGTAATCGCGGTCGACTTGCTCGTTTTGGGCGCTAGTCGGCTCGCGCTGCGCTCGCCCGCTCCGCTCGCCTCCGCTCGGTGTAATACTTTTTAATTAAGTCCGATGCTTTATTAGCTTAATGTCGCGAGATAAACCGTGGATTTTTCAGCGATTCCCGCCAATAATTGATTCTTACAAAATGGCGGACGTTTATAGCCGCGTTCGGTTTAATTATTTTTATCGATAATAAAATAATTTGTTGCAGCGGCCGTACGATTGTTTTCTTATGTAGTTGAATTAAATTTTAATGAAATTCGATAAAGTTTGAATTTCACGGATATTTTCCACCATTACAAACTAAACAGTGTTTGGTAAATAGTTGATTTTTTAATTAAAATTGTTATGCTTTATAGGCTGTGGTGCGTTGTGATTGATTTTTGTTTAGAAAATACAGATTGCTTACTTTATGTTACTTATTCATTTAAAACATTGAAGTAGGTAGGCTGTACCTACAGAAGAGCACAATTATTTTCATATAAATCGTTTTTTAGACAATTTAATTTTTAATTTTCTTTAATTCTTTAATTTTCTTTAAACTTATTTAATATTTTTAATTATATTGTGTTTCTTTCTACTGCACCTACAAGTCGCTACTTAATTTATTTAAATAGGTATAATAATGTAAGTAAATACGGACTCTTAACAAAAGCTGGATTTGTTTAAAATTATTAAGGAAAAAAAAAATACTGGATCATTTGAAAATAATACTAAGCGATATTTTTGGGTTGATAGGTAGGTACGATAAAATACATAATGTAGGTATATTTTTCTTAGAGCCGTTGTTTAATCAGTTGCGTTTTAAAGGACCAAAAGTTTACCTATGACATCCTAATACCAAAATGTTTGTCGAACAAAATTATCTAACAGACCATTTTTATGGAATAATCAAATTATTAATTCAATTAATGACATTTTTAATTGAAATTCTTTCAATTACAATAGGTATATTTATTTTGAATTTGTTTTGTTCATTTTTAAGGTATTTTTGCCAAGTAAACACAATTTTCTTTCTTTCTTTTGTTTTCTTTCTGAATGGAAAGGCTTGATATATGATATTTCAATTAAACTTGGTTTTAGAACCTAGCATAAATAAAAATATTAATTTGTGAAATAAGTATTGTTGGTAAATGTAATAAACCAACAAACATGCACATTTCGCAAGTTTTCCACGAACAGTAATAAAGGGAGAAAGTAGGTAAAAGAGTCATAGAGCCAAGAATGTATTTTTTAAATAAGCTCGTCTCCATTTATCTAGTAGGTACTTATTATCTCTGTTCACGGTTGCTATGGTATGGGGCATGTGGAGGAATAAGCAAGAAGGAAGCAGAAGAGATATCGTGAAGAAAATTTTGAGTATGAATTATAGCTTTTAGAGCCCGGGAAGAGCATGATCCTGTTATTTCTTTTGAGAAGCTAAAATTTTATTCAAGTTAGGCGTGCTGTTAATAAAATTATAACAATAGCGTATAAAATTTTGCATATAATACATGGTTATACCAATTCGGATACATGCGGAGCTGTGTCAATTATTTGTTCCGAATAATTTTAATCGCTCTAAAAAGCATAAATTGTTGTCGCACTGTAGCTAGGTTCACCTCTCCTGGATTGAACGTGTTTGCTGATGAATAGAAGATGACATTATCCTCTTCTATTGATCAGCAAATAAGTTAGTTAGAATGTTTGTGGTTCTTTGAGAAGACAGGGTAAAAAGATAATATAATTTAGTTTTAATGGCTTATCCTGTACTAAATCTAATAAATAAATGATTCATTGTGAAAGATGATAACTATAGCTAAACCGGGGTGAAAACCTGAAGACTCTTATAAAAGTGCGAATAAATACCTATAACTTATTAATGTTTTTGTCAACTTATGAATTTTCTTGGTCCAGAATATCTGATGTTTAGATCAGTGCAGCCCATGAAGAGTTATAGAAATGGCCCCGACTTGCTTTGTGTAATTTATTCCATGGCCAGAGACCACCGCTCAAAATAGTGAAGGAAAATATCGTGATCATTTATCCTCTAGGATATGCATATTACTTTGCTATTGAAAATAGTCCAAAAATCAACAGACAGCTCAAATATAAAAAACTTTTCATTTGAAAAAGTTATGACATAACTTATATTTTGTTGAAAAGTCCCTTAGACACGGACACCATTTTGCTATATCCCACTACATCACTACTGCCACCAGTATCAACACTTTTGTTCTGAGGGTGCAATGTGACAATTACCAATCTGGGCCCTCATGGTGGCCTCTTTTCAGCTGTTATAGGCAAAATATATGAGGTTAATGAAGATGCCAAGTGCACGTACAAAGCAATCGATACTGCATTAAAATTGGTAGAGTTCCGTAAGAAATAACTTTTTAACCGACTTCAAAAAAAGGAGGAGGTTATCAATTCGACTGTATTTTTTTTTTTTTTTTTTTTTTTTTTATGTTTGTTCGCTCATAACTTGCGACTGGGTGAACTGATTTTCATGATTCTTTTTTCATTTGAAAGCTGGTGCTTCCCGTGTGGTCCCATTGTCACCATTTCAATATCTGATGATGGGATCTTGTAGAAATCGGGGGAACTCTTCAATAAATAACAGCAGATTAACCGCGATTGTTGCTATAGCATATCTAAGCATTGTTTACGCCATCACACAACATAATATCACGCCACGTGAAGATCTGATGAAGAACTTCGGAGATAGGCAACGGAACTCCTCAATTAATGATAGCAAATGGACTGGGATTGCTGAAATCTCATGACTGTCTATTGTTTACACCAGTTCATAACATAACATCACGCCGGTACGTTGTGAAGGGGTAAGCACATGTGAACCACTAAAAAGTGAAAAATAAAAACTTTTTTACAAAAAATAAAACCGACTTCGACAAAAATAAAACACAAAAAAGTGAAAAATAAAAAATCAGCTTCAGAAGTCGGTGGCAAAAACATGAAATCAAACAAACAAAAGTCACCGACTTCAGAAGCTGATTTTTTATTTTTCACTTTTTTGTGTTTTATTTTTGTCGAAGTCGGTTTTATTTTTTGTAAAAAAGTTTTTATTAAGTCCGATTCTTTTTTTTATCGTAAATATTTTTTTTATTCTTAACTGCTAATCGTGCTCCTAAACGCATTCTCCACCTCCTATAAATCCTTAGACGACCCACTGACCCATCAACTGCCAGCCCTTTTCCTAATTAAGTTGAGGTCTTCTTCCAGTCTAACTAGATTCAGCTTAGTACCTACCAGTATTTCACATGGAGCATTGGCAATCTGACACCCACAGCCATTACTGGGACCCCTCAGTAAGGTCTTTAGGTGGTGGAATTTTTAGGAGGTTTGCTCTCCATTTCTGGTTATATAAATAAGTATCTACCTATCTTCTCAAACTATTTATAAGCAATGTTTAGGAGATTCTAAAGCTCTTTGAGTTGTCAATATTGTCAAAGTTATACACCTGGATAAGGGACGCACAGAACCGGGAAGTGTTGTATAAAATATATAGGGCTGGGGAGACCTTTACCCAGCAGTGGATGATTCTGGACTGATTATGATACGTCAGTTACTATTGGCTTTGTTCTGTCTCCTGCTGATATGTAGGGAAGTGGAAAAAAAATCCAACTCTTCCACTATTCTTTTCTGATTAATTGAGTTGCTTGATCCAATACAGATAAATTGTTTCTCTGGGACTTCGTTGAGCTTCATTGTCACGGCTTTTCTGGTGGTCACCACTGTTGTTTCTGACTTTCAGTTACAGTGGTTTGGGAATAGTGTGGCGGGTTTGCACATCTTCTTCTTCTATCTAATAAATAAAGAGAGAAGTCCTGACTGACTGACTGACTGACTGACTGACTCATCAACGCCCAGCCCAAACCCTTGGACCTAGAAAGCTGAAATTTTGCACAGAGGTTCCCTTTATAATGTAAACAAGGAATAAGGAAGGATTTTTCGAAATTCAACCCCTAAGGGATGAAAGTTTCAATGGAAAATCGTCATTTTCACGCGGGCGAAGCCGCTGGCAAAAGCTAGTAAAAAATATATATGATTATTCTGAAGCTATGAGATCACTCTAGCCTTACTCAAAAAGGCTATATTATAACTAGGTACCTATGCTTGATTTTAACTTCGAGTTTTCCTAGTAAGTATCGATTGCTCTACCGCGGAAAAGGTTGTATATAAGGTTGTATAACTAATGACAGAAAATTGCACGGGTAATCAGGATATATATGTATGTAAGGACGGCAGTAAACAGTTTAAGCTAAATAAAGCAATTTCATTAATTGGGCAATTCAAAGCTATTAAGGGAATTATACCTAAGTAATTAGGTAGGTATATATAGGAAACTACGGGAGCGAACTTAGGTATTAAGTGTAGGTATTTTCTGGCGGTGTTATTTGCAAACCAGGCTTTTATGTCTACCTAGTACTGCCGCATTTTATAAAAAAGATAATCTGATTACTTATAATGTGCCCACTGCAGGCAGACAGTCCTCTCTATGGGAGGACGTGGGCCTTAACATAGTGGCGGTACTTTCATAAAATCCTCTACCAGCTTGGGTTGCCCTTAAAATCTACAACTCTCATCCATCTCATGATGGTTTTTAAAACAGCCTGCTTGCCTTATAGGTTGCCGTATTGTAGGCCACTAAGAACGCCACGGGCCCCTTTATCAAACATCACGGAACTATTTGTGAACATCATTTATGTCCTAAAATATTTACTTTTAGAACATGCCGTTACAAACCACGTTAATTTTGTGGACTACGCCGTCACCGAGATGGATAAAAATAAGCAAGTTGACGTGGCTTATTTTGACTTTAAAAAGGCTTTCGATCGTGTCCAAAATGACGTCCTATTAAAGAAACTTTCAGACATAGGATTTACCCCAAAGCTGCTTCAACTCTTCTCGAGTTATCTCTCTGACCGTTTTCAGTATGTCCAAATTTTTGGCCATAAATCCGAGCCATACGCAACTACTTCCGGTGTAAGTCAGGGAAGCACCCTGGGCCCTACACAATTTATTGTTATGGCAAATGACCTGCCGAAGGTAGTCAGGACGGCGCGCTGTCTTATGTTTGCTGATGACCTGAAGCTATTCTTGGGTATTAATAGTGTTCAGGATTGTGAAGCATTACAGAGGGATATAGATATGGTAGTAAAGTGGAGTGAAGCCAACCACCTAGAATTTAATACTTCTAAGTGCAAGACCATTTCCTTTACCCGTTCACGTGCGCCCATCCAGCATAACTACCACGTTTCTGATGTCCCTCTGGAGCGTGTAAACGAAATTAAAGATCTGGGACTGACTCTAGATGCGAAAATGACGTTCAATCAGCACATCATTAATATTTGTGCTAAGGCTTTCAAATCGCTTGGCTTTGTTATGAGGCAGGCTAATAAATTTAAAGACAGGAATGCTATAGTTATATTATATTATTATTCTTTCGTACGTAGCAAGCTAGAGTATAATGCGCTGGTATGGGATCCCCATGAGCAAAAATACAAGCTCATGATAGAACGGGTCCAACGGAAATTTGCCCGGTACCTATACAAAAAAGTATATGGATACTACCCTTATTTGTATCCGTCTCTGTTTGTTGCGGGAATGGTGGGCATCAACACGTTAGAAGTAAGACGAAAGTGTGCGCTGTTGATGCACTACTATTTATTACTCAATAATAAGATTGACGATGGGGCTACGTTAGCTCGTTGCTCACTGTTTGCCCCGGATCGACTGCGGCGGTCGCGGGCCTGTGCCTCGCGAGGCTTGTTCGCGGCTTCTTCTGTGCGTACCCAAACGGCTCGCTATGCGCCCACAACCCAGGCGATGAATTTGTTAAACGCTCTGATAGCTCAGGAACCGGATCTAGATTTGTTTTTTAGTAGCAATAAAGCTATGCTTAACTATTGTATAATTTTTTTAAGTTAGTGTATATAATATTGACTTGCTGCACGCGTTGGTGTATACTGTAAGTGCAGCAAGTAACTGATGTAACGACAGTGGTAAAAAATAAACAGGAACTGATTTATAACTTTATTCGGGCAGAGCTTCCCCTTACAACTATTACAATCGAGTCCGACAAGACCGCGAAAATGAGCTTTCAGGGCATTATAAAGCTTTATCCCCACCGGAGGCGTCCGGTAGTTATGGCTTGGCTCAGTGGTTGGCATGGCTGTCGTTGGCGTGGCTCGCTGTCAGGTGGCTGTCAGATGGCTGTCAGATGGCTGTCAGATGGCTGTCAGATGACTGTCAGTGGGCTGTTGTAACATTCGGCCGTCCTGAAACAATTGCTCCCGCAATGGGAACCAGAAAAACAACTATTACAAGTCAGCTCAAAAAAACCAAGTTAAAATGGGGCAATGAACTTTGATCTCTCAAGAAGATTTATGAAATCTTCGGTGCTCAATTGTTCATCTACACTACTGGTGCTATCAGACATATAAGCATCGGTACGATATAGTCATAAGGAATCAACGGATACTAAGCCTGTAAACACGTTGTATCATAATTATATTATGACCTTTTGTACTTTTTAATTTATGTCAATCATGACCTAACTCCTCAATATCACTTAAGTGGGCCAGAATATAAATCCTTAATAAACAAGAATTAACTTGGCAACAGGCTCGCCCCCTATTGCATGGGACTCAAACTTTACTGTATATTACTATGTGTGTGTACTCATGGGTACACCTCTACCTAACCCTTCGGGCATTACAAGCGTGATGTTATTAGCATTGACCTTGTTGCCGCTAGTACTCAGCGCCTGGCGTAAATGTGCGTAATCACCGTTTTTTGTAATTTGTAAATCACACTATTATCAGCTATTATTATTTTTCGCCTTGTATCTAAGCTACGTCCCATTTTCTTTCCAGCTATTCAAATTCCAGTAGTAGATAACTCTATCGCTTCTAAATTGCACTGGTTCAGAAACCCGGTCTAGGATAAATCGTAAGGCTTATAGGTACCCTGTTGTATTATTAACAGTATTATTAAAACTCCAAATTATGTTTGGTAACCTATTGTCCCCATATTGAGTTGCTTCCTTAAGTTCCGTGAATTGTGCGATTAGTGCCTCCCACACTTCGACCTACTCATTAAACGTAGAATCAGAGACATTAAAAACATGAAACACTTTTCATATAAGAAAAGATAACCAAAAAAACTAAGTTTGCCAAACTATCGTCTAAAGAAACTGAAGAAACAATTTAAGTTAATTATAAACCATACCAATATGACACACGCACACACACATGTAGGTACTAACACACATGCTTCTTAGCGTGTCGATGGCAAAACTTCATTACTTTTACAGTTACACACAACACCATTTAACCCCATCAACACTAAGATAATGCTCAACTCATCAACGCTAAGATAATGCTACTCTGGCCCCCAAGATACCTACAGGCGTAGCCTAGTTTCGAGACCTCGGTTTTATCACCATATTAAAATTAAAATTTTACTTGCTACATGTATTATTAGCGCTAAGTTAGATTAACAAAAATGATTGTAAATAGACTTAATTAATATTATTCTTCTTAGCAAACCTAGGACACGCAATAGCTGTTAACAGTTACCGTATTTTTAAACTGCTGTTCCGTTACAAACTTCTTGAAATATCTACTCGTAAAACAATGTGATCTGTTAAAATAATTGCGATCTAAACTAATTGTCACCACAGAATTATTGACAGTACGCGTTGGTTCAGAAACAACGAATTTAGTGAAAGCATGTATCAATATAAACATGTACCCACTGGTACTCCTTTTTTGTTTAGCCAGAAGGGCTCAAACTATCGATATTTACAATTTTGATTGGTTCAGTAAATTTAGGAATTGAATGTCATTGGCCCTCTTTCCTACCGTATCCGCTTTCCCGTAAGCACGATGTAAACATGACGTCACATAATAATGTTTACGTATAAATCGGGTAATTTATGGAAACCAGAAATTTTGTTCTTATTTATAAGTTCAGAACTTCGTTCTTTACGAACTTTACTCCTTGGCCAACATCGTCATGATGCATTTTGTAATATTTTCCATCGCGCGAAGTTTGACACAACTAATCGGGTACCGTAAAGATTTGTTTACGCTATAGGCTACTATAAATACTACAATTATTCACTATAGGTATAACTATCTGTACATTCACTTTGCAGCAAAACAATACAACTTTTTGGCTTTTTATCTTGTCATTGCACTGTACTGAACTAATCGTTAACCTCTAAATGGTACACATTAAACGGCATTCATCAAACGATCTACTTACATAAGGCTGAAGCAAAGGCAGGCATAGGCATAGAATTTAACTTTAGCTTCGGTTTTGGCTTGCTGGATTTTGCTTGTAATATCGAGCAATGCATGGCTTAAGATCACGTTTAGTCATTGTATCGCGCACTGCAGTACAGTCCGAAATTACATGGACATTTTTACATAACACATATACGATAATATCTTCGCAACAACTTTATTACTGCAAGGGATTAAGGCGACATTAGCTGCCCGCGACCTTGAGCGCGCGTTTAACTCACCGCCTAAACAAATAAGGTTGAAAATGGCGATGCGTTTGATGCTCGTGACTGCCAAAATGAACGATAGTTCGCAGATTTAATTTATTAAAAAAAAAATACGCTGTAATGTTAAAATATTTTTACATATGTCTTTAGTTGGTTAAATTTCCTTTCTGATAGTAAAAAAAAAAATAACAGTTGTCACTCAAAATATTGAGCATTTCGAGACGAAAAAGTTTTTTCGTGTGATTTTTTTGTGATTTTGTGATTTTTTTTTTCGAGGTTCTTGATTACTTTAAGAAAATATTTTTGCATAAGTCTTTTACCTATACATTTGACTATACACTGTATTTTTTTTTGGAATTGTAATAAGTAGCAATACGGCTAACTCTGCGACGAAAAACAGGTCGTTTTTACGGTGCCCCTTTGACTGCGCCTTAAAGCCCAAAATCATGAATAACACTCTTTCCGACTGGTAACGCGACTAAACTAAAGGACAGGGCGCAAACTACCGTCAATCTACTTTTATAAAAGATACCTTGCTGCATACGTGTGAATTTCTGTTGGGAAGCTAGGATCGTATAATATAATATAATCACCTTTTTTTTTTAACTTCCATTACAAGATTTATTGATATGTGACTTGCCTCATAGTCATACCCACATCGTATTATTTTTTGTTAGTTTGTTATACAATCGAGCTATTATTGCAAAGTTATGAATCAAATGGACTATACTACCTCAAACTAGCAACTCTATTTGTGGTGGTTCAAACTTCGTTTGAAATACTGTTAGAATAAAGTTGTAATCAGCTTGCACTACAAAGCGGTTGTTACGTCTTTCGCTGCGGCCGAATAGTGCGAAATTAGTGGTATTTTGCGATTTACAACAAAACTATTGATTGAACTAAAAAAGTAAAACACTATGATTTTGTTTACTGCAGTGAATCATATACTTTTACGCATTATAAAACTCGCGTTTTACTCCTGTTGGCCTCATAAATAACTACATAGAACTAGATGGAATAAATTGACGCACTTCGTTTACATTATTCAAGACGGGAAATTAAGACACATGTATCAACTTAAATTCAACCGGTTGAATGCCATCACATAATATTTTACCTATGAAATATGTAAAAATTAACGGTTTCTCTTATTTAATTTTAAGTTCCTCGTTTGCAATTTGTCAAGAACTTTATCCAATAAGTTTATACTTGTTTGAATATCGACTGACGGTGGCAAGAGATTGCCTGGGAATGCTTTAAACCACTGACAATAGTTTGATGAAATTATTGTAGTTATTTATATCTAAATGATTTACAATGGAGTTGTTGGATAATCTAATGCGCACTTTAACTAAATAAAATATTATGTACCTACAACATAAGTTCTCAATTCCTTAGTACACAACTAGTAAAACCATTTTTGTACCGAGATAATAATATACTGATTAACTGACTATGATTAGATGATTTACTTATCGGGCCTACCAAATTACCTAATTTTGTCTACGATTGGCATAATTATTATCAACACATGGGGCACTTCATTGTAAAACACATTTGGCTAATATATTTGGCTAATGGCATTTGGCTAATATTTTGCAAATATTTGTTAACTGGCATGTTAACTGACCTTGTTATTTATGCATGGTTCCTGGCAGCTCTCGGCGTGAAGTAGGACAGTTCCTCCCTTCCATGTCCTTGGGCCCGCTGTTGACGACCTTGAGGTAGCCTTCATTTACCGTAGAAGCGTTACTGGCAGAGAAATGGATACTTCTTGTAACTCGAAGTGTCTCACAGGTGGTTACTGGCCGCAGTCTTCGTTTTCAGGGTCAAATTATGGAATTAATGATGCGGTACTGAGGGCAGGCGCTTCGTGTTCCATCCAGATCGTCGACTGCTTTTTCAATTTGTGCCTTGTGATTCTGGGATGGGCGACTCTTCAATATTTTCCTTGTAGGCGGTGTGCATCAACGTTCTTCGTTTGAATTTTCAGACCTCGTCCTTTGTACTAGATGACCGTTGACTTTTAAATGTATCAGAGCGTCGTTTAATTGTAGGTTTTTTGTTTTCGATCCCACTTCTGAGTGTAACGACAGTGGTAAAAAATAAACAGGAACTGATTTATAACTTTATTCGGGCAGAGCTTCCCCTTACAACTATTACAATCGAGTCCGACAAGACCGCGAAAATGAGCTTTCAGGGCATTATAAAGCTTTATCCCCACCGGAGGCGTCCGGTAGTTATGGCTTGGCTCAGTGGTTGGCATGGCTGTCGTTGGCGTGGCTCGCTGTCAGGTGGCTGTCAGATGGCTGTCAGATGGCTGTCAGATGACTGTCAGTGGGCTGTTGTAACACTGAATAAATAAATAAATAAATAAATGCCGGTTTCCAAAATGTTTCCCTTCCCCCTTTTACAGTGATAAAATAAATGATCTAACTAAAGCACTTTTTTCAAAAAAGTATGATTTAATTTTTTTTCAATTCAATTAATTTATTCACTAACTATTTTCACATTGTGTCTGAATTTCTATAACTAAATATACTCTTTCTACTCCTTATGTTCGCAACATACATATAACATTTCCTATTCCCATTTGTATCAATACGATTATGAGAAAGTTACTTTTGTATTATGGGTTATTTACCTAGCTAAGTTTACCTATACCACCTTTTGGGTCGTAAAAATCACACAACATCCTACAAGGGACACTCTACAGCATAATTATCTAACCTATGACCCGGTTACACCGCCCTACAATCACCGATCACCAGCCGTGGTGATTAAGGCAATCATTCCCGTTAAAGCGTGTAAGCCTACTTTCTGTGTAACTGAACACTTCCTGCTGACCTTTTGTGCTGTAGCTTCTTTTAACAAATGAAACAAAGTTTATTGAAACAACGACATAGGTAACATTAGACTTACCTTAGCGAAATTATCTGAGTTAACTGTTGTGAATTGTAGTTAGCTTGGTTAACTTAGTTAGTAAGCCATTGGAGGAGAGTGCAAGAGGAGTGGGGAGGAGGGCTCAGTGGAAAGAGCTGGAGGTGGCCTTTGCCAGAAGGAACACTGAATTAAGAGACTTTTTGTAACAATAGATCCGAGAGCCAAACAAGGGCATTATCATTATCAACTTAGTTAGCTGCGTATTCTGCACATATTCTGCACGATAGTCGAGACAAAAAGCAAAATAATCTGGTAAGTAGGTAAGCTTCCTGACTGACAACGTAACGCATGCGGGGTTGCCATTTCAGCAAAATAGCAAATATTATCAACTTACTTATAGAATTACTATTATTATTACTTAATAATAGAATCTAAAATGTTGTAATAGTAAGAAACCATTCATAATTGTAATTTTGGTGCAGTTTTAGAAAATTGTTCTAATAGGGATTCAAAAACAAAAAATAGCTACCTAGGCTATGTGTTTCATATTACTTTTGACATTTTAAGCGTTAAGTACATAGTTACAAATCTATAAAACTGCAACTGTTTGTAGGTAGGTATATTATTTATTTTTTATGAACCTGTAGACCTAGAACCTATCTAGAAAAATATTAATATAGACCTCATCGCCGTAAACCGTAAAGTTCCATCGGGAAATTCCAATAAGAACTTCTAATCTGAGTATGCCTTTCTAAACGTTTTCAACATGGAACTTATAACATAGCTACCAAAACGTAAGTGTCTAAGACCTCCGCCTACCCCATAAAGAACTACAGGCGTGATAATACCAGCTGATAGCTACAACAAACATTCCCATAGCCCCAAACAAATAATCGGCTAGTTAGAGCCCATTACGCAGCCATCTTGGATCCAGTTGAGATAAAATCAAAATCTTCTGAACACTATAACACCTTTGGATTGCACACAACTGGTATTCAGATATTCAAATGTAGTCACGACTCTGGCCGCTCCCTTGGAACGAGGCGTGATAATAGACTGATTCAATAGTCTGTGGTACTTGTGTACTGTTTTATTATTTGCTTGGGAGGGTAACTTGTAATTTGGTGTAGGTATTAAGTTATGTTGGTGCTGAAAATAATGCTGTTTTTATTTAGGTTTTTATAGACAGACAGATTAGAATATTTTTGCTGTTTGCCTGAGAACTGTTGCGTTGGTCTAGTGACTATAAGCGCGACTGCTGAGTATAGGTCCTGGGTTTCTTAATATTTCTTATAGTATAATTAAATAGTAAAAAAAAATAGTAATATTTTATAGTAAAAAAAAAAAAAAAAAAATATTTAAACTTCATGCACAAGAGTGGTACATAGGCGGACTTAATTATCGCTATATATAAAGTCTGCCACACGAGCAAATCATATAGATTTTTTGCTCGCCAGCTCCCTAGCTACTAGACTGTGCTACTAGACACCCCGCATCTCCTAGTTCTTTTGTTTGGAATCCAATCTGTCATTAAAGGGATTTAAATTGTATAAACAAAAACAATAAGTAGGTACTATAATAATGGGAATTTGAGAAAAACAACTGTAAAGTCCATTTCACGAAAGAAGTCCCGCAGACGCAGCGCTGTATTCGCGCGACATAATGTTGCTATCTCTCTCTCTCTCTCTCCATATCTCCCCATCTGTCAAATTTAGTTCCACGGACTTCTTTCGTGAAATGGACTTTAGTATGGTTCTGACTGGAGTGATGGCCACCACATCCGGTATTACCGGAAACTGATTCGAAGTTACGCAGAACAAGTTGAAAACATTGTGGACGTTCATAAACAGGATTAGGTGTTGAAAGTTGAAATAAAATTAACTTTATCGTTTTAGGTTAGTAGGTTTATGTTTCAAATGTGTTATTGAGCAAATACATATTCGAAAATGTAAAACTATGTACTTACACAAGGTATTGTTGAATTGGTTCCAGTAATCCATAAAAGCACAAGCAGGTATCCATATTTATCAGCAGCTATTTTTTGGGGTTCCGTACCTCAAAAGGAAAAAACGGAACCCTTATAGGATCACTCGTGTGTCTGTCTATCCGACTATTCCCCCACCCCTTATCTCCGAAAATACCGGGCGTAAAATTTTGAAAAAAGTACAGAAAACCTATAAGAAGTCATTACTACAATGGTACCGAACCCTTCGTGTGCTAGTCCGACTTGCACTTGGCCAGTTTTTTTTTATAGATAAAGAAAATTGTTTATTATTCAGGTAATGTCATAAGCAGGTAGGTAAACACAAGAGAAGCTACAAGTGGCCTAAAATATTACCTAAAACGATAGATGATATAGAAGCCGAGATGAAGAAGATGAGCAGCAGCGGTGGCCCAGTGGTGTCGGCCCCGACTTACGAACAGTAGGTAGTGGGTTCGAACCCAGGCAGGCGCATTACTTTGTGTAATTTATTTCATCACCGCTGCTCTCAAAACGGTGAAGGAAAACACCGTGAGGAAACCTCACGAGAGGATGTCTAAGAACCAAAAAATTCGAAGACATGTGACATCTGCCAATCCGCACTGGGCCCGCGTGGTGGATTATAGCCCATCCCTCTCCTAGAGAGGAGGCCTGAGTCCCTGCAGTGGGAACATGATAGAAGCCACATGATAGAAGTTATTTGTTTTTGGCACACCGATTACGCATGACACATCTGTTTTGATCCTACGCACAGTTGCTAAGATCAATCTTCAGGTTAAGCCGCGCTTGCATAGGTTGGTCTGTGGATGGATAGCCACTCTTTACATACCGAGTTTTTCAATCTTTGACAGTCGTTACAGGTAGTCAGTGGCCCGAACGTCTGATAACCAGTCTTACGAAGGGGTATCGTATGCAGAAGATATCAAAATAAACCACCTCATCAAAATCAAACGGAAGTCTGAACTGTTAACAAATAGGGGATCGGACTGACTCAAAAAAAATGATTCTGTTTAGTCCGTCAGTTAGATTATCGAAAAATATTGGATAGGTACGTGTTTTTTGTTTTATCAAAACAATAAAAATTGACGAAGCTATAGCGCGTCAAAGATCATGGAGTGGGGCTTGAAACGTCACTTGAAGGTACAAAATGTACTATCATATGACGTCACACGAGTTTTCGAAGCACTGTATCGTCTTCATTTTTTGCTTACGTGAAAAAAGAAAAAATACGTGGTTAATATTTTTTGGAAATCTATCTAACGGACTAATTAGTTATTTTTTTGTTCGATCCCCTATTAGCCTTTTTTTGGAGGATGAGAGATCATCAAAGGACTCCTCCCGCTCTGGGCAGAGCGGTAGGGAGTGTCAGACTTCTACTGACTAAAAACCACCCATGTTCCTTCTTAGCCTTTTGTGTCGAAGCCGTGGTATCTCTTTCGATGACCCGCAGCCCCGCCGGGTAACAAACTAGCTTTCGCCCGCAACTTCGGCTGCATAGATGACATGGTTTTCAGAAATTATACGATTTCAAAGTATAGTAGGTATCGCTAGTATCCTATAGCCTAAAATCCGAACCGCAGTGGTATCCATGGTGTTTCCGTAGTTCATGTATCCAAATTCCTTCAACCGTTAAGGTGTAAATTATAACAGATAGACAAACTGACAGACTGGCTTACGGACAGAGTAATTTAGTAATTATGTATGACAAAAATACTACCTACAGTCCTACAAGTATGCGTCGAAACCTATCCTGTGGTGGTACCGGTAAAGCGAAGTAACCGTAGCGTAGGGATAAGGTCATTGCTATTTTTTGTTAGTTAAAAGTAAAATCTATATATTTTACTAGCTGATGCCCGCGGCTTCACCCGCGTGGATGTCGTTCAAATTATATACTAAAACCTTCCTCTTGAATCACTCATCAAAATCCGATGCGTAGTTTTAAAGATTTAAGCATACAGACAAACAGACAAAAATAGCGACTTTGTTTTATACTATGCAAGGATGTAAGGATTTGGTTTTTCTGTACATCATACATGTAGATATGTGTAGTAGAGCTTGTGGCTAGATAATAAAAGCCGTCAATATTCAGGTTAAACCGCGGTTGCCTAGGTTGGTATGTGGATGGGAGACCACCCATACCTACCTAGTTTCTTCCATACCTTGGAGAGTACGTTAAGCCGTTGGTCCCCTGGCTGTCTTTTGTAAATCTTTGACATTTGTAACAACTAACAGTTGCCCGAAAGTCTGACAATCAGAATTACCAAGGGGTATTGTATTACCCAATACTAACTGAGATGTGGAGTCCATATAATATAAGGCAGTCGCTCCATGTAAAATACTGGTATTCAGCTACATCCGGTTAGACTGAAAACCGCCCGTAACATGGTTAGGGAAAAGGCTATATAGGCATATAATACAACCTATCTTCTTTAGAAAACTGCAAGATTAACTTCCTTAACTTATCTTTAGACTCACCCAAAGGCGCCAAGTAACATGAAACCTAACTTATAATTGTGCTGCTTACCTCCTAAATGACCTACAGCGGCGTAATGGACGCTAAGCAGCGAGGCTCGGTTAAAACTGTACGCGCATAAATGCAGTGTAGTGTTGCGCTTCACTGGTTGCCGATTGTCGATGCAGTAGGGATGGGGTGGGGTCGATATCGATGGTTGCGAATATTATTTGTTTTTTTTTTGCCGTATTTCTTTCTTTATTTACTTATTCTATCATGTGTCCCGCTGCTAAGAAAAGACCTTCCTTTTCTCCTTCTATATATAGATATAATAGAGAAGTTCTCTATCTTATTTTAATTTAGTTTTTGGGTATTTAGTGCGAGGAACGATATTTAAGAAAAGGGAGTCAATGATGTGAACTCGTATGAGAAGCAATTTTGAAGAAGATTGAGTAAATTAGAGCGTGATGGTTTTGTGAGGAAAGTGAAGGAAGAAATCGTGTAGTTAGGACAAAGGCTAAATAGGTAGGTGGTAATTGTGCTAGTAAAATTTTCATAGCGTTAAAAACGAAATTGTTTGTAATAAGTCTTTCCTGGCTGAAAAAAGGTAGTGTCACTAGTGAATGATGGGATGCCGGTTTTTGGGCTAGATGATAAGTTTTGAAATAAATGTATTTTTTAAATTGAAATCTGTCAAGAAATTTAATAATAAGTAAGTAGGTAATAACATACTTTCGACTTGTCTCTGTATTATTTAGTACTAAGGTTAGTTATGTAAGTATTTATGCAAGATTAAAATGATATTACTCAAAGCAACTAGACAAGACCTGTTATTACTTATTAGCACCAGTAGGATATTAAACCGTTGATAATATCTGTAACTAGTCTATGGATATAGCCATAGATTCTAAAATTGCATTGATTAAAGAGGTTTTAATTTAACTTTATCTTGTCTTTAGTAATCATGGTTTAATAACTGGTGTATGATTATAACTTTCTCGTTGAACCTAGTTATATATAATATACTATTAAACAGGTAAGCATAGGTACCTACTGTATCGTATATTTCCTTTTTTAATTTTATTACGTAATTCTTTTACAATTTTTGACATTTAAATTTGACATTATAATTATTATCCTATTTTATTTAATTCATTGTAAAACAAGAAACATATTGTATGTACAATATGTTTCTTGTTTCTTGTTAACAACAAACAACGTAACAAACTCAGGGATCAAAGTCTGTTCTAAAGCATGTGCTTTAGAACAGACTTTGATCCCTGAGTTTGTTTCACCATTTCTTCTCAGGGTAGTCAGATACGAAATGTCGACCCCTAGCTTAAGTTTAAAATGTGATGACGTGTAAAAGTGATTCCTACATCCTATTTACTGAATAAACAATTTAATTTCATTTCATTTTACTCTCAGAGGGAAAACTTGTTACATATTATATCTACCTAAATTGAAAATTTACACATTAGAAGTAGAACCTTTAAATGTCTTACGAGTTACGACAAGTGGAATAATTTAGATACCAACTCTTTATTTGCACTATGTATACCTCTGTACGTATATCTGTGTCTACACGTACCTATTTAAAATGATTTAGTAATTAGAGGGGTTTAGGCGCAAAATGCCAAATTCTCAAAATGGCAACAGAGTCGCAAAAGGACAAATTCTCAAAATGGACAATTCTCAAAAAGCCAAATTCTCAGAATGGCAAATTCTCAAAATGGCAAATTCTCAAAATGGACAATTCTCAAAAAGCCTAATTCTCAGAATGGCAAATTCTCAAAATGGCAAATTTTCTACAATTGTCAGTATTCCTATAAAAAATAGATTTCTTGGTTATTACGGTCTAACTAGATAAAACAACAGAAATTGCAATGGCGGGTAGAACAAGGCCCTTCGGTTTCGTTATGGGTACATACATAGTTAGTTTAGTATGGCCATACTTTCGTTCGTTTCGTTAATTTAAAGCTTTCAAAATGGCGTTGACAAATTATGAATTATTTTGTTTTAAAATTAATAGATAAAATTTATTTTTTATTATGTATTTTCTTTATTATATAAGTTCGATACCATACCTTAAAAACGATGCCAGTTTAGTTAAACTTAAAACAACAACTTAATTTAAGTTATATGTATCACTTTCGTAATGTTTTATGATAATATAATTAAGTATGTAAGAAATGTATCTTTTATTTATAAGAATATTCCCAATAGTAAAAAGTTTGCCGAAAACCGAAGGGCACTTGTTCTACCCGCCATTGCAATTTCTGTTGTTCTTTCTAGTTAGACCGTAATAACCAAGAAATCTATTTTTTATAGGAATACTGTCAATTGTAGAAAATTTGCCATTTTAAGAATTTGCCATTTTGAGAATTTGCCATTCTGAGAATTAGGCTTTTTGAGAATTGTCCATTTTGAGAATTTGCCATTTTGAGAATTTGCCATTCTGAGAATTTGGCTTTTTGAGAATTGTCCATTTTGAGAATTTGTCCTTTTGCGACTCTGTTGCCATTTTGAGAATTTGGCATTTTGCGCCTAAACCATTAGAGGTACCTTATACATAAACTAATACCCGTGCGTGACCCAAGGGCTAGCTTTTACCTTGGCCAAAAGCTAAATGTTGCCATACAATGTGGCAAAGCCGCCAATCTTTTTGGCACATTATCAGCTAACAGCGTTGAGGAGCAGTTTTTTGATAGTTTCTCGTTATTTTATTTTATAGTTTATAATTAATAATGTATTACTTACGTAGTAAATTTACTCGACTAAATAAACTCCTTAATCATTTCGATTATCACATCAGTACAATTCTAAACAAAGTATTAAATTACGAAAAATCAAAATTATCATCATGAGTTTTTATATCTATTTATAACAAGCCAATAAAGCAATCACAAACCACACAACAATTATAATAACATCAAGCCCTCACAATTATCCACTCTCACAAAAACAATTAATCATACGGAAGTTAAATCCATCGACGTTTTTTATCGATATGAGAGTCGCATCACTAATAGCATCAATCATAAAAACGTGGCTGGTAAACAATGGACGCGGGTGGGCTAAGCGACGCGGGCGGCCGACACTTTAGCGACACTTGGGAACTATATCGATACTGGCACAACACTATTTTAATTAATTGATTTCCGTTACCAAAATAGTTGGCTACTTGGAGGTTTAACTGTAGACTAAGTTGGTTACCCTGTCGGGAAATGGGCGTAGTGATAATTGATTGGTTCAGTTTGAACATTCAGTCATCTTTATTTCAATAAAAAATTAAGTAGGTCTAGGTACCTATTAATTTTAAATTCTCAACAAAATGTACCAATCTGTAAATCTTTCGTGCAGTTTAATTGGTTGCCTGCCTCATTTGTCTAGTGGTGGCAAGCGCGACTGCTGAGCATGAGGTCCTGGGTTCGATTCCCAGCTCAGACAAAGTGTTATTGTGTTTTTCCTTCAGGTATTTCTCAGTAATAATCACTGAGTCTGGATTTGTGCCCGGTCGTTGGAAATAGGATCGCTACCTATTAAATGGTACTTAACATTACTGTATAATGACTTGCCTGTTGGTCTGACGACTTTGACTGGCCTGTTGGTCTAGTGGTTAGTGACCCTAACTGCTATGCCGGAGGTCGTGGGTTCGATTCCCACCCAGGACAAATGTTTGTGTGATGAGCACGATCATTTGTTCTGTGTCTGGGTGTAATTTATCTATAATATGTATGTATTTAGAAATATATAAGTATGTTTATCAGTTGTCTAGTACCCAAAACACAAGCTCTGCTTAGCTTGGGACTAGATGGCGTTGTGTGATAGTTGTGGAATAATATGAAATGTGGGTGTACTATTATATACGCCTCTGGCTAACGCTTCAGGGGTTACAGGCGAGATATTATGTATGTTTAGAGTTGTTGATACTGATCAACAACTGTATGTAACTATGTGTTCACAAGTTAGCACAACTACCGAACCTGTAACTACTGAATTAACGTAAATTATATTTCTATCTAAGTACCTTATCCTCTATCCAAACCCAGACACAGACTAATTTAATTTGGCCTCGTTCACAACAGTAATCAAAGTCGAAAATGCACCGCCGAGCAATATAACAGGAGCCATAATACCCTGCTACATAGCTAGATAATTTTCAACAAAGATAGTGTAAAACCCACAGCTTTTATCTAAATAGCTTAGCGAATAAAAGGGCGCAGACAACATTAACCTTTTGAAGGGCCAGTGTTGTTGTACGAGTGTAATTAGATCATATCTACACGCTATCCGTTTAGATACAGAGTGTTTTATAGACTAGGAGTGAGGACCAGAGAGAATAGACTAAGTGACAGCTTTATCAGAGATAATAGAGTTGGAAGATATTCTCGTTTTCAGTTTTAATGATTTTGTTAGTGATCATGTCAGTTTAAAAACATAAATAACGATACTCTGACGAACGATGGACGTAGTAACGTAACATCAGAAATGTGTGTAAGTTTATATATTTTACTATCAATTTGTCTGTTCGGGTGTCACGCGACCTTTGGTGCGCAGCGAATCTTCCGTCAGATGTGTGTGTCGACCCTTGCGGTTGAAGACTTGTCTCGTGAGAAGGTGACCTTGGCTACATGATCAAGTCATGTTTGTCATAGAAATGTATTCTCACCAGAACCAAAGGTACTAGTCTTTTTGGATATTCGTTTGCAAGTTTTGACCAACACATACCTAGGTACCTACTAACTAACAAGGCAAGTTAAAAACCCGACTACGACAAAAAAACGACGCTGAAAAAGTATGAAACAAGATTTTCAGGATAGAACAAAAAGAAAAGCCGTAGTCACACGGTATTAAAGTGTTTAGGTTGGTACCTTTATCGTGTGACTACGGCTTTTCTTTTTGTTCTATCCTGAAAATCTTGTTTCATACTTTTTCAGCGTCGTTTTTTTTGTCGTAGTCGGGTTTTAGTATTTTACTTTTTTTTATTTAAACAATTTTGGTGTTACATATTTTTTTTTACTCTTGACTTTTTGTCCGCTAGAGGGCGTGATTTGAAATTTGAGAAATATTTTGGAAATGTACAAGTGAGGTCCTTTTAAATGACACCAAACACGGCGTGTTTATCTCCATTTTTATTTTTTAGAGGGCGCCAAATCGCTTTTTGTGACACGTCACGTAGCAGCTATGTTCAGCGGAAAATTAATACGGTTCTAACGATACCTCATATGTCGACTTCCGATAAGTAGATTAGAAGCTATGAGGGAACAGATGAAGATACACACATACATACATACATACATACATAGCCAGTGAAAATCATAACCCTCCTTTGGCTTTGCCGTAGTCGGGTAAAAAATAAAAGCAATACAAACGTACCTATAGGTATGACATGCTATCGAAAAGCTCTTAAATTAGGTCGTTTAAACATATAATATTGTAAGTAGGTATAGCACTTCTTCATCATCATTTCAGCCAAAGACGTCCACTGCTGGACATAATATATAGGTACATGGCCTCTCCCAGGTTTCGCCACATTGAACGGTTCCGTGCGTCTCTCTTTCAGTGGGTCCCAGCAACCTTTACCAGGTCATCGGTTCACCTAGTGGAAGGCCTTCCAAAACAACGTCTTCCGGTTCGCGGTTGCCACTACAGAACTTTTCAGCCCCATCGGCCATCCATTCTGCGAGCAATGTGCCCCTGCTGCCCATTGCCACTTTTAAGTCTGGCGATTCTTCGGGCTACCTACGTCGGTATCGTCGGTAACCTTGGTTCTCATGCGGATGTCCTCATTTCTGATTTGATCGGTATAGCACTTAGGAAAAAAGAACGTCTTGCGCAGACCACAAGTAACATAACAACCCTTGTCCCAGCAAGCGCTGGAAGATGATGAAATATTTGTAGACTATGTCGGGCAGATACCTAAACTTAAGCTTCTTTTAAAGAAAATTTATTTCTTCGTCTTTTCTTTTTCTTTTTTCTTTTTAGAGAATTTCTTTTGGTCTTTAAAATGAAATTATCTACTTTTGACTTGTAGTAACTGGGGCCTTGTAACCTTGCCTACCTATTATGTTCTACGTAGCCAATATGAAAAAGAAACTTACTGGGTCCAAAGAATTTAAAACAAGTTAACATTCCAGTGTAACCAGTTAATCAGTTTACGTAAATTGTGGGCTTGTGGGAAGGTTGGCAACTTTACTAACTGTTTAAAAATAATACTTTACTGCTAAACGAATGCCAGGCTACAATAAAAACAGTTAACAAACCGTCCGTCACTTTGTCTTTCCTTTAGTACTGATGTTTGTTCATTCTGAATTATGTATTTTTGTGAGGCGAGATTTAGGGCTTTTGCGTAAGTTATTGGAAATGAGGAAGGTATGATGACAGTTTTGCTAATTCTGACAGTGTTAAAATTTGCAGAACATTGATTTATGTATACGTTGTCTGATACGGTTGTTCCTATTTATGGTGGAAAATACTTAAAACTTAAACAGGCTTCTTCTACACACTTTTTGCAACTAAGTTTTGAAAAAGATTTTTAATTTCATAAAATAATTGACCCTACATTTTTAGAAGGTCAAGAAAGCGGCAATCGCTTTAACAACATGACATATTTGCACAAAGACTTTGAACGAGACTGTCATTAATTAATTAAAAGTTTTGGTAGTTTATACTAAGACAATTGCATTTTAACCTTTCTATCACCAATGTCATAGAGTACAAAAAAAATCTATCTATTTGAGAACCTCCTCCTTTTTGGGAAGTCAGTTAAAAAAATATTTTATAAGTAAGTACCAAAAAGGAAGTCGTAATCACTGATAGAATATCTTAATATCCAAGTCTTGTTAGGCCGTACTTTATCCTAGTATGGAACTAATAAGTAGGTACAGTCGCCATCAGATATATTGTAGCAGACAAGGTGACCAAATACATCTGAACAATTTAAAATGTCATTATGATCCATCCATACACTACAAGTTACCATAAATATCTGAACATTCATTACTTCATTAATATCTGAGCAGATGCTTGTCAATAATTTCTATACACACAACTAACCAAAAATATCTGAACACTACTTACTCTTCACCAACTTCAGAAACTGATTTTTCTTCTAAAGTTTATTTTTCACTTTTTTTTTGTTTACTTTTTGTTGAACTCTGTTTTATTGAACACCAAATGACTGTTCTAGGCATAAAGAGTAAGTAAGTAAGTGTTCAGATATTTTTGGTTAGTTGTGTGTATAGAAATTATTGACAAGCATCTGTTCAGATATTAATGGTAACTTGTAGTGTATGGATCTTATTGACATTTTACATTGTTCAGAAGTATTTGGTCACCTTGTCTGCTACAATATATCTCATGGCGACTGTACAACTACTGGTTAACAGTTCGCAATTTAAAAATGAAAATAAATTATAAACGAAATTACTAAATAGTGCTGCACCCCCAATCAAAAACATCGACATTCAAACATCGAACGCACGAACAACATCGGCCATTTTGTAAAACATGCCATTTACGATCGCGCGTTGAGCCCAACAAATGCGTTCGAGATTAATTTAATAATTCGTAATTGCTGTTTTTACTTCCGTTCTCAATATAATGAGAAAATGTTTTGATTTTATTTTATTGCTGTTTAACGGACTGTAAGGTTTCGTGTAATAGTGTTTTATGTAGCGCTCGGTGTGGTCGCTTGTGTAATAATGTGCTGCGTAGTTTAGTTTGGTACTCATGAATGTAGGTACCTACTTACTGAGTAGCTACTTAGCTTCTCTAAATCTCTAGTACCTACTCGGTAGTTTTTTTTTAAAGGTTGATCTAGGTAGGTACCCTAGGAATTTCTCCTGTACCGTGGGTGCGTTTACATACAATTAAACTATACAAAAATACTACAAAAGTTCCTATCACTACATATTATAAAACAAACACCTCTGCCGGGTCTGTCTGTCTGTTTGCGATAAACTCAAAAACTTCTGCACCGATTTTCATGCTGTTTTCACCAATGGATTATAGACGAGGAATGTTTTAGTATTTATTTGACCGACATACCTACACGCGAGCGAAGCTGAGGGCATCCGCTAGTAATAATGTAATTCAATCATGATTCGAAAGACACATGGCGCCATCTATTAAGGCGCTGACAAGAGCCAAATAGGCTTGTATTGAACAATTTTTTAGCCAAATCTATACAGTTTGACACGGCGGAAAAAATATATGTTAATCTTGAACATATTTCTGATAATTTCGTTGTTTTCAAAACACGTTTTTGAAAAGTTTTCTCGATACAAAAAAATGGTAAACTAACCTCTTAAAATGATCTTCCAACAAAAATATCTGTATTACTGATGAACGTACGTTGGTAAAATTTATAACAATAACGTATCATATTTAAATACAAAATTTGGTTGTTTTTAATTTTTGATTATTTAATAAATTATTATTTTATAATTAATCATTATATGGTTTGTAAGAAGTTCGAGCGTTGCGTCATCGCGCTCTCTTTCTTACGTATGCAATCCGACAGTGAGCGCTTAGGCGCGGTGCTAGACGGACGTATGTCACTTTGCGCCCCACTGACAGCTATCCGTTCATCTATAAATTATTATTGACCGCGTCACAATGTTAGTCCAGGATCCACGGTACATTTTTTCACTTGATTACTATCAAGCTAATTTTCCGTGAGCCAACATTACCCTATACGAAAACTCTCGATTGTGGTAGGTAATAGGGGCAGCAGGGATAAAATATATATTGATTATATATTATTATAATTATTTATTTGATGATTTTCAAAAATCTATTACTAACTATTTTATTTTTATCTGATGATCATTATCTAAATCCAACATGTATTGATAACGAGCTCATAAAAAATTACTACAAACCAGCTGTTTTTTAGGGGTCCGTAGCCGAATGGCAAAAAACGGAACCCTTATATATTCGTCATGTCTGTTTGTCCGTCTGTCCACCCGTATGTCACAGCCACTTCATTCGGAAACTATTGAGACTACACAGTTGAAACTCTACAAGTATTCTGTGAACCGCTTTACGATTTTTATACAAAAATAAAAAAAAGGATTTAGGGGGTCGCCCCATACATGGAACTGAAACTATTTTTTTTTTTCATCAAACCTATACCTACGTGTGGGGTGTCTATAGACATTAGACAGGTCTTTAAAAATGACATTGAGGTTCCACAAACAATTTTTTCTCAAAGCGAATCGTTTGGAAGACAGACACTTCCAAATTTGTAAAATGGCGACCGGCCTCGCGGTCGCTTGCCTTCGGTATTGCCAACAATGACCAGCTTTTCAAGGCTGCTATCTCCTCTTTGCATTATGTGGCCGAAATAAGACAAAATACGCTGTAGGCAAACTGTTGAAAATCGAGTCTTGATATCGAGTTGGTAAAGGATAGACACATTTGTGCGTTTGGCCGTCCATGGAATTCGGAGAATCCGCCTAAAACACCACATTTCGAATGCGTCTATCCTCTGTCTTACTCTTGTTTGGATTGTCCATGTCTTAACTTGTGGGGAAAAATGCTCCTTCCGAGAAGCCTGTGCCTGAAAAGGAACCGATCCAGGCTGATGATGGTTTCGTGACGGTGTTGAGGAGGAAGCGCCGTCAGCGAACCATCAAGAACCGCTGCGGCACGGCTCCATCGGAGCCCAATGTGCATATTCGTGCCGCAAAGCCGAACACTCCTTTGTACCTCTCCCGTCTACATTACACCACTACGACGGAGGACATCGTGGAGTACGTGCGCCAGAAGATCAAGTACGTGGCGAGAGTGCAGCTGCTCGAGTCGTGCCGCAACGTCAACTTTATGGCGTTTGTGGTGCGAGTACCGACATGCTACCTGCACCTTCTTCGTCTTGGAAGAGGACTTTTGGCCGCAGGGGGTGGTGTTTCGACGCTTCCGCGGGCAAGTGCCACATGATCGCACAGTGACATAGTGCAACTGTAGTGATACTAATATAGTTTTAAGGTTTTGTTTACTAACACAAGCTGTCAATTATATCGTATGTATGTTAGTCTGTAAGGTATTTATCTATGGGCCAAAGTAGCCTGAAAATAAATAAATATTATTATTAACTCTATGGAGGAAAATCAGGAAAACTAGTGCTCTGACCAAACGGGCCTTCGTTTTAAAACTTATACCACGTTTTTCCCAGATGTTCCGGGGGCGTAATATAGCATCTTTAGCCATGGCTATCCGCCGTTTTATTTCTGTGACGCAGCTACCTTCATTACTTATATTGGAGCCCAGTTAATCGAAGCTGTCCACAGTATAGATGCCTTAGATGTTATAGGCGCCCGATAGGTTTCCCGCACGATCTACCACCATAAGCTTGGTTTTCTGCCTATTTATTGCAAACCCTACTTTGCCACTTTCCACTTCCAATCTGTGCCGTATCTCTTTCATGTTGCCAAATGTTGTAGCAAGGAGAACGGTGTCATCAGTGTACCTCAGATTGGAAATCCACTTTCCACCAACAGTAAACCCCTTGTCCCAGCCCTAAAGAGTCTTGAATGATATTACTCTTCGTACATATTGAAGAGCAGAGGTGAGAGGATGCATCCCTGCCTAACGCATTTGAACAGTCGGTGTCTATTTTGACGAAAGAGCGGTTGTTGATGTGTAGGTAGAGGCATCGGACTATGTCAATAAGATGTTGAGGCGTTCCCATGTCTTTAAGAACCCCCCACAGCTTGCCCCACTCCACGCAATCAAATGCTTTGGTATAATCTATGAAACATATCAATACAGGGCTGTTAAATTCCCGACTTTTCTCTATAATTTGGCGAACGTTCAGGATTTGTTCCCGCGTGTCTTTGCCTTTAACAAAACCTGCTTGCTCTTCTGGAATTTGTGGCTCCAGAAAGTGTATTAGCCTGTTGTTTATGATGTACAGGAGTATTGATGGTGCGTGGAGTAAGTGCCAAACACTTAATATAATTTTTAGAATCTTGTAGGCAACTTGTAAAGAGTGGGTTTAATAGAAAATATCCAATCCCCAAAACCCAGTTAGTAAGTAATCATTGTTAATGACTTCGTTATCGATACATATTGGAAGGAAGGAAAGGGACTCTTTGATCAAACCATACATTTTGTAGGACAAATATTTTTTCAAATAATTTAGATAATTATCATCAGATTTAACAAAAAAAACCCAGCTGATGATTCTCAAAAGTGTTTGTACCTAACACTTTTGAGAATCATCAAACCAACATATTTTATCCCTGCTACCCCTATTACTTACCACAATCGAGAATTCGAGAGTTTCGTGCAGGAAATTGTTGGGCGTCTCGCCGTCTCATCAAAATTAGCTTGATAGTAATCAAGTGCAAAAATGGACCGCGGATCCTGGACTATTTGTTTCTTACTTGGTAGTATGGCGCTAGGGTATCGGAAAAATTGTGGGCGTGTCCAAAAATACTGAAACATCAGAAGTCAATAGCTATTGTCATCGTCTTAACGTAAGAACTTTATTTTGGTTGTCCTCGGGAACAGTACTTTTTTCGGGACAAAAGGTAACCTATGTCCGTTTCTGTACACCTGACAACGTAGGCAGATAGGTACTATGCAAAATTTCAGGATGATCGGTTCATTGGCTTAGCCGTGAAAAGGTATCAAACAAACAAACAAAATTACCTTTACATTATCATTATTACGTAGGTACTATAATGCAGGAGCGATGAGGTGGCTGAGCGATTGGACGGCTGCGCTCCGTGTCGCGGGTTCGATTCCCGCACGGAACAATATTTGTATGACCTACAGATAGTTGTTTCGGGTCTGGATGTTTCATTTGTGTATGTGGGTTTAAATGTTTGTAAACGCACCCACAATTAGGAGAAATTCCAAATGTGGGGCAACATTTCGGACAAAGACGACTGTATTAAGTTCCAGCAAGATTTAGACCGTTTCTCTAACTACTGCTCTTCCAATAAACTTTATCTTAGCCTTCCCAAGTGTCATGTTATAACATTTACTAAAAAGAAAATAATTACAGAGTTTGACTATCGTCTTTCCAATACACCAATTAGTAAAGTAAGTTTTATCCGTGATCTTGGTGTTCTGCTAGATTCAAAGCTCCATTTTAACAAGGCCTATCAAATGTTCGGTTTTGTTATGAGACCATCCAGGGATTTTCGTCGACTTTCTACTTTTTTGCACTTATATAAATCAATAATAAGACCCCAGTACCTGAAATACCATAGATATTATAATTATAATAACGTAATGTTTAATATGCACACAAGCTCACTTTTTCTTTGTTTTTCTTTTAAATACTTGTAAATCCGGATATAAGTTACAGGTTAATATCCGATGAATAGGATAAGATAATACGAGTATTCGTTTGCTTAAAAAAATATTGTGTTATAGGTTTTGTATTTGTACTGTATTACTAGCTAGTTTTAATTCTTAAAATTGTAATCCGTGGAAAACGTAGTGGGTAGCATAATTGTTTAAGATTGTTAGATTTAAGATATTAAGTATGTTTAATTTTATTGTGCTGCTGTTTGTTTTTCCTTATATAAATAAAAATAATCATTTTCTTGTAATGAAAAAAAAAATGCAAAGGAGATGTAGGTACCTACTCAACAGTTTAAATCCATAGAACTTATCGTATTGGTCTGTGATCTGTGTAAAATGTATACCTATAAACTTATACCTACATTTGACATTTAAATATCAAAGTCACCCCGTCACGATAATAATCATAATAAAACAGTTATATTTCCAAACACGTTTGTAATAATATACCACTGTACCTAACAAGTGACTTTAACAATACATAACTTAAGTATCTAATTTAAATGGCAAATAAGCACATAACATTGGGATCCACTCAGTATTGACGCCAAATGCCACTTGGCAATGTGCCATCATATCAATAAAATGGCCAGTGCCAATAAGTGAACACAATGGATGCGTTTTTTTATTTTTAACTATATAAATAATATTATTACATACCTTCAAGAACACCTTAGAAACACATAGGCACAAATAAATGCTTGTTTTGTCAGGGCGATTTTTCTCCTAATTTTATTAATAAATTGCTTATCTTTGAACAAGTTAACATAGCACGGTATAAAGTTAAGATTATCTTGTCTTTGAGAGACCTATTTTACCTTACAGAAACTTCAACGATAGCACAATGGATTGCAAATTTAGAAAAGCCCATAGTTAAAAAGCCGCAACAGAGAGTTCATTAAAAGACGAAGGAAAAAAGAATGTAATGGAGTGATCACGGCATAGCTACGGCGTAGGCCCGCTGCGTAGGCGCAGCGTAGCGAATTGCGTAGGCGCGGCGTAGCCCGCTGCGTAGCCGAGGCGTAGGCACGGCATAGGCCCGACTCAACCCAACATAACAAGACGTAGAGTCAACCAGTGTCTAGGTACATCGTAGTAAGGTATAGTAGTTGATATTGATGATTTCCGATATTATGTCACTGTAATAAAATAACAAAAAATACTCTACAATCTTAAGTCTTTCTTTATTTTTATTTCACGGATAGATCTCTTGGGGTTGCTGCCTGCTTGTATCTATCTACCCGATGAATCTACTTTCCATCAGGTCAACCTGTGAAGCTTTACAAGCTTGAACTATGCAAGCCTGGGTTCGATTCCCGGGTCGGGCAAAGTGTTATCGGGTATTTACGTCAGCAGTTTCTCAGAAGTCGCTATGGATTCGGTTTGTGCCCGGTTGATGGCAATAGGTTCACCCTCTATGGCCCGTAATCCACCAAAGCGGAGATGTGCCAAGCGAAGAGGAGATGTGCCAAATTCGACCAATCACAGTTACATCTGGTCTTTTACCCTTCCTTTGATTGGTCGAATTTGGCAATCTCCTCTCCGCTTGGCACATCTCCGCTTTGATGGATTACGGGCCTATTACCTACATATGGAACTTAAACTTAGCTGCGAAGTGTGAGTGTGCTATTAGATGGCTATTAGTTATCTACACCTTTAAACAAACCCTTCGAGGCGTGGTATTATGTTAAATATCATTCTAGTCTAAGTAAAACTAAAATCCCCATGTCCAACAAAGGTCTGGAAAGACTAGAATTACGTGACTGAATGCTTCTAGTCTAGAAGCATTCAGTTTTTCTAATATTATAGTACCTACGTAGATTCAATTAAGCTAACCTATAGGTAGGTACCTAAACATGGCTTATATGTAACAACACAAGTAGTAGCCCACATTAAACATCCTTAGGTAGGTTGATTAAGTAAGCAGGCACGTATTTTATTATTTCAATTACATACTCGGTCTCAAAGCAGGTGGAGACATTACCTCAGTTCATTAAAATAAGTACAAGGCATTAAGTCCTTCGTGCATCCGAACTCTAACTTACCTACATGACAGATGTCAAAATGGCGTCCCAAATTGGCGGGAATCGATTTTCATTACGTTTTTTTTGTAATTAACGAATTAGAACGACATTAACGGTTATTCAATGATATATTGCACGTAAATTGACAATAATTCGTGTTCTGTTTATGTTGAAATGTAATAAGAAGTTAATTTTGTGCGGCTGGTTGTTTATGAGGTACCTATGTTTTATGGTGTTTCCTTGTGTTGAGTGAACTGAATATAAATTAGGTTTCGTACGCATATTTTATTCTGCGGCGCGTACCTACATTGTCATCATATTTTCTGCGGGCATGTCAATGCAGGCAGTCTTTTGGGACTGTCCGAAAAATAAGATAGCTGTCAATGACTAACATGGATCTTCTGACGCGTGACCATAATAATTATGAAGTAGGTAACGCCTTGATTTTATAATGCATTTCACAAAAAAAAAACACAAATGTCTAGCAATATCGAACATTCGAACACCAAAATTTTGGTTCAGTTTCAGTACATTGATATGAATCAATATTACTAAACAGACTGTTGTTAGTTGTTGACCTTTATTGAAAACTGAAAGCGGGCTTTTGAACGAAGGGCTCCTGTCTGAAACTTTTTGTAGTATAATTTTAGCCTCTTGTCACGCCGTAGGTCATATAAGTACTTGCTGAAAAAACATTGACCTAGTAACGGAGACAATTTCAAGAACAAAAGTGACTAGCTACTACTTACGTAGGGGAGAGCGGGGGTGAAAGTGCCGGGGGTAAATTGTGCCGACGCGAATATCTCGAAAACAGAAAGATAGATATACTTAGGGCCAGTTTCACCGGTTACGGATAAAGTGTCAGATAGTTATCTGACAGTTATCTGACAGATAATGCTATCAAAAGTTGTAGTTTATCTGGCAGATAAGTTCCGGATAGGCTATCAGGGACTTATCAGCAAGTGGTGAAACCGGCCCTTACGATCGTATTGTGTCGCGTAATGCCTAACAGTCGGGCACGCGCGGCTGCCATTTTAGTTGCGTCTGCGACGCGGACCGAGTGGCAGTGCATGGTGAGGGTCGTCCATAGGGTTCATTCGGCTCGGTTCTCCGGGAATTCTCGGCTCGAGAATTCCCGGGAAATCCTTGGGCTTTGTTCCCGGGAAATCGAGCTCGAGAAAAGTCGAGAACTCGAGAAATCATGTACAGTCAGCATCAGAAGTATATTAACATTACCTCAAAGTTTCGAAGCTGTTTCTTTAATAAAAACTTGTTAGATATTACTCGTTACTAAATGTTATTGGAGTATAAGGACTATTTTAACGAATAATCTTCTGAAACATTAAAAATAATAGCTAGAGTCCTGTACATAAGAATTAAAATTACGAAATGTTCAGCTACTTCTGATGCTGACTGTACCTACCTATATAGAAATTAAATTGCCGTTTGTTGTGTTGCGTGGCTATATTATGTTTTGAATATAATCAATTAAAAAAATATAATTAACTAGCTGACCCACGGAACTTCGTCTGCGTTACAATATATAGCTTTAAATAACTTTGCTCGATAAATCGACTATCCAACATAAAAATATTTTTTCAATTCGCGCGTTTAACCAAACAAATAAACTCCTCAGCAATAAAATTTTATTCGTTCGCGTATATTTTGAAAATATAATAGCCTTTGCTACTCGGTAAAGGTGTAGCTTTCTAATGTTGAAAGAATTTTCAAAGTTGGCAAAGTCATTAATATTTAAACAAAAAATCTAATCTTTCCTCTCTATAATATTAGTTTACATTACCTTAGATTATATTATTAAAGTGAGAATTAATATAGGTATCTCTTACTGTTAAAATTAAATATACAATAACACCTTGTAAACATTATGGTGCAATGAATATTTTGTATTTGAATTTCCCAGAGGCCAGAATTTCCACGTATCTACATTGGGTCGCGAGGGCCGGGTGGACCGCGTAGGTAATTATTTTGTCGCGTGGATATTTTTATATTGCGATATCTTCTAAGATATTTGTTTAAACTATATAGAGTAAAGCGCACACATATTCTATATTAAATTTACGTTCTAACAAACACATTTATTTAGATATAGATTAATACCATATGGATTAAATAAGCTTCGCAAAAAAATAATTCTTTTTAACCTAACATTTTAATAGTAAAATTGGTTACTGTGAGTCAATCTTAAAAGATAGACATATGCTTTCCAAGACTATTTTTTAGAACTTGTAAAGAGGAACAATTCCTACGTACATGATATTTGTATAACTTAAACCATTTTCGCAGCGCACGCAACGGTAGCTCTCAAAAAGGAATATCTTTTTCCGTTTTTACATTTTTTTTTTCATTTACGCTCCGCTCCTATTGGTCGTAGCGTGATGTTATATAGCCTAAAGCCTTCCTCGATAAATAGACTATCCAATACAAACAGAATTTATAAATTCCAACCATTAGTCCCTGAGTTTATCGCGTTCAAACAACTCTTCAGCTTCATAATATTAGTCTAGTATAGATTTGATACTTATATTTGAGAGGAAAACCACTGAATTTGTTGACGTTATTGGAACCAAATAATATGAGAAAACGTACGTAAATGTTAATTTCTCGACAACCCGAGAAGACCCGAGAAATTTGCCTCGAGAATTCTCGAGACCCGAGAAATTGAAAAGCTCGAGAAATCATGAACCCTAGTCGTCCAGCGCCACGTCAGTAAATATTTTCGTTTCGATACTTTTTGGTCGCAAGCTAGCTTTTTTCGTGCTTTTTATATGAGAGTTTTAGTAAAATGTTTGTTATTTATCCTAGTTTGCTATGCAGTGTCATTTTAATGCTTTGAGCAGAGTGATTTTTATATGTGAGACAAAATTTCAAACTCTCGCACGCGGGGTAAAATGTGCCGTTCATGTGGGGCTGCTTGTGCCGCGGCACAACCAACCCCTCTATCTAAATCTATATGGAAATCTATATGATATTTTGTAATATAGTCCTTAGAGACTGATATTTTTAATAATTTTATTGATCTCACTCGCATTTTTAATAATTGATCGCATTCGCATAAAAATAAGTACAATTAAGTTTGAAATAATTACATAAGTAAGGGTAATTTGTTTTTTTTAATTATAATACTTAGAAACTGTTGATTTATAGTAAAAATTATAACAAATAAATATATTATTATAAAATTGATGTCTTTTAAATTCTAATTTAATTTTTATTTATGTAAAACACCTAGCATTATCAACGGCACAACCGACCCCAGCTACGGCACAACTTGCCCCAAAGTGGGGTTGGTAGTGCCTTGCCGCCGCTGTGTAAAAAAAAACACTTCTTCTTAAAAACTATTAAAAATGTGCAAAATCTGTAGGTAAATTCGTATTATAGACTAAATTTGGCTTAGGATGAACCACTACTTTCAGACATAGTACTTGTTTTATCCGAATCATATAAGGATTTGTCAAAATCGGCACTTTCAGCCCCGCTCTCCCCTACTCTCCAAGAGCGAGTGGAGAGAGGTCAATCGCTTCGGATATGTTATTTGATTTTCTTGTGAATCCTTCATTCAGAGAATACAAAGAACGATGATACTAAAAGCTAGAAAATTTTAACACATGATAGGTAGCCTACCTCTGACAGGTTAGAATCCTTACATAGTATAAAACAAAGTCGTGTCTGTTTGTTTGTTTGTTTGTCTGTATGCTTAAATCTTTAAAACTACGCAACGGATTTTGATGCGGTTTTTTTTAATAGATAGAGTGATTCAAGAGGAAGGTTTTAGTATATAATTTGAACGACATCCACGCGGGTGAAGCCGCGGGCATCAGCTAGTTGTTTATATTTCAGAAAGAAGAGCGGGCCCCTCTGCCTCTCTTGGCGACGCAACCTTACAACCTTAGGGCCAACCTTAGGGGCCAGCCTAATGTTGCCAATACCGAGAAATCTCTACTTATCAAATGTAAATACACCAACTTTCCAGAACACACGTTAATGAATCAACTCTAATTACAACTACGCCTACCCACTAGCGTAATGGTAATATTCCATATTAAATTAATGCAAACAAATTAAGTCCAGTGATTTGCTCGCCACATTAATGGCGATCTATATATTCTTCGAGCCTTCGACTATAAATCCAAATTGCAAAGTGTTTATTATCTTTTACAGTCCTAGAACAAATTAGATAGTAGTGAATCAACACGATTCAATACGCATAAAACTACAGTCCTTTCGCAATTTATTTACCGCTTGGTATTATGTTGGCTAACCTTAGAGAATGCATAACATCAGCTCTTGTATCACAGGAAAGTAGTGTCCATCTTGCGTGTTTTCGTAATGTCAAAAAAAAGATAGACATAAGCTAGGTAGGACTTGTCGAATTGAAGCGTTTGTAAATACGGGGACTGGTTAACCAACCGAATATCTAGCTGTAAACTAAACGTGAAATGACTATACCAATAAGAAACCAATTAACAGTCTTGTCATCATTTAATATCTTGGCGCGCATTTAACATGTGTTGATTTCATTTTTTTATCGCTTTCGAACCTCAAACACGTTCGGAAACGCAAACCAAACAATAACATGAACACACTCATTATAAAAGGCCCGTACCTTTAGGCTGTATATAAATAACGCATTCAAAAACCCCAGTTCTCTGTCCGTTAATTACTAAAGCCAGTTCGAAACAGTCAATTATTATTTGAAATATAAACATAGAAACGCCACGGTACCAGTTCTAACTACTTACTTATTCTTAATTACTTTTAACTAAGACGTAACTCACTCGTTGAAAGTAGGTATTTAGTGGACTTATCTTTGACTAGAGACGTTGATGTATTACTGGGTGAAACGGAGCGTATTTTTGTTTTTTTTAAACGCCCGCCCGCCGGCCATGGGCAAGGCTCATTCGGCGCGAGGGATGTTTTACCGTAATGTTGGGAATATTTGAATAATTATGCCACAATTTATTACTCTTTATAAACTTGGTTAGTAGTAAAGGACATTGCTCAAGTTTATATGAGGTTTGGTCCAAATGCTGCCCAGGAATGGGAGCACCTGCGCTGAGTTCCTGGCACTAGGAACGGATGGATTCTAAAAATATTTTTAGAATCCATCCCGGGGTTCCCACTTTTTTTTACCTATTTAATCTGATGAATTTATTTTTTTCACATGGTGTTTTTTGACGCCTTTTGAAGATTTTTACACCCTTTAAGACCACAACTAAAGACATTTTGTATAAATGGACAGTTTTAATATACTTATTCCGTATTGGAAGTGATAGAAAGGAACAAAAAAAACTGAAATGACTTGTATTATTTATTTCAATTTCAATCATCATCATTTTCATCAATGTCTCTGTACGTACTGTCTAAAGAGAGGGCAGAGGTCTGATAGCAACTTGGTGCCTATTTTTTTCTTTTATTAGGTACCTAGTGAAAAATGCCTAACGCATACCGCACCGTCCGCGTCCGGAGAGACGGTTTGGTTAATGGGGCTTGTAAAAACACCACCGTGAGCTTACTGTCGCCATGGTGGATGAGCCCCAAGAACTGCTACGCATGACGTTCGCGACCCATCCAGCGTAGCCTGCCTCCGGGCTCCAGAATCCTGTGGCAATGTCTGGGCTCACCTAAAACCGCCACTATTCATAAACGCCGTACAATGCGGCGACGACAGATTCCCCGATCTATCGCCCGCTGGCACCTCCTAGGGCGGCATCAGGTCGTCATGGCGGCTCTTCCACCACCCTGTCCTCCTGCGACTGATCACGGAGGCGGTGGAGCGCGTCAGGATGGAATGCACTCCGCCACCTCCATCTGCGAGATGACATCCTTGCAGAAGGACGCCAATGCCTCCTGTGCAAGTCTGCCTTAGGCTTTATGTTTTGAAGCCTCCTTTTTATACCTTTTGTCTATTTTTTGATACTTATTGTTTATGGATTTCTGATTGACTTATTACACTTTTGTTCTCACTACCAAGAACCAGCGATTTTTATTTCGGTAGTTAATATTGGTCCTTCTACGGAAAATGGAAACACGTTCAGCAAGTTCTAAACGCGCAAAAGCGGCCGCGCAGTGTGCAGGAGACGGCACCCAAGTTGCGGCGAGGGAGACTGCCCCGACCACGCCACAGAGCGCGGACGTGCCCCCTCAAGCCGCGGCTCCGGCGCCTTCCCGCCCGGCCAGCACCGCTACCTCACGCTCATCCGCCACCATCGTGGCGCGTCAGCTGGCGGCACAGGCGCAACACGCGCGCCACTTGGCTGATTTGCAAAAAACTGCAGAGCAAAAAGCTCTGGAGCGAGAACGTCAGGTCGCTGAGCTTCAATTACAAGCTGAGCTCGCCGCAATAGAGGCGGACGCCAGCCAGCGCGGCAGCCACGGCATGCGTAGCTGTGCTAGTGTTCAAGATTGGGTAAAAAATGTAGTGCCTAATCCCGATGAGCGAGATTTTTTAAGTGCCAACCCACATTTCAGGTACGGCGATACAGCCCAGTGTGAGACACCGGGCATGGGAGCGTCCCACAGCAAAGACGCTGTCGCGACCACACACGCTCTCAACCAAGATCGTAATGAAGATGGAGGAGTGACTCGCTTAATCAACTCGCTCGGAACGTTAATAAACAAAGTTAACAAGCAAACTCCTACGAAGACTGACTTGCCTACGTTCGACGGCAAGTCCTATTTAGATTGGCTAGCTTTAAAACGTGCGTACGAAAATACAGCTCAAAATGTTTCGGCTACCGATAATTTAGCGAGGCTTTCGCATGCGCTGCGCGGAGCGGCGCGCGATGTAGTGGCAGGCCTGCTGGCGGCGGCGCGCGCCCCCGGTGTGGTGCTCGCTGCGCTCGACGCGCGCTACGGCCGCCCCGAGCTCGTCGTGATGCATGAAGTATCTGTGATACGTGCGCTGCCTAAGGTAAGCTACGATAGCAAAGATATCCTTATTTTTGCCAGCCGAGTACAAAACTGTGTGGAAGTAATCCGCCTGTTAAATCAGCCGGACTACTTACGCTCGCCCGAGCTGTTTCAGGCACTGTGGAGCAAGCTGCCACCGCTATTACGACCACGGTGGTTGGATTACGCTCATTTGTGCGATGGCAGCTTGTCTAAAATCGAAAGATAAGATAAGATAAGATAAGATAAGTCTTTATTTGCTTTAAACATGGTATAACGGTGTTACAGTCTTATACAATGTCCACATGTTTAGCTATACAGAATATCAATTGCATGCAAAATAATAATCATGTCAAAACAACAGTAAATATCAATTAAATCATTCAAATTATTAGATGGATATAATGTTATAAAATGTCAAAGAAATCTTTAATGTCATAGAAATTATGTCCAATCAGCCACTTATACAGCTTATTTTTAAATGAATTATAATTATTTATACATTTGAGTTCTTTCGGAATTTTGTTGAAAATGCGTACACACATCACAAGGCAGCTTTTAGCATACTTGGCTGATTTAGGATTATCCTTCGTTACAAGTCTGTGTGGATCTTTTGTTGGACGAGAGATTATTTCATAAGCTTTTCTGAACAATCCCTTATTACTGTAGACAAAGTTACAGATTGCGTATATGTAAAGTGCAGGAAGTGGTAACAGACCAAGCTTTTTAAAAAATGGCTTACAAGATTCATCAGAACGAAGTCCGCAAATGGCCCTGATGCACCTTTTTTGAGCAATGAATGCTCTGTCTTTATCCGTACTGTTCCCCCATAAGATAAGCCCGTAACTTAAAATAGATTCAATATATGCATGGTATGTAGTAATTGCCGTTTTAACGGTTGTTACGTTCTTTACTTGTCTGAGAGCGTAAGTAAATTTATTAATCCTATTGCATAAATCATCTAAATGTCCTTTCCAATTTAAGTCTTGGTCTATGAGCACACCTAGGAATTTGGTTTGCGTTACTTCTTTTAGTCTGTCAATATTAAGTTTAAAATTGTATTTGGCATGTTTCGACTTATTAAATTGAATAAAATTCGATTTCTCTAAGTTAATTTTTAATTTATTAGTCTGTAGCCATTGTAAAATTTTGTCAATAGTATTATTAATGTCTATTTCATGATCAGAAGGTGATTTTTTGTCAGATGATACGATAATTGAAATGTCATCTGCGAATAATATAATTTTATGATGAGTCACCAGTGGTATGTCATTAATATATAGCAAGAATAATATGGGACCTAACACACTTCCTTGAGGGACGCCACATTTATTTACCCTAGATACAGAACAGTAGGAAGTGAGTACGTTTTCATTTACTTTGTCTATAACAACGTATTGTTTTCGATCACTTAAATAAGACGAAATCCACTGCAGTGCAACTCCTCTTATTCCCAGTATTTCCAACTTTTTCAATAACACATCATGTGCTACGAAGTCAAAAGCTTGTGATAAGTCGAAAAAAAGACCTGTTGTTAATTTATTATTGTTTAAGTTACTCAGGATATTGCCCACAAGAGTAAATATTGCTTGTGTTGTTGACTTTTGCTTTTGGAATCCAAACTGTTCCTTTGCTATAATATTAAATTTGCTACAGAAGTCTACAAGTCTTTTAAGCATACATTTCTCGAAAACCTTTGACAAAATAGGAATCAGAGTAATCGGGCGATAGTTTTTGACGTCCTTTTTATCGTGCTTTTTGTACAGTGGCTTCACGACAGCTAATTTTAGGGCATTAGGAAATGTACCTGATGAAAATGAGAGGTTAATTAAATATGTCAAGATGGGTATTAATTCTGTACTGCACGCTTTAACTATTTTTGTGGTGATTCCATCATAACCTTCAGAGTTAGTATTATTTAACGCCATTATTTCTTTTTTAACTTCATCTTCAGTCATAGCGCTAAGGAAAATGGAGTTAGGAATTGACTTAATATTATTGTCATTATAATAATGTCGATTATTGGATGTCAAGGTATTAGTCGAGTCAATAAAATAATTATTAAAAGCATTCGCTATGTCAGGGGGATTTGTCAGAACTTTCTTACCTAATTGTAATTCAGAAATATTATTAGTACATGATCTCGCATTACCAAATTCATGATTTATAACTGACCACGTTGCTCTGCATTTGTTCTTGCTATTATTTATAAAATTTATGTTAGAATTCATTTTCGATTTAACAATACACTTTTTCAATATATTTGAGTATTGTTTATATCTTATTTTGTGTGATAATGTTTTATTCTTGTAATAGTGATATCGCAAGAATCGTTTGGTTTTGCAACTGTTTCTAAGACCCTTACTTATCCATTTCTGCTTAAATGCATTAGAGTTTTTAATCTTTATTTTTATTTTTGGAAAGCACAAATTATATAACAAACAGAAAAAATCATGGAATGTATTGAAAGCTTTATTTGTGTCAGATTCTAAGTAGACATCTAACCAAGAAATACTTGTGAGACATGCTTTAAATTTTGTTATATTTTCGTTGCAGTAATCTTTCTTATAAATAAAGTATGATTTAAACTTCGAACTTTTCTCTTTTACCGGAAACTCTAACAGTTGTGCTGTATCATGGTCAGATAAGTGAAGAGGCAGAACTTTAGAAGATGTAGTCTTGATGTTACTTACTATGTGGTCTATACAAGAGTCCTTACGGGTTGGGACATTAATGTGAAGTTGCAGCTTGTACGTATTACATAGATCTGTTAGATAGGTAGTAACTTTCCCTGGTTTCAGAGTATTTATATTAAAGTCACCAGCTATAACTACTTTTACACTTGGCCCATATTTTTTGAGTAGTTCACCCAACAATAGGTCCAACTTATTCAGGAATACGTTAGGGTCAGATGTCGGTGTTCTATAAACGCACACTATTAATAATTTATGCAACGGGATTTCAATACCACAAGCCTCGAAAGACTTGAGCGTTGAATATTTTTTAACGCAAGTAAGCTCAGTACAAGTAATGCCCCTTTTTGCAAGTATACAAGTGCCCCCTCTCTGCTGGTCTCTACTAAACGCAGTTGCCAAGGTATAGTTGTTTATTTTGAGAAACTTTTCGTTTCCGGCACGCATAAAAGTTTCAGAGAAACATAAAATATCAGGCTCGTTATTTGCGTCTCGTAATTCTAGCAACGTTAGTTCTAAAATTTCTTGTTTAGATAAAACGCTAGCGATGTTTTGGTGAAATATTTTAAAGGTCTGTGACTCACCACTATTTTTCACGAAAAAGCCTATTCCTGCTCACAGTTTTAAAATAGAAAGGTATAGTACCCATTTTCCTAGCAGTTGGGTTTCCAATACCGGGTTCGTTCGTGGTATCGTGTTCAGACTGTTTTCTTGCAAAGTAATATGGGATTGTTCCTTTTCGATAGAGTTCACATTTATTGGCAGATTTTTTGTGACTTGGTTGGGTACGCAATACTAATTTCTTTAGTGCTTTAACATTTAAATATTTTTTCTCATAATCGTCATAGTCAATAACATAATTAATCAATTTACATGTATTAAACAAATTATAATTAGAGTCAACAAAGTTTGAATTTTTGAAGTCATTGCAAATATTGCGTATAGTTTGGTTGAGGTCAATTACATTTATATATATATTTTTCAATAGACTCAGAACTATAACATCATTATCACGGAATTCATTGAGGAATTGACGAAGTTGAGTAGACAAAATCTTTATGTCGTAGTCATTTTCGCCCACACAAACTATGAGCTTGTCATTCAACGATAATTTAATATTTTGAAATGTTTGCCAACTTCCTCTCTCGTGAAGCTGACTTGCAGTGTAGGTTCAGCGGCGCCATTGACTGCTCGTTGCCTACTGTAGCACGTCCTAACACAGATAACAGAGGCTTCAGGGATAGGGTGAACGTTTTAGCTGAAACTGATCATCAAAATTGTAGGATTTCAACTGAAAAAATATCAACGACAAATAATATTTGTCCATTGTGTCAACAAAAACATGAATTGAAGTTTTGTGATAGGTTTGTCAAAATGACAATAAATGATCGTTGGCAATTTATTAAGAAAAATAAAATATGTCATAGATGTTTAAAGAAAGGTTGGCACAAAAATAAAACTTCTTGTATTAAAAGAGTTTGTTCAGTAGAAGGTTGTGACATGCGTCACCATGCTTTATTACACGGGTCGAACTTTGAGCGTGCAGTCACCGCGCATGTCGACGTGGAATACGACGCTGAGCCATCGACATCCAGCGCGGCCGCACCCCCGACGTGCAGCGCGCCGATGCAATGTAGCGCGCCCGCAGCCTGTGACGAGACCAGCGCGCCATCGTCTGACGATTCGGATCACGATGTCTTGACTCACACATCCTCCTTATCAGCCGCGGAACCTGCGTTTCGGCCGTTGTTGAAAATAGTTGGCGTGACCGTTACGGGACCTTCTGGTAGCGTTGATACGTACGCTTTGCTGGACGACGGTTCCACAGGCACTTTTATAGATTCTAAGCTGGCGGCTCAAATTGGTTGCATGGGCCAAGAAAAACTCATTCATTTAGACTGTGTCGGTGGTCTAGGTATGGATGTTAAAATTCAGTACGTCAATTTCAGAATAAAAGGCCGTCATTCGAATGAAATTCATTCCGTTAAGCGAGCCAGGTCGATGAGCGGCTTGGGCGCTGCGCGACAGTCAGCGCATCTTGAGAGCGTGCGTAAGTATCCGTACCTGGCAGACATTTCTAATGAATTTTGCTACGAAGACGTTAAGCCCATGTTGATTATAGGCATCGACAACTGGCACTTATCTTTCGCTAAAGCTACGCGCAAAGGAACCAAGACACAACCCGTAGCTATTTTAACTGCTTTAGGTTGGGTTTTGTATGGTTTCGGTTGCAGCAAAACTAAACTGGTCGATGTTATCAACCACGCCACGGTTAGCGAACCTGATATAGCGAACGATCAGTTGATTCTGGAAGGTCTTATTAGGGAGCAGTTTAAAATTGATTCAATCGGCATCTCTAAACAAGAAGCTCGTAGTGCCAATGACGAACGCGCCGTGCAAGTTCTCGAGCGCACCGCGCGCCGTCTGCCCAGTGGCCGCTTTGAAGTAGGCTTATTGTGGAAGGCTGATAAACTGGATATTCCCGATAGTTACAAATTAGCTGTGTCTAGGTTCCTTAGTTTAGAAAAGAAAATGGTGAGAGATCCCGACTATGCTGAACGCTACCGTCGGAATATCCATGATATGCTGTCAAAGGGATATGCTGAACAGTGTTTAGCTCCTCCTAACTTGGGGTCTCCGTTGTGGTACCTTCCTCACTTTGGAGTAATTAATGCAAATAAACCTGACAAGTTGAGAACGGTACACGAGGCAGCCGCCAAGTCCCACGGTGTGTCATTAAATTCAATGTTATTAACCGGTCCAGACCTATTGCAACCTCTACTAGGTATTCTCATGCGCTTCCGTGAGGGAAAAGTAGCTCTAACAGCTGACATTCGTGAAATGTTCCCTCAGATCAAAATAATTGAAAATGATAGGGATGCCCAAAGATTTCTGTGGCGCGACGATCCGAATGAGCCTATACGTACATACCGCATGTCATCCATGATTTTTGGCGCTGCGTCCAGTCCCTTTACTGCTATCCATATCAAAAATAAAAATGCATTAGAGTGGCAGGATACATACCCCGATGCAGCTCGAGTAATTCTACAAGATCACTACATGGATGACTGCATCACTAGTTTAGACAACGTTCATGAAGCAGCCAAGCTGGCTGCGGATATTTACAACGTACATTCTCATGCTGGCTTTGAGATGCGAGGCTGGATATCAAACGATCTCATGGCGCTCTCGTTGTTACCAAAAGAGTCCTTGTTGGAGACGCCCGTTGTGAATGAAGTAAATTTAGGTCACCTGGCTAGTCATGTCCGCGCGCTTGGCCTTATCTGGCAACCCCCCTGTGACGTGATTGGTTTTAATACGGGAGTCCATAAGGGTGTGTTGCCACAGAAGCTCACCAAGCGAGAGGTGTTAGCCCAGGTGATGCGAGTCTATGACCCTCTTGGAATCATTGCGCCAATCGTTGTTCGAGGCCGCATCATGTTTCAAGTCGCTTGGCGTAAGGGTTTGGATTGGGATGAGGAGCTCTCTCAAGATGACAACACTGCGTGGAAGTCGTGGTTTCAGGATTTATCCTCTGTTTCTGTTTTACGAATTCCACGTCGCTATAATTTGTATGATTTCGAGTTAGCAAGCTGCGAACTTCATGTGTTTTCAGACGCCAGTGAGTCTGCCTTTGCCGCTGTCGCTTATTGGCGGTTTCTGTACGATAGCGGTGAAGTTAGACTCTCTCTTATATGTAGCAAAGCTCGCGTGTCACCCCTCAAGCCTGTCTCAATTCCCCGTTTAGAGCTCCAAGGTGCTCTGATGGCTGCTCGTCTTGCTACGTCTATATGCGAAGCCCACCGACTAAAACCGACGAGACGAGTTTTCTGGTGTGACTCAATGAATGACGACCTTAGGTTGGATTCGCAGCGACGCTCGCACTTTTAAGCCTTTCGTGTCTCATAGAGTAGGTGAGATACTGGAGCTAACGGACGTCAGTGAATGGCGTTGGATTCCGAGTGATTTAAACGTGGCAGATGATGCAACTCGGGTCAAACGTTTTGAGTTAACTCCAGAATCTCGTTGGATCTCAGGTCCTGCTTTCTTGCTCTCCTCGAACTGGCCCACTGAACCCTTGATCGATGTCGGTGGTCTAGGCCGTGAAGAATTTAAACATCATGTTCATCTTATCACTGATACTGACCTGCCCGCACCAGTCTCCGCGGATCCGCTGCGTTTTAGCTCATGGATGAGAATGGTGCGAGCAACAGCAAAGGCGCATCAATTCATTTTTTTACTGCGTATGCGTAGTCTACAAAGACGAGGTGACGTCGCCAATTTAACTCGTCTTGAAGGAAGTTTATGTACATTTATTCCCTCTTGCACATGCTCTCCTAATGTCCCCAATAACCTCAATGTATCAGCAAGAATAACAGCAAATGATTTACGCCTGGCCGAAACCCACATCTTATGGCAGTCTCAGCTCGATTCCTTTAAAGAAGATTATTTGCAAATAAAGAATCAACATCCGTTGCCTCGTAATAGCCGCCTGTTCAAGCTGTCGCCATTCATTGATGATGATAATCAGCTGCGAATGTCAAGCCGCATTGTTGCCGCCTCAGCCGTATCAGACGACGTTAAGCGTCCAATAATTTTGTGTGGAAACCGGCAGTTCGTCTTTTGATTCATAGATATCATCAGAAGGCCGCGCATTCACACCTAGATTTGGTAATCAACGAGCTTCACCAGCGTTATTGGATTATTGGACTCAGAAACGCTGCTCGATTCGTAGCCCATACCTGTCAGCTGTGCAAATTGCGCCGTGCTAGACCGTTCCAACCACCTATGGGAAATATGCCAGAAGCGCGCTTAGCTCATCATCAAAGAGCTTTCTCATTCACCGGTCTCGATTATTTTGGGCCCGTTTATGTCACGGTTGGCAGAAGAAAGGAGAAGCGCTACGTAGCCTTATTCACATGCTTGGTCGTCCGCGCCGTACATCTGGATCTGGTGCACAGCTTATCGACTGACTCAGCGATCATGTGCCTACGCCGCTTCGTGTCACTCCGAGGAACCCCATTGGAGATTTGGTCCGATAACGGCACTGCCTTTGTTGGGGCCAGCCGAGAACTGCGAGAGTTATACGGTGATGCGGTTGAAGAATACGCTGCCAACGAGTCTATAAACTGGCGTTTCATCCCGCCCTCGGCACCATTTATGGGTGGAGCTTGGGAGCGCCTTGTCCGAAGTGTCAAGGGAGCACTGAAAGTGTCACTCCATGAGCGGACTCCCTCTGATGAGGTACTCAGAACTGTGCTGGCTGAAGCTGAAGCCTTGGTAAATTCACGGCCCCTAACAATTATTTCACTCGAACCTAATGCTGAAGAAGCACTAACCCCAGCTCACTTTCTCCTAAATGGATCACCAGGACGTCCCGTTCCAGCCACGCTTCAGGAGTCGGACCTCTCGAGCAGAAGTCATTGGCGGAGGGCACTCAGACTAGCCGATCATTTCTGGCAGCGATGGGTTCGAGAATACCTGCCTTCGCTGTCACCCAGAAGGGGTGGAGGCAGCGCGCCGTCAATTGCGGAAGGAGATGTGGTCGTAATATGTGACTCAAATTTACCGCGTGGTTCATGGCCCAAAGGCCGAGTCGCGAGGTTGTTCCCCGGCAGAGACGGAATAGTACGAGTGGCCGATGTTGCCACTGAGGCCGGCACATTCAGGAGGCCCCTCCAAAAGCTGATTAAGCTGCCTATTTCATAAAAAAGGGGAGAATGTGCAAGTCTGCCTTAGGCTTTATGTTTTGAAGCCTCCTTTTTATACCTTTTGTCTATTTTTTGATACTTATTGTTTATGGATTTCTGATTGACTTATTACACTTTTGTTCTCACTACCAAGAACCAGCGATTTTTATTTCGGTAGTTAATACCTCCCAAGCCTTGCTATTGTCAACCATGGCCTTGGCCACGGCCGGTAAAGCGCACGCGAGAGCACGGCGCTTCACCACACATGCAGAGCAATGCTCAAGAGTGTGAAGCACCATGTCCTCGCTGCAGTCGCACTGGTGACACACGGGAAAACCCCCCCTCCGGCTACTTTGTGCACGTATTTCCCAAAGCAGCCATGCCCTGACAACACTTGCATTAGACGGAAGGTTAACGTCCCATGTCACTTCCGTACCCACTCCTGCACCTGCACTAGGCGTCTCCTGCCTCACCCGCCATTTTCCCAGGGTATGGGTTTGGTCCTCCCTATTGGAATGAAGAGGCTACTTGAATCGAACATATTTATTAATAGCACAAATAATATATTTACACAACGACTTTTCTCCTTGACAGGACAGTTATATAGTGACAGATTCTAAACTCGAATCTATCGTTCACAGTCGTGTAGGTATACAACCTCCATCACGCACCCTTAATCTATAGCATGATGTATGCGCAAGATTACATTAAATACCTACCTAACATATTACCTACAAGTGCACGCACCCTTAAACTACTCAGTGTGCATACACCCTAAGTACACAGTAAGTATATTCAGCTGGAGCTATCGTTCACTGACATACAATCTATCTTTATTATATAAGTATGTTTTTAATACAGTTATATAACAAAAATACTAAACATGAACAAAATAAAAATTATCTATTACAAATCATAACAAATCAAAATAGAATCACATTAAAAACAATATTAGCTAAAATCATTACATCACACATCGCTCGCCCCCTTAATAGATAATTTTTCTAAAAATTGCTTTAGTTTAGGACCTGGTACAGATTTTGTTAACATATCTGCTACCATTTCTTGTGAAGGCATATATTTTACCTCAACCGCCTCATTGACTATAGCTTCGCGAACATAATGAAATCTAACATCAATGTGTTTTGTTCTGTTATGGTTCATCTTATTTTTCGCTATTTTATGTGCTGATTGGTTGTCGTTGTAAATGACCACCGGTTTGACACAAGTCCCCTTTGTTAAACTTTTTAACAAATTTCTTAAATAAATAGCTTCTTTCGATGCTTGACTGAGGCCTATATATTCTGCCTCAGTGGAGGACAGCGCCACGCACCCTTGTTTACGACTTTCCCAAGACAATATATTGTCTCCTAGTCTAAAAATTAAACCTGTACAGGATTTCCTATCATATGACCCACCCCAATCCGCGTCTACGTAGCCATTTATTTCTAGATTACCCGTTTTCTTAAACGTTAATACAAAGTTGGACGTCCCCTTTAAATATCTAAGCACCCGTTTAGCACATTTAAAATGTAGTTCATCGTAACATGAATTAAACTGTGACAAAACACTAACAGCGTGTGCGATATCGGGCCTAGTACTTTGAGCTAAATAATTAAGACAACCTATTAGAATTTGATATGGCAACTTACAACCGGAATCTGAAGCTTTCTCTAATTTGAGACCTACTTCCATTGGAGTAATGACTGGTTTACAATCCGTCATGTCAAAATCCTTCAAAATATTAAGAACGTACTGTTCTTGATCAAGATAAATCGAACTTTTATCTCTCCTAAGTCTCATGCCTAACACGTGTCTAGCAGGACCTAAATCCTTAACTTTAAACCTTTTTAGCAAGCCATTTTTTAATTTCTGCTTCTCAGTTTCGTTATTTTTGGAATAGAATACAAAAATATCATCAACATAAATGACTACTACTATTCTATTTCCATCGCTAAACACCTTTTGATAAAGACAAGGTTCTATTTTCGATTGTACGAAACCTAAATTGTACATCTCCTGATCTAGCTCATGGAACCAAGCGTTAGACGCTTGTTTGAGTCCATACAACGATCTTTGCAATTTACATACCTTTGTCTCTTGACCTTTAACTATCGCCCCCTTAGGCTGAAGCATGTAGATGTCCTCTTTTAGCTTGCCATACAGGAAAGCAGTCGTAACATCCCATTGGTCAATGAGCCAATCATATTCTACAGCTAATGAGAATAGTAATCGTAAGGTTGAGCTTCTTACGACAGGAGAATACGTTTCATTATAGTCTATTCCACGTACCTGCGTAAATCCTTTAGCTACCAGCCTGGCCTTGTATTTAGACACTTTACCGTCACTGTCTCGCTTAATTTTGAAGACCCATTTGCAATGTATTGGCTTCTTGTCACGTGGTAAGTCTACCAATGACCACGTCTGATTCTCGTTCAATGATTTTATTTCATCATCTATAGCTTTTTGCCATAAATTAGAATCAGGCCTTGCCAATGCTTCTTCAATTGTTGTTGGATCGCCATCAGTTTGTGCTATAGCATTATATATAACAGGATTGCGCTCACGAAGATTGTATCTTCGTTCTGGTTCCGCTGTATATCTCGTGGTAGCAACCGTTTCATCAGGCGCTGCAGCCATCTCAGTGTAAATACACTCCGCTTCATGAAAGTCTTCTTCATCTTGTATAATGTTGTTAGACGCACCACTTTCAACCACAGGTTCTATCCGTTCCTCCTCTATATCAACAGGAACGACTGTGTTCTTCGTCATGTCGGTATCACTTCCAGGAAAAACATTTTCAAAGAATTTTACATTTCTGGAGAATGTTATCTGACCTGTTTTTGGGTTCATCAGTCGATAACCTTTAGTAATTTCACTGTAGCCGATGAAAATCATTTCTTCAGTCTTCATATCAAGCTTTTGCCTTTTCTGTTTAGGTTTCAATACATATGCTTGACAACCGAAAATTTTCAAATGACTCAAGTCTACTTTCTTATCTGACCAAAGTTCTTCAGGTACTTTATTCATGACAGCCTTAGTCGGGCTTCTATTTTTTAAATATACCACTGTACATACCGCTTCGGCCCAATACTTTTTACTAAGTTTGGCCTCACAAAGCAACGCTCTTGTTTTTTCTATTATCGTTCTGTTCGCCCTCTCTGCCACACCATTTTGCTCAGGTGTATAAGGAACCGTTTTCTGATGCTTTATACCAGCTGACCTTAAAATCTTATCGAAGGCTTGGTTACAGAATTCTTTGCCATTGTCAGATCTGAGACACTTTATCGACTTTCCTGTCTGCTTCTCAACTTCCGCTTTATATTCAAGAAATTTATCAAGGGTTTGACTCTTATTTCTCAAGAAGTAAACATGCGTCTTACGCGTATAATCGTCGATAAATAATAGCATATATAGAGATCCACTGAATGATGGTTCTTCCATCGGTCCGCATAAATCACTATGTACAATTTCCAAAACTTCTTTCGCTCGTGTACCTTGATTTTTGATAGAGCTCTTACAAGTTTTTCCATTTATGCATGAAACACATGGTTCAATTTTATCACTTGATTTAAAATTCAATCCAGTCACCATATTTTTCAATGAATTCATATATTTTTGTCCCAAATGTGCTAATCTTCTATGCCAAATATTTGACAAAATGTCATTTGACAAAATCAAGTTGACAACACAATTTTCTTTTTCAACCAACTCAAAAATTCCATCAACCTCTTTGCACGTTGCTACTATTTGGTCTGTTTTATTTTTTATAGAGCAACCTGTTTTGTCGAAGTTTACAGCGAACTCCTTCTTTACAAGATCGCTTACTGAAATTAAATTCATAGAAAGTCCGGGAACATGGTAAACATTCGTTAATAGGAGTTCATTGTTGTTATTTAATTTAGGGACGGCATTCCCTCTTCCTATAACTTTCATTTCTTCCCCGCTTGCAACTTTTATCTTTAGGCCATTCTGTTGCCTTTTGTAATCCAGCAATTTTCCGGCATCGTTCGTCATGTGGTTCGAGCAGCCACTGTCCAAGTACCATAGGTCCTTTTTCACAGTGTTCGCCATACTCAAGCATGGATTCGCTCTCTTAGTGACTTTGCATTCAGATGCTTTATGCCCTTCTTTATGACATTTAAAACACTTGAATATTAATGCCTTTTTCTTTTCAAACTTCTTTTTATTTTGCGCCGTTGTTACTAGGGCTTGCTCTCTATTCTGACCATTTTCAATTTGTCGGCTTGCTTGTTGCATCAACTTTGATTTTAACTGCTCAAGTTTTATTTCTTTTCCGCTGTTGTCTATCGCCATTATAAATGGGTTGTAATCTGACGATAAACCGCTTAATAAGATAGAAATTATCCACTCGTCAGAGATTTTTGCATCAATGTCTGCAAGTTGTTGCGCCAAACAAATTATTTTGGAAATATATGTTTCCATGGTTTCGCAATTGTCTAGTCGGCATTGCCATAACTCTCGTTGCAATCTGATTCGTCTGCCCCAACCTTTGTCTTCGTAAGCCTCGCTGAGACTCATCCACACTTCACGTGCTGTCTTCGCACTATACACATGTGCGAAACATGCAGGCTCAAGTAGCAGACATAGCGTTGTTCGTGCCTTCCTGTCAGTATCTTTCAATTCAGCTGTTATCTCCGTAGCTTCAATTACCTTGAACCAGTTTTTGGACTCTAAGTAATTCCTTACCACAAATTTCCAATTGGCGAAGTCCTCAGCACCATTCAATTTTCTTATTCCACAAATTGAACCTGAATGATCTTCTGCCATGACGAGAATTTTGCCTTTTGAAATTTTACAACTGACACTTTTTACACTTTTTGTGTTCTAGCTTCTAGGCGTTTTTGGAGCCTGATCCTGGGCCCATAGATTGGCCGGTAGATTTCAGTGAACACTTACGCCTCCGAATCCCACGAGGGTGTACCCATACCGGGGCTCTGTAGAGCGCCGTCAAGCGAATCACCCCCGTTTACAGCCGTCTCAGACCACGTTTGGTCCGGTGCAAGCTGGGCAAAGTGCTCGTCGAAATATGTAACCAGGTCCAAGTATTTAATGCTTGCCCACACCGGTATCGTTGCAACACGATGGTGAGGTGTACGCAAGCCGGAAGCTGGCGTCGGGGCACAAGAAATACCAGAGCCTCCATCTTCTTGAGAGCCATCTTGGGGCCCGGTGCCTCGATTTGTTACAAGCGAGACTGCAAACGGCCTGGACTCTGTTTAAAAAAGCTAACAGACCGTCGATTCCGACATTTTTGACATATTATGTCAAAAAATGAACATATAAAACTGTCCATTTACACAAATTGTCTTTAGTTGGGGTCCAAAAAGCGTAAAAATGTTAAAATACCGTCAAAAAATAAACATGTGTTAACAATAATACCTATCATCAAAATAAATCTGTAAAAAAAATAGGAACCCCAGGATGGATTTTCAAAATATTTAGTATAATGACATAGAGTAGTGCCAGGAACCCAGCGCAGGTACTCCCATTCCTGGGCAGCATTTGGACCAAAGTTGGGCAATGTCCTTTAACTCATTATGATTCCAAGTATTTCTGGACTTATGATATCGCCTGAAACTGCTCCCATGCTGTTAAAATTCTTACTGCAAGTTTGCAGAGATGCTTTAGATCATTATACTAGTCTAAATATTGCGTTAGGTTATTTGTTTTACCTAAACAAAAAAACATCGTAAAAACACAGCTCATAAAAGAATAAATGTGCAAACGATGCGGATATCGTAAATAAATCATAATACCTTGTTTAATTGACAGTAATTACTCCGTGGAAAGCGCAATATAACAACAACTATTTTACGATTTTTATTATAAAAACGAAACCACAATAATTTTTCCTTTTATTCGTTAATTTGGGGGAGCTTACGTTTTTGTGGCTGGCAACTCGAGCGTGGCCGTTCGAGCGAACCATGTAATTAGGCGGTTATAAAAACTTTAGGTAATTAATTGTGTTGCTTTGTGCTGTTAGTGTGCGTTAAATTGATATTTATTGTTGACATTTCGTGCCGTGAGCGGCGCTCGTATTTAATTGTTGTTAATTCGTACACACGAGGTAAAATGGCGGGCGCTCTCTGTCGGTATGTATTGCAATTAAAAATTCTACAAGATTGTACTGAATTCCTATCACAGTTTGTGCAAATAATAATGATTTTGTGTAATTATATTCTTTTGTAATGAGAGAAGTTTCAACAAATTTACCTACCTACTGAAATAAAATTTGATGAGTTGAGATATTGAAAGACGTTTATTTATTTCTATTGTTAATTCTCTTGTTTATTATCCATTTCATTATGTAAGTTGTTAGCGTGTCAATTAGCAAAGTTTACGGCAAACAAATCGTCTATGTCTACAAAAACAATAGGTAGGTAATTACAACGGTTACTACAATCCTAGACTTACCTACTCATTATGTCAATGGCTCACTAAAATGCCGTAGTTTGAACATAGGTATGTTTACAACAACAATATAGCAAGTCTCTGAACTAAATAGGTAAACCAACCATCCAACCATTTTTTTTTTTTTACAAAAAAAAACATCGATAAATTACTCAAAGCAATCATTTGTCCCCGCCCTACGCTTAACAGCGCGGGAAAACAGCCCGCCATCTTTTAAATGATAGGTAGTTACTACACTGACCTAAAATATAATATCATGGTTAGGAAAGCATTTAATTACCCGTAAACGCGATCGAAACCAAGTTTAGACGTTGTTATTAAGCTAAATATGTTTGAATTGCTAATTAATCGACACGAAACGACCTCTACGCACGCCATTTTGTACCGCCACTAAATTAATGGTGGTCGACACAGTATGGCCGTGATTAGCTATTGTTTCCATTTTTAAATATGGTGGGGGTTAATTATTTTTCATAATGTTGCATTAATCGTTATTATGGACCACTTATTGTTATAATAGTTTGGGTACAAGGATGATGCTGCTATCCGCTATTGTTTCCAAACTCATTTAGTTTTATGCCTACCTAATAGATACACAATTGGTTATTAGTAACTTACTATGTTTGTGAACTATGCTGCCATTATATTTTTCTTTGAATTACCAGCTATTAGTGGTTGTTTATGGAAAAGATGCAGTCTTTTACTAGCCTAATAAGAGGCAGACCTTTTTAAGTCATGCGATGTTTAGCTTGAAACACGTCATCGGTAAATGACTGAAAGGTTTTTAACAGATCTAGAGCCAAACAGATTATTACTAAAGGCTGGGAAATTAGGTATACCTTATAGTTCATGTGTAAAGCTGCATCATTTGCCGCGTGGCCAAAATCAGAACTAACGCCGCCATCCTAATTTTTCAATCTGTCAAATTTTCCTCACAGCTTTTCAACTTTATCGTTAGGTTCAAGGACGATTGCAAAAATACCGTTTTTATAAATGTTTATTATCAGCCCACCAGTCACAACATTCAATTTCTTGGTAAGATGCCGGCCGCAGCTTAGACAGTAGGTAGGTATTAGTTAAATTAAGCTGCCTGCCAAGTGCCTACTCTTCTTATAGATACCTCTAAGTACTGAATCTCGCTAAAAACAAAAACAAAAAACTGGCCAAGTCCAAGTCGGACTTGCACATGAAAGATTCCGTAAGTAGGTACCATTGTAGTAGATAACCGACTTCAAAAAGGAGGAGGTTATCAATGTGTGTTCCCCGATTATTCGGCTGAACCGATTTTTTTTTTTTTGTTTTGTTTGCAAGGGTATAGGTACTTCCCAGGTGGTCCCATGATCATCAAGTCAGGATCTGATGATGGAATCCTGGAGAAATAGAGAAAACTCTTCAAATTATATAGGCACACTTGAAGTGATTTAAGTAGTTTTTGGAAGAGTACTTTCTTGGAGTGGTCCCATTTCAATTTGGTGAAGATCTGATGAAGAACTTCGGAGATAGGCAACGGAACTCCTCAATAAATGATAGCAATTGAACTGGGATTCCTGAAATCTCTTGTCTGTCTCTTGTTTACACCAGCTCATAACATAACATCGCCGCTAGGTACGTTGTGAAGGGGTAAGCACATGTGAACCACTAAAAAGTGAAAAATAAAAAACTTTTTAACAAAAAATAAAACCGACTTCAACAAAAACTAAAACACAAAAATGTGAAAAATAAAGTTTAAAAGAAAAAGTTTCTGAAGTCGGTGGCAAAAAAATTAACTCTAACAAAAGTCACCGACTTCAGAAACTGATTTATCTTCTAAACATTATTTAAACTTTACTTGCACATGAAAGGTTCCGTACCATTGTAGTAGCTAATATGAAATTTTCCACGTTATTTTAGCACCATAGACTTCTTAAAGGTTTTCCTGTAATCTATAACTATGTGTTGAACTAATTTCTGTATTTTTTTCAAAACTTTAAGCTCTGTATTGCGGCCTATGTTCTTATTTTAGCTATAATCCAAATGAAGCGAAAGTCACTTCAAGTAGTATGTATTTAGATAAGGATCGAACTCTGAACAATACTAAAATAATAAAAGGCAAGTACCTAGTAACAAGTTACTGTTTATTTTTCGCTGCAACATGGAATTGCAATTTTCGGCGATAACAGTCATGACATGTTTGCGGACCAGATAAATAATTGTGTGTCAGCCATTCTAACAACTCAAACTATTTCGAAACAAGGTTTACAAGGCCTATCTAATCTGAAACAATACTAGACTACCTATAAGTAACTACTTATAAATATACGATCTTTGGATGGAACCTAATGTATGATTGGTTAGACCCAGCCAGGTTTATTTTTTTATTTTTTTTTATTTAGCCGTTATTGTCCCACTCCTGCAGGGCTATTGGCTATCTCTGTTGACAGTTGTTTTGATTATCACTTTCGCTCTGTGTGCTTTCATTAACTGTCAAAAGGTTAATTTGGTATCGGCTATGACCAGTAGTACACACGGCTACACATCAAGCTATACAAAACCAGTTAATCTTGGCCTCACTTTACTAGATCTTTTCGCATAATAAACGATCAGATTATACTGGTTTTGTATAGCTTGATGTGTAGCCGTGTGTACAACGCGTATGACGTCATCGGAGACCATTGTCGTTGATAGTCACTTTAACTCATTTTGACAGAAGTTTCTGTATCGATATTTTTAAAATTGCGATTGTCTAAGCTTATTTGACATTACATTGTTTATACACAGAGTTTAAAGTGACTTTCGTGAAAGACGCTTCTCAAGGGTAGTGTTTTATGATGATTTATGACGGTTGATACTGGTACTAGTTTCTATAAGTCCCGTATTGTTGGAGCTACTAAAGATTTTATAACTAAATTTGCATTATCTAAACTCAATCTCCTTAATATTATATATTCCTTGATATAATTGCATAGCTCTTAGGTGTGAATACTATGTACAATATAGAAACCTGTCTTTTCTTGAATTTGAATTTTGTTTTTACAATGATGGTTTTTTGAGACAATCTGTAATATTCTTTAGGTAGTTGGTGAAGTGTAATAATGGGTACACCTCTGTCTAACCCTTCGGGGAATATAATATTTTCCTACCTTTGTATAGATTCATTTCACGTATTGTTTTGTGAATATGTGAACATTGTGGCCTTTTGTGTCGTGCCCTGCAATGTTCTGAGTAATAATTAGGGTTTATTTCATCAAAATCGTCTTACATAAGCAATAGACATTAATTTTTAAAACTTAATTAGTAATCTCGAGCAAAATATTTTATTTTATTTTCCTTTTGTTTTTACTTCTTCCATGCAAAACATGAAAGTAATTAGTACTACGTACAACAGCAATTTCTTACTGGCTGACAACAAAAATGACATTCAAATATTACTTTTAAATCTCTTTGACAATAACCATTTGACATGTCAGGTGCCATAAAGCGGCTAAATCTAAAATATATCCTCAATCAAGTATTGTAACGTTCAAGCAGTACCTGCTTAACTTGGCCGTATAATAGTCGATAAAAAATAGAGGTGTCAATTGCTGGGATGTTAGTCACCCTATAATCACTGTCACGTGATACCCACACAATGAGATACGCAATACCAATTTTATGACATTAGCAGTTAACACCAAAGTTCTGTGGACAACTGGTGCTTGTTATCCACTGACTTTTGAAAAGATAGACAATAGCCCTGCTGAGCAAAGGCCTCCCCCCATTCTTTCAGGATTTTAATCGAAATAAAAAATAACAAAACGAAATCCTGCAATACACCCCAAAAGTAACATTTGTAAAAAAAAAAATTTACGCTGTAAAGTTAAAAATGACTATCATATCTTTAATAATAATCTACACAAAATGTGTTTCAACAAGAGTGTTTCATCTCAATTTCTTTGTAAGTGTCTTCGTAAACACTAACGTAGTGTCAACTCAAATCTGACGTTTCCACACACAACTGTCAATGTGACATTTGTCAATTTTCAACCGTATCAAAACAGTTTACGGATTAAAGACGATTTATTAATTAAATTTTAATGTTCTCATGAAAATAATGTGCTTAATGAATATACCTGTGTATATTTGACAGTAAGCATAAATGAGTTTAAGGATTAATGTGATGGGTTACAGATTTACCGCGTCGAAATGTCTGGGTCTTTGTTTGATATTAACTTTTTTCATGGGATGTTATTTAGCAGCATTACCTATTCGATACGGTAAGGATTATACGAAGACATATTCCTCATTATCTAAACCTTATACTTTAAGTGATTATTAACTAATAAATTCAATAATTCCCACAGAAAAAGAGGCCTTACCTAACCCTGTGCGACAACGAATAACATCGAAAGAACTGCCGAAAAAACGCCTTGCGGTGCTCGTGCCTTTCCGGGACCGCTTCGAAGAGCTTCTAGAATTCGTCCCCCACATGTACAGCTTCCTAAACCGTCAGAAAATACCATTTCACATATTCATACTGCAGCAGAAGGATAATAATCGCTTTAATAGGGCTTCGTTGATTAATGCTGGGTTTAAATATACACAGAAAGACTATGATTATATAGCGATGCATGACGTGGACTTGCTGCCACTAAATAACAACTTAAAGTATGATTATCCCGCAGCCGGACCTATGCACATATCATCACCACAGACACATCCAAAGTACCACTATGACACTTTTATTGGGGGTATATTATTGGTGAAAAGAGAACATTATGATTTAGTGAATGGTATGTCTAACAATTACTGGGGCTGGGGACTGGAAGATGACGAGTTCTATGTAAGATTAAAAGATGCTAACTTGACTGTGATTCGACCTAGTAATATTACCACTGGAATAGATAATACATTTAGGTGAGTAACTATTTATGCTTTAATATAAGGGGCCATCAATTTCATTTCAATTCCAACAACTTTCCTATTATTTTTTTATTAATTTAATTATGAACTTAATCCAATTGTGGTAAAGAAAGCCAATGTGAATCATTCTGCCAATTTTTAAAGTGGAAAGGATGAGCAGGTTATTTCATTTGGAACAATAATTCTTCAGTTATTGTTGTTTCTAACGCAAAGAACATGAGCAGTCAGAGCCCACGAGAGAGAGACTAAGAGCAAAACTACAAGAATCATCACTCTGGATAGTTTTTTTTTTGAGATTATTCTTTTTTTACCATAGATAAGTAGGTAATGTTTATTCTTATTTATTTATTTATGCACACACAAAATACAAAAAAAGGATAAAAACATAACAAATAGAAGAGCACAAAGGTACTGCTTATTTCAAAAGAAATTTCTTAATATTTATAGTACCTATAGTAAACAATATTGATTCCCAATCAATTTGCAACCTATTAAAAAAACAATCTATTTATTTCAACATGCATTCATCAAATTATTATCTACATCAAAATAATACAATCAGTTTGAGATAAGATTATGTGCATTATCAATTTACATTTAAGTGTTTTTTAAACAGTAGCCATTTTTTGCCCATTAGCAGAATAAAAATCAACTGAGCTACATAACATTATGGATCATTGTTTTCTGACAAATAAATTAATTAAATTAAAAATAACAACTGACTAATGTCACTGACTGGACAGGTTTGTTCAAATCTGTATAGTTTTATGCTCAAAAGACCTTCTCAGACACAAAATGGGAGATTGGCTCCACGTATTGATGGAAACGGATCTCTGCATCCATGGAAGCAACACCAGAATCTGTCACAAATTCAATCGGATCCCGGTGGAGACAATCCTCAAAATGGTCTTGTGCAGGGGGTCTAAAATGGCCACTTTTGCAGATCATAATGTGAATTGCGTTTAAAAGCGTAAAATGGACCTTTCATAATAAAAACTGCGTCTGTGACTATTTTACGAATGTTAACGCAATTCATATTATTTTCATAATAGGATGTATTTTACTAAATTGTTACAGACGCAGTTAATAAATTGAAAGGTCCATTTTACGCTTTTTAACGCAATTCATATTATGATCTGCCAAAGTGGCCGTTTTAGACCCCCAGGTCATCTGTATAGTGTTCCTATGAGTTAACCAATATCTTGTCAGAATTTTATACCGACCCTAAGTAACTGCTGTTGTTTTGGTGTTTTCTTTTCTTAAGACACCAATCTAGATTTTTTACAACCAATTTACAGAAATCATTATCATCAATTTATCCCAATTCATTTGGAGTTGGCGCAGCATGTCTAGAAATAAGTGTCATTTCAATCCAACGAAAGCAAAAGAATGGTTTTATAATTTTAACATTCTAGTTCGAAAATAGATGAATCGATTTCGATAGAATTTTTTTAACCTTTAATTAATCTCATTCCAGACATATCCACGACAAGACCTACCGCAGACGTGACATGCGGAAATGCTTCAACCAGCGCGAGGTAACCCGTCGCCGCGACCGCCACACCGGTCTCCACGACGTGCAGTTCAACCTACTCAACACACACACGGTGGCAGTGGACGGGTTAAATGTCACTGTGTTGAATTTGGAACTCCTTTGTGATAAGAATAGGACGCCTTGGTGTCAGTGCCCTGAACCAGTGAAGCCTGCTAAGAAGAATTAGAGAATACTAAATGACTGTTTAGGGGCGTCTATTAGTTATGTGGGACCCCCCCTTCCCGCTTGGGTGAGATGTCGTGAGGTTTTTATTTGATCCCATAAAATCTCACGTGAAATTTATCAAAATGCGTAGTTAAGTGTAAATACGTTAATCTGTGCTGGATTGCGTTGAATTTATAAAAAAAAAAAAAAACTCACTATCGTTTTCATTAAATAATTATTAATATTTATTTTTTTAAATATTTATTGTTATGTCGGAGTGTACAAGCATTTTTGCTTAATTAAACCCAGTGTTTCTTGCGGGAAAAAAATACGTGTTATTTGCCGAGACGCCATTTCTCGTGAAAATCGGCTCGATACCTCACATAATTAAGGGACACCCACTTATGGGATTGCTAAGAATGTTGTATGTAAATTAATTGTTGTATGGAATTGATTGCAAACGAAATCGGAAATTAATATTTATTTTATATTTTTTACATTTCGTAATCATGCATTTTTAATATGGCAACATAATTTTTATAATTTTAATAAGTTTTATTATTTGATATAAAAAAAACGGTAACAATATTACTTATTGTATGTATGTACACACGGCTACACATCAAGCTATACAAAACCAGTATAATCTGATCGTTCACTGTTCGAAAAGATCTAGTAAAGTGAGGCCAAGATTAACTGGTTTTGTATAGCTTGATGTGTAGCCGTGTGTACCATAATATTTTATACTCATAATAATTATTAAGTTTTAACACTCAATTTAGATAAATACTCTGTTACTAGTCCAGTATCATTAAAATTCATAGCTATTTTTTATTACTGTATTTATTTTTATCCTTTAATAGCTGCTGCCCGCGGCTTCGCCCGTGTGGATGTCGGTAAAATTATATACCTAGTAAAACAGTAAAACCTTCCTCGATAAATCTTCCATTGGTGAAAACAACATGAAAATCGGTGCAGAAGTTTTTGAGTTTATCGCAAACAGACAGACATACGTGGCGGAGGACTTTATTTTTATAATATGTACCTACCTAGTGATATCATGGATTTTTGTTGTTTTTGTTTTAACCCTTCGTATGCCGTAGCGTAGATCTACGCGAGACACAATGGCTTTTTAATTGTGTCTAAAATTACACGGCCTACGAGAGGTTAATAAAGATCAGATCATGACTTCATGAGATTGTTAGAGATGTCACAGGCAAAACTCATAATCAGTCAAAACTACTTTTGACCGGTCAAAACTAACATAACAAATTATTTGGTGGTTTCAGTTTTATTATTATTATTATTTGTTTTATTCTGCTTAGCTTGGGACTAGATGGCGTTGTGTGATAGTTGTGGAATATTATTATTATTTCTCTACTAAATTATAATAGGTAACCTAAATGTCGCTAGGAAACTTATTAGGTTTGTAAGGTTTTTTTTTTGACCCTTTGGATAACCTTGTACGATAGCTAACATTTATTTCATTAGAATATACCTACGCGTTCTAACGCAATAAGGGTTTTTGACTGAAATCAGTCAAAAGTAGTTTTGACTGATTTAAGAGTTTTGCCTGCAACATAGATAAGTTATCGTAGGCACCTCGAAATATGCCATGATAATAATATAGCTTTCGATGGATTGTGTGCGAAATTATATTAAAGAAATAGGAGTTACTACGAAGCCGCGTTATCCTTTCGATAATCCACAGCCCCGACGGGCGTCGAAGTTCGCACCCCTTCTTTAACCTTTTGTACGCCAGAGTGTAGGCAAGTACATTTTTCTTATTTGTCGGCTATATCCAACAATGGCGCTGAAAAGGTTAAAAATATAAAATTAAGTGAAAAACAATCATCAGTAATATAAGTTTGTAAATAAAACAACAATTGTAAATAAATAAACCATTTTATTTTGGTGTAATAAGCGTTATTTTTACATTCATTGGTAACATTTTCAAAGCGGATACTATTATCAGTTTAAACAGTGTTTTTTGCGAATCTATGGTTAACTACAAGGCGGCGGCGTTAATCTGTTGATTTTAACTGATTACAGCATGTTTCTATCTAACTGAACAGATGTTTTAGTTAATAGGTAGGTAAATAACTGATAGAACCCATTGCAACTATTACATAACACGGCACATGATAATCCGTATCGGAAAAGCAAGATTATCAGTTTCATAACAATGGTGGAATCCATAGATAAAAAAAAAACAATAGAAAAATTATGGAAATTACAAAGCCTTTTAATTTAATTTTTATACTATACATTTGAGAACAAAACCTTACTGTAGTCAGTTAAAAAATATCACATTCATGCAAGTTGAAATATCTTGAATATAAAAATGAAATGTTATAATATCCTAAATTGAAAGCCCCTTGAGGTTAACAGTATGATCTATAAGAAATAAACATTCTATTACGTAGTCAAGAAATATAATTGTTTATCAAATTGGCACACTTAAGTTGCCGTGTTACTAGTAATTTCAAAGAATACCAGTTACGATCAGACTAAGCGGACGTCTGAAGTCGGTAGGTAATCAATATGTAAAACAATTAAATCGTTTATTGCCCGTGGTCCACCTGCGTAGTCCACCTAGGTGTACCACGGGCAATAGGGGATCGGACAAAAAAAAACTAATTAGTCCGTCAGATAGATTTCCAAAAATTATTGGACACGTATTTTTTCTTTTTTCACGTTAACTTAAAATGAAGATGATACAGTGCTTCAAAAACTCGTGTGACGTCATATGATAGTACATTTTGACGACACAAGTGACGTTTCAAGCCCCACTCCAAGATCTTTGACGCGTTTTATCTTCGTCATTTTTTATTGATTTGATAAAACAAAAAACACGTATTCAATATTTTTCGATAATCTAACTTACGGACTAAACAGAATCATATTATTTTGACCCTGTCCGATCCCCTATTATTTTTGCCCGTGGTCCACCTGGGTGTTCCACGGGAAATTATTTTTGCCCGTGGTTCACCTGGGTGATAATTATGATAACCTTTTTATAAGAAGGTGAAGGTACTTTAATCCTAGTATTAGCACAAGAGTACTAGGCTAGCATAGGTTACAAGTAGTATCTATTTAAAATTTTCTGAGTAGGTGAACCAAAATAATTTAAATACATACCACCTGGAACCTATGCTAGCCTAGTACTTTTACTGGGTTATATTCCCACAAGACAATTTCAGTTAGCTTGTAGCCGAAAATTCCGATCCACAAGGAAACTGTTAGAACACCGAGATCCGTTGCGGATGCCCTGAGAAGATTGGGATGTTTGATCTGCTTCTGGAGGAAGGTGGGCTGGTTGAAGTTACGGCCGACTTTAAGGTCTAAGTGCGGAAACTCATCCCTTAATTTATTAACATTTATTTTTTTATATAATTATATACTTAATTAATTTCGTTTATATTTTTTTATGTCTAACGTATTATGAGGTACCAATAAATAGATTAAAACATTATCACACTGGCTTGGTTTTACAATTTATAATCACTATTATTCTTTCGTTATACTACGATAGAAACATACGGACATGGAGGTGGACCACGGGCAAAAATAATTGCCCGTGGTACACCCAGGTGGACTACGCAGGTGGACCACGGGCAATAAACGAATTAAATTACGGGACTTTACATATTGCATAGTTTGTAAAACGGTTTGTGAAAACCTGTATATTCGTTAGAAAAGCCATCTAAGTTCCATTTTCTTTTTGACTTAATAATAGGTACAGTCGCTAGCATATCAAATCTAACTGTCAAATTATCCCAATCAATCTTGAACCTAATACTTTAGCGAGAAGGTTGAAAATCTATTGAAGAAAGTTAGATTGTAGTAGTTCGATGTGCTGGCGTCTGTACAATTCTTTGACTTGATATTACTTTAGGTTATAAATAAAATAACAGATTTACAAAATAACACATCTACTACTTACAATAAATTACAAAAAAAAATCTTGAATGCCGATCTACTCCGAACTGACACAGCAAAGCATTCAAATATGAACTTTATATCATGTTCCTTATGGTAGAACTTTCAACATTTACTTAAACGAAGTAATTATTGATGGAATACTCTCATAGTGTACGACGCGTGATCTATACTTATGGCCATGTTTAAAATTATACCGTAAGAATCACAGTGTAAATCTTACATTTCAATACTTATCTATGGAGGTCCTACTATGCGAAATAATTTTAGATATATTATAATGAATTCACTAACTTTTAGTGATACGTTTCGTTGTTTAACATTTAAAGAATATATTTTTATTCTGTGCAGGATAATCTTCGATTTATACATTGAATATACATGTTACATAAACGTTTCAATTTCACAATTTATCACTATTTGTGGGTTCGTAACGTGTCCGAGATCTATAAATATAACTTAGTTCGTGCCTCACTTAATGCGAAAATACAGCAAAAAATGCTTTTAAAAGCATGTTCTAAATTATTTTTATAAATCTCAGCCTCACTCAATTAAACAGGAAATGGCCTATTTGGAAAGCGTTTGAGAAGCGAATTTTATTAGATGACCACCATTAACTTAAAACATTTTTACTGTCTATACAAATTGGCAAAATGTAATATATTGTATCAATTGTATGGAATGGAAACGTTTAGACCACAAAGCATACACTATACGTTACAAGCTGGCCGAATATTTACTGAATCTAAAATCACTAGGTAATACAAGTCTATGTGGTAACATTTATTATACGTACTGGTGTGATTAAGAACGAATTCAAGACTGTAACACTATAGGAATTAATTATCTTGCGAATGTATTTTGCTGAGATGCTGTAGAAAAGTTTATATACTTGACTAAAATAATATAACTAACAAGTCTAAAAACTAAAACCCGACTACAAACGGCGGACTAAAACTATCGTATAATATACATATTTGTAATGTGCTCGTCAAGACCTTTCATTTGATACCAAACATGTTATGATTATCTCAATTTAATTTTTTTCGATGTTATAATCTGACATTTAACTTCCGTCATAATAATATTTGATAAAATTTATATAGCCTATGACACCCGGGCTATTCTTACGAATCTATAGACACCTCATTTATTAAAATCCGTTTGGTAGTTTAGGCGCTACGGTGGAACATACATACATACATACATACATACATACATAGACTGCCAAAATCATTACCCTTCCTTTTGGCTTTGCCGTAGTCGGGTAAAAACATACTTTCTCAGAAACGGCCACGGTTTTTCACTCAGAAGACCACATTTTTTAAATGATTCTTCGTCTATTCCAGATTCCTAAAAAATGTTTTTTTTTTTTATTGTTCCTCGATGTAAAATATTCGTAAGCAAGCTTGCGTTTACTAATAGGTACATCTCTACATAACCTTGCAGTTATAAGCCTTTTACTAATATAGCTTTAAGGTTCTATTTACTAACACAAACTGTATATTATATGTATGTTCTGTACGTGGGCTAAAAATGCCGGAAAATAAATAAATGTTATGTTATGTTTTTTTTTCTACATCATCAACTATGGAATATCGGTGTAATCTAAATAAAACTCACGAACCTTACCTACTTGCTAAACCATAAACAAGGAACATAGGAATTAAGTATCCTTTTGTGTCTGCCATGGCCGAATGACATGCAAAATAAATAAATAAAATATCTCTTAAAAATCACATTCTGGAAAATAATAAATAGGCTATTTTTTGACTGGTTAGTTAAAGGCAAGATTCACAGATCGCATTTTGACTTTATATCTATGTAAAGTAAGCATTGCATACGAATCCGAACATTTTTCGTATAACCTTAACGTTCATATTCGTGTGCGACGCTTTCTCACACAATTATAAACTTACTTTTTTTTTTTGTTAATCGTTGCCCCACACTAGGATATTCATATTCTCCTGTATCGTGGATGCGTTCACAAACATTTAAACTATGTGTATAAACTATAAAATACCCAGACCCGAAACAACGAACTGTAGGCCATACAAATATTTGTTCCGTGCGGGGTTCGAACCCGTGACGCGCAGCGCAGCAGTCAATTGCTTGAGCCATAGCGCCAAACGTGCCGTCAATTCTGTACGTTTTTAAATTATTGTGAAGCGCTTACTTTACTCAGTAATGTCAAAGTGTAGTATGAATCTTGCCCCAAATTACAACTCACATCAAATCTCATAATGTGAAATATCGTGCAAGTGAAGTGTAACTAACGTAGTTGCCAGTTGCTTGTACTAACAAATGTTATTGTAATGTATATTTAGGTTAAGGTTAAGGTAAGGTATCTATGGGTCTTTGTTACCTGAAAATAAATGGATTGATGTTGTTGAAAATGTTGAAATCGATAATTATGGGTAAAATTGATAAGGTCTCAGAGAGTGTTCCTTTTTTTTTCGTAATTATAATTCAGATGTCATTCGACACTGGCCAGACAGCTAAATAAGTTAACTAATCAGATCCTTAAAATTAAGTACACATTGTATAATAATATGCATAACTATCAAATAATAAGTAAAAAAAAATATTAATTTAAATCATATCAAATCACAACAATAACTATTTCAATATTGTATACTATACACACAAAAAGATATATATAATGGCGCTCACCATACGGCGACACATCAAACTATACAATTTCAGTATAACGTGGCCTCACTTTGTATAGATTTCCTATACAAGGACAGATCTACATAAACTGATTTTGTATTGCTTGATTCGTAGTTGCGCCTATTCTATAGAAGTATAGATTATCAGACTAATTTATACCTGACATAATTTTGTACATCAAAAGCAATGAATTACTATAATATTTTGTACATAGCAAATTGTTTGTAACCTTTTTGAAATTAACTTATATATTTATTTGAACTTTTATCTTTGAATCACTAGCCAAAAACCTAAAATAGATATTTTTTTGGAAGTTATCATATAGAAGAAAACTAAAGGTAGAAAGTTTCCATGCATAACATGGCATAGAATCTAAGAAATCAATAATTTTAAATATCAATCTTTTAGCTATCAAAATGGGATTTATACATCATATACCCAGCCTTTTCTCAACTTTTATAGGGGTCGGCTTCCAGTCTTCCGGATGCAGTTGAATACCAGCATTTTACATGGAGCGACTGCTTATCCGACCTCTTCATCCCAGATAGTAGACCAATAGGAATTATATACTAAAGAACTCTCCATATAATTTATACTTAAGCCAATGATTTAGTGAATCGACATTACAAACACATCAACATTTGTCTATTTTCAAAGTTATTTTGGAAAGGTTTTATCCCATTTTTATAACTCAAAGATTGTCTTGTATTACAGCTGAACATTGGTGTGAAAATAATCTAAATATTATCCGGCTAAACTAAGACGTAACGGAGCATTCGATCTGATTTTATCAGTACAAATTGAAATCAATGCACCTCGTGGGTGCTTTACAGCCACAGTAGTTTTTCAACGACCCGTCTCCGACTCCTGGAGATCGTCAGACACTTCATCTTGAGCCTGGGCAAGCTAATCTTAAGTTTATTTTCACACCCATCTTTAGCCATACAATAGGGTAGTTGACAAAAAAAGCCTAATTAGTCCGTCAGATAGTTTTTTTTTTTTTTTTTTTTTTTTTATTATTGATAGGTTCGCGTTTGACCACTATCTCACCTGATGGAAAGTGATGATGCGGTCGACGATGGAGCACGCTTACCTAGAAGTAACCTATTCACTCTTGACTTAAAGACCCCTAGGTTATAGCTATCCGGAAATACAGACTCTGGCAGGGAATTCCACTCCTTAGCTGTACGCACAATGAAAGTATTCCCAAACCGTTTAGTGCGTATGGGTGGGATGTCCACCATATAACGGTGGCGCATCGCCGTACGTCTTGTAGTCCGATGATGGAACGGGCTTGGCGGAATTAGATCGTGCAATTAGATTTCCAAATAAGATTGGACACGTATTTTTTTTTCACGTAAACAATAAATGAAGACGATACAGTGCTTCGAAAAGTCGCGCGACTTCATAGTTTGGTAATTTTTTTACCAGAAAGTGACGTCACCAGCCTCCACTCACAATCTTTGACACGCTTTATTTTCGTTAATTTTTATTAATTAATTGACAAATAAACAAACACGTACAAATCCAATATTTTTCGACAATCTAACAGACGGACTAAATATAGAACCATATTTTTTTTAGTCAGTCAACTACCCTATTTACATGCTACCAGAAAATGATAAGGAAAGCTCATCATATAATCACAGAAATATTAAGCACATCAAATATCTTAATCTTAGGTTTACTTAGTTTTAAAACTCACTCATACAAAATGCTACTACTTAAATTACAAACGGAAGTACACAATAAGCCTAAAACATGCTAAGGCTATTCACCTACTTTTATAGAAAAAAACGATTGTGCAGCTCTGTTAAAAACTACTTTAAAAGCCACTAAATAGAGTTCATATTTACTTTACAGATTCTTTTGTTATTTTCTCAATACCAAAAACAACTTTAGATACTACTAAATATAGTTGAAAATAGCTGCATAGTCGTTGCGTGGCATAACAATTGACAAAATCAGGCAGAATAACGCCCGAATACTCGAACGTCACTCAATTTTAAGTTGCACTTAAATCTCGTGCTGTCTTTGTTACTTTAACGCAGAGTGACAGAGATAGCACGAGTTTTGAGGGCTACTTATAATTGAGTGACGTTCGAGTATTCGGGCGTGAGGCTGATATTTCACTAAGTAAGTATAGAAGCGCTATTACGGTCAGATACAAAGCTAGGCTGGTTCTGAACCGCGGCTTAGGCTGCTTGATGTGGAATACCCGTTCAAGAGGTATAGAGACTCCTTAGGGCTCAACTTTGTCGAGGGAAAATGTAATGGTATAAATTGGTTGAACATCTAGATGGGAAATCTAGCAATTAGGCATTAATACAATTTCCTTTATGCTGCTCAATTCCTAGTTTTCATAGGCATAGGTTTATATTTTGAACAAGCCAGCCACACTAATTTCAAGCCATTATAACTCCTAAAAGCCCGAATCAACAGTGCCGACCACCAGAAAAGGCATAAAGAAAAGGCTTAGGTTTATTCAAATTATTTCAAAATTAATGACGTTATAATTAACCGAACTCTGTAAATAGGTACTTAAAAACATGACTCTGACAAGCTTAGCATTCCGACTAAAAATCAAAATCGGACAAAAATGGGGGAACATCTCATGCAGGTTTTCCACGAAAGCTTCAAACAAGCCGATAATAGTATGTGTCCACTAGTTGATATTTACATTGTTTCATAATAACAAAATTACATTATTTTATAGGAACCCAAAAATACTTAGTTTTGCATTTACACGCAAATATTGAGCAAGTATAAAATTAATACCTACGTCATTTTCATATAAATATCTTCCAAAAATATGTTTACTTTGCCACAACTTTTATCACATTCCATTGCGTTTTGATGATATTTATTTACTTTGTAAAGTACATTAAAAAAACAATGTTTTGCAACAATTTTATTTTTCACATTTAAAAACGGATAGCAACCCCAAAAGCAAAACGTCAATTTTGAAATTCGGAACGTCAAACTAGTGGACACAATAGGCACTACGTAGACAAAACTTATAACTAAGGTCCTTTCACAGTAATTTTACCTCTGACTTTAATCAAATAAGGTTGCGAATCGTTTGCCCAGTGACAAACTTGTCAAAGTTGACAGTGATTCTTATTCACGTAACAATAAAGTTGTTATTGTCAGAGGTAAAACACGGGACTGTAAAATAAGTTAGGGTGTGCGCGCTCCGCCCTCCCCGCTACGCTCGCTACGGAGTTGCTACGAACTCGCTACGTCCCGCTACGTCCGCTACGGCGTGACGTCATCGGCGCGCGCGCAACACGTCAGCTACAACGCGCAGCCGCCTCCCTACGCACACAACACCCATGGTTAGGAGAAAAATAAAAAAGGGGGGCATTACAAAACGTAGTGTTGCATGGTTCTATGGCGCAAGGTTTTAATAGAAATAAAAATGAAAAAAAAAACTTTTTTTCAGTTTTAAAGAACTGCGTAAAAGTTTATGCTTTGGCGGGATTGGCCTTCGTTTTAAAACGTTTGGTTGGCAGTCCTCTTGTTTTTTCAATACCTGACAATATCATTCAACGGCCAATAAAATCATGCAGTACTTTAAGGACACAGAAATAAAACGACATTTTCTTGCAAATAGCCAGGTTTTTTTTAAAATAAATTAAAAACTTTTCATGTCTCATACGAAAAGTGTCAAGTTTTATAAACCCAAAATGTATAACGGAAGTCTGGCTATTCAATACAGAAATATTATCGTCTTATTTCTAGTTCCATGGGGGCAAGACAAGGTAAAAAATAATACAGAATAAATTCTCTAATAGGGGACAATAATTACTTTAGGGCACATAAACGTCTATACGAAGCGACATCAATAGAACATGCTAAAAAATAAATGTATTAAAAACGCCATAAAATTTCAATTTTGTAACAATTCATATAGACAGCAACTTTGAGTCATAATAATTATGTCTTTAGAAGAAAACATACATTATATAATAGATACTTATAATGTTTATTTATTTATTTTTAGTCAATTTATTAAACAGTCGTTTTATTTCACTTAAAGCAATCCAACTTTGAGCACAAGTCAATAAAAATAAAGTATAGCACTAGTTCCCATGCTACGCAAGTAAGTTACGCGTTAGTTCGAAACTAAAAATATATATTAATAGAAAATATAAATACAATATTTAAATAATAATTATAATATATACATATTAATAATCAATACTATAATTCGATAATAATCATCATCACTCCAAGAAATTCATGAGCACTTTTAAATACTAATTACCCTACTTTAACAAACTATTTTTAAACATTTATTATTATTTAATACTGTAACATTTAATAGTTTTAAATATTTTTTATTACATACAGAGACTATAATCAAAAATAATGCTTTATTTTCATTTTAGTTTTAAATTATATTTCATGCAAGAAAACAATAAATAGGAACTATAAATTGGCACTATTAAGAAAAAACTGCTATAAAAAACGCTATCAAAGGTTAAGATCTGAGAAAGCATATAATAATATGTAAAACTGTAAATAAATCAGTATCGAAGGAGATCTTTTCAAATAAAATAAACTCCGTTGGAACAAATTCCGGAGTCCGGACATATTTAACCAGTAATCGAAGTATTTTAAATATACAACTATTTAAAACTACATTTTATAATACGTTTTTTATTTAATTTAACGCTTTTTAAACTAGATAGACGTTTAAACATCCAAAAAAGTTTAAGCGAACGTTAATCATTTTTTTTTACTTTAAGCGACGTGTATAAATAAACCATTCTTATTTATTTAACAGATATCTTAAACATTAGATTTGGCTTAGGAAAGTATTAAAGCAGTAAAAATAGTAGATTGTATCATAAGGGAGCAAAATAATATTTTTACGGCGAGGGCGCTTTTTTGAATCCAGAGCGAAGTGAGGGATTCTAGAGTAGAATCCCGAACGTAGTGAGGGATTCTTTAGTAGAATCCTGAACGTAGCGAGGGATTCAAAGTACGTCGCCCGAGCCCAAAATATATTTTTCATCCCTTCAATTCGAAAAGTGTCGTTTTGTTCCTCTATAAGTGCGAGCAAAGTAGCTCTTTTCTCCATTAGACTTTTTAGCGGGCAGTAATGAGATTTGAATTTAGAACATAAATCGTTCTTTGAAATCGAACGCAAATTGTTTTGTGTTGGCTGTACGGTGCGAGGAGACGCGGTAACTGAATTAAAAAAAAAAAAACAAAAGCGCGCGATTTACTTCCCTGTTCTAATAATCGGTTCCGACTTTATTGTATTTTGTGCAAAAAAATGAGCTCTACGTCGAGTTCTGAAAGTGATAGTGCATTAACTCCTGAAACAATAAAAATAGAAGCTAATAACGTCATACAAAACTGAATCCCTACGAAATCCCGGGAGAAATATTTAAAGGTACTTATACGACAATTTCTTAATATGGAGTAGAAGGTTGTTTAGTAACGTGTTGTCTTAATAAGGACGTAAAACTGGACACATATTCGTAATTAATATGTCTGATGGATTTAAACGTGTCGTCACTCTATTTTTATTAAATAATAATATTACAATAAAATATGAGGCGCCTTTTATTTTCTCATAGAGGGTGATGAAAAGTCGAGTGTATCACTCGGGTGCAAAATATATTTTGGGCTCGGGCGACGTACTTTGAATCCCTCGCTACGTTCAGGATTCTACTAAAGAATCCCTCACTACGTTCGGGATTCTACTCTAGAATCCCTCACTTCGCTCTGGATTCAAAAAAGCGCCCTCGCCGTAAAAATATTATTTTGCTCCCTTATGATACAATCTACTATTGCACCCGAGTGATACACTCGACTTTTCATCACCCTCTATGAGAAAATAAAAGGCGCCTCATATTTTATTGTAATATTATTATTTAATAAAAATAGAGTGACGACACGTTTAAATCCATCAGACATATTAATTACGAATATGTGTCCAGTTTTACGTCCTTATTAAGACAACACGTTACTAAACAACCTTCTACTCCATATTAAGAAATTGTCGTACCTTTAAATATTTCTCCCGGGATTTCGTAGGGATTAAGTTTTGTATGACGTTATTAGCTTCTATTTTTATTGTTTCAGGAGTTAATGCACTATCACTTTCAGAACTCGACGTAGAGCTCATTTTTTTTGCACAAAATACAATAAAGTCCGTACCGATTATTAGAACAGGGAAGTAAATCGCGCGCTTTTGTTTTTTTTTTTTAAATTTAGTTACCGCGTCTCCTCGCACCGTACAGCCAACACAATACAATTTGCGTTCAATTTCAATGAACGATTCATGTTCTAAATTCAAATCTCATTACTGCCCGCTAAAAAGTCTAATGGAGAAAAGAGCTACTTTGCTCGCACTTATAGAGGAACAAAACGACACTTTTCGAATTGAAGGGATGAAAAGTTAATTGCACAATCACATGTGGTGGAAGGGACATCAACGCACATCCGATTATCATGATTGTATTAGTTTTTTTAACAACTTATGGGGAGGGTGGGCCCTCCCCATAAGTTGTTTCTTATAAAAGTGCACGGTCAAAATGTATATTATTTTTTAATTTTATTATTCAGGTGATTTTGCGTCAGTTTGTTTTAGGAAATCTACTATTCCATTAAAAACTGAGACATCTTTTCGCCTTTTATACAAAACTTTGTGCGTCAATGTCCCTAGTACCTACAGAGTTTAAATATGAAACTTTTAATTATTGAAGCCTCAATCTTGATTTATCTTTTATAATACTTTGTGCTCTGACATTTGGCTTTAATGTAAAAAATGTGCTTTATTAATACTTGTTAAGGTTATTTTTTTATTAACATTTATATAATTTTATTTTTAATTAAAAAAAATAAACCGCTTAATTTTTAATTTCATCTAGTTATATCTCCTTATATTAGGAAATGTATTTTATTATATTTTTCATAAAGTAACTAAGTATCTAATACATATTACAATATTGTACGAACATACCTAAATGCATATTGTATAATAAACTTATATTTATAACTCTCTCTTTAAGATACTTTCTAAGGTAATTCCGTAATAAATGTATAGAAACTACTACACTTACAGCCGCACTCACAGTTCATTTAAACCGAACCAGACGATTCACTGAATGAATATTCATTTTTGTTTCGTTTCGTTCTACGTTCATTTCCTGTCCTGCAGGCCGAGCCAAGTTATAGACGTTTAGTATCGAATCCTTTTCCACAATCGTTAACGCTTCGGCCTTATTTTAGAAAGCGCTATGTTAGTAACCAACTTGGCACTACTGGGTCGGTCGCATGTTCTCCAATGTCTTTGGAAAAACCCTTTATAATACTTTAGTCTATAGTGGACATTCCTACAAACGTCAAAGTAACGTCAAAAGTGAAAGTATGTCCGCGAGCTAAACCTTTGTTTTGGATTGTTACTTAAAAGCTTTAACGATTGTAGATTGTCAACTTGGCTAAACCTACTTATTCTTCTTCTGTTCGAGTAGATGATTAAATTGTACAACCAATTCGTAGCAACCTGGACAGCTTTGCCAAGCCTACTGATGTTTCATATCGAGTTAAAGATACTGAATGGACAGAGAGTGAGCGTCTGATTTCGGCATAATGAAATTCATTCGTCTCTGAGTGCGGCAATTTAAACATTATTTACTAGTAATAACTAGATCACTACTAGTATATTTAAACATCTTATAGTAAAAGGTACAATATTATAAAAAAAGATTATAAATACATTATAAATATTTACAAATGATTATATTTTGATGTAAAGAACATTAATAGCTTTAATATAAATTCCACAGTTTATTATATGAAATAGCCTACCAATAGAGTTATTCTAATGAGAATTTGAGGGAGGCATGAAATGTATGTTTGTCAAGCTAGTTATTTTATATTTTGTTAGGATCGGCTTAAGTGCTTATCAGCCCTATGATTCAAGACTGTTTGATACGACTTACGACTTTTTGTCATAGGTAACTAGTCGTATTTACCATGGAACCGATTTGTAACTCTTGTCATCATCAGCCTTGTCAGCGATCAGGTCAGACAAGGCTAATCTGACCTCTACAACCCAGTACGTACTGGGTAATTAGATACCCTTAGGTAAGAGTGGTTGCCAAACAATTTTGCATCATATTAAGGTAGTTTTGAATAATTTTGAATACTAGATGCGATTGAATAATAACTTTAAAATGATGTGAGATCGAAATGGTAAAATTCCAATGTTGATATAACAATATCAGTCAGAAATAGATGAAACTTGCTTAAATGCAAATTGCCAAATAAATTCACTGTTTGGAAGACATTTCTTAGAAAAACTGTTCGACCAAAGCATTCTTCGTTTTTCAAGCTTTTATTCTATAAATTTTTCTTTTTTATGTTTTAAATTATGAAGCTATAGAAACTTGCAATTCCAAGTAAATTGACTGTATCAGGTATTTGATTAAATTCCGTTATTTTTCTGACAATCCCATTTTTCTTAATAATATATAAATAAAGATGAGATTCTTCTGGAAAATCGTTCTCGTCTATCTGCTGGCCTTTTTTTACCCGACTGCGGCGAAACCCAAAAGGAGGGTTATTTGATGTGGGAAATCATCAAATCACTCCTCCCGTTCTGGGCAGAGCGGTAGGGAGTGTCAGACTTCTACTGACTAAAAACCACCCATGTTCCTTCTTAGCCCTTGTGCCGAGGCCGCGGTATCTCTTTCGAACAACCCGCAGCCCCGTCGGGACCCGCAGCCCCCCTGCTGGCCTCTGTTACCCTTTCATCCCGTAACGATGAACGGACTACTAGAAAATTTGGCACACATCATGTTTATAAACACAACCCACACATATCTATCTATATCTGTGATTAGAAGCTGGCGCAGATTAAAATTCCAGCAGAATCTCAACTTTTAGCCTAAACAATGAACTCTAGCTTCCATTCTAAACGATAGCCTCCGTGTCACTAATAACATGAATCCCATGCTTCGTCAAAATCAACCTCACAATATCGTTACAACTACGCGTCTTATAATTCTTACTATTATCCTTAATCTTAATACTCTTCACCTTATCACACAACTTACTCACTTCCGACTTCGACTTCTTCATTTCATCCGGCTTCAGTTTCCGAATAGTCGACGAACAACGTTTTTTCGAAGCCTCGACTTCGACTTTCTCCACATTACCTTCACTTACCCGTCTTTTGTATAAGTCAAAGTCGGAGTCTTTGCTTAGATAGCTATCAAGGGAGCAGTATGTCGGGTCTAACATTACCTTGTCAATTTTGTGTTCAGTAGCATCACTGACGATTTTCACAGCTTTTCCTGGGACGTAAGTCGAAGGGACTTTGTCGAGATACGCCATTTTAGGCTTTAAAGGCCCACAGATAGGGCTTACAGAATCAGTGTGCGAACTAGGCATAAGGAAGTTAGTTTTCCTTGGTCTTTTGACGGTGATTGTTTCGTCAATTATAGAAGGTTTGTCCCTGATCGATATGAGGATGTTTTTGAAGCTGGTTTCCTCAGGGGAGGCCATTATCACGTCTTGTGGTGATCGTTTGTCGTAGCTAGCGATCAAATCGCTGAGAATGTTATACTCACTGTGTCCGGGCAGCGTGAAAAAGTTTATGTGTGTTAGTATTTGTACATAAAATGGTGAATTAAATACAAGGTTGAAAGGGAACATCACAAAAAATAAGTTTCGTGTCGAGATTTTAGCAAATCAAGTGATTCAGCCGTTTAAAATATTGTCTATATAATAGAAACTGAAGTTACGGAACGTACTTTTTCTTTTATTCAAATTTAAAAGAAAAACAAGGAAATAACCTTGATTAAATCTTTTATTTCCATAAAAATAATTATAAAAACAGTACATAAAATAGTAAAATATCTAAAAAAGGCCAACTGAATATAAAATATCTATAACTTAAATAATTGACTTTCAAATCACTTTTAATGTAAAAGTAATATCTAAGTAACATATAAATAAATAAAAATATCTAAAGGTCTACAAAATCACAATAATACCAAACAATAAAAAAAAACACCACTGTTTTTCAATTCATGCAAAAGTTAACATATAAGAAACATGCCAATATAGGGTTCCGTCCGTGCGGACAGTTGTGGACTTATTACGGTCCTTGACAGAAATGCTGGAAGGGACATTGACGTACACAACGGTAACCACGTATTCACTAGGTCATTCCTCACTTAGAACATTTTCATCGATAAATAACTAATATAAAAATCTGCAAAAAAAAATACCGATAGAAAATTTATATTATTTATACGTGGTAACCGTTTGTGCGTCAGTGCTGACACCGGTGGAACTGTATAGTTTAGTCTTTAGTACATATCTGTCGAGAGTCCGGTGTGAGCTACTTGTCCTTAATTACATTTAAGAAACATACAAAACGTATAAAATATCATGCAACGTAACATAAAAAAACAGAAAAGTTATAAAATAATAACAAATTCGTAACAAAACTGAACTACAAATATGTCGACGGAATGAATTACGGCAAAAGGACTTTTCGTTTTATCTACTGCAATAGTTAATCAATCATTCCCTGAAAATGATACAGGGTCAAATATAATTAGCTAGTAAAACTATACGTCAAAAACTGTATTTCCTATTTTGATCCCAGAAAAACCATTAAATCTGTTTTATTTTTTTGTTATTTCGCATACAGATATCAAAACCCGTTATGCATCAAGGTTTACAGATTTACAGTGTCGAATTTATTTTAGATTTTCAATTTCATCGCATTATGTTCAATGTAGATTATGAAAATTTGAAAGTTTCAGGTAGTTTGTCATGTGCGTGTGCCTGTACCTAATTAAGTTTGACCTCGTATAACTTGACCATTGTCTAGCTAATAAATACTTAAATATTCCCTAACCCAAAATTTGCACAACCATTCTTTAGTCAAACATTGTTCTATTTCTCGACCTCTCTTCAGGCAATAAAATATCTCTATATAGTACTCACGTGACACAATGCGGTGCTCCATACAACCGATGTTGCCTCACATATGCGAGTACTGCGTCATCTGTGAGATACTTGGCACTCTCACCGCGCCGGACCAGTCGTCTGATCTGAGTGGAACTCACCTCGTTGGCTATGTAGTTTGTTACTAAGATTACGTTGTTCTGGAATGATGAATTTTAAAGGTTTTAGGCTATAGGAATGACCGGGGCTGCGGGATGTTCGAAAGAGATACTGCGGTCCCAGAATTAAAGGGCTAAGAAGGAATGGGTGGTTTTTAGTAAGTACAAGTCTGACACTCGCTTCCGCTCCACCCAGAGCGGGAAGAGTCATTTGATGATTTCCCACAATCCAAAAAAAAGGCTATACAAATGATGGCTTGTGTGAAGGATGATATAGCGTGAAAGAAGGTGTCTGTTAATAAGGCGAGTAAGCGAGAGGTGTTGAAGAAGAGATAAGAAAAGGCCGAAATCTCACTCATAAACCAACTGCTAGCATCTCATTCTCCTGCCCTTATCCCAATATATTTGAGGTTGGCGCAGTATGTTTTCTTCTTTCATACTCCTCTATCAGCAGGTTACCCCATTTCTTGGCGTATCAATGTATCGTTTCTGTGGCCTTACTGTTTTTTGAGCCACATATACTAGCGTTGTGGTGGAGTGGTGGCACATTTACGCAGTCATGCTTCTAGCCTTTTCCCAAAATTAAATCGATAAAGAAATGGAGTAGCTACATGCTTAAGAAGTTTTTGGTGGGGGCACCTTCCATCCTTGTCGCGCGAAACGGCCATTTGTACTACGTAACTATGGCGGTATGAAATGTGACGTCACATTTCTGTGGCGCTGTCTTTTTCTAACACATCATTTTAAGTCAGTTAAAACTAAGCCATGTTTTGATCGATTTTTTTACTTTTTTCACACATCGTGTTATTTCTGTTAGTTCTTTGAAATAACATAACATTTCGTGAACCAGTAGTCAAATAGCTATTGTTATTATTTAGCCACAAGCTGCTCGAGGTCTATTTAGCTATAACTATATGATGTAGGTATTTACCCTATGTTTGTAGAGCATGTCGGACTCGTATATGAACCGTCCCGGGTCGCAGCCTGCGCGAGTCACCACCACCAGTCCGTGACGACCCACTATGTTCTCCAGCTGGAAATAAATTGCATGATGATCAATAAATAACAATGGTAATTTAAATTATGGGTTTTAACTAATATAAGGACATTATTGATATGTTAGTCAGATAGTTTGGGTAATTTATGGCCGGTTTCACCGGTTACGGATAAAGTGTCAGATAGTTATCTGACAGATAATGCTATCAAAAGTTGTAGTTTATCTGGCAGATAAGTTCCTGATAGGCTATCAGGGACTTATCAGCAAGTGGTGAAACCGGCCCTTAGTCTATAAACATCGTGAACGGTCTATAACAAAATATCGTGATAACTATCTGCTCAGATAATAATAGGAAGATCTGATGAGAAATATCTCTCACTTCATTATTTCTTGGGGGCATGTAAAGTCAACCAGAGTCGGAGGTCCATGGGCGGCATTAAGACTTTGACACTAAGTTAGGTAATAACCACATGGTAAAGAAAGAAGTCGACAGTTAAAGAGCGTGACATCAGGGAGGGACTGTTTAACTAATAAAGATCGACCCCAAACGATCCTTATACTACATCAAAAAAAAAATAACAGCCTCCGTGGTCGTGTGGTTTAGGCGTTTGCCTTGTGATGTGACCCGGTGGCCGTGGGTTCGATTCGTGGGAAGCATACTTTGTAACTTTGTAAGTTGTTTCCAGTTTGGTTAGGACATTGCAGGCTTGAATCACCTGATTGTCTGATAAAAAGATGGTTCCGTGCTTCGGAAGGCACGTATAAGCCGGTGGTCCCGGCCGCCAAAATGGCGGTCGTCAAACCACGTCAGAGGTCCTTGCGGCGGTTTAGAAACTGTGACACTAGGGTGTGTAGGGTCGTTAGACCTTACTGCCCACACGATAAGAAGATCAAAAAATTACAAAACAGAAAAGCTACTCACATCTTCATCAGACCACAACCCAGGCGTCGCGAACGACTCCAACAGGTCAGCTCCACACAACAGCTTGACAGTCACACCGCTATCTGTTGGCATGTTACCGTTCAGCTTCTCCATCAGGTTATCCGGCTCATCCAAGCTGTTCAGGTTGATGATGTCGTCCGGCAGCCATGACGGAGGGTCTGGGTCGTTCTGGTTTGTTAGGTAGTTATTTATTGTGTCCTGGTGAAAATAAAGATGATTATTGTAAGTATAGTAGCAGTATTTGAAGTGTGTTAAACATTTGAGAAATCCACATAGGAAATCTAACTACTTTTTGCCGACTTCCTCGTCGGTGTAGTGGCCGCAGGCGCGACTACTGATCACGAGCTCCTGGGTTAAATTCTCGGGTCGGGCAAATTATTATTGCGATTTTCCCTCAGGTACTTCTCTAGCAGCAGCCAGAGTCTGGATCCGTAGCCGGTCGATGGTAATAGGGTCGCTCCCTATTACATGGGACTTCTGCTGATATGTGGATGTACTATTAGGTACACCCTAACCCTTCGGCATTTTGCAGGAGTCATGTAATATTATGTTTAATCACCGTGACGCGGCAGTTTTTAATTACAATCAGTCATAATGATAACAAGGTTCAATATTCAAAATCTAGTTTTTGTCCTCTAAGCTCTGTATGCCATAATTAATTGTTTTTATGTTAATTATAATCTAATCAATCTAAGATAGAATGATTTCATTTTTTTTTCACTATTGAAATCAGTTTTTTTACCACTAATCACACATTTTCTACTTGGTCATGTCATTCAAGTTTTATCGATATCAATGACTGATCTGTCTGTTGAATTGTTGATGTCATTCTCTAGTTTATGAAACTCATTCAGATAAGTTATGGAATTAGGCATTACTTTATAGCAGTGCTATTCTAGTGGTGTGACCGATAGACTGCCAAGTCATAGGTCTCGACTTCTCGAGTTCGAATCCAACCTCTGATTTTTCTAATTCATATGCGTGACTATTGTATATTGATCACTTGCTACGGGGACGGAAAACACAATGTTTTCCTGCGAAACCAGTATGTGTGAGAGATATTTATCGACGGCATGTAAAGCCAAGGCAGAGGTCCATGGACGGCATGAAAACTGCATGTGTTGATTATAACGTGACACGAAGTCAGGCAATAGCCACACGATAAAGAAGGATGCGTTACTTATCAATCGTGACATTAAAGTATGCAGCACTGCCCACAATAATCACACTTCACACTAATATTATAAAGGCGAAAGTTTATGAGTGTGTGAGTTTGTTACTTCTTCACGCAAAAACTACTGAACGGATTTGGATAAACTTTGGAACACAGATAGTTTATAACCTGGATTAACACACAGGATAGTTTTTATCCCGATTTTATCTTCCCTTTCAAATTGTAGCGGGTGAAGCCACTAGCAACAGCTAGTATGCACATAAATGAAGTGCGAAAATATTCATCACATGTTATTTGTCCAGGTTTGTAGTTTGAAACCGAAGACCGCGCGGGCGCCCGTTTGGAATAACCGCAGACTGACCTCTGGCTCGATTCAAACATGCCGCAATCGCTGCCAATGACTGCAGACCACACCAACTTCCACATAACATAATGTAATCCCTGAAGGGTTAGGCAGAGGTGTATACCACGCGGCATATAAGTTGAACCTGCGCAGTAGTCGTTTTTTAGACGTACCATACAAATCAAGCAGAGAAACTGCGCAGAACGACGCCATTTTGTGTCAAGTTATTTGCCTAGGAGTATAGCTAATTGTGCACTCATATTTCACCAGTTTTTATGTCCCATTTAATAGGGGGCGATCCTATTGCCATCTACCTTGCAGATTCCATGGCTGCTACAAAGGAATTCCTAATGGCAAAACCCAATAACACTTTGCCTGATCCAGGAATCGCTTCCAGGACCTCATGCTCAGAAGTCGCGTTTGCGATCATTAGACCAAAGAGGCAGTCCTCAATAGGGATGTTAACAAAAAAAATCTAATTAGTCCGTCAGATAGAGTTCCAAAAAATTTTGGTCACATATTTTTTCTTTTTTCACGTAAACAAACAATGAAGACGATAAAGTGCTTTGAAAACTCGTGTGACGTCATATTCTAAGATATTAGTATGCTATGACATATTTTCTTAGCGAGCAGTGACGTCACAACCTCGCACCCAAATCTGTGACGCGTTTTATCTTCGTCAATTTTTATTAATTTGATATAACAAAAAATACGTATCCAATATTTTTCGATAATCTAACAGACGGACTAATTAGAATCATATTTTTTTAAGTCAGTAAACATCCCTATTCCGTGGATACGAATAGTATACCGAGTCTTGTTTCAAAAGTATTCCAGATACACTTTAAGAAATAATGATGATGAGGCCTTAGCCCAGCTGTGGGACAGGACAATCTAGCTATAATAATAATTACCTGATGATGCTGCAGAGTTAGCCTGGTCCTCGTCCACCCAGACTGCTGTGTCTCCCATTCTGATATCTTCACCCATGACGATGACCTTAACGCCAGCTTCAACATGGCTATCCTGGAATAACAATAACCTGATTAGTAAGTCTACATCGCCACAACACAGTGAGTGGTGTTGGTCAAGGGGTATGAATGAAACCTCTCGTCCAAGCCGCCGCGGGAGACGCTCCGGGCGGGGGGGGGGGGGGGGGCACGTGATGGCTTCCTGCCACCGCAGGCGCGGGCCTGTGGACGGCGAGTAATGGGCTAGCGCAACATCCGTCCGTCTTATGACGACGACAGGCCGTGTAGACCGCGCGTTTGTGTTCCACGCGCGCCTCAAAGAGATGTCAGCAACATTGAAGGGGCAATATTATAGACGACGCCGTTGGGGCTGCGGGTTGTTGGAAAGAGATACCGCGGCATCGACACAAAGAGCTAAGAAGAAAAAACAACCTCTCACCTCAAACGCATATACCGTCTACGTTCCGTCGTGGGTAAAAAAAGAGGGTATGAATGAACCCTCAAACTGAACCTAACCCTACGACCCCTACTTCCTCAACCATAGCATCATCACACTCTTACCTTTATCCCAATTAAATTTAAATTGGGGTCACAGCGACGTGTTCTTCTTCCAAACTTCTCTATTACTCGTCATCTTATCAGACACCTCCTTTCTTGTCATATCATCTTTTACACTGTCCATCCATCGTTTCTTTGGTCTTTAAACCATAGCATTTTGTAAAATACTATAGGCCCAAATATAGTGCCTAGTAGTAAACAGTGACAAACCATTGAACTGATGATAATGTGTCTTCAATAATTAAATAATAAAGAAGTATAATTATGAAAGAAACAAATAAAAGTATAGCTAAACCGGTCATAGTGGATATGCTTCACGAGTGCACTGCAGCGAGCGTAGAAATGATTGTTTGAGAATTAGGATGTTTTACATCCACAATTATTATTATTTTTTATTTTTTTTAATATGGGCTTGCTCTTGACCTCAATCTTGCCCTAAGGGCAGAGATGAGGTCGACGATGGAACGAGCTTACCCAGAAGAAGCCTATTTACTCGCGACTTAAATAGATTGGGGAATTGAGACTGTGATGCATGCAACTATGAGAATGTTTAGAAATAAATATCAAAAACATCTTATACACCAAAAACAATATTATTAGTACATAGTAGTAGTGTAATTGATAGAGTTGACCTGTTTCCCAACTGTGGGAGTGTTATGGGCTCATCATCGTATTGTTATTTGGTTATAATTTTCGGTGGAGTATGTGTGTTTGAAGACCAAGTACGTGGCGATGGCGAGAGAGCAGTTTATCAGTATCATCTGCACCTCATCTTGGAAGAGACCTTTTGGCGGGCGGATTAGTGTTCCGTTGCTTCCATAACATTGTTAACAAGTTAAGAGCGCTGTCACAAACTTTGGGCGATTTGCCGAAAATACGTACTTTTACAAGTCCTGGACACGTCTTATTTATAGATAAAGGCATAATATTTCAATGAAAAATTATAAATCTGACTTTGTTTTAGTTTGTGTCCTGATTAGAATTTCGTTTTGAATGTTAATATTTCGAGAAATAGCAATTTTCCGACACCCAATTTCGAGCAAACGTAAAACATCTGGTTTTTCCCTGCTACTTGTGACAAATTGGCTACACAGAAAAATCTGAAAAAAATGTCAAAATACTGGTTATATAGTCCTGAAGTTTTTGTCCTGATTAGAATTGAGATATAAATGGAATCGCAGCAAAAAAAAAGGATATTCAGAAGCAATACTAAGCTAAAATTTATGCGTTTTAAATATGGTTTAAACATAGGATAAAGACAAAATTAGCAAAAAAAAATTAGACATACTTATAGTACAACACTTTACCTTCCCTAATTATATTTTTTTGGAATTTTACGCCGTCTCATTTTTTTATTACGATTTTCCAAAATAATGCCTTATTACTAGATGTACGGCCGCCATACGCTCAGTAACGCCTGAGGGCTCGTGGAGGACGGACCTATGTCGCTCGCGCTCCCGCGCGCATTAGTGTGAGTTACGTATACGAATACAGGTAGACCAGAGGTTGTCAACAGTTTAAACGTAAGTATTCTTGTAATTTATTATTATAAAATAAAATTGTAGTCATGTTCTATGTTGGAAAGGAACGCTTTGCGCAACCTTACTATAAAGTTTATTCGTAAATGATACTTTACTAGTCGATAAAAAATCATAGAAATCTTTATTTTAGAAATAATGGGGAATCTTTCGAATGATGCATTGAAATATTCACTTTTAAGAATCTTTCGAGAAAAAACAAATCCAAGAAGGCGGCTGGGAAAATTTTAGGTTTCCGTCATGGGTGTCGTTTTGATGGTTTTTGGGGTCGCTGATTACGAAAATGAGGTCAAAATGAAAATCCAAGATGGCGGCCAGGAAAATGTTTGGTTATTCCGTGATGGGTGTCGTTTTCATGGTTTTTGGGGTCGCTGATTACGAAAATGAGGTCAAAATAAAAATATAAGATGGCGCTGACGAAAATTTTTGAATTTTTCGTCATGGGTGTTGTTTTCATGGTTTTTGGGGTCGCTGATTACGAAAATGAGGTCGAAATGAAAATCCAAGATGGCGCCGACAAAATTTTTGTTTTTTTTCGTCATGGGTGTCGTTTTCATGGTTTTTGGGGTCGCTGATTACGAAAATGAGGTCGAAATGAAAATCCAAGATGGCGCCGACAAAAATTTTTGTTTTTTTCGTCATGGGTGTCGTTTTCATGGTTTTTGGGGTCGCTGATTACGAAAATGAGGTCGAAATGAAAATCCAAGATGGCGCCGACAAAATATTTGTTTTTTCCGTCATGGGTATCGTTTTCATGGTTTTTGGGGTCGCTGATTACGAAAATGAGGTCAAAATGAAAATCCAAGATGGCGGCCAGGAAAATGTTTGGTTATTCCGTGATGGGTGTCGTTTTCATGGTTTTTGGGGTCGCTGATTACGAAAATGAGGTCAAAATAAAAATATAAGATGGCGCTGACGAAAATTTTTGAATTTTTCGTCATGGGTGTTGTTTTCATGGTTTTTGGGGTCGCTGATTACGAAAATGAGGTCGAAATGAAAATCCAAGATGGCGCCGACAAAATTTTTGTTTTTTTTCGTCATGGGTGTCGTTTTCATGGTTTTTGGGGTCGCTGATTACGAAAATGAGGTCGAAATGAAAATCCAAGATGGCGCCGACAAAAATTTTTGTTTTTTTCGTCATGGGTGTCGTTTTCATGGTTTTTGGGGTCGCTGATTACGAAAATGAGGTCGAAATGAAAATCCAAGATGGCGCCGACAAAATATTTGTTTTTTCCGTCATGGGTATCGTTTTCATGGTTTTTGGGGTCGCTGATTAACAAAATGAGGTCAAAATGAAAATCCAAGATGGCGGCCAGGTAAATTTTTGGTTATTCCGTGATGGGTGTCGTTTTCATGGTTTTTGGGGTCGCTGATTACGAAAATGAGCTCAAAATTAAAATCCAAGATGGCGCTGACGAAAATTTTTGGATTTTTCGTCATGGGTGTCGTTTTCATGGTTTTTGGGGTCGCTGATTACAAAAATGAGGTCGAAATTAAAATCCAAGATAGCACCGACAAAAATTTTTGTTTTTTTCGTCATGGGTGTCGTTTTCATGGTTTTTGGGGTCGCTGATTACGAAAATGAGGTCGAAATGAAAATCCAAGATGGCGCCGACAAAAATTTTTGTTTTTTTCGTCATGGGTGTCGTTTTCATGGTTTTTGGGGTCGCTGATTACGAAAATGAGGTCGAAATGAAAATCCAAGATGGCGCGCCGACAAAATATTTGTTTTTTCCGTCATGGGTATCGTTTTCATGGTTTTTGGGGTCGCTGATTACGAAAATGAGGTCAAAATAAAAATCAAAGATGGCGCCGACAAAAATTTTTTTTTTTCCGTCATGGGTATCGTTTTCATGGTTTTTGGGGTAGCTGATTACGAAAATGAGGTCAAAATAAAAATCCAAGATGGCGCCGATGAAAATTTTTGGTTTGGACCCCAAAAACCATGAAAACGACACCCATGACTGAAACATCAAAAATTTTCCTAGCCACCATCTTGGATTTTAATTTTGACATCATTTTCGTAATCAGCGACCCCAAAAACCATGAAAATCGATACCCATGACAGAAAAAACAAAAATCTTTGTCGGCGCCATCTTGGATTTCTAATTTGACCTTATTTTCGTAATCAGCGACCCCAAAAACCATGAAAACGATACCCATGACAGAAAAAACAAAAATTTTTGTCGGCGCCATCTTGGATTTCTAATTTGACCTCATTTTCGTAATCAGCGACCCCAAAAACCATGAAAACGACACCCATGACGAAAAAACATAATTTTTTTCGGCGCCATCTTGGATTTTTATTTTGACCTTATTTTCGTAATTAGCGACCCCAAAAACCATGAAAACGACACCCATGACGAAAAAACACATTTTTGTCGGCGCCATCTTGCATTTTTATTTTGATCTCATTTTCGTAATCAGCGACCCCAAAAACCATGAAAACGACACCCATGACGTAAAAATCAAAAATTTTCGTCGGCGCCATCTTGGATTTTCATTTTGACCTCATTTTCGTAATCAGCGACCCCAAAAGCCATGAAAACGACACCCATGACGGAAAAGCCAAAAATTTTCGTCGGCGCCATCTTTGATTTTTATTTTGACCTCATTTTCGTAATCAGCGACCCCAAAAACCATGAAAACGACACCCATGACGGAAAAACCAAAAATTTTCGTCGGCGCCATCTTGGATTTTCATTTTGACCTCATTTTCGTAATCAGCGACCCCAAAAACCATGAAAACGACACCCATGACGGAAAAGCCAAAAATTTTCGTCGGCGCCATCTTTGATTTTTATTTTGACCTCATTTTCGTAATCAGCGACCCCAAAAACCATGAAAACGACACCCATGACGGAAAAACTAAAAATTTTCGTCGGTGCCATCTTGGATTTTTATTTTGACCTCATTTTCGTAATCAGCGACCCCGAAAACCATATAAACGACACCCATGATGGAAAACTAAAAATTTTCTATGTTACTGAGATTTGTATTTCATTATCACACACATAAAATAAAACATTCCATAACTTGTATTTTTTCCCAATTCAATTCTAAGTAAACCGCAGTGAAACGTGTTTCGCACCTCTGCCTCTGCACGTGTGTGTATGAAGAAGCGTACATCACGCACACAGGCGCAAGAACCGTCAGTCGCCGCTCGTTTCGAAGTTACTCGAGTTTGTAATAGCGCTCTTAAGTAAATTGAGGTACTTCGGTAACCCAGGTAGGTACTCTCGGTGAGATTGCTGGTAACACCAAGGGGTTGCTGATTTTTCTCGGGGAGCTCGAGTGGATCGGATAAGATTCCCACCCATACGCAAAATATTTAGGTGTGGAGTTGCGGACACTAGCCCGATGCATCTAATCTAAGGTATATCTATGGACCAAAGCTGAGTGAAAATAAATAATTGTAATGTAAGTAATAAGTACTCGTACTAAGTATCATGTATACCAATTAGGGCTTTCAATACCGGTATTACGGGATCCCGTAATACCGTGATCCCGGACAAATATGGGCCATTTTAAATACCGGTATTGAAGCCCTCAATACCGTGATCACGGTATTGCAAGCATTACATGTATTATCGTAAATTAAATTCAATTTTTAAAATATAATAATGACACACGAAACATATAAAGAGACAGTGAGACAATGACTGATAATGAACAAGATATGACCATAGAAGAACCTTCTACTTCATTGAATTCGAGCAGTGGAAATGATATCGGGAGGCTGGAAATCGTCAAACCTGCGCGGTTTCGCTTCGTCTTCAAGGACTGACTGGTAGGATCAGAGGACCCACTAGTAGGTCTTGGGAGACACATCAGTATTCGGAGACCCACCAGTGGGTCTGCTTGGTGGGTCCTTGAAGACGAAGTGCGTTGACGATTTCCAGTCTCCCGAACGAACCAGATTCCGAAAAGGCTTTAGTACCGTAGACAGCATACCTACCTATGCTGCGTGGTTATGTGGCTGGATGTCATACAAGAGACCGAAGAGTATAACCTGCCTCTCTGATTAGCGGTTGTGGACTACGAGAAACCCTTTAATTCGACCGAGACTTGGGCCGTACTGCAGTGTCTCCAACGGTGGCAAAAACACCATCATGTCAGTTCGACTTCAGGACCAGACCTCGGAACCTTTTTTGTGTGACAGGGAGACGTCATATCTCCGAAACTGTTCACCCTGCACTGGAGGATACCTTTAAGGTTCTGGATTGAAGAGACCTCAGTGAAATGCTCGATGACCGCAGTAGAACTTCCGAAAGATTGGGTCTTAAAATAAACATGGACAAAACCAAGATCATGTTGACTGAACACGTAACACCCTCACCTATCAAAATCGGAGACTCTACACTCGAAGTTGTGGACGAAGTCTACCTGGATCTAATGATGTGAAATAGGTCCAGTTCGACCAGTCAGTCAGTTCGAACTTCGAGAAAGAGTAGAAATCGTCGTGGTGGGCAGGGCACATTGCTCGCAGAACAGATGGCCAATGGGGCCTAAAAGTTTTGGAGTGGCAACCGCGAACAGAAAGACGTTGTGTTGGAAGGCGTCCAACAAGGTGGAACGATGACCTGGTGAAGGTTGCGGGGTCACGCTGAATGCGCCCATAGGACAGGCCACTGCAGCAACACCTGGGGGAGGCCTATACGCCCAGCAGTGGACGTCTTGGTTGAAATGATCATTAATGATGATGTGTGAAAATGAAGGCACGTCCATTCCTACCGGCAGCTTAGAGATATTTACTGTCTGTAATACCTACGAATATTGATGCAGAGCGTGCTTTTTTTTCAGTAGGCTATTGTGAATGATGGCTAATAGCTAATTAAGCTATACTTACGTTTCTACAAATATTGATAGGTAGCTATGTTGAGTACCTACATGATACATTTCAATAATAATAAAAATCGACTTTTTTATATTTATTCTTTTCAAACGCTATGTGGAATGCCTTCCTACAAAAAGACTTGAGTTATGTTTTGATTATGTTCCTACTTAGTCCTATCTAATTAAATAATCAACCAATACGAAATTGTTATATAGAGCGCTATTTATAAAAGTTATTTAAAATAAAAATAAAAAAACAAAAAAGACTGTTTTTACAAATAAAAACACATACTTTAAATGTTGGTTTGTAATACCGGTATTAATACCGTGATCACGGTATTGACGTCCAATACCGGATCGATACCGGTATTGAAAACATCCGGTATTTTGAAAGCCCTAATACCAATGTTAAATATTTATTTTAATATTTATACTAATACATCACAATAATATATCATTTTTTTATCAGCACCTTGAACTGTCTGCTATGATAATATTAATTGTCTTATTATCTGTCTCAACTTAAGATATAATTATTATGGTGTTTTGGCAACAATGGCCTTACGATGTAACATCCCATGCATAATAATATAATTATGGTAATGATCATGGTCTAATTACTCATCCCTTTTCTGCTACTTAATTATAGGCTCAAATCTGTGTAGGTATTTCTCAAGTTATAATTACCTAGTAGTTTTACAAATTAATATAAATATGAGGCCACCGTTAGTGGGTCAGTGTTCCTATCACCTTATTAATATTTACTAAGTTTTAATATTTGTACCTTGGTTCTCAGCTGACTGTGCATATAAAATTGCCACAGTAAGAAAACTAGTATAAGTAGTAAAAAAAATGCCAGCCAGCATACAGCATGGCTAGACTGTAAAGGTGGCATATGATGACTATGGAGGTTCTGTTTCTTGCACAAGTTATGCAATGTTTAGTTCAACCTTCTTGAATTAAGTGTATTTCAAGTTTTACATAAAGTAAATTAGTAGTCCTATCCGCGGCGAAGGTGGCATGCTGGCGGGCTAACATGGCCAGAGATTGCCCATGATAGAGACATATGGAAAGAGAAAGGGGAGGCCTTTGCTCAGCAGTGGGACACAAAGTAGGCTAATAAAAAAATAAAAACCCTATAAGTTTCCTTTTAATTCTATCCTATTATTGTATCCTTAATCCTTATTTAATATTAAGTTCTAAAATAGTAGAGGAAGAATAATAATTAGACCTTAAGGTTTTTCCATGAGACAAATAAGTATACCTGAGGAAAATTAGTTTAAGTATTTGAAACATGTTTTATGTTGCAATTATGTTTTTAAATGAACATATATTTAGTGTGCTAAGATATTTTAAAATATTTGGTTGTCTTAAGGGAATAGTATTTATTATTTTTTTATTAAAATGTAAATAAATGCATAACACTGATAATAAGTACTACTTAATAATAACTGATAATAGGTGGACCGATGACCTGGTGAAGGTTGCGGGGATCCGCTGGATGCGAGACGCACGGGACCGGTTAATGTGGCGACACTTAGGTGAGGCCTATGTCCAGCAGTGGACGTCTTGCAGCTGAAATGATGATGATGACTGATAATAAACATTTTACCTGTGGTGTGCAGGCACCAAGTCTTTCTTCCCGTAAGCATCATGCACAGGACACACCAAACCTCCGACCACATTGCCTAGGTTCAGGTTGTGGATGAAATCTTTGGCAATTTCTAGAAAAGTAATAAAATATTCACAAAATTCTGTTATGAAACCTTGAAAAAATATGTGTCAGTAATTTTTCTTAAGATTTCCGTCTACTATCACATAATCTACACCACATAGCTCGAGAAAGTTACATCTACTATAAATGCCAAAGGTCAATAGTTCAAGTTCACTGCAATAGAATTTAATAAAAAATGCAAAATAGTTGCGCATTTCACGTTCGATTTCCGATAACTTACCGAACATGCGAAGATGCATGTATGTCGGTGGGCTAAAGCTACCACAAGCCATAATAACAATCTTTCCGTAAGACATTTTGTGGCGTTTTTTATTCAACACTGTTGCAGTTGCTACACTATACTTCGATTTTGCACTTCTAATCACATCACAATCACAACAAATTCGCACGTCTGCGAACTGCTGTCTTCTCATTGATTCAACTACAGAATGCAACAAAATTGAAAATTCTGTAAATTTTACGTCGCACCATAAAACTGAACGTCATTTTTTCTTGAACGGGTAACGTCATATTTAGAACTGCCATTCTACGCAGAAATCCGAAAAATTGGTCATGGAAAAATTCCAAAAACATAACACGTAAAATTATTTGATTGCAACTTTCTTTTGTTTTTGTTTTTAGTATTGCTCTAAATCAATCAATTATGGTTTTTGAATCATTACACTGAATATTTGAATACATATTTTACACTTATTAATCTGTGTAGTTTTTTAACGTGTAACAGAACGGATATAATGCGACTGAATTAAAAATGAATGCACTTGCATTGAAATGTGTTAAACTTTTATGTCATCGTAAAACACCGTATTACTTCTATTTGACATTTTGTCCATAAATTTTAATTCTATGCCGGTGATTGTGTGGGCAATCTCGAGCGTATTTATTTACTTGATACGTAACTAATGAAATATGAATAGAAGTGTATGAAAGGGACGCATCACTGCATTATACAAACAAGAATTGGCGCTCAAAGTTTACAGTTGATAACATAACCTTACTGATAATCAGCTGGGTAAACATTGCAAGTGATAATTTTCCAAGAAAATGAGATTATCATTGCGTTTGCTTTCTTCCGTTGTGCAAAAAACTCCGTTTTATATCACCACGCCGATATTTTATGTGAATGCGGGTAAGTAGAAGACTCTATTTATGTATTATTTTAAACTCAGTACGACAGAATGTTTGTAACATTTACTTGATCAGGTTCAAGGTTCTATTACAAACAGGAAATGAAAGTAAATCGATACTAGATAGTCTGAACTTTAACATTTACAACTTACTTTACTCTCCAAATGGTAAGGAGAGATGCCCTTATTTATAGTTTATTACCCTTCACATTTTGCTAGTTACGCATAGGTAATTGCCATTTAAATAAAAGGGCAGTTTATTGCAATTGACCTTTATCATTCAATCAATCATTGCCTGCCTTCTTGAAGTGCTTCCATTAAGACATATGAGTTCTTGTTTTTCAATTGTTTGATTTCCTGATTGGAGAAAACAACATGAGTTTTATGAGTGAATTGCAAAACAACAAACTAATAAAAATGTGATGTTAATGTTCTAGCTCCTCATTTGGGTCACCTGTACTCAGCAGTGGTAGCAGATGCAATACAGAGATTTGAGAAGCTGACCAACCCTGACTCCCATGTCATATTTAGCACAGGTATGTTATCAGCTAGACAGTCTTGGTAAACAAGATCCTATAAGAATTTTAATCAATGTTTCCCACCATCATTCTCCAATCCAGTAGCCCAGTTTATTTGTGGATGGCGCACCATCTCTGCTCCTTCCGTTCTGCTCTATTACTCATCTCAGCAGATACCTCCTTTCTTTGGTTTCCTCTACACACTCCTCTATACAAGCCATTATCAACCAAAAGTAGGTGACTCCTAGTTTTCTCTGACTTAATAATATTTAAAAAAATTTATGGTGATGTCTAACAGGGAAGAATGGATGAAGAAAGTGTGTTGCACCAACCCCGTAGAGAATGGGATATGGGCAGGAAGATTATGTTATGTTAATGAGAACAACTTAATGTTATGGCTTATGGAACAATCTAACATTTGATGTTTATCATGAGAAAATATCAATAAACATCATTATCAGTTTATGTTGACACATAAATAGTTGTATAGCTTAAAGAATCTGTTATCAGCAGGCTACTTCACTTTATAATTGCAATTAGTGCAAACAACATCTCTGTTTATTCTGTAAAGATTTATCATGAACTACGTTTGAACGGTGAAGGAAAACATTGTGAGGAAACAGCATGACTTAGAACCAAAAATTCGAAGAAAATAATATGTAACATCTACCAACATGCAACGGGCCAGTGCCCATAGCCCATTCCCTATCACAGAGAGGAGGCCTGTGTCCTTGCAGTGGGAACATCAATAGGATGATGATGAGACTTTGCATGCTGCTTTACCTGCATGTAGATAAGAGATTATCGCATGGGAACATTATGTTCCCAATTCACGGAAGTATGTTCCAGGAATCGGAATATATTAATATCCTGTTCTTGTCAAGATCTCAAGCTACATCTATCTGTCAAATTTAATTATCAAGGCTGAAGCAGGCCAAATTCTTTGGCGTAGGCGTGGCATGAAAGATGTCAATCCGGTTGTGAACATGTGACGCTTGCGCTTGGCACTCGCCACGCAACAGGTGGTCTAAAATATTCCATAGAGTGTCATACAATATAACTTGTGCGCACACCCACAGGACGCGCGCGATCATCAAATCTGGGGGTTATTCTCTAAGTACGTCAACGAAGATACAGACCCATCTTTCATTACTTTTTAATCCGGTCACCTAACTAAACCCCCCCCCCCCCCCCGCTCGAGCGGAAGGGAGTGTCAGACTTCTACTGACTAAAAACCAACCCATGCTCCTTCTTCGCCCTTGTGCCAAGGCCACGTCATCTCCTTCGATAATCCGCGAACCCGACCTCCTGCCATCATTATCATCATTCATCATGAATTATTACCTTTCAGGTACAGACGAGCACGGCACAAAGATCCAGCAAGCGGCCGCTAAAGCCAAGCTGTCCCTACCGGACTACTGCACCGGTATATCCAATGACTACAAGCAGCTGTTCAAAGAGTTCAATGTTGAGTACACAGACTTTATACGGACCACGGAGGAGAGGCATAAGGTTGCGGTTAGACATTTTTGGGTGAGATCTTTGAGTGAATATACATTTTAAGAACATGGAAACAAGGTTGTTTTTAAAATATTTTTTTTTTGTATTGTAAGCCTGTTTGTGTTTTCCACTGCTGGTCAAAGGTCTCCTCTTTCTCCATCCAAACATCTCGCTCCTGTGCCATATCTGGCCATTTTTGCCCAGCAAACAAGTTTAGATCGTCAATTCGTCACACTACCTTCGCCGCGGTTTACCTGGACGACGATTTCCTCCAGCAGGCGTCCAGTGAGTGACGATCGTTGCCCACATCTCCGGGTGCATTTTTTTGTGCTTCATGACCACTGGCCAGCCCCTGCCACTTTAGCAGGCCTGTTTTTTCTCCAACATCTGCAACTAGTTTTTGAACGCGGCTTCGCTTCCGTTATACTTAATAAATAAATAAATAAAATAAAAATAAAAACTTTTTATTTCAGACAAAAAGAGTCCATAGAATGTTAGTAGGTACAGTAAAACTTATGAAACTAGTGTTAGTAGTAAAAACAAAACAAAAATGGTTAATTCATAATGTGGGTGTTAACCCAGTGCTTGACGTACCGCGTGTCCAGCCTATCCGCAATAACAGCCAGGATGCTGTTGGAGCTGGCGCGCAACCTGCCAAGTGCTGCGGCGCATCGTTTGCGGAGTACGGCGTGAAACCCGTCTACGTGTGCGTCCGCAAACATACCTGACGCACTGCACCAGCGCGGCAGCCCCAACAACGCCCTGAATGCATTGTTATATTGGACGCGCAGGGCGCTGAAAGATCTTTGCGTATAATGAGCCCACAGGCTGCACGTGTAAAGTGATGTGCAATGCGCTCTGAAAAGTGTTAATTTCACTTGCGCATTACAACGTTTAAACCTGTGGGCTATCATATTCGCTCTGATTGACAGCGCCCTACGCTCCCTGTCCATGTCCTCATCGTCGCGTAGGTGATCCGTGACTATGTGCCCAAGATATTTAAAACAGGTGACTAGTTTCATGGGTGTCCCATTCAAAGCCACGGGAGGAACCTGATCCGGTGTCTTGGTACCTGCTTTAAATATCATGAGCTCACTTTTTGTTACATTGTATTTGAGGCCATGCTTAGCCGCGTACGTCTCACACACATGTACTAGCTTTCTAAGCCCACCAATCGTTGGGCTCAGCAGCACCATGTCGTCTGCATAACTCAGATTATTTACACAGATATTATCAATGTGGCAGCCGACATGCATGCTGCTGAGCTCAACGATTAGCGCATTAACATACAGATTAAACAAAACTGGGGATGACAACCCACCCTGTCTCACCCCACATTGTAGCGAGTATGGATCGGATAGAATGCCAGCCCACTTTACATAATTGACCTGACTCTGATACCAAAAGTCATAAAGTCATAAGTCATTTATTCATTTGTTTAACATAGGTACAAAACAAAACTTACAAAACAAAACAACACAAAAAAGAACAAAACTTTAGGATATTTATTGTCTCCCTCGGTATATTGGTCCTCTCAAGCTTATCCCACAGTTTATCATAATTGACAAGGTCAAAAGCCTTAGATAGGTCCAAAAAACACGCATAAATGGGCGTTTTCCTACTGGTATAGTACTCAACAGTGTGCTTAAGGCTCAATATAGCACTCTCTGTAGAAAGTCCAGCGCGAAAGCCAAACTGAGCGTCATGCACTCACGGGAGCGTTTTAAAGGCAGCCTATATAATATATAACACTCGGGAATATTTGGACTGCCTCTGTAGGTAACCTTCGAGCTTCGTTACCAGGTTACGTACGGTACAATCGTAACGGAAGGTTCATATAGTTCTCCTGCCCATATCCTCCTCAATTATCTAGGACTAGCTGACCCACGCAACTTCGTCTGCGTCACATAAATATAGCTTATAACCTTTCTCGATAAATCGACTATCCAACAGAAATTAAGCTAAATCGTAACAAACAAAAAATTATCTTTCCTCTTTAAAATATTAGTTTAGATGGTTTAGATTAGCTTAGATTATATTAAAGTGAGAATTACTAATAGGTATGTCTTACTGTTAAATAGACGATAACACCCTGTACTTGTAAACATTATGATGCAGTAAATATTTTGAATTTGAATTTCCCGTAGGCCAGCCAGATCCCCCGTACCTACATTGCGACGCACGAATTATTTTTCCGCGCGGATATTTTTACATTGCGATATCTTCTAAGATATTTAATTAAACTGTATAGAGTAAAGGGCACAAATATTCTATATTAAATTTCCGTTCTAACAAACACATTTATTTTGATATAGATTGATACCATATGGGTTAAATAAGCTTCGCAAAAAATAATTCATTTTAACCTAACATTTTAATAGTAAAAAAGGGTTACAGTGAGACAATCTTAAAAGATAGACATATGCTGTCGCGGACTTTTTTTTAGAACTTTTAAGGAGAAACAATTCCTTCATACATGATATTTACGTAACTTTAACTGTTTTCGCAGCGCACGCAACGGAAGCTCTCAAAAAGGAAATACCTTTTCCCGTTCTTGTAACATTTTTCATTTATGCTCCGCTTCTATTAGCCATAGCGTGATGTTATATAGCCTAAAGCCTTTCTCGATAAATGGACTATCTAACACAAAAAGAATTTTCCAATTCCAACCAGTAGTTCCTGAGTTTACCGCGTTCAAACAAACAAACAAACAAACAAACAAACAAACTCTTCAGCTTTATAATATTAGTATAGATTGTCGCAGCATAACTTGTTTGTTTTGTATGAATGACATTCGTGTTTAATTACAGAAAAAGCTAGTAGACAAGGATTACGTGTACAAGTCTAAGTACAGCGGCTGGTACAGCGTCAACGATGAGGCGTTCGTGCCTGAGACACATGTCAAGGATGAACTCAGGGATGGGGAGAATGTAAGATTATTTTTATTTATTTTCTAGCTGACCCGACGTCCGTTTTTCTATCACAGTATCTTCCTGCCCTTGACCCAATCTATTTATGGTCAGCGTAATATTCTGCTCTCCTCTCCCCTGTCAGACATCAAGGCATCATCTAATCCCTTCTCTTCCATATCATTCCTCATTCATTCATTCTTTAGCATTCCTTCACAATAGATTTTTTTTTATTAATTCATCAGCTCAACCTACGGATTCAAAACTATTTCATCTTTCAAGTTGGAAGCACCCAAACACGGCATACACGTCTCAAAATTTCATTGACATCGGTTATGTAGTTTCCGAGATAACCTTGTACGAACATAGTGCCTGCCTCGTTGGTTTAGTGGACCTGGGTTCGATTCCCAGGTTGGGAAAGTAATAATATAATAATAATAATATTCCACAACTATCACACAACGCCATCTAGTCCCAAGCTAAGCAGAGCTTGTGTTATGGGTACTAGACAACTGATAAACATACTTATATATTTCTAAATACATACATATTATAGATAAATCACACCCAGACACAGAACAAATGATCGTGCTCATCACACAAACATTTGTCCTGGGTGGGAATCGAACCCACGACCTCCGGCATAGCAGTTAGGGTCACTAACCACTAGACCAACAGGCCAGTCGATTGTGTTATTGGGTTATTCCATCAGGAATTACTAGCAGCCACGAAGTCTGAATTTGTCCCTGTTTGGTGGCAATAGGCTCACCCCAACTACACAGGTTTTATGCATAAATGGCGAAAAGAAGGAGTACAATAAATAAATTTGAAAAATATAAGCCTCTGCCTAAGCCTGAGGTGATTAAAGGCGTATTGTTATGTTTTTTTTTACTTTGCAGGTAAAAGTATCAATAGAATCCGGGCACAAGGTCGAATGGACAGAGGAAATGAACTACATGTTTAGACTGAGCGCTTTTAAATCACATCTACAGGAATGGCTCAAAAAAGGTATAAAAAACTTATAATAATTACTATAATTACAAGCTGTGCCCCCGACCTTCGTTCGCGTGGAATAATCTTCTCAATTTGAATGCGATTTTAATTATTTTTGCAAGAAACGCCTCTCCGAATTTGCGGCCTAAGTATTTTTCTAAAATAAAAGTAGTCCATGTTAGACCTCAGCTATCAAGGCCCGTTGTTTCGGAGATTAGCTAAAACAAACAGACAGTCAGATAAAAATGTGGCAAACGCATTCATTTTATATTACAAACATACATTAATTACAATTTTATTTATTTGTATAGATGTACCTACTGTTTATATGGGGATCTTACGGCTTAATCAGTTAATCCAGATTTAAAACTATCTGTGTGCCAAATTCGTGTATGAATGGCTACTTTACTTGATGTTTGTTCCTCACAGATGGCGTTATAACCCCATCCAAATTCCAGAAGCAACTCCAAGAGATGTTGGAAGCTGATGTGTACTTCCCCGATATATCGGTCAGTCGGCCGTCCAACAGAGTTCATTGGGCGATACGGGTATGTACTATATTTATAAGTTACCAATATTTGAATACGTTAGAACTATTATCTTTCTTTATCGTTTGGTCATCATTACTAAGCCTGGTGTCAGGCCTTTTACGCAACCCATGAGCCTTTGACTTGGCTTTATATATTTTTTTAGATGGGAGCCTATCATTCTCTACCTAACAAATCTAACAACCTGTGGCGACTAGCGACATCTATCGCAACACCTGCGTACTAACAAACGATCGACAGAAGTTCCTACATCGCGCTGTCAACATTATCCGCGACATAAGCCTATATAGGAGTTCCCGACTTACAACTGTCGGGCAGTTAGCCCACCGGACACAACACCCGTCCGCGAGGAGGATCCTCCCTTTTCTATGGGGGATGAGGAGCTTTACACCCTGTTCCCCCCAAACATCTATAAACCATCTATAAACTCATCATCTCTTAGCCTTTTCCTGTCCATGTTTGGATCGGTTTCCTATGTAACTAGATGCAACTGAATCCTAGTGCTTTAAAAAGAGCGACTACTTTTAAGTTTTTGGTTTTCGAGGAACAAGTTCAGAGGTCACCCAACAAACGTTGCTTTTCCTCGATTACGACCCGATCCTCATGCAACTGTTCTGTTCTAATCCTCGCCTCACAAATTACGGTATTTTCGTGTTTAGTTCAGCAAACGCATACATACAAAACTCAAGCCTTTTTCCCATGTAGGCAGAAATCGTAGAACGCGACCTGCTACGATCCTTGCATACTCTTTTTGCCCCGTCCACGTTCATACATACATGTGGTCATAGACGCACGCAGGTTGCGAGTACTGCGCCATGTAAACCTCTAAAACTTACCACCTTTCATCCCTCAGGTACCAGACGACGAAGAACAAAGCATATACGTGTGGCTGGACGCTCTCATCAACTACCTCACAGTGGCTGGCTATCCTGACGAGACACGGATGAAGGAACTGCGCGCCTGGCCTGCAGATGTCCATGTTGTGGGGAAGGATATACTCAAGTGCGTTTGGTTTATTTAAATGTATTTGTTTTCTTTCGTACATTAAGTCGTGAAAAATGTAATTTTCAGTGATTTTTCAGTCCGGAGCCTGGTCTTGTGCTCTGTTGATTTCTAACAGGCTCACCCACTATTAAATGGTAGTAAACCTCTGCTAAACCCTTCGGTAATACCAACCGATAAAAAAAAATACTCTAGCAACAGAAGTTGACGGCTAAAAAACTTAATCAAACAAAGAAACTCACCGACTTCAGTCGAAATCGGTTTTTTTTTGCATTTTTTTTTTGTTGAGATTTGCAACAATCGAGTCTTAAAACTCTAAACAAGCCACTTACTAAACCTAACCGTTTTTCTCAACTCACCAGATTCCACGGCATATACTGGCCAGCCTTCTTAATGGCCATCAAATGGCACCCGCCACGTCGTCTGGTCTGCCACTCGCACTGGACTGTGGATGGCAGCAAGATGTCCAAGTCTCTGGGCAACGTGGTATCTCCTCGGGGTAGCGTCGTGGGCAATGAGGCACTGAGGTATCTACTGCTGAGGGAAGCTACGATGTCCAGTGATGCTAGTGAGTAATTTTACAGTAAGATCGCCATATGGCCAAATGGCTAGACAAAACCCAGGCCAAACCAAGGCCTGTATATTGATGAAATGATGATGATGAGGACTGATGATAATGTAGCTTCTTTACATTTGCCCTACCTTTTCAGACTACAGCGAAACAAAACTAATAAATGTAGCGAACTCTGAGCTAGCGGACACGCTCGGCAACCTGGCGTCGCGTTGCTGTGGCGTGGCTCTCAACCCGCGCCACGAGTTCCCCACGCTACACGCCGCAGAGCTGCCCGCTGTCGCCGCCAACCAGCATGCTGCCTTGCTCATGGACTATGTCGAGAGTCTATCTGGTAAGTGGACTCACCTTGGTAAAATATGGAACAGTGTTGGTCCTATGATTGAACCTAGTGGGACACTAAACAAAAAAATGACAGCCTGAATTAAAATTTGTTGATTGTGGAGACTGTTGTTAATTGCATTGGATTTAATGCTGGTGAGCAACAAAACACGTTGCACATAACGCAAACAAACAGTCACACATAACAATAGAATATACTACACGTCCTTCAATGTGTTCAAACGCTTCAGTGAATTCGATGAAAACTACAAAAGTAAATAAACTAAGAAGTCTTCCTAATACACACCTGTGTCCTTATTCTAATGATCTTTGACATAGCACTACCCGTAACCTCATAAAAATATCAGTAATTTCTTTCCCCCACAGAAATATGCCACACTCACTACAAAAACTACCAATTCTATAGAGCAGTGGACGCCGTTATCAAAGTGTTACACGTCGCGAACCTCTTCTTTGAAAACACCAAGCCTTGGGAATTACGCAAACAGCCAGAAAGTCAGAAAGAACTAGACGTTATTCTACACATTACCATGGAAACGCTCAGAATATGTGGAATAATCTTACAGCCAATCATACCGGAAATGACGACACATTTATTAGATAAACTACAAATTGGTAAGGATTGTCGAAGCTGGCAACACTGTGAGACGCCATCTTGGAGGCTCAAAGGTGCCATCTATGAAACTAAGAACATTCAAAGCGGGAAGTTTGTTTTGTTCCAAAGAGTTTATCACAAGAAGGTTGCACAGACTGATCAGAAAAAGAATGTCCCGGCTGAACAGACAAATGTACAAGAAAAGAAGAAAAAAGCTCAAAAGAAAAAAGTCACAGCTGCATAGTTTAGTTTGAAATTTTATTGTAGAATTTGGTTAGAAACGGGTTTTAGAATTGAATTAGAATAATAGTCGAATTCTAAAGTAAAGCTACCAATTTAAAGTTTATTTAAGCTTTATCGTATGTTTTACACCTGTAAGTATCTAAAAACATGTCAAAGTGATTACTTGAGTAAAAGTAAAGTTAGAATTCTGAGCATTGCTTTATTTGACTGTTCTTACTTCTTCTAAATTCTTGCCTATTGCATAAAAATGTTTGTTTAGGTAATACTTAAGCGCAAGAAATTAAAAACACAAACTACTTAGTGATTACTTGTACACTTGTACTCAAGTAATCACTTTAACTTGTTTATAAATACATGTATTAGTGTTCAATCGGTTTAGAATACAGATTATACAATCATATCAAAATATTTAAAGGAAACAGTTTAAAAAATTAACATAGCATAGAGAGACTTGAAGTGTGTGTTTCTGTTGTGTGCAATATTAAAAAGCCATATTAATACCAACGAGTTTAGTGTGTGTGTTATGAGCATTTTATTTATTTCTTTGGGTCGCTTATATCACAAATCAGATAGCATTTAGCGCTGAAGCTGTTTTTATTTTGAGAAGAGAAAGAGGAAGCTAGTGTTTTTTCTGCTCTGTTTACTGAAATTTTTACTTTACAGCATTTCACGTTTAAGTGTCTAATCAAAAACAATATTGGAGTTGAAAAGTTTATACATTTTCTAACATTTCTTAGAATCTGATTTTATAGGATTTTGATGACCCACTCTTCAATTATATTGTAGTTATCCTATTTAGATATTTATCGATTATCTTCATTCTCTTTATGCATCTATTAGTCTTGTATATTGTGGTAATCATCAATTGACTATTGTTCGCTACTCATTTTTATAGAAAAAATATATATTTAAAATTAACGAAAAGACTGTTATTTCTTCTAGAGTAATAATTTGCTTCCTTATTAGCTAAAGGTAAAATTCCAAAGGAAACCGAAAATATTTAGTTTCCATCGATTTGCCTTTGGAATCGTACCTTGGGTGGAAGCGCCAGGGCAGCTCGCAGAATTCAGATTTTAATGACCATTCAAATTCCAGTATAAGCTGGTCTCGCATTGTATAGGATTTCTGTACAGTGCGAGATCAGCGTAAACTGGAAATGTATAGCTTGATGTGTAGCCGTCTGTACTTGCAAAAACGAAATAAAATTGGGATTTCGCGGGCTACCCTAGCGCTTCTACCAATATGTATTTGAGATTTTGATCTTGATTAGTTTTAAGTAGAATAGCTTGTGGTGCATTTTAATAATTCTGATTTTAATTAGACGATGTTCTGTCCAACTGTTATTTATGTTTAATAAAATGTTGAATTTGAATCATGAATGGTTGTTTACTTTGGCATCAACATCAATGGCGAATATTCACTCACCTTCGTTTTACCGATGATATAGTCATCATGGCTGAATCGCTGGAGGATATTAACACAATGCTCAGAGACCTCAGTAACGTTTCTCAACAGGTGGGTCTTAAAATGAACATGGACAAGACGAAAGTTGATGTCGAATGTCCGTGTTCCACCCACCCGTACCGGTAATTGTTGGGAGCGATTCTCTCGAAGTTAACAGTTTGTCCTAGGTAGACATAAAACTAGGCAGATCTAACTTCGACAAAGAGTTCGCCCGAAGAATCCAACTCGGATGGGCAGCGTACGGGAAACTACGCGACATCTTTTCGTCCAAAATTCCGCACTGTCTTAAGACGAGGGTCTTTAACCAGTGTGTGTTGCCAGTGATGACTTATGACTCAGAAACATGGTCATTAACTTCTAGCCTCTTAGAGAAGCTCACGAGTCACGCGTAGATATATGCTCGAATGCTTATGGAGAGAGCTATGCTCGAAGTTTCTTTGTGCGATAATAAGATCCGAAATGAGGAAATCCGCCCAAGAACCAGGGTCACCGACATAGCTCTCAGAATATGCAAGTTGAAATGGCAAGGGGCAGGCCACATGGCTCGAAGAACCAACAACCGATGGGGTAGGAAGGTTCTCGAGTGGCGACCACGAACCGGCAGACGCAGCGTTGGTAGGCCTCCCACCAGGTGGACCGACGACATCGTGAGAGTCGCCCACAACCGATGGATGCAAACGGCAGGCTGCCGTTCTGTATGGCGTTCTATGGGGGAGGCCTTTGTCCAGCAGTGGACGTCTTATGGCTGATGATGATGGTTGTTTACTACTCTACCCATAAATCTTTAATAACATCGAAGCGAAATCCCTCGCCCTCAAACTATGCAAGTTAGTTGACACTCGTGAATTCCCATTACTTTGGGGCCCGGGTAATTATTAACTTAGAGTTAATGTGAGCCTAAGGGTTGCTGCACCTACTGGCTGCGGGTTGGTCACAAAGATACCGCAGCCTCGACAAAGGGCTAAGAAGGAACATGGGTGGTTTTTGGTTAGTAGAAAAACCACCCATGTTTCTTCTTAAACCATTATGTCTGGGGCCGCGACACAACACTCCCTTCCGCTGCGCTGCGCCCACAGCGGGAGGAGTCATTTGATGATTTTCCACCCACAAATTAAAAGAAGGGTTGCTGCACTTCGGTTAGCAGCACTCAATCAAACATTTCCACGCTCCTATTCTTTTCAGTCGTTTAGAACCGTCTGCTAGAGAGAGAAACAGAGGCAGTTGGAAAAGTGCGATTCATTGGTAGATGAGGCACAACCCTTTTGTTTTGTTGTAAAACCCTGTTTTTTCTCTCTTGGAGAAAAATGATAAAGAAATTATACATTACTAGCTGACCCGCGCAACTTCGTCTGCGTCACATAAATATAGCTATAACCTTTCTCGATATATCGACTAAATTAAGCTAAATCGTAACAATAAAAAAAACTTATCTTTCCTCTTTATTAAAATAGTTTAGATGGTTTAGATTAGCTTAGATTATATTAAAGTGTGAATTACTATAGGTATCTCTTACTGTTAAAATATACTATATCACTCTGTACTTGTAAACATTATGATGCAGTAAATATTTTGAATTTGAATTTCCCCGAGGCCAGTCAGAATCACCCGTACCTACATTGCGACTTGCCGCGCGAATATTTTTACATTGCGATATCTTCTAAGATATTTGTTTAAACTGAATAGAGTAAAGGGCACAAATATTCTATATTAAATTTCCGTTCTAACAAACACATTTATTTAGATATAGATTAATACCATATGGGTTAAATAAGCTTCGCAAAAAATAATAATTTTTAACCTAACAGTTTAACAGTAAGAAAAGGTTACAGTGAGTCAATCTTAAAAGATAGATATATGCTGTCGCGGACTTTTTTTTAGAACTTTTAAAGAGGAACAATTCCCTCATACATGATTTTCTCGTAACTTAAACCGTTTTCGCAGCGCACGCAACGGAAGCTCTAAGAAAAGAATTTTCTTTTCCCGTTTTTGCAACATTTCTCAAATATGCTCCGCTCCTATTGGTAGTAGCGTGATGTTATATAGCCTATAACCTTCCTCGATAAATGGACTATCCAACACAAAAAGAATTTTTCAAATCCAACCAGTAGTTCCAGAGTTTATCGCGTTCAAACAAACAAACAAACAAATAAACAAACAAACTCTTCAGCTTTATAATATTAGTATAGATGTGACCCGAGATAATACACATTTTTTACGACCTTTATTATGATATAAGTTTTATTTTTCAAAGCCTAATATAACTCAAGTAAAACGATTATTTAGCCATCATTTGGACACATGTCTTTGCGATTTAATTGGATGCAGTGAAGTGTAAGTAATCGTTTATCGCATGCCCGACATATCATGATCGAAGAGTCAACTATGTAATACATTTTTTTCAAAATTTAAATCCGTTCCATGTACGAATAAAACGCACGAGACGACGACGACGACGAGACTATCGGGGTAACCTCGCCTTAATACTTGGCTTCTTCTTGTCTATTGGGAATCACTTTCAATCTGGTCTCTTTTTCATGTAACATGGCATTACTAGCGCTATTTAAAGCTTACTACATGTCCATACTTAAAAACATATTTCTCAAGCTAAAAGGATTCAAAGAAAACACACATTCTATATCGGAGTCAATTTATTTACGAATATGCTTATTAAATAATAATATTTGCATCAAAATACTGCAATAACGACTAACAGTATGAAGGAAAGCTAACCATAACTCTATTAAGCTAGATACAGCAACGCGTTGCGGTTGCATTGCAACCGAACACGCAACACGATGCAGTAGCATGATACACGATCTACTTCGGGATGTTTCGGCTCACGCAAATTGCCGAATGGAAAGAAGATGGCGGTTTGAAATGTCATTTTTTTTTCTCTTTTCGTATTTATTGAGCTACAAAATTAAATTTTTCTTTACATTAATTGTTAATATTTTTGTACTCAATACTTAAAACCTCGTGAGGCAACATGTACTAGAAACTAACATTCTACGACATGTAACAACCACCAAACCGCATTTTGCTCGTATGGGGGACTATAGCCCACTCCCAAGCATAGAGAGGATGCCTTATTCCCAGTAGTGGGATCAACATGATCGGTCATCTTCGGAATCCCGAAGTTAGCCGAAGTGACGGTGTATCATGCTACTGCACTTCAATACACTTAGTCGAAAATGCATCAAATGAGTATGATACAGGTATGTTTACTAATTAATTAATCATTATTATATATAAATTCTTACAAAAATTCGGTGACACATACATTTTTGCTTAAATGCTTATTTTTAAAACTGTTATCTGTGAACGTCGTTGTAACAAGAAACACCATTATTTAATCTATTTTTAGAAGTTACATTGGTACTAATAAAACTATCTGTCATAAGAATATATTGGCATTAATTTCACTGTCTTTTATATAAAGTTATTTATAATTCTAATACAAAATGGCAGCGACTATTTGACGTACATTTCTACTTTTGTATGAAATTTTTTATGATCTATTAGAGTATAAAGTAAAAAATCTGTCATGTACGTCAAAAACTCGCCTCTATCGACGTTGTATTAAGGCTCGCTTTCGTTTAAAACAATGTTCACAGATAACACGCTAGCTCAATGACTTTGCCCTAAAAGTAACGTTCGAATACTAAAGAAATCTGTACAATTGAGCTCCCAAGTTGAGCATTGTTGAGTTTAGCTCAAACCGAGCATTTAGCTCAACTTACGTGCATTCTGATATTGACTCTACAACATATACAGTTTTAAAATAAACTGTCCTTCTATACTAACTTAAATAAAAATGCATTATGGATGGTAACACTATAACTTATATGACAAGCTATAAGATAATATACACATCTAGTTAATAGAAAGAGACGGAAAATAGAGTGACCCTTATAACTGAGTGGGAGAGTCGAAGATGGCACGGTCACACTATGTTTCATCTCTTTTCTTCTTAATAGTATTGACGACTATATCAATAGCCAAATCTATGTGCGTATATATATTTTATGGTACAAATTCATAGCGAGTGGACATTGCATAGAAAAGTACAAAGATTAACAAGAAAAAGTTTGCGAAAAATCTAAATTTTACATCGCCCGTAAAAATCACTACATTAAATGATTTTTGAGAATATTTTAACAGGATTTTTATAAGCGATTGAGTACATCAGTCAACTTGTAACAAAATTGACAACATAGTATTTCGTTTATATAACAAAAATAAGGTCTTAGAGTCAATATCGGAATAATTGCTTAAATCGAATAGGAGCGTGAAGCGTTGAACGGCTTCACTCGTTCCATTCACTCAATCAAATATTATTTATTAGTAACAGAGACGCTGACTGCAAATCCAAAGTTTTCGGGACGGAGGTTTTTATATTTTAGTATTTTTCTGTGACTTTAAAATGTCTCAGAAGATAGTACGGGTCTAAAATGTAGCTCATTTTCTACATTTTACCCATTTAAGAGTATTTGTGTTTAACAAAAATGGCTATTAATTTCCAACATTAGTTTGGAATTACAGTCAACCCACCACTTTTGTATGAGTGAACGAGTGAATCCATTCATTTTGTGCGAATAAAACATAAAATCGTAGCGAAATGACTTGTCTTACAAACACGATTACCCTTGCGTGCCTAAAGGCGCTACGCTTCGGCTATTTCCGTGAACATTCGTGTGACTTCGTAGATGGAAATTCCAAGATGGCTACCGATGTTCAGGGAGCGAAGCATAGCGTCTGAATGACGAAAAAACTGGGAGGCAAGTTATGAAAGCGTGTGGCAGAGGCGGAGAGTTTTATAAACACAGTTTGTATTCCCCTTTTAAGAGAGAATACAACTGCTATGTAGAACATAGCAGATTTCTTTAGCATTATCGTCTTGAAAGAAATCTGCAACGTGTTTCTCTTGTAATGATTTTATTCCTACATTGATTGCTTTCTAATTTATTTTCATCCACCCTAATGCTCAAAATTCCCAATTATCCACAATACCGAATGGGTCAGCCCCAAGTAAAACAAAACACATTATTTTTACACTAAATTACCACCAAAATGGCCTTCTACGTCTAACCTAATTTCATATGGATTCCATGATTTCATTTTTAGTATCGCAAGCATTTCGTTAAAAACTACTAATAATGTTAGTAATAGCTTCTTAAAACTAATTCTTTTGTTACGGCTTAACCAAGCCAAGTTTGGAACATTTATCAAACCCGTAATAATTTGTCAAAAAATCCTTCTCTTCAGAACATTAGTTAGCTAACATTCCTATCTTTCGTTTTACATGGCTTTTTATAGTCCTTAGTGCCGTCAAGCTATAGTTCCTTCACAGTTTTTTACCTCTATCTATTAAGTTGGCTAACCGGGAGTTAAAAATGGCTGCTTTAGCAAATCATAATAGGATAATAATATGAATCACTGGTCTCGAGTTCGTACCCAAGAAACATGCTTTTAATTATTTGTCTAATTATCATTTAGGTATCACTTTCTTCGGTGATGGAAATCATCGATGAGATTGTCAGCATCATTAGCCAAGTCAGAGCCCGAAAGGCATAAGAAGTCTGACATCAGATTATGTACTAACCACACAGTAAACAAGAAGAATATGAATCACATTAAAATTCTTAAAATCGTCACAGATGCAGTTAATAATATGAATGGTCACTTTGTGACTATTTTACGAATTAGAACGCAACTTCATATTATAATTATTATTCGATTATGATTTTGCTGAAGTAGCCATTTTAGGTCCCCTGAGGGTTCTGAATTGTTAGCAACCAATTAGGCATTGTATAAACACAGTATATTTCAAATTTCATTCAATTTGAACCAGTAGTTTAAGAATTATAACTAATCAAAGTTCCTTAATTTTGTCACTCTTAACGACTTAAAACATTTAGTTTTCCGCTGTTAGCCAACTTAATAGCGGTAAATAAACCTTGAAAAGCCATTAAATTCCTTTTAAAACCCGTTCCCTGTCACACGCGATCTGCCTCCGAAAAAGACAACAGGCATCGAAATATTCAATAACAATAAAAGTTTACACATCAAAATGCATCAATACTTAATTCTAAATACAATACAAACATTGGAAGTGAATTGGCAATGTACAGTAAGACGAAAAAGTTTATTCCAATAATTTGTGCGACATTTTTTTTTATTCACAATCTTATAGGGAAGGGTACTGGGTATCTTAGTACCCAGATTTTTTTACAAACAAAAATTGGGTACCAAGATACCCAGTTTTTTTTTTACAAATAAAATTAACTTTTTCTCATTTCCTCTATTCCTTACGTAACATCTCGTTTTTTTTCTTAATTTTAGCACTATCACGACAGACGAAAAACAACTAAATACATAGATTCCATAGATTTCTTCTATTCGTTTCGTTTATTATTGCTCGATTATACACTATCTAGCTTTTAAGTGACTTATATGAGGCGGATGACTTGTTTATATTTATCTATACAGGCTTACTAAGTAGTCGTTAGAGGTTTTTGCTATAGTTATTGCTTCTGATTTGTATCTTTTGAGGCTACATTATATAAACTCATGTCTCTTACTCACGGGCGTAGACAAAAACTACAGAGCTGTTACGTGACACTAAATCTGTTTGTTATTCCTCTCTCTTCTGCCCCAAAATACATAAATAAGGTACGGTACCAATAACGTCTACTTAGTCAACTCGCAAAGCACGGACATTAATATCTGATTTCTTAACATTCGTAATAATATTGCATAACAGGTTTAATTCTCAGCTAAACATGATACTCCCATCTCTTCACGGTTAGCTTAGAATTATCCCATCCCTCCGTGGCTCTCTCTCAAACGTTCATAAAGCCATCTTTAGGAAATATTTAAGTATTATATCTCATCAGCATTCATAGAAAATAAACTTTCAAAAAAACCTTTCTAACTATAATAATATGTAAACGTACGTATGTATCATAAAAATGTATATAATAAGTCCGTAAAAAGTATATACTTTGACTACTTGGTAAAACAAACATCCCTTCTAAAATGTTAGATTGGCATCGATATTTAGTTTTGTTGGTGACATACAAACGTTTAAAGATAAACTATTTTGTGTGTATGACAAGAGTTAAAATCAATTTATCGATACAAAACTATCGTTTTGCCCAACACTATTATCTATCGACACTTCACCAGCATCACAAACAACCCTATAAAATATATAATTACAAAAAAAAAACTTTCGATGAATAATAATATCAATATTGAAAGACTACTCACAATAATTGTAAGATGATAAATAATAATAATATAAAATACATGTAAATAATAATAACGTTATAATAATAATAATGTTTGTTCGTGTAATACTCCACGGTTATTATTGAGCTAAATGCATTATGGTTACAGATTTACGGCATAATATCAGTCATCCATACGAGAAGTATTTGGCTGCACTTACAAAGGTTTGACAAATATTAGGCAGAAGAAAACAACAAGGGTTTCAGTTGAGGATTCTTCATGGGAAATGTTCTAGATTTCGCCATAAGAGAGAAATCACTTACTACGGGATTCTATTTTATCGGTAACCCAATATTCTGTATTCTTACGTTTGCTAATTGTTAACTATTTACAACAGAATCAGGCATTTAGCATACCCAAGTCTAGTTTTTAGCCCAACTGTCACAAATGTTGGTCAAAACTTTGTAAATGTATCCAAATCGTTTTCGTTAGCACCAGCCCGGCGAGCACGGCCTACAGTGACATGGCATGAGTCACACATTTTATCACAGTTTGGGCGATAAAACCGTTTTGTCTTAAATGCTAGCACGGCGGCGTAAGATAATTTCTTGATATGTGATACAACTTCTTGACGTCTAGTTGGGACTCATAAGTCTTATTTGCTAATATGGGCGCACCCATTTTGTAACAAATGTCACATTTTGACAGATGAATATGCTCGTTTATATCACGTTCGTTCGGAGGTGGTGATAAAAGTAAATTAAAAATAGAGAGTTTTACATCAAATAAAACTTACCTATTATTTTTTCATCAATATCCGGAATCCATCTTGAGTCAAACACCTATCTTTCAGCCTGTTGACAGCGTTTCCTTAGCCTCTCCGCTGGTGGCGCCCTCTATGCTTACCGTTGGTACTAAGTATTTCAAGCGCGCATCGGGTGATCACCCAATTTATCGTCATTATGGAACTCATGATGCACCAGGTAGACCTTACCTGGATTCCGGATATTGATGAAAAAATAATAGGTAAGTTTTATTTGATGTAAAACTCTCTATTATTTGTTTTGTATCAATATCCGGAATCCATCTTGAGTGATGTGTTTGTTATCACCTGGTGCGCTAAAAACCCAAAGACGCTATAATGTGTTTTAGGATGTAGACTATTGGGTTAATAAAAATTGTGTAAATGTATTACAATAATTAATCTGGTATGAGTATGACACTACTTTTAGTCATAATAATATAACAAAAGAAATGGTTTCGAAAAATAATTATTAGGTATTAATGAACAGGATCAAAATAATTAGACAAGGATGTAGAATGATTGGGAACATTTGAATCATTGTGATTTAACAGTTCTCTCTGTGATCAACAGGAAAATTCTCTACGAAATTGAGAGAAACCACTGCGGATCTTACTGATCCTGGAGTTGCATCTATACCAGCACATTTTAAAGGAGATCTCACTCATCCACCAATAACAGTTCTAGAAGCAGGTTTAATATTCCTTCTAGCTGTATAACAAAAGATTTATATTTCCTCGACTGTTTGAAGTAATACATATTAATTATCTCAACCAAAAATTGAAAAGATTTAATTTCCTATCCGAGTGTTCTCCAACCAGACTGTCTGTGGTTAGGGTTGTCTGTTTTAGAACCACATGCTGGCCACAACACAATAGAGGAATCTTTATCGACTAAGCTAGTGCTATCAATTCGCAATAGAGTAAGGTCGTGAACCCTACGACCTGATGCTAACAATAAAAGAGAAGCCACGTGACTTGATACTTGAAATATATTATTTTCATCAAAATCATAAGCACTCATGTGTTGCCATAAAACTTTAGGGTTCCAAATAGGTGGCTTAGCAGATTTCTCTCTTGCTACAGAAATGGCTTGCTTTAAGAAGAAATTTGACGACAAATCAATACTAGATGTATAACAGATTTGTGTAGTCACAGTGTAAATGTGCTGAATATTGAGCTACCTGATCCGCCTTAGAGTATTTAAAATTAATCGAATGGGAGTCATACTACCGCTTCCATCTGCGCCACACTGGTCTGTAATTATTGATTGTGGATCCTCTCCAGCTTGACATAAAGAATTTTTGTTCTTGATCTGTCCAGTCCGTCAAAATATCTTGCCACCCGAAATCATCCATGTTTCCAAGTGTAGGTCTTGCAGTTGTGGCGGATGCGTCCCTGTTCTCTTGTCTATTAGAGTGCAGGCTAGATCTGGAATCAGGAAAGGGGGATGTCGCGCTCGCCGTTGAACATCTACCTGCCAAAATACCTTGCTCCACTTCAGGGCAATTAACATATATAGTGGTGGCTGGCTTGGTTCAGGTGCTGGAGAACTCGGGGAATCATATTTGGTGGTGGGAACAACCAAGCTAGGTCGTAGTGTCACTGACGACAGAATGCATTGTGATGTTGGGCTTTCTGATCGTTGACGTCCAATGATACGTACTTTGATACTATGTGGGCTGTACTCGACGCGAAGAGGTCTTTCTCCGGCGTACCCCACATTCGAAAAATTGTTGTCGTTACTGTCCTCGTGAGGTGCCGTTCTGGACAAGCCTTCTGCCGAGAAAGAGACCTCGGTATTGAACCTGCCCGGAAAATAATGTGCTGTCAGATGAATGTTCTGCTTATCTAGAACAGCAAGAAGCTATCGAGTTTGATGAAGCAGTTTCTTGGATTTTATGCCGCCCTCCTTGTTTATGTACGAGACTACTGTCTGATTGTCGGTTTGCAGCAGTATCTGTGCATCTTGGAGTTGCTGCTGGTTCTGACATATAGCTGCTTAAACGGAAAACATCTCTTTTTTGTTGAAATGCCATGTCTTTTAAGAATTTGTCCAGGTTCTCACAATATTTGTGTCGCCGAGTTGAGCGCCCCACCCGATGTCTGATGCGTCCGTGGTCAAGAGTTGTGACGTCACCGAGCTCAAGTGTATATTGGCATCGACATTCTTATGGCTTGACACCACCACTCCGTCTCTGATCGCGCTGGTTGAGGGAGAGTGATCGATCGATACGGGTGTTTCACCGACAGCTGTCGACTGTAGTATTGCAGAGTACGACAGTGAAGGCGACCTCTCGGAGTCACAAACGTTACAAAGTTGAGTCTCCCCATTAGAGTTTGGTACTGTTTGAGGGACCACTTTGGTAACGGAAGCTGTTGGTGAAGTGCTTTGCGTAGCGTTAGACACTTCAGTTCCGACAGGGACTTTGCGTTGCGTTATTGTGTCCCATGTAATGCCGAGAAACTCGAGGCATTTTGTCGGAACCAGAACAGACTTTTCGTAGTTGATTGTCCAGCTTAGTAAACGTAGTATCTTTATTGTGAATGCGATGTCGTCTTCCAACTCCGCTTTTGACTGGTTGGCCAAAAGAAAATCATCTTAATAAACTATGCACCTGATCTTGTGACTCCTCAGGAATTCGGTTATAGAGGCAAACGTTCTGGGTGCCGATGAGAGGCCGAACGGCAAGCACGTCATTTGAAGTAGTTGATGTTGACGTGAGTTTTGATGATAATTTAGCCTCAGGAACCGGCGATGTTGTTGGCCATTGGTACGTGGAAATATGCTTGACTCAGATTTAGTTTGGCCATCCAATTTTGATGATGTAAAAAACTTGGTACCCGAAAGTGACTGAATAGTTGAAATGGCTTAGCTAATTAAATACGAACTGGTTCAGTTTTTTCATATTGAAAATGTGTCAGAAGGTCCGATCTGACTTGGGTACCAGAAAGAACGTTGAAATCTAACTGGGCGTCAGTTCTGCAGGTTCTAGTACCCCGACTCGAGCATAGTTTGAATTTGTTTGGACATATTGGGAGAGGTTTTGGTTCTGTAACATTTCAGAACTGTGGGACTCGGAAATATTAGTGGTGGTCTGAGTATGAAGGGTATGCGTGCCCCGTTCAACAGTCGGCGCACCCAGATTGCTACAAACAAACATATTGAATTTGTCTTAGACAGCCGCCTTGAAATGTCCGACAGTCATTCGCGACGCTTGTTTTTAGGGATAGCATGCGATTGCGATGTCTTACCCTTTGATTTATATCGGTGGTTACTTGATCGGTTTTTGTTTTGGTGTTAAGCGTTTAAGCCCTTTGGTCTTTTATTAAAGTTATCTCGACTCAACGAACGGCGCGAAAAACGACGCTATAATGACGATAAATTGGGTGATCACCCGATGCGCGCTTGAAATACTTAGTACCAACGGTAAGCATAGAGGGCGCCACCAGCGGAGAGGCTAAGGAAACGCTGTCAACAGGCTGAAAGATAGGTGTTTGACTCAAGATGGATTCCGGATATTGATACAAAACAAATAATATAAGTATATTTTTCTGCTTACTACTGCATCAAATGGCAGTAAATTATTATAATTATGTTCTTGCCCGAAGGCAAGAGGTCCAAAGTAGGAAAATATTCCGAAGAAACATTTGGGACTCCTCTAATCCGTTCGAGTTATTTCACTTCAAAAATTTCACAATATATTTCAAAACAAATCACATCAAACTTTTTTACAATTTAAACAATATTTTTTTGAAACGTTTATTAAAGCAATAACATGAAAATTACATATAATGTAACAAAATACTTCAACTTCAACTCTCTATTAATTCATGGCTTTTGTGGAAGAACAAAATACTTAATAAAACCTATTTTTTAAAAGAGGTCAATCAAATTATATTATTAAGTTATCTTCAGATGAGTCGTTTCCGTCCGTATCATCATCGTTAATCTCGGACTGATACGACTGTTTGGTACCAAATAATTCCACTAGAAAAATCCACTAGCCACTAAAACCGATATTTGTCCGCTAAAAGGTAAGTCAAAACCACCAGATTTAGTGGAAAATCCACTAAGTTGGCAACACTGCGCGTACGTGTTATGTCAAAAATGAATTAGTACCCAAGAAAATTAAAAAGTTGTTTAACTGTATGAACTGTGCTCTTATACACGTACTTTTTTATTTGGTCGCCTATTCAGATGGTCATAGACATTTTTATTTTTTTAATATACTAGGTCACACTATGAAGTCAGCAACAAGAAAGACAAGTCGCGTCTTAAATTATATCACATGTGGTACCCGTGCTAGCATTTAAGACAAATTCTAAGACATGACATAATTTATAACGTCTTGTCACCAACGTCTTGGGTACGCCCGTGCTCGCCCCGCTGTAAGGGTCAGTAACGTTTGACGTCACATTTTAAAAGGGCGGCTGTAGAATTTGATTCTTGACGTCAAAGTTTACATACTAGACAGTAAATAAACTTTGCATTCAAAACTTTATCTTGATTTCCACCAAAAAAATGTAAACCCATACAGTTGCCAACGTAAAAAAAAAATGAACTAAAAACTAAATTGTTCATGTTTTTTCCAAAAGGTCACACTAAGTTGTTTTACGTATCGTCAACATTGTAATATTGTCTTCGCTTGCTAATGTTGTTTTTATACCTATTTCCAGTTTGATTGTTTCAAAAATATAATTTTATTGGGTCTGAAGTAAAATAAGGGTTGGACAACTTATGTATTACCTTATTTCAGGAAAAGTTTTAGCCTAAAATTACCACAAATGCATGCAATGCAATGCATAAGCAATGTACCTACACTCATTTATGTAACCCACAGCTACCCAGAAAATAATAATTTTTCAATTGTTGCAATTAAAATAAAACTAACTTTTGAGTGACAAAGTTACTTCAAAGACTAAAACTTCAAGATAAACAAAAATAAGTAACAAAACAACATTCGCAAGCTCTCGTACATTCAGAAGTTCGAAGTCGATACCCTAGAGCCCATACGTACAAGGGGCAATGCATCACATTTTTACGAATACAGGTTCATTAACAATCAATTTACACCCTTACTATGATTATTTTGCGAGTTTTCTTAGGGTCTGAAACCCTTGTTCATAAAGTGGTATAAATTGTATCCGAAAATTTCTAAAATAAGCTATTTCGGATATCAACATTGGCTAATTTTCACCGTTCACTGTTAAGTCAAGAAAAACAAGTTTCTCCACTCATTGTCTATGTATTTTTTTTTAAATGTAGAAATCAGTTTTTTGTCAAAAAATGCACTGCTTGCTGCAACATTTTGATACTGAAAACGTAGAAATTTTACGTCTTATACTATCATGTGTGTTTAAATACAATAATAAAGTGTGTTTGTGTGATAAAATCTAAGGTGTAAATGGCTATTTTTGTTACAATCTCATTTTCGTCATTGCTCAGTTTCAAGGGCAGGAAGTATTGCTCCAAACTCATTCACTACAATACCATGATTTTCTGTTCAAAATCTTAATTTTGAGCGTCAATAACTACGTTACAACTCTAACTATCCAGTTTTATATGCTTCTAGTGAGACTTGCCTGTCAGATATTTCAGCAAAATGATAAACTTTTCTGCTTACTTGAAAGTGCTGTCACGTTTTTCATAGAAGATAATATTCTATGTTTTTTCCGGCAGTGTGTCGCCTTGGGGTGTCATCGTATGGTTACAGTGCGGGCGGTCAGCTGGTGGCTGGGGGGGTGGGGGTGGTCGCGGGGGGGGTGAGGGCTGGCTCTGCAGGCGCGGGGGGGACAGGGGGGACGGGGGGGACAGGGGGGGCGGGGGATGATGGCAGCAGTAGGTGCTCTGGTACGGGGACGGCGCGTAGTCGGGCTGATATCTTCTTTTGTGGACATAGTACCTGTGGAAGAAATATACAAGTTGAATATGCATAGTTTTATTAGATGAGCTGCACTCAAGCATTTTTATAGTCGAGTAGCAAAATAAACTTCCACCTTAGGTAAGAAGCAAAAATCAAGCCGACCAACTATAAAAGTAATACATATTGTTGATCGTGAATTTTTTCTACAGACGTTTTGTTTCGGTCGCACTTATATTTTTTTGCCTTTAGCTTGCTTGAATACAGTCATATGAAATTTAAAAAAATACTTTGTTCATTGCAATTACACTTAACTGCCGCACGTATGTCATATCTTTACTAAGTAACAGCCTAAAGTATTCTGTTACAACAGCCCGCTGACAGCGCGCCACACTAGACAGCCAACCCGCCATAGCCAAGCTACCATAGCCGGGTCACCATAGCCAAGCTACCATAGCCGGGGGGCTACCATAGCCGAGCCACCATAGCCAAGCCACTCTAGCCGGCCCAATGACAGCCGAGTCATGCCACCGCCATAACTACCGGACGCCTCCGGTGGGGATAAACCTTTATAATGCCCTGCAAGCTCATTTTCGCGGTCTTGTCGCACTCGATTGTAATAGTTGTAAGGGGAAGCTCTGCTCTGCCCGAATAAAGTTATAATAAGATAAAGGCTAGATAGTGGTAATGGATCAACATACCCTCCTGGCGAACAAGAAGCATCCCTTCTCCTCTTCAGGCGTCGTAGTGACCGGTACTAGCTGTAGATCTACCGTCGCACACTCCTTACTGTCTTCACCTGCAAACAATAAGATATAAATAATAGTATATTATGCAACTAATGAATAAAGGACGGATTTAAAGCGAGGGCCGAGGGATGAGTCCCGAGCAAGTGAAGGATTCTAATGATTGAATCACGAACGCAGCGAGTGATTCAACTGTTAGAATCCTGAACGACGCGAGTGATTCATGGCCCTCGATATAAATTCGTACTTTATTCAGGAGTTGCATACTATACTTTATACCATGACTACTAGTTTCTTAATAGCATCACACGAGTGTTGTAATGCCTAATTATGTATAGTTGCATACACTAATTTATCTACCCGAATATCATAAGGGCTCTATGATGGGTTCAGGAACCATAGGGAAATGACCAGCATTGTTACCAGTGTAATGCAATAAAAAATAAACAGGTTATTAGTTGCATTCGTCGCTGCATTTACGATAACTGGCGGAGTGTTCATGTTGATTTCTGAGTCACTATCACTCATTTTCGACAGAAATAAAGAACTTATCAGAAAATTTGTCTACTCAATGAAAGGGAATAAAAAGCTAACGAACAAATGACAGCTCGAAATGGCGGCGTTTCGGATATCTGGAATTTTTTTGAAATCATAGGCAAACGAACAAAGTCACTATTCTTGTGTCACTCGAGATCAAAATGTCGTGCGATTTATAATTAAATCATACTGAATTGGGGTTTCGTATCGATAGGTATCTGTTTTAATGTAGATACTATAATAGCACACTCACTTGAATTTTACACCCTGTTCCAAATTTAAACTCATAACCTACTGTTTTCAGTAGGTTAAGAGCTCATTACTGTTCTGTTAATTTGTGCTGGTTGGTAATGCTGGTCATTGCCTATGGCTTTTGAACGCATTATAGAGGGTTTATGATATTTGGGTAGATAAATGTAATAACAGCAACATTCATTTATTATATAAAAAATCAATGGGGATCATGGAAACTAGATGCATATACTGCTACACGGCTGAGCGGCGCACATGGCCACGTGTGCGGTTGCTGCGGACCCGCTCAAGGCTAGAAGAGGGCATTACACCCCGCGCCTCCAGCGGCGCCCCATACGTGTGCTGCGACACACTCTGCGCTCCCGACCTGAGCACGAGACACAGCCGGCAGCGACAGCTCAGCGACAGCACTGTTGCACGGGGTGGGCGCGCACATGCCCCAAGGCTGCGGCGGCTGGTGCTCAGGGCTGCCCGTGCCCCGTGCCCCGTGCCCCGCGCCTCCAGCGGCGCCCCATACGTGTGCTGCGACACACTCTGCGCTCCCGACCTGAGCACGAGACACAGCCGGCAGCGACAGCTCAGCGACAGCACTGTTGCACGGGGTGGGCGCGCACATGCCCCAAGGCTGCGGCGGCTGGTGCTCAGGGCTGCCCGTGCCCCGTGCCCCGTGCCCCGCGCCTCCAGCGGCGCCCCATACGTGTGCTGCGACACACTCTGCGCTCCCGACCTGAGCACGAGACACAGCCGGCAGCGACAGCTCAGCGACAGCACTGTTGCACGGGGTGGGCGCGCACATGCCCCAAGGCTGCGGCGGCTGGTGCTCAGGGCTGCCCGTGCCCCGTGCCCCGTGCCCCGCGCCTCCAGCGGCGCCCCATACGTGTGCTGCGACACACTCTGCGCTCCCGACCTGAGCACGAGACACAGCCGGCAGCGACAGCTCAGCGACAGCACTGTTGCACGGGGTGGGCGCGCACATGCCCCAAGGCTGCGGCGGCTGGTGCTCAGGGCTGCCCGTGCCCCGTGCCCCGTGCCCCGCGCCTCCAGCGGCGCCCCATACGTGTGCTGCGACACACTCTGCGCTCCCGACCTGAGCACGAGACACAGCCGGCAGCGACAGCTCAGCGACAGCACTGTTGCACGGGGTGGGCGCGCACATGCCCCAAGGCTGCGGCGGCTGGTGCTCAGGGCTGCCCGTGCCCCGTGCCCCGTGCCCCGCGCCTCCAGCGGCGCCCCATACGTGTGCTGCGACACACTCTGCGCTCCCGACCTGAGCACGAGACACAGCCGGCAGCGACAGCTCAGCGACAGCACTGTTGCACGGGGTGGGCGCGCACATGCCCCAAGGCTGCGGCGGCTGGTGCTCAGGGCTGCCCGTGCCCCGTGCCCCGTGCCCCGCGCCTCCAGCGGCGCCCCATACGTGTGCTGCGACACACTCTGCGCTCCCGACCTGAGCACGAGACACAGCCGGCAGCGACAGCTCAGCGACAGCACTGTTGCACGGGGTGGGCGCGCACATGCCCCAAGGCTGCGGCGGCTGGTGCTCAGGGCTGCCCGTGCCCCGTGCCCCGTGCCCCGCGCCTCCAGCGGCGCCCCATACGTGTGCTGCGACACACTCTGCGCTCCCGACCTGAGCACGAGACACAGCCGGCAGCCACTGTTGCACGGGGTGGGCGCGCACATGCCCCAAGGCTGCGGCGGCTGGGTGCTCAGGGCTGCCCGTGCCCCGTGCCCCGTGCCCCGCGCCTCCAGCGGCGCCCCATACGTGTGCTGCGACACACTCTGCGCTCCCGACCTGAGCACGAGACACAGCCGGCAGCGACAGCTCAGCGACAGCACTGTTGCACGGGGTGGGCGCGCACATGCCCCCAAGGCTGCGGCGGCTGGTGCTCAGGGCTGCCCGTGCCCCGTGCCCCGTGCCCCGCGCCTCCAGCGGCGCCCCATACGTGTGCTGCGACACACTCTGCGCTCCCGACCTGAGCACGAGACACAGCCGGCAGCGACAGCTCAGCGACAGCACTGTTGCACGGGGTGGGCGCGCACATGCCCCAAGGCTGCGGCGGCTGGTGCTCAGGGCTGCCCGTGCCCCGTGCCCCGTGCCCCGCGCCTCCAGCGGCGCCCCATACGTGTGCTGCGACACACTCTGCGCTCCCGACCTGAGCACGAGACACAGCCGGCAGCGACAGCTCAGCGACAGCACTGTTGCACGGGGTGGGGCGCGCACATGCCCCTGCGGCGCGCTGGTGCTCAGGGCTGCCCGTGCCCCGTGCCCCGTGCCCCGCGCCTCCAGCGGCGCCCCATACGTGTGCTGCGACACACTCTGCGCTCCCGACCTGAGCACGAGACACAGCCGGCAGCGACAGCTCAGCGACAGCACTGTTGCACGGGGTGGGCGCGCACATGCCCCAAGGCTGCGGCGGCTGGTGCTCAGGGCTGCCCGTGCCCCGTGCCCCGTGCCCCGCGCCTCCAGCGGCGCCCCATACGTGTGCTGCGACACACTCTGCGCTCCCGACCTGAGCACGAGACACAGCCGGCAGCGACAGCTCAGCGACAGCACTGTTGCACGGGGTGGGCGCGCACATGCCCCAAGGCTGCGGCGGCTGGTGCTCAGGGCTGCCCGTGCCCCGTGCCCCGTGCCCCGCGCCTCCAGCGGCGCCCCATACGTGTGCTGCGACACACTCTGCGCTCCCGACCTGAGCACGAGACACAGCCCGGCAGCGACAGCTCAGCGACAGCACTGTTGCACGGGGTGGGCGCGCACATGCCCCAAGGCTGCGGCGGCTGGTGCTCAGGGCTGCCCGTGCCCCGTGCCCCGTGCCCCGCGCCTCCAGCGGCGCCCCATACGTGTGCTGCGACACACTCTGCGCTCCCGACCTGAGCACGAGACACAGCCGGCAGCGACAGCTCAGCGACAGCACTGTTGCACGGGGTGGGCGCGCACATGCCCCAAGGCTGCGGCGGCTGGTGCTCAGGGCTGCCCGTGCCCCGTGCCCCGTGCCCCGCGCCTCCAGCGGCGCCCCATACGTGTGCTGCGACACACTCTGCGCTCCCGACCTGAGCACGAGACACAGCCGGCAGCGACAGCTCAGCGACAGCACTGTTGCACGGGGTGGGCGCGCACATGCCCCAAGGCTGCGGCGGCTGGTGCTCAGGGCTGCCCGTGCCCCGTGCCCCGTGCCCCGCGCCTCCAGCGGCGCCCCATACGTGTGCTGCGACACACTCTGCGCTCCCGACCTGAGCACGAGACACAGCCGGCAGCGACAGCTCAGCGACAGCACTGTTGCACGGGGTGGGCGCGCACATGCCCCAAGGCTGCGGCGGCTGGTGCTCAGGGCTGCCCGTGCCCCGTGCCCCGTGCCCCGCGCCTCCAGCGGCGCCCCATACGTGTGCTGCGACACACTCTGCGCTCCCGACCTGAGCACGAGACACAGCCGGCAGCGACAGCTCAGCGACAGCACTGTTGCACGGGGTGGGCGCGCACATGCCCCAAGGCTGCGGCGGCTGGTGCTCAGGGCTGCCCGTGCCCCGTGCCCCGTGCCCCGCGCCTCCAGCGGCGCCCCATACGTGTGCTGCGACACACTCTGCGCTCCCGACCTGAGCACGAGACACAGCCGGCAGCGACAGCTCAGCGACAGCACTGTTGCACGGGGTGGGCGCGCACATGCCCCAAGGCTGCGGCGGCTGGTGCTCAGGGCTGCCCGTGCCCCGTGCCCCGTGCCCCGCGCCTCCAGCGGCGCCCCATACGTGTGCTGCGACACACTCTGCGCTCCCGACCTGAGCACGAGACACAGCCGGCAGCGACAGCTCAGCGACAGCACTGTTGCACGGGGTGGGCGCGCACATGCCCCAAGGCTGCGGCGGCTGGTGCTCAGGGCTGCCCGTGCCCCGTGCCCCGTGCCCCGCGCCTCCAGCGGCGCCCCATACGTGTGCTGCGACACACTCTGCGCTCCCGACCTGAGCACGAGACACAGCCGGCAGCGACAGCTCAGCGACAGCACTGTTGCACGGGGTGGGCGCGCACATGCCCCAAGGCTGCGGCGGCTGGTGCTCAGGGCTGCCCGTGCCCCGTGCCCCGTGCCCCGCGCCTCCAGCGGCGCCCCATACGTGTGCTGCGACACACTCTGCGCTCCCGACCTGAGCACGAGACACAGCCGGCAGCGACAGCTCAGCGACAGCACTGTTGCACGGGGTGGGCGCGCACATGCCCCAAGGCTGCGGCGGCTGGTGCTCAGGGCTGCCCGTGCCCCGTGCCCCGTGCCCCGCGCCTCCAGCGGCGCCCCATACGTGTGCTGCGACACACTCTGCGCTCCCGACCTGAGCACGAGACACAGCCGGCAGCGACAGCTCAGCGACAGCACTGTTGCACGGGGTGGGCGCGCACATGCCCCAAGGCTGCGGCGGCTGGTGCTCAGGGCTGCCCGTGCCCCGTGCCCCGTGCCCCGCGCCTCCAGCGGCGCCCCATACGTGTGCTGCGACACACTCTGCGCTCCCGACCTGAGCACGAGACACAGCCGGCAGCGACAGCTCAGCGACAGCACTGTTGCACGGGGTGGGCGCGCACATGCCCCAAGGCTGCGGCGGCTGGTGCTCAGGGCTGCCCGTGCCCCGTGCCCCGTGCCCCGCGCCTCCAGCGGCGCCCCATACGTGTGCTGCGACACACTCTGCGCTCCCGACCTGAGCACGAGACACAGCCGGCAGCGACAGCTCAGCGACAGCACTGTTGCACGGGGTGGGCGCGCACATGCCCCAAGGCTGCGGCGGCTGGTGCTCAGGGCTGCCCGTGCCCCGTGCCCCGTGCCCCGCGCCTCCAGCGGCGCCCCATACGTGTGCTGCGACACACTCTGCGCTCCCGACCTGAGCACGAGACACAGCCGGCAGCGACAGCTCAGCGACAGCACTGTTGCACGGGGTGGGCGCGCACATGCCCCAAGGCTGCGGCGGCTGGTGCTCAGGGCTGCCCGTGCCCCGTGCCCCGTGCCCCGCGCCTCCAGCGGCGCCCCATACGTGTGCTGCGACACACTCTGCGCTCCCGACCTGAGCACGAGACACAGCCGGCAGCGACAGCTCAGCGACAGCACTGTTGCACGGGGTGGGCGCGCACATGCCCCAAGGCTGCGGCGGCTGGTGCTCAGGGCTGCCCGTGCCCCGTGCCCCGTGCCCCGCGCCTCCAGCGGCGCCCCATACGTGTGCTGCGACACACTCTGCGCTCCCGACCTGAGCACGAGACACAGCCGGCAGCGACAGCTCAGCGACAGCACTGTTGCACGGGGTGGGCGCGCACATGCCCCAAGGCTGCGGCGGCTGGTGCTCAGGGCTGCCCGTGCCCCGTGCCCCGTGCCCCGCGCCTCCAGCGGCGCCCCATACGTGTGCTGCGACACACTCTGCGCTCCCGACCTGAGCACGAGACACAGCCGGCAGCGACAGCTCAGCGACAGCACTGTTGCACGGGGTGGGCGCGCACATGCCTGCGGCGGCTGGTGCTCAGGGCTGCCCGTGCCCCGTGCCCCGTGCCCCGCGCCTCCAGCGGCGCCCCATACGTGTGCTGCGACACACTCTGCGCTCCCGACCTGAGCACGAGACACAGCCGGCAGCGACAGCTCAGCGACAGCACTGTTGCACGGGGTGGGCGCGCACATGCCCCAAGGCTGCGGCGGCTGGTGCTCAGGGCTGCCCGTGCCCCGTGCCCCGTGCCCCGCGCCTCCAGCGGCGCCCCATACGTGTGCTGCGACACACTCTGCGCTCCCGACCTGAGCACGAGACACAGCCGGCAGCGACAGCTCAGCGACAGCACTGTTGCACGGGGTGGGCGCGCACATGCCCCAAGGCTGCGGCGGCTGGTGCTCAGGGCTGCCCGTGCCCCGTGCCCCGTGCCCCGCGCCTCCAGCGGCGCCCCATACGTGTGCTGCGACACACTCTGCGCTCCCGACCTGAGCACGAGACACAGCCGGCAGCGACAGCTCAGCGACAGCACTGTTGCACGGGGTGGGCGCGCACATGCCCCAAGGCTGCGGCGGCTGGTGCTCAGGGCTGCCCGTGCCCCGTGCCCCGTGCCCCGCGCCTCCAGCGGCGCCCCATACGTGTGCTGCGACACACTCTGCGCTCCCGACCTGAGCACGAGACACAGCCGGCAGCGACAGCTCAGCGACAGCACTGTTGCACGGGGTGGGCGCGCACATGCCCCAAGGCTGCGGCGGCTGGTGCTCAGGGCTGCCCGTGCCCCGTGCCCCGTGCCCCGCGCCTCCAGCGGCGCCCCATACGTGTGCTGCGACACACTCTGCGCTCCCGACCTGAGCACGAGACACAGCCGGCAGCGACAGCTCAGCGACAGCACTGTTGCACGGGGTGGGCGCGCACATGCCCCAAGGCTGCGGCGGCTGGTGCTCAGGGCTGCCCGTGCCCCGTGCCCCGTGCCCCGCGCCTCCAGCGGCGCCCCATACGTGTGCTGCGACACACTCTGCGCTCCCGACCTGAGCACGAGACACAGCCGGCAGCGACAGCTCAGCGACAGCACTGTTGCACGGGGTGGGCGCGCACATGCCCCAAGGCTGCGGCGGCTGGTGCTCAGGGCTGCCCGTGCCCCGTGCCCCGTGCCCCGCGCCTCCAGCGGCGCCCCATACGTGTGCTGCGACACACTCTGCGCTCCCGACCTGAGCACGAGACACAGCCGGCAGCGACAGCTCAGCGACAGCACTGTTGCACGGGGTGGGCGCGCACATGCCCCAAGGCTGCGGCGGCTGGTGCTCAGGGCTGCCCGTGCCCCGTGCCCCGTGCCCCGCGCCTCCAGCGGCGCCCCATACGTGTGCTGCGACACACTCTGCGCTCCCGACCTGAGCACGAGACACAGCCGGCAGCGACAGCTCAGCGACAGCACTGTTGCACGGGGTGGGCGCGCACATGCCCCAAGGCTGCGGCGGCTGGTGCTCAGGGCTGCCCGTGCCCCGTGCCCCGTGCCCCGCGCCTCCAGCGGCGCCCCATACGTGTGCTGCGACACACTCTGCGCTCCCGACCTGAGCACGAGACACAGCCGGCAGCGACAGCTCAGCGACAGCACTGTTGCACGGGGTGGGCGCGCACATGCCCCAAGGCTGCGGCGGCTGGTGCTCAGGGCTGCCCGTGCCCCGTGCCCCGTGCCCCGCGCCTCCAGCGGCGCCCCATACGTGTGCTGCGACACACTCTGCGCTCCCGACCTGAGCACGAGACACAGCCGGCAGCGACAGCTCAGCGACAGCACTGTTGCACGGGGTGGGCGCGCACATGCCCCAAGGCTGCGGCGGCTGGTGCTCAGGGCTGCCCGTGCCCCGTGCCCCGTGCCCCGCGCCTCCAGCGGCGCCCCATACGTGTGCTGCGACACACTCTGCGCTCCCGACCTGAGCACGAGACACAGCCGGCAGCGACAGCTCAGCGACAGCACTGTTGCACGGGGTGGGCGCGCACATGCCCCAAGGCTGCGGCGGCTGGTGCTCAGGGCTGCCCGTGCCCCGTGCCCCGTGCCCCGCGCCTCCAGCGGCGCCCCATACGTGTGCTGCGACACACTCTGCGCTCCCGACCTGAGCACGAGACACAGCCGGCAGCGACAGCTCAGCGACAGCACTGTTGCACGGGGTGGGCGCGCACATGCCCCAAGGCTGCGGCGGCTGGTGCTCAGGGCTGCCCGTGCCCCGTGCCCCGTGCCCCGCGCCTCCAGCGGCGCCCCATACGTGTGCTGCGACACACTCTGCGCTCCCGACCTGAGCACGAGACACAGCCGGCAGCGACAGCTCAGCGACAGCACTGTTGCACGGGGTGGGCGCGCACATGCCCCAAGGCTGCGGCGGCTGGTGCTCAGGGCTGCCCGTGCCCCGTGCCCCGTGCCCCGCGCCTCCAGCGGCGCCCCATACGTGTGCTGCGACACACTCTGCGCTCCCGACCTGAGCACGAGACACAGCCGGCAGCGACAGCTCAGCGACAGCACTGTTGCACGGGGTGGGCGCGCACATGCCAAGCTGCGGCGGCTGGTGCTCAGGGCTGCCCGTGCCCCGTGCCCCGTGCCCCGCGCCTCCAGCGGCGCCCCATACGTGTGCTGCGACACACTCTGCGCTCCCGACCTGAGCACGAGACACAGCCGGCAGCGACAGCTCAGCGACAGCACTGTTGCACGGGGTGGGCGCGCACATGCCCCAAGGCTGCGGCGGCTGGTGCTCAGGGCTGCCCGTGCCCCGTGCCCCGTGCCCCGCGCCTCCAGCGGCGCCCCATACGTGTGCTGCGACACACTCTGCGCTCCCGACCTGAGCACGAGACACAGCCGGCAGCGACAGCTCAGCGACAGCACTGTTGCACGGGGTGGGCGCGCACATGCCCCAAGGCTGCGGCGGCTGGTGCTCAGGGCTGCCCGTGCCCCGTGCCCCGTGCCCCGCGCCTCCAGCGGCGCCCCATACGTGTGCTGCGACACACTCTGCGCTCCCGACCTGAGCACGAGACACAGCCGGCAGCGACAGCTCAGCGACAGCACTGTTGCACGGGGTGGGCGCGCACATGCCCCAAGGCTGCGGCGGCTGGTGCTCAGGGCTGCCCGTGCCCCGTGCCCCGTGCCCCGCGCCTCCAGCGGCGCCCCATACGTGTGCTGCGACACACTCTGCGCTCCCGACCTGAGCACGAGACACAGCCGGCAGCGACAGCTCAGCGACAGCACTGTTGCACGGGGTGGGCGCGCACATGCCCCAAGGCTGCGGCGGCTGGTGCTCAGGGCTGCCCGTGCCCCGTGCCCCGTGCCCCGCGCCTCCAGCGGCGCCCCATACGTGTGCTGCGACACACTCTGCGCTCCCGACCTGAGCACGAGACACAGCCGGCAGCGACAGCTCAGCGACAGCACTGTTGCACGGGGTGGGCGCGCACATGCCCCAAGGCTGCGGCGGCTGGTGCTCAGGGCTGCCCGTGCCCCGTGCCCCGTGCCCCGCGCCTCCAGCGGCGCCCCATACGTGTGCTGCGACACACTCTGCGCTCCCGACCTGAGCACGAGACACAGCCGGCAGCGACAGCTCAGCGACAGCACTGTTGCACGGGGTGGGCGCGCACATGCCCCAAGGCTGCGGCGGCTGGTGCTCAGGGCTGCCCGTGCCCCGTGCCCCGTGCCCCGCGCCTCCAGCGGCGCCCCATACGTGTGCTGCGACACACTCTGCGCTCCCGACCTGAGCACGAGACACAGCCGGCAGCGACAGCTCAGCGACAGCACTGTTGCACGGGGTGGGCGCGCACATGCCCCAAGGCTGCGGCGGCTGGTGCTCAGGGCTGCCCGTGCCCCGTGCCCCGTGCCCCGCGCCTCCAGCGGCGCCCCATACGTGTGCTGCGACACACTCTGCGCTCCCGACCTGAGCACGAGACACAGCCGGCAGCGACAGCTCAGCGACAGCACTGTTGCACGGGGTGGGCGCGCACATGCCCCAAGGCTGCGGCGGCTGGTGCTCAGGGCTGCCCGTGCCCCGTGCCCCGTGCCCCGCGCCTCCAGCGGCGCCCCATACGTGTGCTGCGACACACTCTGCGCTCCCGACCTGAGCACGAGACACAGCCGGCAGCGACAGCTCAGCGACAGCACTGTTGCACGGGGTGGGCGCGCACATGCCCCAAGGCTGCGGCGGCTGGTGCTCAGGGCTGCCCGTGCCCCGTGCCCCGTGCCCCGCGCCTCCAGCGGCGCCCCATACGTGTGCTGCGACACACTCTGCGCTCCCGACCTGAGCACGAGACACAGCCGGCAGCGACAGCTCAGCGACAGCACTGTTGCACGGGGTGGGCGCGCACATGCCCCAAGGCTGCGGCGGCTGGTGCTCAGGGCTGCCCGTGCCCCGTGCCCCGTGCCCCGCGCCTCCAGCGGCGCCCCATACGTGTGCTGCGACACACTCTGCGCTCCCGACCTGAGCACGAGACACAGCCGGCAGCGACAGCTCAGCGACAGCACTGTTGCACGGGGTGGGCGCGCACATGCCCCAAGGCTGCGGCGGCTGGTGCTCAGGGCTGCCCGTGCCCCGTGCCCCGTGCCCCGCGCCTCCAGCGGCGCCCCATACGTGTGCTGCGACACACTCTGCGCTCCCGACCTGAGCACGAGACACAGCCGGCAGCGACAGCTCAGCGACAGCACTGTTGCACGGGGTGGGCGCGCACATGCCCCAAGGCTGCGGCGGCTGGTGCTCAGGGCTGCCCGTGCCCCGTGCCCCGTGCCCCGCGCCTCCAGCGGCGCCCCATACGTGTGCTGCGACACACTCTGCGCTCCCGACCTGAGCACGAGACACAGCCGGCAGCGACAGCTCAGCGACAGCACTGTTGCACGGGGTGGGCGCGCACATGCCCCAAGGCTGCGGCGGCTGGTGCTCAGGGCTGCCCGTGCCCCGTGCCCCGTGCCCCGCGCCTCCAGCGGCGCCCCATACGTGTGCTGCGACACACTCTGCGCTCCCGACCTGAGCACGAGACACAGCCGGCAGCGACAGCTCAGCGACAGCACTGTTGCACGGGGTGGGCGCGCACATGCCCCAAGGCTGCGGCGGCTGGTGCTCAGGGCTGCCCGTGCCCCGTGCCCCGTGCCCCGCGCCTCCAGCGGCGCCCCATACGTGTGCTGCGACACACTCTGCGCTCCCGACCTGAGCACGAGACACAGCCGGCAGCGACAGCTCAGCGACAGCACTGTTGCACGGGGTGGGCGCGCACATGCCCCAAGGCTGCGGCGGCTGGTGCTCAGGGCTGCCCGTGCCCCGTGCCCCGTGCCCCGCGCCTCCAGCGGCGCCCCATACGTGTGCTGCGACACACTCTGCGCTCCCGACCTGAGCACGAGACACAGCCGGCAGCGACAGCTCAGCGACAGCACTGTTGCACGGGGTGGGCGCGCACATGCCCCAAGGCTGCGGCGGCTGGTGCTCAGGGCTGCCCGTGCCCCGTGCCCCGTGCCCCGCGCCTCCAGCGGCGCCCCATACGTGTGCTGCGACACACTCTGCGCTCCCGACCTGAGCACGAGACACAGCCGGCAGCGACAGCTCAGCGACAGCACTGTTGCACGGGGTGGGCGCGCACATGCCCCAAGGCTGCGGCGGCTGGTGCTCAGGGCTGCCCGTGCCCCGTGCCCCGTGCCCCGCGCCTCCAGCGGCGCCCCATACGTGTGCTGCGACACACTCTGCGCTCCCGACCTGAGCACGAGACACAGCCGGCAGCGACAGCTCAGCGACAGCACTGTTGCACGGGGTGGGCGCGCACATGCCCCAAGGCTGCGGCGGCTGGTGCTCAGGGCTGCCCGTGCCCCGTGCCCCGTGCCCCGCGCCTCCAGCGGCGCCCCATACGTGTGCTGCGACACACTCTGCGCTCCCGACCTGAGCACGAGACACAGCCGGCAGCGACAGCTCAGCGACAGCACTGTTGCACGGGGTGGGCGCGCACATGCCCCAAGGCTGCGGCGGCTGGTGCTCAGGGCTGCCCGTGCCCCGTGCCCCGTGCCCCGCGCCTCCAGCGGCGCCCCATACGTGTGCTGCGACACACTCTGCGCTCCCGACCTGAGCACGAGACACAGCCGGCAGCGACAGCTCAGCGACAGCACTGTTGCACGGGGTGGGCGCGCACATGCCCCAAGGCTGCGGCGGCTGGTGCTCAGGGCTGCCCGTGCCCCGTGCCCCGTGCCCCGCGCCTCCAGCGGCGCCCCATACGTGTGCTGCGACACACTCTGCGCTCCCGACCTGAGCACGAGACACAGCCGGCAGCGACAGCTCAGCGACAGCACTGTTGCACGGGGTGGGCGCGCACATGCCCCAAGGCTGCGGCGGCTGGTGCTCAGGGCTGCCCGTGCCCCGTGCCCCGTGCCCCGCGCCTCCAGCGGCGCCCCATACGTGTGCTGCGACACACTCTGCGCTCCCGACCTGAGCACGAGACACAGCCGGCAGCGACAGCTCAGCGACAGCACTGTTGCACGGGGTGGGCGCGCACATGCCCCAAGGCTGCGGCGGCTGGTGCTCAGGGCTGCCCGTGCCCCGTGCCCCGTGCCCCGCGCCTCCAGCGGCGCCCCATACGTGTGCTGCGACACACTCTGCGCTCCCGACCTGAGCACGAGACACAGCCGGCAGCGACAGCTCAGCGACAGCACTGTTGCACGGGGTGGGCGCGCACATGCCCCAAGGCTGCGGCGGCTGGTGCTCAGGGCTGCCCGTGCCCCGTGCCCCGTGCCCCGCGCCTCCAGCGGCGCCCCATACGTGTGCTGCGACACACTCTGCGCTCCCGACCTGAGCACGAGACACAGCCGGCAGCGACAGCTCAGCGACAGCACTGTTGCACGGGGTGGGCGCGCACATGCCCCAAGGCTGCGGCGGCTGGTGCTCAGGGCTGCCCGTGCCCCGTGCCCCGTGCCCCGCGCCTCCAGCGGCGCCCCATACGTGTGCTGCGACACACTCTGCGCTCCCGACCTGAGCACGAGACACAGCCGGCAGCGACAGCTCAGCGACAGCACTGTTGCACGGGGTGGGCGCGCACATGCCCCAAGGCTGCGGCGGCTGGTGCTCAGGGCTGCCCGTGCCCCGTGCCCCGTGCCCCGCGCCTCCAGCGGCGCCCCATACGTGTGCTGCGACACACTCTGCGCTCCCGACCTGAGCACGAGACACAGCCGGCAGCGACAGCTCAGCGACAGCACTGTTGCACGGGGTGGGCGCGCACATGCCCCAAGGCTGCGGCGGCTGGTGCTCAGGGCTGCCCGTGCCCCGTGCCCCGTGCCCCGCGCCTCCAGCGGCGCCCCATACGTGTGCTGCGACACACTCTGCGCTCCCGACCTGAGCACGAGACACAGCCGGCAGCGACAGCTCAGCGACAGCACTGTTGCACGGGGTGGGCGCGCACATGCCCCAAGGCTGCGGCGGCTGGTGCTCAGGGCTGCCCGTGCCCCGTGCCCCGTGCCCCGCGCCTCCAGCGGCGCCCCATACGTGTGCTGCGACACACTCTGCGCTCCCGACCTGAGCACGAGACACAGCCGGCAGCGACAGCTCAGCGACAGCACTGTTGCACGGGGTGGGCGCGCACATGCTGCGGCGGCTGGTGCTCAGGGCTGCCCGTGCCCCGTGCCCCGTGCCCCGCGCCTCCAGCGGCGCCCCATACGTGTGCTGCGACACACTCTGCGCTCCCGACCTGAGCACGAGACACAGCCGGCAGCGACAGCTCAGCGACAGCACTGTTGCACGGGGTGGGCGCGCACATGCCCCAAGGCTGCGGCGGCTGGTGCTCAGGGCTGCCCGTGCCCCGTGCCCCGTGCCCCGCGCCTCCAGCGGCGCCCCATACGTGTGCTGCGACACACTCTGCGCTCCCGACCTGAGCACGAGACACAGCCGGCAGCGACAGCTCAGCGACAGCACTGTTGCACGGGGTGGGCGCGCACATGCCCCAAGGCTGCGGCGGCTGGTGCTCAGGGCTGCCCGTGCCCCGTGCCCCGTGCCCCGCGCCTCCAGCGGCGCCCCATACGTGTGCTGCGACACACTCTGCGCTCCCGACCTGAGCACGAGACACAGCCGGCAGCGACAGCTCAGCGACAGCACTGTTGCACGGGGTGGGCGCGCACATGCTGCGGCGGCTGGTGCTCAGGGCTGCCCGTGCCCCGTGCCCCGTGCCCCGCGCCTCCAGCGGCGCCCCATACGTGTGCTGCGACACACTCTGCGCTCCCGACCTGAGCACGAGACACAGCCGGCAGCGACAGCTCAGCGACAGCACTGTTGCACGGGGTGGGCGCGCACATGCCCCAAGGCTGCGGCGGCTGGTGCTCAGGGCTGCCCGTGCCCCGTGCCCCGTGCCCCGCGCCTCCAGCGGCGCCCCATACGTGTGCTGCGACACACTCTGCGCTCCCGACCTGAGCACGAGACACAGCCGGCAGCGACAGCGCAGCGACAGCCCGCGTACATTATACCAGACTATACTAGGACAAATCCTATATCCCAGCCATGGGAACCTAATGAGCTACTCATGCTTACCTCTACCAAAGACATTGAGCTCCGTAAAGCAGCCGGTCTCGATCATCTCAGTCTGCCACGGGATGCTGACCGAGCCGGTGTTGAACTTGCCGTAGAACGTATCGTCTCCCGCGTCCAAGTTCACTATATCCCAGCCATGGGAACCTAATGAGCTACTCATGCTTACCTCTACCAAAGACATTGAGCTCCGTAAAGCAGCCGGTCTCGATCATCTCAGTCTGCCACGGGATGCTGACCGAGCCGGTGTTGAACTTGCCGTAGAACGTATCGTCTCCCGCGTCCAAGTTCACTATATCCCAGCCATGGGAACCTAATGAGCTACTCATGCTTACCTCTACCAAAGACATTGAGCTCCGTAAAGCAGCCGGTCTCGATCATCTCAGTCTGCCACGGGATGCTGACCGAGCCGGTGTTGAACTTGCCGTAGAACGTATCGTCTCCCGCGTCCAAGTTCACTATATCCCAGCCATGGGAACCTAATGAGCTACTCATGCTTACCTCTACCAAAGACATTGAGCTCCGTAAAGCAGCCGGTCTCGATCATCTCAGTCTGCCACGGGATGCTGACCGAGCCGGTGTTGAACTTGCCGTAGAACGTATCGTCTCCCGCGTCCAAGTTCACTATATCCCAGCCATGGGAACCTAATGAGCTACTCATGCTTACCTCTACCAAAGACATTGAGCTCCGTAAAGCAGCCGGTCTCGATCATCTCAGTCTGCCACGGGATGCTGACCGAGCCGGTGTTGAACTTGCCGTAGAACGTATCGTCTCCCGCGTCCAAGTTCACTATATCCCAGCCATGGGAACCTAATGAGCTACTCATGCTTACCTCTACCAAAGACATTGAGCTCCGTAAAGCAGCCGGTCTCGATCATCTCAGTCTGCCACGGGATGCTGACCGAGCCGGTGTTGAACTTGCCGTAGAACGTATCGTCTCCCGCGTCCAAGTTCACTATATCCCAGCCATGGGAACCTAATGAGCTACTCATGCTTACCTCTACCAAAGACATTGAGCTCCGTAAAGCAGCCGGTCTCGATCATCTCAGTCTGCCACGGGATGCTGACCGAGCCGGTGTTGAACTTGCCGTAGAACGTATCGTCTCCCGCGTCCAAGTTCACTCCCTTCACTGTGCTGAACTGTTCTATGTCTAGCACGTCTTTTGCGTACACCGCGTGGGGCTGAAAAAAGAGATAACATATATTTATTTTTCACATTCTAAAATATACATAAAATAAAACATTTTAAAACATAAAAAGTAGCAACCCACTGGCATCGGGAACAGGGTCCGAGGTCCGAGCTACCAGTGGTCAGGGCTCTTGAGAGAGGAACCTCGTAACTCTAGTAACAATAAGCGCCGTATCCAGAAGAACTGCTTTCTGAGTCAAATCCTTGATCCAGTTGTCAAGCGAGAACCTCCTTATTTATGTTAGTAAGTAGAGTCTTTTGTCGTTGGTCGACACGACTATCGGCATAATGATTGCTGGGGTTGTCGACATGTGGGACGTTAGGTCCTACAAAAAAAGTCGTTTCCCAGCAATATTTTTGGCGCAGAGTTACTTAATTTGATTTACTATAGTGCGAATACTTGGTTGACGGCTTCGTACAAGGCCCGTTTTCACCTAGTACAAGCTCAAAGTTCAAGTGAAAAAATTACAATAAGTCCAACAGTTAATACAATAGACTCACATACACACACACTCACACTGTTCTGTCTCCTGCTGATATGGAGGGAAGTGGAAATTATGCTTTTTCCTACTCCTCCGCTATTCTCTTCTGATTAATTTCGTTGCGGGATCCAAGACAGTTAAATCATTTCTCTGGGACTTCGTCGAGCTTCATTGTCTCGGCGCTTTTCTTGTGGTCGCCACTGTTGATTCTGGCTAACAGGAGTTTCAGTGGTTTGGGAATAATGTGGCGGGGTTGTCCCATAGAAAAAAAAGAAATAGACTCACATCAGGAACAAAAGGCGCATCAACCATGCCAGCCTCCAGGCGTGCCCAGTTGAGGTTAGTAAAGAACCGATGTGCCTTCACAGCCGTAGCCCCTCTCCTGCCGGAGCCGCAGCCCAGGCGCGACGTGGGACACTTGGCTAGCAGCGCTGAGCATAACGCGCGGGCGCAATCGCTGAACTTTGATGAGTATTTCTCTTGTTCGTGCTGAGGACAAGGGTCAAATGGAAACTTATACACTGATTCAGAGCGCCCACACACTAGAGTTTGTCTCGACAAACGTATTCACAGCGCAGACTGATGATTTTTAACTAAGAATTACTACTTGATAAAATCCTGCCTTTTAACTAGAGGCAGGTTTTCACCAGTTAAAAAAAATGTCTTTTCCTCTAACAGACTTTTCGTGACTAGGCGGCGCAGACGTCGCGTTGTCGATCGAACGACTATGCTGGACAAACGCTAGTGTGAAGGCGCTCTAATGTTAGCTTGGCGTCTAAATAATCTTTTACTATTTTTTTAGGTAATTAATACTTGATTATGCCCAGTTTGAAAGTGATTGTCTGTTAGAGGAAAAGACATTTTTTTTAACTGATGAAAACCTGCCTCTTGTTAAAAGGCAGGATTTTATCAAGTAGTAATTCTTAATTAAAAATCATCAAAGCGATATAAAACTTGAAACCAATGTATTTTATTAGCCTATTGTTATTAAATTTAAGAGTTATAAGATTACAGAGAACGGAATAAAAATTAACTTCGTATACAAAATAAGGATCTTCTCTGTCGTCACACTCTTGGCAGAGTGGTCGTGGTCGTCATGACAGGGGTGGTGGCAAGCTTAACAATTCGACGCCATTCCTCTCGCACTGTTGCTTGCCTCGTGCATTCACAAAATAAGGATACAGACGCAAAATCTGGTAAAGTTACCCCCCCCCCCGCATAGTAATTTTTCGTCGCTTATTAAAAACGAAACTACAATACCTACACGGTCAAAATGTATAGAACAACTGAAGAATTTGATTCACAACACAGATGTCCTGATTGGGATAATCAGGACATCTGTGTTGTTGTCAGGGCCGCGGGTTGTTCGAAAGAGATACCGCGGCTTCGACACAAAGGGCTAAGAAGGAACATGGGTGGTTTTTAGTCAGTCGAAGTCTGACACTCGCTACCGTTCTGCCCAGAGCGGGAGGAGTCATTGGTTAATTTCCCATCCACCAAAAAAAGATGTGTACAGCTTATGTAGTAATCGTTTTAACGTCGGTGTCGCTTCCACCTTTTAGACGACATTATCATCTCCATATCTCTTACAAATTCAAAATTATTCCACACAAATCGCACTACAATTTAATCGCACACTAATAAGCAAAGTTTATGAAGAATCATGTATTACATATTGGCTGACCTTGACCCTCCTATCGACCTCCTCCCGTTTGACCTTCTCCTTGCGCGCTCGGAAGGGCGCGCGACCTTCGATCATCTCGTACGCGAGGCAGCCGAATGAGAACCAGTCCGGGCTGTACGTGTACCTCTCGTTGTCTATCACCTGGAATAATATGTATGATGATTAGAATAATTGGGGTGATGTGTAAAATGTATGAAGTTTGATAAACGTAGAAGGTAAACCGGTTTGATATAAATTAAAGCAACAATTTAAGTGTGGAATTCCGTTTGCATCAGATAGTTATAATTCTAGAAATACATTATCGATATGGTTAATGCTGCGAATATCTTTAACAGACATACATACAGCACTACTATCTATATTGTAATACTAGCTTTTGCCAGCGGCTTCGCCCGCGTGAAAATGACGATTTTCCATACAAACTTTCATCCCCTATTTAACTCCCTTAGGGGTTGAATTTCGAAAAATCCTTCCTTATTCCTTGTCTACATTATAAAGGGAACCTCTGTGCAAAATTTCAGCTTTCTAGGTCCAGGGGCTTGGGCTGGGCGTTGATGGGTCAGTCAGTCAGGACTTCTCTCTTTATTTATTAGATTTTATGTAAGTGTTTGCTGTTAGTGTAGGTATCTAATAAATAAAATATATAGAATGGTATACCGCTTTTTGTTACAAATTGTCAGCTCGGCCACTCGTAAAATGACTTGTGTAACTGTCCAATGTGACCTATCAAAATCAACCTAATTTACAGTTTATTTCACATATATTTATTTCTGATACAATAACGCCTCTTTTAGATTGGTAAAATGACTAGGAGATTAGACATTCAAGTGGTAAATTTTCCCATTATGCCAACTATGTTGTGGTCGGCTTCCAGTCTAACCGGACGCAGCTGAATACCAGTATTTTACATGGAGCGACTGCCTATCTGACCTCCACAACCCAACCAAACTCCAAATCTATATAAATAAAAAGAGAAGTCCTGACTGACTGACTGACTGACTCATCAACGCCCAGCCCAAACCCTTGGACCTAGAAAGCTGAAATTTTGCACAGAGGTTCCCTTTATAATGTAGACAATGAATAAGGAAGGATTTTTCGAAATTCAACCCCTAAGGGAGTTAAATAGGGGATGAAAGTTTATATGAAAAAAAAAAATATTAATAATTTTCACGCGGGCGAAGCCGCTGGCAAAAGCTAGTATGTAATGTATATCAAGACATTAAAGTCGTATAAGTTAACAACGTACCTCAGGCGCCATATAGCCCACAGTCCCCACCCTGCCCCGTACACTGCCTCCCTCCGGTACATCCACAGCTAACCCCAGGTCTGATATACGCACGTGGCCCGCGTCGTCTAGCAGAATGTTCTCGGGTTTGCAGTCTCTGGAACATTTTATTAAACAATTATTTAATAAGATGCATGGTGATTCGTTTTATATATATAAAAGGATTAGATGACCTAAACGTAAAACTTTTGATGATTCAGATAAGTCACCTACGATTGTTAATGTGTAATCGTAAATCAGCCACGAATGTAAATGTGTAACTGTAGTTTACCCACGATTGTTTATGTGTAAATGTGGGTCACCCAGGATTGCATACGTGTAACTGGTGGATTGTATATGTATGTGTAACGTTAGGTCACCTACAATAGGGGATCGGACAAAAAAAAAACTAATTAGTCCGTCAGATAGATTTCCAAAAAATATTGGACACGTATTTTTTCTTTTTTCACGTACACTTAAAATGAAGACGATACAGTGCTTCGAAAACTCGTGTGACGTCATATGATAGTACATTTTGACGACACAAGTGACGTTTCAAGCCCCACTTCAAGATTTTTGACGCGTTTTATCTTCGTCATTTTTTATTGATTTGATAAAACAAAAAACACGTATTCAATATTTTTCGATAATCTAACTTACGGACTAAACAGAATCATATTATTTTGACCCAGTCCGATCCCCTATTGTATAAGTGTAACTTTACATCACCTACCTATAAACGATGCCCATCTTGTGTAAGTGTTCAAGCCCACACGCGACCTGCGCCGCGTAGAACCTCGCACGTTCTAACCCAAGCCCTGTGTCGGCGCCGCACATGTTGTAGATGTGGAACTTTAGGTCACCACCTGGAACATAACCACACAATTGTTACAATAACCCGCCTCTTGGGTTTCGCCGCAGTCGGGTAAAAAGCGAGAAATATCCGATCAAGCTCTGGGCACGCGTTCGGGACTGTTCGAACTGTCCGCAGCCCTGGAATACAGACGACTAAGAAGGAACATGGGTGGATTTTAGTCAGTACAAATCTGACACCCCTTCCACTCCTCCCAGAGCGGGAGGGGTAATACTGACCGTTCATGATGGTGAGAACTAAACAGAGCGCGTCCTTGGTCTCGTACGCATACGCGAGGTTGACAACGAAGCGCGAGTTGATGCGCTGTAGTATCTGCTTCTCTATCAGCACCATCGCTTCACCCTTGCGTTTCTTTATGCGTTTCTTTTCTAATTTCTTGCAGGCGTACATTTTTCCTGTTGCTCGGACCTGGAATGTGTAAGAAACTTTATTACTATCACGTCTTGCAATCCCTGAAGTGTTAAGCATGGGTGTGCTTAAAAGTAAAACCACATTTCAGCAGTAATGTTTATGTAGAAGCTAGGGCGAGCACATTAGTCAACCACCCGGCTCTATTCCAGACTCCGCGGCAGCGACTGAGAAATTCTTTGTGGAAAAACTCAATAACACTGCCCGACGAGCCGAACTGCCAAGCATGAGGTGCTTAGCAGTTAGGCTTGCGACAATTAGATTAACGAAAAACTTCTTAGTTCTAAACATTTATCTTACTAAATCAGTATAAAACATTAGATTATATTGTTTTTTCTTTATTGATCAACCTAATTTAAACCAGTATGAAGTTGATATTTATCAAATGGAATAGATTTCAATAGACTGGATTTTATTTCTACCCATTCTAATAACTTGTAAATCCCAATACTTCGTATTAATTAAATCTATAATTATCTAAACCTATACCTATGTACTTGCGTCAATATAACACATTTGACAATAACAACTGTTGTTTTGAACCGGAAAAAATATATTAAAATTCGATATTTAGTATAGGTATGAGTTTTTGTAATAATGAATTATGTGGATAATACCTCCCTATAAAATCCCGGAATGTTTCATAACATTCGAAATATAACCTTTTAAATTAGAGGGAGGAATCAGGAAACCTAGTGAGCACGGAATCGGATTTCCATGCTGTTCTTCTCGCTAATAAATCTCAAATTACATTATAAATGAGAAAATTTGTGAGGATGACATAAATCTTTCTGGAATACTGAATGCCTGGATGTTTGTTACTCTTTCACTGACCGGTTTTGGATGAAATTTGCCACACAGATAGTTTATAACCTGAACTAATCCAAGATAACTAATCTAAGATTCCCTGAGACAATTACCGAACTCTACCCATAATGAAATACTGAAAAAATATTACCTAACTAATATAAATTTGTACGGCCACCTTATTCCTGTAATTGATGACTTTCCGGTCTTGGCCGCGACCCAAACTTGTAGAAACTTGTGTAAACAAGTAGATACCTACTTCGCCATAGTGGCTAGCTACTGCCAACGACCTTAAGACATCACTCTTAATTCGGGGACATCTTACTAACATGAGTGATCGGTACCTATATAACAGAAAAAATCCTTGCTGAAATTAGACCTAGAAATGTAAGAAAGAATTCTTTTGGGCAAAAGTCAGATAGATTACGAGCTAGACTAACTTGATATTTTTACTTATATAAAACTCACAAATCTATTCTACTCAGGAATATAAAACTCACAAATCTATTCTACTCAGGAAAAAACCAAATAGGCATGGGAAAGGAAAACTATTATTTTGACAATTATTGTTGAGGAAGTATTAATTTGTCTAATATGTTTTTATTCAATGATTTAATTCTAGGAAAGCCGCAATCAATTGATACTTAATTCAAACGATGAGGATTGATCTGAGCAACGGTGTACCAAAAACTAATAGCTTCTATCTTGTGTGTTTTAGGTCACCTGTAGCTTCTGTACCTGACCTGCTTATGTATTTATCTGAATAATAATTAATTTTCTATAATCTATAAAATAATACTTAGATGGTGAAAAATATGGATAGCTGCTTGTGCTTATGGATTACTGGAACCAATTTTTACATCTAGCCACGAGCTCCTCAAAGAATCACGCATCACTATACAACATCAATTCCACGTACGTACCTGACACGCGCAGACCTCGCCGAAGCCTCCTTTCCCCAGCACCCGGTACATGCGGAAGGTGTGCTGAGTGATGGGCTGCGCCTCCAGCCACTTCCACTGAAGGTACCGGTGGAAATACATCGAGCGCTCGAACTCCGCGAACGGAGCGCCCGCGAGGAAACTCTTCACGCATCGCACGCATTCTATGAATATGTCTTTAGAGCCCGCTGGAAACGAGAATATGAATTTTAAATAAGGAAATTATCTCTTTTATTTTAACATTATTCTATAAGAGCAGAGGAAGACCAAAGAAACGATGGATGGGTGGCCCCAAATATTGGGATAAGGGCAGGAGAATGATAAATATGATCACCAGCCGGAACCATTCCATTCCACCAAAACGAAGACGAGCCGAGCGGTGCAAGATGTGACAAACCACAGGAAAGACAAGAGTCGCGATGTCTATTCAATGTGATTAGTCGATTACCGTATGTATACTCTCCGCTTTAGTGAAAACTGAGCCAAATCCACGGCTGGACATAGCCATTCGCACACAAAATACTCTTATTGTTATTATAAGCCTATTTTGTCCCGCAGCAGGGCAAAGGCCTCCCTACTCTCCTTTGCCAAATCTAAAAGATAAAATTAAAAAAAAAACTATTTAAAATTTTTAAAATAACTTTACTTTCGGAATTCGGTGACTTTATTTATTTATTGAATTTGTTGCCATCGACTTCCGAAAGTAAGATTATTGTAAACTTTTTCAAATCGGTTCATGAATTTGAAGTGATGAATTTTATGAAGCAGCAAAAAATCTTCTCCTTTTTTAAAGTTGGTTTTAGAAAGACCTCAGTTATTGCAAAACAATATATATATATTTTTTTTTTAAAAACGTTGCCCCACACTAGGAATTTCTCCTGTATCGTGGGTGCGTTCACAAACATTTACAACTTTTTTTTTTCTTTTTTTTATTTGTAAACTCACATACACAAATACCCAGACCTGAAACAACTATCTGTAGGCCATACAAATATTTGATCCGTGCAGGGATCGAACCCGCGACACGCAGCGCAGCAGTCCAATCGCTTAGCCACTGCGCCAACCGTGCTGTCGAATAAATAGTTCGGAATACCGAATAGCCAGTTCCAACTCACAAATATTTGAACTGGTTTCTCATTAATTCTGATATCAGCCGGTATTTTTCAATATGCGATTGAAAAACATATGCAAACCACTAGAGATTTAATCAAACACACAAATTCATTGATTACCTATCACCTGTTATCAGCGACGTGTGATCAGATAAGTTTATATTAGAGCACACCTTTCTCTGTTCCTATTGTAAAACCGAAATTGGCTAAATTGAGCCTTTAATAAAATGGGGGATTTGACGTATTTGCAGTGCGGTAATCCCGACCGGCCGCTTGCTGGAGTGTAGTGTCCAAATCCAAAGTATTCCTAGTTTCCTACACCTTAGATACTTCACTTGAGACACTCACATATGATTTGTCGGACTCATGTGCTTATTTATGTATAAAATTATCACTTGTTTTGGTGAACGAAAACATCGTGAGGAAAGCAGCATGCTCGAGAGATATTTTTCTCTAAAGTGTTTATTCTGTGGATACCCTAACCTGGTGTCAATGTTATTATGCCGCCCATGGGTTTAACTTGGTTTTACATGCCGTCGAGAAATATTTATCGGGCTTTACTCCCGATGCAATGTTGTCTTACACAGAAGCTGCAAGTGATATTATAGTATATTTCATTATAAGTGCGGAAAGCCTGTCATTGCAATGAGTTCCGACAAAATGTCTAGCCGAGCCGAGGCACAGCCGACGGCGAGGGTTGACAGTCGGAACAAGTTGCAATGACGGTTCCGCACGTGTACTGAACAACTATTTTTAATACAGTTGCGAAAAAATGAAGCAATTTAATAAAATAATAAAACCGTAATTAAACTCGCAAAGAACATTTTTGGAAAATGGCGCCAATCGTAAAAGAATTTATGCAGAGATTTTTTTTGTTTTCTTCACCCATTCTGGGTAGGCAAAGGTAATATGCCCATACAGCCAAGTCTTCAGTAGTTTTTTTTTATTGATATGAAATGAAAATGAAATTTAATGAGATGAAATAGAATGAAACCTTTAACTCATTGAATCAAATAATTAAATCTGATATTGAAACAAATTAGTAGCTTCTTTAGAAATATTTGCATGAATCATAAAAACTTCTATGTTTTTTTTTAGTAAAAACTTCGTGGTTGGTTTTTTTTAATGGACATTATTTTGACAGTTGGGAAAGAGAACGCACGAGTTCGGGAAAGGTAAAGAAAAAGCACGAGTACGTAATAGCCCACATCCCGAACGCTATACGTCCCTGCAATACGCCACTTTTTGAGCAACTGTATTAAAAAACAATTTACACATGAATCCGAAAAATCAGAGGTGCGCGGCTTGGGCCTATGACTATGACTTTTCAGTCCGAAACTCACACCACTAGTCTATCACTGCTTTTAAAAAGCATTCATCATTTCAGCCAAAAGAGGTCCACGGTCGTCGACGGATGGCCGATGGGGCCGGAAAGATCTGGAGTGGCGACCGCGAACCGAAAGACGTTGCGTTGGAAGGCCTTCCACTAGGTGGACCGATGACCTGGTCAAGCTTGCGGGGACCCGCTGGATGAGAGACGCACGGGACCGGTCAATGTGGCGACACCTGGGGGAGGCCTATGTCCAGCATTTTTTATACTAATTTAAAATTAAAACTCACCATCAATAGTAGCACTAGCTTCATCAATGACCTGCCGGCTGACAACATCAGTGACCGCCTCGCAGTCATCAGTCTTCAGGTACCTGCCGAACACGTCAGCCGCGAGCATCGCCCGCGTCTCGTCCACCTCCACCTCGTATCTGTCAGTCTGCAAGCAAAACTATGGACCTTCGAACATTGGTGTTATCTGACTCATACAAAGTTTTTGGGTGCGTTGGTGAGACTGTGCAGGTTTTGCGTGGTTCTTTATGCGCTTGGATGGCAGTGTGTTAAAGGTTTTTAATTTTTGTTTATTAAAAGGGCCTACTGCAAGGCCTCAATTGTCCTGAGGATATTTTGAAAATGATGTGAAAAGAAAAAAACAAGATTGCGATGATAGTTCTGATAAAAGCCACGCGGCAAAAGAACCATGCAGTACTATAGGATGTTTTGACAACCTTGGGATAAGGAGTCTAATTTGCTTATGTTTTAAAGTCTCTAATCGATTAACTAAATGTGTGTGCAAGGAAAACTATGGAACTTTGAAATAGGTGTTTTCTGACTCATATACAACATTTTTGCAAGGGAGAGATAAGTGCTTGACCAGACCGCGGAAGATCGTCGTTGATGGAGACCTTTAACAAAATATGTCACTATATTAACACACAATAAGTACTCCACCTAACAGGCAGTTAGATTGCTGGAGAGCTTGTTCCGCCACTTCACCTAGCAGCTACACCATTAGGAAGTGGTGAAGATGGTCTTAAAGCTCTATTTTGTGAAATTTTATGCTCTCAAGAAATCGTCAGTCTTATTATAATGAGATTTGATTTACTATATATCTTTTATGCCAAATTGTCGTCGATCCACTGCGGTCTGGTCTGACCGTTTGAGGGTATCTGACTACTTTTGAAGGGGTATTATTTAAAGGTGTGTTGGAAAGACAGTTTCCTTTAGCTTGGATGTCCCAAGAAAGTGGTAATATATCAATAGGAATATGACGAGTTTGTTTTTGACATCGTCATGACAAAGAAAAGATAGTTTTTTACATAGGCAACGCTTCTTAGGAAATCCAAACTTTAGGGTGTGCTTTGACAGTCTCTGAAGGAGGTGTCTTATTAGTTTAAATTTTTAACTTCGGAATGAAATGATTAGATTATTATATTCAGGGATAGAAGCATCCAAAAATTAAATAAACGTGCATACAGCCTTATTTAACCTGTCGTAAAGGACTGTATCATCAAGAACATAAAGATTACTATATCGCTAATAATTTGATGATGATACATTAAAAAACATCAGATTTCGGGGTAATAACATCATCATCAGCTTATAATGTTCCCACTGCTGGAACACAGGCCTCCTAGCTGTGAGAGGGAATGGAACACAGTTTGTATGAAATATCTTATTCGTTCGGTTTAGACACTTGGAACTTAGCACTTCTTTAGAAAAATAATAAAGATACGAAGGACGTAATATCAATGTCCAAAATTAACTCTTAATCCCTCCTTGAGTGAGGAGATTTGAAGTTCTAAATGCACGCAGACAAAGCCGCGGGCAGAGTGCTATTTAACAAATCACGAAAACAGCCTTATCGAAAATTTAGAGAAAAGAAAATCCTATTGATGATTATCACAACAGAATTCTAAACAGGGGAAGGCGGGACAATCACGTTTTCGCATTTATTTATATCGGTTCGTTTCATGTTTTCGATATACGGTTATTCGGGATTGTATTGTCGTGTTGTCGAATTGTCGACACATCTGAATATCGATTGGATACCGCAAAACCGAAAGGCTATCAAAAGGTTCTTTTTAGGTCAGTATTCGAATAAATATGTTTGTGTGATACAGTTGTTTTCTTGCCAATTTTGTTTTGATGTTATGCAGAGGTCAGCATTCAGAGGGAAAAGCTGGTTTTTGAAGCGAAGCATGTTTGAATTTGTAATAAATATAATGTGGCACATTTTTGTGATATATAATTATAATTTGAGTTATCAAAGCTGTCGGTTGTATTGCAATATATGCTCCAATTACCCACCTACGGTAACGGACAACGGTACGGTTCGGTTTTGCCTACGGGAAGATATTCAGTTTAAGATTTTATTCTCCAAGAAGCTGTAGTACTTCTGAAAACTATCTAGTGAAGAAGGAGGGACTGTGTCTCTAAACGACATGATTCGAAAGTGCCAGTGTAATAAAGTATTTCATAGGTGCGAATGCGAGGGATCGTGTATGGGGCTATTTTTTAGCAATGAAATTATCATTTATCAATGGAACTTCAAAAACTCTAAACTCTACATGCTAACTTTAAACTAAGAAAAAGTAATAAAGAAATTCATTCATTCGATGAATACTTACCGCATCTAGAAAGTTATTGTACTTGTGATACTGAGGCCTGTTCCTCTCGCAGAACTGTCGGAACAGCAGCTTGCCGATAGGCTGCTGATCTACCACGTAGTCGTAACCTACATCTGAAACAAGGAAACAGTTTTTTATTAGAAAATAATCGATACATCTCGAGACACAATGTGACTGTGGAGCCTCAACACAGCTGTTTGTCCTACAAATATTACTGTACTAACTAGGAGAAATTAGGATGCAAGCGCGAGCGAAGCGAGCACGGAACTTGGGGCACCCCGACTTGGACAGGTTAGGTTCGTAGAGGATGGCGGTGTCTAATGAGCGAGCGAAGCCAGAGACTTATACCTCACCCCACCATCCCCTTCGTGTTAGGTTAATAGGCTCATCGTGCACCACTAATTGCACCCTGCAGAACATGAATGAGGCGACTGAGCTATCGAGGTTGCTAGTCGCTACGTACTGGTTGGACAAAATTCTTAGTTAAAATCATTAATGTGTGTTATTCAGATAGATAATCGCACCATGTCAAATAGTGCAGCTGAATCTGGTTCAACTAGAAGCAGGCTATAATATACGAAAAGGCTCGGCAGATGTTGACAATTGATAAAGTTACCAGCATCGAGTGAATTAAGGTTAAATAAAGAGAGGCTATAGTGATAGACTGGACATTCACAAAAGTAAGGCTGACTGTCAAGCCCGCACCGAACCACAGATTCTGTGACCGAACGAACACAAGTAGGTAGGTACAGACATCAAGCTACCCGAAACCACAGAATACATAATAGTACTCCGAAAGTGCTGCCGAATCCTTTGGTGATAAACTTGAAAATCTATTTATGAAAAACGAATTGCAGTAGCTGTGCTGGTGGCTGTAAATTGACAAGATCCCAAAGCTAGCCCCCCCCCCCCCCCCCCCCCTCCCCGCTCTTGGGCAGAGAGAGTCAGACGGACAGTCAGACTTCTACAGACTAAAATCCAACTCATGTTCCTTCTTCGCCCATGTGCCGAGGCCGCGTTATGCTCTTTCGCAGCCCCGACGGGTGGTAATTCTACCTCAAGGAGGCAGAATTACCAACACTAGATATCAATTTCAATTGCTATGTTAGTGGCCAAATGAGCCCATCTTGCTCGTCTGATATCTCAATTTATATTCCATTGTACTTACTATTAGAACTTATAATGCTTCTAGATAATCTTATATTTCATTACGTAAATCTACGGTCTTGTCAAAATGATATTAAGAACAGCCATTACTGGGTTACAAGTATTTCAGCAAGCAATTTCTAGTCGAATATTCATTAAACCTAGTCTTTACGTTATTCAATAATAATTTATCTGAAAATGTACCTTTAGATAAGGCTAAGGCAGATTATGCTATTCATCTACAAGGCTTGCCTGCGGCTAAAGCTGTCTGGGAGGATCCCTCGAAGGCTAACTTTTTACCCAATCCGTTCAGCCATTAAGGCGTGATTGAGTTACGAAGTTTCCACCATAGGTATACACATCAAACTTTTGCATTAGTTAATAGTTTGTTAAGCATTTAGCTGTATTTCAACCCTTTGCTTACGGCATAGTAATAAAGATAAATTGAATCTTATGTTTTCATTCGCATATTTGTACTTGACATTATAATATTCGGGTAACTCTTGGTCTTCTACAGGTTCTTTTTCTGTCGTTATTTGAGGATGCACGACATTGATCATCGCTGGTGGGTCATCGGAGGAGCTCGTAGTCAGAGGTCTGAGACTCTGACAACCTGTCTTACCTAGGCATATCCTATTACCCAAGTAATAACTGGGTTGTTGGTGGGACGCTTTATGTGAAATATTGGTATTGCGCTGCATCCGGTTAGACTGAAAGCCAATGACGCGCAATGGACATCTTTCGGCTTAAATGATGATGATGATGATGATAAATATATAATTATAGATATGTAAAATATCAATCGCTCAAGCACAAGAACTCCATTTCCATCATTCCACTTTCTTAACTAAAGAGATGTATTATCTAATATCTTCGTAATTCTCTCTACTAGCAGAGATTCGATTATCCTGAATATTGGTATTTATATTAGACCTTATTAGTACGAATGTTTGCCCAGTGGATTAGAGCCTATAGGTCAAGTACTCTTGAGCAAAAGGCTGTCGTATTTTAGCCTTTTGTGCTTCGTAAGGGATATTTTCAAGCCGATGGGTTATAGTTGTTAGGGTATGGTGATAAAGTCTAGTTTGCTGAACTAGGGTGATATTAATAAGCATACAAAGTGGTTTCAGTAGACCTCACGTCAGTGATGGCGGAAACACAAATAATCTGGCCTGTGTTTTATTGTAACTGTACGGAATTTCAATAAAGTACGGTAGGCCAGGTCTAAGTTGGCCGATGGCTAAAACATAACATAACAAAACGCCTCTAATCCCCCACGAGAGTACGAAATAGTACGCTCAGATTAAAGTAAGTGTAAACATCTCCTGCCGGTAAATAAATTTCCTTAACAAACTGAAAGGAAAATGTCTAAAAATATATGCAGCATAGAAATAATAACAAGAAAATAATGGGAAGGACTGTCAGCGCCCGGTATCAGCGAAACTATCAGAAACTTGCTGAAAGAAATAACGAAACATACATAATGCAGAATGTTGGCAAACTTACAACTATGGGGGACTCAGGGGAAGGGTAACAATAACAATAACGTCTGTTCACAACCTCAGGCGGTGCTACTTTTTCTTGCGTCAATCCGTATGCGCGTGCTTCACTTGTTATTTTTTGTGTCTGCTCCTTGACCTCGTTTACGACTGATTGAGACTGAAATCTGGACACACCCGTTCCCTATTAGACTATATCCATCGGGATATGGTCTATTATGGAACGGGTGTGTCCAAAAGATACCAGTTCACGCCTCCTTTGAAAGCAGACGGGTTAAAATCGGGTAAATGTGGAAGAGTTCCACATTTAACACACATAGGTACTCGTCAGCATTTCAACCAAGTGAAATTACCTTTTCGTTTCCCGTTTCCTTAGGCTGAAAACATATTTACGCACAGACCATCATTTTCATGCATCTTTCTCCATTTCCGTCACTTCGCAACTCACAAGAGTGGGACGCCCGATTGCGCGTTAATGGTTAGCGATGATTGCTCCAGCAAATGGAGTCTTAACTTGATCGTGTAACCCGTGGCCAAGCAGTGTCACAAAAGCAATATCTTGCTGAACGACATATTATATACATATGTATAGGGAAATATATTTGGGACTGAAGGCCTATGGCCCGTTATAGGGATTTGTGTCGGGTTAAGAAATTGGAATACATTTGCAACGCAGATTGTGATTGGCTCATCCGGTTAGTGGCTGTAACTTCCCGACAGATAATCCTAAGTTTTCTAGGTGCTATTGTGACACTATCGACGCGGCACTGGATTCAGTCGGTTTATATTTATCTTTACGGCTTATATGGCAGTCGTTAAAGGTAGTCAGTGACCTGAAAGTCTGACAACCAGTCTTACCAAAGGGTATCGTTTTACCTAGTATTAACTGGGTTGTGGAGGTTAGATAGGCAGACTTCATGTAAAACACTATTCAGCTGCATCTGATCAGACTGGAAGCTGACCCCGACATACTTGGGAAAAGACTAGGCAGATGATGATGATGTATAAAAGCAAAGAAGACGAACAACAACGACGAGGCGATTTAGAGAGCGATGGATGGATTGTGTACAAGGATGATATAGCAAGAATGGAGGTCTCTGATGAGGTGACGAGTTATACAGAAGTATGGAAGAAGAAGACATGCTGCGCTGACGACAAATGAATTGGAAAAGGGTAAGAGAATTATGATGTACTAGCGGACGTCACGCGGTTTCACCCGCGTAGTTCCCGTTCCCGTGGGAATACAGAGATAAAAAGTATCCTATGTCACCCGGGCGGGATGAATGTAGCTTTCTAATGGTAAAAGAATTTTTAAAATCGGTTCAGTAGATCTCGAGATTACCCCTTACAATTTAACAAATATACAAACACACAAACTTTACTTCTTTATAATATTAGTATAGATAGTATAAAAGTATAGATAAAAGCTAAGAAGACGACTTTTTCGTCAGACTATTCGCTTTTATCACCTGTACTTACATACACACAGTTAAATAAAAAACATTTGCACCTTTTCAGTAGCAGCAGAAATTGTATTATTGTTTCCACACATTCCAGTAAATAAATCGTTCCACCCATTAGAGTAGTAAGTGAGTGAGTTATGTCCAAAGTATGGTATTAACGAACAGAGGGTACATGTCAGTAGACGAGTACTTTCGTGTTCCCTTTGAACTTCAACAAAATTACATCAATGGTACCTTCTGTAAGCAATATTTCTTCTAACAAAAAGTAATCTCGTGGAAACGCCCACAGAGAGACCAGACAATGTTTTACGAGCTACGTATAACTTACGCTTCTGTCTCCGGAAGAAACGCGAAATAATAAACAATAGTTAAGGCGCTGACAAGAGCCAAATAGGCTTGTATTGAACAATTTTTTAGCCAAATCTATACAGTTTGACACGGCGGAAAAAATATATGTTAATCTTGAACATATTTCTGATAATTTCGTTGTTTTCAAAACACGTTTTTGAAAAGTTTTCTCGATACAAAAAAATGGTAAACTAACCTCTTAAAATGATCTTCCAACAAAAATATCTGTATTACTGATCAACGTACGTTGGTAAAATTTATAACAATAACGTACCATATTTAAATACAAAATTTGGTTGTTTTTAATTTTTGATTATTTAATAAATTATTTTGATGTTATTAATCATTATATGGTTTGTAAGAAATTCGAGCGTTGCGTCATCGCGCTCTCTTTCTTACTTAAGGGTAAACAAGCCAACGGCACGAACTAGTTGGTGGGCGGGGCTAAATGCATGCTATTTCATCCGACATCGCGAGCGAAATGCATGGAGCGAAAGAGACACAACTAAAACGGGCGCGCGATTGTTTCTATGCAGACCTTTGGTATATTTGGTTTCATGAAAAATCCATTGAATGTATCTGTTCAAAATAAAATTATTTTAATTCTTTAATAACTAATCTATGTCTGTATGGTTTCACTTTTTTCATTTTCGTACTATATACGTAACTTATTTACGTCCAAAGATGGTTAAAATTAGTGCTAAAATATGAAAGTTTCGACGCTCATAACTTCCAAACCAATATTTTTTTTCCAATTCTGCTTCCATACAGACCTAGATAATGATAAGACCAGTTGATACAATTTTTAATTTTGAACCTACACCGTCAAACAGAGGAGTAATCACCTTCGTAAGTTTGTATGGAAGAATGACTGGCTTGTTCAACCTTAAGCAATCCGACAGTGAGCGCTTAGGCGCGGTGCTAGACGGACGTATGTCACTTTGCGCCCCACTGACAGCTATCCGTTCATCTATAAATTATTATTGACCGCGTCACAATGTTAGTCCAGGATCCACGGTACATTTTTTCACTTGATTACTATCAAGCTAATTTTCCGTGAGCAGCTGCATTTTGATGAGACGCCAACATTTCTACTACACTCGATTGTGGTTGGTAATAGGGGCAGCAGGGATAAAATATATATTGATTATATATTATTATAATTATTTATTTGATGATTTTCAAAAATCTATTACTAACTATTTTATTTTTATCTGATGATCATAATCTAAATCCAACATGTATTGATAACGAGCTCATCAAAAATTACTACAAACCAGCTGTTTTTTAGGGGTCCGTAGCCGAATGGCAAAAAACGGAACCCTTATAGATTCGTCATGTCTGTTTGTCCGTCTGTCCACCCGTATGTCACAGCCACTTCATTCGGAAACTATTGAGACTACACAGTTGAAACTCTACAAGTATTCTGTGAACCGCTTTACGATTTTTATACAAAAATAAAAAAAAGGATTTAGGGGGTCGCCCCATACATGGAACTGAAACTATATTTTTTTTTTTCATCAATCCTATACCTACGTGTGGGCGTGTGGGGTGTCTATAGACATTAGACAGGTCTTTAAAAATGACATTGAGGTTCCACAAACAATTTTTTCTCAAAGCCAATCGTTTGGAAGACTTTCAAATTTGTAAAATGGCGACCGGCCTCGCGGTCGCTTGCCTTCGGTATTGCCAACAATGACCAGCTTTTCAAGGCTGCTATCTCCTCTTTGCATTATGTGGCCGAAATAAGACAAGATACGCTGTAGGCAAACTGTTGACAATCGAGTCTTGATATCGAGTTGGTAAAGGATAGACACATTTGTGCGTTTGGCCGTCCATGGAATTCGGAGAATCCGCCTAAAACACCACATTTCGAATGCGTCTATCCTCTGTCTTACTCTTGTTTGGATTGTCCATGTCTTAACTTGTGGGGAAAAATGCTCCTTCCGAGAAGCCTGATGTGCCTGAAAAGGAACCGATCCAGGCTGATGATGGTTTCGTGACGGTGTTGAGGAGGAAGCGCCGTCAGCGAACCATCAAGAACCGCTGCGGCACGGCTCCATCGGAGCCCAATGTGCATATTCGTGCCGCAAAGCCGAACACTCCTTTGTACCTCTCCCGTCTACATTACACCACTACGACGGAGGACATCGTGGAGTACGTGCGCCAGAAGATCAAGTACGTGGCGAGAGTGCAGCTGCTCGAGTCGCGCCGCAACGTCAACTTTAAGGCGTTTGTGGTGCGAGTACCGACATGCTACCTGCACCTCGTCTTGGAAGAGGACTTTTGGCCGCAGGGGGTGGTGTTTCGACGCTTCCGCGGGCAAGTGCCACATGATCGCACAGTGACGTAGTGCAAGTGTAGTGATACTAATATAGTTTTAAGGTTTTGTTTACTAACACAAGCTGTCAATTATATCGTATGTATGTTAGTCTGTAAGGTATTTATCTATGGGCCAAAGTAGCCTGAAAATAAATAAATATTATTATTATTAAGTCTATGGAGGAAAATCAGGAAAACTAGTGCTCTGACCAAACGGGCCTTCGTTTTAAAACTTATACCACGTTTTTCCCAGATGTTCCGGGGGCGTAATATAGCATCTTTAGCCATGGCTATCCGCCGTTTTATTTCTGTGACGCAGCTACCTTCATTACTTATATTGGAGCCCAGTTAATCGAAGCTGTCCACAGTATAGATGCCTTAGATGTTATAGGCGCCCGATAGCTTTCCCGCACGATCTACCACCATAAGCTTGGTTTTCTGCCTATTTATTGCAAACCCTACTTTGCCACTTTCCACTTCCAATCTGTGCCGTATCTCTTTCATGTTGCCAAATGTTGTAGCAAGGAGAACGGTGTCATCAGTGTACCTCAGATTGGAAATCCACTTTCCACCAACAGTAAACCCCTTGTCCCAGCCCTAAAGAGTCTTGAATGATATTACTCTTCATACATATTGAAGAGCAGAGGTGAGAGGATGCATCCCTGCCTAACGCATTTGAACAGTCGGTGTCTATTTTGACGAAAGAGCGGTTGTTGATGTGTAGGTAGAGGCATCGGACTATGTCAATAAGATGTTGAGGCGTTCCCATGTCTTTAAGAACCCCCCACAGCTTGCCCCACTCCACGCAATCAAATGCTTTGGTATAATCTATGAAACATATCAATACAGGGCTGTTAAATTCCCGGCTTTTCTCTATAATTTGGCGAACGTTCAGGATTTGTTCCCGCGTGCCTTTGCCTTTAACAAAACCTGCTTGCTCTTCTGGAATTTGTGGCTCCAGAAAGTGTATTAGCCTGTTGTTTATGATGTACAGGAGTATTGATGGTGCGTGGAGTAAGTGCCAAACACTTAATATAATTTTTAGAATCTTGTAGGCAACTTGTAAAGAGTGGGTTTAATAGAAAATATCCAATCCCCAAAACCCAGTTAGTAAGTAATCATTTTTAATGACTTCGTTATCGATACATATTGGAAGGAAGGAAGGGGACTCTTTGATCAAACCATACATTTTGTAGGACAAATATTTTTTTCAAATAATTTAGATAATTATCATCAGATTTAACAAAAAAAACCCAGCTGATGATTCTCAAAAGTGTTTGTACTTAACACTTTTGAGAATCATCAAACCAACATATTTTATCCCTGCTACCCCTATTACTTACCACAATCGAGAATTCGAGAGTTTCGTGCAGGAAATTGTTGGGCGTCTCGCCGTCTCATCAAAATTAGCTTGATAGTAATCAAGTGCAAAAATGGACCGCGGATCCTGGACTATTTGTTTCTTACTTGGTAGTATGGCGCTAGGGTATCGGAAAAATTGTGGGCGTGTCCAAAAATACTGAAACATCAGAAGTCAATAGCTATTGTCATCGTCTTAAGGTTACACACAGCTTCTACTGAAACCATCAATTTTCTGATTATGTTTCTTAATCCCATACAATATTACAGTAAATATGAAATATGTGGAGGTGTAGAATATAGGGATTGTTATCCTTTTGTTCGTGTTGTTTTATGGTTGACTAGCTTTTGCCAGCGGCTTCGCCCGCGTGAAACTGACGATTTTCTATAGGTACAAACTTTCATCCCCAATTTAACTCCCTTAGGGGTTGAATTTCAAAAAATCCTTCCTTATTCCTTGTCTACATTTTAAAGGGAACCTCTGTGCCAAATTTCAGCTTTCTAGGTCCAAGGGTTTGGGCTGGGCGTTGATGAGTCAGTCAGTCAATCAGTCAGTCAGGACTTATCTTTTTACTTATATATATATATATGACATCTATATTATATATATATATATATATATATAATATAGATGTTCTTTCTACCCAAAGTATCGTAGACTTTCTTTACTACCAACCAAATCGTGCTTCTTTGAAGACACCAGTTTTAAAGTTATTGATCTTTCGTTTGTTAATCATCATTAATGCCGCGCCCACTTCATCTTCCATATTTCTCTATTTGTCGTCATATCACTAATCACCCCTTTTAAATATCCATTGAATTTCAAAAATATTCGAATAAGTTTCTTAAATAAAATACTATATTTTAACTAAAAAATATACTGGTTAAGTTTTTTGGACAATGCCCATTATTACCTCACAAAAAACAAAATACGTCTCATTGAACAAAACAAGAGACATACAAGCATCTGTACACTTGTCCCTATATTCCACGTCGAGAATACTGCGTATATTTCCATTTACAGACCGATAAACAGACGAGATTGCTTTCGGCGATCGTATCCTGAGAATATTGCCAAGTAATTGTTTCTTTAGTAAATATTGAATGAACAAACACGGCTTCATTACGATTTTATTATAGACGCGTATGGATTGGCACGACGGAACCATAGTACTCGCTCGACGGAACCCTCGAGGCTTTCTTTCCGATGACAGTTTTCTTTTGTCTGCGCGTTCGTGGAACCTTTTAGTAGGGATCTTTTCGCGGTGTTTCGTTTAGAAGAATCACATTATTCCATTAAAAATAATTATATTCGTAAATGTCATGGACGTCAGATATTTAGGATTTCTTATTATAAGTTTATATTTGTGTATATTTTTGTTTGTACACCCTGTATTGTCAGCCTGTCGGAAGACAAGTTGTCAGACAACATATTCGGAAAACGGTAGTTCCGTTTGCCGAATATGTTTTATTTCTTTCTTCAGAGAATATGTTCTATTTCTTTCATTCTATATCAAATAGTCATTTCACGAGAAATTCGCGTTTGAGATTTGCCAAGTGTGTAGGTACAGTCGAACAAGCTAATAAGTATACAGGTAGAGTTTTTTATAATTCTAGAACACTGAAAATATTGATTGCAATTTTGTTTTTTATAGTGTTTCGCATTTCGCATTAAGCTCACTGATGTCAAACGCTGTATCGTTTAAAATCAGTCTCTAAATGTATCTGTATAATCTTAAAAGTGTATACAGGTTATCTGGCTGTATACTTATTAGCTTGTTCGACTGTACTGTACATATTATTGCTCGTGAGTGTACCACTGTAAGACACATACTTTTAGATATTTTTTCATGGTATTATACTTGAACAGCGTCGCCGACGGCTATCCTATCTTTTTTAAGACACAGGCCTGAGGCGCAAAAGAAAATCTTTTCCTAACAGAAAGTCTAATCTGCCCTTTCCGAGCCTAGAAGTTAAACCTAGGGCACAAGATTTGGGTTAATCCTGGATTTTTCAAATGTAAAGCTACAAGATGTTGGTTGTTTTCTCTAGTGCTCTTCTAGTACTTCTAATAAAGCCTTTCAATGTTGCTGACTGTTTCCGCGGCGAATTTAAGAATTAATAAATAAGTTAAGTATTGTTCCTTCTTGGGTGCCGCAAGGGTTGTGATATCTCTCAAAAAAAATGTAAATAAGGCTGCATTTCCAATTGAAAAGCACAATATAGAAAAATTACGAGATAAATTGATGATTTTCGAAGCAGACCATATATTATTATTTAAGTTGCTAAAATAATTTAATTATGTACGCAGTGGTTTTGTCTGTACGCATTTAAGAATTTCATGACATTAGAGGTGGCAATGAAAGTGCATACGCATAAACATTTATATTCAGTTTTATTCCCTTATTTTATCACCAGACACCTTCAGGCTCCTGCACTACACACGTGTTTTACGTTACCATCAACCCACCTCTAGATGTCGCTAGCATACCGTGGAGGAAACTTTACGACCCCCAGTAAGGGGCGGCTATATAAAAGACATTCAATTAAAACTACATACATATGTAATTTTAACTCGCCAACTCCATCAATTTAATGAAATTGTCTTTTCACTCGGTTTTTCCGTCGACGAGCGAGCGCAGTAAGCATATAAACTGCTCATTTAAAAGGTAAGTGTTTAATTTAGTGTGTCGTTTGAGTTGCTGGAAACTGTTTACTGTTACCTAACTAACCTAACTAGGAGATAGATATCATCTGCCTAGCCTTTATCCAGCTTTGTTTCGGTCGGCTTCCAGTCTAACTGAGTGCAGCTGAATACCAGTATTTTACATAGAGCGACTGCCTATCTGACCTTCACAACCCAATTAGTGTGGGGTAATTATGATACCCCTTTGTTAGACTGGTTGTCAGACTTTCGGGTCGCTGTCTACCTGTAACGACTGTCGACGATCATCAAGTGACAGTCGAAACCAACGACATAACGTGCTCTCCGAGGCACTGAGGAAACTCTGTATGTAATGCACCCGTCCACGGACCAACAGAGGCAAGCGCCGCTTTACCATGACCATTATGATAACCATGGATAACCATTATGGAGACGTCGTGTGCATCAGCAAGTTAACACATTTGAAGAAAAAAGGAGGTCACAATTGGATCAAAAGCGCGATGACCTTAAAGCTAGGCAACCTAAAGCTATACCCTATAATATCATCAATGGTGTTCTGACATGTCCGCTTTGTGCTCGTACCTTTTCGGCCAAAGTTGGATATGCTAGCCACTTAAGAGCACACGAGAGAGCAGCAGAACAAAGCTCTTGACAATCTATGGAAAGTTAGCGAATGCAGTCGCTGTGGCCGAAATCGGCTAGATAGCATCATCATCATCATGATAACCATAATGATGGGTCCATCTTCAGGTGGGTAGGGATTTAACTTTAGTCTAAATCTAACAGCGAAAGGTACAAGACGAAATCCAGAGCCGAAGAAGTGAACTATGGATCTGACTCAGCCCTGATACCGAAATCTATAAGTTAACAGAGTTGTGTCGTATCAGATACAGTCCATAACACACACACACCTTTTCGTAATACTTTTTTAAATATGTAATCATATTTGTACAAGCATAACCAAATGTCAAGCTAATCAAACTTAACCCCTGTAGATTTATTAGCCATACGCGCCAGTCGCCACTCAGGGTGGGGTGGTATCGACCGTCGCCGCTAGTATTAATTAATTATTTCTAATTGATATCAATTGCAAGGAGACCGCGTCCCTCACCAATTAGATACGAAGAACTATTTACAATTTAAATGTTGTTATTGACTAACCTAGTTTTTGTTCACGCGATAGGGTTATGTACTTATGTGAGGTGGCGTTGCAATGGTGTGAGTTGTCATTACGTTGATAATGATAATGACTGGTAATGAGACTATAACAGTAACGCTTTAATTGGTCATAGGCGATTCTGCTTCTAAAATAATAACTTACCCAAGTAACACATTTTGTGACAAAAGGCTTGCATATAGAATATTTTTGGAAACTTTAGTAATAAAATCCACCGTGATTAAGTTCTATATAGGTGGTTAGAACCGATAAGCAACCTGTATGTTACCAAAGGGAGAAAAATTGCAACTTATTTATAGATGCAAAAGCGATGCATAAGAGTTCGAATTGTTACCCTGAGTGGCACTAGGAACTAACGGTGCAAATTGCGCGCCGTAAATGAATGATTGAACGATAAAGCGATACAGTTCATTCGTTGAGTGACAAATAAGATCCTAACAAGTTCTTATTTTCGGTGGAGATAAACAACAACGGCTTTGTGTTATGGCAGCTTTTATTTGTGATCTATTTTGCGAGTATTCAAAAATTATGTGTTTAACGCAGGATAACCATCATGAGCCCTTGCAAATGGTTTTTTATTGTGAAACCATGGTATATTTACTAAGCAAATTTTGATGCGCCTTCGATCTAATCAAGAATTAGCAAAAAATATGCGGTGATCAAATAAATAAGAAAATACTTCATAAAAATTTGGTTGTTAAAAACCTAACATTATGGTTTAACAAAAAGTATAATGTCAAACTACATCAGAAACAGTTATCAAAACTCAGTTTATTGTATGTTATTGTAATAAAATACCATTCAACAAGATACTTTTCAAGGACTCCATTTTTAAAAATGGCGATTTGAAATAGAACTTGCAGGTCATTTTTACACTCATTTGTTACCATAATAGAGCTCCTAGGTCCAAAAATCCCTTATTAGTACCTAGTAGTGATTATTTTCACTTAACAGATCTCGTTGCCTTTGCGTTGAATTGGGGATCCTCAAGACGGGTACAAAACCCATTTAGGAAGGTAAATAAAGTAAAAATTAATTTAATTGTAAATGTTGGCTGGAATCCTCGACTTTTATTTCGATGCCTGATTTCCTACTGATAGTTTGCAAAATTTCATTTTACATTTATACAAGAGACATTCAGAAGGGTAGCTGATCATGCCTTGCCTACCAATCTGTGATTTACACCGTGTATAACGTAAGTAGATTAAAAAAAATACAAAGTGAACTAGTGATTTCATAACTGTTTCATAAACTATTCAATTAAGTACCTAAAATGTAGGAAATGTACTTAAATACAAATCATACTCTATTTAAATTTATTAATATGTACGGAACCTGCGACAGTGTTAGTACTGTAAGATCTTAATTGGTTCTAAATGAGAGAAAATTGTTGCTTAAGGTTTTCAAGAACCATCTTTTGGAATCGATCTACGCGTTACAGTGGCATATTAGAGTATATTAGACCTTACAAAGGCAAATTACACTAGGTTCCAAATGAGCTGCAATAATAACTCTTGAGCCACTACAGGTGATAAGTAACTTATATATACTACTTATTTAGTACTAAAGGTGCCAAATAAGGAAAAATTACCACCTATTAAGGTACGGTTCTTAATGGGAGATTTTAAGATGTCTTAAGCTTCTTTGAGTTCTAAAAGATTGAAAATTGAAACCTATATGCGTCTATAACTAATAAATTCGGCCTAGTGCCACCATAAGTTATAAAGCAGGAACAAAAATCACTCAAAAGCAACTGTTAGTGATAAGAGTTACTCATATGCAAATTCGAGCGCTGTTTGCATCTATAAGTAATACCGTACACTCTTGCATCACTTAAATGCTACCTACAGTTGCAGAATAAGTTCCAAAATACACTAACGTGCTACTTGGGTAAGGAGTGAGCACACTTTAATATTCGTTCGGTGCCCTTGTGATTGCGGTGCCTCGTTGGTCTAGTGGTCGCAAGCGCGACTGCTGTGCACGAGGTCCTGGGTTCGATTCCCGGGTCGGACAAAAAGTGCTATTAGGAATTTTCATTAGAAATTTCCCAGTAGTAGCCCGGAGTTTGGAAGTTGGCGGTATAATACCTGGTCCTGCGCCTAATCTCTCTCCGGCCGTGTCGGATTGCCGTCCCATCGGACTATGAGAGGAAAAGGAACAGTGAGTGCACCTGTATAATATGTCCCGCGCCGATGGCTAATCTCCAATTCTCCACTAAGATTGACCGCCGTGACCGAAAAACTCTCAGTAGGACTATTATTATTGTAGATCATTATCATCATCTGCCTATCCTTTTCCTAACTATGAAGGGTTTCGGCTTCCAGTCTAACCGCTTCCACAACCCAGTTTGTACTGGGTAATACGATATGCTTTGGCATAGATTTATTGTAAAATGCACAAATTTGCAATAACTGTTTTTGCAGCTCGATTTTTCTTCGTGCGTAGTATGTTGCGACAGGAAGAACGATTTTGGCAGTATTTTCTCATGTTTCCCTTTCTTCGCCACACTTCCAATCGCTCCGTACATTTCGATTGATTTTATTGTTTCAGTATGAAAAGCTTTCATTGTAATTCCTCGTCTAAGGATGTTTTATTGAAGCGAGTAAGTACCGATATCGGCACTTTTACTGTCTATTGAGTGGAATTGACACTAAAATTGAAGATAATGGCCCGGCTGTCGTGTATTTTTTTGTTATTTCTGGGTTGGGATGAATGTAGTCGGATGCTGTTATTCTTGTCTTGTGGCAGAATTTATGATTTATATTTGTTTGTAAGCCTGAGATGTGTCCTCATCTTCCTGCCTTTGTCCTATTCTACTTGGGGTAAGTGCGTTTTTTTCATCTTTCATTCTCCTTTTTAGACGTCACGAAGCCTGAACTGTATCATAATTATTCATCATCATCCATATAGTATGAATTCACTCAATTCACCCACTGCTGGGTATAGGCCTGCCTTTTGTTTGAGCCAATGTCCACGGTTTTGTGCCAGCCTCATCCATAGTTTTCCTGCGATGGCAAACTATACTGTAAAATTGTTGGTTAAATGCTTCCTCCTATTCCTTCCAATTCTCTTTATGTTGTCCATCAAAGGAGACACGCAATTTCCTACTCTGCCAGTCGCGACCCCATCTAAGTGTCTATTTGCATTATAACTTTCAATATTTTGTTCTATCAACCGTCTTCAAACGTCGCGTCGCCGTCGATTCAATTTTGTTCTTGAAAGAAATTTTAACCGCATCAAAGGACCCGGAAATACGATTAAGTAACAATTTTTTATTTTGCTACAAATCAAATTAATTGCAGTAAAGCTGTTTCCGCCCTTATATTTTTTCTAAGGCAAATTAAGTAAAATAATTATAGTAACAGCATTATTTCCTAAACAGATACACTAATTTAATGTACCTTCCTATGTTTTATCACACGTTCAGTCGTAACATCTGAAGGTAGTACTAACAAGCTTCGATACTCTCCGGAACCTCATTTCATTTGTAACATGAGGACCGCGGAACCCGATATTTCTGGACTCAATATTTATTTCCCGTACCCTAGGTCCAATACAGGGTATGTGCTGGAACGAAGTACATACTTTAAGGAGTCTGAGCAGTCTACGTTTCAGATCGGCTTCCAGTCTATTCGGATGCAGCTGAATACCAGTATTTTACATGGAGCGACTGCCCATTCGTAGGTCTAACCATGAAATCGGGAAAAAATCAGCTGTTCTATACATTTATATTCACATAACTCGCCAAAATGTAAGAGGAAAATATTTGCTTCGCTTCAGCGGTATCGCTGTAAAAGTTGTTTATTTTTACCCGACTACGGCAAAACCAAAGGAGGGTTATGATTTTGACTGGTCATCATACTTTATTATGTTACTCAACACCCTGCCTACCAAGGTTCACAGAAACAACGATCACGTGCCCTTGACTGTGGTACCGTATAATTATAACCGTACAAGTGTTTTCATCGAAACATGGCGAACAATTCGCACAAACCAAGTTACCTCGTAAACGGCAGGCTGCCATATTTTATTTGTACACCGTATGGTGACTCGTGTTTTGGTAGGACGGATAGTTGTCTGGTTGTAGAAAAACCTACGGAGGGAGGACTTTTTTTACTGTGCCTTTCTAGAAGTCGAATACTCTTTTTTGGTTAGACTTAGAAGGTCGGGTCGTCTTATAACAATTTAGGTAACTAGGTAGGTATTTGGACCTCTAAGTATTGTTAGTCATGCTTCGTTCAACATTTGGCGTAGAGAATCAGACTCGTGCCATATTTCCACAAGTGCCGAGATAATCAGACAATTTGCAGATTCTTCTCCTTTGCGTGTCGACGGTAATTTAGATAGTTTAAGTCCTGTTAGTCACCAAAACTTAAGTATCTAGTAACGCTTCAGTAAGTAGTAGAATCTGGTCTGATCAAAACCAACGCATTTGCATTGGGTGAGAATTCGAAGCTACGACGAAAATCTTTATTTTTTCCGCTGCCATCTCTACTTGGAACACCATAAGTAGAAAAAGAAGTTAAGAAATATTATAATATTATTATCCCCAATAATAAGTTACAACATGTAATAAAATATTAGTCAAACGTTTACTGGCCCTTAAACACTTAAGTACCCGTTGGCGTGTATGTAAGCGAGCATAAAATGAGGGAATTTCACGCTTCAACAAATAAAACAGTATTCAATCCTATTTTCGTATTAATAGATGGTTAAGGAAGGATATGTATGGAATGGTCCTTTGATCTGAGATTTCAATTTGAACAAGTCTTTCATTTGCTTTAAGTTACAAGGGGTGGCTTAGTGGCAACAGCCGCGAATTTTTGGACCTAAACAGGCACTTTAATTTGTGTGAAGTATTTCAACACGACTTCCTCACAACGGTGCAAGAAAACATCGTGAGGAAACCAAGTCCTAGCACCAAATATTCGGAGATTTGTGGCATCTAGGTACAAATTGCCAGTGATGCGGAGCCCCTCTGCAGGATTTGCGCCACCTCCCATCCTGCCCATCCTGCACAACCACTTGCACCTTTCAGGACTTTCTAGAAGCAAATGATAGAACTGTGCAGGTGGCTACATACTGGTCTAATACGGTTTGAGCTCATCGACACGTAAAGAAGAACAAGGTCACCCATTCACGGACCAACTTTGGCAAGCACGGCTTAACCTAAAGATCGACCCGAGAGCCTGTCATTATTAAGCCGCGAGATCCTCCATCCATGGAGGTTTGTTAATGTTAAATAGTCGATGCGTAATGTGTGCGATGCGTTATGGTAACAAATTATCACCATGGTTTTGGTTGCGTTCGGCAGTACGTCCTTCCAGAAAAAAGTATAAACAATACAGTGACAGTATATTCTATGAATTATAAAATGTACATAGAAATAATGAGGAAAGTAATTAATTTTATTTAATAATGTGTCAATGAACTCATACTTAGTTCTTGTTTAGGATAAGGATAAGTCGGTGACGAATGTATTCGTTCCCTTTGTAACAGTTTTGTTGCAAGACACTTTTGTTACTGCAGATTTCCTTGTTAATAGCTGAAAATAAATACAGTAGAATCCCGATTATCCGGATCAAATCAAACCAGGGGTATTCCAGATAATCGAAAATCCGGTAATCGATTTGAAAATAAGTCAAACAATATTAATATTGTTTTATTATAGTGTTTCACATACGTCATTTAGACAATAGTCTATGAAAATACGATAATTAGAGCCTGAACAATGAGCCCGGATAATCGTATATCGGATAATCGGGATTATACTGTAGTATCAGAACTCCAACACTGATTTCTTACTTGACATCCACTGATATTACTACATAAAAAGATTACCGAACTTACTCGAGATCAGAGACAAAAGTTCCCAGTACCTGCTCGATCTAATATATTTCGACGTGAGGATTTCATTACATTGTTAGTTGCTAAGAGAGTTTTATTCTTTCTTTCTCTAGGTGTGTTATACGTAATATGTTTGGTTCGCCATGATTGGGCACAGCCGGGTGGCAACATTGAATATACTAGGTGGAAGACTACAAAGAAATCCCGTCGGGGCTGCTGGTTGTTCACAAGAGATACCGCGGCCTCGACATAAAGGACTAAGAAGGAACATGGGTGGTTTTTAGTCAGTAAAAATCTTCTGACACTCCCTTTCGCTCTGCCCAGTGCGGGAGGGGTTATATGATGATTCTCCCCCCCCCCCCCCAAAAGGCTAAAGGGTTACCGTTACAATACTTACAATACAGCATTCTGAAGCCCCACATATATGAAAACAGAAGAAAAAAATGTAGGTAGTAGAAGTCAGAAACTACTGTCTTTTGGGCAGGTTTTCCTCAAATAGAAATGGATACTTAAAAATCGTCAAGACGACATGAAACTTTAACCAAGCTGTTTTAGTAGCCTATTTTCATGGATTGAAAGTTCTTTTTTTTTCTTCAAAATATCCTATAGAACGGAAAAAACAGCATCGATACATGTTGGAAGGGACAGCGAGTCAGCGACGCACAAACGGTTACCACGTATATTACACATCATTCACACACGTACATTCGTACATTATTCTGAACCATCCACATTAGAAATTAATCTATGTTATATGGGGGGCGGGGCCCTATAATTATATATGTTTCGGGCGAAAACCGCTTAGCATAACCGAACTAAATTCAGCTTCAGTAAATGTCGAAAGCAATTAACCAATAGGCACCAGGCAAATTAAACACAAATATGTGTAATGATTGCTTTGATGTTAAACAAATATGTACGACTAGCTTTTGCCAGCGGCTTCGCCCGCGTGAAAATGACGATTTTCCATACAAACTTTCATCCCCTATTTAACTCCCTTAGGGGTTGAAATTCAAAAAATCCTTCCTTATTCCTTGTCTACATTATAAAGGGAACCTCTGTGCAAAATTTCAGCTTTCTAGGTCCAAGGGTTTGGGCTGGGCGTTGATGAGTCAGTCAGTCAATCAGTCAGTCAGTCAGTCAGGACTTCTCTTTTTATTTATATATAATAGATGTGACGACTTGACGACTTGAACAAGATATCGCTATTGTATATAACTGGGATCAGGAATTCCAGTAAGTAGTTTTGATTGGGATCAATTAAGCTGTGCCTATTGATGATCTGATGCCGTTATTGATTCATGAATTACCTATAGGAAGCTTTGGACATTACATTGATGAATGTGAGGTTTCGATCATTATTCTCTTGTCCTTATCCCAACTCATTTGTGGTCGGCATAGCATATCTTCTCCTTCCATACGACTCTATTACTCGTCATCTTAGCAGTCACCTACTTTCTAGCCATATTATAGCTCACACAGTCCATCCATCATTTCTTTGAGCTCCCTCTACTCTTATATCAATCTACCTACATTCATACTCAATATTTTCCTCAATCTTCCGCACAAATGATAGATATAAATTGGAACAAAAGCATAAACTGACAAATGAAGAAAGACAAGCATTTGATAGGACGACATAGCGTACACATCACAGTTATAAGTGCCTTACGATCAATAAATTGCTTCGTTACACGTCCTTTGATAGATGTTCCCACACAAGTCATTATTTCTTAGAAGTGTCCCTAATATTCGAGGGATAGATAAATTAACATAATTATAAACCAATAACACTCCAAGCATCCCAAAATCAAATTACCCGACAGACAAGAAAGTTTTAAGTAGCAAACTAAACCTATTCCCGATACCCACTTCAGAAATCAGTATCAAAGGGATTGGAAAGTCCCAAGGCCCGAAGGGATCCCGATTGCCCCCGAAGTCAACCGAACATTTTCTATATAACCCCGAATCGAAACGCTGAAGGTAGGGATCGCAATAAAAATAAAGGCATCAGAGAAAAGCGGATTTATTCCAATCGCAGGCTTACAAGTAAACTAGGAAAATATTTATCACAATGTCGACGGAAAAACATTCGACTCGGCGAGTATGGATAAGCTGTAGAGTGCTGAAGTATTTGACGATAGGGCAGACATAAAAGGAATAGTATTTATATCTGCAGTTTTTCACACTTCTATGAATCTGCAGACCACTCTTGAGAATGGCTCGTCCGTCAGCCATGAGATTTTCCGAGTTTCTAACCTTAAAAATGTTTCTACTCCTGTATTCATATTAGGCTTTCACGACATCGTGAGGAAAGCAGATGAGAGATATTTCTCGACGGCATGTAAAGCCAAGTCAAGAGACCCATTCCATGGGCGGCATAGTAACTCAGGCACTAACCACACGAAAAAGAAGAAGAAGATGAGTTTTTAAATCATTGGCGTGGACTATATCCGTCTGCTGTTTGTCTTATTGATACTCCTTGCTAGAATAGCACCAAGATGGTCGATACAGGCGCCATCTATCACCCGCGACGACAAACATGGGTAACAATGTGTATACAACGACGTTTAACGCTACAGTTGACATCGGGCACAACGCATATGTTACCATTATTTTTTTATAAGTAAACTAGCTATATCCATGACTTCACACCGATAGTAATTTCTCTTTCTGTAGTTTTTTGTGATCTGACTGAGTGAGCAGAAAAATACAGGTTGTTCCTAGATTTGGGTAGAAATTATACCGTCGAGTTTATTGTGTATCGTTTCTTTAATAAACGATGGATGAACTGTGTAAAGGATGATATGGCAAGAAAGGAACTGTCTGATGAGTAATAGAGAAGTATGGTTGAAAAAGGCATACTGCGCCGACCCTAAATGAATTGGGTTAAGGGCAAGATAATGATACGAAACGGTGAGAAAGGAAATCGGGACTCAATAAACTAAGTCCGAAATGGCTAATCTGCCTTGCCTTGCTTAGCGTGGTTACCAACAAAAACTTATGAATTCTCTGGTGTGAGAAAAGGCTTTTCCTTTGCAGTGATACCGTAATAAGCTGAGATTAATATTATAATCAGGGTGAGTGAGCAAGATTAGGAAGAGGACAGTTATCTATCTTGTATCTAAGTTGTAAGCATAAACTTTAACAGAAACGATTAGTAACGCTTGCAACGCACACATTCTACCAAAGAGTTCGGCATTCAGCGCGTTTAGTTCCATTTTAAAAAATAAAACATTATTTTATTTGAAACTAAATCACGCACCAGCTGACTGAACAAGTTGCCGTACGAGATTTACTTTTAGCCCTAGGGCAATATATGCAATTTTACGCCCGCTCTGGTATGCTATTATGACGTTCTTTTTGAGCAAGAGGAGTGAAAAAATTGTTTGCCCACAGACCAAACAACAAAAATATATACCAATAACGTCTCACATTATCGAAGAAATATACGCATTTAAGTCCAATCTAGATTCGAAGATACCATTTCTTTTCGGTTAAAATATCGCGTGTTTGAAAACAATAAAAAGTTTCCCTTAATGGGTGCTAATAAAAATATGAAAAGAGAAAATAAATCAGAAGAAATAAAATGGCTTTGTTTTCAAAATTCGCCTGTGTTGAGTAAACCAGGTCGAAAAGTAGAAACTACTTTAGAAGCTATAAACCTAGAATGAACAACAGTTAATAAAGAGGTCATCAAAACTATCAGTTAACTGCTTAAGCAATTAAGTAACGGGGTTAATGCTTTTGACTGATTTATTAGTTTAGTAGTCGCAAGCACAACTACTGAGCATGAGGTCGTGGGTTCGATTGCCAGGTCGGGCAAAGTGTGGTTGGAATTTTCCATGAGGAATTTCTCAGTGGCTGAATTCGTGCCCGGTTGATGGGAATAGGCTCGCCCCCATTTAATTATTTTTGTTTATGATGAGATGTGTCCATTTGCTGACATTAGGTAAGCATCTTTAGTGTTAAAGCTTTTGGACCCTATTACATGGAATTAAAGATACTTAAGTAACTGTTGAAATCTGAGTGTACTATAGGGTACACCTCTGCCTCACCCTTCGGGGATTACAATACGTGATGTTATGTACTTATGTTAATACGCAACTAAAGTAATTTAAGAGAACATGTTATAGAATCTTCACGCATCGAATTCTCTAGAGGTTTATACGGGTACTCGTATCATCCGTACTTCGCCTGATGATATTTGATCCCAAGGGAGAAATCTGTCTTCATTTACCGAGGTTTACTTCCTTGGATGTTATGTAATCAATGTTACGAGGAAACCAATTTCACTGTCTTTAGTGATGTGGGTACTGAGGACTCACTTATTTCTTGTGATCACAATACTGAGGATATGAAAGGTAAAGAAAGAAAACTTACCTATATTATAGATAACACTACTTTTATAGGTACAGTATTTTTTATATGTGCAATATGGTAAGAAAGGAGCAGTGGTGGCTCAGTGGTAGCGGCCCTGACTTACGAACAGTGAGTCGTGGGTTCGAACCCAGTCAGGCGCATTACTTTGTGTAATTTATTTCATCACCACTGCTCTCAAAACGGTGAAGGAAAACATCGTGAGGAAACCGGCATGTCTTAGAACCAAAAATTCGAAGGCATGTGACATCTACCAATCCGCACTGGGCCCGCGTGGTAGATGATAGCCCATCCCTCTCTGAGAGAGGAGGCCTGAGTCCCTGCAGTGGAAACATTATAGGCTGGTGATTATGGTAAGAAAGGAGGTGTCTCAGATGACGAGAAACAGAGAGGTATTGGAGAGAAAGACCCAAATGAATTGGGATAAGAGAATTATGATGATGATGATGATGATGATGCAATCAGTCTTGAGTACTTTAAACAGATGCGGTAAGTGACATTTGGAGTTGGAGTGTGTTCTCCAGCAAGAGCAACTACACAAAGTTTTATAGTTTAACTAGCGACCCGCCCCGGCTTCGCACGGGTGCAAAAATGATACTAAAACCTTCCTCTTGAATCCTCTATCTATTAAAAAAAACCGCATCAAAACCCGTTGCGCAGTTTTAAAGATGTAAGCATATAAAGGGACCTATGCACAGAGAAAGCGACTTTGTTTTATACTATGACTATGGCTCCACGTCGCCAAGGTGCGGACCCCGCAGTGCAAGCTGCTCCGGTCCCCCCAGCTAGTGGTAACCGGAAGAAGAACAGGCCGAGCAAGAGACAACGGCTAGCAGCAGCTCAAGCGAAGGGTGAGTCCCTTCAACCAACGCTGGCGAATGCCGCAGATCAGGTACAACCGACTGTAGGTAATGTCAACTTCTCCGCAGGCAAGCGGTTGCAGGCCGAGGACGGCAACAGCCGACCTGGACCCAGTCAACCACCGGCTGGCACGGCTGAAGGATCAGCTAAGGCGGCTACGGAGCGACCTGTTCGGAGTGATCAGGCCGCGGCCAAGCGGGCTCTCAACGAGACTTCATCACCTCGTGGGGAGCGCAAGCGGCCTCGGCTTGGTGAGTCCAAGCGGGTAGCTAACCGGAGCTACGCCCAAGCTACGGGTTCTGACCTCGACGTCGCAGTCACATGCGGCAAGACAGGCCAGATCAACAAGGAGGTGGCGGACCAGATCCTCGAAGCTCTTCAGAGGAAGATGCTCGCCGAAGCCTGTTCTCCTGACGCGGAGGAGTTACCGGTGCCCGTCTTCAACGCGAGGCCAGCGTTTGCCGAAGGGGCCCTCAGGCTGTGGTGTGACAGTGAGGTCACCCTAAATTGGCTCAAAGCGCTCATCGCCGAGATGCCGGGTCCCACTGGTGCTTCACTGGTGATCAGGAGGCAGGCGGACATTAGGCGCCGTATTCGTTGCGGCATACTCATCCCGGACGACCAGGGTGTGTTTACGGACCCGCAGAACATCGGGCGCCTTCTATGCCACCAGAATCGGTGGCTAGATATTAAAAAATGGACCATGCTGCAAGCGAAGAGGCAGGAGAAGGCTTGCTTCATGGTAGTTGGGATCCCAGAAGACCAGATCCCAACATTGATGGACGCCGGACGTAGACTCTCTTTCTGTGCCGGGAGGGTCTACGTGATGTTCCAAACTCCAAACGGCAAGTTTGTTAACGTCCCTCAAGGATGTCCGGCCGAAGAAGCTACCTCATCAGGGGTAACAAGGGTGGAAGCGGCAACTCCCTCCACGAGCACAACGGTGCCACCCATGGTTGAGCCTGCGGGAGCAGCGCCAGTGGCCCCAGCAGTCGCCGATGTGGAGACCGTCCTTTCGTCGGGTGGGGAGCTTGATGACAATTTATTGTCATCGGCTTCTGACCTGGAGGAGGGAGGTTTCGACGCCGGCTCTCTGTTTGCCGGGCTGCGGCTTGAGGGAGACGAGGAAGGATCGACCAGTGATGGCGTCCCCTTCGGCGACCTGTAAAGTCCTGCAGGCAAACCTCCACCATAGTCAGACCGCAACGGCTCAGCTTCGGAAGTGGCTGGAGGTTCAACATACGGCCATAGTCCTGATCCAGGAGCCGTGGATCAGGGCGGGAAGAATACAAGGACTCTCCAATCTTGGGGGTAAGCTTCTATTTAGCTCAGAACATGATAATCCGAGATCGTGTATCTATATAACGCGTAACTTAAAAGCACAGCCACTTACGGAATTCTGTTGCAGGGATATCTCTGCAGCTAGGCTGCTATTACAGCGCGGGGACACGGAAGTAGAGGTGGCCTTCGTCTCGGCTTATATGCCAGAGGCAGAGGAGCCACCCCCGCATGACCTCGCCCGCCTCGTAAAGCACTGTGAGTGCACACGGCTCGAGGTGGTCATAGGGGCCGACGCAAACGCTCATCACCCTCTGTGGGGCATGAACACGCAGAACGAAAGAGGTAAGGCCTTAGTTGACTATCTGTTTACGACTAACCTAACCCTACTAAATACAGGTTCCGAACCAACCTTCGTCACCAGACGCAGCCGAACGATCATAGATCTAACTCTGGCATCGGAGGGCGCAGCGGCCATTACAACCGGGTGGCAGGTCTCGAAAGAGGCCTCCTGCTCGGACCACAGGTGGATCCGCTTCGACATCCCGGTCTGTGTGACACCTATACTGCCACGTCGCAACCCACGCAACACGGATCGAGCTGCCTTCACTCGCATCCTTGAAACTAAGCTTGCGCCAACAAAGCACTGGTCGACCATTGAGAACACAGGCCAGATTGAAGAAAGAGTAAGCTACCTGTCGAAATCACTATTAGACAGTTATCATGCGTCCTGTCCAGAAACCACTCCGCCCACAACACCAGGCAGGCAACCATGGTGGGGAGCCGAGCTGGAACGCAAGCGCAGGAAGGTAAGGTCAGCCCTTAACAGAGCCATGAACACCTATGCTGACGAGGATTGGGACGTCTATAGGGCGGCCAAATCCAGCTACAAGAAATGCATCCGGCACAGAAGCTCTACTGGCTGGAGGAAATACTGCGGGAAAATAGAATCCTGCCAGCAAGCAAACAGGGTAAGGAAAATACTAGCACAGCAGAACTCTGATGGACCTGCAGTGCTCCGAAAACCTGACAATACGCTTACCACTACTCCAGAAGAGGCGATGCGCGTCCTTACTGAAACTCACTTCCCAGGTTGCGTTTTCACACCCACAATTGACTGGACTGAGGTAAACCAAACTCCAACAGGAAACGACTGGAACTATGCTCACATGATGATCACGCTGGAGAAAGTCCAGTGGGCGATCGGGTGCTTCCATCCTTTCAAGGCGTCCGGTCCGGACGGGGTGTTCCCTGCATTACTGCAATGGGGTGGGCTCTCCGTTGCTGAAAGACTGGTGCCCATTTTGCGGGCGTGCCTGGCCTTTCGATACATCCCGAAAGGATGGAGGGAAGTGAAAGTCATATTCATCCCTAAGCCAGGTAAGGGTGACTATACTAACGCCAAATCCTACCGACCGATCAGCCTGACCTCCTTTTTCTTGAAAACCATGGAGAAGATATGTGAGAGAGAGCTGAGGGATGGCGTCTTAAAAGCATTACCTCTTCACGCAAATCAACATGCATACAGTGCGGGTAAGTCCACTGAATCCGCTCTTCATCTAGTGGTTGGCCGGATAGAGGAAGCGATACATCAGAAGGGCACCTGCCTGGGTACTTTTATAGATATCGAAGGAGCCTTCGACAAAACAAACTTCTCCAGCATCAGCGCCGCTCTCTCCCGACACGGGGTGGAACAGGTACTGATAGACTGGATTACCAATATGCTTAGCAAACGAGTCGTCCGCCTCGGTGAAGAGCAGCAGTCAGCAGTGATAGTCAGGGGCTGTCCCCAAGGAGGAGTGCTGTCGCCCCTTCTCTGGAATATGGTGATTAATGACCTCATCACGAAGCTCAATGCTAACCACTTCTACACTATTGGGTACGCAGACGATCTCGCCATCCTCATCTCAGGGAAGGTGACAGGGACAATCTGTAACCTCACTCAGCAGGCGTTACGTATAGTTGAGCGATGGTGTGCTGAGTTCGATCTCTCAGTGAACCCCTCAAAAACTGAACTAGTCATGTTTACCCAAAAACGAATGCTAGGCCCTCATTGCCTACCTAAGCTATTTGATACTGAGCTCCAGTTAACCAACGAGGTCAAATACCTGGGGGTCATCCTGGACAGCAAGCTAAATTGGAGCAGTCATCTTGACAATAAGCTAAGCAGGGCCTGCCTTACCTTTTGGCAGTGCAGGAGAATGATAGGTAAGAAGTGGGGCCTATCCCCTAAAATTATACTCTGGCTTTACTGCGCGGTAATCAGACCCATGATCACCTACGGGGCAGTGGTCTGGTGGCCCCGTACCAAATTAATCACAGCAATAAGCAAGCTGCAACGTATGCAAAGGCTCGCCTGCATGGCAATCACAGGCTGCATGAGGACAACCCCGACCGCAGCTCTCGAAGCCATACTGGGAATTCCGCCGCTCCACCTGTTCATTCAGCAGGAAGCAACAATGACGGCGTTGCGCCTCAATACGCTACAACTCTGGGGTAAGAAATGCACGCAACATACTGCGGCACTAGAGGGAATCCAAAGTGAGCTCCCCCTGGTGAAAGCTGTTAACGATCGAGTACCCAAACAGTACGTATTCGATAAAAAATACAAAATCCAACTCCATGAAGACCACCGCTGCGAGGGACTTAACCCTGCAGAAGTACGGATCTTCACGGACGGATCCAAAACAGGTACTGGTACTGGAGCAGGGGTCTTCTCGGAGGATCTCAATATCCACATCGCCGTACCTCTGGGGGCCCACAACACTGTCTTTCAGGCAGAATGCTTGGGTATCTCCCTGGCGGCATCTGCCATCTTGGCTCGGGAGGTAAAGGATCACTCCATCCGTATACTCTCAGACAGCATGGCAGTGCTGCTGGCATTAAGGAGCCCAACGGTCAATTCCGGGCTAATACACGAGTGCCATCAACGCCTGAACCAGGTTGGTAACCTCAATAATGTAACCATTCAATGGATTAAAGGACACAGCGGCTCCCGAGGCAATGATGCAGCGGACGAGCTCGCTCGTAGGGGCTCGAGCATGGAGGTGGTGGGACCAGAACCCATCGTGCCACTCCCGTTCGGCTATCTTCGCACGCTGGTAAGGAAACGTACCAAAGAACTTCACGCCAAGCTGTGGCTAGACCACGGCGAGTGCAGGCAGGCCAAGGAGGCGCTACCCGCCATCGACACCCGCCTCACCAAACAAGCGCTCCGGCTGACTAAGCTGCAACTACGCACAGTGACGGCTGCCATCACTGGACACGGTACTTTTAATAAGCACCTCTTTGTTATAGGTGTCACAGATAGTCCTCTGTGTCGAGCCTGCATGGAGGAAGAAGAAACAGCCGCCCACGTGCTTCTGCACTGTCCGGGCGTTGCCCGGTATAGGACCAAGTACTTCGGTGACCCAGGTACTCTCCGCGAGATTGCCAGTAACACCAAGGGACTGCTGGCTTTTCTCGGGGAGCTAGGGTGGATCGAGTGATATTCCCACCTGCACGCAAAATACGCGCATCGAACGTGGAGTTGCGGACACCAGCCCGTCGTACTTATACTTATACTTATATATACTATGACTAGCTGATGCCCGCGGCTTCACCCGCGTGGATGTCGTTCAAATTATATACTAAAACCTTCCTCTTGAATCACTCTATCTATTAAAAAAAAACCGCATCAAAATCCGTTGCGTAGTTTTAAAGATTTAAGCATACAGACAAACAAACAGACAAAAATAGCGACTTTGTTTTATACTATGTAAGGAAGTGACTATAAAAATATTTTCACACAATATAGCAACTTTGAAAAGTTATTACGACGTAGATTGTAATTTTATGTTGTTGTGTACATAGTTTTATGGAATTCTTATATTCATAGAAGTAGGTCTTATCTCAAAGTTGCAGTCGTTAGTCAATAATATTTTTTTTTTTTGATTTTTGTTAAGTGTATCATCTATGTAACAATAAAGAGTGTGTAAATAGATTATCGAGAAATACCTTTAAAATCACTGCAAAAAGATGTCAGTTTTTGTTCTAGCCCGCAAACAAATTAGAACGATAACGTGCGATAAGGAACTATGTTCCGATATAATTAACTTAAGATTATTTTAGTGGATACCAAAGGACCAAATCCAAACTGAGGATGAAGTGGGAACCCTAGGCGCAGTAACACAATAAAAAGTAGGAAAACAGTCAGAAGACGTCGCAAATCAATTTATCTACATCACATAGTTATTCAAGGCGCGAGCCGTTGGGGCACCAAGCCACGACGAGATATGCGCGATAATCTAATGACTTACCTAATTTGGTGAAACGCTGGCTTAAGAATGGAATTGTACTGTTTTTGATGGAACTGGGAAAACCTTCTTTGAATATGAATGTGTATAGCTATAAGAGTAGAGGAAAATCTAAGAATGATGGTCGACTACGTCAAGGATGATTTGGCTAGAATGAGGTGTCAACTAAAAAAAAATGACGAGAACCAGAGGAATAAGAAGACATGTTACGAAGAAACCAAATAAAGTAGGATAACGGTAGGAGCCGATGACCGTTGGGTTAGACGTGTTCTTGAGTGAAGACCATGAATCGGCAAGACAAGGTGGGACACCTTCAGGCTCAGTGGAGCGACGATCTTCGCAGGGTGGCTGGTAGCAACTAGATGGGAGTTGCTGAGAAGGCTCAGTAGGCGACTCGGCCGCTGTAACTCGCCCGATCCGGTCGAGACAGGAATTTCACTGTTATTAATATTTTTGAGTGGTGTTTCGGACGAATCCTTTTTTAGAGGCAAAGTACCGTCAGACACATAATATAGATAAGGTTTAGTGTCCTGTGTTCACCTGGGTTAAATGACCCAGTATTTTTTTTGTTGATTGTTATAGGTAGTCTGTTGATTTTTGAGTGGCGTAAGATTTAGGAGGACTATGTCCAGCAGTGGACTGCTACGTAGGCTGATGATGAAGGGCAGAAGATTGATGATTGATGTTGATATCTTAAAAGATTCCGAAGAATTGAGAACTTCCTCCTTTTAGAAGTCGGTTAATAAATATCTTGTCATGTTTTAACAGCAAGTGTTGATATCTTTATAGCAAAGCAGCTGAAGGTTTCAACTGGTCAAGTTATGTAACATGAGAGAAGATAAATTTGTCGCGTAAATAACAGATCTACGCAAAATAAATAGTCGATAAGTATGTCAGTATTAGTCAAAGAAATTAACGTCAGACATATAAATGAAACGTAAAATATGGCACCAAACCTTTTCAGTACCTAATGATTTTCCACGTGTATGAGTAGTCAAAAGTGGCAAGTGGTATGGCCATGAGTAGTTAAAAGTCTTATCCCTTTTAAACGACAAAATGACATTTACATTCAGCATCTTATAGCTCCATTAATCAGACTGGAGATTCTTTAAAATCTCATCATCATCTTGGGGTCAGCTTCCAATCGAATCTGAAGCAACTGAATCTATGAATTGTACATGGAGCGACAATCAGTCAAAGTATACAGTCCTTCATAAAATTACATAGTTTTTGCTATTGCCCGTAAACAACATAACTGCCATAAAACAGTAATCCGACAATAAACATAGAGTTTATTAAACAATTGTTATTGGAGATAATAATGTTAATAAAACAAACAACTATTTTGCTTGAAACCTGCCAGGAATAATAAAGTAGGCCTTTTAAGTTCAGGACTCAAGTTATCTTTAATACGGATAACGGTCCTAATCTGGGCATCGTAAATTTACAAATTTTGGTTGAATAAATTCGGAGAGATTGCGTAAAACTTTCCGTTTTAGTGACGATTTGGATATTATAGCGGGACTAGTTACTCGCAGAAGAACCATCAAACCACCAGAGAAGATTATTCTTTATCATTGTTCCAAATAGAACAGATAAGTCCATGGATATTGGTTAAATGATAGAGGCGGAAGGTTGTTTAGAGAAATGGAAATGTAGACGCCCGTACCTGCCCTACCATGGTAGAAAGAAACTGACTTTTCCCTACCTACTTAATGCTTTAGCGATAAAGTTGAAAATCTGTTAAAGAAATATACAGATTGTAGTAACATAATGTGCAAGGGATCGCTTTCGTCTCAAGCACAGATGCCTATCTATATCTATACTTGAGAAGAAAGCGGTCCCTACTTCCCTAGGATACTTAAACAACGACTATAATAAGAATGCAATGCAAAGTATTTTTGGCCGGCAAAGCTATCTTTTTATACATAACCTCTATCATATAGTTGATAGATTCAGAAGTATAGAATCAATCAGCCTTTACCCAAGTCTGATTTTTTATAGTGCTTTGCAGAGAAAGTCATTTGCCTACTTTGTTTAGTCTAGATTTTTAAGTGCAGCAGCTAACTCTGTATTTTCTTGCCACGCTCTTCACCTTTAGAACATAAGAATTCGTTACGTAACTAAAGTTTTACTGACTTGAAAGTAAACATAACATCACACGTGTTATCTCCAAAGTGTTAAGCAGAATTAGACCTATTTCTTTTTGTTCTTGGGAGAAACCTCTAAGTTTGATTCCTACCCCGCTAAAGCCACCATCCGGTAGTCGCAATCCGCTTATGGGTGGAGGTACCATTTCCTCTTAAAAGGCCTGTCCGGGCCGAATCCCTCTGTGCAACGCCTGTTAGGGCACATCCCTGGCAAGCTTTGAAGAAGGTGTATTAGGTAGGAGACGAGACTATTGCCATCAAACGGGCACAAATCCAGACTCCATAGCGGACTCTAAGAAATTCCTGATGGACAAAACCTAATGTACCGACCTCATGCTGCGCAGTCGACTAACGAAATCTTTAAAAGTATAGCAACATTAGCAACTACCTACATTAATACGTACACAATTTAAGAAAACTATTTTCGGCATAACAGAAAGCAAAACAAGTTCCCAAGAGCGGAATAAATAGTTCGCTATAAAAATGGAACGTAGGGGAAAGGGAGATGTTCGAATAAAAACTATTATCATCCGAATAAGTACGGAAACTTTATCGATCCAGTTTATTGGGGAATTGTACCACGTCCTGTACAGTCAGCGGCACTAATATGTATCCACTTAGAAACGTTAAGAAGTCATTTTCGCTAACTGTTTTTATTTAATTTTCATGATGATGATGATGATGATGTTTCGTAACGAAACTGATATTTTGGATTCCATTTTTTATCATTAAGTAGGTCATATGTCATATCTCAAAATTGCGATCGTAATAGGGTAGGCAGTTGACAAAGAATAGGTTTCCAAAAAATATTGGACACATAATTATATTTTATTTTTGTACGTAGTAAAGTGCTTTGAAAACTCATGTGACGTCAAATTGTAAGACATTAGCATTAGTATGACATTTTTACCGGCGAGTGACGTCACAAGCCCTCAAATCTTTGACGCGTCCTCAGATCTTCGTAAATTTTTATTGATTTGATAAATCAAAAAAATACGTATCCAATATTTTTGATAATCTAACAGACTGACTAATTAGAATAATAGTTTTCCCGATGAATTCGCTTTTCAACTTTGCCACGTGTATACATAATGTTGCTCGTGAGTGTACACTGATATAATAGAAAGCTCGCCGGGATATTATGTTCAGGACGTGGTCCTTGGCAGGCAACTAGGCAGATGAAGACGGGATCCTTGTATCCGCATCATTCCATTTGACGGATCAATGGGAGGTCGATTCTTGAAGATAAAGATTATAATAGAGTAGGCTAGTCGCTCAAGTCCAAGCAAACAATCTTTGAATCAAAAGTCCTTCGCAACTTCAAAACATTTGCATAGAAATACAATCAGTTTAAGAGTATCAACATGACTGATGTAACCAAAGTTTTTGTAACAATATTTTGATTTAAAATAGTGTCCATGGAGTTTCTTGCTCAATTTTCTCCAAAGAAATGTACCCTTCGGAAAGGGCCTGTAACTGGTATGTTTGAAATAAAGGCTTTAAGTTTGAGTAGTTGATTTAAGATACTTCATAATTATCATTCGCTTGCCCTTATCCCAATTAATTTGGGGTCGGCGCTACATGTATTTTTAACCGACTTCGAAAAAGAAGGAGGTTATTTATGTTCGTGTGTATGTATTTTTTTTTAATGTATGTTACCTGATTTCTCCTCGCTTCGTGCTTTTTCTGACGCTATTCAAGTATTCGCATCTATAATTATAGCAGTCATCACTTGTCTTCATGCTCTTAACCGTTGAGGAGTATAGTACCACTCCTCAACGGTTAAGAGTTGAAATCAAAAATAGTTGAATCTTGAAGGTTAAGGGTTAGGTTTCTTGGTTGAATGTTAAATGCATAGTAAATATTTGTATAGGATATATATATATACTTAGGTACTTATTACAACTAAAAATGAAAAAATAAAAAAACTTTTTTGCAAAAAAAAACAACCGACTTCAAAAACACCAAAAAGAGAAAAATAAACTTAAGAAGAAAAATCAGCTTCTGAAGTCGGTGGCAAAAACATGAAGTCAAACAAACAAAAGTCACCGACTTCAGAAGCTGATTTTTCTTCTTAAGTTTATTTTTCTCTTTTTGGTGTTTTTGAAGTCGGTTGTTTTTTTTTGCAAAAAAGTGTTTCTTTCATACTTCTTATGAGACACCTCCATTCTTACCATATCGTCCTATAAATAGTTCATCCATCGTTTCTTTGGCCTTCCTATAGTCTTATACCCATCAACATTTCTAATACTTATTCCATCCAAAATTCTACGACACAAATACAAGATTTGAAACGCAAAGCGACCGACCGTCTGGCAAGAGTGTGAACGGTATTAAAATGGTAGTGAAACATTTTGAAAGTCGTAACAACTGCGTGATTACCCAATTACGTTACATTTCAAAACATCCTATGTTTGATGTACTCCTGGTACTATTTCTGATGTTGCTCACATCATCGACAATTGCTAAATTCAGCTGAGTTTAAGTTCTGTTGGCTATTTTTGATGTAGACTGGTGTTTTAAGGGCAGCCGGGATGGATTTGATGAGGAAACTGGAGAAAAAGGAGTTGATGTCTGTTAGCGCTAACTGGATGAGAGTTACTGAGATTCGAGTTAAGTGGCGTGCGATTGAGGAGCATAGGCCTTCTCAGCCAGCTCTGCAGTAGTCCACTGGTGGACCAACAAGTGGGGATATTTGGAACAGACCCATTGTGTTTGCAGTCAGCCTTGGGTGGCCAAAAGTAAAAAAAAGAAGAGAAGTTGCTATTGAGCATAAAACTCGAAATGCCAGATAGCTGTATGTGGAGGATCGTGGCAGCTGGCATTTGATAAGTTCTGCCTACCTCCACAGGTAAAAAGTGTGTATGTTTGTTTTGTATATTTATGTATTAACAGACAGATATGTTACCCGGAGCAAGTGGATATGAATACTTTAAATTACAACAGAAAAAATACTGTTTACATCTCTTAAATAGCTCGTACAATTCAGACTATTGATGCTTATACTTATACCATCCACGACTCCGGAAATATTTCATCGAAGCTAAATGTCAGTATGCTACACCGTGACGAATCCACTATGCTGGGAGGAGTAAAGTAGTTGCACATACATTCCAGTCAAAGGTCTACAAGCTAATTCGCTGACACTCCAGTCGTCACGACATACTTGAAGTAAGAGTTCTTCAAACGAGAATCTAAATGCCGTACTCAGAGATGTTCAAAGATTACTTAAGCCGTAAGACTTTGAATGTCAAATCTTTACTAAGTGACGGCTTAAGTAATCTTTAAACATCTAGTGCGGGAGTAAGACTAAGGCGAAATGTCATACTAGTGTTGGTATAGTCCATTACATCATGCCGGAATTCCTCAAAGAACTAGGCAGTAGAGATAACAAAGCATAACAGCAAGCCTGCAATCCTCAAAGGGTTAGGCAGAGGTATACGTAAGTACAGACGGCTACACATCAAGCTATACATTTCCAGTATAAGCTGGTCTCGCATTGTATAGGATTTCCATACAGTGAGCGTAAACTGGAAATGTATAGCTTGATGTGTAGCCGTCTGTACACCCACTTTTCGCCCGTTATGTTAAAGTTCCTTGTAATAGGGGGCGAGCCTACTGCCATCAACCGGGCACATATCGTCATCCAGACTCAGTGGCTGCTAATGAGTCATTCTAATTCCTGATGGAAAAACCCAATAACAATTTGACCCGGGAATCGAACCTCATATTCAACACACAAATAATTCAAAAAAAACTCATCAATAATTTATGTAGGTATATCTTCGCGATAATCCCAGCGTTTATTGACAAATGATCTCGAAGAACAAAGGTCTAAAGATCAAGGGTCCCCATGATAGTGAAATGAAAACATGACCGTTTAACAGAACGCTGGTACGCAACACGATTGATTGATCGTAATGGTCAATCAATCGTGTTGCGTACCAGCGTTCTGTTACTATATACTCCAAAAAAAAAGGACCTCGTGCTATGCAATAACTCCACACAGGAAGACTCGTAACTCATCAATATTTTATATCTTCGCGATAATCCCCAAAGAAATGATCTCTAAGAACAAAGGTCTAAAGATCAAGCGTCCCCAAGATACTTAGTGAAAACATGACCGTTTAACAGAACGGTGGCACGCAACACGATTGATTGATCGTAATGGTCAATGGTTAGCGCCTTCTGTAACTCGATACTAATGAAGACGTCCTTACCACATTTACTTTAGGGGGTCCCGTTTTACGTTTTACGAGTTTACTAATTACTGATGTTTGTCATACTATCTTGTGTGTTATTTGAGGAAAAAGCATGTTAATCCATAATTAACATAAAAGAAAAATCTAAGTTATTGTTCAGACAGAACACGGATTAAATGAAACATAAAGGGTCGTCTTACTGTAAATATAAGGACAACGCTGCCTAACCCTTCGGGAATTACAGGCGTGATGTTATGTGAAGCTTGAAAAATCCAGCCATTAGCAAGGCAGATTTAATTGCACTACAACAATAAATTAAAGTTTAAAACCAATCTGTCTAATCGAAAGTAGAATCGTATTGGGGCCATAGGGGGCTTGTAAGTGTCAGTAGTCGCTTCCAATAGTATGTGACGGCCGTAACAGAGTGACATTGAGCGATATTTATGATGGAAAAGTCGGGAATGTATAATCGTAATTGACGTAAGCTACCGAAAAGGTCTCGTTGAAGAAAAGCGAAAAGCTTTGAAAGCGATGGTCACTTGACTTGACTGTGTCTGTCTCATCCGGTCCATTTGAAAAATACACCATTTCATTTCTAGCCATATCATCCTTCACACAGTCCATCCATCTCGTGACTTTCGTCGTCCTCTGCTCTTATACTTAGTCATTTACATTCATGCAGTCATGCTCAACATTTTCCTCATTCCTCTGCATCACATATCAATAGCACGATAACCGATTATCATACAACTTTTCTGTCACCGGCGCCATTTTCTGACTTCCCCATATGCACTCGTTCCTTATTTTATCCATTCATTTTACACCACACATCCTTTTAGCATTCTCATCTCACCCACATGCATTTGCCTTTCGCTCCTCCCTTTTGTGGCCCAACACTGTGATCCATAGACCATACACGACAGCAGGTTATCCCGTTTTTCCCGGATCAATAAAAACACCATTTACTCCACCAAATTCCATTTTACCAGCCTGTATTCCCAATTCAAATTCAGAAAACAAAAGGCAAACGTTTTTGTTCTTGTAACCCCGGCCATTACCCACCGCTACCCTATCAGAAGGCATAAGTTTTAACTACATATTACTTTGACCATCTCGTAACCCGGGCAAGTCCTTTCTATTACCCTGCGTATCTGCTTGGGCACTTAGATCCGAATTTATTGACCATTTAGACGCAGAGAAAAAGTAGGCTTAGTTCAATTTACTGGTTCATTTGGCGTCTTAACTGTCGCTTAATTGGTGGTCAGGGTTGATTGATTGGTGCGGTTAAATGTTGGATGGGTTGCCGTTATTAATACAACGAGAATAAAATTTGGCCGGGTTTAAGAGACCATTTCAATAATTAAATATATTGTACTGTAAATTAAGAGGGTATTTTAGGTCATCATCTGCAAAACTTTTATCCCTAGTATTTTGGGGTCGGCTTTCTGTCTGACCGGATGCAGCTGAAGTGAACGTTTAGTCCACTCTCGACCCCTCGACCCCCAATAAATAATGTGTCCACTGGACCCCTAACTATAGTTCATACTCGACCCCTGGGGGGTCAAAAGTGGATTTTATTTTCCAGCCAAGTTTGAGTTTGCGCTCGACCCCCAAAAAGGCAGTATTTTTTAACAGTCGCTTAACTGCCTATCTGACCTCCACAACCCAGTTAGTACTGGGTAAAACGAAACCCCTTGGTTACGGACAGTATTTTAGATACACTAGCAAAAACGAAGACAAATTCGAAACGAATCGATTGGACGAGGAAATTTTCCGAATCAATGAAAGTTCAAAGTTCACCATAAACCTGAAGCAGAGTCAATCTAATCGCACAAATAAGTCAACTAATGAGATTTCCCAGAAATGTTCCTCTCTCTACAAAGAATAAATATACATCTCCAAGGATTTAATTCGAAAACCGCTGAGGCTTTTCTAAGTCTTGGAAAGCTTTGTTAGATTAAGAGTAATCTCCCCAGCATTAATTAAATTTGCGTTATGCTAACATGTACCGACTTACTGACAGACAAATCAAAATCAGAATATTTTATGCCACATAGGCTGACATAGGTACATACAAAACGTAGAGATAAGGTGCACGGTTCGGGTTGGTCGTTTCCTATGGAGAAGCACCGGCAAGAAACTCCAAGATTACTCTTTGAAAAAGATTTCGTTTCACAATATTTTCATGTTACAGCATTAATACGAGTACTTTGATATCGCCCCACAACGTTGGCCCGATAATAAGTCGTGGGGTACTACCAAAAAAAAAAGTCAGACAAGATAAAAGTTAAGAAGCATTTATGAATCTTTAAGACCTATAATGTGTGAGCATTATAGGTCTTAAAGATTCACAAAAAAATCAATGGAGAAAATTATACATCATTACATACAAAGGCAAGAAAATATCTATACTTCTATACTCTATACTAATATTATAAAGAGGTAATAGTTGAAACAAAAAAAAAAACAAATACACAAACTCTAATAATACATAGTATATAGTTTATAGTATATAGTTGTTGTTGTTCTCTGTATATAGTTTGTATATTTGTTAAATTGTAAGGGGTAATCTCGGGATCTACTGAACCGATTTTAAAAATTCTTTCACCAATAGAAAGCCACATTATTGCTGAGTGTCATAGGCTACTTTTTATCCCTGTATTCCCACGGGAACGGGATCTACGCAGGTGAAACCGCGGGACGTCCGCTAGTCATAAATAAAGACATAAAATGTGGCACAAATGTTGTTAACAGTCCTGTAACTACTCTTAGAAAAAGGTGTATCTAGCATCAAAATAAAACTTACCGTACAATCGTGTCAGTCAAAAATTCGGATGCAAAGACCTCGGATGCTAAGACGATGAGTCACGTACAGACGCCCCATGATAAATACTTAACGCTTTATTTGATTATTGCAATTGAACCCTGAGACCTCTGTGTTACTGAGAACTTTTTTATGATCCACTGGCCTACTGGCTGAGTGAATGGTTGGGATTTTGATACGGCAACTTGGTTTGTTATTATGTTTTCGTTTTGGAGGTCATGCTTGGGCTTGTATTCATTCAAATTATACTTCAAAGAATTTATTTCAATTAGAGGCATTTTTAATGGCAAAAACACAAAAAGATGAAGGTACAGTCCCAGTCACAAGGTATACCTAATAACTCATGAAAGAACCTATAAGATGTGCCCAATCCAAACCCTAGATTTCTATGGAAAAGAACAAGCAAGAAACTCCATGGACACTCTTTTTATTAATCAAAATATTGTTAGATAACCTCGATTACACCATTCATGGTCAGATTAAACATATATGTGAGAACGAAGCATTTAAGCAACATATCTTTGCTATGTTCTACCAAACATCATCTGTCCAGCTTTTCATCAACTTTGTTGGGTCGACTTCCAGTCTAACCGGATGCAGCTGAATATCAGCATTTCACATGTAGCGACTACCACAAGTGACCACAACCCAGTTAGTACAGGACAATACGATACTCTTTGGTAATATGTGCTATGATGTATGACCAGTTCTTTTGCAAATGTAGGTACTTTACAAAGCAAAATTCATGTCATCTTAGACAAACCAACTTGTCTAGAAGTGTTTCCGAATTCCACACGAGCATAGCCGTCTGCAAAATCAAGTTTAGAATAATCAAACGAATACCATTTGTCTTTAGAATTACGAATGTCTTCATAATATATCATATTGTCTGCGTCTTTGAGATAAGCATCAGGACTTGGCGGGAATTTGGGGCGCGGAGTCGCGGCTTCAATTAAGTTTCTGTCTATGAATGTGTGCTTAGTGAATCTTGAGTTTTGTTTAGTCTATCTGTGCTTTCAACTTGTGTATTGTTTATATCTTCAATTCATATTACATAATTGTTCTTACTTACACGATAATTATTACAGCCAAAACATACATTAACTTATCAAATATCTATCGACAAATGAGACACATTTATTATTTTCCATTATGTCTATGTGACGATGTGAGACTCTCAGGAGTCTTATGACGTTTAGGGATCTAATCAAACTAGTCTGAGAACCAGCATCATAATCATCATCTTGACTAGTCTTTTCTTAACTATGTTGCGGTCAGCTTCCAGTCCCGGATACAGCTGAATACCTTTAATTTCCATGGTACGAATGCCTATTTGACCTCCGCAACGCAGTTACTGGGTTATACGCTACATTCAACTGAACACAAACAAAAATACAGTGAAACACACTCCCATGGCTACACCCGATAAGTTATTCCACCCCAAGGTTCCCGTCAGTCTTAAGCCGTAACATGCTTGGAATCAGGTCAGGGCTTATGTGTTACAACTTGATGGACAGCATCCATTGTTTATTAATGAAGTCTTGCTGCTAGGCGCTACGCCATGATGGGGTTTGTTGCATTCCTGTGGAAAATCGATAGGTTATCGAGGTTAAGAATTTTTGATGAGATTTTCCATTACATTGTAGTGAAATGTTGTTTATTCCTGTAAGTAGAACGTCTAAGTTATTTTCTTGAGATTTTTTGGAAAGACTGCTTCGTTTGTCGAGTATTCGCAATCGCGACTGCTGAGCTTGAGGTCGAAGGTTCGATTCCTGGGTCGGGCAAAGGGCACGGAGTATGGATTTGTGCCCGGTCGATGGCAATATGATCGACCCTATTACATGAGACTGAAAACATAAGTGGCGAAATGCGGGCCTACTATTAGGTACACCTCTGCCTATCTCTGTAGGGATCACAGGCGTGATCTTATGTATGTTTTTTTTTGCGTCTAAATGAAAATTACATGGTGCAAATATTTCCTACTTGACTTATCCCTGCGGAAAAGTCTCTTTGGCCTACTCCAACGAAACTCATAAATTCAACTGTCTGACTTTATATATGATTTCTGTTTTATACTGATATCTTTGGAGCTTATATTTGCTCTTGTAATGAAGCAAGCAATCAAGCCTTCCGTAAGAATCCTAGTTTCACTGGCACCATTACTAAATGAAATGGGGTGAAACCAAATGCTCTTAGGACATTAGAATCCGGCTCATCAGTACAGTACAACTTAAGGTTTATGATGAGGGAATACTGACATAAACACTAGACAACAAACAGACGATAATGACAACGAAGTCATAACAAACGGATTAGTTTAGTTTGTAGGAGCAGCGTGTTTTCGGAGTATTTGGATTTTGGACGTAAGCTTAACATTTTACGACACCGTCTATGAAAGACTGGCTTATCTTCCACCACACAATCGTATACGCCATAATATCCCTATAACTTCTAAACTGACATGGTCACTAGAATCATCATTAACACTAAAATCGGGATATTTACTACCATCACCATCATTGCAGCCGAAAGACGTCACCTGCCGGACATAGGCCTCTCCCAATGTTCACTATTTATTTTGAGTGACAATATTTCGGCACACTTACAAGCACCGCGAACACGGTCACATCAGTTTATCCTTGATCATGAATATGGTGAACTAGCTTTTGCCAGCGGCTTCGCCCGCGTGAAAATGTCGATTTTCCAAACAAACTTTCATCCCCTATTTAAATCCTTTAGGGGTTGAATTTCGTTAAAAATCCTTCCTTATTCCTTGTCTACGTTATAAAGGGAACCTCTGTGCAAAATTTCAGCTTTCTAGGTCCAAGGGTTTGGGCTGGGCGTTGATGAGTCAGTCAATCAGGACTTCTCTTTTTATTTATATAGATAGATATCCAGTTTTTAGTGTTAATTTTATTAACATCTTTATCCTTCCTAATTTAATTTATTTGGAAGTGGGTCTATTTATTCGTTTCTTTACCACGTCCTCCACAACTCAACAGCTTTCCCGTCCTATAGGGTAACCGACCCGGTAGGACGATCCCAGAGGTTTTCTACGCAGGCAAAACCCTAGACAAAAGCTAGTAAAACAAAAACATACGTTGTATAGTCGACCAAGAAATTGGTTTACCACTTTTGATGACATCTCCCAGTAACATAATTATTCGCTAAGGATGACAGATTGACAGATTCTGACGTGAAAATAGCACTTGATGTTTTGTACGTGCAAATGATATTCAACCTTAGAGTGGTAAACCAATTTCTTGGTCGACTATACAAACTCTGAATTAAACACACAACACTTCTCCAATTTAACGTGTCCTGTAATTCTGTTACAGAATGAGAAGCTCCGTTATAATTACTGAGGTATTGTCTAGGGATTACCACCGGTATCACAGACACGTGGGTAACAGAATATCAAAGTGTTTTGGGGGTTGAAAATGTGTTTGGGTAAGTCCATTGCAGTAAACTCAGGGAATAACAATGAAGAGATACAGCGGCCCCGGAACACAAAGGGCTAAGAAGGAACATGGGTGGGTTTTAGTCCGTCGAAGTCTGACACTCTTTTCCGCTCTGTCTAGAGCGGGAGAGGTCATTTGATGATATCATATTCATATCCACAAAAAGGGGTTGAAGATGTCTTTGTGAAAGGCCATTGCAGTAAACTCAGGTATAATAATAGGATGGCACAGGCAATGAGGCGTTCTATCTGTGACCTCGGTAGAATAAAGGCGACGCTTATCCAGAATTGAGTTTTATAATATAAGCTGATAAAAAAATCAAACACAGTTAGGTTTCTAATACAGCCACGGACTTAAATTTCAGTACCACACATCCATAGTCACGGACTCTGGATGTGTGTCCCGTTGATGGTAATAAACAAAACTGGTGTCTTAGACCACTTTTAGGTACACCTCTTCCTAACCCTTTGGGTATTACAGGTGTGATGTTATGTCATATTCCTAATACAAATTGAGTTCAAATAATGATCTATGATACACTCAAAAAACATTCCACTTCTTACGCCGATCACAAAGTAAAAAGTGTGACAATAACGTTCATATGCAAATAGCAGAGAAAGTAGAAAATGCGTCCGTGAACATCAGCATGTGTTTGCAACGGTTAAGTGCCTATAGAAAGGTCGAGACGCCGAGCTTGTAAAATGCCCTTTTAGAAGACAGTAATGAGAGGTGACGATGGAATAAGAGCTCCACTCATACCAGACCCGTTGTTGGGGAATTCTTGCTGCGTTTTTTTTTTTTTTTTTTGTGGTTTTGTATTGAATAAAGGAGCTGAATGGAGTTTAATTCTATGGACAACGATTTGGGAGATGGGTGGTTACTGTATTTTGGTTTCGTCACCATCATTTTCTTGCCCTTGTGCCAAATAATTTGAGGCCGACTCAACATGTCTTCCTCTTCTTTTACTCGTAATCTCATCAGACCCCTTATTTCTTGTCATATCATCCTTTACACGGTATATCCATTGTTTCTTTGATCTTCCGTCTTGTCTTACACAGTCATATTCAAAGCTTCCCTCACGATATTTCCCCCATTGCTTGCATTACATATCTAACTCAAGTGTAGTTTGGTGTGCAGCACATTATAGGCCAGTTCCTATCAAAAGGCATAGCAGCATCTACTATTGTTTCTATCCCAATGATTATTTCAAGAACCCTACCTTATTTTCCATATTATGTGTGGGATAACGCGACAAAATTAGTGCCTTTTTTGTTTCCTTTCAATACCCTGGATTCCTCAAGTCTAGTCTTCCGCAAGTTTTGAAGAAAATGCTCATCCTCCATCTTCCCAAGAATGTGTAAAGTAAAGCTATTAAGTTAAGTACCGTCGTTTTTTCATCTAATTAAAGTCGTTACAGGTAACGAGACACTTTAACATTCTCTGGAAGCTGAATGTTACTTGTTAGTGTTATTTCTTCGAAATTTCTTGAGTATTCCTATTTCTTTGTCGTATAGAAACGAATATTTGTTGACTCTTAATGATGTGGATACTGCAAAGATTGATCGGTGCTTAATGTCGTATTTGGGTCTTTGGTCGCAAAGATCGAAAGGTAGTTCTTTCTAAACGAGTTGTGTTCCGCTTGTACATCTTCATTTTGATTCTTCAGAACCCCATTTGTGTTACGTTCCCGTAGGTTTCCATTGTGAGGGTAACGGAATAAATAATTGAGATGCGATATCAACTGTGGGTAGCTCATTTACTTACGTAGCCGTAGGTACTAAATATTTTCTTATGTGCCTACCCAAAGTTGTTAGTTACTTTATAAACGGGAAGTTTATTCTTTTCAGATATACAGATTATAGCTGACTGGCATTACCAAGGCAGTCAAGGCATAGCCTATTCTTGTCTCGTGCTGATATAAAAGAAGAAATGATTACTTATTTTCTACTAAGTACACATATATTATTTTATCTCGCTGTATAAACGGTACAGTGTAGTTAGAAACAAAAGTAACAAAACCCTTATTTCGGTACATAATATCAGATACGATCCCTCGTGGTAGACATAACGGCCTTGTGTAAATAGACCCTGGTCATAAACTTATGTAGGTAATATTCATTTATATATTATGTACTAGGGATATTTTGTTATTTAATTTCTGCTCCTCTGTTAGTATTACCATCTAAGTTGGTAAGTTTAACATATTTCGGGTTTCGAGGTAAGTTATACATATAAGACTGCCTGCCTGTAATCATTTCTGTGAAGAAAAGGTATCTTATTATACAGAAAATGAAAGAGAAATGATTACTACATTTTCTGAATGTCTGTAGGCTATTACAGATCATGTAATATTTTGTCTGGCTGTAAATATTCTATACCAAGGGTTTTATAGCTGTTTTAATAGCGCTTGGGATCTTCTGAACTGCCACTAAGGTTAGCTCAGGGTTCAGTTCTAATTAAGAATTATTGATTGTTGTTCTAAAGCTCCCGACTCTCGATGGATTTGCGAGTTACAGGGATTTTAAATATAGTCTTCTATTTCGTAGCGAGTCTATAATCTGCGGAATTTAAATGCCCCCGTTATTTTCCCAAACAAGGCGTACCTGTATATTTTTTCCGCACAAAATAACAGTTTTAACGTAAAATTCCGGCTGATAAATGATATTACCTAAAAACCCTTTTACAAAGGGCCTTAAAATGACAAAGTTTGTGTACAATCCACTTCGCGGATATTAGGCAGATTATTCCGTAAATAGCTTTACTTTAGGCCGTATCTGACATTACAGGCGCTTCAGACGTTCAGACATACGATACACGTGTTCAGACTAACAAAATCATGTTTCACGTTTATGACACGTCTTAAAACTAAAATATTCAATCCCTCTCTCTTTTAAGAAAATATTGAGGCAGAAGGACTGATCTGAAGCGTGGTTAGAAACAGTTCTTTGTAACTCATTTCGTTTGATCATCGTCAACATCATTTCACGTCCACTGCACATGCTGGATCTGCAGGGCTATTGCGTATCTTTTAAATGCCAGTGGATATCATATAGAGTCCATCAATAACTGTCAAATGGTTAGTTTAAAACCAAAAGTACCATACTATAACCAATTGACAGTTAATTGATGAGCACTATATGAAAGCCACTGACATTAAAAAGATACGCAATAGTCCTGCTGGTCTCCCTCAAGTGTCACCACATTGATCCCCAAAACCTTCACCACTTCAACCAGGTTTAGTTTGATGTAGAGTTAGAAACAAAACATGAAGAGATTACGGTCAATACAAAGTGACATTCGATCAACGATAAGGATGAAGAAATAGTCAAAGACGTAAGTATTGAATTGACATAAGCAACCGAAAATGTTTTGTCAAGTCACTGTCAGTTGAAAGTCATTGAAGAAAGAAACGCTAGAAAAGCGATTGACAGTAGTCTAGATCATCTTGTTAGACTTGTAGATATAGAAAAGTTCAAACTCGAAAAAATCAGAGGATAAAATATCTCAATAAGGACAACTTGACACATTATTTGATATGAACACGATAGACTGAAGCGTTGGCAGATAATACAGAATAACCCAAATCCACAAAACATGTAATCTACGACTTAAAAAGCACAGTTTTGTTTAAAGAGCTTTTTTATGGAGTACTAGCGGCAACACTGAATATCAAACAGTCACTTCTCTTTGTACAAAGGCCATAAAAACACACTGTAAAATAACGACCCAACAAATTCCTTACAAACTAATCCTTCTGTACAATCCTATTTCATGTCCAACATAATCCTGAAGAAAAAAACAGTTCACAAAGAAGGGGTGGTCCCATTTCATTGCCTTCTTCGTACTATTTATAACAGAATTGTGTACTAAAACTGAATGTTTACAGTCAACGACTGTTACCACGTTTGACGGTCGCGGTCGATTGCGACAAAAAATATTTGTAGGGCTGCTTGAGTAGCGGTTAAAGTAAGTTGCGGATATGAGGGTAGTTGGAATTGTTATATTTCATGGGGAATTGTTACTGTGGGTGTCAGTGATGGTTTGTAAATTGAGTTCAGGATATTTTTATTACACGAATATATTTGTAAACTTTCATCGTAATCATTATTGCCACCCTGCAATGTAGGTATGCCCTGTCTTCTGTGTATTTGATGATTTATTGATTGTATCTATGAACGAACTTCGCGTAGCTGAATTTTAGGTGAAACATCTTTGGAACTTTAATACGCTAAGAAAAAGACGAATATTTGAATTTGATTAAAATGATTAGTATTGTAATTTGATTTTGTTTCTCTGAAAACGAAATTGATAAGAAGAAATACAATATAAGACGTTTCTAGGTCGCCATCGTCACTTAAAGCAAAATATACAAACGCAAATTAAATCCTCAAAATTATTCAACAACGTCGAGAAATCCAATATAATTCTAATTTTCCAACCGAGATAATTTATAATGTAACAAATTATTTCGTTGGTGACAGCCCTACCTCGCCCTGAAGCACCCATCGCGATGTAATAAGTAGGGACATCCTCCCACAACTGACAGTAACCGTGCCCATAAGAATTTAAATTTAATGCTAAACGCTTTTTGAAATATCCCAAACTTGATTGTACGCAATCATTATTATGAACGCAAAAACCTACTTTAGAATAAATGAAAAAAGTATGTAAATTGTTTGATCCCGTAACAATTGCACTAATAACGGTCCGTCACGAAATTTCATTTCATTTTATGAATGGTGCAGGAATGTTTAATTTTGATTGCGTTGAAATCGAAAAAAGACTCAAAGACTTTCGTTCAAGAACAAAAAAGCAACGAAAAGCGAAGAATTCTAACGATTGCGCAAATAATTAATTACTTAACAACATACCAATTTTTAACAAAACTCTTTTCTCATGGGCCCCAAGAGTCCCAAAATACTGCCCTGTGATACACCATAAATCGTAATTGCAATTTCAGTTGATTACTATTGTGGTCCTAAGATAATAGTGCCTAGATAGCACAATCTTGGGTATGTCTGAGCTAATAATGAAGATTACGCTTGGATTCGCCTAATAAAAGAACGCAAATTGGTGTATAGTTAGTCAAACGCTAACTAAAGTTCTACCTATGTGAAGATGTACTGAACAACAGTTGTAATAGTATTTTTTTACACAACAACCCCGATCCGATTCGCGACGAGTAAACAACGAGTATCCGCTCCTGAAACTCGATATAGAATACGTTTGTGTACATAGTGTGTCTATAAATGTTTCACAGTGTCGTGAGTGCTGTTACGAGTACAAATCACATGCACAAACACGAGGGGAAATACTTTCCAAGTTTACGGGCTCGACATCGTTACCTACGCGTATTAATATACGTAACGTAACTTCACGGGCTCCATGCCTGAAAAGGCAAAGATTTTGGCAGTAAGAGTAAGAGGGATAACTTCTACAAAACGATTTATGGACATGGAAAGATCGTAATATGTCTGAAATAGGGATCACTTCTGATATAAGGAATAATTGACAATTATTAGATACATATAGAAAAGCGCCGATCACAAATTAATTGCGATACGGACAGGAGAATGATGAAGACAGATTTCGAGTCATGGCTGCCTTTCATCTTCTCACAAATTAAGTCGTTTTTATAGAAGGCAACCCTTTTTCTTCTGCAGACAATTCATACTTATTGTAATAATTAAGGTACCTCCGTATATAGGATTTGTTGCCCATAGGTCATACATAGAGCAACAACAATTCTAACAAACGTGATGGAATGATACGTCTTGTTAACGTAATCACCATAGAACAGACTCGCTGTGGTAATCTGATAAACCGCAGTATTTTACATTAATAAGTCATGAGGATGTACATTGTATGATTGTACGTACATGTTATTAAAATATTAACATATTTTCCTTGATCCTAGGATACCTTTCCTTAAAACATTTTCCTCTTTCGTGAAAAAGCAGAATGAGCTATGCTTTGTCTTATTGAAGGCAATAGCAGAGAGAATACTCTGAACAAATAAAACCTAGAAAATATCTCGTACATACATTCTGAAGATAAAACACAGGCTTGGGACTACTAACCCGCAGCGGTAGAGGAAAGGAAATACGAATTTTCGTCCATTCGCGGTAATTGAGATCTTAACCCTGAAAACAGACACTTGTGCGTTGCCATTAAGATCGTCATATAGATAGCTTATACATGCGTAATACGTTAATATCAGCGTGACAGACATTTATTGCGACATTCCCTGTTCAAGTGACAAGAGGAAGAAAATTAGTGTCAAACATTAGTTACAATTTGTGTGGCAATTTGTGTACAAAGATCTTGATGGAAATCGTTGCGAGTTTTACAGTTCTGCGTACTGTACTGGCGTAATGAGGGTATTTGATTAATGTTTCTGTTGGTGTATTCGATACTGGAATTGTGGTGTTAATTCTGGTCACGACGCCTTTGTCGCCTGTCAGTTTAATCGGCACGGCTCTCCAAAGATACTGGCTTTACAAGTCTCGTTGAATGTTGAGTGCGGAAACGGGGAAGAGTGGAACAGAGGCCCGCTTGCCACTCAGCACACTTCGTTAACAAACATAAGTGTTCGAGCGTTTTACTGGTTGCTTCCGCTGCCTATCGGAATTACAGCCTTTCTCATGGTCTGTGGGTGTAAGACTATTGAGGTTCACAGCTTTTATTAAAGCAGTAAGCAAAGTATGAATTTTTAATCAATGACCGATGTAAGTCTATAAAGGGAACTAAAGTTAAAAATAATGCATGGATTTTGTTAAAGAATACGGAAGCAGCTAGACTAGTAAGACAAGCTAGCACTATTTTTAGGGAAGAATAGTCTACGAAGGGGCGAAATCAATAACAACTTGTGCCCATAAATCCAATGTCTTTATTACCTTTATATTTTATCCGTTCGGAAAGAAAAGGCCAATCCGAGAATAATACGAAATTATAAGGACGGTAATGTATGTCTGGTTTGCGGAATGTTTGTATATTTATGATCAATTACATTACTATTATTTCCGACTAGCTTTTGCCAGCGGCTTCGCCCGCGTGAAAATGACGATTTTCCAAATAAACTTTCATCCCCTATTTAACTCCCTCAGGGGTTGAATTTCGAAAAATCCTTCCTTATTCCTTGTCTACGTTTTATAGGTAACATCTGTGCAAAATTTCAGCTTTCTAGGTTCAAGGGTTTGGGCTGGGCGTTGATGAGTCAGTCAGTCAGTCAGGACTTCTCTTTTTATTTATTAGAAGATAATGTTGTAATGTGTACAAGGAAAATATTTCATTAGGAAACATATTTTTCGATATTCTACTCACTTATTCTATACCTACTTTTCCATTTTAGTTCATACTCTACACTCAAAAAAAAAACAAAGGACTCTGGGGCCAGCTGGAAGTATGTTGTATATTACGTACGTACGACTATTCAGACCTTTTTAAGGGACTTCACCAATAAGGTCAACGCGTGACCTTCAGTGGCGTCCCCTCCTGACATTTCCGACCTCCGAGCAATAAATTCTCTGGATTAATCGCCATTAATCATCCATTCTAGATTCAATAAACCATCATCATTCATCCTGTTTGCATGATCATCAAAATTATCCATAAGTACTACTATTTATAAATGGGAAAGGAACATCGTTCTGAAATTTGCCAGATCTTAGACAGTCTGGGACCTAGAGAACGACATACGGTACTTTTCTTTCTAGATCTCGTGCAAATTCGTGGGCACCAACTAGCTACCCATTATTTACGCAATGAGTGCCATACTCATCATTCTCTGGCCCTTGCTTGATTGCTTCTTAGGGTTCCCTAGTCATTTTGGTTGTAGGCGGCACAGCGTATATTTTTCTTCCAAACTTCTCTATTACTCGTCATATTAGCAATCATCTTTCTATTCATAAAATAAAATGCCATCACCAAGTCTAAATAAAACTTATATTTCAATAAACACGGCGCCCTTCGTGCGTCGCGTCGGTACTATTCACATGAGAGAGCTTTAATTGTTGTTTTTTATTTCTTTTATAAACACTGGGTACGTCAAAGACATTGCTTGTATATAAATGTGTGCAGAGAATCGTTGTTGTATAAATGTTCAGACTGTTGAATAACTTGGAATGTTTTGTCTAATCATTTCTTTCATTCATTGTAAATGTTACCTTTTCATTTAGTTTTTAATTCAATGGTAATACCATTTACGTCATCGATATTCATTGTGTAGGTAAGGTACCTACCTCAATGGAAGTAATCATCACCTATAATTCACTTTTCAATTACGTATGCGAACAAACCGGTTTTACGAGTACCTAATGATAAAATGTATAAGGTAAAGGTATTCGAATCAAATGCTTGAAATACGTATAGCCGCAAACAAGGATGTGTCTACTACAAATGACCGGTTTGAGATCGAATCAGAGAACAAGAGAATGATCACTCAGTTGCGAATGTTTCGATTAGCGTTGGCTACTATACAGAGTAAAAAAAAGAAGGAAGCGGGAGGTTCAAGACTGGAAAACGTGATGCGCAAGGGATTAGAATTAGATCCACACTCAACTTCTTGTGAAAGAAGAGATTATGATTTTAATTTATTTTTCGCTTTCTTGGCGCCTGGACTAGGCACGCAGATCTGTATCTTAGGAGTACTATCTAAAGAGACACCGAAGGACTCCTTCGAAACTAAAACAGGCTGTCGAGACTCGAGAGCATATAAACGTAGAATAATCTGCCGATAAAATCCCGACAGCTGGGATTCAAACTTCCTCTCTGTGTAATGATGTAATCAATGAACTGATAGTGCCAAAAGCACCGCTGAAATTAAAAAACCATACCTTACTTTTAATTAATTAACGTAAAACCATTACATAATTAATATTAAACGTTCAATTGGTAACAATGAGTGCACCGGTGCTGATGTACTTGGATAAAGTGGACAATGGGGTCAATATGGCGCATACTAATTGAAAGGGTATTATTTTTGCAATAATTAATAATATTAAATGTTTATCAATAACCACAATGACGACACTGCATTCCAAAACATAAATTACTGACGTTGGTCAAAGAGCCGCTAAGCTGACATGCGGCTGCGGCCTATGCCCAGCTGATAACACATGGCAGGGCACACTTTCAAAATTTACGAAGTTGAAGTTTTAACTATTAGTAGCTGTAGCTAATGTCCTTAATTTTCTCTAAAAGGCTTTGGACCTGCCCAAAATCTCTGCCAAAGAGCAAAGACATAAGTTTTTGTTCTATTTATTAGCAAAATTTGAACGAAAAGGTCTACTAAGACATCTAGTAAGTTTAAACATATTTGAAATATTTTGAACACTCGCAATTTCCAGACTGTATCTCCCCTTCTAATCAACGTAACATTCTGGAAAGTTCAGAGAACAACTTCTCCCAATAAGAGTTATTACAATATAACGTTAACTTCTAATTTCCAAGACTTTCAAACTTCAGGGGTGTAACACACAGAAAGTTAGTCGGGAGTATTCGATTCGGCAGTATTTGTGGAACAGAAAACTCGATCGACAACAGTTACTACACATATTGAGCTTTCATTCGGATCGTGCCAATCGGCATCTTCTGTCCCTCAATATTTTTTGGGGCAGCTCGAACCATACCGAGCTTAAACCAGGTCTTTCTGGTACATCGTCGTCGGCTTCCAGTCCAACTGGATTCAGCTAATAACCAGGGGGTCTAAAATGGCCACTTTAGCAGATCATATTATATGAATTGACCTTTCAAAATAGTAACTGCGTCTGTGACCATTTTACGAATTTAACGCAATTCATATTGTTTTCCTATTATTACTTACCTATGATTTATTTTCCTTAATGGTCCCAGACGCTGTTACTATTATGAAAGGTCATTTTACGCTTTTTGACGCAATTCCTATTATGATCTGCTAAAGTGGCCGTTTTAGACCCCCTGTATTTTATTAACATGGAGCGACTGTCTCCACAGCCCAATCCCGGTAATACCATGCCTCTTTGTAAGTCTGATTGCCTGACTTTCGGGCCACCTTGCTCTTCAAGACACGGAGCATACTCGGAATGTAATGGATGATCACCCATCCAGACTGTGGCAAACATTGCTTAACCTAGTACCAGTGTGGCTGCTATACGGTGCCACGCTCAAGTAAGAAGCACAGTTCAGTAAGTAGGCACCTCAGCCAGACAAACTAATAATAAAGTGTAACCCTAGACTCAATAATTATCAGGTCGATTCTCAAGTCCGAGCACTTCGGCATTGAACGTGAGCCACATAGCAATAAGCAACGGTTTTCCTTCAATACCCACTGAGAAAATAAATGTTCCGTTCAAGTATTAAGTTTAAGGAACTCGTGCGACCTTGCGGGCCGTTTTATGGAAAATTGACAGTCCAACAAGGGTTTTAATGAAGTTTGAAAACAAAGTGGGTGTTTTGGAAAAGGTTTTGGGTTGTGAAATCTTTTATGGAATAGTTTTAGTATTATTGGGCGTGTGAAAAACACTTAAATGTAACTAGAACAATAATTGCGTTACACTTTATAACAAAATCAAGAAACGGCAGAAACTCCGAATACATTTCATCATAAATGTACATATGTTTAAAAAATTAAATACTGCAACAATGTAGTTGAACTGTCAAAATAAATAGCATCGCTTTGTAAGTCTTTTAATCACTTTAATATAACATAACATCATTAGTTTACCCTGAAGGCTTGGGTAGAACGACCTACCTTCTACACTCACATTTAACCACGCCAGTTATATTTAACATAACATTTAACATCACGCCTAAAATTCCCGTGTTTCGGCGGATATGTTTTAAATCTCACGTAGGTAATAGCAGGTGAGCTTATTGGCATCAACCGATCACAAGTCCAGACTCCGTGGCTGGGCTACATGAAAAAATCATGATGGAAAAACAAAACACGCGCTTGCGACTACTAGGCTAAGTCTTATGTAAAAGTGGACTAGCCTATTGCCAGCCGGACACAAATCCAGACACCAGGTTTTCACAATCGTACATACTGAAAAACTCCCACAACATGTCCTTATTACATTGTAAACATGCAAGCAAGACAAAACAAAGTATGATCCGAGGAGAAAAAAAAAAGAGAAAAAATACTTCGCAGTCCTCCTTTATGGAATGTCGGTAATAGAAATGTAATTCAGAAGAATTCCTTGTAATACACGTATTTTATGTTATTGCCTATTGAAGTTTTATTGTTAGACATTACTTGGGATTCCTGAAGGGGATGCCAGGGGTGAACACCACCCCTGTTTCTACAATGTAATACTCAAGCTTTTTGTAGAGGGTGCAGATTCCTCCAGTCTTTTTTTAAGCTATTGCATAGCTTCTATTGCGGGCCTTGAGCGTGGAGACCGAATCCAGAAATTACGTAACGAAAATAACCTAAGCCTAGGTTGCTAGGTTACGGAAAATAACAAGGTTGTCAAATTAAATAATTTAAAACGTGTAAAGGTGTAAAGATGTAAAGTTTTCTGTTTTGTTTTGTCTCTCTGTTTTCTCCGTCTAAAATATTCTTACTCGAATAATTTGTGTACAAAGTGTTTTAAATATGAATAAACAAAGTGCATTTATTAATGAAGAAAGTCACGAAAAAATTGTGAAAGAAAATTAGTGAGTACTCTGTATATGTATACATTCATTTTATTATTATTACGCATCTATCATAAGTTTTATTGGTTTTTGCATTACTATTCTGCGAAGCGGTCTAAAACGATTCGTTTTCTTATAAAATATCTAAAATAAAATAAAAAAAAAAACATATTTTTCAATGTTAAAACACTTACGTCAGGCTGTCAATACTTTTTCTTTTAAATTTTCTGTCATAGAGTTTCTTACTAGCTTAGTCTATAAATAAATAAATAAATAAATCATTTTATTTCGGACAACTAAGAGATCCATAACTTGTTAGTAACAGTTTTGCACTTAAAAACTATGAAGGTTACTTTTATTTTATTAAAAATGCTATGCAATAGCTTTACCGCGACAGTCTCCGAGTGCCACACGTTTTTTTTTTACGTTGGTTTTGCACGATGGTCTCGTGTAGCTAGATTTTATAATTAGTTTTTTTCTGGATTTTTTTAATGAAGTAGAGCAAGGTTCTTGTACACAGGCTGGAATTTCGTGTTGGGGTAGTAAAGGTACCGTAAACCGTTGTAGCTACAGGGAAACTAAAGCTTACTACTTACGTTACATTTATAATGCGTTACGTACATTACATAACGTCACGCTTGTAATCCCTCAAGGGTTAGGCAGAAGAGTACCTGATAGTACACCCCAATTTCGCCAGTTATTTTTAAGTCCCATATTATAGAGGGCGAGCCTATCGCCATCAACCGGGCACAAATGCAGACTCCTTGACCGCTACTGAGAAACCCCTGATGGAAAAACTCTATAACACGTTGCCCGACCCCGGAATGGAATCGAGGACCTCATGTTCTGTTCTGGCAACTACAGTAGGTACTTTCACAAGTTATTATGCCTTGTGATTGTGACTGTAGCGTAGGAGTGCAATGCGTCGTTTCGGGAGTTGCTGCGTCGGGCTGCGCGGCGCCAGATATTACCGGCGGCGAGTGCTGTGGGTGCGGCGGGCGGCGCGGCGGTTGCACGTTACGGCGTGCATTCGTTGTTCCGTGATTCGGGGTCTAGAGCATTCGTTGTTGCGGTTTGCGTCGCTGCGTGCTTTCGTGCTCGCAGTGTTCGTTGTTGCGGGCATTCGGTGGCGTGTGGTTTGGCGTGGTGGCTTTCGGAATGACGTATTGCACTCGTAGTTTCGTTTTTTTTTTTTAAATGAATTGTTCTTCTGACATTCAAAAGTGCCTGTAATGGCTTAATTGAAATAAATGATTTGAGTTTGGGTTCTATAATTTCGCATACGAGTAAAAATGAGCTTTATTATGATCTAAGTTTTTTAGGGTTCCGTAGTCAACTAGGAACCCTTATAGTTTCGCCATGTCTGTCCGTCCGTCCGTCATCGCTTAATCTCTGTGACCGTTCGCACTAGAAAGCTGAAATTTGGTACCAATATGTGTATCAATCACGCCGACAAAGTGGTAAAATAAAAATTGGAAAAAAATGTTTTATTAGGGTAGCCCCCCTATATGTAAAGTGGGAAGTGATTTTTTTTTTAATTTCAACCCTAACGTGTGATATATTGTTGGAAAGGTATTTAAAAATGAATAGGGGTTTACTAAAATCATTTCTTGATAATGTCAATAATTTCGGAAATAATCGCTCCAAAAGTAAAAAACAATGCGTCCCCCCCCTCTAACTTTTGAACCATAAGTTTAATAAATATGAAAAAAATCTGAAAAGTAGAACTTTATAAGGACTTTCTAGGAAAATTATTTTGAACTTGGATGGAAACAACAGATGAAAACAGCAGTTAACCAATATAATTTGGTCCCTGAATCGTATGAGCGCCTATACAATCCAGAGGTCTAGTTTAATTGGCCACTAGAAGAAATTGTATATATAGCATACCGTTTTGGTACGGAACCCTTCATGTGCGAGTCCGACTTGCACTTGGCCAGTTTTTTTGTTGCTTTGTATCAGTCTTGCTCCAGTTACAACATTCCAGATCTTTGCGTCTGTTCGGTCCAAGACTCCAAGTAAGCCTGACTTAGCCTGACCAACTAGCCTGTTTTTCTAGTACACTGCGTAGGTTTACTAAACTAATTTTGGCAGCTTGCCTTCTAAGCTGGGTATGATACATACATAAACTCACGCTTTTTCCCATAGGAGTAGGCAGAACGCAACCTGCCACGGTCGGGTGGGGAATCATCAAATGAATCCTCCAGCTCTGGGCAGAGCGGAAGGGAGTGTCAGACTTCTAATGACTCCACCCATTATCCTTCTTTTTGTGTCCGAGGCCACGGTATCTCTTTCGAGCAACTCGCAGCCCCGACAGGCGTCGGCCCTTGCCTGCAATGTTGCTGACATCTCTTACCTGACAAGGCACATAATATGACACATTACAGTAGAATACCGAGGGTCTACCTTTTTTGGCAGAATTTTTTATACCCGAATTTTGTTTTGCATAACAGTGGATGGCAGAAACTTCATTTCGCAGAAAATCATTTGGCATACACTCATTTACCATACATTCAAAACGCATAATTTTGTAAGTCAGAATCATCTTTGAGCATAAACTTCATTTCCAGAACCATCATTTCGCCGAAAATTCATAATCAGAATCGTCTTTTGGCACGCATTTCATTTCATACATCGTGTAACATGCAATAATAATAATTATTATTATTAATCATTATTATCAGCTCACCCCGGCTAAAATTTCTAGCTGAGAACATTAAATGTTGGTATGTCAAAAATAATAATAATTATTATTACTTATTATTATTAATAATAATAATGACGTCACTCATACATGCAACGCATGTACCTACTCCATGACGCGCGCTCGCTTCGCTCGCATATTACATAACACTAATATCTTCTGTCCCCGAAGTACCGGGCCTCCGCCGGCCTCCTTCGTCGGCCTACGGCCCGGTGCCCATGCCGCCCATAAAGGATACTTTCGCGAGACGGTCGTTATACCTTATAAAAATCTACCAAATAAAATTCTGCCATCTTAAAAGTATGCCATTGAAAATTCAGCTATTTAAACATTCTGCGAAATGAGTATTCTATTAAATAATTGTTCTGCCATAAACACATTCGTTCAAAGAAGAATATGCCAAGTGTGGTATGCCAAATAAATTTCGGAGCATCAAGTTTCTGCCAGATAGATGGTACCCGAATACCGATTATCCAAACCTCGATTATCTGTATATCCGATTATTCGGAGTCATTGTTCACGGCTTTAATTAACATATTTTTACATCCTATTGTCTAAATGACGTATTAGAGACGCTATCTATACTAAAAATTAAGTAATTAATATTGTTTAGACATCGATTAACCGGATTTTCGCTTATATGGAATACCCCTGGTTTTAATTGATCCGGATAATTGGCATTCAACTGTACATAAAAGCTCGCCCCCTATTGCCATCAACCGGGCACAAATCCCGTCCACACTACTGGTACCGATAAATTACTGATGGAAAAGGGAAAACCCCAATGATACCGGCCGCTCGACTGGTAAGTAATCCTTGTCCCTCTGTCTCAAGACAGGAGACAATCTATTTATTCAATTACGAAAACCGACCAACGCGGCTTATTTTTATTGGCCCTTTAAACTTGAAACATCTGATGCTCAATTTTATATCATCTACGAGTACTAACGGTGTAGCGCGACTTTCGACCGCTTGTGAAATTATTATAAACATATTAGAATTTTGTTAAAAAATTCAAGGTTTTCTATTTTTTTTTTTTGCATGAGACCCTAATCCTTTATCCAAGAGCCTATGTTACTCCTTCTATCATCAGCTATATGCCAATAAAAGTCCCGTCAAAATCAGTCTATCAGTTTCGGAGCTAAACAAAGAGAACCAAAATAAACAGACAGACAAAAATATAATAAAAATGTGTTTATGTTCTAAATGCCGTATATATTTTCATATGCATTCAGTAAAAAGCTGCTATTTTGATAGGTAACAAACATACACTTCAATTCAATTTATTTGTTTGTATATTTGTACTATGATGTATAGATGTTGTATGTGGTGTGGAACTGTAGATTTTATTATATAACTTCCACGTAGCATATATTATGTGACGTGATCTAGTAAGGAGTTCAGTTCACGCTCGTAAAAGTTTTTAGCAGCTGTAAAGTGTCTTCCTGGGTCGTTTCACATTAATTCATACCCAGCATAGGGGTACATAACCCGGGGTTAAAGATATATCGCGGCCCCGGCACACAAAGGGCTAAGAAGGAACATTTATCCAGTACTCGAAGAAGTCTGACACTCCCTTCCGTGCCGCCCAGAGCGGAGGGGTTTTGATGATTACCCACCCACAACAAAAAAATATATATTCCCTCGAAGGTTTTCTCCAAGATCATCCTCCATCACGTAGGGAACAGGCTGGTTGCCTACATTACCCAGTTATACCCAGCTTGGCGTATGTACCTAACTCAAGCTCTTGTTAACTGTGTTCCTGTGGAGAGATTGCGCAACACGCTTAAAATGGCAATATCTTTTATTTTGACAATTCAACAAAGTTCGTTAAGCTATTGACGGTTCAGAGGAATTTCGGTGGATAAGGATTGTTGTGGATTGACATGTGACATCTACCAATCCACACTGGGCCCGCGTGGTAGATTATAGCACATCCCTCTCCTAGAGAGGAGGCCTAAGTCCCTGCAGTGGGAACATTACCGTATAGGCTGATGATGATGAGGATTGTCTTCAAAATCCTTCAGATGATAGATATACAGTGTATTACGCAATTGGTGTTCTGGTCGTTCTTTTCGCGAAAGGCTAGATGCCCTGCATGGTTTTCTGGACTTTAAAAGACGCTATCCGCCCTTATTTAAGTAGTAAGAATGTAACACAGTAACATCGTAAAAACTTTTTTTTAGGGGATCCATGGAATCTCTTGCCATTCTATGACACGTATCTTTTGACGTTTCTTAAGTGCCTATAACAGGCTTATGTGAATACGATAATTATATTGATTTGGAAACAGAAATAATTTCATAACCTAAAACAAAACACATAAGATGCCAAAAATCTCCGCTACCAACACACATCCGTCTCCAAAATCGTGCCCAAAGCATAAAAATCCATTAATGTACGAGTTCCCCGATCTACATAATTTATGATAACGTATACCGGACCTCCTTTTGACAATGTATAATATCCATTGATCTTCCAATAGCATTACACGTCAAAGGACCGAACGAGGCTTTACCGGTGCCAGATTGCTAAACGGAGTTGGTCCTTCTTTTTTATTCGGGCTCGATAGATGCTGATGGACCTTTTCAGGGAAATTATTTAAATAAGACTAATAAGAGCAGTTATGGAACTCTTTTATGAATGGCTGTAATTTTAGAATCATATACGGTCTAACGAGTTATCCGCGCCTTATCTTAGAAGAGGACTTTTGACCGCAGGGAGTGGCGTTCCCTCGTTTCCACGGACAAGAGCCGCATGAACGCACAGTAAGGTAACATAGTGCCTAAACTAAGTGTTATTATCATCGGCACGATTCTTGAGCGCTGCTGACGCAAAAGTGAGGTATTGGGTCCCTTTGGTGGTATGAAGTGAGACGCGGGGCGGGGAAAGTGCAGTGATTGGCCCGTAGCCCATCGCGCCATAGCCGTCACTCGGGATTTGTTCTTTACTCCTGCTGCACTTACCTCACGTCCAATAATTAATAAACGGGTGTGCGTTTTATTTGTCATAAAGTGTACGATGCGCACAGCGATCCCCACTCTTTCGCCACGAGCGCTCAAGAACCGTGCCGGTAATAATACTAATATGGTTTTAAGGTTATTTTTACTAACACAAGTTATCTGTAAGGTATTAGCCAAAAATGCTTGACAATAAATAAATATTTACATGTTAGACTTGATTACAGAAATAGCTTGAAGATCAACCGATTTGCCGAATTTACCGTCATTATCTTCCCAGCTTTTTCCCAACTATATTTGGTTCTGCTTACAGGCTAGCCGGATGCTGCCAAATAGAAGTATTTTACGACTTCCACAATCAGGTCATTTCGGTATCCCTTGTTAGGACTTATTCACCGGTTTATAGCTTTGAATTTCTGGGAAATATAAAGAAGATTTTGTTTTTGGAATGACCAAAACCATGGTTCATATATTATATACGTTGAAGATTAGTAAGTAAGGGCTCGTTTACGGAGACGCGGGGCGTCGCGTCGCGCGGCGCGTGCAGAAGGCTCGTCTCGTGTTTTTTTTTATTAATTTACTGAGAGACGATTCCACCGCAACAAACGCTGCATTTTAAACTAACGTGCGAAAATAGCTTCTCGTAAAATCGACGATTGAAATCGTTAACTTTTTCATACATCGCCATGTGTTTGAATTAAAAACGCAGCACGCGCCGCGCGACGCCCCGCCTGTACGTAAACATGCACTTAGGTTTGTAGGCAAGATCGTAATGATTTATTCAAACTTTCTAAAATCAGGGACAAAACTAATGGACTCTTAACATGACACACGCCTGTAATACCTACCCGAAGAGCGGCAGAGTTATACCCATTAGTACACTCACGCTTCGCCAGTTATGTTTAAGTCCCATGTAATAGGGGGCGAGCCTATTGCCATCAACCGTGCAACAATCCCAGGTCCTCATACATGGGAGTCGGCTTACGACCACTAGAGCAACGAGGCTGTCTACTACTGAACTCATTATTCAGTTCCAAAAAGCAAAACTTCCCCATTCAGATTGAACAGACTTCCCTCACTGTTGAAACTTAACGAACAGAACAATCGATAAAAGGAAAATTTCGAGTACAATGGCGAAATGAAATCCCAACCAGACTTGATTACATTTTAATTGCAGCCAACTCAAATTGATACTTCGTCTTCGTTTCGTGAACGAAGTTAAAATCCAATCGGAGACCAAATCGAATTTATAGCGGTCTGGAAACCATAATTGGTATTGAAATCTAGACTTCATTGAAACTAGCGCCTAACCCTACGCCTACCCATATCCCATTTTATTTCATCAAATGACTCCCCCCCCCCTCGTTCCATGTTTCATTATGCATCATCTCAAGAGTCTCATTCTCTTTATAGCCATGTCCACTATCAAACAGTTCATTCATGGTTTATCGGGGGGCACGACAGTGCCCCCGCCAAGTCGCGCGCGAAGCAATTACTGCCGTACCATCCTTTACTGGAACCATTTCGCCGCATTTTCAGGCCCCTATTTGAGAACCACTGAATAATAATAATAATGTTTATTCAAAGAAAACTTAGACATAACTTACTTGAACTTAGTGTAAGTGGTGCAGTCATCTGTAGCCGAACTAGACAGAGCCTGTATTTCGACTATCAGCGCCAAACCCCTCGAGTATTAAACATAATTAAGTATAATATAAGTGCCAGTATCATTTCATACCATATTGTTCAAAATAATTTTAAACATTTTTTATTTTTATTTAATTAACTTTGTAAAAGAAAAAGAAAAACAGTTTGTGTAGAATTTGCGTGTGGGACCTCTTATAGTATTAAAATTTAACCACAGATTAAAGACCTCATTACTAAACAAGGGATAGCCAAATCTGTAAGTGGAATCAGGGCCAAAGTCACGCTTTGCTATAATCGAATTTAGCTCAAAATTGATAAATGCTGGACTCCTCTGCCCTCTTGAATTACGTCTTACCCTTGTCTATCTTAACAGAGTGGTATTTAATGTGTGATGATGTATTCTGCCTTTGCTATTTAGTTTCGGAACTAAGTTAACAAATATGTGCTTTGGATAAAAAAAAACTTTAACATCCATAGATCAAGTATCAATTTCAGTTACAACTTCATACATTTTACACTCGACCATCACATCATTAGCCTGTAATGTTTTCACTACAGGGGTTCAGACCTCCTCTCTAGGAGAGGTATGAATCCACCACGCGGGTCTAGTGCGGGTTGGTGATGTCACATGTCATCGAATATTTTGATTCTAAGACATGCCGGTTTCCTCACGATGTTTTTCTTCAGCGGTTTGAGGGTTTACACTCGATACAACAACACAACTTCCATAAACACTAGCTTTTGCTTGCGGTTTCGCTTCCGTTACGTGCGGAAATTAACCCAAGGGGAAGTTTTAAATGTAGCCTGTCACACTCGGAGATCATGTAACTTCCTACTATCAGTACTATGTTGTGGAGGTCAGATAGGCAGTCGCTTCGTGTAAAATACTGGTATTTAGCTGCATCAGGTTAGACTGAAATCCGACCACAACTTCTTCTTCTTCCTGCCCTTATCCCATGTCATTTGGGGTCGGCGCAACACGTTTTTTCCTTCCATTCTGCACTGTTAGTCGTCACGTTATGTGGACGAGGTATGTTGTCCTTTGTATAAAAATTCAGACTCACCCCCTGGGGGTCGAGTGTGAACTACGTTTAGGGGTTGAGGGGAAACAAATAGACAAATCTTTTTTTAGGGGTCGAGGGGCCGAGAGTGGACTAAACGATCATTTATTCCTTTTTCCTTCATATCACCCCTCACACACTCCATCCATCTTTTCTTTGTTCTTCCTCTCCCTCTCCATCCATCCACATTTATACTTATTCATAACTTTTTTTAGTCACATGCGATTCATCCCTAGACAGATGATGAAAAACGCACAGATAAATTGGAAGCAAAGATTTATGTATAAGCAGACTTCCATATTATGATACTCATTAAAACTAATTCGAAGTACGCACATTACATTATGTAATGACGTAATACTTCCTATCTACGAAACATTGTTGAACGACCATGTAAATCATTAAATATAGATTTGTGGTAGCCATCTAAAAATAACGTGTACTTTTCCCGTAGGTAACCAAGGGATAATAAAATAAATATTAGAATGGATGGGGAACCCCATGTGCATACCTATTGGGTGCACAACAACCAACTGTAGTTTTAAATTTCCTTGTTGCGTGGGTATTTGTTTATTTTGCCTTGCAAAGGATCTGTAAGCTTAATCAGAACCTTCTTCGCAGAACAGATTGGATACAGTATATACAGTTCTTAGAGACAATATTGACTTGAGTGACCATCATCACCATCTGCCCAGCCTTTCCCAACTATGCTGGGTCGTTTTCCAGTCTAACCGGGTGCAGCTGAATACCAGTATGTTCAACGGAGCGACTGCCTATCTGACCTCCACAATTCAGTTAGCACTAGGTAATACAATACCCCTTGGTAAGACTTGTTGAATTGAGTGTTTCTATCATTCATTTGTAGCATTCTAAGTCCCCGTGGAAATCATCATCATTCAGGCACTTCTTGTATGTCTTAAGAGGAAATGCGAGTGCTGTCTCTTTCTACTATCGCTGTCTCTCTCCGTCCTCCTGCCCTCAAATTCGTGCGATAAGGACAACTGTAGAAAAAAGTTAGAATTCGAGGTTTGGCTCTCGCCTATTTCCTCCTCCAATATTGAACCAATTTAAAAGATATTTTAGACAATGAATAAGGAGGTTATATACTACGCCGCTATGTTTTTCTTTTTTCGTTAATAGTTGTCAAATTTGTACACTAGGACTCTGTTAACAGCGATCTAAACAAGCAATTTTGAGCATTTTTTGAGGGTTCTAGTGCTTATAAATATAATTTATCACCAAAAAGGAAAACATAGGGGCATAGAAATAGTTAATATTTATTATTCTGTAAAAAAACCATTGCTCTAGGGTCATTAACCAAAAAGAAAACAGGCGAGAGCGTTTGTATGGAGAAAAGACCACTCGCGTTTCCTCTTAATCTACTACCATACTTCTATAATATCCTCATGAGCAGTACTCAGTGATCTACGAGGGCGGTTTGATAAGTCCGTGACTTTTTGAATAAAACATTTTTTTTGCGGCAAATAAACATTTTATTTTTCAACATAATCACCTTTTAGCTCGATACATAGTCCAGCGCGTTTTTCTAATTTTTTTTATTCCCTCCAAATAATAGGTTTTCTCAAGGCTCTCAAAATACGCGTTTGTTTCGGTAATGACTTCTTCATTAGACTCAAATCTCTTACCACCCAGCCATTTCTTTAGGTTTGGAAACAGATAATAGTCGCAGGGGGCTAAATCTGGAGAATATGCTGGATGGGGTAGCAGTTCGTATCTCAATTCGTGGATTTTGGCCATCGTGACTAAACAAGTGTGCACACGTGCATTGTCTTGATGAAACAGCACTTTCTTCTTCGCCAAATGCGGCCGTTTTTGCTTCAAGTCAACGTCGAATCTGTCCAAAAGCTTTGAATAATATTCGCCGGTGATTGTTTTACCTTTCTCGAGGTAATCAATGTGAATGACACCGCGATCATCCCAAAAAACTGTGGCCATGACCTTGTTGGCTGACAGACTCTGTTTGGCCTTCTTTGGTCCACGTTCACCCCGAGCAACCCACTGTTTCGATTGTTCCTTGGTCTCTGGCGTGTTGTGATGGATCCATGTTTCGTCCACAGTAACAAAACGGCGCAAAAATTCGTCCGGATTACGGCTGAACATCGCTAAACACTCTTTTGAAGTTGTCACACGATTGCGCTTATGGTCGAGTGTGAGCAATCGCGGCACCCATCTCGCGGAAAGTTTTCTCATGTCCAAATATTCGTGTAAAATATGATGTACCCGTTCAGTTGAGATACCTACAGCATGAGCCAACTCACGCACTTTCATTCTCCGATCATCCAATATCATTTCATGGATTTTATCGACGATTTCCGGTGTGATCACTTCTTTTGGGCGACCTGAACGTTCGGCGTCACTAGTGCTGGTACGACCACAACGGAACTCTGTAAACCACTTCTTTACCATTGAAATTGATGGTGCCGAGTCCCCGTAGTATTTATCAAGCTTTTCCTTTGTTTCAGTGATGGTTTTTTTACGTAAAAAGTAATGCTTAATCAGCACACGAAATTCACTTTTTTCCATTTTCGTAAAAATTCACGAGTTTGTCTGCTTTGAATGGCTATCAAACACCAACTGCATGACGTAGCTTGCTCAAAATTTGACAGTTGCCCACTAATAGATTACAGTTGACGGTAGCACTGTTGCATTTGGAATAACTGCGCGGGAAATTCAAAAAGTCACTGACTTATCAAACCGCCCAGGTATCTCCCGATGTTCAAATATAACAATCATACAGGTACTTGGTTAATGGCATCGGGACTTACCAACTACAAAGCTCATTACTATAGCAGCTACCAAATCGTAGGTGCTCCGATGGGAATAAAATTAGAGCACCACGTCAAAGTATTGATTGGTGCTCAGATGGGAATAGCTTTGGTGCTCTAAAAATCGGTGCTCAGATGGGCATACCTCGATTTTCAACACAAAGACACCGAAAATTGTTTTTTTTTTCAGCAAGCACCAAACTCACCCAAATTTCAATAAATAAAAGCCCAGGTTTTCCATGCTCCTCATAAAAAACAATCCAATATCGGAAACCAATCAATCTTCGGAATCGAATCAAACATTTCTTGCGAATAATTTTCTCGTCGGAGTTACAACGTCTTTAGGCACAGCTATAAATGACAGTAGGGTCTATAAAACTGAAGTGTTTGCCTGACTACCATAACAGATATTTATGATCTTGTTGACTTACCAACGGGACAAAACAAAAACATGGGACAAGTTACACAGCTCATCATAACAAAGAAAACTGCGGTTGTGGACTGATTAAACAGATTTCAGCAAGATATCTGTAGTCACAAGGCATAAGTTCATCAGCCTGTACAGTTCCCACAGTTGGATCACAGGTCTCATCTCTGTCTGATCAATGAGTGGGCCATAATCCACCATGCGAAACGGGCATGTCCTAGAAACAAAAATTGCGAATGGGAGACCCACACTGGGCAAGCATGATCGCAGCACATTCCTTCTCATAAAAAGGCCTGGATCCCAGATTGGCTGGGACCCAGCTTTATGTCCAAACAGAAGTAATCTTCATCATTTTTGATTGAATGACGTCTGCCAATCTGCCATGTAGCAGACAAGTATCTAGTAGTAGTTGAAATCCTCGCAAGCGACTATGTAGCTCCATTTCTTCCACCAACATGATACAAAGCGACGATAATCGCCTCACAACAGTCGTTGAACTGAAAAGCACCCTAATTGTGCACCACACAAAGGGGTTCCTCGCGAGGCCTCTGAGATAGGAGTTCCTAACTCCAGTACAAATGCTTAAGCTGCTTATCAGCCTACGCAACTGGTGCTAGTTGAAAGGGGTCACCACAATAGTTCATTGGGATTGGAGCTCTAGGATTTATGAGCTTTTGATTCGTTTGAATGGTTCTGGGAAAGCGCTCGCGGGGCGCTTAGTGACGGCCAACGATTTTGCTGAAACGTTCATGAGTTGTCTGTGACTACGAGTACTTGCTTATTTGGTCGCGAAACGTAGGTTAAAGTTGTAGATAATTATAGCCAGCCTAATTTAAAAAAAAATCTCCTCTGTATTTTACGCACTGCATCAAGCGTGGTAAAATTGGTGCGTGTGCGTAGGTTGTGTTTCAAACTATATTCGGATAACCGAGGGATGAGGCTGACACTAAATAATGATATTATTGCTTCTTTTGTCGTCATCATCATCCAAAGGCCAAAGGCCCATATTACTTGTGATGAAAGGTATCAATCATTTAATTCCTGCATCATAAAAAAAGCTGTGCAGAGGTTTATACTCGTAATGCAATTAGGCATTGGCACCAATCTTTCCTCATTTTATACCTATAGTACGAAACATGACGTAAAGACAAATTAATAATGTGTAAAGACTTACCTATTTTTGTTTTTATATCTAAACATTGTGATATGTGTGGAAACTGGAGGATTTTCCGCCACTTTTTGCTTTTGCCCTTATTGCTATCGGAACCTCCTGAAACAAACAAAAAACGTACTAAGTATTATGAACGTAGAGCCTTGTTTTGTACAGTCGATACCTTGAATGGTGTTAAGGAACAAGTTTTATACTTATGTTTATTTATTTATTTACAAGCCTGACAAAGTCATAAAACGAAGCCGTGCCTGTCATGTCTTAGAAGTGAATTCCTTCTTTCAAACCAAAATAAACTCATGAATTTTCCCATGGGGTAGGTAGAAACTACAGAACACCACGACAAGACCCCTACTATTGTATTTAAAAATATTTTTTTTATTTGCAGGTCAGTGTATGTCGAACAAAATTACTACCCTGGCGCTTCCACCTTAACTGGCGTCTGCACTTGTATGTGTAACGTTATAATTTAGAAAGAAAGAAAGAAAGAAAAAAATATTTATTTGGGACAAGCACAGGAACTACAAAAAATAATAATAACAAAAAAGAATATAAAACTAAACAAGTGAAAACCTGTGCGAGGCCAAAAAGGCTCCTATCTCAGCATGATGCTGCGATAAATGAAAACAAATACCGCAGCGCTGGTATTCTGATAGGGCCCACTGTGATGTCACGGTCACACCTACGGACACAAAATACATACACACACAAAAAATAAAATAGATAAATATAATACTCGCAAATAAAATAAACACTAAAGTCTGTAGTATAATAATAAAGTTTAGAAACAAAACTTATAATATTAATAATAATAATCGGCTCGGCTGTACCGAAACGTTCCGACTACGCTTGTCAATGCCATAGACTATTGTCCATGGTCCATGAGAAGCGAAGGGACGCGAGCGCAGACGGCTGGCTGTCAATGTCAATAATTATGTTTTTGAAGAAACAACAAGAAAATCATAAAAACAATAAAGTACACAACGGAATGATTATAAACAAATAATACTTCAGAGATGCGTATAAACTAAGTTATGACAGAAAGTCTAAGGTAATTATTAATTTAGCGCCAATAGCCTTCTCTAACTTCATGATACAACAAACAAAACATAACAATTTAAGGTATATACTTATATCAGAATTTGTTATCGACCGAGTATGATTTCATAGTTTCTCCAAAATATGACACGGCCGAAGATAAGACAAGATTTCTAGATGTAAATAGCCGTCTTAAGGTTGATGTTCCAGGGTAGCCCGCGAAATTCAAATTTTCTTACGTTTTTAGCGATTTGCAGGCAAGTGATAGGTTGTATGTTAGTGAAAATATAATTTGCGGCTGTAAGACATGTGTAGTTACAGAATTATAATCATCAAAATTTTACAAGGTCAAAGTCATTCCGGAACCTGTATGAGCTCGGAGGGTTGTATTAATGATTTTGATGATTATAATTCTGTAACTACACATGTCTTACAGCCGCAAATTATATTTTCACTAACATACAACCTATCACTTGCCTGCAAATTGCAAAAAACTTAAGAAAATTTGAATTTCGCGGGCTACCGTGAACATCCACCTTAATCTATACGGTCACTCACTACCGGAGTTCGGACTGGAAATACGTTGATTTAGCTTCAGACCGCTGCAGCGCTAGAAGTCTGAAATTATTCTTTGGGAACGTACAGGGATTTTAAAGTCCGTAAGTATGTATAATGGATGTAACAGTAATTAAACAGTACCCTTCAATAAGCTGAAAGTGAAAGGCACTTGTTCTACCCATCATTGCGATTTGTTTCTTGTTCTGGACCATACCTTGGGAACCTTCTAGTTACAGATATATTGATAAGTTTTAAGGCAATATTCAAAGTATCTATCAGCATAATGTTTTGACTGTTTTGAGTGTAAAACGTGATTTTTTCACCACATAAAAAAGTCGTTTCCCAGCAATAAGTTTACTTAGTTTGATGTAGGTACAGTATGCTTGGTTGACTTGGCTTAAGTTGGTTTTTTGAAGGATCCGTTAATACTTTTCAACGAAATCCTTTAACAAAACCAATCCAATCCTTTATATGTATAATTATGCTTTTGTTAGTAATTCTAATTAAAATATTCCTGGTTGTCTTTTCTACACACTGTGTCTACGTATCTAATCCAACTTTCCTCTCGCAGGTCTGCTGGAAGAAATTTCACATGAAATAAGCAGTACCTTTGTGCTCTTCTATTTTTTTTTATGTTTTTATCCTTTTTTTTTGTATTTTGTGTGTACATAAATAAATAAACATTTTAGCAAGTGAAAATGTAACATACAGGCACCTTTCCTTTCGTTAATTCATAACATAAACCTAACCAACAAGCTATTATAAACCACTAAAATTAGGTAGTTAAAATAATTGCAACGAATGATACTTTCAATACAATTATAACCAAAAACATGATTCAAAACTACTTCAAAAATAATACCTCAGACACACACATAGGACTTACGACTTTCTCTAGATACACCAGTTTTATCACCTAGATATACATCGCAATGTATATAAAAAGGCGTTATAATTAATCACCGATCATTATCTAAGACGGGAGCGGTACGTTGCAGCACTAATGAAGTTTTTTTCTAATAATAAAAAGAACATATTTATGTCGCAATACTAAGTTGTTATGACATAAAGATTATTGCGTTACATAACGTAAGATCAAGCATGTAATCTAAGAAGGGTAAGGCAGAACAGGTGTAAATCTATCAAAACCACTGAAATATATAGAATGTTTACTTTTTGTTTCGGGTGCTTGTAACAGTGCCGAAATATCGGGAGGTCTAAACAAAAAGTAAACCTGGTAAATATACCGTTTTCAGTGTTATTGATAGGTGTAACTCGTCGACACACATTTCGCTAGTCATGTTTAACAGAGGGAAAATCTATTGGCCGCGGATTTTTGTACTAGATGACGTGGCCTCGGCGCAAGGGCAAAGAAGGAACATGGGTTTGGTTTTTAGTCAGTAGAAGTCTGACACTCCCCTTCGCTCTGCCCAAGAGCGGGGGGGGGGGGGGGTCATTCGATGATTTTCCAACCAGCAAAAAAAAAAAAAAAAAAGGAAAGTCTATTGCCATCATCATCATCCACAGCCTGAATTCACCCACTTCTTCTTCTTCTTAGCGTGTCGATGACAATTTAAATTGAGTCAGCCCAAAATTTAGCGACGAGTTTGGCATTTTCAGTTCCAATCATTAGCTCCTGTGATGTGCAAGTAGCTGGACAGGCAGGACACGATGTCAAGTGTATCATCGTCTGTGGGGTAACACCACATTTGCAGTCCAGGGCAGAGTCATCTATGAATTTCCACTTGAACAGGTTTTCCTTGCTTCGGCCGACCTGTGTCCGGAGTCTATTTAAGGACTTCCAGGTCAGCCATGGCAACTCGTGTCCAGGTGGGAGATGTTCGGCAAGTGGCACAAATGGGTTGGGTAGGAAAACACTTTCGCGCCACAGCTTGAGTCTTTCCTTAGAGCGTTCGCCAGAGAGCGGGGGCACACACTTCAAAAAACTGTTACGGCTTTTTAGCCTTGGCGGAACGAGGATGTTATTGTGTAAAGGGTGTCTAACGTCAGAAACCATTTTGGCTCTTTCATCAGAACTTGCCACCGCTCTACGAACTACTGGTGGCGCTATGCCTGCTAGTGGATACAGCATCTGTACCGGGGTCGGTTTAAGACCTATTTTATCTATTCTGTGGTTTAAGGCAACCAGTGATAATCCGGCACGTTTCATTAAGAGCTGTCCACCACCTTTGCATGGGCTGACCGACTCCACACGGACACGCAAATTCACCCACTGTTGGGTATAGGGTCCTCTTTTGTGGTGCCAAGCTCCACGCTCTGTGCCAGCCTTCATCATTTTAGCCAAAAGACGTCCACTGCTGGACATGGCCTTCTATATAGGACATTAACAGGGCACAAATTCAGACTCCATGGCTGCTACTGAGAAAATTCTGAGGGAACACTTAATGCACATGAAATCCTAGCTTCCATTCCCATTTCGAACAAAGTGGTTCGAAATGGGAATCGAAGCTAGGATTTGGTCGACTAGATCCAAAAGCAGTCAATAAACAAAAAAAAAGTATACTTGTGTCGCAATACTAAGTTGATTTGACATAAAGTGTGTGTTATGTAGTGTTATGTAAACGTAATAAAAAGTAGAGTAGGTACTAGGTCTTGAATAGGGACCGGTTCGAATCGTGAAAGTCCAGTCTGTTTTTTTCTCTCGCTATGCTATTTCTTTGGCATTTGTTATTTCTAACAAACAATCAGAGTACCTCGTACTACTGGGTTATGGAGGTCTGATAGGCAGTCGCTCCATGTAAATTACTGGAATTCAGCTGCATCCGGTTAGACTGGAAGATGACGCCGGTGCAAAAAGGCTAGGCTGATGATGATGAATCAGAGTAGGTACCTGGCTAGGTCAGGTCTCATACTTGATCAGAATTTAAGTCTTTAGCTTTAGTTAGCAAAACCCCTTCTTTATTCTTGTAAGTACCAAAGAATTCTCTCTAGTCTCTAAAGACACTGTTTCATGTTTTCCGGATGCTGTTGAAATACTTTTCATATTCAGACGTTGACCAAAATATCGATAAACACGAAATGCGGATGTTTCTTCTCTTTCCGATTATTTCATCATGGTAATCTTACTACTAAGCATACGTAAAAACGCAAAAGTTTGTAAAAATGGATGGATGGATGATAAGTCTTTCAAGCAATTCAATTCAATGTATTTATTCAATAACAATTTACATTGCGTTCGAATATAAGTAATCAGAATGAAAACATAGTATTAGTACCTACAACGCAAAAACAACAAAACGGATTTTTGTGAAATTGGCACAGAGACTAGGTTTATAATCTGGAAGAACATAATATTATGTATACTTTTTATCCCGGCAGTAAGATAACCTTTTTTTGGAGTGTGTGAAATAAAGTAAAAAAAAATTTACTTGTAGAAAAAAAAAAAACAAAAAATCAAATAACTCCTCCCGCTCTGGGCGGCAGGGAGTATCAGACTTGTACTGACTAAAAATAAAAACTACCCATGGATGTTCCTTCTTAGCCCTTTGTGTTGAGGCCGCGGTATCTCTTTCGAACAATCCGCAGCACAGTAAAATACACAACACCATGCAGGCAAAGCCGCGAGTCTGAGGTAGTAACAAAATATTTATAAAACGAGCAGGTAAACAATAACACAATTAAGTTAATTACCTACAAGTTACAACATTTATACTCACATACGTCACTAACAGACAGAAATGACTAACTACGTTGGCATACGCAAATAAATATTTACCTAATTATGATTGTATTTTGAAATATTTATACCTTTGACGTAGGTAAATACGTTTCTATAGGTAATGTGTACTAGCTTGATATTACGTAACGTTTTGCCTGTAATTCCCGAAGGGTTAGGCAGAGGTACCTTTTTTTTTTTTGGTCGGTGGAAAATCATCAAATGACCCCCCCCCCCCCTGGTCTTGGGCAGAGCGAAGGGGAGTGTCAGACTTCTACTGACTAAAAACCGAACCCATGTTCCTTCTTTGCCCTTGCGCCGACGCCACGTCATCTAGTACTAAAATCCGCGGCCCCGACGGGCGGTCCTTGCTGACATCTCTTTGAGGCGCGCGTGGAACACGAACGCGCCACCGACACGGTCTGTTGCCGTCATGACGACGGCCGGACGGCGAGCTAGCCCATTACTCACCGTCCACAGGCCCGCGTCTACGGTGGCCGGAAGCCATCACGTGGCCTCCGACGCCCGGAGCGCCTTCCGCGGCGGCTGGGACGTTGAGAGGTTCTCTCCCTCTCTCGTTCCGCCACCTCCTTTGCTAGCATCACTGCTTCGCAGAAGGAGGCGACGGCGTCCCATTCCTCCTCGCCCCGGACCATGGCTTGCACCAGGGCCGGGCGCGAGAGATCGCCGCCACCGATCGCCGCTACGAGAACACGGCGGGGCTCCGCCCAAGCAGGGCACGCCTCCACAGTGTGCTCCACCGTGTCCTCCGGTCGATCCTCGCAGTGGAAGCATCCGGGCGTTTCCTCCCGCCTGATTCGGTGCAGGTACCTCCCGAAACATCCGTGTCCGGTGAGGACCTGCGTCAGACGGAAGGTGAAGGCGCCGTGGCGCCTCTCTAGCCACTCCTCAAAGAGGGGGCTTACCGCCACTGTCGTGGCGTGCCCTAGGCAGAGGTACCTCAGAGTACATTTTCATTCTGCCAGTTATGTTTCAGTTCCGTCGTAATAGGGGTCAGAATATTAAGTCTAAGCGAGAACATCTAACAACACTTTGCCCGACCTGGAAATCGAAGACAGGACCTCAAGCTCAGTAGTAGCGCTTGCAATCACAAGACCGTTTACTAGACATGAGAGAGATAAATAGTTTAGTTCAATATCTATGAAAACTCTGAAGTATGTGGTGTTTTTTGATCGCTGAACGAACTCTGGAACGAAATAGTTTTTTTTTTTTTATTATAAATGGGCTTGCTCTTGACCTCAATCTTGCCCTAAGGGCAGAGATGATGTCGATAGAAAAAAACTTACATAGGCTGTGTAACACCACGCACAAAGACTCTTAGAAGCCGAAGAAAAAGAGTTAGAAACGTCATATAAAACCGCAGGGCACAGCTTCTAACCAACATATCAACCATCAATAATAACCACATTAACCAGTAATCCAGTTCACCTACCTAATTACAATTTTACGACCAATAAATTAACGACCAAGTATGCAACCACGTTACTCAATTCGCGACCACGTTCACTCCTTTACGATCAAACTCGCGGTCAATGCGCACTCTTCAAACGAGCTAATTTAATTTACGGCCAAATTGAAATATATACGCAGTTTAAAATAAACATTGCTGTTACGTTTTTGGATGAGCGTGTGTCTTCATTTAGTGAGATTCGGGGATTCGTGAGATTGCTCATGATCGGCAATTAATGTTATTGCTGGGCGTATGATCTTTGAGATTACACAGATTTATACTAGTCTTGTAATAGTTACGTTTCAGTTATTGCATTTCGATATTTTTAATTATCTGATATTTTTGTGAAGTTTAACTGCGTGGAGTTTGGCACAGGCAAAGAGAGGCCTACCTATACCCAGCAGAAATTCAGGCCGGGCTATGGATGATAAATGATAATGTTGATGAACTTTAACTGTGACGTCATAGTATCTCTTCTATGTTATTGGATGGCAAACAGGCTTACGGCCATTCTGAAGCCGAGGTTGAATTTCCAAGGAAAACTAACTCAAACAGCAGTAATACGAAAAATGGTCCTAAGTGGTCACCTCTACCGCTGCAGTGACATCAGTCCTTGTGTTTGATACAAAACTTACACCCCAAACGAAAAGTCCCATTAGTTCTACTATAAATTGTTTGTTTAATAGGTTACGAAATCGTAGAACTAGTGGGAATGATCCCGGTTTCGTACCACCTTGAATCGTAGAAATAGTGGGAATGATCCCGTTTTCGTACCACCTTGAATCGTAGAACTAGTGGGAATGATCCCGTTTTCGTACCACCTTGAACCGTAGAAATAGTGGGAATGATCCCGATTTCGTACCACCTTGAATCGTAGAACTAGTGGGAATGATCCCGTTTTCGTACCACCTTGAATCGTAGAACTAGTGGGAATGATCCCGATTTCGTACCACCTTGAATCGTAGAACTAGTGGGAATGATCCCGTATTCGTACCACCTAGAATCGTAGAACTAGTGGGAATGATCCCGTTTTCGTACCACCTAGAATCGTAGAACTAGTGGGAATGATCCCGTTTTCGTACTACCTTGAATCGTAGAAATAGTGGAAATTATCCCGATTTCGTACCACCTTGAATCGTAGAACTAGTGGGAAAAAAACCCACTAGTTCTATCGTAGGACTGTGCAGTAGAACTAGTGGGCATGATCCATGGCAAGATGCTTAGCGGCATAAATAGGCCTATCAGGGAAGGTAGGCAAGTAGTACCATTACAAACGAGCCCCTTCAAGAGCTCCACAGCTATTAGTGTAAGTAAATTAACAGGCCAGCAGCGACTAAAACGGCTACCAAATAAAATTTTATGAAGAACCCCTAGTTCCCTGCTGACGCTAAAACTCCGTAAGTCACTCAGTAAGTGGTGATAGGCACGCCCCCTGTTGCCCCACTTTATCGGACACAGTCCTAGTATCGGGTTACAATTATTGAGAACTAGCTGATGCCCGCGGCTTCGGCTGTATATGGAGTTCGGTTATTTTCCCACGAAATTGTCACAAAATCATATTAACATAGTTTACAATCCCGGAAGGGTTAGGTGCATCAGTGCACCCACAATTAGCCACACTCAGAGACATCACTTAGTAAAGATTTTGACACACAAAATCTGTGTCAAATCTTTACTAAGTGACGGCCTGAGCACGGCAGTAAGTCCCATGTATTAGGGGGTGAACCAACCGGGTACAGATGACAAGATCGTACTACCATAGTAAAAAGATGTGTGCCACATTCGATCCGAATCAGTTTAGTCGTTTTTGGGTAAACGAGTAACAAACAGCCATACATATTATATCCTCACAAACTTTCGCATTTATAATTTACTAGCGACCCGCCCCGGCTTCGCACGGGTGTAAATGGATGTTTTTATACATATAAACCTTCCTCTTGAATCACTCTATGTATTAAAAAAAACCGCATCAAAATCCGTAACGTAGTTTTAAAGAATTAAGCATACAAAGGGACATAGGGACAGTGAAAGTGACTTTATAAAGGTAACCTCACAGTTACGAAGGGAACTTTTACATTCTGTCGTTTTTCGGTAATTTATCGCAACACAAACATTTAGTAAGAATTCATTGATGATTTTAGACGTTAGGTTTTCCGTCGCATATTAAAAGCAGGTGCCCTACTATGACGTCTTAAAACATTCCTAACATAATATTATTCCAGTGTGGAAACGTGACAGAACTATACAGGGTGTCTAGCGCCATCTCTTTTCCACACTGGATTAAGAATAAGTTAGGACTGTTTGAAGACGTCATAGTAGGGCCCCAGGTTGTTGATATCATACCTATCGCTCGGTATTGCACAATAAATCAAATAAAAAATGTTTGTTTCCAAGAAAAAACATTCAAATTACTTACAAGGAAAAATCTTATAATAACATCCTAAAAGACATGGTATTTCTATGCATGAAACAACTATAAGGAAAAAAAATCCTTACATCCATCTTTATTAGGACTGATACCAAAACTAAGACCTCGTACAGACGAGCAACAGAGCCAAAAGCGACAGAGGCCACTTGGTCGACGTTTGCTGCAAAGTATTGGTCGTTACTCGTTTGTAAGGGCCTTGCTATAATAATATTCGGGATGAGCTACAACCATGCTACAACAATGCTGTTGACATGGTGGACAGCAATAGGCGTGGCGGCGCGTGTCAAATATTACAGCAGTTGCTTTCATCGACAGTTACTGTTAGCCTGTGTCATCCCACTGCAGGGCAAAGGCCTCCCCCATGATTTCCAAATTTTGCGATCCAGGGCCAATGTGGACCACTGGTCGTTTGTTCTGTCAAACTCGTCCCGCCATCTCCTTCGAGGTCTACCACGTCGCCTTTTGGCTGTGTCATCAGGGTTCCAGAACGTGGTTGTTTTGGCCCGACATCGACAGTAGTCAGTTGTTTTTTTTACAGTAGCTGATGCTTTTGCCGACAGTAGCAGTTGCTTTTGTCGACAGTGGCAGTTGCTTTTGTTGGCAGTAGCTTTTTTTTATAGTTGCTTTTTTTGGCTGCATCTGTTGCTTTTCTCGCCAGTAGCAGTTGTTTTTTGTTGACTGTAACAATTGCTTTTATCGACAGTAGCTGTTGTTTTTGTCGACAGCAGCAGTTGGTTTTGTTGACAGCTGAAGTCGGCTCTGTTGACATTTTGACTACAAAGTGCTCGTTAGTTTGACGCCTATGATCAGATCCAGACAATTTTTGTAAATTATATTGCCTGGAACACAATTTAAGGCTTCAGGTCTACGAAGTTATTTTACATGGAAAAATATTTCGTTACTACTCAACAAATAACAGAATAATAAATCACGAAATCCTTGAAAATGGGCTGTCAACGGATGACGTCAAAAGATTGAATAAATTGGTAAAAAAACATCAAATATTTATACATTTTACCTAAATATTCAAATAACCATTATGTTTTATCGACATACTTTGAATGCTTATCAGAACGACACGTGACCATCGACCAATAGATACTAGTTGGAACTTGACACTGATGATGAGGTCAATGACCTATTGATGGGTTGGTGATTACGATCAAAACAATGTCAGAAATTAAAATATTTAACATTACACGACGCCTGTAATCTCCGAGGGGTTAGGCAGAGGCGCACCTAATAGTATACCCGCTTTTCGCCAGTTATGTTTAAGTCCAATGTAAAAGGGGGCGAGCCTATTGCCATCAACCGAGCGCAAAGCAAGACTCCGTGGCTGACTGAGAAATTAGTCTCGGAAAATCCCAATAACACTTAGCCCGGCTGGGAAACAGAATTACGTAGCCCAGAACCAACGAGGCGGTCTAAATTCACACACACAATGTCAAAAACTCAAAAATTAGAAGATAATAATAGGAATTAGTTAAACTAAAAAGCAAAAACTGTAAAAAAGTAAATGTGATAGATCACGACGCAATTCATCTCAAATGTGGTTTCGGTTTCCCGCCGCCGCGCCGGAGCTTCAAATGGATTGCGGCCGAAACTGAAACGGTCAGCATTCGGCGGCTAACGAAATTAAAAGCTTTACATTCAAACTATAATATTATAACATTTATAACACTGAAAATGTTTCAGTTTGTTACGCTTATGCTTTCTTCCGATATCGTTTTCAGAAACTATGGATATTTCTTGGGTTTGAAGATAGACCTCGAAGTAGACCTCGCAGGAGATGGCGGAACAAGCTGGAGAGAACTAACGACCAGTGGTCCACATTGGTCCTGGATCGAAAGGTTTGGTGGTCGTGGTCAGCTGTTGGATGACACAGACTAACAGTGAGAGTTAGAAGTTCAAATTCAAACAGAAATAGAAGAAAGTTGCGGGTTAAATTACATAACATAACATCTAACCTCTAATCAACTACATGCATAGTTCTATTTAGGCTTACTTTCCATACTAACAAACAATAACAAAACGTGTTTGGCCGCGGCCATGCGTTCGTACGTCGCGTCATGAACTCATGATTTATAAATGAATCCAATCAAAAGTGGGTCTCCTTCGCCGGCCGTTTCACCACTCACCACTTAATCAAATCATATTTTATAATGACGTTTAAATAATGAACACTTGTTTCATCATGAGAATCTCGGACGTTTGTGTTAGGGTCGCCACTGATCCGTTGTAGAATTAATTTGAGTAGAATGGGTTTAATTAAACCAAAATATTCCTGGCGAATTCGTAAAGGCTCCGTTTGCACCTCCAATGAATTTCCTGTTGACCACATATAGGATGTAAACGGACCCTTCTCGGAACCTCTAACCAAGCATTATGTACATCAAACTAAGTAACCTCACGCAAAAATTGTTGAAGGGAAACAATTTTTTTTATAGAACTGTTATGCCTTCTCAAGCAGAAAAGTGGAAGAGTCGACAAGTCATAAAGACTGTATCATAGAATTTAGTAATGTTCAAATCACACGTGTGAGTGCCAGAAATAAATAATCTATAAACATAATCGTCATCTTCCTCCCATACTCCCATTCTACTTGGGGTCGGCACAAAACGTTTTATTCTTGCATTCTCCCCTGTCAGACGCCACGGCATCACTTACTCTTTTCTCGTTCATATCATTCTTCATACAATCCACCAGTCTTGTCTTTGGTATTTCTCTCTCTCCCTTCATCCATCAACCTTGACTTAAAGGTCCAAGTAACCAGGTCATTAAAACACAAAAAAAAAACATCCATCAACACAAATATTCAATCACTTTTCTTGTCACATAATAATGACAGCATTTTGAAATTAGAACTTAATTTTCAACGGCGCCGACGCTTAATAAATCTAGCATTCCCAGCACAAAATAGACTACCTAAGTGACTATAACACAATAACAACAAATCTTAACTCCGAACCTTTCAATTCAATGTAGTTCGGCTGTTTTCGCTATATAACTCAAGAGCCTTAATTTAAAACCATTATCGGGACGTTAGCGGACCCTCCGCCCTTGAGACTTGAGACAACAATTGATAAATAGGTCAAATCTCTTCTTCAATAGCTGTTTATAACAACAAGCCTTGTTCATAAAACCTTAACAAATACACAAAATAAAACTTTTGCTTCAGAAGTCGGTGTGACTTTTGTTTGATTTAAGTTTTGGCCACAGACCAATTTTTGTAGTAATAATCCCTACACAAATATTTGCTATGTATGTATTTTACGTTGTTAACAATACATGTCATGGTAATAGGCGTATCCCTATTAAAATGGAACTTAACATATCTATATATACTTATATTATTATAATACCTATGTCGAACTACGTTTAGGGGTTGAGAGGAAACAAAAATAGACAAATCTTTTTTTAGGGGTCGAGGGGCCGAGAGTGGACTAAACGTCGAAATGTGGGTAACGTACACAACAGCTTACCCGATCATACAGGGGATACCTATGATATGTTATTCTTCATCGTGTGGTTAGTTTTTATGCTGCCCGTGGCTTTTCCTAAAGTTTTCCTTCACCGAAGCAACTGAGATTTTTACGATACCTACGCACAATCATAAATCCGAAAAATCTGAGGTGTATGTGCGTGTCTTGGGTTTGAACTCTCTAGACCTATGACTTGGCAGTCCGATGGTCACACTACTAGACTATCACTGCTCAATGGTATGCTTTGATATTGTGTAAACAATAAACATCCAAGCGATTGCAGCAATCACGACAGATTTGCTGTCTTTAAAAGAGTTTCATAGTATATCTCCGAAAATCAGCATCAGATCTTTGACAGTTTTAAACGGGACCACCGCGAAATAATATCCTTTCTTGTTAAAAAAGACTCGTCGAAATCGATCCACAATTAGCGAAAATATCGCTGAACATACACACAAAAAAAATAACTAGACGAACCGATCACCTCCTCCTTTTGGAACTCCGTTAGAAAGCCAAACAAATCTCAATTTATCGAAAATTATGAGACAGGCTATTCATATATCATATTTTTCAATCGAAATAAAAAATACTGAGTTACCGGAATAGAAAAACCTTGGTCAGATGTGTTGGACTCACACAAGGTATTATCCAACAACTTTTTAACAAAAAATAAAACCGACTTCAAAAAAAAAGTCAAAAATAAATCAGTTTCTGAGGTCGGTGACAAAAAAATGAAATCAAACAAACAAAAGTCACCGACTTCAGAAACTGATTTATTTTTGACTTTTTTTTTGAAGTCGGTTTTATTTTTTGTTAAAAAGTTTTTATTTTTCACTTTTTAGTGGTTCACCTAATGTGGCCAAGTAGTATTTTTTTTGAGTTTTGTTGATTTATCAAAAACCGCTTGTCCGATTTCGATAAAAAAATTATGGGACCATTTGGGAAGTATACCCTTTCCAACAAAAAAAGAATTTTTCAAATCGGTTAGCAAGTGACGGAGTTATGCCCGAACAAACATACAACACAACAAAAAAAAAAAAAAACAAACATCCGAATTGAGAACCTCCTTCTTTTTGTAGAAGTCGGTTAAAAACTACTTAAATAGGTTTTCTGATACGACCGTGAATATAATTCTAATTTTTATTAGTTACCCATTTGGAATGACACGATCAAAATTTTGGCATTTAAACGATGCATTCTAAGTCATCATTTTCCTGCCCTTATTCCAATTTATTTGAGATCGACGTAGCATGTCTTCTTCATCCATACTTCTCTATTATTCGTCATCTCAGCAGTCATCTCCTTTCTAGCCATATCATCCTCCACACAGTCCATCCATAGTTTCTTTGATCTTCCTCTACTCTTACAGCCACCATTCATACTCACCATTTTCCTTCCAAATCAGTCAAAATCAAAATATTTTATTTAACATAGACCTACATGGGCACTTGTAAAATGACGACCAAAAGGTGCACGGTTCGGGTTGGTCGATTCCTATGGAGTAGAACCGGCAAGAAACTCCATGGTACTCGTAAGAACTCCAGTAAAATGTCAACATCAAGTTTATGACTATCACACGCGTGTATCAAGAGCGTGTGTGGTGTTACGCAACATGTTCGTTACAAACTGTTGCGCCAGTGTTCGCATAAAGCCAAAGAGTGGCGACCTTAAGAGCGTATGGTACCTCAAACGCAAGTTTTATAATGCGTAAAAGTATAAGATTCACTGCAGTAATCAACATCAGAAAAATATATGATATTCTTCAGGATATATGCTAGTGCCATAGTGTTGTGAAAACATAATACAACTAACTTTGCTCGATAGAAAAAAATCGCGAAGATACCTCTAAAAATTTCTTATAACGAGTAAAAACCATACTAAAATACATGTCATCGTTCTGATTTTTTTGCCAAATAATTCTACAAGCAACATACTAAAGTCATAGTGTTTTACTTTTTTAGTCCAATCAATAGTTTTCTTGTAAATCGCAAAACACCACTAATTTCGCACTATTCGGCCGCAGCGAAAGACGTAACAACCGCTTTGTAGTGCAAGCTGATTAGAACTTTATTCTAACAGTATTTCAAGCGAAGTTTGAACCACCACAAATAGGGTTGCTAATCTGAGGTAGCATACGCTCTTAATGATTCATAACAACTAACGGTACCATAAACGGTTAACGTTGTAACTATTATAGTTATTGTGATCTAAGAGGTTACTAAACTCTTAATCTTGAGAAAAAAGAAATCAATGCTATCGGTTTAAAAGAAGATTCAAACAAAAATTGAAAAGTATATGAATAGATGGTTTGGTCATGTAAACGATGAGTGAAAGGCAACTCACAAAAGGTATTTACAAGGCAAATGTAAGTGGCAAATCTGGGAGAGGACGCCATAGGAAGACATACACTGACCTTATTGGTGAGGTTTTTCAGAAAAGACAGGTCCTAATTGCGAGTATGACCAGATGTATGAATGCAAAAGGAATATGTAAGGATCCTACCGGGTGGCGCGCTCTGTGGTTTCTGTCGTCCCCCATGAGAAAATTGCGTGAGTTTATGTCTGTATGTAAATCATTGCTCAGTCCAATTTATAAAGGCCAAATTAGGTTGACAGGCCCATAAAGAAACTTCTCTTTATCTCAGAATTTATGCGTGCGTATTCTGATATGTTCCACATTTTTATGTTTTACTTTATTATCAAATCAGCATGAATAAACCATAACTTTGGCTATATTTCTCCCTTTCTTTTTACACAGTATCGGGAAAATAACTTTGTAGGGAAGATATTTGGCATATCGTTAGAGCAATAACGGGTAATAAAAATAAATACGAAATATGTTATATGTACGACATTTTTTGTCAAGGACTTCGGAGATATTGTGACAAGGTTCTATCGATCCGGGGGTGCGTCCGCCCCTCAACTATTTTTAACCGACTTCAAAAAAAGGAGGAGGTTATCAATTCGACTGTTTTTTTTTTATGTTTGTTAGCTCATAACTTGCGACTGGGTGAACTGATTTTCATGATTCTTTTTTCATTTGGAAGCTGGTGCTTCCCGTGTGGTCCCATTGTCACCATTTCAATATCTGATGATGGGATCTTGTAGAAATCGGGGGAACTCTTCAATAAATAACAGCAGATTAACCGCGATTGTTGCTATAGCATATCTAAGCATTGTTTACGCCATCACACAACATAATATCACGCCACGTGAAGATCTGATGAAGAACTTCGGGGATAGGCAACGGAACTCCTCAATTAATGATAGCAAATGGACTGGGATTGCTGAAATCTCATGACTGTCTATTGTTTACACCAGTTCATAACATAACATCACGCCGATACGTTGTGAAGGGGTAAGCACATGTGAACCACTAAAAAGTGAAAAATAAAAACTTTTTTACAAAAAATAAAACCGACTTCGACAAAAATAAAACACAAAAAAGTGAAAAATAAAAAATCAGCTTCAGAAGTCGGTGGCAAAAACATGAAATCAAACAAACAAAAGTCACCGACTTCAGAAGCTGATTTTTATTTTTCACTTTTTTGTGTTTTATTTTTGTCGAAGTCGGTTTTATTTTTTTTGATAACAGGACCTAAAACTTGAGAGCCCGCGCACCCTACTGCCTAAAGAGGTTACGCAAAAGTATTTTATTGTATTAGCATCGGAATAGTTGAGGTCTGCTATTGTTTGGGGCTGGAAATATGGATCGGTTTTTTTATTTCGATAGTGTCCAAAATTCTGAGGTTTTGACTTTTGAGTATCAATGTGGATGGGTATAAGAGTAGAGAAAGACCAAAGAAACGATTGATGGACTATGATAAGGATGATATGGCAAGAAAGGAGGTGACTGCTGAGATGACGAGTAATAGAGAAGTATGGAAGAAGAAGACTGTTATAGTTATAGTTTATTTATTAATAATTATAAAAATTACATGTCAGTTTTAATAAAAATAAGAGTACAACTCATTATCCGCTTCAACGAGCATCAAACACAAAATAATCATACATAATAATAATAAAAATAACCATGTCATAATAATAATTGAGAATAATAATAATTAAAGAATTTGAATTTGTAAAAAAAAAATTTAACCATGTCATAATAATAATAATGAGAATACAAAAATAAACAATATGATAAAAAACAAAAAAGACAAGTCAGTAATCATAAGTACCTATCTAAAACCATTCCTTTAGGTCATATAATGCTTGGTCGGATAGCCAGTCTTTCAGTTTAGCTTTAAAAGCATTCTCAGACGTCGCGCTTAAAATTTGATTTGGTAGCCGGTTATATACCGCTGGACCCATAACATGAATCAACTTTCCAGACTTAGATAAGGAGTGCGGGCATCCAGCTAATTTAAAAAACAATTTAAAAAGCGGGCAGCCGCTGCTGCGTCGACTCCAAATGAATTGGGATACGAGCAAGAGAATGAGGAACAAAATGAATATCTATCATCTATCGGTCTGGACTCTGGGTATTTGTGTATGTGAGTTTAAATGTTTGTGAACACACCCACGAACCCACGATACAGGAGAAATTCCTAGTGTGGGGCAACGTTTTTTAAAAAATAAAAAATATTCAACATTTAAGAGCTGCGCGGGGCGGCGGTTGCACGTTGCGGCGTGCATTCGTTGTTCCGTGATTCGGGGTCTCGAGCATTCGTTGTTGCGGTTTGCGTCGCTGCGTGCTTTCGTGCTTGCAGTGTTCGTTGTTGCGGGCATTCGGTGGCGTGTGGTTCGGCGTGGTAACTTTCGGAATGACGTATTGCACTCGTAGTTTCGTTTTTTTTTTTTGTGAAATGTTCTTCAAAAGTGCCTGTAATGGCTTAATTGAAATAAAGGATTTGAGTTTCGAGTTGAGTTTGAGTTTAAGTATTTGCAGTATAGTAATAATAATAATAATATTCCACAACTATCACACAACGCCATCTAGTCCCAAGCTAAGCAGAGCTTGTGTTATGGGTACTAGACAACCTGATAAACATACTTATATATTTCTAAATACATACATATTATAGATAAATTACACCCAGACACAGAACAAATGATCGTGCTCATCACACAAACATTTGTCCTGGGTGGGAATCGAACCCACGACCTCCGGCATAGCAGTTAGGGTCACTAACCACTAGACCAACAGGCCAGTCGTATAGTCGTTCTAGTTAGTAGATTTTGCAGTGCCTCTGAAATATTCGCAGTAAGTATAAGAGGCAACCACAGTAGCATTCTGAAGGTTTTGGTGGCCGATATTACCTCCACCAAAGTATGGCAATTTGTGGTTTTTTTTTTTTTTTTTTTTTTTATTTAAGATGGGTCAGCTCTTGACCTCGAGGCTTGCCTGAGCAAGGATGAGGTCTACGATGGAGCGAGCCTTCCCAGTAGCACTGGCTCTCCCGCGCACCAACGGAACACAGCGAACTGTTTGGCGCCGGACTTCGGCGGGAGGGTGGTAACTAGCCAGGCGGACCTTTGCAGGCCCTTCCACCAGTGTTGGGATCATTCAGCCGTAACCGCTAACAAAAGTCAGCGATTCCGTTGCCCGGGGTAGACCACTAGGAGGTAGATCCCACCAACCCCAACTAATTGTACCGTAGTATCTCGCTACCGATACCGTAGTATCTCGCTCTCGTTCTTCAAGTAGATGGATGGTCTTCTCATAAATTCGTCTTTAGGTAAGCTACTAACAATAGTGTTAAAGTGCAAACCTGTTAGTTGTTACTAACAATTTATGGATCTTTAGTTGTCCGAAATAAAATGATTTTGTTTATTTTTTTGGCAGAGCTCATTTCGTAGATTTTTCTTTCAAACCGGCAAATGTATAGTTCTGCGTGTATACCAAATGGCTAGCATTTGGTATACACGCAGAACTATAATAATAATTCTATAACACTGATAATATTGATTGCAATTTTGATTTATAAAGTGTTTGGTACTGTATCGTTTGACATCAGCCTCTTACTACCGTACTCAGAGAGGTTTAATGATTACTTAAGCCATCACTTAGTAAAGATTTTGACAGTATTATGAAGGTTTTGTAAGTCAAACCTTTACTAAGTGACGGTTTAAGTAATCATTTAACGTCTCTGAGTGCGGCAGATATTAATGTAACTGTGTAATCTTATAGGTAAATGCAAATTAGCTGGCTGTATACTTAATACCTTGTTCGACCGTACAAACATAATGTTCAGTTCAGTTCGCATTAGCCTTATCGACAATACAGCCGGAAAAATTGCGGAAAATCTATAAAATGGCGGAAAAACATTTACATACGTCGTCACCGCTACTTATTTCAACGTCATTTGGCTGCGGTCATTAGTGCTAAATGATTTGACGGCATTTTTATAGAACTATTTCATTGATGGAGAAATATTTAAGTACTAGCTAATGGTCGCGGCTTTGCTCGGTTATGATATCCCACGGGATCGTACTATCGGGATAAAAAATATCCTATGTGTTTATCCAGGTTATAAATTATATGTGTGTTAAATTTCATCCAAATCGCGTCAGGAGCTTAAGAGTAAAAGAGGAAGAACAAAATTAAATATCCAGAGATCTATTGGATAAATCCTCACAAGTAGATTTAACTGCATTTGCAAAGTTTACAACATTCAATCAAGTCAAATCAATTCAGTCAATTAAATAAAATTCAAAGTAACTCCAAAACCTAGCTCAATGTTATGGCATATTGTTTAAGAGAGAATTTTGTGTTTTTTGTCACTATCGATGGTGCTATCAACAAATTACAATACACTCGTAAAAAACGTACAAAGTAATGAAAATGTTACTGTGATTTATATGCTTGGTGATGCAATGCGTAGTTTATGAAAGTGCATATTTTAACATACATACAGGCTCACGCTTTTTCCCCATGGGGGTTGGCAGAACATCCACGATGAAGCACATTTTCTAAATAAAATAAGCAAAGAAGAAAAGAGAACATGTCTCACATAGATGGTTTAGAGTAGACGCTATCCTATGGGTATAAGAGTAGAGGAAGATCAAAGAATCGATGGATGGACTGTGTTAAGAATGATACGGCAAAAAAGGAGGCGTTTCATGAGATGACGAGAAACAGAGAAGTATGGAAGAAGAAGACATGGTGCGCCGACCCCAAATGAATTGGGATAAGGGCAGGAGAATTATGATGTTTTAGACGCTATCCATTATAATGACATACGGGGCTGAAACGTGGACACTAACGATACGGTTGGTCCATAAATAAAGTTGCTCAGCGAGCTATGGAGCGAGCTATGCTAGGGGTCTCTCTCAGGGATCGCATCCGAAATGAGGTGATCCGACAGAGGACCAGAGTTGTCGACATAGCTCACAGAATAAGTAAGCTGAAGTGGCAGTGCAGGGCCGGCCATATTAGTCGCAGAACCGATGACCGTTGGAGTAGACGTGTTCTTGAGTGGAGACCGCGAATGGGCAAGCGTAAGGTGGGACGCCCGCAGGCTCGGTGGAGCGATGATCTTCGCAGAGTGGCTGGTAACAACTGGATGAGAGTTGCCGAAAATCGAGTTGAGTGGCGTAAGAATAAATAGGCCTATATCCAGCAGTGGATTGCAATAGGCTGATGATGATGATGATGAGACGCTATCCTACCTTGATGACGTAGGTATTCATCCAACTAAAATAAACTAATTTATTCCTTTCTGTATACCAACATTGACAGCTCAAGCCAAGCACACCTACAACATATTTTTTTCAATTTGACAACTTTTATTCCAAATACATGAGTAAAAGCCTTCAGTGTCAATCAAGTCCACTAGAGACCCCTAAGAACCCCGCTACACATGGCCGGCTCAGCTAAATAAGACCTCAATTAAGGCAAAATTATCGGAGTATAGTAATAAATCAGCCGACAGTACTCACGCATGAGTAATGCGACACTGATACATTCATTTTAATGACAATTAAGTAATGATAAGGTAGTACACATATTGATGAATTTAAATAGGCCAGTGATTCGTCGATTGAGATATGTTTTGGTTAACGTGGATGGGTAGGTAAAGTCTTTTCCGTGGCAAAACGCAAGAGTCTGTAGTCAAGAGCCAGCCCATTTATAATAAAAAAAAAACGCATATAGGGAACGGCAAGCGCAACGACGAGTTCGATGAACTTTGTAGCGGTAGGAAGTGAACAGCTGACGAATTGTTCTTTATTGTGTTGTTTGTTAATTTAAGCCGTATTATATTAATAAGTGCAGTTCTGCATACACAGAATGTAATTTACATTGAAATAAAATAATAGTAACCAAAGAAAGATATAGAAAAACGGTGGAAGATGATTCAAAATATAATTTTCAGATGCACCCTGTCTGTTTGCGGAAAGCTGATTCATTCAGCTTCGGTGAAGAAAAATACCGTGAGTAAACCAGCATGTCTGAGCGATATTTCGGCGTGTAAAGCCAAACCCGACTCTTCGACGGGCATAAAACTCTGACGCCCGGTTAGGCTTTAACCACACAATAAAGAAAGAAATATAGGTTGCTTAATATTATGACAATTTCGCGACCTCTCATAAAATCTGCAGTATACCCACTCTCGATAAAGCCTCGTCCACATTACCGCACGGGGTGCGGCTGGCTATCAATCAGCAAATGGGTAACTTGGCTAAGTCGCACTTAGTAACGGCTTACTAAGTGGTTTTACTTGTGTGTCGTGGCCCTTAAACATAATAAACTAGCTTTTGCCAGCGGCTTCGCCCGCGTGAAAATGACGATTTTCCATACAAACTTTCATCCCCTATTTAATTCCCTTAGGGGTTGAATTTCGAAAAATCCTTTCTTATTCCTTGTCTACATTATAAAGGGAACCTCTGTGCAAAATTTCAGCTTTCTAGGTCCAAGAGTTTGGGCTGGGCGTTGATGAGTCAGTCAGTCAGTCAGTCAGTCAGGACTTCTCTCTTTATTTATTAGATAAATCATGCAATGAAGAAAGTAGGCTGCGTATATTTTTTAAAGAAGACAGTACGCCGCGTATATTTAGCAATTAAGAAAGTACGCTGCGTATATTATTCAAAGAAACAGTACGCTGCGTATATTTTTCAAGGAAAACAGTACGCCGCGTATATTTTTCAATTAGGCCGAGCAAAATTACTTTGTTAAGTGACCTGAGAAGTTGGGTGGCTGTGGTTTTAATTTGATCTCATTAAGTTGACAGTAAAGTAAGAAATACAAAATTTTCGGTCTCATTATACGGTTCGCTGATTACTTCGGTTATTAAAAAATCGTTAGCTAAATGGTGATGTCTAAGTGACTTTATTAGAAGGTGCATGCTCAGCATTCTACGTTGAACAAGGACATCTATCTATATAAATAAAAAGAGAAGTCCTGACTGAGTGACTGACTGACTCAACGCCCAGCCCAAACCCTTGGACCTAGAAAGCTGAAATTTTGCACAGAGGTTCCCTTTATAATGTAGACAAGGAATAAGGAAGGATTTTACGAAATTCTACCCTTAAGGGATTTAAATAGGGGATGAAAGTTTGTATGGAAAATCGACATTTTCACGCGGGCGAAGCCGCTGGCAAAAGCTAGTTATTAATATAATGTCACGCCTGCAATCTCCAAAGGGTAGGGCACAGGTTTACTTAATAGTACACCAACATTTCGCCAGGTATGAAGTGCCTTGTAGTAGGGGCGAGCCGATTGCCATCAACCGGCACAAATTCAGCCTCCGTGGCTGCTACTAAGAAATTCCTGATAGAAAAACCCAATTACGCTTTGCAAGACCAGGGAATCGTACCCAGGACCTCAAGCTTAGCAATCGCGCTTGCGACCACTCGACCTACGAGGCACTGAAGGTTATTAACTTCGCATAAAAACGTTTTTTCGTTCTAACAGCGAATGGGCCTGCAGCCAATCGGAATCATAGACATTTGACATTTGAAGCACAGATCATAAAAACCTCACTCAGATGAATTTAATTACTTTACAACTACACGAGTGACCTAGTTCTGAATGTTAAATATAATTAACATTAACACAGTAATTACTACGATTTTTGGATTGTAAACTTTCTGATTGAAAAATCATTACTGGGAATTGAAGTTTTCTAATTGACCGATGACCTGGTGAAGGTTGCGAAGATGCGAGACACGCGGGACTGGTCAATGTGGCGTGGCGAGTGTGGCGACACTTGGGGCGAATGTCCAGCACTGGATGTTTTGACGGCTGAAATGATGATAATGACTTTAAGTCAAAAGTTTATAACTTCTGAGTTCAAAATTCTAAAATTTGTTATTATATCCGTCTGCTAATTAAGCTTAAAGTGATATAATAAATGCGAAAGTTCAGTTCTCAGACAGATTAGTCAATGACCTCGAGGCATAACGGAATTAAAAATAGAAATAATTAAGTATGAAGGTAGAATTTTTAGATTATCTAATCTGTTTGCTATGCAGAGGTTAGGTTAGGTTCCGGATTCTAAAAACTAACCGCACAAAATAAATGTATTTGAGTCTTCTTCATGAAATTGAGTCGGCCCAAAATTTGGCGACGAGTTTGGCACTTTCAGTAGCTCCTGTGATGTGCAAGCAACAGTACAAGCAGGACACGATATGTGTCTCATCGTTTGTCGAGCAACATAACATTTACACATAAGCGCAGAGTCATCATTGAATTTCCACCTGCACAGGTTTTCCTTGCATGCTACCGAGGTCAAGTCAAAAGAAATTCAAAGACTACCAAGTCAGCTAGAGCGTTCGTCAGTGAGCCCCCAACACACACTTTAATAAACTGTTACGGTTTTTTAGCCTATCCACGAAATGCAGTAAGCGATAAATGTTGATGGATGGAGGGAGAGGAAGGCCAAAGAAAAGATGGATGGATTGTGTGAGGAATGATATGAATGAGAAAGGAGTAAATGCCACCGTGACGTCTAACAGGGAAGAACGGAAAAGAGAACGTGTTGTGCTAACCCCAAATAGAATGTAATAAGGGCAGGAAAATGACGATGATTAAGATTTCAATACCCACCCACTGTTCGTAAATATCCTCACAAACTAAATACGACCATGAGCTTTGTTTTTAATATTTAGCAAAGTGACATTGACCTTGTGATAAACAGCCTTGTTGGTATTAAAATACATTCGTCTGGATAAACTGGTCGGTTTTAAATATTTATTAATATTTCAATTACCGCCTCTGATCAGTCGCAAGCACGACTGCTAAGTATACATAAGGTTCTGGGCAAAGTGCTATTGAGATTTTTCAGAATTTCTCAGTAGCAGCCACGTAGTCTGGATTTGTGAACGGTTGGTGGCAATAGGTTCACTTCTGCCTAACCCTTGTTGATTACAGGCGTGATGTAATGTTTATAAAGCGAAAAAATCGTCAGCCGAAAGTGGATACAGACTGGCTTCTATCAGTTCAAACAGTTTTCCAGAAAACCAAGATCATTCATTCTTAAAAACATAAATCTGCCGCTACCCTCATTAAGCATCCAGCTCGCTAAATACAGTGACACAAATGCTATAATTAGAAGAGCGGAACAAATCAACAAATTACGATACGGAGGCAGACACAAAATTGTATGAGCATTTACTTGGACACGCTTTTGAAACCACGTTTACAAAACAAGTATTTTCCATACTGGTCTTTGGTATTCTATGAATAATCTTCACTTTGCATATTGGAGTTGTTGTTTCCCTGTACAAGTTCTTTAATCTTAACTTATTTGACAAGGTTCCAATGTGTTTGTGAAGTGTCTGCCTTCTTTGCATATACGATTGGTTTACCTCATATTATGCATCGTGCAATGACCGTATGTTTGGAAGATTGCATCATGAGTTCAAGCAAATAGTTTTTAATTTATTTTTTTAGCCTGTCTATTTGGGGAGTTCTTACGGGTCAATTTTTACACTTCAAGATCTTAATTCATCATCCCACAGACGTCCACTGCTGGACATAAGCCTCCACAATCGCACGTCACTTAAGTCGATGCCAAACCACTCTCATCTAGCTACTACCACCGTATAGCCACATTTTTTTGAAAAAAAGGAGACCCGCTCTCTAGGCGGAGCAGAAGGGAGATTCAGACTCTTACTGAATAAAATCCATCCGTTGCTTCTTGCTTCTGAAGCAATTTGCGTTCCAGTAACACTTTCGAGCAAATTCCGCATCCCTGGCAGGACTACCAGCCACGCTGCGAAGATCGTCGCTACATTATCTTCATTAACTTTACTAATTTTAATCTCCGAGTAATTTTCTCAAATTGTAGGTATATTACCGTTGGCTTGAGCACAAACAATCAATTTCTTCGCCGCAAAATGTCAAATACAAGTGACGCCTAGCAACCGCGGTCTGACCACCTCTGGGGAAATTAGGTTACAATATACGATGTTATTTACAACACACGTGCCGCCAATGTTTACTGTGTCCTTAACTTGCCTGGCGAGGTGATCGATTGCTTTCTTGATAGCTGAAGAATGATGGGGCATAAGACAAGGGTTTTTCAAATGAAACGCCTCCATTTAAGACACCAGTTTACGTAGTTCTGTTGCCAATTGATTCAAAGCATCATCTGCCTATATAGCCTTCTCTCAGCTATGTTGGGGTAGGCTTCTATTCTAACAGAATGCAGCTGAATACCAGTATTTTACATGGAGCGACTGGCCATCTGACCTCCACAATCTAGTTAGTACTTCTTCTTTTCGAGTCGATGACTAAACTCTGTCCGCCCAGTACGTGGCAACCTGGATGGCTCTATCATTTGCGTCATTCAGGTCTTGTTAGTACTGAGTTATACCGATTCAAAGCATCGTATTTAAACTAGAAAAACCGATAATGAGAAAAGTACTATATACGCAGGCAAAGGTCAAACGAAGAAAAAAGGCCAAAATAACTGGGAAAGATAGATTCGGTTTTGTGTTTTTTCTGACACAAATATTTTTATTTCTCTCCGATTTCTTGTAACAGAAACCTCGCTGGCGATTGAGAAGTCTTCTGAAACGGAACGATGTTTGTTTGTGCTGGAAATTAAAGGGAAATAAGAAAACCCTCCCGTCTTAAATCCATTCATCTTTATGAGGTCAGGGGGGATTCGTGTAGGCGAAAAAATTCGGCATGTCATTGATCGGAAGAAAACGTAACCTATTTCAAGCGTGGACATAAAGACATGTCAACTATGCGTAATTTATATGGATATACACTGACTGGTTACTTCGCAAAGTTACCCGATAAATTCGTAAAACGCGAGCCAGAGTCAACATGCCGAAATGTCGACCTAATTTAGCAGATTTTTGGGACAGATTTAGGACATGATAAAACAGAATAATATATGACGAAATCGTAGAGAATTCAAAACAATAAACCGGTTCAATATAACCGCCTTGTTAAGCGATAACACACCCATAACATAACAGAAAAAAAAACATCAAAGCATGTTTTACGCATGTAAACTAACTTAGAACAGTCCAACAAAAGGTAAAAATGTAGAAACTAAATTAAAAACATTAATTAACTCAGTGTTCATGCAAAATAAAATCTCCCATTTAATCGCTAATATCTCTTTTAATCTTAGTTTTACGAGGGTAGTAATAAACGTAATTTAGTACGTCCATATTTCGTTCATACGGCTCAAACGGGTAGGGCAAGAGTCTAGTTCTTAATGAAATTCTAGGAAAAGTTAAGGGCCCCTGGGAAATTACAGGCACTGATGTTAGTACCCAGTCTTTACGGTAGCTGCGGCACATGTAGGGCTGGGCTTAGGGACTAATAAAAAGAGGTAACATATTGAAGCAACAATTGGAAAAGCGACACAACAATATTTCTTTTATTTTTCTTTATGAATGAGGAGGGGTATAGTCCGAAACACCACTCAAAAATATTAATAACAGTGAAATTCCTGTCTCGACCGGATCGGGTGAGTTACAGCGGCCGAGTCGCCTACTAAGCCAAGAGTAGAAGAAGACCATAGAAACGATGGATGGACTTTGTAAAGGATGATATGGCAAAGAAGGACCTTTCTGATGAGATGACGAGTAATAGAGAAGTATGGAAGACGAAGACATGCTGCGTCGACCCCAAATGAATTGGGATAAGGGGAAGAGAATGATGATTTTTCTGTAGGAAATATGAGAAGTCAGTCAGAAAGGTTGTTAGAGCTGACTTCCCACGGCGAACCAGACGTACACGCACGTTAATGGCAACAGTACCAGTACGAGTTGGCCTCTTATTTAATTAACTCTGTCAGCTCAAGGTCAAAATGTTACCATCGACACGTAATCGACTGCATACTTAAGCATCACTGGAGGCTCTGCCCAAGCATTCCTAATTCTAATAATATGTTGCATGACCTTGCCGAATGTAACACGTCGTTGGCAATTTGGCACCAAATATTTTTCTCTTTAATTCTACTCTTCCAGCCTTCAAGTGATCCATTCATTAATCACACTAATATTATAAAGGCGAAAGTTTGTGACTGTGAGTGTGTGACTGTGTATGTTTATTACTTCTTCACGCAAAAAATACTGAACGGATTTGGATAAATTTTGGTACACAGATAGTTTATAACCTGGATTTCCACATAGGATAGTTTTATCCCGATTTTATCTTCCCGTGAGATAATATTCGAGTTGTAGCGGGTAAAGCCGCTGGCAACAGCTAGTTTACTCATAAAACCCAACCTCTGATTTTTCGAATTCATGTGCGTATTCATAATTATCACTTAATTCGGTGAAGGAAAACATTGTGAGCAAACCAGCATGCCTGAGATAAATTTCACGACTGGACGAAAACTAACTCCCCACCAGCCTGGTGGGGGTTAGTCACACAACAGATACTTTTTTTTTTTTTTGGAGTCTGGGAAATTATCAAATGACTTCTTCCTCTCTGGGCAGAGCGGTAGGGAGTGTCTGACTTCTACTTACTAAAAACCACCCATGTTCCTTCTTAGCTCTTTGTGTCGAGGCTGCGGTGTCTCTTTCGAACAACCCGCAGCAGATTCACTTACTTCAAACTAAAAACAATCCAATTTATTTAACTTTCCAAAAGGATCAGACCTCCCTCAGTTAACATGATTTGCGGGTAGCAGGGGACTAAGCCACAACCGCCACAAGCCACATGAGTATTTACTAAAGCCGGATAAGACTTTCAACGCCAAGGGTCGCGAGGTCGCGCCTCGGAGGATTGATTCCTTCTAATCCTTAACAATAATGTTTCTAACATTTATTAAATGGATTTTCTTTGTTGTGAATCTGTGTGTGACGAATAAAGCATTATGATCTAGTAGAAGATGACAATTTACTAAAACAACGTTGTTTTATAAACGTGCTAGTAATGGTTATCTTACAAAGAAATAAAATTGAAGAGTCTGTTTGTAATATCAAAATAACAGTGTTTTACTTTTACTGAATGCACATGAAAATTTACACAGAATGGCCATGACGTTTTTTTTTAAAAAAAAAAAAAACTATGGCAAGATTATGTAAAAGTTTGTAAAAGTTGATTCCCAAAACCATAAATTTGTTATTATTAACTTTGGCAAACAAAAAATAACCTTCGGTAAATTACAGGTTATATTCTTTATTTTGACCTGTCTGTTTGTTTGTTCTGACTAATCTCCGAAACGGCTTGACCGATTTTGACGAGACTATTACTGGAAGATAGGTGATGTTATAAAATTTAACTAAAGTTTTGTTTATTTAAGAAAAATATTTAGGGGTTCATGCAAAAAAACAAATCCCTTGAACAAAATCTCATTAAGTAATATTATTTAATTTATTTATAATAATAGACGCCAACGAAGATCGCGGGTATCAGCTAGTTAGTAAATATAATGAACAAGCTAAATTCGATTAAAAATAACGAGCTTATTATTCTTTATCTGGTATTTATTTATAATTTCAGCGCAAAACCGAAACCAAATCTGTTTCCGACTGCACATACGAGTATATCGCACTTTTTATCAAACATAGCCCAACTATGGGATTTTCCGAGCCACAGTTATATCCATTTAGACACATTTATATCCTGGACCTTATCAACATGGGTTTTGGTTTTCAGTCATGCATATCATCATCAGAGCTCTCAAAACGGTTAAGGAAAACATCGCGAGGAAACCGGCACGTCTTAGAACCAAAAAATTCGAAGACATGTGAATGTGACATATCTGCCAACCCGTACTGGGCTTGCGTGGTGGATTAGCCCATCACTCTCCTAGAGAAGAGGCCTGAGTCCCTGCAGTAGGCTGTGATGATGATGATATCATCATCTGCCTGGCCTTTTCTTAACTGTGTTGGGGGTCGGGTTACAAACTAGGCGGATGCAGCAGAATACCAGTATTTTACATAGAGCAATTAAATACGTGCAGCATGTAAAGTTCAAGTCAGAGGCCCATAAGATAAGCGGCATCAAAACTCTGACACCAGGTCAGACACTAACCACACAAGAACATGGAGCGATTACCATCTGACTTCAACATTCCACTGAGTATTAGTAATACTCAGTCACTATACAATAAAACTGTATTACGATACGCTTTGGTAAGACGGGCTGCCTATATTTCAGTCATGCCTATCATCACCATTGTCTTGCTCTTATGGCGCAGCATGTCTTCTTCTTCCATACTTCTCTGACTCTCGACATCTCATGAGAAACTTCCTTTCTTACCATATCAGTTATTAATATTATTTCAGACATGCCTATCATAGCACTAAAACATTTTTCGGCTTTAGTATGGCTTTAGTCCTACAAATTGGTACCGCCTAACTGAAGCGAAAATGCCTCTAGTGAATAGGTACCTAACACGTTCCAAAAATCCTCAGGAGTAGTCCAATTATCTGCCTCAATTCACCCTTTAATAATGAGAAAATGCTTTACTGGGCTTTTCTCCAATTACATGGCACCTTACCGTCATCAGAGAATTAACTAGCGCAACTAGATACTTTTGGACAACCCTATGGGAAATGGGAATACTGCAGAATATATGTATTATCATTATGGACCAATGTATGACTAGCTTTGGACCGCGTCTTCGCCTGCTTATTAACCCAAATCATGATGGTCGAGATTTAATCAACGTTCTGCTGTGAATGCAGAGACAACAATAATTTTATGAAGAGGTAAAGTTTGGATTTCAGAACTACACACACACACACACACAACACATGAACACATGGAAAGCTAAAATATTGCCGAACATCACCTTCTTGTCCTTGTTATTTGAGGTTGTCGAAACACTTTTTTTTACTCTCCCCTGTCAATCGCCTTCATAATTTCTCACACAATCCATCCGACTTTTCTTTGGTCTTCCTCTCCCTCTCCATTCATTAACATTCATCCATGTAATCTTTTAGTCACCTGCAAATCGAAAGCTATTAGCGAGTGACATACGATATTTTTAAGACGCAGAGGAAGCCGTTCCAAATATAAGAAAGTTTTTTTTGTTATACTTGTCAGCCCTAGAGTAGGATACTTTTAAACTTGACTTCACTTAGAAGTTTGTGGAAGAATATTTTTGTAGCGTGCGTAGCCAAGCGGAATATTTTAGTGAAGTTCTGCTAGCTAGCTATTTGTACATCGTTTTGGGGACTTTTATTGGATTTTCTCATTCACAAGTGCGTTGATTTTTGGCGACACTTTACCTACTCCCGTTCTTTACCCGGAACCGGACGGTGTTCCGTAAAAAAACCATAACATAGTGTGAGGTTTTAGGACAAGCAAGGACATATTATTATGTCCAGTCCTCCTGTAGAAATAAAGATAAAAATACAATTTTTGGCGCTGCTGTAAGTCGAAATAGCTCCAGATGCTATAACTTTTGTATCGTACAGAATACTGTTCATAGCATTTTATTTAATACTAGCGGACGTCCCGCGGTTTCACCCGCGTAGATCCCGTTCCCGTGGGAATACAGGGATAAAAAGTAGCCTATGACACTCGGCAATAATGTGGCTTTCTATTGGTGAAAGAATTTTTAAAATCGGTTCAGTAGATCCTGAGATTACCCCTTACAATTTAACAAATATACAAACACACAAACTTTACTTCTTTATAATATTAGTATAGAAGTATAGATAGTATAGAAGACGTATCTTTTGCGAAAGAAATTAATTAATCTTAGCAAAAAACAATAAACAAACGAAGCAACAAGTACATCTACTACGGAAATATTTAAGAATAAAGGCAAACAACTTGCAACTACTCAAACATATTTTTTTACCGTAACCACATCGTATTGTACAGAGATTGATAGTTCAAATTCGATCTTCGACATGACATTTTGTTATCCGGTAAATCCAGTTAGTCACTCGATAACATAACACTCATAACATTAAAATATTCACTCTTTAATATAAGCATTTTAAATACCAATGTTTTATGCTTTAGGTACTCATAGTATTATAGAATTGCATCGGCATTTTGAAACCGCATCTAAGTGCACTTTAAGTAATGAAACCTCTCTGGGAAATGACCATTCCTTCTTTCATAAATAGGCGAAAGGCTTCGTCAAAAGAAAAATTCGGGAGAAAATGAATACGAAATGGATTTGTTGTTATAATCAACACATTTTTTTTTTTTATTATAAATGGGCTTGCTCTTGAGGGAGTTCTGTTTCGGACGCGATCGGAGACGGACGGGTCCACCCGCACGCTCACAGCCCCTAAAAAGCATTCTACTGCCACTAATTACCTTTGTTGCTCGGCGCCCGCGCAGACCGACCCAAACAAAGATAATACAGGGCACGTAAATAGCAAAACCTACGGTTAACTAACTTATCAAAGTTATAATTAGGGTGGTATTTTACCACACGTTCGTGTGTGAATATTAGTGCCACAATCTAGTCTGACAAAGTGATAATTAACTAGTGCGTCACGCGTTCGATCGCGAATTAGTGCCGTGATCTAGTCTACCACAGTGATAAAGGACCGTTACACTTCACGTTTGTGTGCGAATTAGTGCCGTTAGATTAAATAGCCTACCAAAGTGAAAAAATAATAATAATAATAATTACCTGCTGTACCACACGTCCGCGTAGTATAGTAAAAGGCCTTTAAATAGTCCGCCAAAGAGACTCCTAGAAGTGACTGTCATATTGTGCATCCATGTTTGAACTATTATTAGTGGCGCGAAAACCCCTTAAACTACTTCCCGCTACGTGTTGACGCCACATAAGTGCAACTTGCACATATCAACTCTACCGAGGCTCGGCTGTACCCCTCATACTCAACAACACCTGCAATCAGCAACGACCCCGGAATTTGGTGAGACCGTTTCATATTCATATTTTAGGTACTTAAATCTAGGTGCACATACGTGCAACATGCACATATCAACGCTACCGAGGCCTGGCGGTACCCCTCACACTTAACAACACCTGCAATCAGCAGCGATCCCGGAATTTGGTGAGACCGTTTCATAATTTAGGTAAGTACTTAATCTAGGTGCAAATCTAAATGAACGCCAGTAAAAAGGGCTCCCAAAAACTAACGGTAAAATCAGAACAGGAGAACAAAAGACGAAACAATCACCACGCATAGCCCCATCTGCCAAGCAGAAACAAAGGGCAAGCAGACGTCCCGGAGTATTACCCGGCAATAGTTACAATACGTCACTTACACAAAAGAGCCGACGATTTTAATGGCTTTTGTCTTACTCCAAACAGCATTAACAAAAGCCGAAGAATTTCTTAAAAAAGCCGAAAATTTCTTGTGAGAAAATTACGCACATCTGGTCATGGGACCCAAAGAACCCCAGCCAGCCCTGGTAAAAACCCCTTGACAATAGTGTCATAACAAATATAGGGTACCATTAAAACAGCAAAATTACTGCGATTAAATAACCATTGCATTGTATTGCAGATAACCACACACAACCTAGCACCAATGATAGAAGTAGTTTTAGTCAATAATCAATAGAATAAGATTCATTTCCAGATACCAACCAAGGAAAGGAAAAGTAAGGGAAAAGTTCATACCATGGATATCTCACACGAGTGGCAGAGGATCAACATGGAAGGAGATGGAAACTGCTTATTCAGAGCCATTGCCCACCAAATAAACAATCTATTCTACGTCACATTTAACCATGAAGCAATAAGAAGAGATCTGGCTCGCTACGTTACGGAGCAACGTGACGAACCACGCATGCGACTAGCCATAATGGGCAACTTAGAGCAGGCACAAGATGGAGTACAAAACAATACAGACACCGACACATATGTCAAGAACCTTCACAAACCAGGAATTTGGGGCGGCACTGAGATCTTGATAGCAGCAGCAGAATATTACCTCATTGCGGTTAACATTCATCGGAACAACCGGACACCAACATGTACGTTCAGACCCGCAAATCAATCTGACATTGTAGGTGAAATTAACCTGCTTTTCAACAGCAACCACTATGATAGTCTTATAAAAAATGAACAATCCGTAAACACCTCAACAACGAATACACAATCAAGCAAAAGCGAAATAGGAATCACCCCACAGACCACGACGACAACACCCCTTAGCATACCGACACCAGTAGACCTCCCGGATAATACCGGCTTCAGAGTAGTCCAGCCCCCGCTTACCCACCCACGCTATAATGCGCCACCATCACTAGCATCGACTAGGATTGCAACCTGGAACGTCAGAGGTGCAGCCACACTGGACAAAAAACACCGAATTGATGCCGAACTAGAAGACTTAGGCATTCACATCGCTGTCTTACAAGAAACCAAGATGGCAAATGGCAAATTTGAATCAAATCACTACATCTGGACCCTTACGGGAACAAGTAAAGCAAGAGGAATGGCGATCCTAATAAGAAAGGACTCTGGAATCTCAATACTCCAAAGTAGAACGGAAACCAACGTTATTGGAACGACGATAACGGGAAAAAATGGCATAGTCCTATACTTGGTTGGAGTCCACATAGCCAACCAAACTACTCTAGCATCACGCGACTACACAACTCTACAAAGGACCCTAAGAAAGCCGCCCAAAAACTCAACGTTAATCATATTAGGTGATTTTAACTCACACGTAGGAGGGCAAGAGATCAAAAGGCTGGACGAAAAGGCTATTCACAAGAAAAACCTATTTCACGAGACATCGAACGAAAACGGTGAAATGTTGATAGACTTAATTCTCCGTGAAAATCTCCGCCTTGACACCTCGTTTGGTCGCGGCAATTGCAGGACAACATGGCAAAGAGGAAAATTATTCTCTCAAATCGATCACATCCTCACGAGTCGCAAATCAAAACCTTTTTTCAGAGCAATACGGGGAGTAACCGTAAAATCGTTATCCGACCATAAATTAATAACTGCAGAAATTAAAACGGACCGGCTGAGTACGAATCTCACACGAAAACGCCACTACATCGGGAAACAACAACCAGACGGATACGAAGACGACCCCTTGTCGTTCAACTACAGGAATTACGACTACTCACTCCTCACCGAATATCCGACAGTCGTGGAAAAATATGGAAAACAAATCATGGAACAACACACACAGCTGGAGAATAACGTCACCACACCAAATGACCAACCCATCTTCTGGGAAAAAATCACGAGAATAATGAGAGAGTCAGCAAGAGAAACACTCACAATAAAACTGAACGTCAATAAGGAACACAGGATAGCGATAGCAAAACTACAACAAGCCAAGCTACTTAAACGGCTTAACCCCAAGAACACAACACTTCAGACTCGATTGAAGACCTGCAGAGCAAGGCTACGGACTATCGAAGCAAAGGCGGATAAAGACGAATGCCAAAAGCTCCTCAGCAACCTTAAGAAAACGCGTCCCGCTCTTCGGATGAAGTATATCTACCAATACTACAGGAAAAATAAATTAAATATAAGACGTAAACAAAAACAATACTACATACCTATGCTGCATTGGGAAAATGAACTGGCAAAATCGGAAGGTCCAGCAATCTCTGAATTAAAAGACGAAGACCCATCCACACTTGGAGAGATCCCAACCAAAATTATAATAGAAGGCATAATTAGGGGCATGAGAAACGGCACAGCACCTGGTGCTGACCAAGTAGTAACAGAGCTCTTCAAAGCAGTCCCAGAACGATTTCTAGCTGAAATAACGGCACACATGGATAGGGCGTGGACACAAAATATCTTACCAACAAGCTGGACACAAACCATACAGATTCCCATACCCAAAAAGGAACACCCAAAAACAACATCAGATTACAGAAGAATCTCAATCTGCAACACAGGCTACCGCATCTACGCTAATTTCCTGCTACAAAGGCTAGACGAGCGTATTGATGAACTGGGAAATTACCAAGCCGCCTTTTTGCGGAATCGGTCCACCGACGACCATATGTTCACTCTGCGCCGAATACTCGACGAAGAATGGAGACAAGGAGAACGGCTTTATGTCATAGCACTCGACATTGAAAAAGCATTTGACACAGTTGACCTGAACTGCCTACGCGATATACTGGTAACCAGGACCGATAAAGCACTCACAAACAGAATAATAAAAGCATGCATGAATGAAACAACTTGTATACGATGGTTCGGTCAACAAAGCAAATGGATAACCAAAGGAAAAGGAGTCAAACAAGGCTGCCCCCTCTCCCCACGCCTCTTTACAATACTTAGGGACGACGTTCTAAGAACTATGGAAGAGGAATTAGGCTTCCTCAAACTAGATCAAGATAATCGACTTGAACTGCCAATAATATTATCCTTTGCCGATGACGTAATAATTCTGTCAAGGAGCCTGGACTTGGCTGATCAAATTTTCATCAAAATGAAATCCCTCCTCCAATCCGTCGGACTTCACATAAATGAAACCAAAACTAAAGCAATCATACGTGACCCAGTGCTCTGTCAACCAAACTCCATAAAATTAGATGGAACAACTATACAACTTGCGGACAAAATACGATACTTGGGCACCAACATCACATCAGGACACAACCGCAGGAAAACTATTATAACAAGATCTGATCAAGCGATAAGCAACGCAAAATCCTTAGCTCCTTTCATCAAACAATCAAAAATGGAGTGGCAAACAGCCAGACTAATTTACAAAATGGTGATAGAACCAACGATGACATACGGACTCAAGGCAGCTGCACTAACCAAGGCGATGAGATCAAAACTAAGAAGGACCGAACGACTTATATTATCCGACATGATAAGTCATGCAAGAACATATCCACATGACAAAAAAACAAGCGAAATACTACAAGGAAAAACCATATCAAAAAGGGTGAAAGCACTGAGGCTAAACTACTACGGCCACGTACTCAGACGTGAGCCCCCACACCTACTACAGGCAGCATTAAGATACAAAGCAGTGAAACGGAAACCTGGCCGGCCAATATTTACATGGAAGGACTCGCTCAAGCACGATATGGAGTACTACAAGAGAACCAAAGAAGAATGGAAAAACCTTGCCGATGACAGATCCAAGTTCAAGTCAACCACAGAAGAAATATACGACATCAGCGAAACTGACAGCGAAGCAGAAGCAATCGACACCGATCAACCCAGCAATGACCAACGCAGGAACACTCGCAGCCAGACATCGAGCCAAGGACTACCCAACACAACGTGACTTCAACGCTCACTCCACTTTAATACACCTGTCACTCCTCTTTTCCTATACTGGGTATACAGTGGAACACTGGCCTGGTTCTATATCTCCCTCCTTATCCCAGAGCATGTCTACTCCAAATAACCTTGTTCCTCCTGGTAAGGCGTACGTCGCGCGACGCATGCGCTGGCTCCGCCGACGCATGCGTTTCGCGACGCGTGCCTACTGGGCCGTATTATGCCACCTAAGAAGGCCAGCGAACCGACTTGCTACCTTTCCCACCATTGCTCACTATGTGACTCCGGTGGGAGTGATACATGGCTGGTTCAGGAACTACGAGGGTGTTGTGATACGACCCAAACTCCGGCTATGCCGGGGCAAGCAATGTTCTTGGCTGGGAGTTGAGCATATTCATTCATTCATTCATAAATGGGCTTGCTCTTGACCTCAATCTTGCCCTAAGGGCAGAGATGATCCCGTCGGGGCTGTGGATATCGAAAGGTTACCGCGCCTCCGACACAAGGGCGAAGAAGAAGGAACATGGGTTTGGTTTTTAGTCAGTAGAAGTCTGACACTCCCCTTCGCTCTGCCCAAGAGCGGGGGGGGGGGGGGTTATTCGATGATTTTCCACCCACTAAAAAAAAAAAAAATGGCAGTGGATGATGTCGACGATGGAACGAGCTTACCCAGTAGAAGCCTGTTTACTCGCGACTTAAACAGACTCATGTTTTCTTCTATTGCAATAATATTTAGTGTGTTGCTAAATCTTCTGGAAAGCGAACATAGAAATCGGTCAAAACAGTCTGGCCGCAATTCACCTGTTGTAAAGCGATGATGTGGTGGACACCGTTGCCTATATTAGAGAAGAATCCGATTCACTCGAACTTTGATTGATTACAATGATCAGGCAACAGAGAAGCCGGCAGTGAATTCCACAGACTAGTGTTTCGCACAATAAATGTGGAAGCATAGCGCTTTGTTCGCATGTATCAACAGAAATCCTTCAATTTTTGCAAAATCTTCATTGGGGAAGATCAAAAATAAGGAAAGAATTTGGCACGAAACCAGAAACAAAATGCTGATCAAACATGCCCCAGGAAGTAATGCTTCTTTATTAAGAAATAATTTATTAAGAATAAATACTTCCCCTAATATAGGGAAGAATAGAATAGTGTTAATTAATAGTAACTAGTAAGTTCTTGTTTGTTTACATAGGATAGGATTCACGGCTTACTGCTCCACTGCTCTTTGTAAGTCTGTTGGTTTAGGAGCCAAGGATAATATAAACAGGAAAGGTAGTTTGTGTACTACCCTTTGAAGACAGATAATGGAGAGCCCTTTGTTCTTTAAGGGTGCGAAGTATCGGAGGGTATCGGTCGATGATCTTCGTAACGATGATTAAGACCAATCTTGTCGTCCAATTTTCTTCATACCCTCATTTTGTCGTTTCTGTTACAGTTCATATTTGGCTGAAGAATAGTTTAATACTTGATGGACCTGTTTGAAACCAAAGAATTAAAACATTGTGAGAGAGGATGGATGCATGGATGTTTCTTACTTTTCACGCAAAAGCTACTGAACCAAATACGTTCAGTGACACATTTTGTTTATTGACACAGATCACAGATATCGTTTGTGGGTACAAACGCACCTGAATTAACGCAAAACCATATTATGACGGTGGTAACATAGTGGGACGATTATCGAACCCCACGCGGGCGAAGACGTGAGTATAAGCTAGATTTTGGTTCTTTTCATATGGAGTTCAGGTCAGCAAGTAGAACTCAGGTAAATTGCTAAGCAAATCGACCATCAACGTTAAAGTCCGCATATTCAAATCACACTTGAACAGCTGTATAAAACGGCATATTGCCGAAAGGTGTCAGTTAGCCTAACAATAAATTCCCCTCCCTACACATATCACTAACGCCCAACATTGCAACAATCAATTCACGTCACTATCCTCAACCACGTTAGAGCATATCACATTATTTGCATGTTCCACCAGATAGCAGCCGGATACCGGCTATCAGCCACATTGCCGGAAACCCAATACTCCGTGATTATCCGCTGTGTTCGCACGCAATTAGCCGCACAATGTAATTAGAATCATGCTATGTTAAGTACAGAGACAGGCGTTACTTTGAAGTTTGAGTAGACGAGGCTTGATGGTGTTTGCTTTGATGTTTTGGGTCAGATACAAAGTGTGAACTTTTTTTGGAGGGTTGGAAACTTGGAAATCATCAAATCACTGCTCCCACTCTGGTCGGAGCGGTTCTTAGCCCTTTGTGTCCGTGGAGTGATTTAGTGTCATTTCTTGGAGTGAAAAATCACGGTTTACGTGGATGGGTGCATTTAATGGTACAGGGATCATAGAGTTAGAAACATGTGAAAAAGTTGGAACTTTGACCTCCAAATCAATATTATACGTTACTAGAAGGTTCTCAGAGACCAATGTTCCACAACAAAAAATGATCGCAATGGCAGGGAGATTAAGTGCCTTTCGATTTCGTGAAGTCTTTTTACACCCAATTAGGCATAAGCATATTTATGGCATTGAAGAGTGTTTTTACACTCATTAGGCACAAGGCATTGAAGAAGCTTCAGTCAAGAATCAAGAAATCTCGCGAAAATCTAAAGTCATTCTTTGGTTTATTACCAAGGAATTACTTTAGGAAATGCATTTTCAAATGATTGACAGAAAGAGAACGATTTTGAAAAGCGCTGAATGCATTCAGTGATGTTTAATGCCGCGTCTTTTTAAACCGTTCTAGAAGAGAAATTTCAGCGATTGATTTATAGAAAAGACATTTTGAAGACTTGTTATTTTTTGGAGTAGATTTGACTGATTACCACTGACTGAACACTTTGACCAGCATCGACCTTTAAATCATAAACACTGAGAACGAAATATGTGCCATGTTTCGAATTCTCGATATTTCGGCGCTGTGTGTTTTTGATACTGTTAGTGACCACATTATTATAAACTTATATCAACCATTTAAGTTAAGTTACCAAAATCATGCCCAATTTTTCTCTCGTACCAAAAACTACTCTAACAAGAGACCGTCACGGTGTACGAGTTAGAAACCAACATCCTTTCTCTTTTACTTATATAATATTAGAGGATTATGCATGTCAAGGTCAACGTTGTATTGGGATAATATTTGTACGTAGTTTATTTATTATTACGTCATGCAACGCTATTTGGTTGTGAGGAGTCAACATTGCAATGGGTCTATTACGTTTAAGTAATGGTATGTGCCAATGACCTTAAGAGTATTCACTCTGAGGGCATACCAAATTGTAAACTTGTGGATACTGAGTTTATAAAGTAAATCACTTGTGTGGTACACATTATAATCATAATAAAACTCCCAAAACGTAAAAAATTGTGACTTTCCTCAACTTTAGGACTCTTCTAACTTCGACCTATTTTAGGCTTTTTGAGTAAGTACTCGTTTACCTTGCAATAAAATAAAAATGTGCGGATGCTGCGGATCTTGCGGTGGATGCTGCTGCCCTTGTATCACGATCTACACCTGCTGTACGAAGATTTGCTAGTGGCACAGAGCTAGCGCAACGCAACCTCCACGCAGACGAGCCATGGTGTCTCCGTTGAAGATGCGCACTCTACTCCCTCGATGTTTGTCACTTCCGTGCAGTTTTGTGGGAATAAACTACTATAAATAAGCGTAAAGTTGAGTTTACCTCGTTGGCCTAGTACTTCTGTGTATGAAGTCCTGGTTCGATTCGGGGTCGGGCAAAGTGTTAATGAGTTTTTACATCAGGAATTTCTCAGTAGCAGCTACGGAGTCTGGATTTGTGCCCGGTTGATGGCTACAGGCTCGCTCCCTATTACATGGGACTTAAACATGGGATTACGATGGTAATCATTTTATTGTATGGAATTACATAACATCACGCCTGTAATCCCCGAAGGGTTAGGCACAGGTGCACCTGTAGTAGACCCACATTTTGCCATCTGTGTTCGTTTGTAACATGTTTGATTTATTTTCCGACATGAACTTTAAATCAAGTGAGAGGAGCTCGTGGCTTAATAAGAACTGCCACTCGGGTCGATCTTTAGGTAAAGCTGTGCTTGCCTAGGTCGGTCTGTGGATGGGTGACCGCCCGACATACAGAGTTTCCTCCGTGCCTCGGAAAGCACGTTAAGCTGTTGGTCCCGGCTGCCACACTGAGAAAACTGGTCTCCTATCAAGTTGAAATTTTGCTTGATTGAGTAAAAAACGATTAAATTAATCATTAATCATTTTAAAACAACAAACCACAATTGATTGTGGAAATCAAATTGAAATGATTGTACGCTTATAAAGTGAAATATGTTTAAAACAATAAAACTTCTTATTTAATTTTGGTGACGTCATAAACCATTATTAATTCTAATAAGATAAAATGATTGGGGTATTTTAATCATTTGCATATAATTCAGTTAAAAAACTACGTTATTGATGTAAATGTAGTTCATGATAAATCCTACTAAGATACTTGATTAGCAACATTAATAAAATATCTTTATTACATTTATAAATGTCTTCATCTAAGTAATGATCGGAAAATAATATGAGAAATCAATTAACTTTTTTAAATTAATAATTAATTTAAAATGGTAACTTCGTCTTTATTTTTTCAATCAGTCGTTGCTGTGACTCGAGCGCGCGCGTCTGTTTAACCGTTTTTCGTTCGTGATTGTGTCGAATTTTGTTATTTTCTTTCTTGATATTTTGCAATTGTCCCGTGTTAATTTAAATAAAATTTCTGATAATTTGCCATTAGTACCTATAGTATTATTTAAAGTGGTCCCGGTATCAAGTCGTGGCGGCAAGTGAATACCTACCTAGTGTTTGATGGAGGAAGCTGGCGACTTACTAAAGGCGTGGGGCCTCTCGGATTTAAAGCCCATTTTCACCAGTAAGTATTTTGCATCTACTTTCCACATTACTTGCCATTAGGTACTGCTTAGTTTCTCTTCAGACCAATCACAATTTCGTAAGAATACTCTACTGGCGGGAAGGGAACAGGTAAGGGCGCAGTGCGAGAAACAAATAATTTTTTTTTTTTTTTTTGGGGTTCCTCCCCTACGTGTAAGGTGGAGATGATAATTTGTTTTGCGTTCCCTATCGTGTGGGGTATTGTTGGATAGGTCTTTCAATAATGACCGTTTTTGATTTAGTAAACCGTTTGTGAGTTATTATGCAAATTTTCGTTACGAGTCAAGTGAACTGAGTTTAGCATCGGTCTGGGTCACTGTTTCTGACATTTGTTTGTCGTTACACAAACCTCTGACAGCAGGGCTTGCAAGCTCACATGGGTGTGTCTGTGAGCGTGTGTGCGAGTGAGTGTATGTGTAATATATCATCATCATTTCAGCCAAAAGACGTCCACTGCTGGACATGGGCCACCCCCAAAGGAGGGTTTTTGCTATAATCGCCACGCTTGGCAGGCGGGTTGGCGATCGCAGTGCGGTTGTTACAAAAGCTCAGAGAACGCTGTTGCCCATTCTCTGGGAAGTCCCTTAGTCGCCTCTTACGACACCCACGGGAAGATATGGGATGGTACTATTCGTTACGTACGACACCATATGCAGACATGTGTGTGTAATATATATTAATATAAAATGTTTCTTTTTTCAGGTGACACTGAAAAAAGGACTTTGTTTTATGGACTGATTACTCTGCGAAGTTTTCGGAAGGCCGTCCCTAACACCCGTTTATTCTTATGTTATAACAATTTCGTTCATTTTATGTTGATTATTTAACTTGCTGTTTTGAATATAGATAAATGAGTCAAATTACTTGATTATTTTATTTCAGTACTAAACACTTAAGAATATTTCAAATTATCTTTATTACGTTTAAGTTGTATGTTTGTTGCTATTGTTTGTTTTTTTTTTTGCGTTTAAGTTGTTTGTCTTCTGTTACTATTAAGTTGTTTGTTTGTTGCTTTTGAGTTTGTTAAGGCTCAATTTACACCGAAATCGAATCGAATTTTTGCAACGAATTTGTTTATAGCATAATGAACCTTATGTAACGTACGTAATTTGTACGTTAACCAATTGACATAAAGTTCATTATGTTAAGTAGAATTTCGTAGCAAAAAGTCGCTTAGTTCCATTCCGCGGCGGTGTAAATTGAGCCTAAACAAACAACTCAATAGCGAAAAACATACAACTTAATAGCAACAAACATACAACTTAATAGCAACAAACATACAACTTATTAGCAAAAAACATACAACTTAATAGCAACAAACACACAACTTATTAGCAACAAACATACAACTTAATAGTAACAGACAGACAACTTAATAGGAACAAACATACAACTTAAGCACAACAAAGAAGTACTTAATTCAGATCAACACTTTTAATTACTTAACTTTAATAAGCTACATGATCTGTACAAAGACGTACTTACATCAATCAATTAATTGTCATTATAAAATGTATCATCTGACATGATACTATCAAACAAATCGCCTATCGTCATAAGTATATTTCATTTTAAAACTTACAATTTTAATGATTTAATCTATCAGCGAAGATGTTGAAATCAATCAAGTGACTTTTATACATTGGTCAAGTGCTTTTTAAACGCAACAACTGCCATAGTTAGCATAAACAAGAGACCTAAACGCTTTGTTATAAGGCATGTTAATATCAGTCAAGTTATTTATTCAAATTAATCAAGAAACTTTATAAAGCGACTATTTTTCTACTTATTTACGCTTTGCGACTGGTCAAAAAAGTAAACAAGTTCTTAATAAAATCTACAAAAATCATAGCGACATCCATAAAGTAATCTTACTACGGACAACTCAATGTACTTTATTACTGTAATCGTACACCTTTGTGCGTTCCTATATAAATAAGTTACATAATTGACGGAGACACATTCTTGATACATACTATCATTTATTTTTCTCAGTGCATATATATAGATCTTTGGCAGTCGTTACAGGTAGTCAGTGACCTGAAATTCTGACATCCAGTCTTACCAAAGGGTATCGTATTACCTAGTATTAACTGGGTTGTGGGGGTCAGATAGGCAGTCGCTCCATGTAAAATACTGGTATTCAGCTGCATCCGGTTAGACTGGAAGCCGACCCCAATATAGTTGGGAAAAGGCTAGGCAGATGATGAACTTTAAATCAAGTGAAATTGGAAAGCAATTTTCTATGTTCCGGCTGTGCCTGTATTTTTCCGGTCCGTCCAAAGCAGGAAATCTAATGGAAGGAAAATATTGGGCTATTCACTCTTACAGGGGACCCGATCGGAGAAATATCCGGTGCTGAAAATTGAATGGATAGTTTTATCAATGCAGTGTTGGTGCTATAAGGTCCCAGTAATATTTTGGAGGTCAGATAGGCAGTCGCTCCATGTAAAATACTGGTATACCTATAGTTGAAAAAAGGCTAGGCAGATGATGATCAGTAATGCATAAAACTTTTTTGCAAAAAAAAACAACCGACTTCAAAAACACCAAAAAGAGAAAAATAAACTTCAGAAGAAAAATCAGCTTCTGAAGTCGGTGACATTTGTTTGTTTGATTTTATTTTTTTGCCACCGACTTCAGAAGCTGATTTTTTTTTTCTTCTGAAGTTTATTTTTCTCTTTTTGGTGTTTTTGAAGTCGGTTGTTTTTTTTTGCAAAAGTTTTTTTTATTTTTTCATTTTTAGTTGTAATAAGTACCTATATTATATCCTATACAAATATTTACTATGCATTTAACATTCAACCAAGAAACCTAACCCTTAACCTTCAAGATTCCCCTATTTTTATACTTTCAACTCTTAACCGTTGAGGAGTAGTATACCTTCCATTATCAGCTCATCAACATGAATACAAGTGATGACTGCTAGATGCGAATACACTGCGATCAAATTATCTTGGCAGCTCCGAACTTCGTGCAGGTCATTTTGTTACAACGAATGTATATAAGTGTTATGACTGGCCTGTTGGTCTAGTGGTTAGTGACCCTAACTGCTATGCCGGAGGTCGTGGGTTCGATTCCCACCCAGGACAAATGTTTGTGTGATGAGCACGATCATTTGTTCTGTGTCTGGGTGTAATTTATCTATAATATGTATGTATTTAGAAATATATAAGTATGTTTATCAGTTGTCTAGTACCCATAACACAAGCTCTGCTTAGCTTGGGACTAGATGGCGTTGTGTGATAGTTGTGGAATATTATTATTATTATTATATTTATTTTATTTGTATTTCTCACTGTTTAAATCAGATATTTTCTGATCGTTTAAGTATTGGTTTATCTGGAAATAACAGTTTTATTCCCAAGTTTACATGCGTAAAATTTCGCAAAGCCTATGTTCAGAGCTGCCAAGATAATTTGATCGCACTGTACTTGAATAGCGCCAGAAAAAGCACGAAAATTCATAAAACATCAAACAAAATGTGTATTGTACACATCTGCATACCCCCTCAGAGCAAACAGGCGTGATGTTACGTCATGATAATGTATATTCAATAAACATCCAAGCGATTCCAGCAATTACGACAGATTTGCTGTCTATTTTTGAAGAGTTCCATTGTATATCTCCGAAGATCAGCACCAGATCTTCACCAAAAAAAAAATGGGACCACCTCAGGAGTATACTCTTTCAAATAAAAAAAGAATTTTGATGATCGGTCTACAAATGGGGGAGAAATCAGGTAACAACATACATAAAAAAAAAAAAATACATACACACGAACATAGTAACCTTCTTTTTTGAAGTCGGTTAAAAAGAGAAACCTTACGTTACCATTAAACACAACATAGCACCTGGGATCCCTGAAGAGTTAGGCAGAGTACACCTTAATTTTGCCATTACATCCAGCAGCCATCCTATTTCCAACAACTATATGGAAACATACTTCGGTATACAGTATTGTACACTTCTAAATACTGAAACTCCAAGGGAGTGAACAAATCATCGACTCCGAATCGGTTAGAGCAAGCCAGAAAGAGCTTAATGTCCCAGCAATAAAAGTGAATTTATACTGGCTATTTGCTTTCGGTCCGAACTAAATGCGAGTTCAATTAATATTGCAACGAGAAAGTTCCAGCTCGAAACTGTTCATGATACGCCATTTAAATAGGTATACCCTCTAATTCTTTTAAAATTACCTTTACGTTTAGGTACTTGAGTATTATCTAATTCGATTATAATTATACCAAGAGAGACATACAATAATAACATAACATCACGCATTCTCGCCTGTAATTCACGAAGGCTTAGGCAGAGGTGTGTACCTTAGTACACCCACATTTCGCCAGTTATGTTTAGGTCAAATGTAATAAGGGGCGAGCCTATTGCCATCAACCGGGCGCAAATGCTCCGTGGCTGCTAATGAGAACGTCCTGATGGAACAACTCAATAACTTTGACCGACCCGGGAATCGAACCCAGGACCTCATGCTCGGCAGTCGCGCTGGCGACCACTAGACCAACAACCAACATAATCTAGAAGACTTAAGGATCAAACGATAGATAACATTAATTGAGCACCCTCCACGCAATTCCAAACCCTACAAAAGGGGGGTTAATAACCAATTACCACCAAAATACTTTGTTCAGCAATCCATTCACCGACACTCAATCTGGATTATCGTAACATCTAAGCCCCGGGGGGGCAGTATACCGTATCGTATCTTTAGTAGTGAAGTTATAGAGCACCGGAACCGTAACTATCGGATATACGAAATTAAAAAAATATTTGTAACCATAACCGATTTAGGGAAAAATATGTTTGAGAGACTTAAGTGCCATACCTACTTAGGTGGCAATGGGCGAATTACATTTCTGGCAGAATGGATGGCTGATGGGGCCGAAAGGTTCTGGAGTGGCGACCGCGAACCGGAAGACGTTGCGTTGGAATTGGAAGGCCTACCACTTGGTGGAGCGATGACCTGGTGAAGGTTGCGGGGATCCGCTGGAGGCGAGACGCACGGGACCAGTCAATGTGGCGACACTTAGGGGAGGCCTAGTGGACGTCTCTCAGCTGAAATAATGATGATGATGTTTGAGAGATGATAACACTTTGTTTGTTATGCCCGGCCGAGCTGCCAGTTGTCAGATTGTCCGAAACTATTGGATAATCCGAAATAGTTTTTAACCGTAACCGCATCCAGATCCGAAATATAATATCCAAAACATCCCTGCTGTGTTGCTACAAGCAATACATTCAGATTCACGGCCACTCCTACGCAACATGCCCACTCTAAATTTCGTATCTGGTGCATAGGTTTCAAGGGCATTGGTTTATTTACTAACTTTGAGCGGCTAGAGCTAATGATATGGGAGTTTTCAGCTCAGGTTTTTGGAACGGAGTTCCTTATTGTTCTGATTTGTTTGCGGGTTGAGGGCCTAGAAACGAAAATGTGTGACAATGAAAAGGATACCAAAAACCGACATCTTTTTGCATTGATTTTTTTAGGCTTTTCTGGAGCACCTGGGAAACTAAAACATTTTCAATTAGTCTTCTAGATCGTGTATCTCTGGCTAAAAAGTAATCCAAATTGCCGATTGTTACATTACATTAGATGGCAAATGAGGAGCCCCTAACCTTTGTACCGACATTTAAATGTTGAATAGGCCTGTTGTTCAAAGTTGGAAGGGTCTACGCTAACCCTGCCAAATTGTTTGCTCTTCCGCAATAGATACAATTACAGGAAAGGTGTGTGTTGCGTTTCAATAAACACATTCAGGGGTTAATGTGGTGTGGGTAAATAAATGTGGAGCGATGATCTTGTGGCTGGTAGCAACTGGATGAGAGTTGTCGAGAATCGAGTTGAGTAGCGCGCGATTGAAGAGGTTTCAAACCAGCAATGGATTGCTGTAGGCTGATGATGATGATTCAGGGATTAATCACATAGGTACCTGTTTCATTATTAGCAGTTCTTTATCTTTTCGTATTGACCGTACGTGTAGGCTACTGTTTGGGCCTAGTAGGCCAAGTTTATATTAGCAGGGTTAGTTGTTTAGATGGGGAATATGAACTGACATATTTTGAGAGTCTTCTAGACTTACGGGGGAAAGTCCTCAATGTCAAACAAGTCTTACCAGCACCGTGAATAGCGGTCACATTTCTTGGTTCCGAACAATCCGAACCCTTTGACAAGAACTTTCCCGAAAACTTCAAACCGGGCGCCACAGCCACAGGCATGAACCCAGTGAATATTCGTTAAAACGTGTCGTCAAGCAAAGTAGCGTGAGCGTCAGTGCTTGAAATTCAAACATATTACTCGCCTTTGGGTTCCTTAGATGCCCAAAGTACCCTCTGTTCAGACGCCAGTAGGTAGGTACATCAAGTTACTACAATCTATCTTGTGTAGGTAATAGATTTTCAATATTATCGCTATAAAATTAAGTTCAAGGTTGATTGGGAAAATTTGGCAGTTTCGGGTAGGTTCAGGACCGTCATTCGCTAGAGTGAGAAACAGAGCGTGATGCAAGCGCTTTATCGATGCTACCATAATACGTGTGATAGCATTCCCAGGTTTCTTTCACGGTCCTGGAGGGTCACCCTTTGAACGGGAGATCATTTATTTAAAATACCTAGTGATATTCAGCTGCATTCGACTGCTTCCCACTATAAGCCGCCCTCAATATAGCTAAGAAAAGGCTAGGCAGATAAGCACTACATAAAAATAAATGCTTACTCCAAATCAACACGTCATGGTAGGATATTTTGGAACTAGGTAGATAAAAAAAAAAAATGCAAAACACGCGATTTAGACGAGGAGTTGCGCATATTATACAGGATATTACATGAATAAAATATGAACCACACTAAATTGCAGGTTTAAACCTAACATAATATAACACAAGCTATATGGAAGGTTGTGCTAATAATTATATAGGTAAGTAGTTAAAACAGGATGATTGTTGAGTTATTCAATATTTTAGACGCTTACTCAAGGATAACATAGGTGGCCGTTAATTATAGGTCCATTGATACCTGCGTCAATGTTGTGGATTTTATGTATGAAAACCTGCTTTTAATACCTGTTTTATGAATATGAAGGTTATGTTAAGTTTTTTTTTCGTAGATGATTAAGCAAAATAAAATCATCGAGCGTTATCATCGTTGTAAAAATATGTTATTGTTACTTAATCATTACTCAACATAAAATTAGGCATTTGTATCAGTGAGACAAGTGATTGATTACTTGCAAAACCAACAACTGAACCGAAATTGGCCCGAGCAGTGGGTTAAAACCTACACCGTCTCATAGAAAGGAGGTGTATGTTCCAGCCAGTGGTATACATTGTGGGCTGATAATTAACAAAAAATTACCATTTACTTATCAGTAAATGTAATAAATCACGTAGGTACATAAATTATTTTTATTAATAAAAACATTGTCTCGTTTGATCTGCATACCTTTAACCAATTTCCTTCCTTGTGATGATTAGGTACCTATTTACTTTACATTCCACCTAGCTAATTAAAAGTGCATTATCAAAGCCATATTTCATGGCTAGAGGAAGGAATATGGCATTTATTATTATGGTCAAACCAATGGCAATCCATTGGTTTGGTTGTTGTCCTTAAGTTACACTTGTTACAGTTTATGTATTTCCTGAGTTCTTCTAAGTGTGTACATGGCCATTTCAATTTGGGTTGGCTGAGAATGCATGAGTTTTCGTGTCTTCATAAACATACATCATTTTAGTAAATAAATCACCAGGTATTCACTGTCCAGACAAATCAAACACTTATCACTTTTAAAGATTTATGTCTTAATAAATCTAAATTCAATTTAACTTACTCACAAATTCAGAATTCTAAACCCTAATCACTATTTATTGATAGAGGTTTAGCATTCTGTTTCTAAATTGAAGAAGAAGCATTTACTCCCATAAATTGAATGTTCTTGGGCACTTATAACATGGCAATATAATAGATTATTGTATTTATAAATATATATTTTTTGCACAGATATAGATAATTTTGTTTATGTACGCATCTGATAATTACACAGTACAGGTTTGTAGGACTGGTTTTATGCATATATATGTGGATGTTTTACGATGATTTCTGATGTGGCTTAACTTTATTATCACTAGCGATCAACCGCTGCTTCACACGGTTTTTTTATGACTGAACAAAATTTTTTTTTTTTTTTTACATCATGTACATATACATACATAAGTCATAAAGCTTCAGGAAAAAAGCTAAATAATTTTAGAAACTGCACTAAAATTGCTTGATTGAGAAGAAAAACATGATCAATGGAAATATTTATTATGTTTGTTTGCATCGAGGATGACATTATTTTATTTATTTATAATCACAATGATCTACAATTTAAAACTTTATGTTAAAAAATGTAATATAATTATTTCCTTATTCATCAAGTTCAAACAAATCAGTATCATTATGTTCCACCAATCCTAATAACGAGTGCAACTAATTACAGAGTACATTCAATTTCCTCAATTGCAGCAATCGTGGCGTAATCGTTAAACAATAAATAATAACGAAGTGTAAATAGGTACCTATATCTTGGGCACAAATGTTATGAATGTATTATTATTTTATCCTTAGCAACTACAGCTAAGTTACAGAGGAATATTGCCTGTTTTCACTACTTGCAACACCAAAATGCAAAAATATTATTGCACTGATAAAAACTCAACTTTTAGTTGTTGTGTTGAGCGCTAGAAATCATAACAGTACAGGCGTTGCTTAGTCTTAACAAAACTGGCATTATTCTCGTAACGTCAGACTGATTTCAATTATAATTTCAAATGATCAATACTGCAGTTACTCCTGCATTTGCATTTTCATAATTGACTGTACTGTTTTGTAAATAAGGTGGAAATTTGATTAAGCAGTTTTTTAATTAAGAGAAAATATGGGAAGTTTTTATCAGAGAATATGCTGTTTTGTTTAATTGCATACTAATAATGGCATAGGTAAATACTTAGAAATATTAAATTTGATTAAATCTTTTCACATATTAGGTTGATGAGATACTACCACTACTGGTCATCTTAATTTTTAAAGTTTTTACGTACCATAAAAAACCAGTCAAATTGATGACCTGAAGAGGCTTGAGAAAAACTTTGAAGTGTGATAAAAACATAACTTTTCGTATCTGATTATTGAATACGAATAATGAGTGAAACAAGTTTACTTTTGAAATTTCAACTGTAGGTAAAGTTAATTTTATACATAAAAAGTGAGAATACTAGATAAATATTACGATAAAGTGCAAAATAATACTAAAATAACGAAGGATCTTCGTTTAGGAGTCTCCTATCGTGAAACTTAGCTATGATTCTGAAAATAAATGGTATGAAATAAGTATCAGGTGGTACCTACCCTCTCTGGCTTTCAAATAAACAGTGTTCGCGACGATATTCTCTAATTCCATCAGTTCCAGTGTGGCTGATTTTATCGTAGACCCTCCACGAAGCAAGAACCCGCCGCTGCGGCTCCTCAGCCGCCTGCCAGACGCGCTCGACACAGCCCATCAATGTGTCCCGCGCTCAACAACACAACTATGCAACCCTACAACTTATACACATAACACTACACCAGACACAGATTAACGTAATCCAACCCGTACAACAGCCTCAAACGCTGCCGTCGGCAATAAACACGCAACAGTTCACGAATACGATTCACTATACCCAGGGGTGTGGTGGAAAGGACGATAGCATGACAGTCTTTGAGCGGCAAATAGCGGCGCGAACGCTCGTGTGCGTCGGCGGTGGTGTAAAACGGTTAGTTTATTTCAATAAATGCGTGAAAGGAGCACACGCCCGAATTACGCGAGTTATTGATGACGGACAGCAATACGCTACGAAAATTACCACTTTTACAGTGCTTCTACTTTCCAGTTGCCATACCGTTGTTCGAAAAAGCTACCATGTTTTATTTTTAACCGACTCTTAGCTGAAAAGAAATGTTATGATTTTTTTATTACACGACTACCCAAAAAAAAGAGTGTTATGGTTAGCATTCATGTATGTATGTATGTATGTTTGGGTTTTTTTTTGTTTTGGTAAACGAATGTTTTTTTCTCTAATGACATACCTATTAATAAAATACACAAAAAATACATTGAATCCTATCAATAGCCAGCCCAACGCTCTGGTTCATGAAAACTGGCATTTTGCTAAAATATTCCTTTTTATCCTAGCTTCAACTTTCTGTTTAGCTGATTTACTGTTACATAATTTAAAAGTCTGTTTTATTTAAATTATTATGCTGTTTGAGTAGAAAAGAGAGAATAAAATAATGTTTGATCTTTCTAGCAAAATTCCACCAAAAAAAATTAACTAGTAGACTGGCTTTGAAGGTTTATATTTCTAAACGATTTATATCTGAAATTAATACCCAAACTGTATTTAGAAATCGGGGTATTGTTGTTTTTAAAAACCACAACATTGTAGGGCTATTGCGTATCTTTTTAATGTCAGTGGCTATCAGAAGTGTCCATCGATTAACTGTAAATTGGTTATGGTTTGGTACATTTTTTTCTTAAAAACTCACCATTTGACAGTTATTTGATAGACATTTTAAGTTATCCACTGTCAATAAAAGATAAGCAATAGCCCTGCTGTTTTAAGTACTTTTTTTTTTTTCAACTAAACGTCATCGTTCTTGTTCCGCAGGTATGATCAATTTTTGACTATTACATTGAAAATAGTGAGTTTACTAAAAATACCAAATTATGTTTTGAGCTTGCGGTTTGTGTGTCATTGTATTTTCTTGCTTAAACTTCTTGTTTAGTAGATTTTCTTTTGTTATGGTAATAATTTAGATGTCAATTTAAGCATGCATACCTAACACAAAAATAATTAATTTTATACTAAAATAACAGCGTTTATCAATATATAAATCAACAAGATAGTTCATAATATATTTCTTTTACAAATGAATGATTATGATCATTCTAGATGATAAATATTGTCAAACTTCACACGTGAGATTTTTTTGGAAACTGCAACACTGAAATCTTGACATTGACAATTTAATGAATTTGATGGCGGGAGTCAAAAAAAAAAATCACATGTGTTGCATGCAAGTCAAGTTTGCAAAAACGCATGATTCATGTTGATGTTTAATTTCATTTTCATGTCCATTTTACAGTAAAATCACTTTAGTTTTTAAAATGCATTCTGCCGACCCCTGTGTAGAGTGTGGGGGTAACGAATTAAAATTGTTAGATGGATTTTATTACTGTGTAGAATGTAACACTCAAAATACAAATGCGCGAGAAACAGTGGTGGAACAAAAAACTGTGGGCGATGGCACTTTTGCTTTAGGAACGAGGAAAAAAATCGTTAAAATTCACAAGAGTGGAATTCAAAGTAAGTTACTTTACTTATTTGTGAATTTTCGTTAGTTTCACTCAACTCCAAGCACTAATGTTGTTGTCAAACAATTATTATTTTGTACTCTTTGCCAGTGTTATGAGTGAGATACGGCATACCGGGCCTATTGGTTAATCCATATAATGGTACACTGCAGCTACCAGCTAGTTATAAAATCCTTGTAGTAGGTAGATCATCAATATTTATGTAACCTTTTCCATGTAACCAGTTTCAGTGTAACCAGATGCATTTAATTTATATTGTGCATTATATTACCTTGCACAATGTTATGGTTTATTAATATATCAAGCTCTTTATCTGATTATATTGTAAGTAAATGTTGTAAGTCTATACTTACTTCAATCAAGAATAGTCAATTGAGATTCTATGATATTTATTAATAATTGAATACTTAGTTGACATTAAATTAAAATTATTGTCATTTTAGAAAATAAAGCTACCAAAAGACAGTTTAAGGGAATTAAGTGTTGCCCGTTGGGGCTGCGGATTATAGAATGATATGATATTTTTCCAGTGAGTGGAGAATGGTACAAATGGCATGCATATAACTTTATAATATTGGGTCTGGCTGACGAGTTGGTCGCAGCTGGAGCTAAACCTACCTTTAAATTAAAACTCTTGTGGATTTGGACTAAATATGTCAAGAAATATCAGAATAAAGATGCATTAGGGTAAGTTACAGTCTTTTTTACTTTAAATCTCCAGTTAAAAGTAGTATGTTATTGTTAGTTGTATCATAATGTACGTGAAAAGTACACTACTACTCTCCCATGGCATTGTAATATTTTATATCTTCAACCAGACCTGTGAACTTTCTAATCTAATGGATCTAATGTTACATCATTACTTATATTAATTAATTGAAACTGGGTCCATTTATCATTGAACAATCTATAGATAATAATCAAGTTTGACTAATGGACAACCAATACAACATTTTTACAGATTTGCAAAAGAATCCGAAGATGGAAATCATGATAATCTAACATTACCAAGTTTTATGATAGAAGAAAATAGCAGCAGTAACCATTTACAAGATCAAGACACCAATAAACAAGAAAGTGAAGGAACAAATAAGAATATAAAGAAAAACATAATAATGGATGGCTCCAATAGAGACATCAGGTTCCTGTCAAGAGGTGTTATAACCGCCATGTTGTATTTAGCACTAAATCTAGATGAAAGCGAAATACAACTCTACCACATTTTTAGATTTATAAAAGAGAAACGTTTGAACTTCTCCAACATACAAAGGTTTGTACCTGAGGATATCAATTTAAAGAGCATACGGGATGATTGGCTAAGGTTTATTCACAGCAAAGTATGTTCGGTGCACAGAGTCCGTGCTTTTGCTATGACATTATTACGAAAACTTGACTTAGGTACGCCAATAGTACCTAATATGAGGAAAATCATTGATGACTTTCTGTTAGAACTTTGTCTCCCAAATGATATAAAGCCAATGATTTACTCCTTGATGTTCTTCCATCGTTGTGACTTCCTAGATGTAAGTAACAGAGCTAAGGAGCACCTAATACAAACCCCTGACTATGAAGGTGTGGCCATGACATATGTTCTAGTCGCTCTAAAGATGTGCTTCGGCCTTGATGGCGATTATGAAGAAAAGTTGTCCGATGCTGTTGACAAGATAAATGATGAGAGGAACCTATCAAAATCATTCAGGATGGGGAAATACTCCGAACCAAGTACAAGACTATTTTCTTTTAGAGAATGGTGCAGCTATGTGCAGTTTAGAAAGATAACCCTTTGTAAATCTTCCTTACATATGGCAGAACACCATTATTTGGATATAGACGACTATGTTTATTTAGAACATATGAACGAAAGGCCACAGAACAACAAAGAGCTACAGGACGAAACAGCAATCAATTTATTAAGTAAAATAACTGAAGAAGAAGAAGGAAGAGTTATTCCCAAACAAATGTTCTCATCAACATTAACGCCCATGACTGATTACACAGAAATAATTATAAACCATACTCAAGACGAAGAATTAAGAGCCCTTTTAAGCGAAGATTTTACACAATATTCTCTAAACTATGCTTGTCAATATTTACAGCTAGTAGACACAAATTCAGAAAATATAATTAAAGGTGTCAGTGAAGATAGAAAAACAGTCGGCAAAGATATTCTAGGCACAATAGTTACGAAAAAGAGTAAAAAAGAAATGGTATATGTTAAAAATTGTGAAAATAGGAATTGGATGATAACAAACCCGCCTAAAATGGAACATGTTACATGTGAAGATGCAGAAAATGTGAGTAATGACAAAGAAAGCGATCATGGGTATGATTCCGAACACCCTGTGAATGAAAAAGAAGTTTCTAGGGAAACTCTAAATGTAGATGATACTGATCAGAATATAACGAAAGGTAACAGAGGGAGTAGTTATTCAGAAAATGTAGCAAACGAAAAAGAAGTTCCTGAAGTAAATGAAAAGGTAGATATACCTGATGAGAATATGAAAGAAGATGATATTGTACTACGGTACTCAGAAAGTCTAGTAAGGGAAAACGAAGTTTCTGAAGTAAATGAAAATATAGATGACACTGATGATAGTATGAAAGAAGATAATATTGTACTAAGGTACTCAGAAAGTCTAGTAAGAGAAAACGAAGTTTCTGAGGTAAATGAAAATATAGATTTCACGGACGAGATTACGAAACGAGGTTACGATACAGAAAAGCCAAGGAACGAAAAGGAAGTTTCTGAAGAAATTGAAAATATAGTAGACATTGCTAATCAGGGTGAAAAAGAGGATAAAAGAGTATTCATTATAACAGAAGAAGACAGTGACAAGAATATATTTGATGACTTATTTATAGAACTTGATTTGAAGGATGAAATGGAGCAAAATAACGTAGAAGACTTTTATGCAGATAACGAAGATCAACAAATACCAAATCACAACGAAAGACAGAGTGTCTTCGATGATCGCGCCAGTATAAGTGACGTTACCGATGACGACAGTGTATTACCACCTTTTAACCCAGATACTTTTGATAGAGAGAAAACTATTAAAGAATTAATACTTCATGCTTGTAAAAAATACAAAATCCCAGTACCTAAAGAGTATAAAATACCTAAGGAGCCTAAACCTAGGAAAAGAAAACCCAATACATTTGGCGATGAGGAAACACACAGAGAACTCAGAAAAAGAGCTAAAGTGGATAAATACGAAGCCAAAAAAAAATTAGACGAAATAGTTAGTGGTTACTATAGTCTTAAGGAATCAGATTTAATTAATCAAATGCAGGAGGCAGTCAGTTTAGCCATAAGAAACAATCAGTATGATAGTTTATTGAATGTTAATCAAAATGAATCGACAAACCTGAATATAGAACCAGCTAGTGATACATTAACCAGAGCAAGTTCCTTTTTAAATAGCAATGTAGAAAATCAGTCAAATATAACTCTACAGAATCAATCAAATGTAAACTTACAAAGTGTACTAGAACCAACTGACAATGAACCAAATCAGGACCAAACAGATGATGTAGAAGAAAATATAGATGAACATTGGGAAGCAAAAGTGTTTGAGGGAGAAGAAGAAATGAAATTAGACGATTTAGTTCCGAAAGGCGATCCCAAGTTTGACGAAGAAAAATATGATGTGAATCAATTATACATTAAAATAAAGACTGAAGAAGAAGAGGACCTATTCAATTTGCAAGATCCTAAACTAGAACAAATCCTCAACCAAAAGATAGACCAGTGTAAAGATAATGCCCAATTTCAGCATCTAAAACCTGTACATCTTATTCCTGTTAAAACGAAATTCGATAATGATGAAGATGATTCAGAGGACGAAATACCATTGAATTTATTACAAGAAGAAAAAAGACTGCTAGAAGAAAAAGTTTCATGGGAAGATAACTTCGAACCTTTGATAAACAAAGAAAATGTGTCAGAATTTAAATACTGGTTCAGGCATTACGATGAAGATTTTATGACGCGTTCTATGGACTGGCATAAAAAGTTTGACGAGGAGTTAAAAGAGAATACTCCAAGCAGTTTCTATTTCGTCATAAGAGAGTGTGCTGCTATTTTGGATTGCACCACTTTCTCTCTCTACAAGCACATGCAAAATTTGGAAAAGTATATTAAGGCAAGGGCGAAGTATCCCGATTAATGAAGATGAGACAGTCAGGAAGGAAAACCTGCTCATATTCCTGATGGAGATTTGTAGACAAATCCCAGCAATAAAATGAAAATGTGGTGCAGTTCCATAAACAATAGGACACCTAATCCTGCGCACAACAGGAAATAGATGGAGGATAATAATAGCACCAAACTTGTCAAGGAGTAGATAAGTTCAGGCCGACTCAGTATAGATTAGCATCAAGGGCATTCGGAGCTGCTTGCCTGTCGGGGCTACGGCTGCGGTTCGAAAGTGATACCGTGGCCTCTGCAAAAAGGGCTAAGAAGGAACATAGGTAACAACCAGTACGGTACGTAGCAACCTAGACAGCTCTATCGTTTGCTGCCTTCAAGTCCTGGAGCGTGCAGTTGTGTACAACGGCCAGAAGAAGTGTGGCATATCCTGTGTTGGGGCTCCACACTCGCAATGTATCCAAGATGGCTCGATTATACCCCATATAGCCAAATTGAGAAGCTAAGAAGAATAATAAAGATTGTAATAATTCCAGCCCAGTATTCACAGAAAAAGAAAACACGAGAGAAACTTCTGATTAATAAAGCATGAAACCGTAGACAGAGAATAGGTATAGACAAGGCATCAGCGTATTCGGTAAGAGACAGCGATAGTTATTATCCGATTAATGACAAATGACATGAACTGACAAAGAGAACCACCTAACCTGTATTGCTACACACTTTGGTCGGGTAATATAAACAAACAAGTTAAGATATTATTATCGTCGTACTAGATGAAATTATCAATTATCTTTACTTGTTATTGACAGAAAATAGTTGTACGTACAATAATCATTTGATTTACTTGATGTAATAGATGGAAAATGCCACTTACCGATGAAAGGTTATGTTTGGTTGATTTCGTTCACTACGGCTTTTACAGCCATTTATACAGCAATTCACCATCACTACACACTTAATATTACTTTCTGGAATATCACTAAGTTGCAAATTACACAAAATAAGCGTATAACAATTTTTATCTAAGAAAATATTCTGACATCACAAATATTGCTTGCCATCATGGCTAGTGATGGCAAACAACAAAAAACCGATACGCAAAAAGAGATGAAAAAACGATGCTATGTCCTGTTCACACATACACATTTTGCCATAGTGTTGTCTCACTTTCGTAATTCTTATTATTTTAATAGCTTGTCTATACCATTCTCTGTCTACGCATGAAACACTTGATTTTTTGCCTCGAGTATAGTTTATAATTAGTATCTTAAGCATAGCTTTATCAGAATATAATGTTCCCACTACGGAGACATTGGTGATAACCCTCCTCTCATAGTGCGGGTTGATCTTTTAATCTTAATTAGTAGCATCATGCTAAAAAATGAACTCCAAGTCAAACGAAAAATTACTGGTTTTAACGTAACTATTTTAGACCTAAGTGTTGATATTTTTTACTTGATAAGAGCAACCTGTGATTTTGATGTGATAAAAAATATTGCGCTCTTAGCATGGGCATGGGTCGCCAGAACGGGGTAGGGAGGGCTAGCTGCAGAGAGAGGGTTTTTTTCACACGTTCGGTTGACTGTGAAAGCACCGCTTTTTAGTTATAATCATTACAATCAATCATCATTTTAATATTACGTTATCAGATATCACCCTTACTGTTGGTGTCCATTGCCCAAATATTTTCAAGATATTATATCAACTGCAAGACATTTATATATCAATCATCATATTGTGTACTAAATGTTTCGGCGGTGTAAAAAATACCAAGTAAGTAGATACCTAAGTCATCATTGTAATTTATGTACATGTACCTATATGTTATGTTATGTTTTTATGTACAATAAGTAGGCAATTAATTTAAACTTTTTTATCGTTAATTCGTTAGGTAATCTATTGTACAATTTTAAAAGTGAGATCTTATTTTAATAAACTATTTCTAGACTATCAATTTTTTTATTAATCCCCGATTCATGAAGTCTGTATAACTGTAAATAGCTTTGGAACCCCTCGTTGACCTAGGTGGCTCCAACAGTGACATAGACACCCGCTGAGAGGTCCGAGCCACGCCTAAGGGCCGGCGCACTTATGGCGAAGCGCAGCGCAGAGCATTTTTCACTAAAGTACATACTATCTACATTGTCCTCATTGAAATAATAGGTATCTAAAATCAATTTGATGCATCTGCTCGCGCATCCGCGCGAATTCTAGAATAGGAATTCGCCTAATGTATCACTTCGCGGGCATTAGGCCATGAATATCGGAATCTCGGAATCTCGTAATATCGGAATCTCGGAGCGAAAGTTCCGATATTACAATTCCGATATTGGATCACTCAATATCGGAATTGCAATATCGGACATATTTTTCTATATTTTGAATTTTAAACTGAACCTGTATTTTAGATCCGTATCCCGGTTGCCAGTTCACTAAAGATGCGATAGGAGAGCAATATAAGTCACGAGTGACATTGAAATATCAAAAAACAATTTAGTCACTAGAGTCAAGGGTGTAAATGCCACAATTTTCATCAAAACATATAAAGGGAGTAAAAGTCATAGAATCTCGTTGTTTCTAATTGTCATGGTCGCTTTCAATATAATTTAAGTTATTATTTTGTCATGAATTTGGTGATTCTTCACTAATCAATATAGGGAGAGAACTTGTTATATAAATTAAAGAATAACACTGCATTTAGTGGTACAGTAGGTACTTACTACGATCTACAATTATGTGTTTGAAGAATCATGAAAGTATGTTTAAGCAGTTTGGACAGGGAATAATATAAATACATAAAACACTATTACAGTCGGCAAAAATGTAGCTTACCTCTGTCATGAGTTGGTGACAGACGATGGCTTTCTAATAATCTGATAAGGCTGATGATGATCAGCCTATAATGTTCCCACTGCAGGGACTCAACCCTCCTCTTTAGGAGGGATGGACTATAATCCACCGCACGCGGGCCTAGTGGGGGTTGGCAGATGTCACATGTCTTCGATTTTTTTGGTTCTAAGACATGCCGGTTTCTTTACGTTGTTTTCCTTATCCGTTTTGAGAGCAGCAGTGATTAAATAAATTACACAAAGTAATGCGCCTGCCTGGGATCAAACCCACGACTAACTGTTCGTAAGTCGGGGCTGCCCCACCACTGGGCCATCATTTCAGCCAACTGGGCCATCGCTGCTGTTATTAATGCTTTAATGATATTCCTTCTTTTTATCAAAGAATCCAAGTTTTTTGTTTCGTATTATTCTTTTTTCAAAACTAAACCTAAATAAATTATTGCTAATACACATTATTATGAAGATACTCGGGTGGTTTTTATGTTAACTAGATTCAAGGCAAATCGCATTGAAACTTTTCTATAACACTATGGTGATACGGTAATCTTTAAATTTTTGTGTGACACGGTATACAGATTTGAATGTAGGATGACGTTGCGGTACCGCTCCGGCGCCGCACCGCACCGTTAACGCATTGAGTGGCCTCACTGTTGTCCTATGGTCATTATTTTTTACAAGAAATCGTTTATAAAAAATATATAGAAATCGAAATAGTACCTATTATAAAACTTTAACATTCAAAATAAAGTAATTTCAGTCTAAAAATGGCATTTACGACCTTTCTACGCCGAAGTAGCGCTATTTGATTTAATAAGTAAATAAATATTTTAAAACAACCAAAGTTTGAACCAAATGATATAATATATTATTCAAAAATGATTTTTATTGCACTCAATCCAACCTCATACCGAATTTGTGCAATTTCAAATTAAATAACGTAATTCCGATATTAATATCGGAATTCCGATATTGAGATCTAATATCGAAACTCAGTATCGGAATTGAAAATCTTCCGATATTACATGCCCTAGCGGGCATGCTCTGCGCTGCGCTCCCCTAAATGTGCGCCGCGCCGCCGCGCCGCGCCGCCGGACCCAAAGGCTCTCTCTTGCTCTCTCTCAATCTATAGAGGAGGTCAGGATTGAGGCTGGATCGCATCATACGGTGTAAGACCTAAAAGTGCCTAAAAGAGTCTGTATATAATAAATAATTTTTCATATTAACACGAAAAAAGTTCCTATGCAAAGCACTGGCTGACTTGCTGTCACCTGTTTGTAGTTGAATAAAAATAATTTCAAATAGGTAGCAAGTTGACATAGTTTGTCAAGACTAAATAAAGGAAATCGTTTGCAAATTGCTCAGATCAAATAATAGAGCAAATTGTTAGAAAATGATAAGAAATAAGTGTGGTGCGTTGTTACGTACGGCTGTTTTGCCGTCTAATGTCTTGAAGCGGGATTTCGCACAAGTGGGCCATATAATTTCGACTCCCCCAAGAGTGAAGTGTTCTCTTGCCGTAAGTTCAACTTGTTCTTAAAACCCTGGTGGTCGACTGTAAAACCCGCTTTCGCTTTTAAACTGACTTCTAAAACAGGAGGATTTTCTGAATAACCTTGAACCTAAAGCTAGTTTTTCGTGATTAGCTTCATTTTGATGAGACGCCCAACATTTCCTGAACAAAAACTCGATTGTGGTAGCTTGTACAATGTACCTAGAAGTAGCTAATATTTATTTTATTAGTGTAAAAGCGTTTTAACGCATTATGGGTTTTGACTGAAACCAGTCAAAAGTAGTTTTGACTGTAACATAAAGGTACATTTGATAGATTGTAGAGGCTAGATGTGCTGGCGTCGTCTGTGACCTGGCGGGATTCGAGCCCACGACCCACAACTGGCCTGGGTCAAGAGTTCACGACTACTCTCTCTCTCTCTGTCTTTTCGATTTTTTTTAGGACAGTTGATGTTATTATTTTGCTAATGATGTTTTCTTTATTTTTTTTAGGAGAAATGTTTGCATATTTTATTTATGCACGTAGTATGGTTGGGACCGGTGGCCTACTTCCATACCCAATTGAAGTGTTGGCGACGGTTCTACATTGGAGACAAATAACTTGGTGTAATAATTTGTGAATGTTAATAAAGTGGATTTATATACGTTTTTGTTTCATTTATCATAGAATGAATGTTACGAATACTGTCAGGAAATCAGGAAAGTGCATATTTTTCATTATTAGAGATAAATAAGCGTCGGCTTATAAAGCCCAGCACACAGTACAGTATTTGAGATTACCAATGGAGAACGTTGTCAAAAGTTAATTGTAGAAAAAAAGTGATTATAGTAAAGTCCTAATCGGTTTGGAATAAGAGTATTCTAGTTTGGTCAATCGTTTTTTTGCGATATTTATGAACATTACAAGATTTTTTAATGCCGATGCATGGCAGCTATGCTAGCGCCATTATAGTTTCGCCGTTGGCGTCCTCATTGAAAACTGTTTGTTCAATAGATCTTGTCTATGCATGATTTGTGTCAAAATGACAGAAGTAAAAAAATAAACCATAGTGTTTATGAATTGTGTTGTGGAGATTTCGTTGCCGCTTGTTTTTATTACTGGTAAACGATAACACAATAATTGCTAAAAAATGAAAGAACCTAAACCCACGCAGTCTCCAATAGAGGATTTAGCAGAATTACGAAATTATTTTGTATCACACAATCTCGTACGTGAATACATTGCCCATTCTTCGAAAGTGCATTCGGTTGGTTGGTCCTGTGATGGTAGACGACTGGCATCAGGCTCGTTTGACAAAAGCGTTGCTATATTTACGCTAGAAAGAAATAGACTGGTAAGTATACCTGTTAAATTAAGTTTATATATGTACTGTTCGTGGTATTAAAATAAAGTTAGGTTATGTTTTTGTAGTCATGTCTTTTACAACTTTCTTTCCTATTTTTTAGGTGCAAGACTTTATATTCAGAGGCCACACAGGTTCTGTTGATCAACTGTGCTGGCATGCTTCACATCCTGACCTTCTAAGTACAGCTAGTGGAGACAAATCTGTTAGAATATGGGACACAAGGTAAATCATTCGTTTTCAGAAGTACCACTTTCTTAATCAAGGCCTGTTTATTTATTTATTAAACCCCTAAGACGACCCCCTGACCAAATACCAGTAGAACAATACTTTAAGCTCGAGCGCTTAATGTTTAGTGATTGTAAGCACTTTGTTGGATTCCCATTTTTTTTTTTTTTAGATCTTGTAAGCATTTAAGCCCAGATTCTGAATTTCTGCCTGGTATATAGCAATAGTCTGGCCTTCTATTATATGTATATGACATGAATATAACTGTCCTTAATATTAGATTACACACCTGATGATATGTTATTTTTAACTGCTGATACACAACTCATCCTCAATAAGAACAAAATATGTAACAATTTCAGGACACACAAATGTGCAGCGACCATAGCCACAAAAGGAGAGAACATCAACATAGCCTGGTCACCTAACGGCAGCACCATTGCTGTGGGGAACAAGGAGGACCTGGTCTCTTTTATAGACACCAAGACTTATAAAGTGGTAGGTTTATTAATTTACTTTCAGTTTCTAAGCTGTTAAAACTGCTGAATAAAATATGTAGTATAGTGATTATTCTTTTTAATCAAATAGAGTGACTATGTGATTAAAAAGGCATAATATAAAAAAGTAATATGAACTGAGACCAAACCAAAGAACTGTATTCTCTGTAAAGTCACATTTGTTACGATTGCAAACCTATTTTATTTAACATACAACCTGACACTGACCAGCAAATAGCAAAAACCGTAAGAAAATTCGAATTTGCAGGCTACCTTGTCGCATTCACCTTAATGATATTATTATTACACTTCCAAGAACAATGCAGCAACCAAATACCACTACAACTAAAAATCACATGATTTGTTTTCTGCAACAATTAAAACTCTTTTCTTTCTTAATTATATAATCCACTTTGTGTTTTATAATCGTGTTTTTAATTATTGCAATTTTAATAAATGTTGTTAACAAATCGACTGGTTTGCTTTTCCTCAGGTAGTAGAAGAACAGTTCAACTTTGAAGTGAATGAGATCTCCTGGAACAACACATCGGATTTGTTCTTCCTTACCAATGGACTTGGTTGTGTACACATATTGTCGTAAGTTTTCCTATTTATTAACCTTTTTATTTGAATGTACAACAAAACAACCTCATATAGACACATCACAGATATGTTTAGTTTGTGGATTCGATGGATTCGAGACTGAAACTAGTAGTGTTAAAATGAGATTCATTCTTCTCCATAGATATTATCATCGGCACGATTCTTGAGCGCTGACGCAAAAGTAGTTATTGGGTCCCTTTGGTGGTATGAAGTGAGACGCGGGGCGGGGAAAGTGCAGTGATTGGCCCGTAGCGCATCGCGTCATAGCCGTCACTCGGGATTTGTTCTTTACTCCTGCTGCACTTACCTCCTTATTAATAAACGGGTGTGCGTTTTATTTGTAATAAAGTGTACGATGCGCACAGCGATCCCCACTCTTCCGCCGAGCGCTCAAGAACCGTGCCGGTAATAATATCTACACTTTGGAATTGGCAACTACAGTACTTTCACAAGTTATTATGCCTTGTGACTGCAGTTTCGTTTTATTTGTTTTTCTGACATTCAAAAGTGCCTCTATTGATCTAATTGAAATAAATACTTTGAGATTTAGTTTTGAGAGTAGCAATATTTTGAATATCAAAAGTGTACATTGCAATTGTGATAACCTGCCATTTGTATGATTTATACATATTTCCAGTCTTCAATAGAAATTTAAATTCTTAAAACGGACTTTATGGTCATGAAATCAATAAAAAAAAAGTTAAGCTCTCCGTCATTCATACCAGTATGATAGTCTCATAAAAAAACTGGATGTGGCATAATAATATCAGTTGGCACATTTCACTCTCACATCTCTATAAAAATAAAGGAAGACCTAGGAAAAGATAGATGTGAGGAATGTTATGTACTTACCTAATAAAAGCGTGTTAAAAAAACGTGAAATCCTAAGCATTGCAAAAAATTTGACATCTGCTAAACTATAAGGCAGTTTGTTTGCAGATGTAGCTCTCATTTGCTATATTACCTATCATCTTTATTTGCCTAGCCTTTTCCCAATGTTGAGGTCAGGTCAGCTTCCAGTCACATATCATTCTCTAGCCCATAACCCATTTCATTTGGGGTTGGCGCAGCATGTCTTCCTCTTTCATACCTCTCTGTTTCTCATCACCTCAGGTCAGCTTCTAAGTTCCAGTTAAAAATAAAATAAAAATAAAAAAGCCTTTATTTCCCATTACCCTTAAATTAACATTATTTTACTAAAATGTACATTAATATTTTGTTTCTGTGTTAGTATTCTTCTTATGATCTATGTTAGTGTATTCGTTGGGATATGGGCCCCTCCACGGGTGAAGGCCTCCTCCAGTTTCTTCCATTTGTCCCTGTTTTTTGCAATCATCTGCCAATCATTTCCTGCTGTCTCTACTAGGTCAGCAGCCCACCTCTTAATCGGTCTACCTACTCTTCTTTTTCCATCTGGCCCTTTCCACTCGGTAGTTTTCTTTGTCCACCTACCATCTTTGTATCGTGATACGTGGCCAGCCCATTGCCATTTCAGTTTTAAGGCTTGCGTGTTGATCAGTTACCTTGTTTTTTGCCTAATGATTTCGCTTCTGATTTTGTGTATTTTCGTTATGTTCAGTATGCTTCTCTCTTATCATTTCCAGGTACCCATCTCTAGAGCTCCAAACAGTACTGAAGGCTCACCCGGGGACCTGCATCTGCATAGAACATGACCCCACCGGCCGTTACTTCGCCACAGGTTCCGCTGATGCTCTTGTCTCGCTGTGGGACGTCAACGAGCTCGCTTGTCTTAGAGTATTCTCGAGGTACGACAGAAATCTGAATAGTAACGTACATGAGAAGGCGAAAGCCTGATATCCAGTGTTACCAAGAGTATTGTATAACACAGTTACTGGTCTGATAGGCAGTCACTTCGTGTAAAATACTTGTACTTAGGTCTCAGCTGCATCTGGTTAGACTGGAAGCCATGACATCTTCATGGCTTCCTATTGAGTTCCTAAACTTAGAGAAAAAAAATTAAGCAAAGACGCTATGCCACTTCTGTTCTATGCCTTAGGCACATAAATCCTTTTGGGACTGCTCGAAAGAGATATGAAGCGGCCCTGGAACATAAAGGGCTAAGAAGGAACATGGATCGGTTTTAGTCAGCAGAAGTCTGACACTCCTTTCTACTCCGGCCAGAGCGGGAGGAGTAATTTGATGATTTCCTATCTGCAAAAAAAAGGCACTTAAATTCAAAGACTGCCCAACCATGGTCATGGTTTCTAAGCCAGATTAATATTGTTACAGACTAGAATGGCCGGTTCGCACATTATCGTTCAGTTTCGACGGCCGCCTCCTGGCCTCTGCCAGCGAAGACCACATCATAGACATAGGAGATACAGAGACTGGTAAGTCTAAACAACTATTTATTATATTACTAAACTCAGATCAGACCACTGCTAGTTCTGCCTATCAGCTAGACTAGACCTTCATTTTCAACCTAGAATTTATGGGGCGGGACTGATTCAACACAAGCGACACGCAGCGCAGCAGCCAATCGCTCAACCAATGCGCCAACTGCGCCGTCAAACTACATAACGTTCCAAAGAGACTCCCTTGACATTATCTAATAACTAATTTCCTGTTTAGGTGAGAAAGTAGCAGAGATACCGGTCCAGGCGTCTACGTTCACAGTGGCATGGCACCCGTCACGTTACCTCGTCGCCTTCGCGTGTGAGGACAAGGAGCCTCCGGAGAGGAAGAGAGATGCCGGCAACCTCAAGCTGTGGGGACTGCCTAATTCTAGCTAGACTTTCAGTACTGATATCAAGCCCCGTATTCACAAACACTTCTTCAGAAAGTCATATAGATAGTAGAATAGTCTATCTCGCTCACTGCCGTAATGCCAAAAAGAGATAGACATACGACTTATCAACTTTGTGAATACGGGGGGCGGCTGGCCTACCATGACGTTTTAAATCAGGGAAAGCGACAGAGCACGGTGTCTACTGCCATCTCTTTTCTACACTGGAATAATATTAAAACAATCCTGCTTTATGATGTCATGGCAACCCCAGTTGGATAGAGGAACCTCAAGATGTTGGACGGTCTCACTCCAGCTCAACTAGATTTGTTAAAGACTTCTAGCCTAATAGGGGATCGGACAAAAAAAAAACTAATTAGTCCGTCAGATAGGTTTTCAAAAATTATTGGACACGTATTTTTTCTTTTTGCACGTAAACTTAAAATGAAGACGATACAGTGCTTCGCAAACTCGTGTGACGTCATATGATAGCACATTTTGACGACACAAGTGACGTTTCAAGCCCCACTCCAAGATCTTTGACGCGTTGTATCTTCGTAATTTTTTATTGATTTGATAAAACAAAAAACACGTATTCAATATTTTTCGATAATCTAACTTACGGACTAAACAGAATCATATTATTTTGACCTAGTCCGATCCCCTCTAGCAGAATACCATAAGAGTTGGAAAGAGGCATGCACATCATCTCCTGCCTTTTCCCAACTTTTTTGGGGTCCGCTTCCAGTCTAACCGGATGCAGCTAATTACCAGTATTTTATATGGAGCAACTGCCTATCTGACCTCCACAACCTATTTACTACTGGGTAATATAATGTCCCATAATACGACTGGTTGTCAGGATTTCGGGATCTTGGTGTTGATTGTGACCCGACGAAACTCGAGAATTTTTCCGTTCTACTTGAACTGAAACTAATAGCCAGTCTGACAGTTTTTTGTTGTAATAGATAGAATATTAGTTATATGAAAACTATTTTTGTAAGATAAGTTAGTAATATTTTTCTTAAGGCGCCTTGAGTTAAAATTATAATGTAAACTAGTATTTGCGTGGGTGCGCGAGCTGCGCGCAGCTCGCGAGGCGTGGAGAGGGGGAGAGGGGGCGCTTTGAAAAGTGATTTCGACTAACGCATTGCCCCTTTCAATGAATCTGAAAAAAAAAATGTTCCAAGTCTCTTAACTTCCGAGATCCGCCTAAAAGGGGGGTGAAGGGGGGCAAGGGGTTCAAATTTGAAAAACGGATTTTACTTCCCCGAGCCTCCTCTATATGAATCTCACGTATGCCACCACCTACCTACACCTACCTACTACCTACCTACACCTACCTACTACCTACCTACACCTACCTACACCTACCTACACCTACCTATACCTACCTACCTACACCTGCCTACCTACTACCTACCTACCACCTACCTACTACCTCCTACTACCACTAAAAAAACATTACCCTAAAGTTTGCATGTCGTCGCTCCTGAGTTACGCTTCACCCACTCAACCTTCGTTACGCTAAGGAGGTCGCCGGCTCGCTTCGCTCGCCACCTCCCCCCTTCGCTCCACTCGGTCTCGCAGGTTCGCTCCACTCAGGACCTACCTACCACCGGAAAGCTATCATGACATTATCCCTACGCTACGGGGGTCGCCGGCTCGCTTCGCTCGCCCGCTCCCCCCTTCGCTCTACCGGTACCACCATTTTACTTCCCCGAGCCTCCTATCCTATACGAATCTGTAAACAAAACAGAAAAAAGGGGTGAAGAGGGGGGGGGAGAGGGGGGGAGTTTCTAAAAATGATTTCGACTAACGCAATGCCCCTCTATATGAATCTGAAAAAAAAAATGTTCCAAGTTTCTTAACTTCCGAGATCCGAAAGGGGGGGGTGGAGGGGGGCAAGGGGGTCAAATTTTCAAAATAGTTTTTACTTCCCCAAGCCTCCTCTATACGAATCCCTAAAAAAAAACACGAAAATTCTCTTTATTTTCGAGATTCGCCTAAAGGGGGGGGAGAAGGGGGGCAAGGGGGGCAACTTTGAAAAATGATTTTTACTTAACCGAGCCTCCTCTATACGAATCCGTAAAAAGAAAAAAATACGGGTCTTTTAGTTTCCGAGATACGATAGGGAGGGGGGAAAAGGGGGGGTTTCGGACTTTTCCCATACTCACCAGAGTTGATTGTTTACGAATCTGTCAAAATATACCCACCTCCCCATCCACCATCTGGGAGATCAATTCTGTCAGTCAGTGAGTCAGTGGTAATTTAGCTATACATAGTATAATACATTCGAGTGTGTGTAAGGAATAAGAATTGAATAAAATGACACTAAAATAAATAATTTCTTGGTTTTATTTATTAATATTATTCCAAAGGTACATTATCATAGTTACCTGTTCATAGAAATATACAGAAACTAGCGTTATTATTTTATTATTCGCGTTAGCATTGCTAATAAAACAAGATTTTGGACAATTTCATACACTATCACAACATATGCATAATTTAAAAATTATTATTTAAGTACCTAAAAAAACTTAACGAAAAATTGTGACATTATCATAACTAGTACATTTAGAAGTAACTATTTCACAAACCATATGAATGACTTACCAGCACCCGTATTATAGTAGTACATACCTAAAAAAGTCATGCTTTATTTTTTTTATAATTTTCGGTGTTCATCAGTGGTGGCCATCAGGATATTTAAAAACAAAAGTCATGTCGCTGTCAGACAAGCCGGTACCACTGTCAGACTAGCCGGTACCACTGTCAGACAAGCCGGTACCACTGTCAGACAAGCCGGTACCACTGTTAGACTAGCCGGTACCACTGGTAGACAAGCCGGTGTTGGACACAGGGAAACATCGAAAAAAAAAAGATTTTTTTTGGCCCGCGCATCTTCCACGTTTGTATTTTTAAAATAGCAGCCACTCGTTAACTGGCTAGCTGGTATGAACTCAAATAAGTTTTGAATGAGACAACATCTTATAAAGCGTTTCCGAGATGTAAGCTATCAAGATAGGCAGGCCAAGGGCGTCATACAAAAATATTCCATACTCTTTGCAGTCACAGATTGCACAACAAATGGAGCACTCGCACGTATAATTTACCTAATTATCAAAAATATACAAATAATCAAAACACAAAACAGCGCAAAACTACGAAAATTCGTCAAAACATGGTCCTAATCACGCATAACCTAAATATACAAAAGAAGCGATAGTCGTATTTTGTTGATATACAATATCAGTAATTAGATGCCCCCAACCCGGGTCTGCAAAGTCGAAAATACATAGATTGTGATGTTTCAGCGTATTTCTTTTTTCTATTTGCTATGAATTGTTTGTACCTTTGTTTCGTCAATCTAAAAAACTCCCTCATCAGTTCATCACCAAGCCTCAACTTGGAACCGTCCAGAATCCTCCATATCCTTCAGCATCTTCTTAGCTTCATCCATGGCATATCCACCAGTTTTGCTGATGACATCCTCGATGAAGGCATCGCGGACGTTGTCGGGCATGTTCTTCGCGTTGCCTGATATGTAGATGTAGGCTTGGTTGGTGATTAATTTCCAGAGAAGGTTTCTGTGCTCAGCTATTTTGTGTTGGACGTAGCTGTTGGAGGAAAATAAATATTTCTAAATATTCCACGAGGGAAACAAAAATACACACTGAATTAAATTGCAATGGGTACAGTAGATAAAGTCCCAGCTATTTTCTTCGTGTCGATAGTACGACAGTAATCTATAAAATAACATCACGCCTGTAATTTCCGAAGGGTTAGTTAGACAGAGGTGTACCTATCCATTAGCACACCCACATTTCGCCAGTTATGTTTAAGTCTCATATAATATAGGGGCGAGCCTATTGCCAACAACCGGGCACAAATTCTGATTCCGTGGCTGCTGCTGTGAAATTCCTGAAAAACCGAAAATTCGGAAACACCCAATAACAGTTTGCCCGACCTAGGATTCGAACCCAGGACTCTGAAGGTCGCTGCTGCACGAAAATCTCATACAAGTCATCCTGCTTGCAGTGTACCAGCAACCAGCGGAGAAAGACCTTCAAGAAGTTCAAGTTATACTTACACTTTATCTTCCTGATCCCTCGAGAACGCACAGTACAAACTAAGCTTCTCCTCCTTCACCATTCTTTCTAATTCCTCTCTACAGTGGAAGTCTCTCTCTTTGTAGCGGCACCCAAATATCAAGTGGAGGGCATCTTTGTTGGCAGTGCGTTGTACTTCCCTCTCTTGTAGGAGGGAGCGGAAGGGAGCTAGACCGGTGCCTGGGCCGATTAGAATGTGGGGTGTGCTCTGGAAATATGATGATAGGTATTAGTGAGGGTAGTTTAAGATATTAAGAGCATGGTGTTAAAATTGAGTCTGAAGTGCGAAGTTATTAGATTAGAAGATTTAACAAAGAATAGTCAAGCACAGAATCGGAGCGTTGTGGCACATAGAATTTTAGAAATAGTATGTTGTCCTCTTAATTAAGCATGTATAGACTCCAGTAATAAAAATAAAATAAAAAGGTTTATTGCTGAAACTTGCACAACTTTTACAGTTTATCTTACATAGGGACCTCTTTTTAAGTAAAAGATATACCTGTGCTAGGAGAAACTCCAGTACATTACTACAATCAGTCAAATGTCTTCTTTAATATATTTTCATAGTTTGATGAGTCTGCTCTAAAAAATTGTCATGAGGCAATTTTTATTTTTTCTCTCTCTTTCTCTCTTTTAAAAGAAATGTTAAATTCGAGAGATGATATTCAAGTAGGTACATGATACAAAAATCACTTTAAAAAAAATACCCCGTGTGGCTGACGGTTTAGTATAGTTACTCACAGCATCTTTCGGGAACACAAGTGTCCCCGCTTTAATCCATCCATAAACTCGGTCCCTGACCTCCAAACTCTTCAGCCAGTTCGAAGCCAAGCCAAGCCGCGGTTTCTTCAACTTCGTATGGTAATGTACCACGGCCACTAGTAGGTCGATGTTCTGACCCTCTGAGGGTAAAGCACTGCTGGCTATCGAGAAGGAACGAGGCTTGATGGTAGAGAATAGCTCGAATAATACTTCTAGGGTTAACTTTGAGGTTGATTTGTGGAAGTCGTGGAGGACCTGGAAGACAAAACTAAAAATAAGTTACAGTAAAAGTATAATTATCTTAATCCTAAAACGGGTTTTTTGCTATTTATTTAGAGTTCTCAATAATTCGGAGTTAGTATTTTAGCTTCTTCCAAAACACTAAGAAGTGGTGAAGTGCGGGACCGTGCAGACGTAAACTTCGACGTTTGAAAAGTTTTGATTATTTATTTATCAGCCTAATTCAACCAACGACACGGTCCCCCAAAACGCCCACTTTTCGTTCGACCAGTATAGATGAATTTTGAATGGCAGTTTCAGCTCTCATAAAGTAGACGGATAAATTGTCCAGCCAACTGAAACTGCCGTTCAAGAATCCTCTTTTAATTAAAAACACTTACCTCTAAAACCGTCCTTTTCGGCCGCCTACAATAATTAAGCCAGTCCTCCTGTCCTTCGGGGGAGCTGAGTTCAATACACTTCTCTCTTTCTAGCTTATCGTCGGACATCTGCGCGAGAAGAGAAAACATGTATTGCGTCGGGTAGCAATGGAGGTCCCAGTATTGTTCCGCTATTTCGTATAGTGTGTGCGATTGTTTTAGGAAGTCTGGGACTGGCATGTCTGGAATAAATTTTAGTTTCGTGAAGTGTACAATTTGCGGCTACTTAGCACTCCATTCATTTGATCATCGGTGGTTCGTTCACATGGTGATAGTTTATAATATAATTTTTGCTCAACTGTGTTTGTGGTTCTTTTGAAGCAAAAAAACCCTACCCCTACGACAATCTTTGATACTATTTTTTAGGTCATAAAACTAGCTAAATAAGAGCTTGTAGGTAATAATAATTTTATGTAAAATCACGAATGTTCGTTTTCAGACACCTATTATGAATGCTTTTATTTAATCAACAGAAAAATGAGCTCTTGGAAGGAATCAGGAGAGGCATTTGCCCAGCAGTGGGACACAAAATAAAAGAAGTCATATTTTAAAAAGTAATCATTTATTTATCATTCCTCTTCCTGCCAGCCATCCTCGTTACTAAGGAACCGTCTCTTGGCGGCAGTGTTCATGTAGGGTCGCAGTGCCCACTCCGTGTCGGCTGCGTCCAGTGAGTCTAGTGTGCCCAACTTTATCTCGTACAGCTTCATTTGGAAGCGGGGACCGATCTCTGATAGTTCTATTTCTTTGCCGGCCTGGAATGTGGAATATTAAATGGATTAGTTAAGGCTGAGATGCCACCTGCCTAGCCTTTTCCCAAGGTTAGGCAGGTCTTTTAAGGCTGAGATATATTTTCTAAAAATAGAGTATGGACCCTCAGGATAAAAAGGGAGGGAGTAAAAATATTGTTTTATGTGAAAGTATGAATGCAGCTTATAATTGTTACGGATTTTTTTTTTTTTTTGTTTAAAACGTTGCCCCACACTAGGAATTTCTCCTGTATCGTGGGTGCGTTCACAAACATATAAACTTACATACCCAGACCCGAAACAACTATCTGCAGGTCATACAAATATTTGTTCCGTGCGAGGATCGAACCCGCGACACGCAGCGCAGCAGTCCAATCGCTTAGCCACTGCGCCAACCGTGCTAGTTAATTAGTATTAAACGGAATGTATCTCATGAAAGAAAGAGAAGTATCGCCATTTCTTTCTCCTCTCACTCGCACACAGCGAGAGAGAGAGGGAGAAAAAACAAATGGCGATATTTAGATTCAGCTCAGCAATATTTGCCTTGAGCCTGGCTGAGTAACTAAGACAGGCTTATATACAAAAAGGAAAGTGCTAAAAATCCATACCTTCTTATAAGTATGCTGTCTGAAGCAGATATAGTCGTCGTTGTTAGCGAAGGTGATCACTCTCTTGGAGTCAGGTTTCGGTACCGGGAACAGGTACTTTAGTATACTCATTGCTCTTAGACCTGCAGATAATAGATAAAGATTTAAAGGGCCTTATGAAACTCATCACCATCATCAACATTCTCTCGCCCCAATTTATTTGGGGTCGGCGTAGAATAGCTTTTTCTACTCTTCTTGGCTTATTGAAACTACATTATTGTAAAATAACATACCATGCCTGAAATCCCCGAGGGGTAAGGCAGAGGTGTAACCATTAGTGCACCCGCATTACGCCAGTTGCGTTTAAGTCGCATATAATAGGGGCATATAAATCTAGAGAAATTTAAAATTATTAATTAATTTATTTTAAATTATTAATTTAAAATTAGCTTGCTGCGACAGTAACCTCGGAAAACTATTAATAATAGGGATGATTACTAACTAAAAAAATTATGATTCTAATTAGTCCGTCTGTTAGATTATCGAAAAATATTGGATACGTATTTTTTATTTTATCAAATCAATAAAAATTGACGAAGATGAAACGCGTCAAAGATTTGAGTGGGAGGTGATGACGTCACTGCTTGCTAAGAAATGTCATACTAATGTCTTAGAATATGACGTCACACGAGTTTTCAAAGCACTGTATCGTCTTCATTGTTTGTTTACGAGAAAAAAGAAAAAATATGTGTCCAATATTTGTTGGAAATCAATCTGACGGACTAATTAGATTTTTTTTGTTAACATCCCTATTGTGCAACACCCTTACTGGACTTACTGGCTAACGTTCAACAGTCAATAAAAGCCTTTCTACAAACAGATGCACTAATATTAACTTACCAAGCTCAGTCTTAAAGTTGTGGAACACGAGATGCGGGAACTGTTCGCTCATGGGTCCTATGTCGGGTATGTCGTGGCGCATCACCACGCCTGACAGTGTGAACGATGCGGTGGGCCCGTATGGGAGGTGGCAGATTACCTGGGGATGAGATACGTGGTTTTTAAAACTGCTTTTTTAGAAAATAATTCATACTTAAATACAAATGAAATGAAATTAATTTATTTGCCAGAATATAGATACATACATAATAAGATTTAAAAAAAAATAAGATAAAAGAACCCCGATTATCCGAACCTCGACATTCCAACTCTTGTGACCAAGCTGGAAAAACTAGGAATCAGAGGAAACCCACTGAATTTTTTCAAAGATTATTTATCAAATAGAACGCAGAGGGTTAAGATAGGTGCATATGTTAGTGATGATGCTGATGTGTCCTTCGGCGTACCGCAAGGTAGCGTGCTAGGTCCTACATTATTTCTAACGTATATTAACGATCTGTGCAACTTGAAAGTTGATAATGCACAAATCTTCTCATACGCTGATGATACAGCCATAGTCTTTTCTGGAATCAACTGGTCCGATGTTAGGCGCATTGCGGAGATGGGTATGGTCCAAGTAACAAATTGGCTCAACGACAACTTGCTTACACTAAACACAGTAAAAACGAACTACATCTGTTTTACCATCTCGAATCGTTCACAACCAAATAAAGATTTTAACCTCAAAGTACACTCATGTGATAAAGGTTCGGATAATATCAACTGCGGGTGTCCTGCAATTAGTAAAGTCCCACAAACCAAATATTTGGGAGTCATAATTGACCAAAAATTATCATGGTATGCTCATCTTGAGCATGTTTCAGGAAGAGTTAGGAAACTGGGATGGATATTTAAAACATTGCGATATGTCCTCCCTACAAATATAAATAAAAAAGTAGGCGCTAATAGAAATCTTCTTAATGAAGTCTATGTAGCACTTGTGCAATCTGTAATAGTTTACTGTATTCCCATATGGGGCGGTGCAGCAAAAACCAGAATTATAGACGTAGAACGAGCACAACGAGCACTAATAAAGATAATGTACTTCAAAAAGATAAGATACCCAACTGAAAGTCTATACCAGTTGAGTGATCTGCTTTCTGTTAGAAAACTATATATCTCTAACTTAGTCTTAAAAAAACATAAGACACTTCCTTATAATGCAAACATACTATCAAAGAGGCGGAAAGACATAGTTGCTCAAATTCCACAAACTAAAACAAATTTCGCTGCGATACAATACAACAAACGTTCTGCTCAGCTTTATAATAGAGTAAACAAGGAGCTATACATATACACTAAAACACTACATGAATGTAAAAAAAATGGTAACAAATTGGATAAAACCATTTACCTATGCTGATACTGAGGCGCTTTTGCAACATATAATTTAAGACATCCATTTCACACACACACACACACCCGTTCACCTACATACGCACGCACAAAACAAACACAAAAAAAAAAACACATGAATATGTAAAAAATTAAATGTGTTATGTTTACTGTTCTGTCTTTCTGTTATGTTTTCGTTTATGTTTACTGTTGTCTTCTGTTATGCTTTCTGCTATGTGTTCTATTATGTTTTCTGTTATTTTTTTCTGCTGTCTTCTGTTATGTTTTCTAGTATGTGTTCTGTTATTTTTTCTGCTATGTCTTCTGTTATGTTTTCTGATATGTTTTCTACTATATGCCCTGTTATGTTTTCTGCTATGTTTTCTACCCTGTTTTCTGTTGTCTTCTACTATGTTATCTGTTATGTTTTTAATATGTTTCTGCTATGTTTTCTGTTATGTATTCTGTTGTATTTTCTGTTATGTTTTTCTACTATGTTTTCTGTTGTCTCTTGCTATGTTTTTCTGTTGTTATCTGCTGTTTTCTGTTATATTTTTCACTATGTTTTCTGCTATGTTCTCTACTATGTTTTCTGTTATTTTTCTGTTATGTGTTCTGTTATGTTTTCAAATGCCTTCTGTTATGTTCAAAAATACCTAACTGTGAAAGAGCGGAGTCTCCTAATACAGGCTTTTTATTTGCTTAAAAGGAGGCTCCAATCATCAACTTGTTGTTACTCTATAAGGTTACTGAATAAATAATTTTTTAATTTTTAATTAATTTTTTTTTAATTTTTTAATTCCGGACTCATTGTTCACAGCTCTTTTTACCGTATTTTTATATCCTATTGTATAAATGGCATTATGTGAAAAACTTTCTATTATAAAAAAATATCAATATAATATTACGGTCAGGGGCCGCGATATCACTTTCGAACAGTCCCGAACCCCGGGCGGCAGGCATCGCGTCGCACGAACGCGAGGTCTAGACGGCATTTTTGAGAGCCTGAGTGTGAAGCGTGGGTTTTTAAAATAATATCTATGGCAGTTGTCTCGGAGGAGCTTGTGGCTTAATAAGGACTGTCACTCAGGTCGATCTTTAGGTAAAGCTGTGCTTGCCTAGGTCGGTCTGTGGATGGGTGACCGCCCGACATACCGAGTTTCCTCCGTGCCTCGGAAAGCACGTTAAGCTGTTGGTCCCGGCTGCCATATATATAGATCTTTGGCAGTTGTTACAGGTAGTCAGTGACCTGAAATTCTGACATCCAGTCTTACCAAAAGGGTATTGTATTACCTAGTATTAACTGGGTTGTGGGGGACAAATAGGCAGTCGCTCCATGTAAAATACTGGTATTCAGCTGCATCCGGTTAGACTGGAAGCCAACCCCAATGTAGTTGGGAAAAGGCTAGGCAGATTATGATTTTATGGCAGTTGTCTATCTGAATTGCATGTGACTCAAAAATGACTAATAAATGTTGATGGATGGAGAGGAAAAGATAGATAGATTGTGTGAGGAATGATACAAAAGCAAACGTATTGCGCCGACCCCAAATAAAATGGGATAAGGGTAGGAAGATGATGATATCTATAAACTCACCAGACTATCAGGCACGCCTCTATGCTCATGCACCACAATAAAGTCGGTGACCTCGTTGGCGCGACACGCATGTATGAGCTGGGACATCTCATATCCACCACGGTTCATACGCTGACTGTTTGGGAATATTAACCTGGGAACAAATTTATGATATTTTAGTATGGGAAATAAGAAAGGAAACTTATTCCCATGTTTATGTACCCACATCTGGACTCTCCATAGGGTAAGGCTGTGGGTGTACTCAATGTGTTATTACTATTACTATCAAATGGGCACGAATCCAGACACCATGGCTGCTACTGAAAAATTCCTGTTGAAAACCCAATAGCACTTTTCCCGATTCAGCAATCGAACCAAAGACCACCCTAAAACTCAGTAGTTACTCTTGTGACTATTATTGGGTTATTTTGACTCATTTTCTCCTGTTTGTACAGTACAGTCATCACAGGGTAGCCTAAAAGCCTGCATTGAACTAATATTTGAAGAAGCAGTATAATAAAAATTTAAAAACAGTCAACAGATACCCACCTAAGTTCTTTAACAAACATCTTGAGCCTGGCGCTGGGCTCTCGTGAGGTGGTGATCATAATCTTAGGATCCTCCACACCAGCATATCTGTACTCATCGTCCTGGGAGCTCTGCGTGTTAGCACCGCCACTGAAACTGCCTATTACTGCTGCTCTTTCAGGACCTAGAATGTAGGGAAGGAATTTTATTAGTTGGTCTTTGTGAAAGAAACGAGAGGCGTATTGTAGATTGAAGCATGTAGCACTTTGTAGTATCTGCATGTACCACACGAGAAGTTCATGTATGTATGTGTTCCTCCAGCCTTGTTCAGCAAACTTAAAATATCTGGAGGTCTTTGTAAAAGCTTGTAAAGTCGGGTTTATCTGGTTCATTTTTAGCCTAAACTGGGTAAGATACCTTACAATTCAGTTTAAGCATGTCGATATTCGTTGAGAAGAGATAAAACTTAGGTTATGTTAGTATTTAGTAAACAAACAAATAAAATACTCAATTGCTAATAAATTAATTAACCCAAAACTTACCTTTATCTTCATAGTCAATTCTTTTCTGTAAAGTGAGAGCTTCCTTCCTCAAATCACCATGGATAGGGATGTTTTCTTCTAAGCACCGTTTTAGCTGATCTTTTTTCGCTTGAATATTCTTTTGTTTGTCTTCTACAGACTTCCTGTACAAGTATTCGCGGCGCAAACGCGCCTGTCGTCGCAACATATTGAATAGTTATTTTATTACGAAGTTATTTACGGTAAAATCTTTAGTTTTGAATTAAAAACATCGCGCACGCTGAAGCAACTCGACGTGGAAATGACATTTCGTGACAGCAGCGCATGTTTATTTTGACATTAACAGTACGCGTTTAGTTATATTGTTTGGAAATTATGATTCTTATCATTATTTTCAATGTTTAAGTTTTCAAAGATTGGTTGAATGAAATTGAAGATAATTCATAAGTAAAAAGAAATATCATAAATTAATGGTACCCTTGCGGCCTTGCAACTTCATTAACTCACTAATTTTATTTTAGACGAACAAAACGTAGCAAAACTATGCGTTCAGAAATAAACGTTTTTTTCATATTAGCTACATTCAGAAATAAGTTTACCAAATATTAAAAAAAAAAGCTAGATAAATCTAAAATAAAAGTGGCCCACACCATTCAATAGACACATTTATTATAATAAGTCTCATTGAAAAAAAACTCACCATCATGATATTCCTCCACTACCAAGTTGTAATGAGGTTTTATGTCAATGTTGTGCTCTTCAAAAATATTAAATAAATCTTCTACTTCCTCCTTACAGTTTCGGGGACGTATATTGAATATGTCACCAGGTTTATATCTTAGTTTGGTTTCATCTGTAGTCTTCAGTGTGATCATTCTTACATCCTAAAAGCGATTTTCATCATGTAACATCCAAATAAATATTTTTTAGTTTTGCAGTTTTCAAAACAGGATTATGACACTAAACATAATAGGAATGCCAAAAAGTAGTGATCTTATAAAAGAGCGAAAAACATACAAACCTCCTTAGAATATTAAGACCTAAAGAATAAAACATATCAAAGGGGGGGGGGGGGGGGGGGGGGCAATATGGAAGTATTCTTTTCAATGGAACAAATCCTAAAACTTACCTGAAAATGAGTTTCAGCAGTAGTCCTATCATTGTTTGTAACTTCCAATAGTGTTGCATCTACAAAACTGTCCTTCACACCTTTAGAAAAGTATATATCTTCAGTCAAACCATCACAAGGGGCAATTTCTTCACATTTCTCTAGAGATACTTTCCATCGCGGTATGAAGGTAGTTTTTATATTATCTGTTTGTATTTGAGGGCAGTGTTGTTTTAATATTGACAGGTATTCTTTGAGCCATGGGGCCATTACTGCATCGTGGCCTAAGTCATGCTGGTAGTCACATAGTCCTGGAACAAGAAAACAATGCTTTATATTTTTATTAGTTGATTGTGTAAAACTGGGACAACTTTTTAATTGGTTATCAAGATGACATCGGCTGACATACTTCTTAACTCTTCAGTGGATTTCAGTCTCAGTCAGTCAATAATCTATCATCTGCCTAGCCTTTTTCCCAACTATGTTGAGTCTAGTCTAACCAGACGCAGTGGAGTGCCACTGCACTGCCTCTCTGACTTCAACAAACCGATTAGTACTGGGAAATTCAATATCCCTTGCTAAGAATGGTTGTCAGACTTTCAGCCCACAGACTTTCGCTAATGACTGTCAAACATCGACAATGGACAGCCGGGGACAATGGTTCATATGCTTTCCGAGGCACAGAGAAAACTCTGCAATGGGTGATCTACCATCCACAGAACTACCTAGATAAGAGTTATTATAGCCATGAGTTTTTCAATAAAATAATATGATGATTACACAATAGGGGATCGGACAAAAAAAAACTAATTAGCCCGTCAGATAGATTTCCAAAAATTATTGGACACATATTTTTTCTTTTTTCACGTAAACTTAAAATGAAGACGATACAGTGCTTCGAAAACTCGTGTGACGTCATAATGATAGTACATTTTGACGACACAAGTGACGTTTCAAGCCCCACTCCAAGATCTTTGACGCGTTTTATCTTCGTCATTTTGTATTGATTTGATAAAACAAAAAACACGTAAGTATTCAATATTTTTCGATAATATAACTTTCGGACTAAACAGAATCATATTATTTTGACCCAGTCCGATCCCCTATTCTATTTCCCCCATTTTCTGAATGTCATTTATCAACCACCATACCCATACCATTTTATCAACAAACTGCACTCAATTGTCATGATGAAAATCGATTTGTTATCTCATATCACTCAAACCTTACAAGCATGTTTTCAGATAAGGATTAAATGCAATTTCTAAGGACTTATTTCTTTTAATATTATAGGTTACTGCTTTTTAATGAGAATTAGGAGCACATTCTTACCTATATCTAGCAATGGTGTTGCTCCCAACTGCACCAGTCGCCTATGAAGCTTCTTGCCCGCGAAATTAAACTTTAAATACGATGAATCACCGAGCCCGAGCACACCATACTTTAACCTCGCTAAAGAGTTCGCAGGCAAGTTTTTTCGCAAGAGAAACTTCCAGAATCTCTTCATATTATCCGGCTCATCACCCTGTCCAGTCGTAGCACACACAAAAATTATAAATTCTTCTTTTATAAGCCGAGAAATGGGATACTCATCCATTGCTTGAACTGGGCCCCGAAATCCCAAAACTTTCGTCGTCCTCCATATTCTTTCAGCTACTTCTTGAGCCGTATAGGTTTGGCTGCCATAAAGCACGAGAAGTCGGGGCGCCTCACTCATTTTAAAAGATTCTATTGGAGTAAAATTACAAAATATTACAATCAAAACACAGTTATCAGCTGTTTGTTGACATTATGTGACATCTCATGACATTTGACAGAGCACGTCAGAAGACGATACAGATAATTTATTTCGGTTTCTTGACTTGTTAACTTTACGCAATTTTACCAAACTTGGAAAATAATAATTTTATAAATTACACATTTAACTTGAATTGACCTTATCATGATTTGCATAACGACAAACAAAGCAACATAAAATAGTCACGGTAAGTATTAGTTACAGTACTTCAAGCTTACCTTGAAAAAAATTAATACATTCGCTTTCTAATAATAAATAACATTATCAGGTATGTTTTCAATAAACCCATTATATTATTCAGGTATCTTCATACGTAAAACTTTGCGAGATGAAAATAAAAGAAATAAAAAACCAATCAAAACCGGGATAACTGTGCCGGTGTTACAAATCTTCAACCCCCAAAAACGGGGGATGAAAAGCATCCCCCGTTCAATACTATACACCCTTCTCTATTGCACCTATCGAAAATGACCTTCTATCTCTTTCATATTTGGCGCACGGCAGTCTCGCGGCCCCAGTTGGCGGGCTTAGTCGCTCCGGCAGAAAAACGCGGGAAATCGTTACAGTGTAGTGACTCTTTAATAAAAATATATTTTAGTGAAATAAATTGAATATTTTAAAACACCAAAATGTAAGTATAAAAATTTATTAGTGTCTGTTTTAATTCATTTGCTAAATAAGCCGGTTTTTGCGGTAATAAAAAATTGTTTAATGAGATAGACGAATATTAATATCAACAAGATTTATTTGAGAAATAATAAATAAGAATAAATTCTAAAACAGGGTGACTTTGCAACGCAAACTAAAAAGCGCACAGAAAACTTAGGAGCGAAGCTTTTTACTTGAATAATATTAAAACTCGTGAAATGCTTCAATAAAAAATTCATCAACCGTAATTTTCTAATTATTCACAGTGGTCTATATTCCAATTTATTTTTTTAAACTCATAATTTAAGTGAACGTGAGCAATTTACTCATGACCTCTTCAAACTTTTAGCCAACAAATAATATTTATGAATAATCGAATACTAATCGTCTCCTTGAACTTATTTATCGCACTGAGATAGAAAAAATTCAATAAGAGCAGATAAAATTACATCAGCACCGACGTGATTGATGATAACGATGATCATTAAACGTCACAAATAATAAAAAAGCTTGGAAAAGCTTCCAGCAATTTTCTGCTTAGCCATTTTCCTATTTTCTATCGATTACCAACTGAATGAAAGCCTATTTTAAACAGCTGGAAAAAGTTTATACTCTATTACAATAATAACTTGAACAAAAAATCGAACAAACTTTTTCCATGCATATTCTATTTTCGAAAATTAAAAAAGAATTTTCCCGCGTCAAAAATAGCGGTTCTTGCGTCAGACGAACACGTGGCGTCATCGATCTGCCTCCCTTTCCCAGTTTTCCGGCCACCCTTATTCACCCCCCTTCCACTAGCTAGGGGTACCTACCTACTGAGTAACCCCAAAATGTCTTTTACCTTTGACCCCTAGCTGGCCCCGGACAATCGGTGTAGATTGTAATAAACGTACCTATGTTATTTTTAGAGAGAGGAGATAACTATATAGTGATAGATAATAATTGATAATATCAAATTACTTACTATTTTTTTTCATTTATGTTGAGCTACTCGTCCACTTATGCAAAATAAAATTACTTTTCGTAATTTGAGCATGGCAAAATTGGCAAAACAAAACAATTTTTTCTTAGGTATCATTTTTCCTTATTCAATTATTTTGGGTATCTATCGGACGGAAGTAGGTACTGCCGGACAGCGAATGCCTAAGAGCTTTTTGGGTATTAGAGTTTTAATTAGTTTTAATTAGTTTCGTGGTAGGAATTAAAATATAAATTACCTTATCAATAATTCGGCTGTTCTAAGCTCTTTTCGGAAAATAATAAAACACTACCTACCTCCCCCCAGTGCCGACCCGTAGCTTTGAAAGTCCACGACATCGTTTTAGATAAAGGCATTCATTCACTCGCCAAGTCGCCACATATTGTAACTGACGAAGTAGTGGTGTTCTATTAGGTAAGCGCACCTCTGCTTTATCCTTCGGGGATTACAAGCGTGATGTTATCATTGTAGTGTCGACCAGTGCCGGATTAAGCAAGCGCGGGGCCCGTAGCTAATTCTATCCAGGGGCCCTTGATCTGCCAGAGAGAGATTCATTTCCCCCCATGTTGCAAAGGGACAACAACCTTCCCACACTGAAGACCTACCCATCTTCCAAGGAGACAAATATGAGAAAGGAAGTATTAGCGAGCGAAGCGAGCTCGAAAATTGTACTAATTGTCTGACGTGGAGTGTCTTTGTCGGAAAAGGAGTAATGTTTCAGTTTTGTGGCATCAAGTTAATTCAATATACCACATAAGGTCATGTAAGTTTCACTCAAATAAAATTACAACCAGGTGGTGGTTGGATACGCGGGGCCCCAGTTTGCGCGGGGCCCGTAGCAATTGCTACTTTTGCTATATGATTAATCCGGCACTGGTGTCGACTGCTCTGTCGACTATAATAATGTACTGTTATTTATTGAGAGCAGTGGTGGCCCGGTGGTGTCGGCCCCGACTTACAAACAGTAGGTCGTGGGTTCGAACCCCGTCAGGCGCATTACTTTGTGTAATTTATTTCATCACCACAGCTCTCAAAACGGTGAAGGAAAACATCGTGAGGAAACCGGCATGTCTTAGAACCAAAAATTCGAAGACATGGTGACATCTACCAATCCGCACTGGGCCCGCGTGGTAGATTATAGCCCATCCCTCTCCTAGAGAGGAGGCCTGAGTCCCTGCAGTGGGAACATTATAGGCTGATGATGATGATTTATTGAAAACTAGCATTAGATACCAAAAGGTAATATTTTCATTAAATAATTTGATCAATATTCAAGATCATCTCAAGTTTGTACTATTTAAGTTACTGAACTTCAAAAGTAAAAGATAACTGTTGATTACGTCATCTAACTGTTTCTTATTGAAAATCACTGAAGCGTTTACTGTAAACGATTTTCTTTTTTGTTGTCTATGCTTTTCAATTCATGTTTTATGTAGATAAATGAGTTGTGGTTTTGTGAATAGGTAACAACTTTTTTGGAGTAAGTATTTTGCTCATCATTGATTTTCGAAGAATTTGGCAGAATGCTTGTCTAATATTTATTATACCGAGTTTCCTCAATGCTGTAGTGGTCATTTGTAGACCTTTGAGAGTCGTTACAGGTAGTCAGTGGCCCGGAAGCCTGACTACCAGTCTTACCAAAGGTTATCCTATAGCCCAGTACTAACTGGGTTGTGGAGGGTAGAGGTTAGATAGGCAATCGCTCCATGTAAAATATTCAGCTTCATCAGATAGCTGACTAAATAGTTGAGAAAAAGCTAGACAGATGATGATTGACTTTCGCAGAACTTTCTATGACAATGATTTGAAACATTGAAACCTTTCTCTCGGAAACTGCTACGTACAATTAGTTACACTAGTCACTAATTTGATTGGATATTTTCAAATGCTCTCTCATCTTTATATTATTACTAGCTTTTGCCAGCGGCTTCGCCCGCGTGAAAATGACGATTTTCCATACAAACTTTCATCCCCTATTTAACTCCCTTAGGGGTTGAATTTCGAAAAATCCTTCCTTATTCCTTGTCTACATTATAAAGGGAACCTCTGTGCAAAATTTCAGTCTAGGTCCAAGGGTTTGGGCTGGGCGTTGATGAGTCAGTCAGTCAGTCAGTCAGGACTTCTCTTTTTATTTATATAAATATATAGATCGTCTACATTATTCTCAAACAGTTTAGGGTTCTCAGAAGAAAAAAAACGTTTAATTTTCTTGAAAAGCGTCTTTATCATGAAATTGCAGTTCAAACACTGCATTTAATTTAAAAAGTCGATTTCAAAGACTGAATTGAAATCAGGAGATACCTTATTTATGGATGAGAAATCATCTTATGTCTCCTGCCGCCCGGAGTAGTAGGAAGTGTCAGACTCTTACTGACTAAAAAGCATCCTTGTTCCTCCTAATGCCCTTTGCGTTTCAGGGCCGCGATGACTCATTCGAACAAATTCCTTAACAAATCAGTAGAGATCTATGAACGCATTTTTTTTTTGTAGATACGAATACGATATCGTGGAAGATAGCTCTGCGGTCAATGGCGTGCTGTCATACCTAGTCCAAGCAAAAAAAGTAAAGCTTGCCTTAATTTCGACAGAAACAGCTAGATTTATCAGATCTACGTCGTTCATCATTATCTGGCTAGTCTTTTTTCTAAATATGCTGGGGTCGGCTCCCAGTCTAAACAGATGCACACCTAAATACTTAGAGACAGACCTCCACAACCCAGTTAGTACCTACTGGATAGGTCGATTACCCCTTGGAAGATCACCGTCGCCGTCGTTACCAAAAAATAAAACAATAGGATGCATCTTTAACTATCAACAAATATTTTTAAAATTAGAACTCGTGAGCCCATACGAAAATGTACAATGTGCCTTTATAGGTAGGTACTAGGCAGTGATCTGCCTGAAATAAAATTTCAAAAAAATGATTTGCTACAATACCTTCTTTTGATCGAGTTCCGTCCGACCAGTCCCAAACTGAAAGCTATTAGAACTCCAACAACGCTATTATTGATCACTCAATCACACATAACAACAAAAGCTCCCATTAAGACGATGACAATAGCTATTGACTTCTGATGTTTCAGTATTTTTGGACACGCCCACAATTTTTCCGATACCCTAGCGCCATACTACCAAGTAAGAAACAAATAGTCCAGGATCCGCGGTCCATTTTTGCACTTGATTACTATCAAGCTAATTTTGATGAGACGGCGAGACGCCCAACAATTTCCTGCACGAAACTCTCGAATTCTCGATTGTGGTAAGTAATAGGGGTAGCAGGGATAAAATATGTTGGTTTGTGTTAAAATGAGTGACAGGCGCTAGTGTGAAAATGGAGCTTCTTCGTAAGGTTTCTTGAAAATAATTACACCATGATGTAGGCAGATAATCTCAACGTATATTCATCAAAATATAGAATATTATCTACACTGATTATTTACATAATTAATAGATACAATTCAGTAGTATCCGAGAGAACGGCCATAGTCGGGGAACCGATTTTAAGCAAGTGACAATGACAGTTGAAACCGGTGTTGCTCGGTTACAATAAAATATAAAACATACACATGAGACATTTACTATTACCATATTTTCTAACACGCCCCCTTAAATGGCTCATAGTTATTAATACAATCATAAGTATTATTACTTAAGTCACTGAACATAAAACAAAACACAAAAATATATATATGTAGCGTTACATAACATTTAAATCAGTCACAAATTTCTTATGTTTAGTAGCCCCAAGTGGCTTTGTCAATACATCTGCACACATAGTTTCAGTAGGCATATATTTAACTGTTATCAATTTATTTGATATTAAGTCTTTTACATAGTGATAACGAATATCTATATGCTTCGTCCTTTTATGACTATACTCCTTACATTCCAAAAGCTTGTGTGCGCTTTGATTGTCATTAAACAGTGTAACATTAATGTCATTACAATTTCCAAGAATGTCAATCATGAAATTTTTCATAAAACATATATCTTTACAAGTGTCACTAATTGCTATATACTCTGCCTCAGTGCTCGAGAGCGCTACGCAACGTTGCTTCCGAGACTCCCAATTTATGGTGTGGTCACCTAATTTTATTACAAAGCCTGTGTATGACTTCCTGTCTACAATATTATTTCCCCAGTCAGCATCTGCAAACGCATTAATATGCATGTCTTTACTGTTTTGAAAACATAAACAATAGTCTATAGTTCCTGATAAGTAACGCAGTACACGTTTGGCTGCTAACCAGTGATTTTTGTCAAAACAATTAGAAAATTGTCCTAATTGACTACAGGTATGGGCTATATCCGGCCTAGTACATACAGCTATATACATCAAGCTACCTAAAAGCTCTTTGTAGTTATATACATCATCCTGTAAACTTTCAGTTTCACATTTACATAATTTAGAATTTAATACCATAGGTGTTGACACAGGTTTACAGTTTTGCATGCCGAAACGTAAAAGCAACTTCTTTATATATTCACATTGGTCTAGTTTCAAAACTCTATTTGCTCTATCTCTTGTAACACGCATACCAAGACAGCTAGTCAATGGGCCTAAGTGCTTAATTTTGAAATTACTTTCTAATAAGGTAAGTAAATCCTTAATATTTTTACTATCTTTCGAATAAAATAAGTAAAAATCATCGACATACAATGCTATTATTATCATGTCATTTTCAGATTTCTTTGTGTAAACACAGGGTTCACATTTTGATTGTTTATAACCATTTTCAGTTAATAGTTCATGAACTCTATCATTCCAAATTCTACTAGCCTGTTTAAGGCCATAAATACCTTTTTGTAATAAACAAACTTTATCACCAGAACTAAAGCCTGGAGGAGGCTCCATAAATATTTTCTCTCTAAGCTTACCATTTAAAAACGCTGTGTTTACGTCAATGTGGTCGATATTTAAATCGAGCTTTGTAGCTAAAGAAAATAATAATCGCATTGTAGAGTGTCTGACAACTGGGGAAAATGTGTCATTGAAATCTACCCCTGGAACTTGGGTAAAACCCCTGGCAACAAGCCTAGCTTTAAATTTATCAAATTTACCTGATGTGTCATATTTAGTTTTAAAAACCCATTTGGATTTTATGACATTTTCGCTAGGTGGTCTGTCAACCAGTTTCCATACATCATTATCCATCAGAGAGTCATACTCACATTGCATAGCAGCCCTCCATTGTTCAGCCTGAGGACCAGACATAGCTTGGTCATAAGTAGTTGGCTCTACAATAATATTCTCCTGTGTTAATAGACCATAATCAATCTCGTAGTCAGCATACCTCATAGGCGGCTTCGACCGAGTACTACGTACGGGACGAGAAGCAGAACAAGGCGGCAGATCAGAGGCACTCTCTCCTGGCGCTGTCGTCACTCCAGATTCCGAAGAAACATTTTCCATAAATGCATTCGTAATCGGCGACTCAGCAAAGCTCGCATCATTCTCACTGCCCGTATTGTAGACTTCCTCCTCTTCTAGAGAGCCTGAAACCGACAAAGGCACAGAATTAGAACTGAGATCACAATTATGTTCGTCATCAGATACAGAGTGTTCAAAATTAGATTCCAAATTAATATCATTATTCACATTATTAACATTCATTTCATTAATTTTATTATTAGATTTCAATAAAATATCACAGTTATTGTTGCATGTCATGTCATATGAAATAAAATCATTATTATTGGAGCCAATATTTGGATTATTATTATTACTGCTAAAACGTTCCTCCAGAAAGGCCACATTCCTGGAAGTTATAACCCTTTTGGGGTCATGGGGGTCACTCAATCTAAAACCTTTTGAAGTCGTGCTATAGCCAACGAAAATATATTTCTGGCTCTTGGCATCAAGCTTGCGACGTTTCTGATCTGGAAGTAGGGAGTATGCTATACAGCCAAAAGTATGAAGGTGGCTGAGATCAGGCTTACGACCGGACCACTTCTCCTCAGGTGTCATGTCTCCTAAAGCTGATGTTGGACTCCTGTTTTTGAGATAAATCGCAGTCATAATTGCCTCGCCCCAATATCTTTTATCTAAATTGGCTCCCTGGAGCATACACCTAACCTTCTCAAACAAAATCCTATTAAGTCGCTCAGCTACGCCATTTTGCTGCGAACAATAGGCCACACTCGTTTGGTGAATAATTCCCTCACTTTTGAGGTACTCACAAAACTTCTGATTGCAATATTCCCCCCCATTATCACTGCGTAAAATTTTGATAGGTAAACCCAACTGTTTCTCTACTACACTTTTAAAATTAATAAATGATGGCATTACCTCAGATTTATTCTTGATCAGGTATCCGAATGACTTCCTTGTGAAGTCGTCGGTGAACGTGACGATGTACTTCGCCCCACCAAAGCTTGCCTCCTGTATTGGCCCGCAGACGTCTGAGTGCACCAGCTCGAGAGGACTCTCAGCACGATGCGCCTGGCCCGATGGGTAGGGCTTCGCTGACATTTTTCCCTCAAGGCAGGCAGTGCAGTTCTTCAAGGCTTGACTATTCTTATCATCCTGAAAGCACATACCTGTGGCAGCTCCGTCTCGTAACCTATACAAACCCTTGGTGTTCAGGTGTCCAAGTCTCCTATGCCAGACATCAATGGGAACTGAGGCAGCAACATTAGCACTCTGTGACTCCTGTCTATTACACAGGGGCATAGAAGAGTGCACTTCTGGCGAAGATACCATACCTTCCATTCCTAACATACATACCTCACTGTCAAGTTTGAAAATGCCATTATTATTAGAAGCAGTAGCAATAGGGTTGCCAGAAATTTTACATCTATCATAAATGTTGCATCTATCCTTTGTGAAAGTTACTACAAAACCTTTTTGGGTCATGCTACTTACAGATAAGAGATTGGTAGATAGTTGAGGAACACAAGAAACATTTTCAATTTTTCTTACCATAGATCCTATTTTCATATTAACATCACCAACTCCAGTTATATTTAACTTATCATTATTAGCAATAGTAACACTCTGGTTCAAATTATTGTCCTTAAAGTTCGTAAGAGCACTTTTGTCATTGCACATGTGTGTAGAACAGCCGGAGTCCACATACCAGTCCTTAGAGTTGCCTGCGAAGAATGCTGTGGCCGTTGCAGTGAAGGCCCTGGTGTCAGGCTTCTCCTTCTTCTGCATCTTCTTCCACCGAAAGCATTTCGATTTGACATGACCAGGTTTTTTACAAAAATTGCAGATGACTTTTGGTTTCTGAATGCTGAATGCAGTCGCTGAATTGCTGCCGTGGTTGGTGCTATCTGTGCTATTTCTTCGAAACTCCTCCTGTAGTAACCGTGTTCTTACAAGTTCACTAGACAACGTGTTCGTGATACAAACAGTCTCCAGGTTAGAAACAAGCGCCTCATAGTCTTGACTAAGTCCACTGAGCAAGATTTCTGCGACCTCACAGTCATCTATGACTTTTCCAATGTCTGCCAACTGTTGCACGAGGTTCATAACGTGCTGAATGTATTCTGTCATCGAAGAAAAATTTGACAGGTCGGCATGATGCAATTTTCGCAATAACAGGACCCTCCTGTATAGTCCGCGGTCTTCAAAAATTTTGGCAAGGCAATCCCAGGCTTGCTTACTTGATTTAGCGTCTCTCACGTACTGATGACATGTTGATTGCACTGAAAGGCAGATGCGGGCCAGCGCACGGGCATCGCGCGCAGCGCACTTCTCATCGCCAGTGACAAAACTCCATAACCCCTCTAGGGTGAGCAACATTTTCATAGAAAATTTCCAGGAATTGTAATTAGAGGCGGGCTTAACTTAAAAGGGCGAGGAGAACGGCTTGAGGGATCAAGCCGTTCGATATGTATTCCCCCGCCGAGCATGGGCGCATGGTCCGAATGTGCACGAGATTGCGCGTGGGGCTGCGCCTCGTGCGCGCGGGCCGCGCTGCCATCGCCGGCGCCGGGTTGATTTCCGTTTGTCATGGTGTATTTCTTATTCTATCGTACCTTATAACAATTCTGAAGATCTGGGCTCTGGGCTCATAACCTGTTAAAATGAGTGACAGGCGCTAGTGTGAAAATGGAGCTTCTTCGTAAGGTTTCTTGAAAATAATTACACCATGATGTAGGCAGATAATCTCAACGTATATTCATCAAAATATAGAATATTATCTACACTGATTATTTACATAATTAATAGATACAATTCAGTAGTATCCGAGAGAACGGCCATAGTCGGGGAACCGATTTTAAGCAAGTGACAATGACAGTTGAAACCGGTGTTGCTCGGTTACAATAAAATATAAAACATACACATGAGACATTTACTATTACCATATTTTCTAACAGTTTGATGATTCTCAAAAGTGTTAAGTACAAACACTTTTGAGAATCATCAGCTGGGTTTTTTTTGTTAAATCTGATGATAATTATCTAAATTATTTGAAAAAATATTTGTCCTACAAAATGTATGGTTTGATCAAAGAGTCCCCTTCCTTCCTTCCAATATGTATCGATAACGAAGTCATTAAAAATGATTACTTACTAACTGGGTTTTGGGGATTGGATATTTTCTATTAGACCCACTCTTTACAAGTTGCCTACAAGATTCTAAAAATTATATTAAGTGTTTGGCACTTACTCCACGCACCATCAATACTCCTGTACATCATAAACAACAGGCTAATACACTTTCTGGAGCCACAAATTCCAGAAGAGCAAGCAGGTTTTGTTAAAGGCAAAGACACGCGGGAACAAATCCTGAACGTTCGCCAAATTATAGAGAAAAGTCGGGAATTTAACAGCCCTGTATTGATATGTTTCATAGATTATACCAAAGCATTTGATTGCGTGGAGTGGGGCAAGCTGTGGGGGGTTCTTAAAGACATGGGAACGCCTCAACATCTTATTGACATAGTCCGATGCCTCTACCTACACATCAACAACCGCTCTTTCGCCAAAATAGACACCGACTGTTCAAATGCGTTAGGCAGGGATGCATCCTCTCACCTCTGCTCTTCAATATGTACGAAGAGTAATATCATTCAAGACTCTTTAGGGCTGGGACAAGGGGTTTACTGTTGGTGGAAAGTGGATTTCCAATCTGAGGTACACTGATGACACCGTTCTCCTTGCTACAACATTTGGCAACATGAAAGAGATACGGCACAGATTGGAAGTGGAAAGTGGCAAAGTAGGGTTTGCAATAAATAGGCAGAAAACCAAGCTTATGGTGGTACATCGTGCGGGTAACCTATCGGGCGCCTATAACATCTAAGGCATCTATACTGTGGACAGCTTCGATTAACTGGGCTCCAATATAAGTAATGAAGGTAGCTGCGTCACAGAAATAAAACGGCGGATAGCCATGGCTAAAGATGCTATATTACGCCCCCGGAACATCTGGGAAAAACGTGGTATAAGTTTTAAAACGAAGGCCCGTTTGGTCAGAGCACTAGTTTTGCTGATTTTCCTCCATAGAGTTAATAATAATAATATTTATTTATTTTCAGGCTACTTTGGCCCATAGATAAATACCTTACAGACTAACATACATACGATATAATTGACAGCTTGTGTTAGTAAACAAAACCTTAAAACTATATTAGTATCACTACAGTTGCACTACGTCACTGTGCGATCATGTGGCACTTGCCCGCGGAAGCGTCGAAACACCACCCCCTGCGGCCATAAGTCCTCTTCCAAGACGAGGTGCAGGTAGCATGTCGGTACTCGCACCACAAACGCCTTAAAGTTGACGTTGCGGCGCGACTCGAGCAGCTGCACTCTCGCCACGTACTTGATCTTCTGGCGCACGTACTCCACGATGTCCTCCGTCGTAGTGGTGTAATGTAGACGGGAGAGGTACAAAAGAGTGTTCGGCTTTGCGGCACGAATATGCACATTGGGCTCCGATGGAGCCGTGCCGCAGCGGTTCTTGATGGTTCGCTGACGGCGCTTCCTCCTCAACACCGTCACGAAACCATCATCAGCCTGGATCGGTTCCTTTTCAGGCACAGGCTTCTCGGAAGGAGCATTTTTCCCCACAAGTTAAGACATGGACAATCCAAACAAGAGTAAGACAGAGGATAGACGCATTCGAAATGTGGTGTTTTAGGCGGATTCTCCGAATTCCATGGACGGCCAAACGCACAAATGTGTCTATCCTTTACCAACTCGATATCAAGACTCGATTGTCAACAGTTTGCCTACAGCGTATTTTGTCTTATTTCGGCCACATAATGCAAAGAGGAGATAGCAGCCTTGAAAAGCTGGTCATTGTTGGCAATACCGAAGGCAAGCGACCGCGAGGCCGGTCGCCATTTTACAAATTTGGAAGTGTCTGTCTTCCAAACGATTGGCTTTGAGAAAAAATTGTTTGTGGAACCTCAATGTCATTTTTAAAGACCTGTCTAATGTCTATAGACACCCCACACGTAGGTATAGGTTTGATGAAAAAAAAAATATAGTTTCAGTTCCATGTATGGGGCGACCCCCTAAATCCTTTTTTTTTTTTTGTATAAAAATCGTAAAGCGGTTCACAGAATACTTGTAGAGTTTCAACTGTGTAGTCTCAATAGTTTCCGAATGAAGTGGCTGTGACATACGGGTGGACAGACGGACAAACAGACATGACGAATATATAAGGGTTCCGTTTTTTGCCATTCGGCTACGGACCCCTGGTTTGTAGTAATTTTTGATGAGCTCGTTATCAATACATGTTGAATTTAGATAATGATCATCAGATAAAAATAAAATAGTTAGTAATAGATTTTTGAAAATCATCAAATAAATAATTATAATAATATATAATCAATATATATTTTATCCCTGCTGCCCCTATTACCTACCACAATCGAGAGTTTTCGTATAGGGTAATGTTGGCTCACGGAAAATTAGCTTGATAGTAATCAAGTGAAAAAATGTACCGTGGATCCTGGACTAACATTGTGACGCGGTCAATAATAATTTATAGATGAACGGATAGCTGTCAGTGGGGCGCAAAGTGACATACGTCCGTCTAGCACCGCGCCTAAGCGCTCACTGTCGGATTGCATATGTAAGAAAGAGAGCGCGATGACGCAACGCTCGAACTTCTTACAAACCATATAATGATTAATTATAAAATAATAATTTATTAAATAATCAAAAATTAAAAACAACCAAATTTTGTATTTAAATATGATACGTTATTGTTATAAATTTTACCAACGTACGTTCATCAGTAATACAGATATTTTTGTTGGAAGATCATTTTAAGAGGTTAGTTTACCATTTTTTTGTATCGAGAAAACTTTTCAAAAACGTGTTTTGAAAACAACGAAATTATCAGAAATATGTTCAAGATTAACATATATTTTTTCCGCCGTGTCAAACTGTATAGATTTGGCTAAAAAATTGTTCAATACAAGCCTATTTGGCTCTTGTCAGCGCCTTAAACTCAGTTTCCTGGTCCACCTCAGCAATTCAACTTGGTAATTTCATCATCTCACAAATTGATCCTAACTGTTACGCTTTACAGTTCCAAATGCTTATGCAATAGAAATGGATATTTCATTACCAATCTATTTCAATTGGTGCTGTGCTGTGTGTGCAATTCATTTATTTCTTACCTTGGCCGCTGTGAAGGCCGTTGGTTTGTGAGTAATCAGGTCTGGGTCTCTGGTCTTACAATTCTTGGTGAAAGAATTTGGGCTATGGAGAGTTTGTCTTTTAGTTAGGACATCTGAAAAATTTCAGTAAAGAGCAGAAGTTATTTTTTAGCGGGATGTTGGGAGAGAAGGTTGTGGCTAATCAATAAGTCGCTCGGATTAATCTTCGTATGACCCGGTAGTATCAGGGTACCCAGTAGGGCATGAATATCGGAATCTCGGAATCTCGTAATATCGGAATCTCGGAGCGAAATTTACGATATTACAATTCCGATATTGGATCACTCAATATCGGAATTGCAATATCGGACATATTTTTCTATATTTTGAGTTTTAAACTGAACCTGTATTTTAGATCCATGTGTAGCGCCGAGCGCGACAGCGCACTACCGTATCCCGGTTGCCAGTTCACTAATGATGCGATAGGAGAGCAATATAAGTCACGAGTGACATTGAAATATCAAAAAACAATTTAATCACTAGAGTCAAGGGTGTAAATGCCACAATTTTCATCAAAACATCTAGGGAGTTTAAGTCATAGAATCTCGTTGTTTCTAATTGTTATGGTCGCTTTCAATATAATTTAAGTCATTGATTTTATCATGAATTTGGTGATTCCTCACTAATCAATATAGGGAGAGAACTTGTTATATAAATTAAAGAATAACACTGCATTTAGTGGTACAGTAGGTACTTACTACGATCTACAATTATGTGTTTGAAGAATCATGAAAGTATGTTTAAGCAGTTAGGACAGAGTATAATATAAATACATAAAACACTATTACAGTCGGCAAAAATGTAGCCTACCTCTGTCATGAGTTGGTGACAGACGATGACTTTCTAATAATCTGATAAGGCTGATGATCATCATCATCATTTCAGCCAAAAGACGTCCACTGCTGAACATAGGCCTCCCCAGGCGTCGCCACATTGACCGGTCCCGTGCGTCTCTCATCCAGCGGGTTCCTGCAACCTTGACCAGGTCATCGGTCCACCTAGTGGGAGGCCTTCCAACGCAACGTCTTCCGGTTCGCGGTCGCCATTCCAGAACTTTTCGGCCCCATCGGCCATCCGTTCTGCGAGCAATGTGCCCTGCCCATTGCCACTTAAGTCTGGCGATTCTTCGGGCTACGTCGGTAACCTTGGTTCTCATGCGGATGTCCTCATTTCTGATTCGATCACGCAAGGAAACTCCGAGCATAGCCCTCTCCATTGCCCTTTGGGTGACTTTGAGCTTTCTGATGAGGCCCATTGTGAGCGACCACGTTTCGGTCCCGTATGTAATCACTGGCAACACACACTGGTCATAGACTTTCGTCTTGAGACACTGGGGTAAGTTGGACGAGAAGATACCGCGCAACTTCCCGAACGCTGCCCAGCCGAGTCGGATTCGACGATTGACATCTTTCTCGAAGTTAGATCTACCCAACTGGACCGTTTGTCCCAGGTAGACATAATCGTCCACAACTTCGAGCGTAGAGTCTCCGATCTTGATAGGAGTGGGTGTTACATGACCATTCAACATAACCTTGGTTTTGTCCATGTTCATTTTAAGACCCACTCTTTCGGAAGCTCTACTGAGGTCATCGAGCATTGCACTGAGGTCTTCCATGGTCTCAGCCATGACCACTATATCGTCGGCAAACCGAAGGTGAGTGATGTACTCGCCGTTGACGTTGATGCCAACGTCAACGTCAGGCTGATGATGATCAGCCTATAATGTTCCCACTGCAGGGACTCAACCCTCTTCTTTAGGAGAGGGATGGACTATAATCCACCGCACGCGGGCCTAGTGGGGGTTGGCAGATGTCACATGTCTTCGAATTTTTTGGTTCTAAGACATGCCGGTGTCCTTACGTTGTTTTCCATAACCGTTTTGAGAGCAGCAGTGATTATATAAATTACACAAAGCAATGCGCCTGCCTGGGATCAAACCCAAGACTAACTGTTCGTAAGTCGGGGCTGCCCCACCACTGGGCCATCATTTCAGCCAACTCGGCCATCGCTGCTGTTAATAATGCTTTAATGATATTCCTTCTTTTTATCAAAGAATCCAAGTTTTTTGTTTCGTATTATTCTTTTTTCAAAACTAAACCTAAATAAATTATTGCTAATACACATTATTATGAAGATACTCGGGTGGTTTTTATGTTAATTAGATTCAAGGCAAAACGCATTGAAACTTTTCTATAACACTATGGTGATACGGTAATTTTTAAATGTTGTGTGACACGATATACAGATTTGTATGTAGGATGACGTTGCGGTACCGCTCCGGCGCCGTACCGCACCGTTAACGCATTGAGTGGCCTCACTGTTGTCCTATTGTCATTATTTTTTACAAGAAATCGTTTATAAAAAGTATATAGAAATCGAAATAGTACCTATTATAAAACTTTAACATTCAAAATAAAGTAATTTCAGTCTAAAAATGGCATTTACGACCTTTCTACGCCGAAGTAGCGCTATTTGATTTAATAAGTAAATAAATATTTTAAAACAACCAAAAATATATTATTCAAAAATGTTTTTTATTGCACTCAATCCAACCTCATACCGAATTTGTGCAATTTATAAATAAAATGTGCAATTTCAAATTAAATAACGTAATTCCGATATTAATATCGGAATTCCGATATTGAGATCTAATATCGAAACTCAGTATCGGAATTGAAAATCTTCCGATATTACATGCCCTAGTACCCAGTAAGTTACTGGGTTGTGGAGGTTAGATAGGCAGTCGTTCCATGTATGTGTGTGGGTTTGTGGTATTCGGCAAACATAACAGTCAAAAAAGTTCAGGCGTACCTAAGCTATTATCAAAAAATATTGGAACAGAATCGCTTACGGTAAATGATTGTTTTGTGAGTTTCTTTTACGTCATTATTGATGAATAATTCATATACCAACCGAAATATATCTTTCCTTAATTACCTATGTATTTTAATAAAAATAACTACGATGCCTTTAACTTTAATCTACCCCAACCTAATTGATGTTTTGGAGTGCACGAAATTAATGATGAAAGGAAAACCACAGCGTATTTTCATGCGTTTGAGGCGTATACTTAAATACTTACTTAGGGTATACCTATATACCTAAAAACTTGGCCAAAATTATTCATTATAGTTCTCATATTCATATTGTTTAGGTAGTTATTTTCTCTTAGGATGAATGTGAGGCAGCTTGAGACAGGTCTATGTCTAGCCGTGGTCTGTGGATTGTCATGTAGTGTTGTCCCTGTCCTTATCCGAATTTATTTGGGGTCGGGCGGCGCAGCATGTCTTCTTTTTCGATGCTTTGAACTAAGTATTACTTGTCATTTCAGCAGTCACCTTTTTTCTAACCATATCATTCTTCATGCAGTCCATCCATAGTTTCTTTGGTCTTGCTCAAAACTATACCTATCATATAAATTCTTTTGACTGTCTATGATAAAGTTTAAAAATAAAATTACTGTTGGCTTTGGTTAATCGACTGCATCGAGTAGTAGTTTTCAATAAAATATTATGGTCCTACTTCCTATCCGCGACCCAGTGACCCAACACTCCATGCTATCGATTGAAGAGGCTAGCCAAACTGGCTGCGGTAATTTGGAAGCAGCAGAGCCTACGTTCAGTAAATAATATATTATGCAATGAGGTTCCGTAGTAGTTCCGTGGTCCGTCTTATGTACGCACTCACTTATGTCGTAGCACTTAGCAGGGTCGCAGTCTCCGAAACCCATTTTCTGACTTCATTTACACAGATTGATAAACTTCCAAACGATTATAGTCGACGCTTCTCGTGACCTGACAGGCTTTTGCCTTGACCAGAGGCAACGCGTTGTTATACAACGTGACATCGCCGCCACTGACAGTCTCTTGGGCACATTACCACTTGGTCATAGCGTTTAGTAGAAGCCAGAAAGATGTGGTGAGACGATCTAGACCCGTAGTGCGAGTGCTGTTTCGAGGAAGCAACGCAAAATAGCTCTTTGAAGGAGGGAGGCCATTCCCCAGCTGTGAGACAGTCCAGACTACTAAAAAAAAAAAAAAATATGTAGCTTACTCTACTTAATAAAGTAAATATTTTCGCCAAAACAAGATTTAAGCAGGAAGTAAAGACATAAGCTGCATCTTTTTAAAATCTCTTACAAAATATTTCCTTCCTTTACTTCATTGAACCTGAGATCAAGGACCATTTAAAGTGAAAGTATTTATTATCATGACTGATAGTAGAAGAAGGTCAATTAACGGCTTTATCAGACTACAAGGCCGTCTCGGCAATATATCTGTCATTAAGAAAAAATACAAATTAAAAGAACTGCTGAACCAACTGATATTGTCTAGCTACATAGATAGGTTTGAATAAAACAAAATTGAACTGTGTATGGCCATAGGTTGTGAGTTGTGCCCACGTTGTGCCCGTCGGGGCTGCGGATTATCGAAAGAGATAACGCGGCCTCGGCACAAGGACGAAGAAGGAACATTGGTGGTTTTAGTCAGTAGAAGTCTGACACTACCTTCCATTCTGCCCAAGAGCGGGGGGGGGGGGGGGGGCTTTATTTGATGAACCCACCATAACAAAAAAGGTTGTGACTTGTTTGGAAAAACGTATGCTAGCTCCTGCCATGACCGTATGCAAACATTGCAGTATTATTATTTTCCATCCATCACTAACTTTAGAGGAGGAAATTATCATAAGATACCCGGACATTCTGAAATGGTCAAAAACCGTGAGCAGATCAGAGTAATCAGAGTAGAAAATGGAAATATGAGAGGATGCATTTTAATTTACAAATGCCTCTAGGTTATAGTAGTTTATCTACCCAAATATCATAAACCCTCTCTAATGCGTTCAAAAACCATAGGCAATGACCAGCATTACCAACCAGCAGAAATTAACAGAACTGTAATGAGCTCATAACCTACTGAAAACAGTAGGTTATGGAGTTTAAATTTGGAACAGGTGTCAAATTCAAGTGAGTGTGCTATTCTAGTATCTACATTAAAACAGATACCTATCGATACGAAACCCCAATTCAGTATGATTTTAATTATAAATCTCACGACATTTTGATCTCGAGTGACACAAGAATAGTGACTTTGTTCGTTTGCCTATGATTAAAAAAAAATGACAGATATCCGAAACGCCGCCATTTCGAGCTGTCATTTGTTCGTTAGCTTTTTATTCCCTTTCATTGAGTAGACAAATTTTCTGATAAGTTATTTATTTCTGTCGAAAATGAGTGATAGTGCCTCAGAAATTAACATGAACACTCCGCCAGATATCGTAAATGCAGCGACGAATGCAACTAATAACCTGTTTATTTTTTATTGCATTACACTGGTAACAATGCTGGTCATTTCCCTATGGTTCCTGAGCCCATCATAGAGCCCTTATGATATTCGGGTAGATAAATTAGTGTATGCAACTATACATAATTAGGCATTACAACACTCGTGTGATGCTATTAAGAAACTCGCCTTCGGCTCGTTTCTTAAACCCACACTTGTGTTGTAATGCCCTTCATTATGCACAGTCGCATAAACTACTATTATGCGACTGTGCATAATGAAGGGCATTACAACACAAGTGTGGGTTTAAGAAACGAGCCGAAGGCGAGTTTCTTAATAGCATCACACGAGTGTTGTAATGCCTAATTATGTATAGTTGCATACACTAATTTATCTACCCGAATATCATAAGGGCTCTATGATGGGCTCAGGAACCATAGGGAAATGACCAGCATTGTTACCAGTGTAATGCAATAAAAAATAAACAGGTTATTAGTTGCATTCGTCGCTGCATTTACGATATCTGGCGGAGTGTTCATGTTAATTTCTGAGGCACATCACTCATTTTCGACAGAAATAAATAACTTATCAGAAAATTTGTCTACTCAATGAAAGGGAATAAAAAGCTAACGAACAAATGACAGCTCGAAATGGCGGCGTTTCGGATATCTGTCATTTTTTTTTAATCATAGGCAAACGAACAAAGTCACTATTCTTGTGTCACTCGAGATCAAAATGTCGTGAGATTTATAATTAAAATCATACTGAATTGGGGTTTCGTATCGATAGGTATCTGTTTTAATGTAGATACTAGAATAGCACACTCACTTGAATTTGACACCTGTTCCAAATTTAAACTCCATAACCTACTGTTTTCAGTAGGTTATGAGCTCATTACAGTTCTGTTAATTTCTGCTGGTTGGTAATGCTGGTCATTGCCTATGGTTTTTGAACGCATTAGAGAGGGTTTATGATATTTGGGTAGATAAATACATTTAAGGGCCGAATTAGGTATGTTTTTTACATAACTTTCAGCTTACGACACGTTGTTACCGCGTTTCAAAGCAGGGTTAAATAAAAGTCGAGGTAACAGAGCGTAAAACCGCCGATGGACATCTTTACGTTATCGTTTTAACATTCATTCACGTGATTCACATTCATTGAACAATTAGACACGGCTAATGCAAGCTACAGTGACGGAAAAGTCCTTTTCGTACCAAAAACTTTTTGATTTACGGACCAAAGCTTGAAAAGCTTCGGGATCTGCTCTTTTGTTTGTTCAATGCCACAGACAGAGGCATATCTTTTCAGTTTATTTCGGTTTTTCGTGCTCAGCCTAGATGTGCGTGCTTTCATTTTTCTCCCCTACTCTCTGTTACTTTTTTCCGCAGAGGCCTTATTGCGGGTTCAAGTTGGCCGCTGTACCTACACCCATTCTGCCCAAAATCAATATATCAGTTTCAGGCAAATTGTCATAAACACATCCCACACATAGGGTGTGATGTGGCGTGTGCTGAGCCCCGTGGCCGTTTCTTCTGTGCCTTCCAAAGCTTAAAAGAGGAAAACGACAGAGTTATCTTCATTGATGCACGAAAAGAAGAGACACAGAAACTGACTAACACCCAGTCGGCCAGTCACCTTGATTGAGTCTAAGAAAGTGAAACATTTAAAAAGAGATTTCTTCTCGTGTTCTCTGTGGTTTCCCTCTTTTAAGCCCACTTTACTCTAATACTCATTGGACCTATGTTATCTTTCACTCTAATAAAGATTATTTCACATCACGAAAACGCCTTTCACGAACTCTCAGCTCCACATTTTCCGATAATCGTCGACAAGGGTCGTTTGGCAATAGTACGGGCTTATGACGTCAATGCCCCTATCTCTACGTAGTATAAAAGGTACCTATGTGTACTTTGGCGGCGTCTCCAAGACCTGTGACCTGATTCAAGGACAAACATAGCAGGGGAGTTTATTAGGATAGACCAGAATGTACACACGTAATCATTTTTATGATATTTGCAATTTGGTTGTCTGGTAAAACAGCGGGAGGTTTTTTTTATGGATGGTCAATTCGGGATCATTGTATTAACGTTATGTTAACGTTCAATTAATCATTCTCATTACCCTACCCTTATGTCATCAATCATTGTCGACGTAATACGACCTTTTTATCCATAAGCCTCTATTAATGGTCACCTCAGTGTCCACGGTCTTTGTATCCATTTAATCATCCTAGCTCAAACCTTGAAGGTAATAGGCGAGAATTATGTGAAAGGATTTTCAGTACTTATTTAATTTAGTTGATGAAATTAATGTTCTTGTAAATTTTTGTTATCGAAGTACCTACTTCATTAACATCACCATTGGTGACTTTTTTCAACCCATCGCTGAGTACCTGTACCTTTACCTATAAACCTTCTTTTCTGTTATGCTGTTCAAGTTTGCACGAATCTCAACCAGGTGTTATTACTTAGGTAGTCTCAAATCGGGAAATTCGAAATAAAATCCTCAATAAAAAAAAGATAATTATTATGAAGTACTTAGTTAATAGTTGAATGCCATTCGAAACAGATTAGTTATTAAGCGGGAACTACTAACGTAACTGAATTAGGCAGGAAGCCTCATCAGTGCACTTATGAATTGAATCCACGGTTTCCGCTGTGTCAAATCTCTTGTGCTGTGTTTTTTGTTGTAGTATTTCTATGAACGGATTTTGCTTGAAACATTCTGAGCTGAAAATCAGTTACTTAGGTTGTTTAATATTTTCTTAGCTAAATCTTCAGCTTTTTGTATTTTACACTAGTGACCCACCCCCGGCTTCGCACGGGTGCAAACAATATATTAATAAACCTTCCTCTTGAATCACTATCTATTAAAACACCCGCATCAAAATCCGTAGCGTAGTTTTATTTTTTATACATAGGGACAGGCAGCGGGACTGCGGGAAGTGACTTGTTTTATACCATGTAGTGATGATGTTACGCAGAGCTAGATTTCGGCGGAATTAAAACGAAATATTGTTTTTTTTTATTATCCTGAAGCCTGGACAAAGCAAGTCTTATATAATACAATACACCTTATCGTACACCCGAATTATTATTTCACAGAAAATGTAAAACTTAAAATTCGCTACAAAAACCTCCCCTATGTTAACCCCTACTGGCCAGTATTCAAAGCTGACGCAATGGGGACTATATTCCACGTCCCCTATATCCAGTGCTGTAAGGGCTCCAGCCCTTTTGATGGATCTAGGCCAAGGGCGACTACTTTGGCAGATGTGGCATTGTTAATGAGATGACAAACATAGGGGGAAACTGCGATAGACATAGGGCAAAGATTTAAACTTTATTTTGTGGAAGCTGGACTGTGGGAAAGAGAAAGAAAGAGACGTCCGAGAGAAGGAGTGTTTTGAGCTTCTAAAACGGCCGTAATGAACCTAACTTATCTTGCAGACTTTCATAAAATCGATTACCTAGTAAACATGAAAATTGGAAAGCTAAAATTCATTTCCAATTTCCATTCGTCATCTATCATCGTCTGTAACTCGTCAACAAAAACTTGCATACATAATTCCATTAGAATATGTTTAAGTTTATAGGCAGCTAATCCAATCACTTACCTACTGACGTGAGAAAATGTAGTTTTAATCACCACGTTCATTATTTTTTATATCTGATCTAATTTTTAGTCAGTAGCTCTTAATTAGTAGTTATATGCTTAACAAGGTTGTTTAATTGTTAACTTAGTGTGTTTCGGCAATAACCTCGTTTGCTGAAATCGATACTTGCCGGTGATTTAGCAACGCATTCATCAAAGATATTTTTATTCATCCTGTTCAATTCTTCTTCAAATATTTTATCTATATATCAGTATCTAACGTCATTCATTTAAATTATGCTGAGATATTTTTGGAAATGTTCTCCTAAAAACTAGTTTTGAACCTAGTCTTCTTTACCTAGTCGTCGTCTTTATTTATCTTGTGGTTATTGCATAACCTCGTGATTTGGCTGAGAAGAAGTGGCGTTACTATCTCCCAAGGTTGTGGTCCTTTCTCCATTTTCTGACAAAAACAATTTTGTTCCCTTACGATTGCGCTAAATTTGGATTTAGTACGATAAAGACCCACGGCGCGAAATCATCATCATCATCAGCCTATAATGTTCCCACTGCAGGGACCATGGAAAATGGAAATGGTTAACTTTAACTTAAGTTAAAATAAGGAAGCATTTCAGAGAATTTTGGAGTCTGACTACTCCAATACACTGCAAAATCGTTCAGCAAGCAAAAAATCCATAAGCCTATCAAATAGTCACCTACCGACACTGCAACTCCCCAAATAATACGCGTTAGCTTAAATAAAATGCTCATAAAATTATTCAGCGAGTAAAATGTCTTAATAGTTCAAAAATTTACATTACTTTGTATTTACAATCGAAGAAATTGATTCAATTAAATTAAACAAAGAAGCAAATATTACCTTAAACTTCTACATTACTAACGAGTTTAAAGAATTAACATTTCAGGTAGTTGTCCTTGAAATAACAAGAACGTATAGTTCGTAATATCTTAATTCCAGCAAGCGTATCTAATAAGTCAGACGAAATAAACGACCTACTTACACGCAAATTGGAATTTTAATTAATAACCCTTTTGGTTTTAAGTACTAATTTGATGATCTTGATTAATTAATTAACAGCATGTAATACTTAGGTACCTACCTACTGCATTTTGCCTGCTACAGACGAGGACAATGATATAGGTACTTAAAACATCACAATTAAAAGGAAAGTAGTCAAATTAAAATGCCATAATATCATATTAACGTACCTGAAGTCAGAAAAATCAATAATATATTATGACATTAATTGAAAAGTAAAGAAAAGAAAGCGGAAATTGATTGTAAACCAAAATAAAAACAAACGCGAAAGAAGCCAATGAAAGGATGCATAAAGGTTTTATTTGTAAACGCAGTGAATAGTATAGATACTAATTCTATCAAATTGATTATTCCTATTATTCGCTCCGAGTTCGATATTTGTTGCCCCAATTACTTGCCACTGGAACTGATGAGAGCATTCACTCTGTTCATATCAATTGAAAACCAATACGATTTATTACTGCCAATCGAATTTATTCTATCAAAATGGACATATCTATCAACGATTTGACAAATTGATTAGTCAACAGACAGGTGCTCTAGCAGTGCTTGTCTACTTCTAGGTTTCGTATTTAATTTCTGTCCCATTACACACACTCCCTTCCCTCCTTCCATTTGCCCCTCCCTATCTATTGCTATTAAAAAAGAAAGATATACATTTATATTTTGTAACAAATTACTATATGTAACAATACTACGATATAACATGGAGACGCGTCGTATGTGCCCGCGATTTTCACCATTCAGGAAGAGATTCTGAAGAAGATGAACACACAGACTACCTCATTAGAACAAAGAAGAATATTGAGATACTGTAATGCAGAAATCCATAAATGTACCACATTCATCATAAATTAGACTAGCTGCTAAAAGTAATCACAAAATCTCAGTAAATAATGAATAGAGTACTTGTCACTAACCCCGTCATGCAATCAGGAACTCCAAACTCGAACTTATCTCTGTATTGACCCCATGACCTGCGTTATCTGAAGCAGCTACAGGCGCCGATAAAGAGAGATATACGAGATACATGAGTTGTCTCTCTCGGGGTAAACATGATTCTGATTTATTTCTTTAACTGTGGTCTTGTTGTTTTAAGATTGAATGCGATAATTATTGCTGGGTGGTAGCTTTAAGATTAAAAGGGTCACAATTGGCTGATAATATTGACCCTAAACTTCTAAAGGCTAGTTTTTACTCTACTATCCTAATAGAACAAAGTTACCATAGACACTTATACTATTGATTCAGCACATTCGTTGTGTATTGTAATTATGAAACTAATTGTGCTAGACTGTATTATAAGTACTCTACTGTATCTATAAAATATGATCTCAAACTGTCAAGAATATTATCCTCAGTAATGGAAAATTCATCATCATATCCCTGCCCTTGTCCCATGTTATTTGGGGTCGACGCAACACGTTCTTTTATTCCATTCTCCTCTGTCAATCGTCACACTATCCTCCTCCTTTATTCTTCATATCATTCCTAACCGAACACAATCCATACGTCTTTTCTTGGTACTTCCTCTCCCGCTCCATCGATTAACATTTAAATTCAGATATGGAAAAGTATCACTGAATTTCAACAGTGACCCGAGACTATTAATTGTATTCCTAATATAAGAAAAACACCGCATATTACTGAAAACTTAGACGTTTTGACAAAATTCTGGAAAATCCATCCTCATGCTCAACTCAACTGTATGAATGAATGGGCATGAATGTTATCAAGAAAGCTCTACCCACCACTTCAGTATTTTGAGAAAAGTATACCATTTCATATGATTGAAGTCGATATTCGCTGAACGGTTATGGCGGAATACGTTGTTATTAAAACTCCGACCCTGTGTCCCCTGTGAAGAAAACTTTCAGAGTGCTTTAAAAGCTTCCGAGTCCCATTTGACCCAAATATGTACCAGCGTGGATGGAGTTCGACAGTTTTTATTTATGTGTCTTGTATTTTTTTGTTGATATGCTCGATATTTTTATTGCATTACACAGATGTCATCAGATAACATTACACAGTGACTCTATTTTTTGGGGGATCCTTCAAAAGAGAACCGGTCTTTGGGGAGAAGATCGGAAGTATGAGATTTTTGCCTCACTAAAACCACCCCGGTGGTCGCAAACCGCATATATGAGAGGAGGTACCGTTTCCTTTTGAAGACCTGTCCGGAGCCGTATCTTGTGCAACGCCTGTTAAAGCACATCCCAAGGGCGACTATGCAGAGATTACAAAGTACCTATAGATAAGAAAATGAAAAATAGAAGCCTTAGAATGTCGTTTAATCCAAATAAGCTGATCTAAGGCTAAAAAAAAATTATGTCATAAAAATAGAAAAGTATGGAATTTGTAATCACCATTCCAACTATCATTTCACATAAACACACACAATGTTATCAGTGCTCTCTTTGGTTTCTTTAACCTCTTACTGATGAAGTAGATTAGTAGACCGATACACTATCTAAACTACCCTTTCCTCCATTTGATATCGATTCAGACGTTACGTTGTTTTGTAACTAAGTAACAAACATACACAAACCTTCACAACAATGTAGATATATAAATAACTCCAATCAACACATAAACACTTGTTATCAAACTAAAGGTCAGTGGGTCACAAACCCGTTTCTTTTTGATCCTGTTTTCTCGACTCATTGTCTCATATACTTCTAAGTGATACCTAAAATGTTGATTAATTGCATCTAATTATGTAAATTAAGAGTTACATATGTCGCACCAATTAATTCTGACCGGTTTTTCCTACTTTTAAATTGTTCTGCCGAATTATTCACGTGATACTAGAGGAACGGGTATTTCTAGACATTTTTTACATTAAGGCTCGTATTCGATTGTTTCTGTATAACTTTAGATATATACCATATACACTTACGTGCAAAAAAATCGACCCGCCCTGTAAGTTTCGATTCGGAACGCAATTTATAAAAATTAAGATCATACAAACAAAAACTAATAATGGAATTTGAAAGTATGTGTAATAAACTTAATTTTAACATTCCCTACACTTCAATAAACGGGATGTTGTTGATGATATTGACTCGTTTACTTGGACACCCTTATTTCTCATTTTTAATAACGCATTCACAGTGACATTGCAGTGTGTTAAAAGTTATTCAATTTATTGTTTATTCAATAATTGGTTAATTTTACTGATTAAGTGACCATTTAGCTTGAGTTTAATTGTTTTTACTCTCTGTGAAAATGGATACTACTCCGTCTGAGTGCGCTCAAGTTGTAGCACTGATCCAGGCTGGATTGAATCAGCGCGTCTTGGCCAGACGTCTTCACCTAAGCCGATCAGCAGTAAGACGAGTGTACAGAAGGTTCTTAGAGACTGGCAGCTTCAAGAGACGATCAGGTTTGGGAAGAAATCGGGCTACTTCAGAACGAGATGATCGATTTATGGTGTCTACAAGTTTAAGAAATGGACATTTGACTGGCGTTCAGGTGCAACAGCAAGTTCGTAATGTTCGCGGTGTAGCTGTAAGTGAATGGAATGTACAACGGAGACTTGCAGAAAGCGGATTGCATCCCCACAAATCCGCTAATGTTCCAAAATTAACCCCCGCACATCGCCAAACGCGGCTTCAATTTGCTCGTGCTAACGTTGATTGGACACTCGAACAATGGAAGGTCGTACTGTTCTCGGATGAGTGTAAAATTAGTCTTCATGGAAATGATGGGCGCAGGAAAGTTTAGCGAAGAGAGGGAGAACGATTTGCACAGGTTTGTATTGAAGAACGAGTCGCTTTTGGAAGACGTTCGTGGACTGATTGGGGCGGAATTTCTTTGAGAGGAAAAACTAATCTTCAGTTCGTATCCGGACCTCGCCTAGGCAATCTGACTGCACAGCGATACATCCAGGAGTTGCTAGAACAACCTGTCATGCCATACGCCGGATTTATAGGCGATGGTTTCTTGTTAATGCAGAACAACGCCCGACCACATACAGCCACGATAGTTTTCCAGTACCTACGTGAGGTGGAAATTCTTGTTATGGAGTGGCCAGCAAGGAGCCCTGACCTTAATCCCATTGAACATCTATGGAATGAGCTGAAGAGAAGGCTCAGGGCCAGAAATCAGCCCCTGGAAACCCTCCAAGAACTATGGGTGGCCATTCAAGAGACGTGGGGAGGTGGTGGTGGTGGGGACCCCAAGAACTCATAAAAACATTAAAAAGGTCAATGAAAAACAGGAAGGAAGCTGCAATAAGAGCACGAGGGGGAATACAAGCTACTGACCAAACTTTTCTCGAGAAATTTAACGCTTTTATTGAGTTTTACATTCAAAATTATTCAATAGAGAATTGAGCTATTCTATCCGTTTTTGTTTTCCAGTCTGTAAAATCAATACAATAAAATGTGTTACAGTAAAAACTGGTCTATTGTAATCTTAAACTAACATTTATCAGACAGTGTGAAAAGTATTCATTAATTAATTTTAGATTTTTATTTATCGTGTTATGAACGAAAGCGTTCTGGGTGGGTCGATTTTTTTGCACGCAAGTGTATTAACTTTTAACCCTCTACAATACTCAAACGAATCGTCTCAAAGCAACCACTGCACAACTTGATCAAAGGCTTGCGAAAAAACTGTAACGCAGATGTAGTCCAAGCAAATGTCCTTGTGGGACCCCAACGATTCGTTTCTTTCACAAGCTCTCTTTGAACGTAATCGCTCCTTTGAACGCGCACAAAAGACGTCTGGGAACAGTGTACAATGATATTCACATGGACTGCTCTGATTGGGATATAACTCTTTTGAATAGTAATGTTTTATGTAGGAACTGGTTTTATTTCTTTAGTAGAAAACTGTTTTTTGCCTTTATATTTTGATTGTAAATGGCCAAATATTTACTAAACTTAGGATACACTGTCTTCCTTAATGCAATAAACTAGGAGCAGCAAAATGTGGCAATATATTTATTGATTAATAAGGGGGGGAGGTGTATAAAAAAAAGGGGGGGGGGGTGTCTGATGAGATGACGAGTAATTTAGATAAGTATGATAGAAGAAGACGTGTTACGCCGACCGAAAGGAAAAATGAATGAATAAAAATCCCTATTCTCAAGGGCAAGAGAATATGGATTTTTATTTATTCATTATTTCTTTTGCACCCATTACTGCACACTGTGTGAATTAGACTTGGAACTAAGAAAAAAACTATCACTCTTAAAATCTTTCGTAGAGCAACAAAACTCGCCAATTTAACCACTTCATACTATAAACCAAATTGTCTTTAATCGAATTAAAGAAGGAGCAACTGCAACTCGAGTGCGGAAGACACAGTTTAACACAATATCTTGTGGCTAGCCAGTTGGTCTCCTTGACGGTAGGATAGATTTTGTCAGACCAACCTTGACTTTTGCAGATGTAGATTTTAATTTCCATTTTATTGAAGAGTAGAGGACGGGTATTGCGATTATAAAATCATAATTCATTTATTTAGATTAAGACGAGAATTAGCGACCTCATTAATACGTATTATAAGGTAGTCCTCCAAGCACCTTTCACCACTTCTCAGTGTTTCAGCTGGGCAGAAAATATCGGAGCACGCTTTCCACCAACTTATTTTATGCATGTTAATTTGAACATAGATCATAAGGTGTTATTTTTTAGACACGAGCTCTTCTTTAAAGGTAGAAGAATGAAATGTTGTCAAAATTATACAATGATAAGATTCATAGTACCTACATGCGAAATCTTCACGAAATTATGAATCTACCAACAAAACTGAAAGGGGTTGAATGTACTGAACGAAATAGCAAAGTACGTAATGCATGGTCAGCACAAAAGGGATTTTCATTGCGAATAATCGGGACTTAACATTTCTGTGAACATCGCCTAACGTTAATTATACTAGGGTTTAGCGTAGGGTAGGTGTTTTATCGGGGATACGCGCCGGTATCTGGATTAACAACCTCGTTACCACTAATCAACGTTGTAGCTATAGGATGTTGAGCTATGTTCAGTTCGGATGCCTCTAATGACGTAGGGACTACAGCCCTCGCCAAACTTTGTGGCCGCCCTGAGTATAGTCGCGAGTCCGAACTTGCGCATGGTACAGTCGAGTGGGAATACGTAACCAACCAAACAATTTTCGTTTTCTAACATTTTTAATACTTATTATATTATGGCCCTGCCCCCAAGCTCTTGTGCGTCCCGCTAATACCTGATTTTGTGTTCTGCGCAATGCAAGAGCCTAGTTTCCGGACGGTCACAAAGTTTGGCGCGAGCTGTACCTCGGGAAAGCGTTTACAATTATAATAATAATAATAATATTCAACAACTATCACACAACGCCATCTAGTCCCAAGCTAAGCAGAGCTTGTGTTATGGGTACTAGACAACTGATAAACATACTTATATATTTCTAAATACATACATATCCTTACATAGTATAAAACAAAGTCGCGTCTGTTTGTTTGTTTGTTTGTTTGTTTATTTGTTTGTTTGTCTGTATGCTTAAATCTTTAAAACTACGCAACGGATTTTGATGCGGTTTTTTTTAATAGATAGAGTGATTCAAGAGGAAGGTTTTAATACCTTTTTTGCACCCGTGCGAAGCCGGGGCGGGTCACTAGTTATAGATAAATTACACCCAGACTCAGAACAAATGACAAATGATGACAAATGATTATGGTGGCAGAATATCTGTTGTATATTCAGGTATAGCCGCGCTTGCTTGTTGGTCTGTGAATGGGTGACCACTCATTACATACCGAGTTTTTTCCGTGATTCGAAAAGTACGTTAAGCTGTTGTCCCGGCTGTCATTTATAGATCATTAACAGTCCCTGTTATGATTGTGGCTCTTAAAGTCTGATAACCAGTCTTATTATTAAGAAATATCATATTACCCAGTAGTAACTGGGTTGCGGAGGTTAGATTAGCAATCGCTCCATAAAATACTGGTATTCAGCTGCATCCGGTTAGACTGGAAGACGACTCCAACGTACTTGGGGTTAAAGACTAGGCAGATGGTGACGTCTGTATACAAAGGAGTTTTGTCATCTGTGTAATCACAGTATTTTTGCCTTTCAATATCTATTACTATTTCTAACCTATCTTATATCCTAAGAGACTTAATCTTAATGACATAGGTCGGTGCGGACTATTTTCGGCACTCAAATAATTCTTGAACAGTGAATACGTAACAAATCCTATTATGTAGTATTATCCAATCAGTCCAAACGTCCTGTGTCACAGTGTCACTGAACTGAAGTTTTTACTATTTGACCAGTTTCTCTTGGCACGCGGCTAAATTGTTACGCGTAATTTAGACTGATCTACAAATCAGTGCTGATAATTTGACACTACTTGAAATCATAGTAGTAAGGGCGATTTTCGATTGTACAGCACCAACCTTTGAAAAACTCATATTCAAGAAACTTGATAGATGGTCAGGACATCTGGCTAGACGCGGAGATGGCCGATGGAGTAAAATTCTGACCGAATGGTGGCCAAGGTTGAGCGTGAGAAACCAGGGCCACCCTAAAGCGCGTTGGGTGGATGATGTCGTCAGGAGCTCGGGAAATAGATGAATGAGAGACGCACAAAACAGAGATGAGTGGGAAAAGTTCATATTCCGGGCTGAAATGATGATGATGACAGATTGTAGTAGCTTGATGTGTAGAATACTAACGCCAGTATCTCATCTCCTACGTATCTGTATCTTTAGATAGATTTCACATTTTTCTGTGCACCAAGATACACTTGACTATATTTACATAAATCAATAATAGCTTTTATATCTAAAAATAAATAAGCATAGCTGACGAGGTCAGTAGAGAACTTACCACACAGCAATTTGTATAATTCTATTAAATTAAACTTTACTGTCTCCTTGGTCTAATAATTGTCGTAAGCATTATTCCCAGCTCTGGCAGTGTGTGTATTGACACATTAGTAGCCTGAAGTTTTGATTTGTACTACATCGATAGTGATGAGCCTGAACTTCCTAATAAATGAATATTACTGTTGAGATGTGGGTGTTCTTAAACTGAACTTGGTGAATAAAGACATGTACATAATTTCTTCCAAGAAAAAAAAGAACTGAACATTCATACGAATTGATATTCTCCTCTTTTTGGAGGTCGTTTAAAAAACGGTTGATCGTCTAACTACATGTACTCATATAACATTTTTCATTTTTCCCAGGTCACCAAAAAGTAAAGAAGAATGCGAAAGCGAAGCTCTCAAATCGGATCCAGAAGGGGACATCGAAGTCAAAAGCGCCGATGGAGAAGGAGCGTTGGAGGCGAAGATGTCCCTGATGAACGGCATCACGGTTATCGTGGGCTCCATCATCGGCAGCGGCATCTTCGTGTCTCCTACCGGTGTGCTGAAGTACACTGGATCTGTTAACGCTAGTCTGTTGGTGTGGGTGGCTTCGGGAGTTTTCAGTATGGTAAGTAATTTATAATTTGAAAATATCTTTCTTTTTTAAGGAAGTAGCAACTGATACCCCTTTAGAACTCCTTCTTTTAGACTATTGCAATATAATGATTTTATTCAATTGAAGATTCTGACCTGTCTGTTGTATAGTGACTTGTGACCGCCGTACTCTTTAATTTGGTTATAATTACAACCATCGTTAAAACAGAAAAATGACAATAACATCTTTAGATGACAATACGAGTACACAGTGAACTATTTATAAGTCATTATCACTCTTCTGCCCCTATCCCAATTTCTTTGGGCTCGGCGCAGCATGTAGTCTTCTTCTCAGAAGTCTGGGAGTCACCTTCTATTCTAGCCATTGTACGATTCGCACAGTCCATCAATTGTTTCTTTGCCATCTAAATGTATAGTACCCCCAAACACCAAGCCTTTCATAAAAATTACCCATTTCGTGGTAGCATAAATCAAGTAAAATGTTGTTAAATACGTCCTCCATCGGTAAAATACGTCTTTCAGAGCAATCTAAAATTCTAAATCATCAAATAAGATTTCCTTTGTGTTCCTACTAATTAATGTTTCGTCAACAATTGCCCACGATATAATTTTAAAGAGAATATCCCAAGGGACTTGTTAGGACCTACTTAGTTTAAAACCAGAATAATAAGCCAATCTGAGGAATAGCTGCAAGAGAAATTGTTTTAAAGCTCCGAGGGACTTATTAAAAGTTGTTGTTCCATTTTAATATCTTGTTGTATTGCTATAAATATAAAGCTTAGTATATATATATAAAGCTTAGTATAAAATCCGTTCTTGAGAGTAAAATGTCTGTTTCAAAATTATTTATTACGAGACTCATATTTACCTTTGAATTATTGGTACCTTGGTACTTTTTGATTTTACCATTAGGTTTCTTGCTTATTCAGAACTAGCTGACTCGTGCCCACTTCCTTGGGCATAATTAGCCGCGCGGGTACCTACCTCTCAGATGTAAAAGGCCACGCCCCCTTCTCCCGAAGCGAGCACGAACACGAACCGAATTAAACCCGAAACCATCGCGCGCCGTCCGCTGCTTTGGTTTTTTCTCCGATTAACTTTTCAAAACGGACTACCACGTAAAAGCCCTTCTTATTTTTCAGGTTTTTATATAACCTATGACACTCAGTATTAATGTGGCTTTCTATTGGTGAAAGAATTTTCAAAATCGGTTCAGTAGATTCCGAGATTACCCCTTACAATTTAACAAATACACAAACTTTACAGTTTCTTTATAATATTAGTATAGAAGTATAGATGTAAAACAAAATGTTCTACTGGGACGTTATCATAATCGTCTGCCTTTTGTCAACTATGTTGGGGTCGGCTTCCACCAACGTTACGGTATTCATGTTACTTAGAGTAACCACCTATCTAACCTCCATAGTCCTCAACCCAGTCACTGGGTAACCCCTTGATCAGAACGGGACGGTAATAAAACGTAATAGGTATGGCTTTAATGAATCTAGTTAAACAAACTAATTTCGTCACCATAATTATGACTTATTTAAAGAGTATAAACTAATTTCGTCTATATAAATATAACATAACATCACGCCTGTAATCTTCGAAGGGTTAGGAAGAGGTGTAACCATGCGTACATTCACATTTCGCCAGTTATGCGAGCCTATTGCCATCAACCGGCCACAAATCCAGACTCCTAGGCTGCTGCAGAGAAATTCCTTATGGAAAAAGCCAATAACACTTTGCCCGACCGGAGGTCGAACCCAGGACCTCATGCTCAATATTGCTCAATAGTCGTGCTTGCGACCTCTAGACCAATGAAGCAGTCAGCAACAGCAGTATGAATTATGATTTATATCAATACTAGTGACCCGCCCCGGCTTCGCACGAGTGGAAAAAAGATATTAAAACCTTCCTCTTGAATCACTCTATCTATTAAAAAAAACCTCATCAAAATCCGTTGCGTAGTTTTAAAGATTTAAGCATACAAAGGGACATAGGGACAGAGAAAGCGACTTTGTTTTATACTATGTAGTGATAGATAATAATACTATGGACTTCTTGATGTCTTTCCATTAGATAACTTTATTTTTTACTTTTACTTAATTAAAAGAATGACCTCGGTGTCATTCTTCAGAAAGGACAGGTGCGTAGTACTCGCAACCGGCGTGCGTGTATGACCAGATGACGTAGATGACGAGGCAAAAGGACTATGGAAGGATCGTAGCAGGTGGCGTTCTGTTGTTTCTGCCTACCGCCAGGAAAAAGGCGTCATTTTGCCTTCGGTTGCCATCGAAACTGCTGGTTGGTTCGTAGTTGAGAAGAAGGAAAGAATAAACCAGTTTCGACCCAAGAATTATATTTCTTTTTTTGCTTGTGTATGTACCTAATGGAAAAAGGCTTTCACGATCCTCAATAACAATTTCGACCCACGCGCACGTGCCTTTAGGAATCCCAAAATAGCAACCCAAGAATTAATGATAATATTATAAAGTTCAGTATCCCTAGTGGACTATCGCTAATGCAGTAATGTTCTGCGGGGCATGTGATAGATAGTGCTCTGTTTATGTTTTATGTGTACGTGATTCAACTTTATAATATGGCACGTGGTGAGAGCAGTAGGTACAGTCAACAGCCACTTAGCAACAAACTACTGAATTAATTTCATTTTCGTGTTATTATTACAAGCCTAATTGTCCCACTGCAGGTCAAAGGTCAACCTTCCCTTTTACCACTATTCGCAATCTAGTACGATTTTAGGCCAATCCTTTGCGAAAGAGTTCAGCTCATCCCGCCATCTCGCATCGTGTTGTCGTTTCCTGGTTTTTGGTATCCACCTATCCACTGAGTGGTAAATTCTCCTCCGACATGTGGCAATGTGACTAACATTCCATTCCAATCCAATCATCCATTTCAACCTGCTGTAAGGTCAGCATCAGCTATTTCAGTTTTGGATCATATTACGTAACGAAACTAATATTTTTGAACCCATATTATCCTAAGGTAGTTAAATTCTCAAAGTTGCAATTGTTATTTCAGGAGATATTCACGTTTGAACGTTGCCAAGTGTATACATATTATTGCTGGTGACTGTACATATGTAGACGACGACCACAACATATGATTCCCTGATAACGTTGAGTTCAGCATTCATATTATGTCATTTGTATAATAACGCAATGCCGCAGTTTATTTAATGACTATAAAACAATGAATATAAAACAATTTATTTAACGATGGAGAAGTGACGACGGAAAAAGACTTAATTGCAATCAGTAGAAAACTTAAAGTTGTACATCGAAAAAAAAGCAAGACCACAACAGCCCCGAGTCCGGATTTGAGCCCGGTTGTTGGTAATATCCAAGGTACGGAAAGAGACTTGATCGACCTCTTGGTCGACCGGTAGCGAGATGGGCAGACGACTTTGTTTCCATTGCGGGAATATCTTGGAGGAGGCTGGCACAAGAGCGTAGAGCTTGGCACAAGCAAAGAAGAAAAAAAAGTCAGGCTCTGGATGTAGCTGGTGGTGGGATACATGGAACCAAACCATTGGCAAAATATAAAAATGAAGAGATACTACAAGTTACCTAAACCTTAGCGAAAATCTTCAGGGATAACATGTAAGTGACTTTATGTTATGAACCAAAAGTCCGCATAATAATTCATATAGTGGAACAGCCAGTGACAAAAGTTACAAAAAAATCATGCCAAAGACATGAAAATGAATATCGAAAAGGTCGGTTATTGCATAATCTTCTGGCTTAGAGCCTCTTCCAATAAAATTGCTCTACTTCAGAACAAGTGGGTACAAGATCGTAGTTTAAGTTAGTACCATTCATTCTGTTGATGAAACGGAGCCAACAAAACCAAAACGTAGCTAACCAAAAGGCCATATTCTCTATAAAGATTTAAAACCGGCAACGAAAGATATGTAGACCAATAAACATGACTTTATCACACCAGATAAAAATATTTTCATTTTTTTATGCATATTTATAAGTATTGTGTTGTGTGTTTTTATTGCATTTATTTGCAGCAGTCAAAGTTCAAGTTTGCGTGAATCAATTGATAAGGTCCCGTAAGATAATAATTAAGAGATGATTTAATAATCATTCTCACACGATAATCACGCAAACTTGAACTTTGACTGCTGCAAATAAATGCTCAAATAAATGATTATTAAATCATCTCTTAATTATTATCTTACGGGACCTTATCAATTGATAAGGTCCCGTAAGATAATAATTAAGAGATGATTTAATAATCATTCTCACACGATAATCACGCAAACTTGAACTTTGACTGCTGCAAATAAATGCAATAAAAACACACAACACAATACTTATAAATATGCATAAAAAAATGAAAATATTTTTATCTGGTGTGATAAAGTCATGTTTATTGGTCTACATATCTTTCGTTGCCGGTTTTAAATCTTTATAGAGAATATGGCCTTTTGGTTAGCTACGTTTTGGTTTTGTTGGCTCCGTTTCATCAACAGAATGAATGGTACTAACTTAAACTACGATCTTGTACCCACTTGTTCTGAAGTAGAGCAATTTTATTGGAAGAGGCTCTAAGCCAGAAGATTATGCAATAACCGACCTTTTCGATATTCATTTTCATGTCTTTGGCATGATTTTTTTGTAACTTTTGTCACTGGCTGTTCCACTATATGAATTATTATGCGGACTTTTGGTTCATAACATAAAGTCACTTACATGTTATCCCTGAAGATTTTCGCTAAGGTTTAGGTAACTTGTAGTATCTCTTCATTTTTATATTTTGCCAATGGTTTGGTTCCATGTATCCCACCACCAGCTACATCCAGAGCCTGACTTTTTTTTCTTCTTTGCTTGTGCCAAGCTCTACGCTCTTGTGCCAGCCTCCTCCAAGATATTCCCGCAATGGAAACAAAGTCGTCTGCCCATCTCGCTACCGGTCGACCAAGAGGTCGATCAAGTCTCTTTCCGTACCTTGGATATTACCAACAACCGGGCTCAAATCCGGACTCGGGGCTGTTGTGGTCTTGCTTTTTTTTCGATGTACAACTTTAAGTTTTCTACTGATTGCAATTAAGTCTTTTTCCGTCGTCACTTCTCCATCGTTAAATAAATTGTTTTATATTCATTGTTTTATAGTCATTAAATAAACTGCGGCATTGCGTTATTATACAAATGACATAATATGAATGCTGAACTCAACGTTATCAGGGAATCATATGTTGTGGTCGTCGTCTACATATGTACAGTCACCAGCAATAATATGTATACACTTGGCAACGTTCAAACGTGAATATCTCCTGAAATAACAATTGCAACTTTGAGAATTTAACTACCTTAGGATAATATGGGTTCAAAAATATTAGTTTCGTTACGTAATATGATCCAAAACTGAAATAGCTGATGCTGACCTTACAGCAGGTTGAAATGGATGATTGGATTGGAATGGAATGTTAGTCACATTGCCACATGTCGGAGGAGAATTTACCACTCAGTGGATAGGTGGATACCAAAAACCAGGAAACGACAACACGATGCGAGATGGCGGGATGAGCTGAACTCTTTCGCAAAGGATTGGCCTAAAATCGTACTAGATTGCGAATAGTGGTAAAAGGGAAGGTTGACCTTTGACCTGCAGTGGGACAATTAGGCTTGTAATAATAACACGAAAATGAAATTAATTCAGTAGTTTGTTGCTAAGTGGCTGTTGACTGTACCTACTGCTCTCACCACGTGCCATATTATAAAGTTGAATCACGTACACATAAAACATAAACAGAGCACTATCTATCACATGCCCCGCAGAACATTACTGCATTAGCGATAGTCCACTAGGGATACTGAACTTTATAATATTATCATTAATTCTTGGGTTGCTATTTTGGGATTCCTAAAGGCACGTGCGCGTGGGTCGAAATTGTTATTGAGGATCGTGAAAGCCTTTTTCCATTAGGTACATACACAAGCAAAAAAAGAAATATAATTCTTGGGTCGAAACTGGTTTATTCTTTCCTTCTTCTCAACTACGAACCAACCAGCAGTTTCGATGGCAACCGAAGGCAAAATGACGCCTTTTTCCTGGCGGTAGGCAGAAACAACAGAACGCCACCTGCTACGATCCTTCCATAGTCCTTTTGCCTCGTCATCTACGTCATCTGGTCATACACGCACGCCGGTTGCGAGTACTACGCACCTGTCCTTTCTGAAGAATGACACCGAGGTCATTCTTTTAATTAAGTAAAAGTAAAAAATAAAGTTATCTAATGGAAAGACATCAAGAAGTCCATAGTATTATTATCTATCACTACATAGTATAAAACAAAGTCGCTTTCTCTGTCCCTATGTCCCTTTGTATGCTTAAATCTTTAAAACTACGCAACGGATTTTGATGAGGTTTTTTTTAATAGATAGAGTGATTCAAGAGGAAGGTTTTAATATCTTTTTTCCACTCGTGCGAAGCCGGGGCGGGTCACTAGTATTGATATAAATCATAATTCATACTGCTGTTGCTGACTGCTTCATTGGTCTAGAGGTCGCAAGCACGACTATTGAGCAATATTGAGCATGAGGTCCTGGGTTCGACCTCCGGTCGGGCAAAGTGTTATTGGCTTTTTCCATAAGGAATTTCTCAGCAGCAGCCTAGGAGTCTGGATTTGTGGCCGGTTGATGGCAATAGGCTCGCATAACTGGCGAAATGTGAATGTACGCATGGTTACACCTCTTCCTAACCCTTCGAAGATTACAGGCGTGATGTTATGTTATATTTATATAGACGAAATTAGTTTATACTCTTTAAATAAGTCATAATTATGGTGACGAAATTAGTTTGTTTAACTAGATTCATTAAAGCCATACCTATTACGTTTTATTACAATTACAAGATATCATGTGATTTAACCATCAACACCTACCGCACTATCTTCCGTTAAATGTTTAGAGGACGTCAATGAACTCATTTTGAAGAGGGTTTAGGTGTTACTCCCAGGATAAAGACTTTCCTTTACTACTGACAATATTTTCACTAAGATTACTTAGTGAGGGGAAGATTACTGTCTCCAAAGACTTTGAGATGAAAGGTAGAGAGTACTGCTACTGATGCTCACACACTTGTGCACTGTCGAGTCGTTATAAATACAAGACGATGCGTGAAAAGACGGGACAGACCCATTCAAATCTGTGTGGTTATTTCGTGCTCTGACCAAGATTAGGTACGTCTGGACTTTTCTAAAGACTGATCTCCGCGTTGGTTTCGGTGTTTAGTTTCTGTAGGTAGGTACTAGAATAAGAGAAGAAGAAGAGGAGAGAGGTATTAAAGATTTTTTTAAATAAATGTGTTTTATTTATGTAGATAGGTAATCTTATAGTTATCTGCGTCGATACACAACTCTCCGCTGAGTTTGGGAAAGTTTGTATGTTTCTTTCGAACATCGAGGCGCATCGTAGCGAACTTGACCATGTTATTATCTTTCTTCCTTGTCAAATAACGAAGTTACATTTTTACTAAAATACATGCCCTGAACAACATTTAATCAACTCTGTGGTTTGATAGCAGGATGTGCTCAACCACAATATTCCCACCATTGGTGGTCCTACACGCATAATAAAGTAACGATAAATAGTTATTACTTATCATTTATCAAGCAATCATGGTCCCATAAAGATTTCCCATAGAAATGTTACGATGAATTAAAACGGAACCTTTCATTAATCTTACTGACGGAAATTGGTCAACAAATTGGTCTTTAATCTTCATCATTCCATGAAATAGAGAAACCCCCTGTTTCCCTATTTCATAGATAGATGTTTATTTATTTGTTTGTTATTAACTGAGCCTGAGATTTCGATAAAATTATGAAACCCAATCCAACATGCAACATTTAGTTATTACGAAACTCTCAAGCCATGACAAAAATCAATTAATCAATGTACGTGTGTCTGTTTTTGACGAGATCGGACCTTAATATTTTAAAAACGGTTTCGAAGAATTTTTACCCTTCGACCCGCAAACGTGTATTATTTGAATGTGCACTCAGTAAATTAAAACGATTTACGTTTTGAGAAAATAAATCCTTTTTTAAGTTCAATAGCCACCAAAATAATCGCAACAGCAAATCAAGACTGATTGATTGATGGGTCGCAAGTCGAAATGGAATTCCAATATATAACACCTGTACAATTATTCATCTTAGAAATGGCCAGCTTCTGGTCTACAGGAGTGAACCAACCGCATGGCCGATGTTCTTAAAAATCAATCGAAGGATGGGCGTTTTGTGGAACTGTCTGAAGTTCAGAAAGTATTGATTTATTTATGAGCCTCATTTGAATAAATGACATTTGATTTGATTGATTTGGCAATATGTGTAGAAAATACAGAGCCTATAAATTAGCTAGCAAAACTACAGAAATACAGGACCAATTTTTATTTTCTATTTTTCTTGTTAAATATACCCGTCACGTCCGTCGAATGTCGATAACTAATTTAATAAGTTCTCTTGTCTCTTTTTCATTTTTAAACCTTTTTTCTAATCCTCAGGTTGGTGCATACTGCTACGCAGAACTTGGCACCATGATCAGACTCAGTGGTGCTGACTACGCGTACATCATGGAGACGTTCGGTCCTTTCGCTGCCTTCATCAGGCTCTGGATCGAGTGCATGATCGTCAGACCTTGTTCACAGGTAAGAACTTTGAAATACCGACTATTGATGATGACTTCTTTCGATGAGGAACGTGGAGATTGGCACCAGAAAAAAGAGGCCTATAGCTAGCTAGCAATGGGTGAACTCAGGATGTGATGATGATGATGATGACTACGTTCGATGACTTTCTAGGGTGGTTGTTGAGAGACACCTTTGTCGACATTGTAAGTTATAGCTGTAGGTGGTCTAGCTACTATGCCGTAAACCGTGTTATAAAAAAAGTAATTATGAAAAACTAAAAAACCTTGACTGAAAAGCAAAAAACAAACGCATTTGAAAGCAGGTGGGTTTTTTTTTTAATTATGATATTATGATCCTTTGATAATACAGTTCGTGGCTTTCGTCTTTATCCTTGACATTAATATACTATGTCTTAGTTTTTTGAGGAGATCGTGTAAGGCCCCGAAAAAGTAATTTTCAATGCAAACAAAATCTGCTACTTATAATCTCACACTATTTTTAAACGATCCTACATCTTTAGTAGCTTTTGTTTCGTTTGTGAATGGCAAACAAACATTAAAGTTTAGAACGGTAGTTAATATCGTCATTCTGAAGATCACTATGTATGAGTTCGTATTCGTACGTACTGTCTATAGTAACAAAGTAAAACTATTTAACTTTTAAAAACTAATGGCTAGTCATTATGGGATAACCGCAAGTTACAAGACGATTATTTCAGGAAGGTCATCTGAAACATTGTTTAATAACAGTATTTGTTAATATTCATTGTAAACGTACATACATAAACTCACGCCCTTTCCCCATGGGGACAGGCAAAAACCACAGAACGCCACCTGCTACGACCCTTTTTTTGAAGCGAAGGGGAGTGTCAGACTTCTACTGACTAAAAACCAAACCCATGTTCCTTCTTCGCCCTTGTGCTGAGGCCGCGTTATGCCTTACGATAATCCGCAGCCCCGACGGGCGTCGGCCCTTGCGGGCCCCTTCCATGTTGCTGACATCTCTTTGAGGCGCGCGTGGAACACGAACGCGCCGTCGACACGGTCTGTTGCCGTCATGACGAACGGCCGGACGACGAGCTAGCCCGTTACTCACCGTCCACAGGCCCGCGTCTACGGTGGCCGGAAGCCATCACGTGGCCCCCGACGCCCGGAGCGTCTCCCGCGGCGGCTGGGACGAGAGGTTCTCTCCCTCTCACGTTCCGCCACCTCCTTCGCTAGCATCACTGCTTCGCAGAAGGAGGCGACGGTGTCCCATTCCTCTTCCTCTCCTAATTATAACTTTGTATGTGAAGCAACACTGTGCCTTTTTTTTTTTTTTTTTTTTTTTTTTTTTTTTGGTGGGTGGAAAATCATCGAATGACCCCCCCCGCTCTTGGGCAGAGCGAAGGGGAGTGTCAGACTTCTACTGACTAAAAACCGAACCCATGTTCCTTCTTTGCCCTTGCGCCGAGGCCACGTAATCTAGTACAAAATACCGCGGCCCCGACGGGAGCAACACTGTGCCTAAATGTACACTTTATTGTATTATCTTTTTTCTTAAATAAATTATTCTTATTCTTCTTATTCTTATTCTTCGCCCTGGACCATGGCTTGCACCAGGGCCGGACGCGAGAGATCGCCGCCGCCGATCGCCGCTACGAGAACACGGCGGGGCTCTGCCCAAGCAGGGCACACCTCCACAGTGTGCTCACCTGCTACGACCCTTACATACTCCTTTTGCCTCGTCCACCTTCATACACGCACGCCGGTTGCGAGTACAACGTTCCTGTCCTTTTTGAAGAACGTCACCGATAACGACGTCACCAATATTTATTTCAATGTAAAGAATATAGAAATGTAGAGAATAGGTAATTGTAGTATTTTATAAGATGTAGTCACAAAAATTTAAAAGAGTAATCGTAGACGGTATGATTTGGTCATGAGAGCATGAGTGAAAGGAGCAAGAGGTCAGATAGCAAGTGTAGTTTTATCTATGTATGTTGTATTATCATCATCATCATTATTATCATCTGATGTTGTATTATATAACAGCTTTATATAAAGTTCTTACGATCGGAGATTTAATATATATATTTTTTTTTTTTTACAACTATCACACAACGCCATCTAGTCCCAAGCTAAGCAGAGCTTGTGTTATGGGTACTAGACAACTGATAAACATACTTATATATTTCTAAATACATACATATTATAGATAAATTACACCCAGACACAGAACAAATGATCGTGCTCATCACACAAACATTTGTCCTGGGTGGGAATCGAACCCACGACCTCCGGCATAGCAGTTAGGGTCACTAACCACTAGACCAACAGGCCAGTCATCATTATTATCATCTGATGTTGTATTATATAACAGCTTTATATAAAGTTCTTACGATCGGAGATTTAATATTGACTTGGCACTTAATATTTATTTCAGTCTGTTGAACGCCAAAGAACTTTTCAGGTCTATAATCAAATTCCAATACCTTTGAGTAAAATATTGGGGTTGATTTTAACCTTATTGAATTTCTATATTCAACCTTGACATCCTTTACATATTTCGTAAATGTATTGTTGGCCCCGCAAGTTATTTTTATAGTTCGCCTATTGCTTTTTGAGATACCATCAGAAATTCAGAACATACCGTTGTATTGATTCGATATTTGAATATTCGTATGACGTAATAACTAAAGCTCAGTATGTCATCAGACACGGGGGTGCGATGACGTATTTTTATTGCGTAGGAGACAAGAATGGAATACAAATTATAGCTTTCAGTGGCATCGTTAGTAATCCGATTAGGGATGCCACAGCTTTTACTGTATTTTTTACGAACGAAGTGGATTTAAAGGATTTTAATTTCTGAAATTATACATTATGGTTGAAATTTCTTCTACAATTAAAGTTGTTGGAAAGATACAAAAAGATTAAATTGGTCCCTAATGTAAATTTTTAAGAATGCTTTTTTGAAGTATGTTTCACTCAACCACCAACCAACATTGACATCAACATTAAACAGAATAAAATAAATAAAAAGGTCAATCAATTTCAAAATAACCTCCATAAAATATTGCCTCAATCACTGAAAACAACCCTTACCGATATTCTTCAAATATCATCCCACACCATATTGCCTCAAAGTAAAGAACATACAGCCCACGCTCACTGAATGAATATCCACGGTTTCTTTTTATTCAATAAACATTTTCTTACTCTTTACATTCTCCTTTTTGCCGCCCAACGTGGGACTCATGTTATCTTCATTGACATTTATTTTACTGTGACAACAGACTAAGGTTTATTGGTTGAAAAAGTTCAACTCAATTCTGCTACTGTTTTCAAGAGGATACAATTATATTTTATCTTATTACTGTCTTGATATTTGACAATGGCGCCCGACATGGGACTTATTCAAATGTTATTTTCGTTGGATTTCTGTGAGAATATGTATATATATAAAGTTCATTGAACTGCTATCAGACTATTATAATTTTCTTTATGTCGTTACGTGGTCGTACTCGCAACACATTATTGATCTAGATGTCTGTTTCACTCCTTGGCGCCCAACGCGGGTCTTATTATACGATCACAATATTGCTACAGAGATTTGTTTTACTACTTTACTGATATCCTCCTTTATTGGCGTTCTACGTAGATCTTATTTAAATGTTATGTCTATTGGATTTCTGTTATTGTGACACTAGATTGAACTATATTGGTTGATAAAGTTCATTGAAATACATTTTGTTTATGAGAATACAACTCAATATTGATACAGAGATTTGTTACAAAACTACCCCTACATTCTCCTATATTGATGCCCAACGCAAGGCTATCCTAAAAGTCTATTACTTTGACACCAGATTGAACTCTACGAAATCTTTTGGCTGATAAAATTCATTGAACTTCAATTTATTAGTGTCTTAATGAAGATACAACACAATATTGCTACAGATATTTGTTTTATTGTTTAGCTGGCATTTCCTATTTTGGCGCCCAACGTGGGACTTACTTAAATGATTTTTTCCCCCTTGGGTTTCTGTTTGTGACACTAGATTGAACTTTATTTGTTCGTAAAGTTGTTTAAATAGATCTTAACACATATAGATCATATGACAATATATTTGATGTAGCTTACTGCGACGTTTTATTGGCGCCCAGCTGTGTATATTTAGGCTTTTACGAATAATACATGTTTCGGATGTAGCGTTCCTGACACGAGGCCGATATAATATACTACAAATTTTCGAAGCCTTTTTAAGGCCTTCCTGTAGAATATTATAAATGGGAATACGTTAACAATTTATTAAGACATTTACTAGTACAATAAAATCTAATAACGTCTATTATTTTGGTCAATAGAATTTAAGGTAGAAACGTGTTTGAAGGCAGAACACTAAAAAACCGTCTACAGCCAAGGCTCAAGGGACTATTATGCCCTTTATGTGCCGAGCTACAAAATTCATTCATTTTGGCAAGAGTAGCTTCACAAGGCGATTTATTTTCTTCGTCGGCAAGAATACGATATAAATGTCTGGAGTTATTTGACTGGGGAGAGATAGTCTCGGAATTTTAACTTAGGGCAAAAGGGTATGAGGGTAGCTTTCGACATGCTTTTCTTACCTTTTTGTTATTCGCAGGTGAATGTCAGATTGAATGGTAATTAAAGAATTATTAAAGACCATGATGAATATATAGATGTGGCGACTAGCGACATCTATCGCAACACCTGCGTACTAACAACGATTGACAGAAATCCTACATCGCGCTATCAACTTTATCCGCGACATAAGCCTATATAGGAGTTCCCGACTTACAACTGTCGGGCAGTTAGCCCGCCGGACACAACACCCGTACGGTCGGAGGATCCTCCCTTTTCAACGGGGGGATGAGGAACTTTACACCCAGTTCCTCATACCCCCAAACTGGTGACCCCGACGTGATGTCGCTAGTCGCCACAGATGTCAACATCTCTTTGCCTAACAAGTAACACTACAACTACGTGTGTCCTTATGATCACAATTCCGTGTACATATTTTGCTATCCCGGTTCATATCTTGATCAACATACAGTCTGATGCAGACCTTTAAATTGCAAAAAAAAAAACTTTGGAAGTTTGGAAGTTTTATTTTCTTTATCACATCTTCTCTAAGTGTATTTAATAATAAATCCTCTTTACTGCCGTGGTAAGTGACTCCATCTTTCTTTGCAGGCGATCGTGGCACTAACATTCAGTGTGTACGTGCTGAAGCCCATATTCCCGGAGTGCGACCCTCCTGAGAACGCGACCAGACTGCTGGCAGCCTGTTGTATATGTGAGTATAGTTTACTGCCTTTTTGAAGAACTTAAGAAACTAGTGACTTGGTTTGTTTTGGAAGGCGGAGAATAGGGTGTTTTTTTGGGACAAGTCCGCCAGACTATTCCTAAACCACTGCACTTCCTGAAAGCCATTCAGAATCCAGAATCAACAGTGGTGAACAGGGTTTTGTGGCTAAACACTTAGTGATAGACTGAGTTGATTGAAAAAAGGAATGACGGCGCAGGGAATGAAAGTAAGATTTTCTAAATACCTACCTCTTCTTATCGATGGTTCATCTTATTTAAATTTCCTTGGTCCACTCTATGGGTGTGGCTATTTCAACCATCTATGTAGGCACCTGCGTTGTATTGGGTTTAGAACTTCTCTAAGTTTGATGAAATTACATCAAACGAATTCCTGGAATACCAAGGGTCGGCCTCTAGATCCTTGCCCCACTTTACGCGGCTGTAATCAACTTTGAGCGACGTGTCTTGAATCGCTAATCTCATCTTATCCTTCATTTACATGCATTAATTTCCATGAGTTTTATAATATAAGAAGTTCTCCTTTTTTTAAAATTCAAACTTAGATTTCCAAAAAGCAACCTAAAATTGTAAATCAATTGACTGGTCCCAAAATACTTTTAAAGGCTCTTGATTGGTAAATAGTTTTAATTATATTTCGCCACAATAATACTTATTTTAATGAGTTTTCACCCCAGACATATTTCACCACAGCACGAGGAAATAATATTATGTAACTATGTAAGTTATTTTAATAAAAGTCCCCCACCCCCGACGATCCCTGCTTCTGGATTCCTCTCCGCTCGATACGATCTTATATTTATATTATTGCCCCAGTTTCCAATCTAAAAGAATAAATATTTACAGAAGGTTCTTGTTTTATGCAAGGTTTACGTCTTAATTATTTTGAGATTTCAGAAAGTGTTTAAAAATATACTTTCGTAACCTCTAAAATATCGTAAAAGGAGGCAATTTTGCATTATTTTCCTAGATGACCAAAAATGTTGTACTAAAAGAGTTAAAGCTTAAAAAAATCAGAAGATGAGCGTGTTAAGGGCTGACAGCATGCAGTGGTGTTTAATAGAAAGATTTCTGAACGACTGCATTTGCGGCAATAGGGTTGATCCCATGCTCTGCATCTTACTGCATTTTTCGACTAACCTCTTTCTATATTTTTGTCCCCAGTGCTGCTAGCGTTCGTGAACTGCTGGTCAGTCCGCGCCGCCACGAGGGTCCAAGACTGGTTCACATACGCCAAGCTCCTGGCGCTCTTCATCATTATAGCCGCCGGAATCTACCAACTTTGCAGAGGTATGTGTGCTGTTTATTGTAAATTTTTTATTATTAGTTTTTTTTTTATTATTCTACGCTTGCGTCTGGCCGTTTGCCTGATGTGAAGCAAAGATGCTGCGACTTAGGGTGGTGTGGTGTTTTCACTAGCCTAGAAAAACCGATTCAAAGCATGGTGTTTATGGCTACAATACACAATGGTCCGGGCTGTCATTAGTAGGCCTTTGACAGTCGTTACAGGTAGTCAGTGTAGATCGAAAGTCTGACAAGCAGTCTTACCAAACCCAGTACTAACTGGGTTGTGGAGGTTAGATAGGCAGTCGCTCCATTTAAAGTATCCGGTTAGACTGGAAGCCGACCCTAAGACAGATGGGAAAAAGGCTATACCGATGATGCAGAATAGGTGTAGTGGACAGGCTATTACCGAATGGCGTCCAAGGACGGGGAAAAGAAATGTAGGTCCTCCATTGGCGAGATGGGTAGACGACATAGTTGCCATTGGAGAAAACTTGGATGAGGCTGGCTGAGGAACGTGGGGAGTGCACCAGAAATGAGAGGCCTCGACTCAGCAGTGGGTGAATTCGGACTGTGGATTCATCATCCATGATGAAACAGTTTTATCTAATAATATAATATCAATAAAATATATCTACTAATATAATATAATATTAATAGTCTGTGATGAAGTAAGTTAAAACGGTTGCTCAATTACTGATTAAACAGACTGATCAACCTTGGACATTTTAAAACATTTGTTCAAACAAAATGTTACCTTACTCTATACCGTTTAAACAAATATTACATTACGCTATAGAGAATGTGTAATTGATTCGATGACCTGGATTTAACGAGGAATAAGGTCGCAGGAGCTGGAGTGATGATGGCAAGTTTTTGGTCTTAAGACTGAAAAAGAAAAATGGTAAAAGTAAACCAGGAGACCTATATGGGATGGTCAAAGCTTTGTAATCACCAACATGCTAAGAGCAGCAATGCCTTGAAGTGCCCAGTGGGGCAGTTTTTTATGGTATACGGCGCCTTATTATTCCCAAACCACTGCAACTCTTGAAAGCCAGAATGAACAGTACCTAATTAACTATAGACCACCAGAAAAGCGCCGAGACAATGAAGCTCGATGGAATCCCAGAGATACAATACTTAAATATCTTGGGTCCCGTAATGAAATTGTTTAGAAAAGAATAGTGGAAGAGTAGGAAAATTTCTTCTTGCCTCCATATCAGCAGGAGCATTTGTTGGAGATCCTAAATAATAACAGAACATCTGTAATTATTCCTGAATAGTCAGGCGGAGGTGTACCAATAAATAGTACACCCACATTTCGTCAGACGTGATTCAGTCCCATGTAAAAGGGGGTGGGCCTTTTGTCAACAAAACGGCACAAATCCGGGCTACATGCTGCTTCGTAGAAATTTCTCGATAGGAAATAGAAATTTAAATATTTATTATTTTTTTTTTTTTTTTTTTTATTGTTTATTAAATAAAGAACAAAACAAAAAATAAACAGAAACATCACAAAAACCTCAATAGGTTTGTCCGGATGTTGAAACACTTAAAAGCTATCTTATTACTAACTAGCTGATGCCCGCGACTTCGTTCACGTGGAAATTTTGATGTGTGACTGTCTCGTTGATCGAGTGGTCTCAAGTGCAACTACTGAGGATGAGGTCCGGGGTTTGATTGCAAAGTGTTTTCGCAGTAGAGGCCACGGAGCGTGGTTTTCGTGCTCGGTCGAAGGCAATATTATATCTATAGACATCAAACGCCCCCTATTACATCGCGCTTGAACATTACTGGCGAAATGTGGGTTTAGGATTAGGTACACCACTGCCTAACTCTTTCGGGATTAAGGCGTAATGTTGTTTTATATGTGAGACCTGACGGCTTGATCAAAATGTGATGATGTGGGTAATGATTACAAAAGGTGTCCTTATGAGCGCTGTCATGTGAGCGGCAGCGTCTTGAATCAAAATGAAATGGAGTTGAGACGACGATGGCTCAAAATGTACAAACAAATTCCTTGTTCCTTGGTGATAGCACAACCACTCTTCGTCCATATATTAACCTCTCAAATTAGGAAAACCGTGCATGGTAAGTTCATCTTCTGTTGGCACTGGATGTGAAAACTCTTTGGCAAGTGGAATTTTCGCATCTTCATCTATTTCCAGGCGACTCTCTCCTGATTCAAGCCGCTTATTTGCAAAGGCATCTGTTCCATGGCCAGTCGCAGATTTTTGGTGATGTTGCAAGTTGGGGTAAGATTCAGCGGCAATTCGTAAGCGGAAAGTGCAATCTGGTCATTGTTAAGCAAAGTTGCAGCAATGCCCGATGCAGCCACAGCGATAAGACGGCATGGTTAGCGGAGTGCCTCGGCGTTTGACTGTGGCGCTGCATGTCCTGTATTCGATTTCCACACTGAACAAATAAAATTTACGTCGTGGGTCTTATCTAATTTTAATTAGGTTTTTAAAAGTTTTTACAGCTGTTTTTCTTACTGTGAACCGGTCAATTTGTATTTGTTGACTATTCACGACAAATATTAACACCGCAATTCTGAAAATGGTGTGTCAAATGAACAATGCCATCTGTCGAAGACGAAGATAAACTGGAAACAAACACACACTATAGGGCTTAGGCGATGTAGTTTCCTGCACGAATGGCACGCGGAGGCACTACACTGGGGCCCTGGGGGGTAACTCCGCTGCCGCGGCATATTGCCGCTTGGCGGATAGACCCCCGGTGTGATTTCATGGCGACATGGAGAGAGCGACTGTCGCAACCCCGTGCAGGGCACAGTGGTGGTAAATCCCCTCTTTGAGGAGTGGCTTGAGAGGCGTCACGGTGCCCTCACCTTCCGTCTGGCTCAGGTCCTCACTGGACACGGTTATTTCGTGAGGTACCTGAATCGAATCAGGCGGAACGAAACGCCCGGATGCTACCATTGCAAGAATCAGCCGGAGGACACGGTGGAGGTCTGCCCCGCTTGGGCGAAGCCCCGGTTGGGTTGAGCCCCGTCGTGTTCTCTTAGCGGCGATCGGCGGCAGCGACCTCTCGCGTCCTGCCCTGGTTCAAGCCATGGTGCGGGGTGAGAGGGAATGGGACGCCGTCGCCTCTTTCGGCGAAGCAGTGATGCTAGGAAGGAGGTGGCGTAATGTGAGAAAGAGAACCTCTCGTCCCAGCCGCAACAGGAGACGCTCCGGGCGTCGGGGGCCATGTGATGGCTTCCGGCCATATACTCTGTATTGATTTGAAAACCATATAGCATCAAAATAAAAACAAATACCTGGAACTTACAAAAAGTATAAACCGATTGGGGATCGAACTCGCGAACTTGTTTAACATTTTTGGAAATCTTTCAAAATTATAAAAAATCGCAAAAAGTGGATACTGACTGTGATTTGAAATTGCGTACCTTTATTTACAGCTAAGTCTCTGTACCGTTAGGCCACGTACACCAGTCACAAATAGTTTGAAATAGACCTTCTATTTTAATTTACGTATAGTATGACAGTTGACAGTTCGATTGTGATTCGATACCAGAAATTTGAAATGACGTAAGAGACTTAGGGCCGGTTTCACCACTTGCTGATAAAGTCCCGGATAGCCTATCAGGAACTTATCTGCCAGATAAACTACAATTTTTGATAGCATTATCTGTCAGATAACTATCTGACACTTTATCCGTAACTGGTGAAACCGGCCCTTAAGCTTTCTCTTGGATTCGCAACACTCGCACCAGGCGCCTAAAGTAAAAAATTGCACAGCACGCTCGATGTCCCCATGATGCGTTATTTCGTATTTCCAGTATCAAGCTGTAAAACAGTTGAGGATTATGTATAATACAATACTGCTCACCCCCTTAAGTTATTATGGGGATAATATAATTATAGCCCTTGTGTTATTCCAGACTATAATCTACCTCTGTGCCAAATTTTATCCAGATCCGATCAGCCGTTCTGGCGTGAAAGAGCGCGAGTAAGAGCCCAGCCTCTTGGAGTTCCACATCAGCTGTTCCAGATCTTCAATTTTTATACGTCAACAGAGAGTGCTTATCAGACTGAACAACTCTTGCTAAGACGTCATTGCTATATTTGTTATAGTGTAGCTGGGCTCTTGGAGTTCCACATGAGGTGTTCCAGATCTTCAAATGTATTCTCTTAGCAGAAAATGCTCATCACGCGGAACAATTTTTGCTATGGTACCATTTTCGTATCTCTTATAGTTTAGCTGGTCTGTTGAGGTTCTGCATCAGGTGTTCAAGTTTTCAAGATAAATTATAGCCTATATGTTGCACAGACTTAATACCTATACAACAAAAAAAAATCATTCAAATCCGTCGAGTAGTTCCGAAGATTAGCGTGTACAAACAAACAGACAAACAGACAAACAGACAAACAGACAAACCGACAAACAGACAAACAGACAGATTTTTTTTTTTGGATTCGTGCTCTACTACTGCTTCTAAACCCCCCTCAATTATTATTTTTTTAATATATTCAATGTACAGACACAGTTTTTTTACTGTTTTATTATATGTATATAGATATAGATATATAGATATAGATGAAGGTAAACATAGATAATTTATCGTTCACACATATTTTACAACAAAAAGGGAGGTAGTTAGTAAATAATAACTAACAAAGATCAAAACAACACGGCACGGGTCGGACATCGCATCGATGCTATTAACTAAGTGAATAAAATTTAAACAGGATGATGCATTTTCAAAGAGTATCAAAGTATTGTTTGTATTTAATTTTGTAATTATTATTTGTTATTTCTGATTGTACTTTTGTTGGAACGTCATTAATTAGAGTAGGTATTAAATAAGCGACGGTTCGCTTCCCGTAATAGTTCTTATATCTCGGTACTACCAGTTTTGATTGGGCTGCCAATCTTGTTCCAATGGTATGATTGAATTTAATTTGCAGTTCCTTGTTTGTAAACTGTTCTATTAATAACCACTTTTGTATTTTAGTGTGAACTGGCAAGATTCTACAATGTTTAAAGAAACCTGTTACGTCATCACCATCAGACAGTGTTTTTCTTATTTTATTTGGTATAATTATTTTAAGTAAACGAAGTTGTAGGTTGTAAATTTTATCTATATAAGTTTTAAAAGTCCTTCCATAGCTAGTAATTCCATATGAAATTATTGACTCCGCGAGTGCATTATAAAGGTTAAGTAATATTTTAAAAGGTACTTTGTATTTAATTATTGCGAATTTGGCTACATTTACATTTGAAATAGAAATGTAATCTCCAAAGGAATGAAAAGTTGATTGGTAATCGATTGTCGTGGTATGGACATGTGATGCGAAGGAATGAAGGAAATGTTGTGAGGAAAATGTTGAGTATGAATGTAGATGGCTATAAAAGGAGAGGAAGGCCAAAGAAACGATGGATGGACTGTGTGAAGGATGATATGGCTAGAAAGGAGGTGACTGCTGAGATGACGAGAAATCGGGAAGTATGGATGAAGAAGACATGTTGCGCCGACCCCAAATAAATTGGGATAAGGGCAGGAGAATGATGATGATGATGTAATCTCCAAAGGAGTACACATGGTGTACCTTATAGTACACCCACATTTCGCCATTTATGTCTAAGTCCCATGTATTAAAGAGGGGAACAAGACATCAACCAGACACAAATCCAGCCTCCATGGCTGCTACTGAGGAATTCAAATCCTAGGAATCGAAAACAGTTCCTCCTGCTCAGCAGCACCCTTCCTTGCGACAACTAAACCAACGAGACCCTACCTACAACAACAAACAGTTACTTCTACAACAAAAACACAATTCATTATCAGAAACAGATGAAACCAGTTTTATTAAACAACCATGCTGGACAGACCACTAAAGAATTTGATTGCGTTCATGATTATTACTCAATCGCGTTCACGACACGATAGTTTTAAACTTGACCGTGATCCACTTGCGTTCATGCAAATATGACGCTTAGAAATGGAAACAGATGTTACATCATTAGGTTTTATTGTAGTTTTAGTATCATTTTTGTTAGGCGTGTCGCTTTTATAGTTTTTTTTTTTTAAAAGAGGCTGTCTGTGAAAGCAAGTACTACCTACTTCAACATAATCATTCTCTTGCCCTTTCTTTATGAGCCTGTACTGTCCCACTGCAGGGCAAAGGCCTCACTTCCCTCCTTCCACTTTTCGCGATCTAATGCGATATAGGCCCATCCTTTGAGAAGGAATCCAGCTCATCCCGCCATCTCCATCTGGGCCTGCCGCGTTGTCGTTTCCTGCTTGTTGGTGTCAACTGAGCGGTAATTTTTGCCCAATGCTCCTCCGACATGCGGCATGTGACCAGCCCAGTTCCATTTCAACCCAGCAGCTGTATTGCCAGCATCGGCTATTTGGGTTTTCGAGCGAAGTATGGTGTTTCTGATGCGGTCCGTGAGTTTGACACCTAGTAAACTTCGCTCCATAGCTCGTTGGCAGACCCCAAGTGCGGACTTCTGACGTTTTGTAAGCGACCATGTTTGCGCTCCATAGGTGAGGCTCTTGCCCTTATCCGAATTCATTTGAGATCGGCGCAGTAACATTCTTCTTCTTTAGAAATATATAAGTATGTTTATCAGTTGTCTAGTACCCATAACACAAGCTCTGCTTAGCTTGGGACTAGATGGCGTTGTGTGATAGTTGTGGAATATATTATATTATATATTATATATTATAGGTACTTCTCTATTACTCATCAGCTCAGCAGTCACCTCCTTTCTTGTCATAGGTATCATCATTAATTCTACTTCTACTAAGGTGACATTTACTTACCTTAATTTATCCATTGTTTCTGCTTGCCATCATCAACTTTTACTACTTAATCTTAATGTTTCTTGCGTGACCTTTGCTGCTTTCTTCTGAGAACTTTATGAAATGTCTTCTTTTTCTTAGCGTCGGTGCCAAAACATGGTCATTCAGATGGCTCAGGACTTCACTACTTTACGGCGACTATATTGACTCGCAGAGGTTTTGTCTGCATGCTCAGAAATTCTCTACTACAGCGTCTCACCTTAATGAATTTATTGTCTCTTCCGGACTCTTTTTTGGTAAAAAATAATTTTGCCAAACATTGAATATATGTAGGTACGCGCGAAGTCTTTTCATCTACGAAAGAAACGCAATGAACGTTGTTGAATTGACAAATTAAACAGCATTGGAAATGCAAGTGTAATACAGTATTATCCTTCTTGTGCCTAATGGATGATGAAATTACAAGACGATCCACCAAGAGGGTTTTAGAAGGACATAAGGTTACTGCTCATTTTTCGCACAACCCCCAGGGACCTCACCCTCCCCACGTGTACAACTCCCCTTTAAATGAAGCGTGGACTTTTTAGTCTTATCATTGGGTCCCATAATGTTAGGGGGCGAGCGTATTGCTATTTCCGCGACGAATTTTTAATCAAAACTTAAATTCTGTGCGAATCCTCAAAACAAATGAATCGAAGTATTGCTTGCAAGTTATTCTTTTTTAAGATAAATATTTACAAAAAAATATTTACTTATTTGTGTGAAACTCGTATACACGAGTTTCACACAAATAAGTAAGTATTTTTACAATCAGAGGGAACGAAAACAAAAAAAAAAAAAACATGTTTTGCTTATACAAATACAATAGATAAAAATATAACTAAACAAAGTAGGTACAAAACTAATAAAAATACGTTTATTAAAATAGAAACACAAAACAAAACGATGGATAGGAACGAACGAACGATAGTTTAGTAAAACTATGAGGTTACATATAACAATTCTTTGTATGCCTTTGGTACCTTGTTGTACCTTGTCAGAATTTACTATACCAATACCTTATAATTTTAAATTATAACTTCTTTTCGTTTGAAAAAAAAAAAAAAAAACAGTTTCGAAAAATATTATGCTTAACTTCTTAACTCTGTACGCAGGTTCCGTTTCTACATTTTTTATTTCTTGTAGCCACGGATCCCGGGATCCGTGGAGACAAAATTGTTTTTTTTTTGTAGAAACGGATCCCGGGATCCGTGGAGACAAATCGCCGGGATCCGTGTTACATCAAATCGGATCCCGGGATCGGTAGAGACAGACCCTATTTTTTGAGGCCATGCAGATTACACTAAATACAAAAATCTACTACATTTAAATCCATAATCTCTTGGAGAATAAAATCCATTAAATGGCTCTGCGATTATGATCAAAATGAAAAGCTTATAGAAGATTCTACGTCTATAGTGGTGTCTCCATCTGCCTAACCTTTTCCCAACTATCTTTGAGTCGGTTTTCTGTCAAACCGGATGCAGCTTATCCCAATATTTTCCACTAGCACTTCGACCACTACTTCGTCCACTTGCTTCGTCCACAAATTGTACTGAATTTCATTCATCCTCTAGGGAGAGAATGTGATTTAAATTTGGAAAAAGAAAATTGTACTGAATTTCATTCATCCTCTAGGGGGAGACCGGAGAATGTGATTTCTATCAATAATTGGACCAATGTTTCGAATGTTAACTTTTACTTTTAATTGTCATTATCTATATTTTTAATAAATGCTTATCTCAATAATTATTGTGTTAATTTTTTAGCAAATGGTACGAAAAGTAGATTATTTTTCTCGGTGATAAAGCTGTCTTAGTCTTGGGTAAACTTAAATCCCTCGCAACACTCAGGACTCGTCTTAAATCCCTCGCTTCGCTCGTGATTTAAGTTTTTGACACCCTCGCTACGCTCGGGAGTAAGCCTCGGGTCCTTCGTTGCGCTCGCGATTTAAATCGTCACCCGCGACAGAAGACACTGCTTTATCCCCTTGGTTAATTATAATCTACTATTTCTATCAGTAAAAAAGTTTTTAGAATTGGATCATTAGTTCCGGAGATTACCTACCCCTTACATACATGCTTATTTCAAATTAAAGCGGCCGTATCAGTACGAAAAAGAACCGGAAATGTCTAATTTTAAGAACCTATAGGGATAACATGGTGTTTATTTTCAATACGAAATGTTTTATTATTTTTTAACACATTATTCAACGAATTTGTTAACGACCGAGTATTTCTGGTTTTCTATTTTGTTGAACATTTGGCATTGAGTCTACGTTAAGTTTAAATAGTTGTGATAGGGATATGTTGAAGTATTATATTATCTGTGTTCATATGTCAACCACGCTCTACACTTCCTGTTCCGCCCGTCATGATAAGATGTCTGTAGTGTCGGTATTAGCTAGGCTAAGCTATTTAATAAACTGATGGTTATCAAACGAATCTCTTATTTAACTATTCTAGTTCTCACAGGTTATGGGCCCAGACGCCTTATTAGTTGAGCTAGGAATATAGTTGAGTATTTAGTTTGGTTTACCGAGCGCGTTTTCAGAGCACAACAATGGAGACCACGCCGGCAAAGATAATAAATTTTCCCCAGCTAAAAGCCGAATCTTTCGGAAATTGGCTCTTCAGAGTACAATGCTTATTAGATGAAAGAGGCCTAAAAGAGATAACAGAGGCAAAACAGATAGAAGAAAATAAGAAGAACTTGGATGCGAAGGCAAGAAGTTTAATAGTACAATGCCTAACGGATAGGCATTTAAACCTGGTTAAAGATTGTTCAACGGCGAATGAAATGATGAACTCCTTGAAAATCACATTTCAAAGAAAAAGTGTGATATCAAAAATCACTCTTCGAAGAAAACTATTGACTTTAAAGCAAGATGGCAGCTTGGAGGAATATTTTGCAAAATACGAAAATCTGATTCGGGAATTAGAAGTATCGGATGAAAAGATAGCAGAATGCGATAAAGTCTGTTACCTCCTAACGGGGCTTGGAGAGGAGTATAATAATGTTATAACTGCAATCGAAACTGTTAACACAGACCTATCTCTAGAATTTGTCCGGACAAAATTGCTGGACCACGAAGTAAGAAAGTCCCAGGAGTCGAATGTAAAAGATGAAACATCATTTGTAAGCAGAAGCATGCATGTGATTTGCTACAAATGTAAGAAGAAGGGCCACAAGTCGTATGAGTGCCGGATGTTGAGCAGAGGCCGGGGACGGGGCTACAGAAGTCCCAGGGGCAGAGGAGAAGCAGCTCATCCTGCACAAGAGGAGAGCATGTTTATAGCGTCGGAGCAGGCGCTAACTGCCAAAGACATGGCAAACACTATTTCTTTTATTGTTGACTCCGGTGCCACTCAACATTTTGTACAAGAACAGTACTCTAAATATATGACAGATGTAGAAAACTTGCCACAAAAGTTAAATATAAAAATAGCAAATGGACAGACCCTTACAGCTACACAGAAGGGAATTTTAGTAGCCACTCATAATAATAAAAGGATTAAAATAGAAGCTGTAATAGTACCTGGTCTCAGTACTAACTTGCTATCGGTCAGTAAATTAGTAGAAAGAAAAATGGAAGTAATTTTTAGAAAAGGTAAATTACTAATAAAGCACCAAAATGAAACCTATCATGGAGTGAAAAAGGGACAGCTATATACATTTGATGTAAAAATAAATATTGAAAACGATGCGCATTCATGTCAGTTGACAGAAGATAACATTAATGTATGGCATCAAAGATTTGGTCATATGTGTAGAAAGAAATTGGCTATATTAGGATTACCATTTAGTACAGAACCATGTGAGCCATGCATGAAAAATAAAGCAACAAGATTGCCATTCAAAAGGCTACAGAGACCAAGATCAAGTAAAATTGGTGAATTGATACATACAGATATAGCAGGTCCTACTAGAGTGCCAACTACAGAAGGCTATAGGTATTTCCAAACAATAATTGATGATCACAGTCACTTCACACAGACATATTTGTTGACACATAAATCTGAAGCAACAGGAAAGCTGATATCATACATAAAGGAAATGGAAAGACAAATGGAAGTGAAAGTCAAAAGAGTCAGATGTGATAATGGTGGTGAGTTTACAGCAAACTCATTAAAAGATTTCTGCACGAACAAAGGAATTAGGATAGAGTATACCCAGAAATACAGTCCGCAACAAAATGGCAAAGCTGAAAGGATGAATAGAACAATTTACGACAAAGCAAGAACAATGTTGGATGAGTCTAATCTGCCAAGACACCTCTGGGGACATGCTGTATTAACAGCCACATTCCTAATTAATCGCTCACCATGCTCATCTATACAAGACAAAGTACCAGCCAAGGAAATGAAGAAAGAATGTAATCTGGAAATGATAAAGATTTTTGGAAGTAAAGCTTGGGTACACATAATGCCTAAACAAGATAAGCTATCAAGCAGAGCAACTCCAGCTAGAATGGTGGGATATGCTATAAATGGTTATAAAGTATGGGATCCCAACACAAACTCGATAATAATATCGCGAGATGTAAGATTTGATGAAACAAATATAAAGTATACAGAAGAAAAGAAACCACAATATTTGAATGAAGAAATATTAGATGATACAATCCCAGGAGAAGAGATAGAACAACATGAAAATAGAGAAGACAAAAGTAGTAAAAATATATGTACTAAGTCAGGAAGAGAAGTGAGAAAACCACAGCGGTTAAATGATTATGAGACTTATGAAGCATACTGCTTATTATCCAGTGTAAGCGACCCGGTAACATACAAAGAAGCTATAGAACAGAGTATTGAATGGAAAACTGCAGTAATAAATGAAATAAAATCATTACAAGAACAAGAAACATGGTCAGAAACAGAACTACCAAAAGGATGTAAACCAATAGACACAAAGTGGATTTTTAAGACAAAATCAGATGGAACCAGAAAAGCGAGGTTAGTTGCCCGAGGATTCCAACAAACAATTGAAGACTATGTATATGCTCCAGTGGCAAAACTAACTACCATAAGAATGGGATTATCACAAGCAGTGAACAATGACTGGAAAATAAATCAATTAGATATACCTACAGCATTTCTAAATGGAAAATTAGAAACAGAAGTGTACATTAAAGTTCCAGAGGGAGTAAATGTGCAAAATAACAAGGAAGGAACAGTCTTAAGACTTAATAAGGCTTTATATGGCCTAAAAGAATCGCCAAAATGTTGGAATAAAACATTTGATACATTTTGCAAGAAAATAAATATGACAAGATCCAAAAATGATATATGTCTCTACTCAGGCAAGAATATATGGCTTATACTATTTGTTGACGATATAATGTTGATGGGAAATGAAAAAGAAGTAAATAATGTGATTAAACTATTGCAAGAAGAATTTAAAGCCAAAAACTTGGGAAGAATAAGTAACTTTTTAGGTATTGAGATACAGCAAAATAACAACACAATAAAGTTATCACAAAAGCGTTTTATTGAAAATATAATTGCAAAGTTTAATATGGTGAACTGCAGAGAATCAAAGACGCCGATGGAGAGCGGCTTCCAAGCACCTGAAAAAGAAGAACAGATTAATAATGTACCATACAGAGAGCTTATGGGATGCCTAAATTACCTGGCAACAATCAGCAGACCGGATATTACCTTTGCTACTTCATTTTTGAGTAGATACCTAGACAAGCCTACAAGAAGCTTGTGGACTGCAGCAAAGAGAATATTGCATTATTTAAATGCAACTAAAGATATGGAATTGACTTACCATAAGAAGAAAGAAGATAATAGCAATCTTTCTCTAATTTCAGCCTTTTCAGATGCAGACTGGGCTGGTGATAAGACAGACAGAAAAAGTGTCAGTGGTATGGTCATCTATCACCAAGGCAATTTGATCTCATGGTCTTCCAAGAAGCAACAGTCTGTCGCGCTTAGTACTGCCGAAGCTGAGTATATTTCTGCAGCCATGTGTGCGAGTGAACTCCTGTTTATTCATGGTTTGGCAAAAGACTTTAATGATCAGTGCAGTGTTGAACTAAAAGTGGACAATCAAAGTGCTATAAAAATGATTATGAACAGTGAAAATACGCGATATTCAAAACACATAGACATAAAGTTTCATTTCATAAAAGACATTATTGCTCGAAACTTAATTACAGTGAAATACGTGAGTTCTTGTGAAAATACATCTGACATCATGACAAAGCCCTTGTGTAGTGTAAAACATAATTATTTTCGTGCTAATTTGTTTAATTGAACTTTAGCCTTTGTTTATTTTGATTACATTTGAGGTTATGTAGAAATGTCAAACTAGAAATGTCACTCATGTAAAATGTTAAGATACTGTCACTTTAGTGTTGCCATAAGATAAAAAAAAAAAATATCTATATTTAATTTTGTTTCGTGTAGCAATTTCAAGTTGTAATAATGTTGAAAAAAAAATATTGTAACTTAAAATTGAGAGGGAGTGTTGAAGTATTATATTATCTGTGTTCATATGTCAACCACGCTCTACACTTCCTGTTCCGCCCGTCATGATAAGATGTCTGTAGTGTCGGTATTAGCTAGGCTAAGCTATTTAATAAACTGATGGTTATCAAACGAATCTCTTATTTAACTATTCTAGTTCTCACTGAAACATTGAAAGTCGTTATAAGCTAGATTAAAATGTAATTTAACATAAATAGTGTTTTAGTGTTGTCTTAGACCCAAGCTCTTATTTTCGAAGCAAAGAGGTCTTCTTTTCGAACCCTACTTAGATAAAGATTTGCCATAAACAATGACTGAGTAGCATTTTAATCCCGCTATACCTTTATTTTTATTACCCGACTGCAGCGAAGCCCAAAAGGAGGGTTATGTGTTTGACGTGTATGTATATATGTAAGTATGTATGTATGTATGTCCGTTTCTTTGTTCCCTCATAACTCATAAACGGATGAACCGATTTGAATGAAATATACGTCGTTAGATTCGTCTTGATGGCGCGAGTGTTATAGGCTACATTAAAATTAAAAAACAAAGAAAAATTGCGGATTTTGGGGGCCAAATGGCGGAGTTAAAAAAAAAAATTTTTTCCAATACCATCGAGTAGGGTATCAAAATAATGAGTTTTAAAAGGAGACTACAAAAATATATAACACTTATATAAGGTCCCATTAAAATAGGTGGACAAAATTTCAGAAATTATTCAGACCACCAAAATAGAGACAATGGTAAAAAAAAAAATAAGAAAATCGCATTTAAGTACCTACTCATAGGATGAGTTTGTTCTAGAGTACCAGAAATTTATTATTTTAAGTCAAAAAATCAATCACTTTATTTTATGTTTTTTTTTTGTTTAGATATCTTTGGTTAGACCTACTGAACGCTGTGTTAAAATTTGTCCACCTATTTTAATGGGACCTTATATGTTTAAAAGAAATTCAAAGTGAGAAATCCTATAAACAAGCACAAAAGTTAAATCATCTGCGAAGAATAATTTTACGCGACCAACGAAAGAACATACACAAAAGAACTAAAAAGTTGGAAATAAAAAATAGTAGTTAAAAAACTAAAAAACCCGACTGAAAAAACTGAAAAGCAAAAAAAACAAGCACATTTAAATTAAACAAAACTTGGAAGCAGGCTTTCATAATTTAATATTCAAATGAACCCCTCATTTGAATATTAAATTATGAAAGAAAAAATGAAAAAAATAGAATGGACCCCGCCTGCTTCCAAGTTTTGTTTAATTTAAAATGTGCTTGTTTTTTTTGCTTTTCAGTTTTTTTTATAGAGGCATTGCAATAAGTCTCGTCGTCTCGCGTAAGTCCACTATACGAATCGGTAAAATGAACTTTAAAACCCAGCAAAAGAAAAGAGAAATCTTACGCGCGTTTCACAATAAACCATAGACCACCAGTCTACCACAAAAGCATCCTGAACCACAATGAAGTCAATCGCAGAAACCAGTAAGCAATGAGTTGAGGAGCCGTAGGTTATAAGGCAGTTGATAACGAAGAGCTACCTCCGCGCAAATTGAGCCAGCACACGAGCACTTCAACAGATATTGGACGGAGATTGCTTTCGGAAGGTTATCTATACATATAATGTAATATAATATATATATATATATATATAATATAATATATATATATATATATATTATATTACATATATATTATTATTATATTATACATATATATATAATATAATATAATAATATAATAAAACAGTAAAAAAACTGTGTCTGTACATTGATTATATTAAAAAAAAAAAAATTGAGGGGGGTTTAGAAACAGTAATAGAGCACGAATCGAAAAAAAAGTCTGTCTGTTTGTCTGTTTGTCTGTGTGTCTGTTTGTATGTGTGTCTGTTTGTCTGTTTGTCTGTTTGTTTGTACACGCTAATCTTCGGAACTACTCGACGGATTTGAATGGTTCTTTTTTTGTTGTATAGATCTATATTAAGTCTGGCCAACATATCTATAGGCTATAATTTATCTTGGAAACTTGAATACCTGATGCAGAACCGCAACAGACCAGCTTAACTATAAGAGATACTAAAATGGTACCATAGCAAAAATTGTTCCACGTGATGAGCATTTTCTGCAAAGAGAATAAATTCGAAGATCTGGAACACCTGATGTGGAACTCCAAGAGCCCAGCTACACTATAACATATATAGGAATGACGTCTTAACAAGAATTGTTCAGCCTGATGAGCACTCTCTGTTGTCGTATAAAATTTGAAGATCTGGAACAGCTGATGTGGAAGTCCAAGAGCCCAGCTACACTATAACATATATAGGAATGACGTCTTAGCAAGAGTTGTTCAGCCTGATAAGCACTCTCTGTTGTCGTATAAAATTTGAAGATCTGAAACAGCTGATGTGGAAATCAAAGCTATCACTAATTTCACTGTCACTCAATCAACGAGACAGTCACTCATCAAAATTTCCACGTGAACGAAGTCGCGGGCATCAGCTAGTTAGAAATAAGAAAGGGCATATTCATTGATTTAGCCTTTCTTCGTCGTGTCATTGATATACCTATACCATTATTTTGTGTTTTATTTAGTGACCGATTCGACCAGAACTAGACATAAATGCCCATAGCGATTGGGAGAATCTTGGGGTTTTAGACTCTATTTTTACCCACGACGGAACGGAGACGGTATATGCGTTTGGGGCATGGAGTAAATGGGGTGAGAGGTTGTTTGTGTGTTTGTTTGTTTGTTTGTGTGTTTGTGCAAATACATGTTGCCATTTTTCTCCAAAACTACAAGTCCGATTTTGATGCAGTTTTCAGTTATGGGTTCGTGATTGATTGGTGCATGTTCTTAGATAGGTGTTACGGTGACAACTCACCAGGGGGCGCTGCAGCAAACATTTTTTGTGCTAATCAAAGTTGCCATTTTTCTCCAAAACTACAAGTCCGATTTTGATTCAGTTTTCAGTTATGGATTAAGGTTTGATTGGTGCATGTTCTCAGATAAAAAAATAAAAGTAAAAAGTTTAAAAAAAAATGCAAAATTAAAAATTTTGAAAAAACCCACGACTGTTAAAAATTAATTGAAAAAGGATAAAATAACATAAAACACCCACCTTAAAAAAACCCAAGAATGTTCGTCGGGAGCTGAACATTGCAAAACTAGTTCATTTAATGTCAGCCCCCGACGGACATTCTTGGATTTTTTTAAGGTGGGTGTTTTATGTTATTTTATCCTTTTTCAATTAATTTTTAACACTCGTGGGTTTTTTCAAAATTTTTAATTTTGCATTTTATTTTAAACTTTTTACTTTAAATTTTTAATTTTGCTTTTTACTTTATGTAGGTGATTTAAGAATGTTAAATATTTTTAAAAAGGATGAGATGGATGGCTTAAAAATAACTGCCACTCAGGTTGGTTCGTGTCGTTGGTTCGTATGGGCGATCCTGATCACTGATCACCCTTTGCATACCAAGTTTCCTGCGTACCTCGGAAAGCACGCTAAGCCGCTGATCCTGGCTGCCATTTAGAGATCCTTAGGCAGTATGAAAGTCTGACACCCAGTCTTACCAAAGAGTATCGTTTAACCCAGGTTGTGGAGGTCAGATACGACTTTGCTGCATGTAAAATACAGAAGCTGACTCACGCAAGCATAGTTTGAACAAGGCTAGGCAAATAATGATAATGATGCTGGTAAAAATCTTTGCAGAAATGCGAATTGAAAGAGAATTTGACTAGGTCCGGTATAAAAAAAGTCTACAGAATAATTTTGTGCCAGAAAAGAAGTACAAAGATAACGAGATAAACATTCAATTAACTACCTATTGAATAGACTTTCGTGTTCTGTGTTATAATGGCCGTGACATTAAGTTCGAGGAAAAAATGCTCACTTTTACAGATGACGTCGAAAAAATTATGAATGGGTGGTTCTCGGAAATCTGGCCTAGTTTGAAGGTTATGACTTGGTAAAGTAGGATTTAAGTAGAATTTTTTATTTATAAAATAACATCACACCACGCCTGTAATTTCTGAAGGGTTAGACAGACTAGGTGTACCTGATAGGCTAGTAGGTACACCCACATAACGGAGTTCCTAAACCGTTGAGTCAATTAACATCAGCTCAAGTGTTCCTTTTCTAATCTTAGTGCTCATTTAAAAATCCTTCCACTCTCAACTTCCGCCAATACATCATCATATCAATCCAGCAGCGTGCTAAGAGGATTCAAGGCTAAGCAGAACCAAGGTGGACTCAAACTGTCGCCCTGAAATATACCTCGCTCTATCCTTGTCGGCTCGCTATTCCTCTGGATTTGCCGACATCCTGGATAGCGAAGGACTGTCCTCTATTGCCCCATACACGACATCAGGAAGGTAATATATCCGGAACTACATACCTACTGCATTATACGTAGTAGGTACAGGATAAACAAAAAAAATAGGCTTAAGTAAATTACAGGATAAAAAATATATAATCTCTTATCGTTTTTAATGAACCAATATAGGGAAAGTACCTAACACAAAAATTACAAGTAGCGATCAGGTAAAACCCTGTTGTACTCCTTGAAATTGACCTAGATGACCTAAATCCATGTAAATCTAGCTGTTGGGTCGGCGAATCAATCAATTTTGTTTAAAAATTATGAATAAACATTGTCAAGCAATTACGTTTCGCTAAACAATATTTCTCATTGACTCATTTAAGTTTATTTACTGTCCTACCTGGGCAATTGAGCTCTGCTCTAAAGAAAAATTGAGAGAGCGATTTTCCCAGATTTGAGGCCTAGATTAACATCACGCCCACGTCCCATGTTTAGCGAGCCCGGCCAAGGTAGGTAGATCGATTTTTCGCCCCCGTAACCCCTATTTAAATAGCAACTTCGAAATCGTTAGAGCCGTTTTTTGCTCATTTCAAAATGGCCAAGCGTATAATATCAACATGAGATTGCGCTATAAATTGCGTACTTTCGTTTTTTTTAATACAAATATTTTGACAACGCAGTATTGTCAACTCATCATAATTTTATTATTACTCTATCATCTACTGTTCACCACAATTTATTATGCTGTTGCTGAAGTAGACAAATTGATTTCGCAGTCCACCCTCTCGTTTTAATTTTTTTAACCCTTATTATGCGTTTAATGTGCCCCAGAGGTATGAGAGGAGGGGCTGTACATTTTTTTGCCGTATTAAAGCCGAAGACGATGAGTATTTTTAAGCAAAATGTAGAGACAAATTGCAAAGAGATCTATTGATCGCAGTTCTCTTCAATGATTCAGTATATTAGGCAAATGTTCTTTAGTGACATGGTTTCATGTGTTTTCATGAAGGCACTTTCTTTTTATTGTCACTATTAACAGTCTGTTATAAGTAAAAAATACAGCTCATCATCATCAGCCATAATAAGATGTCCACTGCTGGACACAATGGCCTCCCTCATAGAACGCCATCAAGAATTTCACCTACCGTTTCCATCCACCGGTTGCCCGCGACTCTCACGATGGCTTCGCTCCAAAATACAGCTATCCCCCTTTAACCTTCACTATAATATGCTCGACTGGGTAGTCCAAATACTCGTCTACTTTCTTTATCGTCTTCTGGTTAGTGTCTAATCAGAGTCTATATGCCGCCCATGGCCCATGGGCCTTAACATACCGTAGATACATGTTTATCAGGTATGCTGGTTTCCTAACGATGTTTTTCCTTCATCGAAGCAAGTGATAATTATACATATTTATATATATACATATATATATATATATATAGTACTCCTGACCGTTTTCGGTCACGGCGGCCAATCTCAGCTGAGATTAGCCAACTGCGCGGGAGATATTGTAGTGTACAAGTGTGTGCGCAGGCACAGGTGCACTCTCTGTTCCCTTTTGCTTTTCTCTCATAGTCCGATGGGACGGCAATCCGACATAGGGCATGTAATATCGGAAGATTTTCAATTCCGATACTGAGTTTCGATATTAGATCTCAATATCGGAATTCCGATATTAATATCGGAATTACGTTATTTAATTTGAAATTGCACATTTTATTTATAAATTGCACAAATTCGGTATGAGGTTGGATTGAATGCAATAAAAAACATTTTTGAATAATGTATTATATCATTTGGTTCAAACTTAGGTTGTTTTAAAATATTTATTTACTTATTAAATCAAATAGCGCTACTTCGGCGTAGAAAGGTCGTAAATGCCATTTTTAGACTGAAATTACTTTATTTTGAATGTTAAAGTTTTATAATAGGTACTATTTCGATTTCTATATACTTTTTATAAACGATTTCTTGTAAAAAATAATGACATATAGGACAACAGTGAGGCCACTCAATGCGTTAACGGTGCGATATGGCGCCATCCTACATACAAATCTGTATATCGTGTCACACAAAATTTAAAAATTACCGTATCACCATAGTGTTATAGAAAAGTTTCAATGCGATTTGCCTTGAATCTAATTAACATAAAAAACCACCCGAGTATCTTCATAATAATGTGTATTAGCAATAATTTATTTAGGTTTAGTTTTGAAAAAGGAATAAGACGAAACAAAAAACTTGGATTCTTTGATAAAAAGAACGAATATCATTAAAGCATTATTAACAGCAGCGATGGCCCAGTTGGCTGAAATGATGGCCCAGTGGTGGGGCAGCCCCGACTTAGTCGTGGGTTTGATCCCAGGCAGGCGCATTACTTTGTGTAATTTATTTAATCACTGCTGCTCTCAAAACGGTTATGGAAAACAACGATGTCTTAGAACCAAAAAATTCGAAGACATGTGACATCTGCCAACCCCCACTAGGCCCGCGTGCGGTGGATTATAGTCCATCCCTCTCCTAAAGAGGGGGGTTGAGTCCCTGCAGTGGGAACATTATAGGCTGATCATCATCAGCCTTATCAGATTATTAGAAAGCCATCGTCTGTCACCAACTCATGACAGAGGTAAGCTACATTTTTGCCGACTGTAATAGTGTTTTATGTATTTATATTATACTCTGTCCAAACTGCTTAAACATACTTTCATGATTCTTCAAACACATAATTGTAGATCGTAGTAAGTACCTACTGTACCACTAAATGCAGTGTTATTCTTTAATTTATATAACAAGTTCTCTCCCTATATTGATTAGTGAAAAATCACCAAATTCATGACAAAATCAATGACTTAAATTATATTGAAAGCGACCATGACAATTAGAAACAACGAGATTCCATGACTTAAACTCCCTAGATGTTTTGATGAAAATTGTGGCATTTACACCCTTGACTCTAGTGATTAAATTGTTTTTTGATATTTCAATGTCACTTGTGACCTATATTGCTCTCCTATCGCATCATTAGTGAACTGGCTACCGGGATACGGTAGTGCGCTGTCGCGCTCGGCGCTACACATGGATCTAAAATACAGGTTCAGTTTAAAACTCAAAATATAGAAAAATATGTCCGATATTGCAATTCCGATATTGAGTGATCCAATATCGGAATTGTAATATCGGAAATTTCGCTCCGAGATTCCGATATTACGAGATTCCGAGATTCCGATATTCATGCCCTAAATCCGACACGACCGGAGAGAGATCAGGCGCAGGACCAACGGCTTAACGTGCGCACCGAGGCACGGGGGTATTATACCACCAACTTCCAAACTCCGGGCTACTACTGGGAAATTTCTAATGAAAAACCCAATAGCACTTTTTGTCCAACCCGGGAATCGAACGCAGGACCTCATGCACAGCAGTTGCGCTTGCGACCACTAGACCAACGAGGCAGTTATACAAATAGTGGACGTCATACAAATAAATATATTCCTGATGCCCAGGGCATTCAATACAAGGTTCGGTATCGACTCCAAAAATCTCTCGGATGGAAGACCCCTGGAAATCATCAAATGACTCCTCCCACTCTGGGCAGACCGGTGCGGAGTGTCAGATTTCTACTGACTAAAACTCACCCATGTTCCTTCATAGCCCTTTGTGTCGAGGTCGCGGTATTTCTTTCGAACAACCCGCAGCCCTGACGGGAACAACCTGTAGCCCCTTCGCTCAGCAGAATTAGTTACCAAGGCAACACACAAGGGTCACTTATCATCCCAGACCAGACTGGAGACATGCACAATGCACAAATAAGATCAATTCACACTTCCTCTGATCGCGTGGGCCGGTACAAAGAGAGCGTTATTAAATGATTGCCACAATCCGGACGGTCACCGTTCGTTCGTGTGAAACGACATTACAATAGAATGCTGGATTCGTTTAGTCTTGGATATAGAAAAGGGGTCGGTAGAATTAGACGTTGTTGGTTTATTTTAAAGGAAGAAGGTTTCCACGATCCGTGTCTTTAGCGAGAATGGCTCGTTGGACGCAAAGTGCGACGGCTGAGCATGAGGTCGTGGATTCGATTCCCAAGTCGGGCAGATTTTTAATATTGGCGGTTTTTGCCATCATGAATTTCTCAGTAGCAGCCACGGAGCTTGGATTTATAGCCGGTTGATGACATTAGGCTCGCCCGCTATATCCCCGTTCGAGTCCCGGGCAACTGGTCATAGATGCAAGCGGCAGGTTGTCATTTGTTATGGCTTTCTATGGGGGAGGCCTTTGTCCAGCAGTGGATGTCTTCTGGCTGATAATGATAATGAAAGGCCTCCCACATAATAGGATAGTCGACAAAAAAAATTAATTAGTCTGTCAGATAGGTTTCCAAAAAAAATTATACACGTATTTCTTTCTTTCTTCTTTTTTCCCGTAAACAAAAATTGAAGACGATAATACAGTGCTTCGAAAACTCATGTGACGTCACATCGCACTACATTTTTTACCACGTAGTAACGTCAAAAGCCTCCTCTCCTGATCTTTGACGCGTTTTATTTTCGTCAATTTTCATTAATTTGATAAAACATAAAACACGTATCCAATATTTTTTGATAATCTAACTGACGGACTAACCAGAATCATAGTTTTTTTAGTCAGGACACATCCCTATTATGGCGAGATACTCTTAAATAAAGCATATAACAACATATTTAGCTTCTCCTTGCAGGTCAAGTGGAGCACTTCACATTCGAGGGTACCACGGACGACGTGACGTCAATAGCGCTGTCCTTCTACTCCGGACTGTTCGCCTATAACGGATGGTGAGTGAGCACTGTCACTGATCTATCTATTTCTAAAAAGTTATGTTCTATAATTTAGAAATATATTTTTACCCGACTGCGGAGAAGCCCAAAATGAGGGTTATGTGTTTGACGTGTATCTATGTATGTATGTATGTCTGTCTCTTTGTTCCCTCATAACTCCTAAACGGATGAAGGAATTTGAATAAATTATACGATTATTTTTAAACGATTATTTTTCCACCAGGAACTACCTAAACTTCATAATCGAAGAGCTGAAGGACCCTGTGAGGAACCTCCCCCGCGCCATCGCTATCTCGTGTACCCTGGTCACCGTGGTCTACACCTTCACCAACGTCGCCTTCTACACCACACTGTCGCCTGCTGAGGTATGATCATCTTCAAGATTACTAAACAAAAGACAGCACATTATGCTGCTAGAATCTGTCTTTCTTTAATCGATATTATAAACAATTTTTGAACCAAACAAGCTTGAACTAATGCTTTAGGGATTAAAGCATTAGTTCAAGCTTGTTTGGGAAATATTGCCAGTTCATCATCTTCCTGCCTTTATCTCATTCTATTTGGGGCCGGTGCAACATGTTTTAGTCCTCCATTCTCCCGTCTGTACCTACATCTATAAAAAGCAGAATATATTTTTTATGTAACAAATGCTTCCGACTCGCTGTCGACGGGAAAAGTGCCCATATGGCTGCATTGCCACATTGGATTCACGGGAAGAGTTAAGTTACACCCACAGAACAGATAATTTATCTATTCTGTGGTTACACCACTTGACGATGTCTCAGAAGATGGGCACCTGCAAATTGCCCTAACATTGAATTTTAATTTAAATTTTCTACCTACTATGGGCTCTTTCTGCAGCAAAGGAATGGTGTTATTATAATTACACTAGCTACCTACTTCCTACAACGCCACCAATCGGGCCATACACATTCACAATTTTACAAAAAAAAAGTTTCGAACATTAGCGTGTATGAACTCGAAAACGCACTCGGTATTTACCCACGGAATGTCGACGAGGAAGAACACTGATTTTATTTTTTGACATCATAATTACTTAGTTACTTACCTTACCTTGCCATTCACTCTTTACTGAGAAGGATCAATAAACATATTTTTGCCACGATTTTTCGATCCTTTGTAATTTTTGATGGCCAAAATAAGGAAACGTACCTAACCTACTTATTATTTTTAACCGACTTCTAAAAAAGAAGGAGGTTCTCAATTCGGATGTTTGTATTTTTTTTTTTTTATGTTTGTTCGGGCATAACTCCGTCACTTGCTAACCGATTTGAAAAAATCTTCCTTTGTTGGAAAGGGTATACTTCCGAAATGGTCCCATAATTTTTTTTTCGAAATTGGTCAAGCGGTTTTTGAACAATCAACAAAACTCAAAAAAAACTACATTGTCCACTTTGACCCATGAACATGTGAACCACTAAAAAGTGAAAAATAAAAACTTTTTAACAAAAAATAAAACCGACTTCAAAAAAAAAACACAAAAGAAGTCGGTGGCAAAAAAATGAAATCAAACAAACAAAAGTCACCGACTTCAGAGACTGGTTTTTCTTCTAAAGTTTATTTTTCACTTTTTTGTGTTTTTTTTTGAAGTCGGTTTTATTTTTTGTTAAAAAGTTTTTGTTAGTGTTGTTGTGAACTGTTGGACATTGATTTGAAGGTAAACCAAGTAAATAGGTAATACTAGCCTTCATAACATTATTTTTAACCCCCGACGCAAACACGTAGTGTGTATGTGTCTGTGGTATCGTAGCTCCCGAACGCATGAACCGATTATGATTTTGTTTTTTTTTTTGGAAGTATGCTTCGCTATGTATTGAAGATCATACACAATTAAGGAGGGTGGAAGAGGGGATGAATGAATAACTAAATGATGGTAACATTGACTTATATATTACTGCGTAAACGAATATATCCGAGTGGGGTATTTAAATGAAAGAATTTGATTTGTTTAATGAAATAGAAATACCTCCTACCTAAATGTTAGTTTAAAATGCGTAAAATAAAACAAAATTGAAGATTTTGAAAACTCAAAAAAGAAACAAAATAAAATTCTGAGTAGGTTAGGCACCTACCTATATAAATTAAGTGGGACCGCCAAAGGTTACTTAGAGTTTTTAACTTGTGCGACCGAGCATGATACATTTAGATAGCTAGTTATTTTAACTCAAAAGCAGAACCATTAGCAGAATTTAGATAAGACTTTGTCTGTCATTAACATAAAATTTTAGTTTTGGTGTTGAGTGCCTATAAATTAACCTTTGAAAGAGCGTTAAAAATCCTTTTCGGTATTCCTATATTGTTTTTAAACCAGTTTTGAGTATAAATGTAGAGGTGGAGGAGAGGAAGACCAAAAAAACGATAGATTAATGGATAGGATTTTTAATCATTGAAATAGCCATAATTTTAAACCGTTGTTTTTGACACTTCAAAATGCACGGTAGAGTGCAGCCAAGTTCGAGAAAAACTCACAAACACTTTTGTTACCAAGGTGTCTTAAAATAATCGTTTATTATTCGTATTATCGTCGCATTTAAATATTTTAATATTCTATGCTACGATGTAATAAATTAACTAATGTATTTAATGTTATAATATTAATATTTCAACAAATTGATGTTTCCTAATATTTGTTTACCATTCTATGGCCAGACATATAAATTCAGAACCATATTTTTACGAACTTTTATGTAGGTACCTATGTGTTTACACAAATACAATTATCCTATTCGTAGGTGCTCGGCTCAGCGGCAGTAGCAGTAACATTCGCAGAGCGTCTGTTCGGATGGTTCGCTCTCTCCATCCCGCTGTTCGTCGCTGCGTCAACCTTCGGAGCCGTCAACGGTGTGCTGCTCACTTCTTCTAGGTAAGGCCTCTCCAAGTTTATCTTTAGCTTTTGACTGCGACTTCGTCCGCGTGAAATAGTTACTTTGAGATATTTACCCGACTGCGGCGAAGCCCAAAAGGAGGGTTTATGGTCTCATTAAAATAGGTGGACAAATTTTAACACAGCGTTCAGTAGGTCTAACCAAAGATATCTAAACAAAAAAAACATTAAATAAAGTGATTTTTTTTTTACTCAAAGTAGTAAATTGCCATTGGCACTCTAGAACAAACTCATCCTTTATGAGAAGGTACTTAAATGCGTTTTTCTTATTATTATTTTTACCATCGTCCTTATTTTGATGGTCTGAATGATTTCTGAAATTTTGTCCACCTATTTTAATGGGACCTTATAATAGTCTTATGCCTATCTTGAAAATGGACTATCTTAGGGCACGTTTACAGAGACGCGGCGCGTCGCGCGGCGCGTGTAGAAGGCTCGTCTCGTGTTTTTTTATTAATTTACTGAGAGACGGGTCTACCACAACAAACGCTGCATTTTAAACTAACGAGCGAAAAATCGCTTCTCGTAAAATCGACGTTTGAAATCGTTAACTTTTTCATACATCAAACAAATGTTTTCGAATCCAACCAGTAGCTCCTGGGACTATCACTTTCAACCTCTTCAGCTTTATAATCTTAGTATAGATTCAGCATCTGCCTAGCCTTTTCCCAACTATGTCGGAGTCGACTTCCAGTCAGTCCAGATGCAGCTGAATACCAGTATTTTACATGGAGCGTCCAAGTAATTAGAAAGAGTTGATGCGGTACCACATTGAAGGCAACTGCAACTGTATGTGCAATTCCCTTCCAGACTGTTCTACGCCGGAGCAGCTCAGGGCCAGATGCCGGAGATGCTGACGATGGTGAGCTCTCGCGCCACTCCGGCTGCTGCAGTGTTGGCTGTGGCGCTGCTGAGTCTGGTGTACCTCACCGTGTCCGACATATACGCGCTCATCAACTATGTGGGCTTCGCTACTTGGGTGAGTGTTATTTACATACATTGTACCTACATTTTAAATTGTTTTTAAAATAATTATTATCATCATCATTTCAGCCCAGAATCACCCACCGTTGGTGTAGTATAGGCCTCCCCTTTCTTTTGGCTGATCATTGCGTCCCTCAACCAAAATCCGATTCTCGCAATCCTTACTCAAAATCCTGAAAGTGTATCTTTCAAATGCCATGTATGTACATAAATATATGAACATTTATAAAAAATAAATGTAACTAACATGGATCTTATGTTTTCATTTCAGTTAAGTATCGGCGCGGCAGTTCTGTGCTTACCTGTGCTGAGGTACACGCAGCCGAACCTTGAACGACCCATCAGAGTCAACCTGTTCTTCCCTAGTAAGTATATTTGATGCGAAGCTCGCAAGTTTCATTGCACATTCAAGTACTGCAACCATAATCGTTTACTCAGAAAGAAAATACTTTGCTAAAGTTTTCAGTAATTTACTTATTATAATATAATTATCTTCCATTCCAGTCATCATTCTCTTGCCGTTATCCCAATTAATTTGAGGTCTGTGCAGTATATCTCTATTACTCATTATCAAACACTAAAATAAAACTTCGATTCCAGTAATCTACATAATCTGCACGATCCTGGTGGTAGCCTTCCCAGCCTACGCGTCTCCCGCGGAGACCGGCGTGGGATGTCTGATGATCCTGACTGCTGTACCGGTGTACCTGCTGCTGCTGCATCCCAGGACTAGGATCAAGTGGCTCAGCCCCATCACCAGTGAGTTATCGTCACACTTATTTACCTACTGCTTGAAGTTAATGGACAACTGTATTAGAGTTTAGATTTTCAGGGTACCTATATCGCTGCCAAATTATATTATTAATTCATCTACCTATTCTAAATGTTGTGTGACTTTTTACCCATCTGCGGCGAAGTCAAATGGAGGGTTATTGAAAAAGTAACGATGTCTTCTTACTGTCTTGCCCAATCTTCTACAAATGACAATCGATTTTATTTGCTTTGTTTGAAGTTTCGCGTTCAAACTGCCTTTTACTGGGCTAATTGAAACAAATAGGAAGTTTGACTTTAAATTTGACTTTGACCAGCGATCTTAAAAAGGTGGCTAAGACAGACTGGAAAATGAAATACGGTGTGTCTGTGTAATCAGTGGTGCAGTTTGCGCCATGCCTTTGCTATGTCCAACTGTGGACTACGATAGACTAGTTTATTGATTCCATGTAACAGCATTTTCAAAATTTTATTTTGAAGTAATATACATAGATCTTGACTGTTTTTTTTTCAGATTTCGCTACCCTCCTTGTGCAAAAGTTGACTTTATCAGCGCGTCCCAAAATGAAGGTAAGTTCCATAAGCTCAATGGAAATTAGGATGACATCATGCCTGTAATCTCTGAAGGGTTTGGCAGAGACGAACTAGCAAAAAAAAAATAAAGAGATAATAATAAATAATAATAAAAAACTTAGTAAAAATTCGAAAATAATTTGGTACCTAACTACCTAGTATTAATTTCTAATAAATGGATGTAGCCACTGCAGCCGAACCTTGATCACATTCCGTGTTTCGCATTTAAATAAAATCTAATATATGATTTATCTTAATTTTCAGTGAATGCCCTCCATGACGACTTCTTCCGACAACATATCCGACCACTTCGGTAAGGCATTAAACCTGCCTGTTTTACTATGAAAGGAAAATACGTTATATAGAAGTGTGTAGTTTTATTATTTAAAAGTATACCAAATCATCATCAGCCTAGCCTTTTCCCAAATATATTGGGGTCGACTTCCAGTTTAACCGAATGCAGCTGAATACTAGTATTTTACATGGAGCAATTGCCTATCTGTACTTTGCAACCATAGCAAAATCAAAATGCATTGAGGCAGTGTTATGCTGAACTTGGCTGGATACACTGTAAAGCTTCCAACTGTAGTAGTTTTTTTAGTAAAACAGGCAAGTGCAATCGTGCTTTAATATTAGAAAAAACTGTTATACTATTCAATGTATAAGAATATAGGCAGGCTGCTCACATATTTAGATACAATTTTCCAGTCGCTAATGCGATTTTCTATTTCTGTGCATTTTTTCGCAAGTGTGTGAGCCGCCTACTCGTTGTATGTTTTAAATACAATTAAATGTACTCAATTACCAAATATGTAAGTAGGTATATTATAATAATATGACATCATATTATAGTAGATAATTACACGTGACCAGTGTATTTTGAAACTTCAGGTAAGCGCTGCTTGCCAAGCTGGAATGTCATTCTTATGTCAAATTCAGTACATTTAGATTTAGTTCCATTTTTCGCCATAGAGCAAGATGTACTGGTCATTGTGTATTTAAGGAGCACTATGTGCAGCTGGCGAGCGATAAAAGACAATGAATAGAAATAATTTAATTGTGCGTAAAGTAGTATCATTTCGGTAGCGATGAAAAAATATTTAAGGGCAAAAAAGTAAGATACCGCACTAAATAGTCAGGCGTTGATAGAAAAAATTAAACAAAATCATGTCAACAAAAGTGCATGAAATAATGAAAGTCTAGGTAACAGCTTAAGAAATGCTAGGGTTATCGCTTATATCTTCATTACGTACGCTAAGCCCGCAATTATAGATTACTAGCTTTTGCCCGCGACTTCGTTCGCGTGGAATAGTGACTTCCAGCAGATTTTTTGTTTATCTCGCGAAAAAATAAAAAAAAAACTATCCTATGTCCTTTCACAAGTTCCAAACTATGTCTGTACCAAATTTCATCAAAATCCGTTCAGCCGTTTAGGCGTGAAAGAGTAACAGACAGACAGACAGAGTTACTTTCGCTTTTATAATATTAGTATGGAAGTATGGATTACAGGTTTACAAAAACAGTAAAAAATCATTAAGTAATCAAAATACGTAAAAAAATATTTAGTATAGCTATATTTTTATCATTCCTATTTTGACGATTACATTCCTTTTTTTGTTACTTTTGTAAGAAAATCTCAAATAAGTTTTGATAATAATCTCAAATAAGTTTTGATTTTAATAAAAATAGCGTAAGGCTTAGCCGAGAGAGTTGAAGCAAGCAAGTCTGAAGCCACAAGACATTCACCTACATACATAATAATATAGTTGAATTAACATTAAAGCCAATTTGCTAACAAATAAAATGCATAATAGTAAAATTTCATGACGCTAGCATAATTATATTAGAGTGTATTTGTTATTTTGAGTGACGAACTTGGATGTGCACTCTGCCGTGCATCCAGGTAACAGACATTAGTTTTTAAGTTACAAATTAAAAATAAAAGTAGCCGCTTTTGTTTTTGACTTTTCAGATAATTTATTATTATTTGGAATAGAAGAGATTTTTAAAATAAGACGATGAATTGACTTATTTAAAAAAAAATAAACTCATTCTAATGCTTGATCACACCACATAATTATTTCACATTAAATGACCAACTTTATAATATCCTAGGCCCTAGACCATAGGTAACCCAGAAGTCAGAAGTCTTAAAAGCAATATTCGACCACAATTTAAAAAACAGTCTTTTCTTAAAATATAGTCCTTATTTGGGACCAAAGCCACACCATTGGGAAGTTCGGTCAAAACTCAATATACCTGTCAATAGTTAGGTCCCAAAATGACCAGTGGGTTAAATCATGGTTAAATAAAGTTATTTCGAAATATAAAATTTTATTAACCGAATTTCAACCAAGTTTGGAACCATAACTAATTTATATAACAGTTACTTCCCCATTCAAAAAGTTCCAAACCATCCCTCTAATTTAGGGTTGCCATAAATGCTGAAACGTGCAGACCGTGGTAACGACTTTAATGTAGGGAGAGATTTTTTCGCAGTGGCGGGATTTGTTTTTGGCGGTAATATAATCAGTGTCAGCCTGGGGTTTGTTTGTTGGCTATTACAGGTGTTGATGTGGTTTTGTGTGGTATTTGCTGTGTTTCGGGAAATTTGTTTTAATTAACACAATGCACATCTGTCAGTTCTCAAAAGTATTTATTGCAACTAACTTCACACACTACTGCGGTTAATCGTCCAGAAATCCAACATGAAGTTAGCGACGCAACATACCGCCCACCAAAGGGACAACAAGGCCCTTTAAATGATGCTTAGTGGACTGTACATACACAAGTAGAAAATTTAATTTGATAAGCAGTATGTAGCGCTTACAATCATCAAAACAAAAATCAAATATTGCAACCACAGTGCAATTTGCAATGAATTTAGATAAAATCTATACAAATAATAGACATACATGCAAATTTGAAAAGAAGTTATACATAGGTATACATACATGTTATGAATTTATACAATAATTGTTACTAATCAGTTAGTGTCAACAGGTAAGGGACATAGTTTTGAGACAGATCTCTTAACAATGCTATTGCCAGATTTAACGCTATACACTCTTGTAAGTCCATCATGACCGGGATGCTTGTCTACAATTCGGCCTAGTAACCATTTTCCTGCTGGTATTCCATCAGTTTTGATGAGTACTATATCTCCAATAGAGAACTCTTGCTTCTTCTTGTGCCAGACAGGACGCTGTTGTAGACTAGTTAAATATTCGAATTGCCATCGCCGCCAGATGTCGCCTATGAGCTTTTGAGTGTATTGCCATCGTGTTAGATTATGAATTTTTGTGTCTTTAAAATCTGGAGAAGGCACGACGATTGGGGCTTCATGTATCAAGAAATGACCAGGTGTGAGTGGTTCTATAGAATCTGCGTCTGAGTCATCAATAGGACATAGGGGTCTTGAATTAAGACATGCTTCGATTTGGCACAGTATTGTTGTCATTTCTTCGAATGTGACATTTGTTGTCAACACACGTTTCAGATGAGTCTTCAAGGATTTTACACCAGCCTCCCAGAGGCCTCCAAAGTTGGGACTGTAAGCTGGTATGAAATGCCACTGTGTACCTTCCAAAGCCAACTTGTGCGCAATGTCTTTCTCAAAATTCAAGTTAGCTTCCTGCCATGCTGTGGCTAAGTCCTTCTCTGCACCAACAAAGTTTCTCCCTTGGTCGCTCCACATGTGGCTGCATTTACCTCTTCTTGATACAAATCGTTTGTATGCAGCAATAAATCCCTCTGAAGTAAGGTCTCCTACTAGTTCAAGGTGTATAGCCTTAGTAGACATACAAACAAAAAGAGCAATGTATGCCTTTTGAGTTTTCATGCCTCTTCCTCTTGACATCAATATTTGAAATGGACCGGCATAGTCCACGCCGCTGTGGAGAAAGGCTCTAGTAGGGGTTACTCTTTCTTTGGGCAGATCTCCCATGATCTGAGTTCGTGCACTAGCTCTTTGCTTTGCACACACCAAGCATTTTCGGTTGAAGTTTTTTACTAATCCTTTAGCTCGAATAATCCAGTATTTAGAGCGTAAAACGCACAACATTAAGTGAACACCACCATGTAGTGTTTGAGCATGAGCGTCAGCTATGAGTAAAGGAATTAAATTGTTGTTATGTCCTAATATTATAGGATGTTTGCTTTTCTCGTCTAAATTTGCATGTCGAAGACGACCGCCCACCCTGAGGATACCATCTTCGTCTAAGTATGGGGTAAGTGTTTTGATGTTACTATTTTTCTTCACATTTTTGTTTAATTTTAATCTGTTAATATCATCTGTAAATTCTTCCATTTGTACTAGCTTGATGCATTTTATCAAAGATGTATGTAATTCTTCTGTTGTTAAGCTTCTGGAATTTTCATCAGGGCTTAATTTTCTTTTGTAATTAATAAATCTTCGACAGTATGTTATCACTTTCAATAATTCTTGCAAGTTATCAAATTGATTAAATTTTGCTGTGAAACTTTCTTCATCTTGAATTTTAATGTTTACATTTAATTTATTTTTCTTCTGTTCCAGGTCAGTGACAACTACATCAGGCTGTTTTAATATTATTTTCCTTTCAGATAACCATTTTGGACCTTTCCACCATAACTCAGATTGTTTCAGATCAGTAATCAACATGCCTCTCGATGCAATGTCTGCAGGATTATCTTCTGATGCGACATGGTACCATTGATTGTTATTGAGATTTTCAGTGATTTCAGCGACTCGATTGGCTACAAATGTTTTCCATCTATGTGGTTCTCCTGATAGCCATGCGATGACAATAGTGGAATCTGTCCATGCAAACATTTGTGTGGTCGATATTCTCATAGCTATTCCTATTTGCTTCAATAGTCGTGACAGAAGCAGTGATCCAGAAAGCTCCAAACGTGGTAACGATACAGTTTTGAGTGGCGCAAGTCTTGTCCTTGCTGCTATTAGGTTTGTTGTAATGTGGCCATCTTGAGATTCTATTCTTACATATGCAACAGCTGCATAAGCTTTCATGGATGCATCGCTGAAGCCATGAATTTGTATATGTTTCATTTCTGTACTATAGGTTCCAAGCCATCGATCAATGTGAATGTTGTTTAAACTTTTAAATTCTTCACGAAGAGTCATCCATTCTTCTTGTAGTTCAGGGCTTATTATGTCATCCCAATCGACCTTTTCCAGCCACAGCTTTTGTATTAATATCTTAGCTAGCACTACACTCGGGGCAATCCATCCCAATGGATCAAATAATCTTTGTATGTCTGACAAGATTGTCCTTTTAGTTATGTTGACAGAAGTTGTTGGTAGTTTCCATTGGTACTGAAATTGGTCTGTTCCCACATCCCAAATCAAGCCAAGTGCTTTGACAGTGCCATCCATTTTGTTTATATCGAGGTGTGCAACTGGACTCCGTTTGTTGGTGTCAATGGATTTCATAAAATGCGGACAGTTAGATGACCACTTCGAGAGTGTGAATCCACCCTTCTTCAATATGTGAGATACTTCCTTGGCAGATGTTATGGCTTGATCTGTTGTATCTTCACCCGATAATAGATCATCAACGAGGAAATTTTCTTTGATGATTTTGACTGCATTTGGGTAGTTTTGTCCTTCATCATCAGCAACTTGATGGAGTGTTTTCACAGCGAGATAGGGTGCTGATGCTGTTCCAAATGTAACTCTAAGTAAACGATATTCCTTGATGTTGTCATGTTCCTCTTCTCGCCACAGAATACGCTGATACTCATTGGCGTCTTCTGGGTAAACATATATTTGCAGGTACATTTTTGTTATATCGCTGGCATAACAAATACGTTTCATTCTCCATCTCATTATAATATTTCTTAGATCTTCCTGAAGCTGAGGGCCAACCATCAACTCGTCGTTGAGCGAGACTTGATTTGAACCTTTCGCTGATGCGTCAAATACAACACGAGTCTTCGATGTTTCCTTATCTTCACGGACGACGGCATGGTGAGGTAAGTATACAACCCTTTCATTTGTGACTTCTTTTTCAGGTATGATTTCCATGTAGTTTTCTAAGTATTCTTTCATAACTTTCTTGTAGTTTTCTTTCAGGTGGGGTGATTTTCTAAATTTTCTTTCCAATTGTAGAAGTCTGTTTTTGGCAATCTCCTTTGTGTTACCTTCTTTACATGTTGGTTGTGGTGTTTTCAAGGGTAACTTTACCATATACCTTCCCTCTTCTGTCCGTGTGTGTGTTTCTTCATAAACTGTTTCACACAACCTTTCTTCTTTTGTAAGGCTTCTTTTGTTTTCTGTGTCTATTTCCCACAGAGATTTAAGCATGATATCCATATCTATTTGGTGATGCAAAACAAGAGCAGAATCGTCTTGTGACCTTGAGTTTATTTCACCAAAGAGAATCCATCCAAGGTATGTTTTTTGTGCACTTGGTGTACCCGGAGGACCCTTGATAAGCTTTTCTTGTACTATTTGAGAGTATTGCTTGACACCTAGAAGTAAGTCTATGGGGCCTGGTGTGTCATACTTTGCGTCAGCCAGGTTGAGTCCTTCTAGATGTGGCCAGTTTTCAGCAGTAATTGTTTTAGGAGGAAGTTTAGTGGTAAGTTGTTTGCTCATGACGAATGCTTCGACATCTATCTTGAAGTTTGTGTCCCAGCGGGAACTGATTTGCAACTGTACCACGTGGTTTACATTTGTCTTCGTTGAACCCACTCCAATGATGCTTCCTCTCGTTGATTGTTTGGTTAAATTGAGCATTTGAGTTGCTTTCTCACTAATGAGTGCTATCTGCGAACCTTGATCCACTAATGCGCGTAGTACAACAGTTTGGTTTTGCTTGTTTCGTGCTGTCACTGTTGCTGTAGCTAATAGTGCTGTTCCTTGTTTAGTAGTGTGGTGTGAGGCGACCGTTGTATTGACAGTAAGTTCCTTTTGTTCTTCTACATTTGTTTGAGCAGTGTTCGGTTGTGTGGAGGTCTCTTGTACCGAAGTCTCAGGTTCTTTATTGAGATGTAGAAGGCTATGGTGACGCCTTTTGCATATACGACAGGACAGTTGTAGTCTACATTTTCTTGATGAATGTCCTGGTACTAAACAGTTATAGCATAAGTTATTAGATTTTACATAATTAACTCGTTCAGCAGGTTGCAGCTTTGTGAACTCCTTACAATGGCATAATGTGTGGTTTTCCTTACATAAAACACATGTTTTTCCCGATGATGTTGATGCTGTACTTGTTACATGAACGGCACGCTCTTTTGTTGTATTATTATTTTGATTTGTTAGTTCCAGGGTACGGAACTTCGCTTCTAAAAACTTCTTGAAATCACTCCAGGTGGGTAAGTCTTCGGAATCTTCTTTATATGCATGTTCTTCCCAGTTCTTATGCGTCTCTGGGTCCATCTTCTGCACTAAAAGGTATATGAGGAATGGATCCCATGACTCAATGTCAATATTTAAATTGCTAAAGTTGTTTAAGCACTCTGTGGTTGTGTCTAACAACCCCTTTAACTGAGAAGCTGATTGAGAAGTCATCTTCTTTTGGTTGCATAACCTTTTCATAGAGTGATTCAAAAGTAAGCGTTTGTTGCCATACCTCTTTTTCAAAATATCCCATGCATTCACATAATTCTTATCGGTAACCTGTATATTCTTCAATAGTGATTCGGCTTCTTGAGTAACACAAGTCTTTAAATAATGAAGCTTTTGAACATCGCTGAGCGAAGTGTTATTGTGCACCAACGACGTAAATAAGTCTTGAAAGGTTTGCCACGATTCATAATTACCGGCGAACTTAGGTATCTCGATCCTCGGTAGGTGCACAAGGGTATTTTGTGGACTTGTGGGGCCGAAACTATTACTTGCAGTTCCTGATTTCACTACTGATGGTTCAGAGAACGATATAACCATGTCTTGTAAATCACCTTGAAGCACGCTATATAAATCTTCGTAAATAAAAAACTCTTCATTCAAAAAATAAGGCAAACTTCCTTTCTGTTCCTTTGGAGTTATTTGCACTAAGTCTTTATGCGCACATTTGAACGTTTCCCAATAGTCTTCGATGATTTTCATACGTGCTTCGATATATCCTCTTGTCAAGCGAGCTTTCGGACATTTTTTAAGGTTAGTTTGTGTTTTCTGTAACAGGTTTGCAGTATCTTCTAAAACGGAGAGAAGTTTCTGTTGTTCTTTACTCGGCGTCATTTTTCACGTAAACAAGCTTGATTGCTACTGATACCCGATGTTTTAAGTAGGAAATAGTTTGCAAATTGTTGGAAACCGGTGCGTGCGTTTAGGTTAAGTATGCGGTGTTCTTTTTTCAAGCGAGGCGCAGGCGGCCGTTCGGCTCGCCGTACGCTGATGTAGATGATACACAGAACACTATTACACTGGTAAACGATTCGGCTCGATGTCGACCATATGTTAATGTGGTTTTGTGTGGTATTTGCTGTGTTTCGGGAAATTTGTTTTAATTAACACAATGCACATCTGTCAGTTCTCAAAAGTATTTATTGCAACTAACTTCACACACTACTGCGGTTAATCGTCCAGAAATCCAACATGAAGTTAGCGACGCAACAACAGGCATTTGCGTAGATTATGGCAGCTCTATTTTAAGTGCACCTACTTGAAATGGACAATAGTACAAGTACAACACTATGTAACAACGTTAGTTGTAGCTTTTATATACCTGTAACTCTTTAGAATAATTGTATGTATTCTTATAAATGTCATAAGCTATATAAATGTTTAGTTTTCGTAACGTTGCGTAGTGTCAAAATGAGAAAAGATGATTGATGATGATGATTGCGCTACAAAATAAATTGAATTTAGACACATTAGGTATGTATTTTATTTAATTGCTAAGAACTTTGAACTAATGTTCATTTAAATTTCTAGTTTCCTAGATTTTTCGTGAGCTTTTATACAGTTTTTTGGAGGTTTATTTTTATAATATTTATATATTTTTAGAAGCATACTGACTTTGATGTTGTCAAACTTTCGTCTGATCAATAAATGGACAACCCAGTACCGGGACTTCCCTATCTTTTTGTTACCACATTGAAAAATAAATTAAAAACCTTAGAAGTACCTACCGGTCTACGTTGGTATGTTGCACAACAATGTAGTCACTAGTCAGTATATTTCTAATATATTTATATAAGTATAATATATTATTTAAGTAATACTTGGTTGATTTGTCAGTATGGCTGTGCTAAACTAAGATCTAAGTGTTGCCATTCCCAAAGAAACATTTTATTATTAATTTTATTTCGATTTTCTTAGAATAAGTTTAGTTTTAATGTTTGAATGTTGTAATCAAATAAAGATAATCATATAAATATGTGAAAATAGTCAAATAAGTTCAATGCAAAAACATACTAGAAATTAATGTTATTTAAGATTACGAAACCGTATGTTTATTTTAAATAAAAATCTGTATCACCTGTTACAACAGCCCACTGACAGTCATCTGACAGCCATCTGACAGCCACCTGACAGCGAGCCTCGCCAACGATAGCCATGCCAACCCGAGCCAAGCCATAACTACCGGACGCCTCCGGTGGGGATAAAGCTTTATAATGCCCTGCAAGCTCATTTTAGCGGTCTTGTCGCACTCGATTGTAATAGTTGTAAGGGGAAGCTCTGCCCGAATAAAGTTATAAATCAGTTCCTGTTTATTTTTTACCACTGTCGTTACACTCAGAAGTGGTATCGAAAACAAAAAACCTACGATTAAACGACGCTCTGATACATTTAAAAGTCAACGGTCACCTATAGTACAAAGGACGAGGTCTGAAAATTCAAACGAAGAACGTTGATGCACACCGCCTACAAGGAAAATATTGAAGAGTCGCCCATCCCAGAATCACAAGGCACAAATTGAAAAAGCAGTCGACGATCTGGATGGAACACGAAGCGCCTGCCCTCAGTACCGCATCATTAATTCCATAATTTGACCCTGAAAACGAAGACTGCGGCCAGTAACCACCTGTGAGACACTTCGAGTTACAAGAAGTATCCATTTCTCTGCCAGTAACGCTTCTACGGTAAATGAAGGCTACCTCAAGGTCGTCAACAGCGGGCCCAAGGACATGGAAGGGAGGAACTGTCCTACTTCACGCCGAGAGCTGCCAGGAACCATGCATAAATAACAAGGTCAGTTAACATGCCAGATAACAGATATTTGCAAAATATTAGCCAAATGCCATTAGCCAAATATATTAGCCAAATGTGTTTTACAATGAAGTGCCCCATGTGTTGATAATAATTATGCCAATCGTAGACAAAATTAGGTAATTTGGTAGGCCCGATAAGTAAATCATCTAATCATAGTCAGTTAATCAGTATATTATTATCTCGGTACAATAATGGTTTTACTAGTTGTGTACTAAGGAATTGAGAACTTAAGTTGTAGGTACATATTTTATTTAGTTAAAGTGCGCATTAGATTATCCAACAACTCCAAAGTAAATCATTTAGATATAAATAACTACAATAATTTCATCAAACTATTGTCAGTGGTTTAAAGCATTCCCAGGCAATCTCTTGCCACCGTCAGTCGATATTCAAACAAGTATAAACTTATTGGATAAAGTTCTTGACAAATTGCAAACGAGGAACTTAAAATTAAATATGAGAAACCGTTAATTTTTACATATTTCTTATGTAAAATATTATGTGATGGCATTCAACCGGTTGAATTTAAGTTGATACGTGTATGTGTCTTAATTTCCCGTCTTGAGTAATGTAAACGAAGTGCGTCAATTTATTCCATCTAGTTCTATGTAGTTATTTATGAGGCCAACAGGAGTAAAACGCGAGTTTTATAATGCGTAAAAGTATATGATTCACTGCAGTAAACAAAATCATAGTGTTTTACTTTTTTAGTTCAATCAATAGTTTTGTTGTAAATCGCAAAATACCACTAATTTCGCACTATTCGGCCGCAGCGAAAGACGTAACAACCGCTTTGTAGTGCAAGCTGATTACAACTTTATTCTAACAGTATTTCAAACGAAGTTTGAACCACCACAAATAGAGTTGCTAATTTGAGGTAGTATAGTCCATTCATAACTTTGCAATAATAGCTCGATTTTATAACAAACTAACAAAAAATAATACGATGTGGGTATGACTATGAGGCAAGTCACATATCAATAAATCTTGTAATGGAAGTTAAAAAAAAAAAGGTGATTAAATTATATTATACGATCCTAGCTTCCCAACAGAAATTCACACGTATGCAGCAAGGTATCTTTTATAAAAGCAGATTGACGGTAGTTTGCGCCCTGTCCTTTAGTTTAGTCGCGTTACCAGTCGGAAAGAGTGTTATTCATGATTTTGGGCTTTAATCCCTTGCAGTAATGAAGTTGTTGCGAAGATATTATCGTATATGTGTTATGTAAAAATGTCCATGTAATTTCGGACTGTACTGCAGTGCGCGATACAATGACTAAACGTGATCTTAAGCCATGCATTGCTCGATATTACAAACAAAATCCAGCAAGCCAAAACCGAAGCTAACGTTAAATTCTATGCCTATGCCTGCCTTTGCTTCAGCCTTATGTAAGTAGATCGTTTGATGAATGCCGTTTAATGTGTACCATTTAGAGGTTAACGAAATGACAAGATGAAAAGCCAAAAAGTTGTATTGTTTTGCTGCAAAGTGGATGTACAGATAGTTATACCTATAGTGAATAATTGTAGTATTTATAGTAGCCTATAACGTAAACAAATCTTTACGGTAGTCGGTACCCGATTAGTTGTGTCAAACTTCGCGCGATGGAAAATATTACAAAATGCATCATGACGATGTTGGCCAAGGCGTAAAGTTCGTAAAGAACGAAGTTCTGAACTTATAAATAAGAGCAAAATTTCTGGTTTCCATAATATAAATTACCCGATTTATACGTAAACATTATTATGTGACGTCATGTTTACATTGTGCTTACGGGAAAGCGGTACGGTAGGAAGGAGGGCCAATGACATTCAATTCCTAAATCTACTGAACCAATGAAAATGGTAAATATCGTTAGTTTGAGCCCTTCTGGCTAAACAAAAAAGGAGTACCAGTCGGTACATGTTTATATTGCTAAATGCTTTCACTAAATTCGTTGTTTAGGACCAACGCGTACTGTCAATAATTTTGTGGTGACAATTAGTTTAGATCGCAATTATTTATTCAGATCACATTGTTTCCGACCATGGCAAGGTCTTTACGAGTAGATATTTCAAGAAGTTTGTAACGGAACAGCAGTTTAAAAATACGTTAACTCTGACTGCGACTACGGTGAAACCCAAATGGTACAGCTATTGCGTGTCCTACCTAGGTTTGCTAAGAAGAATAATATTAATTAAGTCTATTTACAACCTTTTTTGTTAATCTAACTTAGCGCTAATAATACATGTAGCAAGTTTAATTTTAATTTGAATATGGTGATAAAACCGAGGTCTCGAAACTAGGCTGTAGATATCTTGGGGGCCAGAGTAGCATTATCTTAACGTTGATGAGTTGAGCATTATCTTAGTGTTGATGGGGTTAAATAGAGTTGTGTGTAGAAGTAATGAAGTTTTGCCATCGACACGCTAAGAAGCATGTGTGTGAGTACCTACATGTGTGGGTGCGTGTGTCATAATTATTGGTATGAACTTATATTGTTTCTTCCGTTGCTATAAACTATGGTTTGGCAAAACATTTCAGTTATCTTTTCTTACATGAAAAGTGTTTCATGCTTTTTAATGTCGCAGATTCTTCTTTTAATGAGTAGGTTGAAGTGTGGAAGGCACTAATCGCACAATTCACGGAACATAAGAAAGCATCTCATTAGGGGGACAATAGGTTACCAAACATAATTTGCAGTTTTAATAATACTGTTAATAATACAACAGGGTACCTATAAGCCTTTAAATTAAATCCTACGATTTATCCTAGACCGGGTTTCTGAACCAGTGCAATTTAGAAGCGATAGAGTTATCTACTACTGGAATTTGAATAGCTGGAAAGAAAATGGGACGTAGCTTAGATACAAGGCGAAAAATAATAATAGCTGATAATAGTGTGATTTACAAATTACAAAAAACGGTGATTACGCACATTTACGCCAGGCGCTGACTACCAGCGGCAACAAGGTCAATGCTGATAACATCACGCTTGTAATGCCCGAAGGGTTAGGTAGAGGTGTACCCATGAGTACACACACATAGTAGTATACAGTAAAGTTTAAGTCCCATGCAATAGGGGGCGAGCCTGTTGCCAAGTTAATTCTTGTATATTAGAGGATTTATATTCTGGCCCACATTAAGTGATATTGAGGAGTTAGGTAATGATTGACATAAACTAAGAAGTACAAAAGGTCATAAAATAATTATGATACAACGGGTTTACAGGCTTAGTATCCGTTGATTCCTTATGACTATATCGTAGCGATGCTTATATGTCTGATAGCACCAGTAGTGTGGATGAACAATTGAACACCGAAGATTTCATAAATCTTCTTGAGAGATCAAAGTTTATTGCCCCATTTTAACTTGGTTTTTTTGAGCTGACTTGTAATCGTTGTTTTGTGGTTCCCATTGCGGGAGCAATTGTTTCAGGACGGCCGAATGTTACAACAGCCCACTGACAGTCATCTGACAGCCATCTGACAGCCACCTGACAGCGAGCCTCGCCAACGATAGCCATGCCAACCCGAGCCAAGCCATAACTACCGGACGCCTCCGGTGGGGATAAAGCTTTATAATGCCCTGCAAGCTCATTTTAGCGGTCTTGTCGCACTCGATTGTAATAGTTGTAAGGGGAAGCTCTGCCCGAATAAAGTTATAAATCAGTTCCTGTTTATTTTTTACCACTGTCGTTACACACCACAAAACCAGCTTTTTAAAAGCTAGATGACAATGCAAGAAACTATTTTTTTATCATTTTATTTTAGTGGTATGCCTGTATGTAGCGTGATTGTTGGCATTATAGTAGGTGTTGTAACAAATTTTATAGAAATTGTGGCGTAGATTAATTATTACTTTTTGGTAACTTTTAGTTTTGTAAATATAAAAAGAGTTCGAAACATACTCAAAACATTCCATTGCGAGTTGCAAGTTGCAACTGCCACAGTTACCTGAGGTAGCCATGTTATGTATTTATATTATCATGTATTTTGACTCTAACATGCAATGGCTCTCGTATGCTCATTTCGTCCACCTTTCTGATAACTGCATTTCTACCATATCATCTGTGTTATTTTAACATTGCTTTATTGTGGAGAAGACATGGAGATATTCGTCCTCGTCTACGCACTGAAGTAAGATTAAATAAATAAAAGTTCCACCAATAAATGGTTTAATTCTACAAATATTTGTAGTTATAAACTCACGTCATTGTTTCAATGATATAAAAGAAAACGTAGTAAATCATAGCGTGACGGTTGACAGAGAGACATGATGAAACGTGAGGCACTGTTGCCTCTGAACACTCAGAAAATACCTAGTATTGTATTTTAATTTAAAACAGTATGTTAAAACTCTTAAAAAGTAAGAATCATGAGTCATTGTATGAAGAGTCTCTAGATATTGGACTAGTTTGTATGAGATGTAAAGTTTGGTAAACAAATCTTCTTCTTCTTGTCGATTCGACAACTCAAATTTTGTCCGCCCAGTACGTAGCAACCTGGACAGCTCTTTCGTTTGCCTCGTTTAGGTCTTTGAACGTGCAATAGGTTGGGCACGCACGACGGGCAGGAGAGAAAGTGTGGCATGTCCTGTATTGGGGCTCCACACTCACATTCAATTAGAGATGGGTCGATTATACCCCATCTAGCCAGATTGGATCGGCAGCGGCCAACTTGGGCGCGTAGTCTATTTAAAGATTTCCATATTGGCCACTGCCATGGAGCAAAATAACCTTGTGCTCCATGGCCACTGCAGTTCGTGGCCAGGGGGTAATTTTTCTGCCGGTGTGATGTAGTGTGGAGGAGGGGGACGAATCAAATATTAACTGTCCCTTAAGTATCAGTATCTGTTAAATAGCTCGAACTAAGCGTTGAATACGTTAATAAATAGCTAAGAACAAAAAAATAACGTATTTCTTTGAACAATAATGATAATAATTTTACAACTTTTATATACAAGTCTTGAATGTGAATGAGAACTCTGGTGGATCATTTCTAAACATGGGACATACGCTTGTAACTACAAGGTGTAACAAATAGGGCACCTAATCACCTATAGTCATACTTACATTTTGTAATCAGACCTCACTTTTTCTCATAAAATGATAGATCAGCTTAATTCGGTATTGCATAGCTTGATTAGTCGTCGGGCATTCGTGAACTAAACTAAACTTATCCTGGTTAGCCTGTATGACTATTATCTTCGTTTCAATACCAAAGGTTAAGGGTGTATCACAGACCATCAAATTAAACAATTTCCTCTATGGGACCAATATCGTTATCGGGAAAAAATAATCGGCTTCCTCATGCCATGTTAATTGGAAGCTGATTACCTACTTTATCGCGACTATGAGGTTGGTCACAAGAAAGATTATGTACAGTTAATGACCTGAAGTACACCTTTAAGTTAAGGTGAATCCTCCAACCAGCCCGCGCAATTTGCAGGCCAGTGATAGGTGGTATGTTGATGAACATTTTATTCGCGGCTGTAAGACGTATATAGTTACAGAATTATAATCATCAAAACCATTAATACAACCCTCCGAGCTCATATAGGTTTAAAAATGACTTTTTACAAGGTCAAAGCCATTCCGGAACCTTTATGAGCTCGGAGGGTTGTATTAATGATTTTGATGATTATAATTCTGTAACTACATACGTCTTACGGCCGCGTTTCAAATGTTCATCAACATACAACCTATCACTGGCCTGTAAATTGCAAAAAACTTAAGAAAATTTGAATTTCGCGGGCTACCCTGGAACATCAACCTTAAGTAAATACAAGTCCTAAGTCTTTAGGTAAGTGTAAGTCCTTTTTGTTACACGTTGTGAACTAGATGCTTCTATCTTACGCTAGCACAAGATCAATCTCACCCGAATCTCAGAAACGTATAAATACTACCATTTTTTTGTAATAGCAACATTTTAATTTTGTAGGTGTTAAATTAATAATTATAATTTTATTACAAGTAAGACGCGCTCGAAATAAACAATTATATGCAGAAATATTGATGCAATCTTGAATGCATTTATTTTGCTCATTTCTTTTGTAATATTTATATGTTTAGATTTAAATATTTTTGTCGTAGGTTTAATCATGTATTTGTATAATTATCAATGTTATTGTACATGTGTCGATGTTTCTGTTAAGCGCAATGTCTTAAGGAGACGATATGACAATAATAAATTATTGAAGAAAGTGTACTTATTGTTTTATTATGTTATTTATGGTGTGGTTATCAAAATCAACTGTAGAGAGAAAATACAAACAATAAAAAGATTCCTATCCTCATGGTGGTCATCTATTCTATTCACGTATCAACCTAGGAACCCTGCCAACCGGATTATTATTATAATCAAGAAAACCCCTCGCCCCCCTAAAATTCGCGCCGGTGCGTGCGTGTTTGGGGGGTGCACGAAGCAGATGGCAGCATCGATATCCCATCTATCTTTAATAATTAATGGGATATCCGGCGCGAATTTTAGTGCATAACCTGAGGGGTGGGTATTATTATTCACATAAAACCTGTCCAGCCTGTGTCAGGCAGATCAGGGGGTCTAAAACGGCCACTTTGCCAGATCATAATATGAATTGCGTTAAAAAGCGTAAAATGGACCTTTCATTATAATAACTGCGTCTGTAACAATTTAGTAAAATACATCAGAATAGGAAAATAATATGAATTGCGTTAACATTCGTAAAATAGTCACAGACGCAGTTTTTATTATGAAAGGTCCATTTTAGACCCCCAGGGCGTCTAAAATGGCCGCTTTAGGAGATCATAATACGAATTGCTTTAAAAGTGTAAAATAAACCTTTTCTTCTTCTTCCTTTTTTTCTTTTCCTTTTCTTTTCTTTTTCTCTTTTTTTTTTTCTTTTCTTTTTTTTTCCTTTTTTTTTTTTTTTCGTTTCTTTTTTAAGTGCGTCTGTGACCATTTTACGAATTTCAACGCAACTCGTATTATTTTCCTAATACGATCTATTTTCTTAAATTGTCACAGACGCAATAAAAGGTCCATTTTACGCTTTTAACGCAATTCATATTATGATCTGCGAAAGTGGCCATTTTAGACCTCCTGCTTAGACTATTTTTCGATATTAGATTTAAGATAAAGGCACGCGAGCGTGCACCCGCAGCCGCGTGTGTTTTATGGTACGCCCACTGCGTCTGCTTTCTCCCATTTTCCATCTGCTGCGTTAGTGCCACCTTTTCACTAGTATGATATCCCTACAGGATCAAAATTACTCAATCATAGGTACCAAGAAAGGCATTAATAAAATATATTATGCGTAGGTACTCCGTTGACGTGAAAAACTGAAAATGAACTAAACGTACTTGACAGACCGTCTTTGAATGACGTTGACATTTGGCATTGGCACTGCTGACGTCTGCTGTCAGAGTGTCAGGTGCTGTTGCTGTTTACATGTGCATTTTGTTGTGGAGTATTTTTGTGATATATTTTCAAATAAATGTAATTTAAAATGGTGAAATTCGGCAAGAATAAGTTCAGGGCACTAAACAAAGCCTCTAAAGCTCGGAAAGTTGAAGACACAAGTCCGATAGTATCAAACAAAATCTTGAAAAAGAAAATAAATGCAGAAAAGAAGGTTAGTTTCCAGAAAGAAGTGTTAATAAAAGAAGTGGTTAGTGGCAATAATAAGCTCGTAAAGAACATAACAGCTAGTGAAATACGGAATGAACCAAAGAAAGTTGTAAAGGACAAAGCTACAGATCAGACAAAAGTATCAAAACCAAAAATCAAGCCTGTTGAAAAAAAGAAGAAACGACTAAAAACACAAATCAACGACACCAAGTTAATGTTAAAATTGATGAAGAAGTAGAATAAGACGTAGCTTTAAGTTAATAAAAATATTTTTTAATTATTAAATATTTTCTTTGATTCCCTACTACCATCACTCATCTAAATAACTATGTTGTATTATAATATCAAACAAAGGAGATTCCCCAGATTCCTCCGCCTTACAAAATAGGCATCCCTAAGTTTTGAAATAAACGAGAAAAGAAAGTCGAAAAATAAACATTGGCCAAGTCCTTATTCTTTTTGCTTGGATGCTGGGAAATCATCACCCGGTCTGGGCGGAGAAGAAGGAAGTGTCGGACTTCTACTGACTAAAATCCACCCATGTTCCTTCTTAGCCCTTTGTGTCCGGGCCATCTCAACATCATCATCTCATTGTCTCGGGGGTATCTCTTTATTTTATTCTCTACCCGCAGCCGCAGCATAATACTGCCTTAGAATTGTATGCCATTTTTCCCTGTCATAAAAACTTTTTTTTCCAGAATGCTGCTTACGGTTATACTTGTCTGAAACTGACGACCTTCATAACCCAGGGAAGTTTGTATTCCAACTAGGTAATGGATAACCACAATCAAAGAAAGCCTCACTAGATCCTTCTTTAATTTAAGGCAGACCGCCGGCGAGAAAACGACTATCGGCGATTTTCTCTCAAGAAACACACACAATAAATGTACATTCCGTGTAAACGAAAGAAGATGCATACCTCAGACTGTTCACACTGCCGGCGACGACTCGCTTTACTAGTTTTGTCGCTCAGCGACGAGCTTACAAAAATAAACTCTCTGAACGAGTAACGAATGATGTATTATTGCAGGTTTGCACGCGGGCGAGTGGCACGAGTAATCGCTCGTAGCACTTGCAGCCCGGCGACAAAACTATCGAAACTACACTCTCCGCTTCCCGCTGATCGCCAACTCCTAGTTCTACTAGTTTCTCGTTCATCGTCGGCGGTCGGACCACTGCCTAACTAAAGAGTAGAAAACCTAAGTATGTATGCATGTTTCAGCCAGGAAATAGTGCAATGAGTTGTGCATGTTAGAAATTAAATCTAATATCCCAGGGTATTTCACCTGGGATATTTCTTTCACTTTGGAATGTTGGAAGTAATATTTTCTATTTTTTTAGTAGATCTAGATCAAGTGTTATTGAAACTTAGTCTGTCCACCAGAATTTTCACACAATAGAACAGCTAGAGAGGAAAACAAAGTAAAACAACAAATAAAATTTTACTAATTTATTTTTATTTCAATAGACACAGATATAATGTATGAATGACATAAATAGCAGTAATCAAACAAAATAGGTAAAATAAGTAGTTAGGGTGTAGCTGTAGTATTAATTAAAGTTAGTTCATTCATTCAAAATCAAATATTTAGATGAAGTGATTTAGCTACCCTACCCCGTAGGCGCCACCCTTTTTGTGTATGATTGTAAAATCAAGGATTCCCTAAACTGTAAGGGCTTTAAAGAAAATGGAAAATGATGACGTGAACTTTACAAGAAGCAGCATTATTGAATAAACCCCATATTCCTAAAATTTTGGCTACTAAGTGACATTCTCTAATAGAAAAAGCAAGCCTATTCTATTTTATTTATCTACGTTTACAACAATTTCTATAGATATATTAGTTTATAATTAAAAAATTTGAGATACAATGAAGTTTCGATTATATTGTTTTTAACCTAGAATGTTAGAATTTTTTAAGTTATCTCTATTTTACTATAGTTGTGCACTTAGTAAGTAAGCGAAATTAAAGGCGTTACTAAAAAGACGCTAATTTCGTCGCCAGACAAAGTTGTGCAAAACTTAGATAGTGCTATTTGATAGTGAAGATTTTTTCGACATTTATCATAAAACATTAAAAAAAATCAAGCTTCTTGTGTATTTACTAGCCAATGTACATGCGCCTAGTCAATACACAACCTAATAATTTTGAATCAGTCCCAAAGAAATTACCTCATGGTTCTTTTACTAACATATAAACTTGAAAGATTACTTATTATTTGATTGCTTAACTCTTATAGTTTTTAAGTAAATATCCCAGGTAAAACATTCACTCTGCTCCGTACAAATATGAGTTGGCATTCACACAATACTAAACTACCACAATCATTGTTAAAATGTATTTAATAAAATTAATTTTATTGAAATGGAAAGACAAATGGTATTTTACAATAAAAAAAAGTAAGTGTAAAAATTAAAATGCGGAACAATATCATATTGATATTACTACTACAGGCCATATCTGCTTTTAAATTTAAAATACTTTCTAGATTCAGAAATAGTGTGAATTATTCTAAATATTATGTAAATCTCATACACTTTCGTGTAATACATACGCACATATAAGATTGGTTTAGACCAAAAGAGTGAATGCATATTATGCTTCTATAGTTGATGCCAGTTAACTTCGAAATAAAAAAATAAGCCTGTTCATGTCTTGAATCGTCATCTGATGTTCAACATTTTTGTAACGAAAAATGATACATGGTTCACTTGTTTTGGTTCGTACGAAGAGATATTAGGGAATGACCGCTATTGACATCTTAATTGGCAACAACTAACTATACACAACCAAACTCTTTAGAAAATAATCCTTGTTTGTATGTCCATATGGTCTAAACCCACCTTTACATGAACTATTAGACAGCAGTCTAAAGAGAAACCAACAGCTTTGATGATCAAAGCTGCAAACAATTCCGTTTATATTTCAGCTAGCCTGTTCTATCCCACTGCTTGTAAAAACCTTTCTACATTCTTTTTAAATATCTATTCCTCGATAACCGTAGTTTATCTTGGAGTGTTGAGTTCTTAGTAAATATCCCCACTACTCTTCTAATATGTCTAGATAACTAGTTGTATTGGTAGAGTAGTAGTTTCTATTTCTAAAAAAACTTCTGGAGAAATCTACCCATGCATCGTCCTATGTCGCAAATGCTTAACGAGGGCATTAAAACACAGAAGGCGTTAAAGCAACTTATTGACGGTGGAAATGTCGAAATGGATTTTCAACTCTCAATGGTAAGCCGAACGTTGCAAATTGAACACTGCACTTGATGTTCCTTACGACTTAATTGGCTATTACTGTTAAAAATTCACGAAAATGTTGTTATTTACAAGAGCTAACAGAAATAACACGATGTGTGAAAAAAAGTAATAAAATCGATCAAAAAAAATGGCTTAGTTTTAACTGATTTTAAATGACGTGACACAGACAGCGCTACAGAATTGTGATGTCATATTTCTTACCGCCATAGTTACGTAGTACAAATGGCCGTTTCGGGCGATAAGGATAGAAAGTGCCCGCACCAAAAAATTCTAAAGCATTTAGCTGCTCAATTTTTATTATCGATTTATTACTTTTTTCACACATCGTGTTATTTCTGTTAGTTCTTTGAAATAACATAACTTTCTCGTGAATTTTTAAAAGTTTTCAAATAGCCAATTTCTACCGTCGATGTTTTGTTGCGAGGAAACATCACTGCCAAATATGTAATGTTTCAGTGTTTGGACATGTTAAAGCCTCGTCAAAACCTCGTACGTGTGTTTAAAAATGTGTTAATCATTGTTCTTGACAGAAAACAATGATTACAATTCTTTTACAGTATTGCTAGTGCGACAGTAATCTACCCGCGTAGCATGACGATTATATCTCTCATTATAACTAGACAAAGCTCTTTCAATACTCGACATGAAATCTTTCTACAATCTTTCATTTTGTCGACTCTTACATCTATGAAACTCGTTTTATGGTGGTCATGCTACGCGTGCTATAAGATTGCCATGTGATACGGTTGATTTTGATTTGCCGTGAGAAGCTCTCAACTGTTGTGTCCCACAAATACGAGGTCTAAGCCACAAAAAACCGACTAAACTAAAAACAGCATGTACAGCCTAGGACGATAATAACATTAAAATAAAAAGTGTCGGTGAGGTAGTTAGTACCGGCCGCGACCTCGTGCCCGGCCACGACCGCGACCGCGCGGGGAGGCGCGGGGCTTGTCGTCCATGACTGCTGCAGGCTTGGGTGCAGGTGCAGCAGGCACTACTACAGGTTTCTCCTCCACCACTGGTTCAGGCTTCGCTTCGACGACGGGCTCGGGCTCAGGTTCTTCTTTTTTTACAGCTGTAGAATAATTTTTGGTTATAGTTGTATTTTGATAACTTTTTGGCTGTAAGAGTAGAGGATGATCTAAGAAACGATGGATGGACTGTGTGAAGGATGATATGGCTGGAAAGGAGATGACTGCTCAGATGACAAGTAATAGAGAAGTATGGAAGAAGAAGACATGCTGTCCTTAAGAATAATAATGACGAGTTGTATTCTGCCAGTCAGACATCAAGAAAAGGGCATTATGGACTACATGACTTAATTATTAATTAGCCTAAAAACTTACGTCGTTAGTTGCGCAGGGTCCCAAAATGACAGCCATTAAATACAAAAAAAATTTATCAACAATAACTTTATAACGATTCAAATGTGATTTATTATTATATATAGTGAGTTATATTATATTTAGAGCAGCGGTGGCCTAGTGGTGGCGGTCGAGCGGTCCCGACTTACGAACGAAGTCGTGGGTACTTTGTGTAATTTATTTCATCACCGCTGCTCTCAAAACGGTGAAGGAAAACATCGTGAGGAAACCGGCATGTCTTAGAATCAAAAAAATCGAAGACATGTGACATCTACCAACCCGCACCAGGCCCGCGTGGTGGATTATAGGTCATCCCTCTCCTAGAGAGGAGGCCTGAGTCCCTGCAGTGGGAACATTATAGGCTGATGATATTTTATGTTTATAATAATCGTAAACTTACCCTGGCCGTTCTCATCTTCGAGTATTTCATCAACAGCAGTCTCCCAGCTCTCCAGCCCATCGTTAGGGGCTTCCTCCCCGGTCGGCTTAGCCTCGACCTCGTCTTCGCCTTCCTTCAGGAGAGCCTCCTCAGAATCATCTAGAAACGGCGAAAATATTATGTTTAGCAACAAAGTCCAAAGTATCATGTAGGTTGCCTCCTACATCAGCCATTCTTGTCAAACCCGTAATTGCATTCTGGTTTAATCAATGTTATAGAAAAATGGGCGTTTATGTCAAAATATGAACAAACTAGCTGTGAATATGTCTAATAGGACAGAATGTAGGTGCGTCAAGTCCGACACAAGTTCAGTTCACGACTAAGGGTCTATTCACACCAACTGGCTCAGAAAGTAGAGTAGATTTTTGTCATGTTTAAAGCAGAGTTTTGATTACAATGATAAGATTTATTTTGACATTTCACTTCGCTCAAGAACAAAAGAACAAATTGCTCTCCAGAACAAAAGAATTAAAGAAGTGACAAGTAAAAATAAATCTTATTACAATGATTCAAAAATCTGTTTTAAACGTGATAAAAATCTGCTCTCCTCTTCGAGCCGGGTTTGAACGGACCCTAACAATACTAGTGATAGACCTTCGAGCACAGCGGAGTAAGGCAAAGAGAGACTCACCCTTCATGGCATCATCCTCATTATCGTGTCCATTCTGTTCCTCTCCATCCTCATCAATCTTGGGTCGCTTAGCGTCGCTAGCGTCGCCAGACTCCTCAGTGTCCAGTGGACGCTTGTTGCTATCACCGCCGGGACCCTGTTGACAATGTTTAGAAGGTTAGAAACATGGAAGCAGAATTTGTATTGATACATTTACCATGTCTCTTTTGGTGGTGAATGAGGCTGTCGGTAATCATTAGTCAAATCATAGTCACTAAAATTATCATAAACACTGAAAATTTGATATTTACCATGTTTACTTTTTGTCTCGAGCGAATTACTTCGCGTATTTCGGGTTTTCGGTTTCATTTTATCGATATTTGAGTTTTCGGCCCTAAATATCCCGTTTTTAGTGTTTACGATTTGTGAAATTGTATTGTACAAAAAATTTAAGTGAGTTCCCATAGAGTTCACGCGCCAAAAGAGGCACGTTAATTTACACCATAGTTTAACACACACATAGATTAACAGAAAAAAGTAGTAACTGAAATAAAAAAATGGCTTGAAGATATGATAGAATTTAAAATGGACCCTCCTGTGGATTTTTTTACAAAATTATAATTAATTAAGTACTTTAGTTTTAGGTTAATGTGGGGAAGGTAACTTGATACACACTTGATGAACAGGTGAAAACCTGGTCTTGGTCAGAAAGAGTAACAATATAAATTCACGCCTGTTTTGCTTAAAAGGACAGGCAGTTTTTATTAAAGCAGATTCTCTATGACGCGCAATGGTTTTTCACCTCTATGTGTTGAGTCGGCCAAAAGCAACAGGGTTCTTTTTCAATACTTTCAGAGAACGGTAGGAACAAGTCCGACAAATTGAATGCTAAAACTATAGATACATTTGACTTATCACCAATATCGGTAAAATATAGTAGAAAAAACAAAAGATCATGAAGGGGTAGGTAAAAATCCGAGATTATAATTGGTATTTTTTAGTGAAACATACAGCATATCTCTGGAATCTTGAGACACTCAGTGTTCATTTGAAACAGTTGATCTCAGAAACTGCTGAATAGATTTGATCATTGAAAAGAGATATTTATCTAGAAATAGTATTTGCGTTTATATAAATGTGTTGTCAGGCAACCACTCCATGTAAAGTACTGGTATTCAGCTGCATCCAGTTAGACTGGAAGCCAGGCAAATGATTATGTGTTGTCAGGGCGAGTCAGCAAGGTTTAAAATAAAATAAAACATTGAAGGCTGAAACTCGGAAAGACATATTTCATGCATTCAGGCACATCAATACTAGAGAAGGTATAGGTTGGATGCGTGCTTTTTGAACAAATAATGATAAAATGTGACCATTCACGGATAATATGAACATAAAATATACACATATAGGGTCAAACTCAATTAGCTAGTAAACATCCAAGAATGTGATGTAATGAGTATCGATATCTAAACATCAAATACCAAAAAATACAGTTTATAAACTGAAAAATCATATTTTTGTTTTATCATATTTTCTAAAGCTCAGGTTTTGTGATGAACACGCGATTTCTCCGTGATTACGACGCACGTATTTAAGTGATTCTTTTGAGAAACTCACGCAGAGGTCCCATTTCATTTTGATTCTCTGAATTTTTTGCCACCAACTTCCGAAAGTTCCTTTATTTTCCACTTTAGTGTTTTTTTTGTCAAAGTCAGTTATTTTTTTCTGTTTTAACATGTTTAGATATCAATACCCACGACATCTTCAGAGTTTCACTAGTCAATTTAATATGACCTCTGAAATAAATGGATAAACGTTTTTGTCATGCAAAAACAATGAGATAGTAAAGCGTGCCTAGTGTACTTTGGTAGCCGGTAGCATAGGGAAGACATTTACACCCAAATAGTAGTGAGTATTCGGGATTAAAGCTACTGGTTACGAGTCTGGGTACTTTCGTGGGTCGCGATCGATACTACTTAACTGTGCGCTGTGATAATCAGTATATCAGATAATTTAAGGTCAAATTCCATGGCAACCATTTTTGTACATCTTGTTAGGGAACTAAACAGAAAGAACACCGAAGCTAAAACAGTCAATGTTTCGGTACATTATTCTGTACCTAATCTTGATTTTGATAAACCATGATTGTATACATTTTGTATACAATCATGGTTTATTTTTTTTGTTTTATCAAATCAATAAAAAATTACGAAGATAAAACGCGTCAAAGATCTTGGAGTGGGGCTTGAAACGTCACTTGTGTCGTCAAAATGTACTATCATACGACGTCACACGAGTTTTCGAAGCACTGTATCGTCTTCATTTTAAGTTTACGTGCAAAAAAGAAAAAAAACGTGTCCAATAATTTTTGGAAATCTATCTGACGAACTAATTAGTTTTTTTTTGTCCGATCCCCTATTGCAGTTTTGTAGGAAACATATTCTATGTGCCCCCACATAGAAACTGCAAGTTCAGAATGATGTACTAAATACACGGTGACTGTTTTAGCGTCACTGTCCCTTCTACCCTTGTATATATATTCAAGTATAAGTAACTACATCAACTGAAGAAATTTTAAATGCACGGAACATTTAGAGTACTGCTACTGTTGTAGTTTTAACTTGTAGCACTGAACTGAATTTTATAAAGAAGAATGAAGATACTATGAAGCTATAGTTAGTTCTTTGTGACAAAGTAACGATTCTAATCCATAAATTATCACAGCGTACATAGCATCGATCGTATTCGTCTCAACGCACGAAAGTCTTACATGACGTCTGTACTTTGAACGGCTGAACCAAAATACACCGCGAATTCTTCTTTCTTTCTTCTGTACCGTCTCCTCGGGTATCGGGTACGGGTAAGGCTATAAAAATAGATATTTGAAAGTGTTAGTTTCTTTGATTAAACTAAAGTAAGTGCGGAGCTGTTATGAATTGTTGTTAGTTTCATTGTTACCAAAGGAATAGCCGTTTGGAACTTGGAGCTCTGCTACGCACAACTCTGCGCGTGTAAACGATCTTAAAAACTACCGAACCTTGTGCGAAGGCATGGAACTCGGAAGTCTGACTGTTGAGCCTGGACTTATGAGCCACCGTCAAAGAATAAGTCTGGGTGGCATAAGTTACACATGTCGACGAGCTTACGCCTAAGTGAGATAGGAAGGTCGTCCTTCATAAGCACCTTCATGGACCAGTAGCTTCACCAAGCATTTAGAGGCCAGGAGACGCTATTACAGCACCATTTGAAAGACTGCTCTTTTGACAATAATGACAAACCAGACATCAAATAACTTTAACTTCATTGTCGATCTGCCATCACTAATTGCTATAAAATTGTATACATACCAGTAACAAGCTGCCTGCTGATAAGAGATGAATGGTTGAAAAATGTAATACTCTAAAATTCTAAATATTAAGAGAAAGATTGCATAGGGCCAGGCAGGATCCCGGCAGAGGTAGTATACAGGGTACCTGTTCATTTATAACCAGTATAACGTTTTTAGGACACGTTATTTTCAATGTGGCCCGTAATCCACCAAAGCGGAGATGTGCCAAGCGGAGAGGAGATTGCCAAATTCGACCAATCACAGGAAGGGCAAAAGACCAGATGTAACTGTGATTGGTCGAATTTGGCACATCTCTCCGCTTGGCACATCTCCGCTTTGGTGGATTACGGGCCTGATGGCGGACTTCAAAGACACACCTTTGCTTATCCCTTCAGAGCACAATGGGTACTTGCATAAGGATGAAGGTTTTAAAGTCACATTAAATAACACAAACTATTACGTCACATGTATGTTAGTCTGTAAAATATAAAAATATATCTATGAGCCAAAGTTGCCCGAAAATAAATACTTAAATGTTATGTTTTTATGGAAGCCAATTTGTAGGAGTAGTATATAATTGGGGCATCTGGATCAAAGGAGATCCAGACACCCCAATTATGTCTATTCAAATAGATAAAAAACATATATTCAAATAGAAGAAATCTTGTTTGTTGAAATGATGGTCTATTAGAATATACTGTTTAATTCATTGGAACATATCTACTCAAATAGATGAAATTTTGTTTATTGAATAGATTGTCTAACCAAATACACTATTAAAATCAAATTGAAATGATATAAACTTTTCTATTCAAAATGATTAGAGGGTGGCTTTATGAATTTAATAATTCATTAGCTTTAAGTAATCTTGTTTGTTGAAATGATGGTCTATTAGAATATACTGTTTAATTCATTGGAACATAATTATCTACTCAAATAGATGAAATTTTGTTTATTGAATAGATTGTCTAATCAAATACACTATTGAAATTATATAAACTTTTCTATTCAAATAGGCAAATGTTTAGTTAATAAATAGTTGTTCTTTTTGAGTCTATATGATTAGAGGGTGGCAAATTGGTGGATAGCTATAAGAAAATTATAATGTGCTATTCAAATTGCTGGAATCTTCTACTGACATCATTATTATTTTTGACAACCACTTGGTGTTCTTTGCAAAGCAAAAGTCAGACTAGGGCTAGAACACAAATTCTACTTAGCTTTAGCATCGTGATATCACTGTCTGACAGATGGAAAGCGAAACGATATATTATGATGCTTATGTGACGATTATAACTGAATTACCTATTGAAACATGGGTTTCAAAAAACATGCGTTTTAATACATGTCTGATTTGAACCCGCAAACTCAATCGGACTAGAAATTACTTGACTTAGTAACGTCGTCGGATAAGCGAAACTATTTAATTCATTACCATATCTGTCAAGCTATCTGACACCTGCGACTGCATGGCGCCCGGCATGCATTGTTTACTATAGTTATTATTACCCGACTACGGCGAAGCCAAAGGAAGGGTTATGGTTTTAGCAGTCTATGTACCTATGTATCTATTTACGTATGTTCCTCCGTAGTGCCTAAACTGTTCATCCGATTTTTATGAATAAGTCGTCAATCGATTTGTTATTATGACCCGGGTAACATAGGCTACATTTTATTCAGTAGTCGGGTTTTTTAGTTGTAGTATACCACACAAATTTTTATTTTAACAGTTTAACTGTCTCTTTGATAAAACTCATTCACACTTTACAAGTGAAAATGCCAAACATGAGGTTCTGGGTTCGATTCCATCCTGGTCAGGCAAAGCGTTATTAATACTTATAATAACAGGATGTGTTCTTTTTCCATATTTGAATTAAAAAGCAAAATATTATTTACTTGGCTATTAACAATAAAACAAATTGTTATTTATATATTTTTTTATTCTAACATAGTCTAGTTATCTAATTTGACAAACAAGTTATAGGTATTTATTAATAAAAGTAGTATCTACAGTTAACATATAAAAGTAAGTACCTTATTATTATTATTATAACATGTTTTGTCTGTTACTTATAAAATAGTAACATTATAAATTCTAGTAAATGGATAGTAGATTTTTATGATTTATTTTACTTATCATTTCTTTAGAACTGGTATACATGTTATCTTAGATCATATTACATTAGACTTAATAGGTAAACAATATTATTTAATTTACATATTGTGTTCCTTTCACTTATCTTTTACAACGATTGATAGAAAGTATTATTTAAATATGGTAGCAAGTCTTTGACACGTAAGTATATGCCATCATTGTTAATGTCCTTCACAATATGTTGGACACATATTTCCGCACTGCACTGACACATAGAATTATTTTCAAATTGGTTTGCGTCGTAGATTTCGATCCGTATAACTTTAGCACCACCGATGGAAATTGTTTTGTAAAAACTTATTAACTCTTTCTTGCTATTATAAGTTGTATTTAGAGTAGGCTGGGTTCGGCATGGTTCTTCCATCTCCAAATAATTTATGGCTCTCTCAACCACATCAGGATTCAATGATGGAGGTGAAATTGGTGAATAAACCCAGTCTGGTACCTGAAACAGGACATATTATTGTTGTACTACTACTACTGGTATCATTAAAGCTATAACATAATTAAAAGTACTTATTTTTTTTTTAAATTGGGCACTTACCGACATTGTAGATTTAATATAAAACAGTAGCACACTAAAAGAAATAAAGAACTAAAGTGAAGTTGTATCTTTTTTATACCCGATTTATATATGAAAGAACAATGGGCAGAATGGGCCCAGTGTTGTAGCATTTTCTTACCTATCTTAAAATGAAGATATGAATAATCTCAACATTTTGTTCTATGGCAGCATTACTCTAAATATTCAAATAAAAAAGTTACAGCGGTTCCAAAAGTCCAATAATTACCGTTACAAATGCTAATATTATGACCTAATGATGCCCGTATATAATTATTATACATTTACGTTGTGTTATTTAATTATGAATAGCATAAATGAACTATTAGAAAGAGACAAAGTACTCAGGGAGCAGGACAGAACATGCACTCGTGTTGTTAAAAACCGGTTAGCGCAAGTGCAGGTAGCGATCTTTATCGATAGTACAGGAGCGAGCGGGACATACTCATTATCGGAGCGTGAGAGAGTGAGTGAGATAGCACATAACCATCGCGCTTCCTTGATCGCACTTGCGCCCTTGTCAGTCGTAACGGAGCCATTTTGCAGTGCGCGTGTTTTCTTTCTTTCTCCACCATTCTTGCTACCTACGACTAACTACTTTGGACTTAATAACGGATTCTTGTGTTTGCCTTACGATTGGACAAGTTGAATAGTTTCATCAAAATGGAACAACGTGAAAGGTGTATCACGTGTTCTCGGTCGGTATTTCAAGACAGGAATCGACGTACTTTAACTCGCGAACATATGGAAGCGCATCCAGGCTTCACTAATTATGTTTTGGAGCGGATCAACATAGAAGAGGTCAGTAAAACAGGTTCATTAAATAAATAATTGTCATAATAATTATAGGTACCTTTGTTGTAAATATCAGCTTATTTATTCCCGAATCGGGTTGCTTTGTAAGTAATTGTATGTATGTACAACTGTACAGGTACGACATAAAACCAACCAGCAGGGTTTAATCAACATAATACATATATATAACAACTGGATAAAACAGATTATTCGTTAGTATTTTTCATACTTAAAATGTCATCGATGTCATTTTCCCGTCTAACGGGCGCTGTCAAAAAGCCGTTGTATGTCATGCGATCGTGACACGGGCGCTCTTCCCGCACGTCATATTTGAGTCATAAGCAGAATAGCTTTCGATTTACTGGCACGTCGAGCCAATAGACATTCGATGGATCAGGACTATCGTTGAAATGGCTTTTCGGCACAACGGACGCTTGATCTAATGACTATTTGAAATTGTGATAAGTACATCGATGCTATAGATTTTCGGCAATTAGGACGTTCGATCTGATGACTTCGGGGAATTAGCTATCGGGCATAATTATGACATTCGAAATGAAGCAGTAAAATCAAATCTGATAGTTGCCAAATGACACGTTTTTCTGCATATAAACTATCATTCACTTATATGGGAATATGCACTGTATTTGATCAAAGGACTTTGTATTGGCTTATTCAGGTTCAACAACTATTTTATTTTATTTTTTTCAGGGCACCCTGAATGGAAATCAATACATGTGCTATCGTTGTTGGGTGGCAGCAAATCGCCAAGAAGCCAGACACGTAGAACAAGAACGGAGACAAAACGAAGAACAGCAAGACGAGCAAGTAAATGATGAACAATCGCGTCCTACTACAGTACCAACTTATAAACGGTTAGCAAATACCTCTCGTCGATGCTTATTTCATGGATGCCTTAATGAAGATCGTCACAGAGTGCCCCATTTCATTAAAATATATTTATTGACAGAACATAACGTATATGTTCCTCAGGATGCACGAATATGTCAAGACCACATACGTTCAAATGAATGGAGCGAATTATATGACCATGCTGAGACGGTATTTACGCCAGATCAATTGAAAGATATCATTGATACTTTAAAAGACGCTTACAACAAAAAATCCGGCATAGATTTTGATAACATTGAGTCAATTTCTCCCAATGAACTATATTATCGAACGGGATTGACGCACGATCAATTCGATATTGTTCTCCAAGAGACTCCATCTCTAACTGAGCAAACAAAACGTCCAAAAACTGTGTTGGGATCTTACTTGATGAAAATAAGATCGGGTGAGCCAGATGACAGAATTGCGTGCCATTTAAATGTTAGTAGGAGAACACTGGAGCGTTATTTTAAAATAACACGTGACTGTTTGACCAGAGAGTTTGTTTTGCGGCATCTGGGTTACGACCACATAAGCCGCGATGAGATTATTGCACACAATCTGACAGTACCAACAGCATTATTTGGACAAACCGTAGACCCAAAAGCCATAATACTGTGTGACGGAACTTACATCTACATACAGAAAAGTAAAAACTTCTTGTTCCAAAAAAGAACGTATAGCCTACATAAGTATAAAAACTTACTAAAACCATTCCTTTTGGTCTGTTCAGATGGTTACATTATTGACATCCTTGGACCCTATGCCGCAACTACCTCAGATAGTCAAATAATGACTCAAATAATGGACAATGAAATATCCCCCGTTCATTACCTTCTACATGAAAGAGACACATTTATATTGGATAGAGGCTTTCGAGACTCAATACCCAATATTGAAACCTGTGGTTATGAGCCACATATGCCACCAAGCAAAGACAGAAGTGCGACTCAACTTACAAATGAGCAAGCTAATAAATCAAGATTAATAACGATTGTACGTTGGGTCATAGAGGTAATAAACGGATGGTTTAAACGGGACTTTAAAATATTTCGTAACCAATTATTTAATAAGTCATTGCCACATTTATTTACTGATTTTCGGATTGCTGGAGCACTATTGAATGCATTTAGAGAGCCTTTGCGTGACAGTACTTATGCCGCCGCCTTTTCTGAACGAATACATAGCCGAATGAGTAACGATAATACATTGGGCAACTATATAGTTGAGCATAACGTAAACCGGCAGCGAGTGTCGTTTGTGACATTGACGGATGAGTCAATAAATGTGCCGTTCCCAATACTCACAGATGAAGACATTATTTTATTCAGTCTGGGAACATACCATTTAAGTCTGGCACGTTCTTACGTCGGCGAACACTTGCGAGGTGGCGTTTACAATATTCAGGTGTGTGTAACTCCAAGTCCAAGGATGACAGAATATGGATTAGCAACGGACACCTGCACGCTAATGAGAGGTCGTATTTTATCACGACACAGGTCAAATACGACATATTATACTTATATATTGATGAACTCCAATGTTCAGGACATTAATGCTATCCACGCATATTATTGTTCATGCTTAACAGGAATGAGGACTGTTGGAGCATGCGCCCATGTCGTCAGTATTATATGGTACTTCGGTATTGGAAGGCATTTAGAAAACTTTGTTGGCCCCGCAAGTGCCTGGGACGAGATTATTATTGAGAGCAACAACACTCATTAGGACAATTCTTTATAGTTTAGTAAGAACTAACGCCTTATCCTTGTCGTTCTGAGTTTCGACGGTACCCAGTAGTGGGATACTAATCGGCTGATTATGCATTAATATGTTATATTTTAGTGAATAAAGATGTTTCATTTTCATAATCAAAGGTATTTTTTAATTATAGTCCTATCCCAATACCGAAATAAAGAATATTTTTACACTACTTATTCTTAAACTGAATTGTTCAAGGTGTCATATAAAAGAGAATAATGCATTCCAACTGGCAACATGTAGACACAATTTTGTATGCGCATCATTAGGCCAAACTATTAGCATTCGTAACGGAAATTATTGATTATTTAGAACAGCTGTAACTTGTTTTTTTAATGCATTAGAGCTGTGCTGCTTTATAGTAAAATGTTGAGATTACTCGGATCTGTATTTTAAGGTAGGTAAGAAAGTGCTACAACACTGGGCCCACGGTCCATATAAAGTTGCCCATTGTTCTTTAGTGTAGTTGATAGAGTTCAAAATAATGCAATAATAATTATGTAGAATATTCTTATGACTAGTGGTTGCCTGCGGTTTTACTCACGGCTTTGTTTTCGTAGTAAAGTTAACCGACATTTTTCTCTAAACAAAATAAAACAATAATATTAGTATATATTGCAGAACAAAACCATATGATATTATTAGTATGTTACACTTAAATTGCGTTTACACTAGCATCCGAAATGATTCTACGCTTAATTTAATACAATACAACCTTAATTTTGTTTATTACATTTGGATAAAATGCTGTCGGAATTCTATTATTACTTGATGCTTAATTAACAAGCAAACCCGCGATATTTCCATTGTATGTGCAATTGCATCTCTTGTTAGGAAGTTTAGCTGAATAAACAGTTTTAAAATCGTGAGCTCTCTCCATATTTGGGATTGTGACGTATAGTTATGAAAAGTATTTAAGTCGTTGGGCTGGAAGCTGGATCAACATTAGCTCTCCTGAAGGTGGTGACCTCACATCTTCTAATTAATTAACTAAATAATCTAGTGAAAAGTGAACAACGGCTTAAAATGTAAGTACCTATCTTTAATTATTATTTTATTGTCTATTTTAAATGTATCATCAACTCTTTATTGTTACGTGAGGCTTTATTATTATGAATAGAACAGCAAGTGTGTTGCTGAGCGTTAGACCCGGGTTCGATTCCTGGTCGATACTAGATAGTGTCCATTATATATTTGATGTCTATATTTGTGAGGTGAATATGTTGTGATCAGACTAGCAAGTGTGACTGCTGAGCGTTAGACCCCGGGTTCGATTCCTTAGGTCAACGTTTTTTTTTCGTACTAAATAATGTCTATTATATACTTGGTGTCTATTTTAAAGCAAGAAATTGGGTAGTTCTTTGCGTCTCTTCTTGTTCTTTGTATCTGCTCGGAGATAGTTTCTTATCGCAGTTATTGAATCGAATCGAATAGAATGAAAATTAAATATGCTATGAATAGAATACTTAACTACTTGGCAAGTGCGACTGCTGAGCGTTACACCCTGGGTTCAATTCCCTAGATCAGTAAACAGTTTATTATCATACTATTTAATGTCTGTTAAATTAGACGGTTCTTTTATATGTATCTGCTCATAAACGGAATCTAATCGCAGTTATTTATATTATTTCAGGTCCAGACTTGCTGAGGACCTCTTTCTGTCAGATGACGATGCGAGTTCTGTGCAAGATGTGGCGATCAGCGAAAAAAACAAGAAACGATCGAAACCGTCAAGTTCGGATTCGAGATCAACCCATCGGCCACCAAAAACTACTCCGTCTACATCGTCATCTTCAAAAAAGGTGAAAATTAATCCAGTCAGCAAGCCTCATCTCACCGCAACAGATTTATTCGGCACCGACAGCGATGAACAAGACGGGGACACGCATGAAACCACTGGTAAAAAACCCAATACTGTTCTTAGTTCGTCGATAACTCGAAGGCTGGCAACAGGCCACGCTCGCCAAACCTTACTTACCAAAGCGGGTACGCATTACATCGAACTAAAGGTTTATCGGTGTGATGAAATCGAAAATGTAGCACCGATGAATCGGTGGCGTCAGGCCGTTGTAGCTGTTAAAAACCGGACGGATGAGGGGACTGAGGCTTGGGGTCATCTAACTAAATTTATATGCGCAACGCGCAAAGAATTTAAATCTAGCCCTCAGACCTTTTTGAGTTCTTATTTTTAGATAGGTTCACTTAAATATTTGGGCACACTCATCGTATACCTCGCGATGTTATTTTGTATGTTATTATGCAGTATTTACTAAACATGTTAATCAAGTAAAATATATGAGTATTACCACAGAAGAGATAAAAGAGGTTAGAAAGGCCATGTGGGCGGGGCACGCGCGCCGCTTATATGATCAGACGATCATATGTCGACAAAATTTGATTTACTGACCAACAATCGCGCTCATATTGTGACAGCGAACGGAGCTCCGCGAAAAAAAAAGAATTATGTCGTGTTGCGCGATTATTACGTGTCGGAAAAGAAGCCAGGTGTGCAGTGTGGCTCGAGAAGGGATTTCTCTTCATCGGTAAGTCTAAAAACCTTAAAATACAAGTGATATTTGTAATTATTACAATAGTATTATGTAGTTCGCAGACAAAAATGATACAATCGCAAGCAGAAACGAAATTATGTACATTGCTTGCAATACGTGGGTACCATCTTGTACTACGTGGGCGATTGCGCAATGCATTTCGTTCACTGCGAATGTCGCGTGCGACGAGCCAAAGCTTAAATTCTGCCTACTCTTTGCGTTTCGATAGTGTTGTACCAAGTTGTCAATAATGTCGATATTTAGTATGTGTGAATGCATTCAAATGATTATTATGTTATGATTAAAATAACTTTTGTTTATCCCATAGTATCAATACCTTATTATTGTTTATTGATTGTTTTTCATCTAAAATTTGTTTTGAGGTTAGCCATTTATAAATCGAAACATACCTACATTTTAAATTTTATTTTTAGGTTTCCAACAGATCCAGATATGTTACAGACCTGACTAAAGCTATTATAGAAAAATATTAGTGTGAGATTGCATTTTATTCTGAAAAATTCGAATTTGAAAGATAGCAAGCGCATGCTATTGCTACTTAATAAATACGTTTTATTTCAAGACAATAATAAAATCTGAATTGAAATTGAATTTCAAGTACTTAATGATCAATATTTGAAAAAAATCTTTTCTGTTTACTTTTTATCTTTAATTTTTTATGTGTGAGAGACCAATAAATATTTTTGCTTTCTTATTTTCTTTCTTTCTGTCCCGTCCCGAAATTAAAGCAAAAACTGCAAAACTTAAAGTAACAAAACTCAAGTAATTTTATCGATATACATTATCGACCTTTTGGTCACCGTAACATGTATGAGAAATATACGCAAGTGTGAGTGTACGTCAAACGCAATGTTTGCGCTAGTGTGACAACCAGTAGCAAGCTCGCGATCTAAGTGAGTGCGGTTTATTTGTGTGCATAATTCGCGTACTTATTAGCGTCTTGCATGTAGTGGATATAGAGAGTGGGAGACAAGCGGCGACACGCGTTCTAATACAAATCAGGAACTATTTCCTTTCTAACCTCTTTTATCTCTTCTGTGAGTATTACTTAGGTATAGGTTCTACCTACATTTATAATCCCAATAGGTAGTTACTAGTTAAGCTATTCATGTAATCAAGTTTGTTATTCTTATAATTATAATTAAACTTTATTAAACATTCATCATACTTATACAATTTGTTTTTTTTTTTCCAGTTACACCAACCACCAACACAATTATAAAAGATATTTTAATTAAATGTGATAAATGTCAAATCGAATTACCGAAACAGCAATATAAATATCATGTGAGAACTAATATGCATAAATCAAACTGTTTACTTAAAACTGAATTGAGAAACATTGAAATAATTGCAACTGCTTTTCGAAACAGAATAAACACGTATCGCTTAAATCCAGCACCAGATGCCGAGTATTTAACACCAGAGGCTTTTCTGATTGGGAATCAAAGCGATATTCTGAAACTAATTAAAATACTTTTATTGAAACATAATTGTATAAAAGTAAATTTTGAGCTATTTGCTTACTTCTTATTACCAAAAACCGGTGAGCAGCAGCTAAAATCTTTTAATACAAAGTATGCTAATGTTTACCTAAATACTGATTTAAATGAATTATACATGAATGCTAAAGAGACTTTTCAGGGAAAAATGTCTGAATTTAACCAACGTGATTCCGGTTGGTCTTTTATCTCTATTAGTCACTTAGAAATTAATATAAACAAATATTGTCCAATGAAAGGTGGTACGTATATCGAGCTTCCTCCAGCTATAAGGAATACGAAAAGTTGTTTAAACATACAGAACAATGACAACCATTGCTTTTTATGGAGTATTATTGCTTCCCTATTTCCATCAAAGGATAATGTTTGTAGAACAAAATCATATCCTCACTATACCGATGTTTTTAATATTGAAGGAATAACATTTCCACCTACCTCGGTTGATATAAAAATGTTTGAAAAAAATAACCCTAATATCAGTGTTAATATATATGGTTTAGATAAAAAATGCCATGTGACCGGACCTCTATACATGACAAGCTCAAAGAAAAACAAACATGTAAATTTGTTGTATTTCGAGCGTAATGGTTCAGGACATTACTGTCTAATTAAAGACCTAGCTAAACTTATCCGCCGTCAAGTTACTCATCACAAAGGCAATTTTTTACTTTGCGATGCTTGTTTGCAATTTTTTTCTAGTGAATCAAAATATAGCTCACACGATTGTTCTAAAGTGTTAACTGTATTACCGGAAAAAAATAGTATTATACAATTTAAAAATTATGAGAGACAACAAAGAATACATTTTATTATCTATGCTGATTTTGAAAGTATATTGCTAAACTGTTCTGAAAATGGATCTAAAAATACTCAGAACTTAAAAGTGCATGAACCATCCTGTTTTGCATATTACGTTTGTTGTTCACACGATCCAGATTTGAATAAATTTGTTACCTATAGAGGTTTGGATTGTGTAGAAGTGTTTATAAAACGTTTAATTGAAGATGTCACTTACATAAATTCTATACTGTCTAAAAATCGACCCATGAGACCTTTGTCAGTCAAACAACAAATAGAGTACGAAGAGGCTACTCGTTGCCATATTTGTAAACATTTGTTATTGGGTGACAAAGTTCGAGATCACGATCATGTTACATCGGAATACAGAGGAGCTGCACACTCTCGCTGCAATTTAACGTTTAAAATATGTCCGTTTATACCTGTTGTTTTCCATAATTTATCTGGATATGATTCTCATTTATTTATTAAAGAACTGGTTAAGTACGATGGTCCTATTAAAATAATTCCTAAATCAAAAGAAAAATACACTTGTATTATGAAAAACCTCGCATCTAAGAATAAGTCTCGTTCTGTTCAAATAAAGTTTATAGACTCTTATCAATTTTTAAGTTCGAGTTTATATGAATTATCTAAGAATTTACATGTAGAAGATTTCATAAATCTTTCAAGAGAATTTGACGATGAAACCAATGTATGCTTATTGAGGCAAAAGGGTATATATCCATACGAATATATTGATGCATGGTCTAAGTATGACGAAACTTGTTTGCCACCTAGAGAGTATTTTTATAACACAATGAAGCTGGAGCATATTTCTGACGATGAATATACACATGCACAAAAAGTTTGGTATACTTTCAAAATCAATTCTCTTGGTGAATATACTGATCTTTACTTAAAATGTGATGTATTACTATTATGCGACATATTTGAACATTTTAGAAACACAAGTTTAGAATATTATAATCTCGATCCAGCATATTATGTTTCTGCGCCAAGTTTAAGCTGGGACGCAATGCTTTTGTGTACTGGCGTTAAATTAGAGTTGATTCATGACTTGGAAATGTATAACCTACTTGAAAAAGGAATACGCGGAGGATTAGCACAGTGTTCCCTACGACATGTCAAAGCGAATAATAAATTTCTTCCTTATTTCAATGATGATAAGCCATCATCTTTTTTAATATATCTTGATTGTAACAATCTTTACGGATATGCTATGAGAAAAAGAATGCCTGTATCGGAATTTCAATTCTTATCAGAAAATGAAAGTGCTAACTTTGATGTTTTGAATATATCTGATGATTCTGAATACGGATATATTCTAGAAGTCGATTTGGCCTATCCAGAAATATTGCATAGTTCACATAGTGACTTACCATTTGCACCAGAAAGGTTTGTACCTCCTGGTGGGAAAACTACAAAATTAATTGCGAATTTGTATGACAAATATAATTACATCATTCACTACGTACATTTAAAACAATGCTTGAACAATGGGTTGATTTTAAGCCGAATACATCGCATTCTCAGATTTAGACAAGACCATTTTTTACAAAAGTACATAGATTTAAATACTCGTTTGCGTCAAGCTTCTACATCAGCCTTCGATAAAGATTTTTTCAAACTTTTGAATAATGCTGTGTTTGGAAAAACAATAGAAAATAAACGCAAGCAAGTAAATGTAAAGTTAGTAACAAAGTGGGAAGATTCTAATAATAAAACAAATAAATATATAGGTGCTGAAAAACTTATTGTACAACCCAACCTGAAAAGTATTTCAATCTTTTCAGAAAACTTTGTGGCTGTTCAGTTAAGCCCTGAAAAATTAATTTTGGATAGACCCATTTACATTGGTTTTACTGTATTGGAGTATGCCAAACAACACTTATATAAATTCCACTATGGTTATATCAAAAACAGATATGGTACGAAAGCTAAACTATGTTACACTGACACTGATAGCCTACTTTACTTGGTAGAAACGGATAATTTTTATAAGGATATGGTTGATAATATATCGGTATTTGACACCAGTAATTTTGCTGAGGATAATCCATATGGAATACCTAAAATAAATGAAAAAATACCAGGCCTGTTTAAAGATGAACTCGGAGGCTCGGTAATTTCTGAATTCATTGGCCTAAGGGCTAAACTTTATTGTTTGAAAAGTGTAAAGACAACATTAAAGAAGGCAAAAGGTATAACGAAACCCGTAACAAATCAATTAAAGCTTTCTGATTATAATGCTGCTCTACACAATAACACAATTATCAAACGTAAAATGAATGTAATAAAATCAATTAAACATGTTCTCTATTCACAACAACTGAATAAAATTGCATTAAATAGGAGTGACGACAAACGACAAATACTTCCAAATCAAATTGAAACCTTACCATGGGGTCATTGTGATACAATTTCTTAAAATGTATTATTTAGCTATACTGTACTCGTATATTTATAAATACATCTACCAAAGTGTTAAATTATAGATGTGTATTCTCCTGTTTATATTATTCGTCAAAGTAGAAATATGATTATATTGAAATTGTGTCTATCTATAAACAAATTGGGTATGATTTTATTTAATAAAATAGTTTATTAAATGCATTTTTTTTTGTTTTATTTATCCATAAGCTTCCAAAACCTTCAGGAAACAAGGTGTGATGTTATGTTATGCTGTCCAAGCATTTCGTTAAAGTTGTAAAAATAGTATAGGTAATCTTCACCTCAAATATTGCTTCGATCAATAACTCTGATAAGAATTATAAATACTAGAGCCCGAATTGTTTTCTTATTAGATACAAACATGAAGTGGGTCAAGCAACAAGTATCATTGGATGTTAAAAATATTGATGTAAAGGAAAATTCACTACGCCCGAAACACAGCATACTTCTCCCAAATAATATTCGGTGCATAATATGTGGACCCTCGAATTGTGGGAAAACGAATGTTATGATTAGTTTATTAATTCATACAAACGGATTAAAGTTTAACAATGTTTATCTGTATTCCAAGACCAGTTTTCAGCCGAAATACAGTTTTCTAAAACAAGTTTTGCAAAGAGTTCCAGATGTAAAACTTTTTGTTTTTAATTTTGATGACGATGTTATTCATCCTAACGATGCCTTGTTGAACTCTGTTATCATATTCGATGACGTAGTTTGTGAAAAACAAATAAACATACGAAATTATTTTACAATGGGTAGACATAGAGGTATAGATTGCTTTTATTTATCTCAGACTTATTCTAAAATACCAAAGCAGCTATTACGTGATAATGTTAACTTTTTGATCATTTTCAAGCAAGATGAAGTTAACATGAAACATATATATGATGAACATGTTAGTTCTGATATGGAGTGGTCTGGGTTTAAAGATATGTGTACTAAAATCTGGATACATCCTTATGATTTTTTAACAATTAATAAGGATTGTGAGTTAAACAAAGGAAGATATAGACAGTCCTTCGACAACTTTATTTATTTTGATTAATGGTTATATAAATAATGAATAAAAACAAAAAAAATCATTTGAGTATAAATACTTCTGCGTACAAGTCGTATAATGGACCACAGCATTACAAATCAGTTAATACAGTCTGCGGACGCTATAAAGCAAAAGGTGAAACAAATGAAAGATCATGAATTTAATACCGACACTCATCTAAAGTATTTTTTTAAGCCTCTTGCTGACCCTCTCAATGCTATAGCGGCTAACAAGCAAATTTCTATAATAAAAAATGAAGATACTTATGTTGACCAAACTAAGAACACTGGTTTAGGTTCAAAAATGTTTTTGCATGATAAATCACTTGATATGTGCATACATGAATCATCTGAATCAGAAACATTTTATTCAGAAGACGAAGAAGGTAACACATCTGAATCAGGAAAAGATAATAATGTGTCGCTGACAAAAGAAGATGTCTTTGAAATATACGATGATATGAATATACCATTTGGCGTACGTAGTGAAAATGATAAGCATATGATTGGAAATACAATAGTTAATTTCTCTACAGTTTCCAAGAACTCGGATAAAGTGTATTTAATTCGTGTAGCTAATAAACAGTATAAAATAACACCTGGTCTAAAAGAATTATTGCTTCGCAAGAAGCCTGATTTAAGTTTGGTCAATTTAAAGGATAAATTAGTTTACAAAGAAATACTTATTACAACTAATGCTCATAAAAGAGACTTTGATCCTGCAGGCCAAGTTAAAGGTGATAAGGGTTTAAAATATTCTCAAGTGATCAAACCGTTATTTCCCGAGTCTAGTAAACGCTTACAAGAACCTGCAGAAGTTAAATCTAAACTTAAACGAGGTGCCGGTCTGCCGTATCTTAAAAAGTACAAAAAAAACACCGAACTTGTTTATTGGGATGATCCTAATGAATTAGTGGACAGGCTTAAACTTTTGATCGCATCTAAAACTGCGGGTAATACCAATCTTGACAACGAAATCTTGTCAATTATTGAAGAGTTAAAAGAAGCGGGTATTATAAAAGAATAAAAAGACTCGTCATATAAACTGAATACCATTATAATTTTGTAATTCAGAAGTGACAGTTGAAAGAATGAGCAAAGTGAAAAGAACTATTATAAATGAAATTCATAGAAGTGCAAGAATAAATTTTCCTCGAAGGCATGTAATATTAAAAGATATTGATGATCTGTGGCAAGCTGATTTAATGGATATGCAAAGTTTCTCCAAATTCAACAACAACAATAAATTCATTTTAGCTGTCATTGATGGATTCTCTAAGTACGCTTGGGCTATTCCACTTAAACAAAAAAACAAAGAAGCTGTATCTGAAGCTTTTATTACATTATTGAGTAAAGTAAAACGCATTCCTAGAAACTTGCAAACAGATCTTGGAAAAGAATTTTACAATAAAAAATTTCAAAAAATGTTAGTAAAGAATTCTATCAACCACTACTGCACTTATTCAACGAAAAAGGCTTCAATTGTAGAACGATTAATAAGGACGATAAAGAATAAGCTTTTCAAGGAATTTAGTTTCAAGGGGAATTATAAATGGACTGACGGGACACTTGCGAAAATCATGAATAGATATAATAATACAATACATAGAACAATTGGTTTACCACCTGCTCAAGTTAATCATAGCAATAAAACTAAAGTACTTCAGAGATTTTACAATCAAAATCGAACGAAAACCAAATATCCTAAGTTTAATACGGGTGATTTTGTTCGAATAAGTAAATATAAAGGTTGTTTTGAAAAAGGTTACACTCCTAATTGGTCAACAGAGATATTCAAGATCAGTAAAGTTCAAAACACAAATCCTGTTACATATTTATTACAAGATGTTAAACAGCAACCTATTTTAGGAGCATTTTACGATCAAGAATTACAAAAAACTAAACATCCTGACATTTACCTTGTTGAAAAAGTTTTAAAACGAAAAGGCAGAAAAGTTTTCGTGAAATGGTTGGGGTTATCATCCTGCGAAAATAGTTGGATTGATGATACCAACGTTTTATGAGTGGTTTAACGATATAACATCATGGTGTATGATGGTGTTCTCATTCTGTTTATATACATGAAAGGAGAAGGACTTATCAATAATTTAATTAATAATTTACCATTTGAGCTCCATTTGCCAGGATATAATTATTGCGGTCCAGGAACTAAATTACGTGAAAGATTAGCTCGAGGCGATAAAGGTGTAAACAAATTAGACGACTATTGTAAACATCACGATATTGCATATAGGGATTACAAAAGTTTGAAAGATCGCCACAAAGCAGATATAATTTTATTAAAAATGGCAAAAAAACGTGCTTTGTCTTCCGATGCAAGCACAGGAGAAAAACTTGCTGCCAATTTAGTTAATAATATAATGTTAACCAAAGTAAGTTCTGGAGCTGGGCTCAAAAAAACCTTTAAAAATTTAGTAACCAATACTAAAAAATGCATTAAAAAAGTTAAACCGAAGTGTAGGAAAAAACTTATAGAAATGGCCTACGCTGCTGCTAGAGAATTGAATCGTGATTCATCTGCCAGGATTCCACGTGTAATACCAATTCCTAAGTCTGGAGGGGTTCTACCTTTAATACCAATATTCGCTGGTTTGTCTGCTGCTGGCAGTATTGCAAGCGGAATTGCTGGAATCGTCAAAACCATAAATGAATATAGAGTTGCAAAAAAGCGTTTAGAAGAAATGAAAAGACATAACAAGAATGTGGAAGGTGTATGTATTGGAAACGGACTGCGGTTAAACCGTTACAAGGATGGACTTGGAATATATACAAATTTAAAGAAAAAAAACTAAGTCATAGGCTACCTAATCATGCACTTACTAATATAGATATCATACATTTTACTAAAAACGTTCCATATTTTCGCGGAGTGTATATGAGAGATACCTTACCGAAGTCTCCGTTTTCTAAAGAGTGCGGAATCATAAATTTAGATCATTCAAAAAATTCAGGTACACATTGGGTAGCCTATATAATTTTTAATGAATACGTTGAGTACTTTGACAGTTACGGCAACTTGAAACCTCCAATAGAATTTGTTCGCTATGTAGGTTCTAATAATATTAATTATAATTACATTAATTTGCAAAATAATAACTTATTCAATTGCGGACATTTATGCATAAAATTCCTTAAAGAGTTTTGGAAAAAGCAAGGTTTTATCAAATCTTCAGTTAAAAAAGGTTTAAATGTTAGTTGTCGTCTACATTAAACAACACTTTGACATTATCCGTCACAAGAGTTGAATGTGGATAAGATTAGAGAGAAAATAAAATGATAGTTTACAATATAAAATCACCTGACAAAGTTAATAGTTTTACTCGTTCTCGTACCTTCAAAAGACGAAGACATATTACACAAACTTTAAAAAAAATAACTAAAGAAAATAAATTATTTCTTCGAGCTTTGGGATTTAAATTATGAGTATTCTTCAAGTGAATGATTTACCACAATTCGATAACTCTATAGTGAGTTATGAAATTCATACCTATAATCCATATAGCACCTCTTTTAATGAAAATGATGAAATACGTATACCCATAAATCAACAAGATTTGTACGTATTACCTTCAGCCAGCTACATTTACGTGGAAGGCCGAGCCACCACGGTTTCGAAAGATGGAGCAGGAAAACTAACAAGAAAGGTGGTTAATTTTACCAATAATCACATATCCTTTCTATTTCAAGACATTCGATATGAAATTAATGGTGTAGAGATAGATCGAATAAAAAATGCAGGTGTTTCTGCAACCCTAAAATCATATGTGTCAATGAGCGAGGGAGAAAGTAGGGCTGCTGCTATTTGGGGTTGGAATTTGAATGGGGTTAAAGATAACGATGGTATTTTTAGTGCCCTTATACCTTTGAATAAAGTTTTAGGATTTGCGGAAGATTATAATAAAATTGTCATTAACTGTAAACATGAACTTATACTTAAAAGGAGCAGTTCGAATCTTAATAGTGTTATACTTGATAATAATGACTCTATTGAAGTAAATATAGAGAGACTGCAATGGCGTATGCCTCATATAAAAGTTTCAGATCGGGAAAGATTAACTTTACTTAAACATTTAGAAAAGGATCGTCCTATTCAAATAGCTTTCAGAAATTGGGACTTGTACGAATACCCTTTATTACCTAAAACTACAAAACATTCCTGGGTTGTTAAAACTGCTTCACAACTCGAAAAACCAAGGTATGTGATCTTTGGTTTGCAGACAAATAGAAAAAATATGAAAAATAAAGACTGCTCAATATTTGACCATTGCAAATTAACTAATGTTACTCTTTATTTAAATTCTCAATATTATCCATACGAATCGGTGAATGCAAAATTTTCTGAAGATAAATATTATATATTATATGAAATGTTCACCAAATTTCGCCAGTCTTATTATAACACTCGGTCTGAACCAATGCTTAGTTTGAGCGAATTTAAAGAAAAGGCTCCTTTATTTGTAATTGATTGCTCAAGACAGAACGAAGCCTTGAAAACTGGGGTTGTAGATGTGAGGCTGGAAATTGAAAGTTCTGAAGACATACCAGAAAATACATCTGCCTATTGTCTAATCATCAACGATCGTCTATTCGAATATAAACCTTTAAGTGGTATTGTAAAGAAATTATTATGAACGCTATAGTCGATGTGCAAGGGTTTAAGACGGAAAGTAACGAGTTTATCGTTAAAGAAATGGCAATAACATGCGGAAATCAAATTATGGTATTACTAATCAAACCACCGTTCCCATTTTACAATCTTACAAACAAAGAAAGATTGCAAGTAAGTTGGATAGAGAGAAACAGAAAAATTTTTTGGAGAGAGGGTTTTATACCATACTTGAACTTACATCGATATATTGTACCTTATCTGGAAGATAAAATCATTTATGTTAAAGGAAGTGAAAAAGTGTCTTGGTTGAAAAACATTGTAAAACATGATAAAATATATAATTTAGAAGATAAGAATTGTCCTCGTTTACAAAAATTATTTGATGATTATAGAACGTCTAATGAAATATTTAATTGTGTGTATCATTCAAATGTATGTGCTTTAAAAACTGTAATGTGTTTGAGAAAATGGTGTACAGATGAGAATAAACTTTTTTGATTGTTTTTTTCTTGTTTTATTTCATTACAAAATAAAATACATAAGATATACCTACATTACTTACATAGCACCAGCTATAATTTTAAAATATTAAAAAATAAAACTAAAGGTCAGTCCTATCCATAATGACACGCAGAACCACATCTTTATAAATGAGCAACACTAGATATAATACTGCATTATGCTTACACACATACCCGTATCAAGACCTTTAAAAAATGATTCAAAATTACTTTGGCCCACGATATGAAATATATAACGAATTTCAAATTCGATTATGTTCATTCAGACATTATTGGGCTACAGTAGATTCAAAACGAAGATTGGTGAGGCAAATGGCTGATGCAGGTTTTTTTTACTGCGGAAGTGGTTTAAACGATAAAGTTATGTGTTTTTCGTGCGGAGGTGATATCAAAGATTGGGAGTATTACGATGATCCTTGGATGCAGCATGCTATACTTTTTCCTGCTTGCTTTTATTTAAATGCTGTAAAAGGAACAGATTATGTTGATAAACTCAAACGACAATTTATTAAAGAAACAGAAGTATAAAATGGTTCTGAAGTGGAGGAGGAACATTATAATTATGATATCAGATTCTGCCTGAAGATGAAATTGCTTGACTTGAAATCGTTTTTTATCCCATCCATTCAGAATATAAAAATGTGAATAAAAATGTTTAAATTATCATTATTTTTAGTTTTATTTAATAAAAAGACTTGTGACACCTCTAAGACCAATCATACAGATCTGTTCCTTGGATCAATTTAGAATGTTATGCAGAATCTATTTGAATTTTTATTTTCCGATGAAATAGTAGGTAGACCACTAATGCAACAAACATGATTTCATCTATTTGAAAATACATTTTTTTTTTCATCTCAATTTGCCACCCTCTAGTCATTTTGAATAGAAAAGTTTATATCATTTCAATTTCATTTCAATAGTGTATTTGATTAGACAATCTAGTCAATAAATAAAATTTCATCTATTTGAGTAGATATGTTCCAATGAATTAAACAGTATATTCTAATAGACCATCATTTCAACAAACAAGATTTCTTCTATTTGAATATATGTTTTTTATCTATTTGAATAGACATAATTGGGGTGTCTGGATCTTCTTTGATCCAGATGCCCCAATTATATACTACTTGTAGGTGCTCCCTGAAAAATACTGGTATTCAGCTGCATCTAAGACCAACATAGTTGAGAAAACGCTAGGCAGATGATAAGATATGGTGAACTACACACCTCTGAGAACCACTTCCGAGAATACAGTCTCTCCCACATGTCTCATAACACACACACGCATTAGAAGGGACCCCTTATTATTTTTTCTCCATTTTGACGTAGTCGCCCCCTCAGAAAAACAAAGTAAGATTCAAGTTGTACATACCAGCTGAGTACCACTCTTCTCCGACAGCAGGCGAGTGAAGAGCTGGTGATGTCTCCAGGTGCGGAGATGGACCTGAGCCGTCTCCTCGCTGTCCAACAACTTGCGGCACAGACTGCATTGTACGCAGCGGAACTCCGACAGGAAGGACGCGCCGACACCGCGTTCCGTGCTGAGGGTAGACAAAAAATTATTATAAATGAAAAAAAAAAAAAAAAATTGTCTGCCCATATCGGCAATAGATAGGACTCTGTATAACCCTTTGAGGGTAAAAGGCGTGATTTTATGTTGGAATACTCAGCAGGAGTGGTCATTTCTGTCTGGCCTGTTTGTTGTGCAGTGCAAGTGTCCTGTATTTAATAATACATTTTCCAAGAAAAAAAAAAAAATATTATAAGTCAATCTCACCTGTAAGACGGGAACTGATCCTGGGTGGTTCCCGCCAGCTCATCGCCCTCCTTGTAATCCAGGATGGTGTTATCCTGATCAATGGAGTTCTTCTTTTCAGCTGCGACTTCTGGTTTAGGTTCACCAGCTTCTTCACCCTCTTTCTTCTCTCCTTCCTCCTGTGTGGGATTATTTTATTTTAAGGGGAAGTGGAGATCAGAAAACATGATTTAAGAAAACAGAGAGCCTTATCCTTACATAGTATAAAACAAAGTCGCTATTTTTGTCTGTATGCTTAAATCTTTAAAACTACGCAACGGATTTTGATGCGGTTTTTTTTAATAGATAGAGTGATTCAAGAGGAAGGTTTTAGTATATAATTTGAACGACATCCACGCGGGTGAAGCCGCGGGCATCAGCTAGTATATTATATAAGGCTCTCTGTTTTCTTATCTCTTTCTTATTTTCTTATTAACTAGTTTCCCTGCTCTCGTATTCACAAATGTTTCGATTCGAAAAGTCATAATTTATATCTATCTTTTTTCGCATTACGCAAGCTAGCGGATAGATCGACTTTCCGAATCGAATAAGGGGCCAGGTGTATAGGGTAGTTGACTGATTTAAAAAAATATGATTATTATATTAATAAAAAATTACGAAAAGAAAACGTGTCAAAGAACGCGAGTGCCCCCAGTGACGTCACTTTCTGGTAAAACATGTACCAAACTGTGACGTCGCGCGATATTTCGAAGCACTGTATAGTCTTCATTTATTGTTTACACCAAAAAATAAAAAAAATAGGTGTCTAATATTTTTAGCTTTTTTTGTCAACTACCCTATTTTAAATACCTCTCCCAGAGAGGCTTGTGTCCCAGCGTTATGGAATACTAGCTTCTGACAGCGGCTTCGCCCGCGTGAAAATGACGATTTTCCATACAAACTTTCATCCCCTATTTAATTCCCTTAGGGGTTGAATTTCGAAAAATCATCCCTTATTCCTTGTCTACATTAAAGAAGGAACCTCTGTGCAATATTCAGCTTTCTAGGTCCAAGGGTTTGGGCTGGGCGTTGATGAGTCAGTCAGTCAGGACCTCTCTTTTTATCTATGGGATATTATTCAGCAACTGACCTGACTATCTCCTTCCTCTCCCTCCTTGACCTCAGCATCATCAGCAGCAGTCTCCTTATCAGTGTCCTGTTTGTCATCGTTGCGGCGACGACGCTGCCTGTCCTCGCGAAGGTACAGCTGCTCCATGTTCAGGGTTGAGATCACCATCACTGGGGAGAAATGTTTATGTGAATAGGGGAGGTAAAACAAAGCGGCGATGGAGATTCTGTCGGAAACATTTCGATCGATTTTGATTGACTGCTTTCCAAAGGTTGCAGTGCAGACACAAAAAATTGTTTTTGTTATTTAGAGAAAAAAAAAACCAACTGTAGGACAGTAAGTTTGAAGTTTTTTTTTTTTTTTTAAACTTTGCCCCACACTAGGAATTTCTCCTGTATCGTGGGTGCGTTCACAAACGTCAATGAGAAGATGTATGCTATCTTGTTTTTTTTCGTATGTCAAAGGTTATTATTATTGTACACCATTTAACTGCTACAATCAAAAGTTCTTTTCTATACTAATATTATAAAGAAGTAAAGTTTGTGTGTTTGTTAAATTGTAAGGGGTAATCTCGGGATCTACTGAACGGATTTAAAAAATTCTTTCACCAATAGAAAGCCACATTATTGCCGAGTGTCATAGGCTACTTTTTATCCCTGTATTCCCACGGGAATGGGAACTACGCGGGTGAAACCGCGGGACGTCCGCTAGTATTCTATAAGAAGATCATCATCATTCTCTTGCCCATCATATCCTAATTCATTTGGGTTGGAGCAGGATGACTTCTACTTTCATCATCATCATCATTTCAGCCAAAAGACGTCCACTGCTGAACATAGGCCTCCCCCAGGCGCCGCCACATTGACCGGTCCCGTGCGTCTCTCATCCAGCGGGTTCCTGCAACCTTGACCAGGTCATCGGTCCACCTAGTGGGAGGCCTTCCAACGCAACGTCTTCCGGTTCGCGGTCGCCATTCGAGAACTTTTCGGCCCCATCGGCCATCCGTTCTGCGAGCAATGTGCCCTGCCCATTGCCACTTAAGTCTGGCGATTCTTCGGGCTACGTCGGTAACCTTGGTTCTCATGCGGATGTCCTCATTTCTGATTCGATCACGCAAGGAAACATGCACTTTACATGCTACTTTCATGCTTCCCTATAATCTCTATAACTCGTCATCTCATCAGACACCTTCCTTGCTAAATCATCCTTAACACAGTCCAACTCCATTCATCATTTCTTTGGTCTTCCTCTACTGTTACTGAAACTATTTTCATTATTAATTTCACTCACCTTCAGGCTTAGGCTTAGTAACAATCTCCTGTTTATCCTGCATATTCCTCAAATGCTCAGCAGTCAACCGATGCTCATCCAGCTCGATCCTAGTCGGCATCTCCTTGTGGCAGGACGTGCAAGTCGGGTGCAGGTACTTCTTGAGCTTGCGGTGACCCACCGTGGTGCGATGGATGGCACCGTCGGCTGCGTACATGTCACACATGGCGCAGTAGAAGTCGCGAGCGGGCTGCTGTCCGGCCTTGCGGGTGCGTTTCATTTCGCGGATCTGGTGTGAAAGGTTTAATTAGGAATGGGCTGATTGATGTATCACACGGTTTGGCTAGCACGTTAAGAAGGTATTCCCGGTTGTCATTTGCAGATATATATCTTGCCTCTGTTTAGACTGGAAGCCAATCTCAACATAGTTGAGAAAATGCAAAACAGATGATGACAAATCAATCAGGTATTTATTGGGTTAACTCCCACTCATATTTTTAACAAAACCAACCATAGTTCTAAGAAACAAAAGTTTAATAATCAAGTCCACAGTGTCCTGTAGAATACAAATGCAGAAGCCTCCACTTAGTATCTCCTCACTTAGTATCTATCAGCCCTCTTAGCTTATCATGGTTATGTGGCTTCTAACATTAGATATGGCATTGTACTATGGGGGAATTCTACAGAAATCAATAGGGTGTTTATAGCCCAAAAACAATGCATCCGTGCTCTTTGTGATGTGCCACCTTTGACTTCATGTAAACCTTTGTTTAAAGAACTAAATATATTAACAGTTCCTGGAATATACATTTTTGAATGTTGTAAATTTGTTAAAACACACCCCGAACTATTTCAGCGTCTTGGGGATACTGTAACTTTTAAAACGAGATATCCTGACAGACTCATTATTCCTCCAATGAAAAGCCACTTATTTCACAGGAGTTGCTTTCCAATGGTTGTAAGATTATTTAATAAACTACCAAAATCATATAGGGAACTGCCAACTAATCGCTTTAAAACGGCATTATTCAGATGGCTTATCGATAAGACATTTTATTCTGTGAATGAGTACCTTAACCTAAAAGATTTACGTTGACATTCTCCTATTCTAATTGATGCAAACTTATTGACATTTTACTATTGACATATCACTATTGACATCCTTAATTTTACAACATACCAATTGTTACCAATTTATAAATTCACTTTTAATGTATTAAGTATTTAATTTTGCATGCTAGTTTTAGCGAATTGTGTGAGCTACTCTTACAAAACCTGACCATCAAGACTGTACTACAATTCTAGCGAATAAAGTTCATTTCATTTCCTCTTTCCACCTATGATGATTTTGAATGCTTTCCAAAAGAAACTTAATTAAAATCCATTGCATATTCACCTTGAACTCCTGCCGCATAGTATCAGCAGTGAGCGCATAGCTCTCAGCCGTCTTCGTCATCATGATAGCATGAGCTCGTCCACTCAGATGGTTCTCAAACGACCTGCCATCCCACATACTCTTGTTGCAGATATGACACTTCAGCAGCCCAGGGTTGATGTCATCGTATCTGGTCTTCGGATGCTCCTTCCTTCCACTGGCCTCCTCAGCCTTGTCCTTGTCTTGACTCTCAGTAGATTCACCATCAATCTTCTCTTCAGTCTCAGTGCGGGGCGCTTTGCTGCTAAATAAAAGGAGGTTTATAGAAATGGGGCTTTTTATAGACACTGATATTGTCTATGCTATTTGGATTGGGTTTATAAGTTTGTCTTTTACTAGACTAGCAATATACATTAATAAAGGAGGCCTTTAATAAATATTTTGTTCTGTGTTGTGTGGTTTCAGTCTGGCAGACATAATTTATTTGTAGTTTTTATTGCCTGCAGGGCTAACATGCGCAAGTCGACAAAATTTTGTCGACGCATTATGTCGTGCTGAGACGACATATGTCTGTTTGTCGATTGGAGCTAACATGGCGACACTTTTTTCTCGTGTCGTTCTGTTAAAGAACTCATGTCGTTCTGTCAAACCTTTTTTTGTCGTCAGGCTCTAACATGCGCGCTTTATTTAGTCGAATTTTGACATTTTCCTATGACAAGTTTCTCGTGGATGGTTTTCGTAGACGAGAAACCGCGACAAACAGAGAAAAAACTGAAAAGGGGGGGTAACAGTGTTCTGTGAAATTAAACAATTTATGTATAATGGCGGTGCCGTACTATAATTATCTATTAACTGTGTATGAGGAAAGGGAAGCAAGAAAAATACAGCGGAAGGTGATTCGAGACGTCTGCAACCCATTCGACTTACGGGATAACGAGTTCCAGTCTCTCTGGCGAATTACAAAGCCTATGGCTATTTATATATTTTATTTATATAAAATTCTCGTGTCACAGTTTTCGATGCCAAACTCCTCCGAAACGGCTTGACCGATTTTGATGAAATTTTTTGTGCGTATCCGGTATCTATGAGAATAGGCCAACATCTATTTTTTTTTTCTGAAATTTTTTATATGGCAAAACAACGTTTGCCGGGTCAGCTAGTTTTATTTATATTATTATGTTCCCACTGCCGCTCATATTCAGCGGCACCCTGTGGAGTTTTCAAATCTCCTGCCGCAAAGTTTGCATGCTCATGCATATATTCGCATGGCCTTTTGTACTGCGTATTCTGAAACATTACAGTTCAATTTGTAACTATGAATCTCTCTTTCAAATTATTAAGGGCGCTATTATTGTACAGTACACACATGACAAGTAAACTTTCGTTCGTATTACGAAACGAATAATGTTTCACAGCAATGGCAGAACATTGGTAGGTACTTGCTGAATGTGAACATTCACTAAGTACTTACCTATTGATTTACTTATGGCATAGTGTGTTGTATTTTGTACATTACAGTTAATACATTTCATCGAGATAAATAATGTATCATAATATTATGATTACAATTATCTTCTATCTCGTAGAAAAATGCATTCTTCACACGGTTTATTTTGGAAGTCAATAAAGAACATTGAATAAAGAGTTGCTAATAAACTATAATATGCATCTCCGCCATCTGTGCCGGGATTTTGATCTAATACTTACAATCTCTTTGATGCCAAAGCCATCTTCTTTCTAACATACCAACAATTTTTCAAATAGTATTGAAAATAATTATTTAATCTAGCGTGAACCACAACTATCACAACAAATTTTGAAATTCAAAATTTTTGAATTGACAAAATGTCAGAGACAGTTTTAAGGTCGCGTTCACAAATATGGCAGCGTTCACGCAATTCCCACCAATATTGACCGAATGAAACCGGCGTTAATGAACTAGACTATGGTATGTTTTCATGAAATGGCAACATCAGTTATCTCGCGTCGAGAAGGAGAAGTCACGACGACATATCTTCTCGAGCGTGGTGCGCATGTTAGGAAAAGTGACAAACGAATCGAGAACGACAAAATTTGTCATCTCGTTTAAGACATATGTCGACTTGCGCATGTTAGCCCTGCTGGTAAATAATTAAATACAATTATTTCACTACTCAGAGTAGTGAAATTTTACCTTCAAACACTTACTGGAATCCAATTGTCATGCATTTGTATTTAGTTGCGAGTTGGTAAAGCCATGTTATCACTGAGAAACATTTGTCAGGAACGAAATGTCTATATTTGAAAAAAACCCATTTTGGAACAAATTAATGTTTCTGAAACATATTAATTTGTTCCAAAGTACAATTTATTTACTACTATGTTCCTCTGTTCCCTACGGTTTTGTATCAGTTCATATGAGTGAGGATGCACATTTCTAAACATGGTGATAATGTGAGCCAACAATTTAATATGCAAATTGCCTACATAAATGTAAAGGCTCTACTAGATATTGCATCGCTTTCAGGCGACAGATTCTATACAACTACTAATGTGGAAAGCATTGTCTCAGAAATATTAATTCTGTAAACATTTTTTAGAATTTCTTATTTAGGACATAGTTTCTCAGTGAATACATTACTTAAAGAATTTATTTTTTCATAATAAAGAAAGGATAAAAAGACGTCTAAATACTTTACAGAACAGCAAAAAAGGTCCATCTTATAATTTATCTTATTACACACTTACCAATATTACAAATATAAAATGTTTATCGGTCCATTACAATCCAAAGAAGCAAGCATTAAACATAAGGTTGTAATGGGTGCAAAAACCAGTGACGGGTGATGCACCCTTGGTTATGAAGCTCCAGGTGTCAGGGAGACTTACGGTATAGACAGATAACTATTTATACCTGCCTATGGTGAAGACAATTTTCATTGAAACGTAAAAACAAACATTCGAGATTTGTAATTGAAATGTATTCATACCTCAAAAGAGGCAGAAACTATTTTAATGCCAATTCGGCTAACGTACAGAGGCCGGTGAACGTAAGGTGTTAACAGAAACTTATTTCACAGCGAGGCTCAACCTCAGTAGAGGCACAAGAAATGCGGTGTCACCACCGGAAGGAGACATTCAGGGTTCCTTACCTCTCCTTAGGTTTAGCCTTTGAATCGGCCTCCTTTTTCGGGGAACTCTTGTTTTGTTGCCTCTGCCCATCATTAGGCCTATACGGTTTACGATTGTTGTTGACACGCTCACCGGAGCGATTGTAAGTTCCCGTACGCCGGAAATTACCTTGATTGCCCATCTAAAGGGAATTGATCAGAACATGATTGTTAGTACGAAAACTGCAGGGCTCTACGAGCCACGAAGAAGCGCTGAAATTTGAAATTCTTCAGGTTTGTCATTAAAATGTGATTATGTAAATTATTTGGTCTATAGCTGAAGTTTCTGGGGCCCACAAAGGGCCTTCAAGAAGATTTTAACATTTTATCATGCATGAAAATGATGACAGTATTACTTTAAAAAATTTACATTAATGCAGGAAATAACATATATTTTCATTGAACAATCATCAAAACATTATTTTATTGTTGAAATAGTATTTAAAATACCAGACATTTACAAAAAATGGATTATCAGGTCATTGAAACTGTAAAATTGCATTTATATTTACTTCAAACTGTTATGTAGCTCTATTATCTGTTGAAATGTGGTACTTACCCTGCTGGGTCCATAACCTCGGTCATACCGACCCATGTTGGGTCCACCAAAGTCCCGTCTAATGGGCATGTCGAGGAGTGAGGGGACAGCGTTCTGCCGCGGCTGCAGCAGGTTGATGATGTTACTTGCTAAAGCCAGGGTGGCTTCAGTTGAGCCCCCAGACAGGGGCAGCAGGTTAGGTAAGCCCCCGCCGGGTCCGCCACCCTGCCACGGCGAGACACCGCTGCGCCCGAAGTTCTTCCCGCGATCATTGCGTTGGAAGTCCATGCGACGCCCACTATTATTTTGCGGTCTTCGGTTCGCCATCTTTTAATCTAGGACACAAAGTAAAATGCGTTCTAATCATTGACACGCAAATCTTAGCGATCCGCCCATAAGGCTACACACCGACTGAAGCGTGGTATGTAAATCAAAATTCAACAGCTTTACAAGTAGTGTTTAGTGGTAGAAAGTTGCCGGCCGGCAGAAAATAGCACAAGGTGATTGTGCGATTCTGTGCGATTATTGATTTTCCCGACTTTATACTTACCGAAGTGTATTTTACAACAAAACGGTTATATTCTTATAACTCTGGTACTTAAAGCTGGTACAAGGCACAGAAATCTTTAGAAACTGGTACAAAAGATCAAGCGGACCCAAAACGATGCTTACGTAGCGCTCCCGTTTCATGATCGATTAATACCAGGAGAATTTACAAGTTTATCATTGATAGCGGACACATATACAAATTGTAATACTTACAGCTCAACACTTCAACAGTAAGACAGCACAAATTAAACAACAATTTTAAGATTGAAACAGTGAAAAATACACAATGACGACGACCACCAAGCCGAACGAAAGCAAAACGTCAAATGTAATGAAAATGGCCGCCCGCCCCGCTGCTACAAGAAGGCTTGGCTTGCTTGTCTATGCTATGGTTTATTGATTTATAGATCGCACCATAAACTATCAAAAGACGATTTTTTCTCGCGGCGCGGGTACGCGACTGCCTCCTGCCGATGCTGATGCCGCGATGTAGATTCTAGATGAATCATTATTCGATGATTTTCCACCCACCAAAAAAACAAAAAAGGAGGGTTTTATTATCCGAGCATGCTTGTGTATAAGCACGGTCTATTCTTTCGTGCTAACTAGCACACGTTGTAAGGCGAGGGCGAAATCGGGGATGCGGGTTATCAAAGCTTACAATTAAAAAATGCGGCGTTGCCGTTATATATAAATACGCAATGCATGATTGTTTTCAGTATACTTTATGGGCCTATACACCTCAAATTAGCAACTCTATTTGTGGTGGTTCAAACTTCGTTTGAAATACTGTTAAGCCTGCAATACATGTTGGCCGAGCTTAGACCAACGCGAGCCTAGACAAATTGACACAAGGCAAGCGCTACTGTCTAGGCGTTCGGCAAGTTTGGTAAGTAGTAATTAAGGATTGAAAGTTATCGATTTTGTCGTTATCTCTCTGAGTTATCTCTGTCGAGACTGCCGGCCCTTCTCTAAGCTAAGCCGTAAAATCGTAAACTTTCTTTAATAGATTTTCAATCCTATGCTGTTGAAATAAAGCTGAAAATCTATTAAAGAAAGTTTACGATTTTACGACTTAGTGACATTCGTAGCGTCGTTATTAGTGTCGAGACTGCAGCCGCTGTTGGCACATTATTAATAATGGGAAATGATTTCAATAATTGGAATCATTTCACAATTAAAATAATTACGTAATTAGTTTTAAGGGCTAATTAATAACCTTTTAAACTATTACGTAATTAATTGATTGCTTTATAAATTATGTAATGCATAAATTAATGTACGCACACGTGGTTGTAGATCTAATCGTTTTAAAGGAGAACGGGCGGGTGTGGCCCAAGTGGCGTCGGAGCATGACGTTTATTTTATTTGAAAGTTACTTGACTAAGCTTACTTTTTTTGTATGGGTACAAAAAAATCTATCCTGGGAGAAAAAAGTTATGGAGCATATAAAGAAATACGCATTTATAGAGTTATTTTCAACTATTTATTCAATTAAATCTAGTTATTTGAACTTAATATGTTATGTTAGCTTTATCTAACATTCATGATGATTCATAAGTGAGGTATCGACTCCGCCAACGTTAGAAATATGTAATCACTTCATTGTTGTATGGATTCTGGTTCAAGCGGCGTTTGAAGACGAGGCTAAGTTAAAATTCTGTTTTTGAGAAATGGTTAAAAAGTCTTTCACCAACTTTATAATATACCTATGTCATCGTAAGTACTTTAACAAAAAACTTTTTTTTAATAATGTATGGTTGTACTCTTGACCTCAAACTTGCCCCAGGGGCAGAGATGAGGTCGACGATGTAACGAGCTAACCCAGAAGAAGCCTATTTACTCGCGACTTAAATAGATTGGGGTTATAAGAACTCGGGAAACCAACGCAGGCAGAGAGTTCCACTCTTTGGCTGTGCGCATAATCAAAGATTGAGCAAAGCGTTTCGTACGAATCTTGTGTTTCCTGAGAACCAACAACAACGAAAATGAACTAAACTGGCATAGTGTGTCAAAATAAAAAAAAAAAAAAATACCTAGAAATCACAGACCAATCACAATAATTATATTGTCCAAAAACGCTGCAGGATGTTCGATGTCCACGTAACTAACGAGCCCACCCAAGATACCACACTACGCTCATGATGTGGGCGCAACATCCGACTGTTCTTTTCCCTATTATGCAACTACAGTAATAATGTTGTATGCCCTGTAGGCCTTCCTCCTCCTTATACAATAAATAAGTATAATATTTCCTTGACCTCACGTGACGTGACTGACTAAGACTTCGCAATAATATCAAGCATTGTGGATCTCTAAAGACTTCAACACTGTCGGATGACGGTATTTACGGATTTTTTCAACCATAGACAAAACTGGATGATATTCTCGTTATACTTATTATGAGTGTTGGTACGATTCACATTCATCAGTTTGATCTCTTCATCCTCCATAAGCGATTTAACACTCCTCCTATGACTGCGTAGTGCGTTGCTACTGGCACTACTGCTACTACTTTCTGTTGGGCCACGAGCGTTGTAACGTATCTTGTTTGTGTCTGTATTTATTATATGTGTGGTAGGTATTTTAATTTTAATAATATATATGAATTGCTGTTCGTTAGTCTCGCTAAAACTCGAGAACGGGTGAACCGATTTGGATTTAGTCTTGAAATATTCGTGGAAGTCTAGTGAAGGTTTAAACGGTGAGAAAGTGGTTGGTACTTGGTAGGTAGGCAGGGTAGTAAGTAGGTAGGGTAGTAGGTAGGTAGGGTAGTAGGTAGGTAGAGTAGTAGGTAGGTAGAGTAGTAGGTAGGTAGAGTAGTAGGTAGGTAGAGTAGTAGGTAGGTTGAGTAGTAGGTAGGGTAGTAGGTAAGGTAGTAGGTAGGGTAGTAGGTAGGTACTGTAGTAGGTAGGTAGGGTAGTAGGTAGGTAGAGTAGTAGGTAGGGTAGTAGGTAGGGTAGTAGGTAAGGTAGTAGGTAGGGTAGTAGGTAGGTACTGTAGTAGGTAGGTAGGGTAGTAGGTAGGTAGAGTAGTAGGTAGGGTAGTAGGTAGGGTAGTAGGTAGGGTAGTAGGTAGGGTAGTAGGTAGGGTAGTAGGTAGGGTAGTAGGTAGGGTAGTAGGTAGGGTAGTAGGTAGGGTAGTAGGTAGGGTAGTAGGTAGGGTAGTAGGTAGGGTAGTAGGTAGGGTAGTAGGTAGGGTAGTAGGTAGGGTAGTAGGTAGGGTAGTAGGTAGGGTAGTAGGTAGGGTAGTAGGTAGGGTAGTAGGTAGGGTAGTAGGTAGGGTAGTAGGTAGGGTAGTAGGTAGGGTAATAAGTAGGGTAGTAGGTAGGGTAGTAGGTAGGGTAGTAGGTAGGGTAGTAGGTAGGGTAGTAGGTAGGGTAGTAGGTAGGGTAGTAGGTAGGGTAGTAGGTAGGGTAGTAGGTAGGGTAGTAGGTAGGGTAGTAGGTAGGGTAGTAGGTAGGGTAGTAGGTAGGGTAGTAGGTAGGGTAGTAGGTAGGGTAGTAGGTAGGGTAGTAGGTAGGGTAGTAGGTAGGTAGGAAAAAAAGCGTTGCAACGCATGCGCGGATTCAGCTGAAGAAAAATTGTTATCGAGAAAAAACGGACAGTTCAGTAAACACGCCAAGGTCGTCAGGAAGAAATCAAATACATCAATATTCAGCACAGCCGGTAAACAGTCGACGAATAACTTAATAGATATAACGAAGTTATAACACAACACTCATCACCAAACAGCAGCGAGTGGAGAGAGTGAGTCAGCTGTCAAATCTAACAGAACTGCCATGTATGTTTTTTTTTTCCTGCACTGTATGCTCCACTATGTCCTCCGGCCGATCCTGGCAGTGGTGACACCAAGGCGTTTCTTCCCTGCTTATCCGACACTGGTACCTCCCGAAACTTCCGTGTCCGGTGAGGACCTGCGTCAGGCGGTAGGTCAGGACGCCGCCGCCGTGACGCCTATCCAGTCACTCCTCAAAGAGGGGTCTTACCACCGCGATTGTGGCGTGCCCGATCTGTCATGTATGTTGCGAAAACTGTTGAAGTATTTGAATATACAGTAACTTCTTTTTCCCAGGATAGATTTTTTGTACTCGTACAAAAAAGTAAGCTTAGCTAATGAACTTTCAAACAATATAAGTATCATGCTCCGACGCCACTTGGGCCAGAGCCCATACAAAAATGTCCGATCTCCTTATACGGGTTTAAAACCACGAATTTTGGTAGGTATACTTCTTTCTAGCACTTCCGAGATACCTACGCAAGATTGCTCATTATTTATCAATCAAAATAAACGTTTCATGAAATGATATGGGTTTGAGTAATTTGGTATTGCATGGACTATGGTGTCACTTTTTTTTCAGCGGCAGCTGTCCCATCAACACGATTTCGACTTCGTCGGTAACAGATGCAAAGTGCACTGTGCGATTTGGTTTAGAGAAATTCATCCATGGCGTTATACATCAAAAACGTAAAAATATCAGAGTTCAAAGACAGCACTCACTCTCAGGGTACATAACTGCCTCCGGGTCGAGTGGTTTAAAGCGTTTGCCTAGTGACCGGCGGGTAGTCGTGGGCCAAGAGTATGTAACTTTGTCGTGGGTTTGATTCCCACACGATAAGAAGAAGATACACGTGCTAACTGTATACAACTACGTAGCATAATTATGCTCAAAACTAGCATGTGATTCTGCGTAGCATTTGTATTTCGTAATAATTTATTTCATTGATTGAATACAATAGAATTTAAACAATTTTGTAGCGAAACCGTACTTTAAATAATGTTCAAAATACCAGTTTGCACAAACTTGCAACGCAGTAGGCAGCTGTCAAAATTACAGTCGCTTTTATTACAGCCCGTTACAGCCACAGAGTACTTTTCACTTTTCTAAACAGCAGATGCTATTGATCCTAAAATGATCTTTATTTCAATAGAGTTAAGAATCAGCCAGCTAGTGCTAACATGCTTAGACTTAGTGATGTTTCCAGATTTCTCTCGATCGAACGTGTTATTTGTTGAAAGAAACAATAAATAAATTCCAAACCCACGTGAAATTGAATAATATCAGTGCTGAAATTGGACACGCTCCTGTTGTGTTACTAATTTTATCCAGGTGATAAAGAACCAACGAAATGGAGGACGTAGAAACAGAAAATGATCAAAAACGTACCAAGGTAAGAATATTTTCTAGAAAAATTCTGGAATTTACTCAATCATTTAGCGCAAAGGAAACAGATAGGAAACTTTTGAATTATCAATACCTATATTGTTAAGTTAAAATTTATCTAAATTGGCATTTTATAATTAGAGAAAATAAGTGTTAATTTAAACAGATGTTTTACAAAAACATTGTGCCAAATTGCCGATTCTCACTTCTTGACTGAAATTAATCGTAAATCGTTAATTATCATCTTCGTGCCCTTGTCCTGTATTACTTGGGGTCACGTTTTTTTCTTCCACCCTCCTCTGTCAACTGTCATGATTACTTGAAATACATAATTCCTCACACAATTCTGCCATCACTTTCTTGGTCTTCCTCTCCCATTTCAATGTTTTCCCAGATATGTTACCTAGATAGACTTTTCACCCTCATAAACCCCTTTATTGCAATTGTCATCTGAATTATAGGAGCTATTTTCATGAATGTGATTACAAACATATTATTATGTACTAGCTGACCCACGCAACTTCGTCTGCGTCACATAAATATAGCTTTATCCTTTCTCGATATACCTATCGACTATCCGACATTAATTAAGCTAAATCGTAACAAAGAAAAAATCTTATCTTCCCTCTTTATTAAAATAGTTTAGATGGTTTAGATTAGCTTGAATTATATTAAAGTGTGAATTACTATAGGTAACTCTTACTGTTAAATATACTATAACACTCTGTACTTGTAAACATTATGATGCAGTAAATATTTTGAATTTGAATTTCCCGGAGGCCAGCCAGAATCCCCCGTACCTACATTGCGACGCGCGAATTATTTTGCCGCGCGGATATTTTTACATTGCGATATCTTCTAAGATATTTGTTTAAACTGTATAGAGTAAAGGGCTCAAATATTCTATATTAAATTTCCGTTCTAACAAACACATTTATTTGGATATAGATTAATACCATATAGGTTAAATAAGCTTCGCAAAAAATAATTCTTTTAGACCTTACATTTTAATAGTAAAAAATGGTTACAGTAAGTCAATCTTAAAAGATAGACATATGCTGTCGCGGACTTTTTTTTAGAACTTTTAAAGAGGAACAATTCCTTCATACGTGATAGTTGCGTAACACAAACCGTTTTCGCAGCGCACGCAGCGGAAACTCTCAAAAAGGAAATACCTTTTCCCGTTTTTGCAACATTTTTCATTTATGCTCCGCTCCTATTGGATTTAGCGTGATGTTATATAGCCTAAAGCCTTCCTCGATAAATGGACTATCCAACACAAAAAGAATTTTTCAATTCCAACCAGTAGTTTCAGAGTTTATCGCGTTCAAACAAACAAACAAACAAAGAAACTCTTCAGCTTTATAATATTAGTATAGATTGCTCATTCAATGTAAGAGGATTTAATTATTATTGATAGTAGTAGAAATATTGAATAGGTTTTAGATGATTTATGTATTGATTACTGAATTTTCAAGATGAGCAGCAAATTAATGTCAAAACCTTATAAAAAAAAAATACTTCTGGGTTAGGTAAAAAGCTTTTACATACATCTAATCTAAAGTATAATTTCAATACACATTTTATTAAAACCAAATGCCATTCTTTCCTACTTGCAGAGTCGCAGTCCCTCCCCGGGCATTAAATCCACTGCAGTAGTGAAGTACACCGCATTCCAGAGCCCCGTCGGGTACGCCCGGCTACAATGTAACACAGACCTCAACATGCCCCCCTCCAACTGGGGGGCTGCTATAGACTCATATGGGCAGAAACAGATACTGACTAGGGGTGACGGACTGTCAAGGTAAGATATTCCATTCAAATTCAATTCAAATATTTTATTTCAGAATAAATTCGATACCTATACCTTTCGATATTGTGATACCTTTTAATAATTAATGGATGGTAAATCATCAAATGACTCCTTCCTCTCTGGGCGGACAGAAGGAAGGGTCAGACTCTAACTGACTTACACCCAAGGTTTTCTAAAGAGAGATGCAGTGATGGAGCATAGATATTTAAAAATCAAATTCACCAATCGAATATGCATTACCACAATAAGCTCCGAAATAGGCATTGCCGTCACGGCCGACATTTGCGATAAATCTGCGAGGTTAAAATGGGACTGGGCAGGTCACAGGGATGGTTTATGACAGATGGCTCAGAATTTTTACATAGTGGGTGCCTTTTGTCTGATTGGAAATCATCAAATAACCCCTCCCGTTCTGGGCAGAGCGAAAGTGAGTGTCAGACTTCTACTGAATAAAAACCACCATGTTCCTTCTTGTCGAGGCCGCGGTATCTCTTTCAAAAAATCCTCAGCCTCGACGGGGCATAGTGGGTGCCTGAAGATGGTCTATGTCACCGAGACAACCCCAAGAAACGCTAGCCTGACGATTTGGATTCGTTCCTGACTGATTGGCCAAAGTAGGCAAAACACCGGGACAGTTGGAAAGGAATAAGAGAGGTATTTGCCAACTAGTGCGGGACAGAGAAATAATAAAAAAATATGTTTACTACAGCTTTAGAATGGCGCACATGTTTCCGGACTGCGTGGGGGAAGTTGACGTCATATCCGGCGCCGAGTGTATCAAGAAACTGCTCAAGTTACCCTACCAGCCTAATGGAACTGTAAGTTATCTCTGTGTCTTTTTTTTGTTTGGGTAATGTCTTTTAGGGCGCCTTCAAATTAGGGCGTTAGCAGCGCGGCAGTCGCGCGGCTGCAGCACATTTTTATAAGAACAGCCGTAACAACCCGTTGATAATTGTTTATAGTCGCGCGACTGCCGCGCTGCTAACGCCCTAATTTGAAGGCGCCCTAAGACTTACACTAGCTGAAGTTTTTGCCTTCATCTTTTTCTGACTAGTTTTTCCCCCAACTGTACTTCATTCATCATCATTCCCTCTCCCTTCCTCTTGCGTTTAGGATTCTCTTTGGGCGTGCCTGGCTCCACATTCCCTATTGTGCCAGTCTCATCCAGGTGACTCGTGATGACGATAATGTTTTCAGTGGCGTGTATAGGGGTGTCAACATTATGACGAGCTTGCAGACTGTTTAACTTTTTATCTTGTTAGCGGTTTTGTAAAGTATAAGCTACAACTTACCTCCCATTCTGAAGTACTAACACTGTAATAATATTGTTGGCTCAAAGTCACGCCATCAGCCAGTAGCCGTGCGGTTTGCATCCGGTCGACGTGCGGCAACGGACAGAAGTTCATAAAACGAGGCGAGCAGCGGTGCAGCGGTCACTTTTTGCTTGGACGGCGCTCGGAAAGGACTTGCTACCCGACTATTATCGTGTGCTGCGCTAATTTTGGTTTATGTTTTTGGTCGTGTACTGATTATTCCATTTGCTAGTGCTATTTCTATTTGATTATTGTTTAAAGCGTTTGTCTTGATATTTTTGTAAAAGTGTAATTCAAAAGATATTAAACATTGTTTATTTTGTTCACGTATTTCACTTCTGATTCCTAATATCAGAAGTGGGATAGTGGATTCTTTTCGCCCACAAGTTAAAAACTAGTTTTCAGGCTTTTAATTTTAGATAAAAGCGGGTAGTAGTTAGCAATGGATAGATCGAGTTGTTCGCGTTCAAAAACTAGTGCCTTGCGTTCTAAGCGATCTCGTAGCCACCATAAGTGGAGTGGAAGGTCACGTATAGCAAGTTTCGGGATCCGATCGCCGTTCCAAGCGCGAACGAGATCGTCGTCGTAGGAGCCGCGTGAGGACGCGAAGTCCTGTGTAACCGCTCTCGCGGTTGAGGCGACGCTCCGGACAGGATTGGTTTACTTTCGTTCCTGATACAAGTAAGATCGAACCATTTTAATATTTCGTTGGTTTAGTAGTCGTTAGCGCGACTATGAGCATGAAGGTTCTGGGTTCGATTCCCGGGTCGGGCAAAGTGTTATTTTCTGGATTTGTGCCCTGTTGGTGACAATGGGCTCACCACTATTACATGGTTAAGCTTATGTCTTAACATAACTGGCGAAATGTGGGTATACTGGGTACCTCTGCCTAACCCTTCGGGGATTGCAGGCGTGATGTTATGTGTGTGTTTATAAGGTCACTGGGGTGATTGGCAATGGCTCGGACGCATTGGTGGTTATTTACATGGTGGTGCTAATACGTCGCTTAACGATTGGTTGACCAATAACAGCACGTGGACTCATTTTAAACACGAATTTCGGTCATTGTGTCCGCGTGAAGTCGATATGGTCACTGTTATTTAATGACGTTATGAATACAAGTATCTGTATGACCTACAGATAGTTTTTTTTAAAGTCGGGTACTTGTGTATGTTAGTTTAAATATTTGTGAAGGTACCCACGATACAGGAGAAATTCCTTGTGAGGGGCAACGTTGTGATTTGTGATATCTGATGCTCAAATAAAAGCCGCAATTATGAACAAAACAAAATACAGTCAAAAGTCGTTTTCCGTATATTTGAAACCTAAAAGTGCAGTTGTTGGCACATCAAACTCGAATAATCATGGTCTGCGTAAATGCAAACCCCTACGCAATATGATCAGTTGACTTGTTTTCGTGTGAAGACGTAGGCCGTATACAGGTGCACTGTAAAGTCTGATAAGTTTTGCTTTATTATAGAAGTTGCTTTTTATTACACATGATAGGCTAAGAAAGATGCCAATGAGTTACGTATCAGTTGATGTTTATAAGGATTTTGATGAAGTAAAGTTGTGGTTGCAAGCCAAGAGATTCTATCGGCTGTATTGTGTTAGACAGTACCAGTAATTATTGTGTAGTCGTAGTCCGATTAAAATTGAAGGTTTTTGAGGAAACTCGAGTAGACAGTGGGTGTGTTTGTTGTATGTTGTGCGTTTAACTCTGGTTGAGGTCAGGGTCTGGAAAGACCGTAGTGTTAAGTCAAATAGTGATACACACGGGAGATAGACTTGTTTACTAGTCAGTTAGTGATCTGTGGTTTTACTCGATGATTTTTGTGAACCTGGCATTTTTTTGACGCAATAATGTTTTTAAGATTGATTTAAACGACAATGGTAGGTACATGACCCAGGGTGGTTGATTGTTGTATTTTCGATAATTTCCAGTTTAGCCGCGTTTGATTTTATCAACGAGAGTGGGACCTAATGGATGTTTGGTCAGGTTCTGTCGTAGATTTGTCTCTTTGCATAGTAACCATTACTTATGAACGTGTGGTTTGGTCAAGCGCGTGGCCTCAGCTGCGTGTGTGAAAGTCTGTGTGATACGCTAACAATGTGTCTATGTCAACAGCCACTGAGGGGTATGCAAACTTGGAGCCTATGCCTACAGTGTGTGTGGAAGTCGACATCTGAGGGGTATGCAAACTTGGAGCCTATGCCTACAGTGTGTGTGGAAGTCGACATCTGAGGGGTATGCAAACTTGGAGCCTATGCCTACAGTGTGTGTGGAAGTCGACATCTGAGGGGTATGCAAACTTGGAGCCTATGCCTACAGTGATGTGGAAGAAGTCTGTGTGATATGCTAACAATGTGCTTATACATCCCTATGTTCCTATTGGTATTCTTGTCTGACAAGTTTTGTTTGGTGAATGTTTCTTTGAATTTGATTCTCGACTTGAATGTTCCTTAATGAATGAGATTACTCTTTTGTTGTACTACTCGGTTAGAGAGCCTTGGTGTTAAAGGTTTTACTCGATGATTTCAGCAGTTTTTGGTGAAATAGAATTTTTAAGGTTGGTGTGAAGGACTATGGTATATGACTCAAGGTAGTTGAGTCAAAGTAGTGTTGTATTTTCGATAATTTCCAGTACATTTGATTTAATTAATGAGAGTCGAATTTGGTGCCACCCAATGGAACTAAAGTTTGGTCAGGACTGATCGAGTGGAACAAAATTCTGTTGTAAACTTGTTTGTTTTTGTTTGCAGAGTAACCATTACACAAGGATGGACGCAACGCAACGCTGCTTGGCCTTAGCAGTGGTTGCCAGGGCTTTGCCACAATGACGCCGTGAACGTGCACGTCACTGCAGAGTGCCAGCGCGCCTTACTGGCGTTGCTGAGCGCGTCGCTGCAAGGCGACTGCGCGACCTACTGGCGTTGCCGAGCGCGCCTTCTGGCGTTGCTGAGCGCGTCGCTGCAAGGCGACTGCGCGCCCTTCTGGCGTTGCTGAGCGCGTCGCTGCAAGGCGACTGCGCGCCTTCTGACGTTGCTGAGCGCGTCGCTGCAAGGCGACTGCGCGCCTTCTGACGTTGCTGAGCGCGTCGCTGCAAGGCGACTGCGCGCCTTCTGACGTTGCTGAGCGCGTCGCTGCAAGGCGACTGCGCGCCCTTCTGGCGTTGCTGAGCGCGTCGCTGCAAGGCGACTGCGCGCCTTCTGACGTTGCTGAGCGCGTCGCTGCAAGGCGACTGCGCGCCCTTCTGGCGTTGCTGAGCGCGTCGCTGCAAGGCGACTGCGCGCCTTCTGACGTTGCTGAGCGCCTCGCTGCAGGCCGAGCGCCTCGCTGCAGGCCGAGCGCCTCGCTGCAGGCCGAGCGCCTCGCTGCAGGCCGAGCGCCTCGCTGAAGCCCAGCGCCTCGCTGCAGGCCGAGCGCCTCGCTGCAGGCCGAGCGCCTCGCTGCAGGCCGAGCGCCTCGCTGCAGGCCGAGCGCCTCGCTGAAGCCCAGCGCCTCGCTGCAGGCCGAGCGCGTTTCTGCAGGCCGACTGCGCGCCCTACTGGCGTGTACAGCGCGTGGCTCCGGGCTGCCAGCGCGCTACTGTCGTGTTAAGCGCGTAGCTCCAGGCTGCCAGCGCGCTACTGACGTGTTAAGCGCGTCACTCCACGGTGCCAGCGCGCCCTACAGGCGCAGTTGTGTGCGGCACTCCACGGTGCTAGCGCGCCCTACAGGCTAGAGATGGGCTTAAGCGTTAAAAAATAATAACACTGCTAAATGCTAATGCTAAAAATAATTAACACTTAAAATTAGCAGTTATTTTTAGCAACTGTTAAATTTAGTCACAGACAGATTTTTAACATAATTAATTCTCATTTCCTTCATATTTTTCACAGGATTAACAGTTAGGACTGTTAACTTTTTCTGTTGGCGTATTTGTAATGAGAATCAATTTATTTACAACGATTTCTTTTTTTCATGTCTGTTATTTTTGTATTTGTAATTTTCTTCTAATCCTTTTTATCTTATCCCGCGTAAACCTTCGTAACGAAGATCAGTCTTTATTTAACTCTCTTTAAATGTAATATTTCCGAATTCAGCAGTTAGCACTTAGCGGTGAGTTAAATCAACCCGCTCGCTAGTTGCTAAATAACTCGTGTTGAAACCAATTCAATAGAAACGGAACTTGTCACTGTCAGTTGTGACTGCTAGATTTAACAGCTATAACAGAACTTATTTAACAGGTGTTGACACTAAAAAAAAAAATAGCTTTGTTAATTTAGCAGCTTATTAATTTAAGACCCATTCCTACTACAGGCGCAGTTGTGTGCGGCACTCCACAGTGCCAGCGCGCCCCACAGGCGCAGTTGTGTGCGGCACTCCACTGTGCCAGCGCGCCCCACAGGCGCAGTTGTGTGCGGCACTCCACTGTGCCAGCGCGCCCCACAGGCGCAGTTGTGTGCGGCACTCCACTGTGCCAGCGCGCCCCACAGGCGCAGTTGTGTGCGGCACTCCACGGTGCCAGCGCGCCCCACAGGCGCAGTTGTGCGTGGCACTCCCCCGTGCCAGCACGCCCCACTGGCGTTGTGAGACACGCTATCAAGGAGACAGCGAAGACTCAGCCGCCTTGTTGGAAGCTGACGAGGACGTCAGAGCGTCAGGAGAGGCCGTGTTGGCTCAAAGTCACGCCATCAGCCAGTAGCCGTGCGGTTTGCATCCGGTCGACGTGCGGCAACGGACAGAAGTTCATAAAACGAGGCGAGCAGCGGTGCAGCGGTCACTTTTTGCTTGGACGGCGCTCGGAAAGGACTTGCTACCCGACTATTATCGTGTGCTGCGCTAATTTTGGTTTATGTTTTTGGTCGTGTACTGATTATTCCATTTGCTAGTGCTATTTCTATTTGATTATTGTTTAAAGCGTTTGTCTTGATATTTTTGTAAAAGTGTAATTCAAAAGATATTAAACATTGTTTATTTTGTTCACGTATTTCACTTCTGATTCCTAATAATATATAATAACATTGTTAAACCAAAATATTTTAAGAGAGTAACCATGGTGTTTCTGGCCGGTTCTTCACCTTGTTTGTCTCGATCTCGACAGTTTATATGTGCCCATTTAGACCTATGAACAAAATATATTATGAATTAGTTTGTTGAAATCAAATCAAAGTATTTTAATAAAATGAAATTCATTTATTTGCCAGAGTGTAGGTTTACGTTAATTTTAATTTAGTGAGTGTGTATTGGTGACTGTTGGAAAATGCAAGCTAAGTGTTTCTGCCTATACAGAGAGATCACCACTGACTCTTAGATTTTCTTTTGTTCGTAGGTAAGCATGATGGTCCACCGTGTAGAGAACACGCTACTTCTGGACGATTTCGACGTATACGATTACCTCATGAAGTCAGAATGGTCCTGGCTCAAGGACTTTTTCTATGAGAACATTTTGAAGACTATGTCCGAACAAGTAAGTGCCTTTAACCTAGGAAATTTAATTTTCTAAGTAGTTTCCACATTGTGGGTCTGATTTATGTCCCATATTGACAGAAATGTGAAATGTAGAAAATAAAATTCATCATAATTATTTCACTAATCGCGGTTAGAAGATTTTTGTGTGAATGTTTGGCTTGCCTAACTTTATTTAATTTTCAAAATCAATGTTGTGTTGATGACTACGATTGTAACTTTGATGGCTCTCGGAAACGTGACGCTGTTAATGATTTAGTCCCATTCAAGACTGTTTTGTATTGATACCAGATATTGTTTAATTGGTTTTAATGTGTGGCCGATATTTTGAAGATAAAATAAAATGCCGAAAGTTGAATGAATTATTTGGACTGCCTTTCCAAATAATTCATTCAAAGCTCTTTCAATCCTCAGTGCTGAGCCAAAATTCAAGCTTTCCTCACATACAAATAACTGTGATTGCCAAATCAACGACATCGCAACGTGTCACGATGTAACGTCTTATCGTACAGTCTGTACCCAATTCTCCCGCCACTTGCCCTCTTCTTTTTTATACGAGGGGTCTGGTAATGCTGGTTACAGACTGTACGAGGTGTTTTAGGTCTTAGGGCTCTGCCTAAGCTCCATATGTTCCTTAGGAGCGCATGTCACTGACGCTAGCGCCGGCACCCAGCTCCGCGCTACAGTTGACGGCCGCCTTCCTGTCTCACAGTGTGGCGGCCAGGCCTCCGCCCCCGCAGCCCTTGCCGGACATATCCACCATGGCACTCACAGATCAACGTAATGTATTATTTAATTCAATTCAATTCATTTATTTATTTCAGACATACAATATCCATAAAATTGTTAGTAATCACATTTAAAATTATGTTAGTAAACAGATAAAATCATACAGGACACATAAACAGATAAAATCGTACAGGACACATACAGACAAATACACAGTCACAATAGTACAATTAACATCAAACAAAATTTATGCAATATATAAAAAATTAAATGATATAGTGTTATGATATAGTATGAAGTCTTTTAAATGTCAATATGTTAATTTCCGAAATCTAAAATGAAATAAAAATAAGTTAAATTAAATAAGAAATAATGTCATAAATTAATTAGAATGTCATTTAAGATGCTATACTTACTTTTAGATATACTTAAGGTGTTGTTCACACTTCCTCTTGGTCGTATAAAAAAACTTTGCTTGCAGCTTTCTCTGTTTTCATTGCAATTCCTTAGCAAACTCCAAGAACAAAATCATCTACCTACATTCGATTTCCGCACAGGTCCCTTCCTCCCCGAGCCAGAAACTCGCGCCGAAGAGCCGCCAAACGAGCACCTATACAACCGCAACGTCCACTGGACCTTCGAAGACATCCATATGCTCATAGGAAGCGACCTACCCATCTTCGGCGACAAAGACCGACCCTGCGTGAGTCTACGTCTGAGAGACGCACGGGAACCTATCAACGTATTAACTGGCATAGATTATTGGTTAGATAACCTGATGTGCAACGTTCCAGAAGTCCTAATGTGCTACCATTTAGATGGTATAGTCCAGAAATATGAGCCGATGAAGACTGAGGACCTTCCGAACATGGAGAACTCCAAATTTTCGCCGAAAGTTATACGCAACGTCGCTCAAAATATTTTGTCTTTTTTGAAGTCCAATGCGACGAAAGCAGGACATACATATTGGCTTTTCAAAGGGCCTCACGATGATGTTGTGAAGCTATACGATTTGACGTCCTTATGTCCTGATAGCTTAGATAATCCGTTCACGACTCCAGTGGCTATGCTTCTGTATAGAGTGGCCAGGAATATGAGAATGACGAACAGGTCGAAGCATGTCCGTCAGCTGTTGGAACATGTCATCGAGTTGCTGAAGGTGGAAAGGTATCCTCAAATCATAGCGTCTTCGCACTATATGTTGGCGGACTTGTATGTGCCGGCTACTACTAATCCTGCTAATCCGGATTTTAAAGGTGAGTTTTGTTAAGCATTTTTTTTTCATTTCATGAGACAGTATTATAGGCTAAAAAAAATATAAGTTTGTCAGTTGTGACTTAAAGATGAACATTGTTGAAAGCGTAATTTTGTTAATCCGGTGATGCCATTCTCCATACAAATGTATTCCTCTTTTCCCTTCCAGAATGATGCCCCTAGAGCATATTTTTGTTTTTTTCGTACAATGTAGATCTACTGTAGACACGTACCTGTTATTTCCTTTTTTTCTAAAATTACTAAGTAAAGAAAATATGACCCTCAAAAAGTGACAAACATAATTTTTTCCTATACCTACTAATATTATCTTTTTCTTCAATTTCTAGAAGAAAACTCAGAAGACTGCGAAGATACAGACTTCATAAACACCGACTACCCACCCGAACCGACGGACAACGCCGTGGACGTCACGGAGCAGACAGACGCGGACAGTGACGCGGACACCGTTCTAGACACCTCGCTCGCGCTGCAGATCAGAAACCTGGAGTTAAGGGACATAGGGGACAGGGTGCGGAATATTGTGGGGGTGAGTCATTTAGCGGACACGTAGTAGATGTAACGAAGCAGACAGATTACGCGGACAGTGACGCGGACACCTCGCTCGCGCTGCAGATCAGAAACCTGGAGTTAAGGGACATAGGGGACAGGGTGCGGAATATTGTGGGGGTGAGTCATTTAGCGGACACGTAGTAGATGTAACGAAGCAGACAGATTACGCGGACAGTGACGCGGACACCTCGCTCGCGCTGCAGATCAGAAACCTGGAGTTAAGGGACATAGGGGACAGGGTGCGGAATATTGTGGGGGTGAGTCATTTAGCGGACACGTAGTAGATGTAACGAAGCAGACAGATTACGCGGACAGTGACGCGGACACCTCGCTCGCGCTGCAGATCAGAAACCTGGAGTTAAGGGACATAGGGGACAGGGTGCGGAATATTGTCGGGGTGAGTCACTTAGCGGACATGTAGTGGACGTAACGAACCGGACAACGGCGCGGACGGACACCTTTGATAACATTATAGCTTAGGGCGCAGAAGGTCAAGGGTCGCCTGAGGCATCTCCGAGATAGATGAACCAACTGATGTAAAATGTTGATTGGTACAGATTGAATGCCGCTGCAACTGAATAGGGATGTGTCCTGGGTAAAAAAAATATGATTCCGTTTAGTCAGTCAGTTAGATTATCGAAAAATATTGGATACGTGTTTTTTGTTTTATCAAATTAATAAAAATTGTTATAACACGTCAAAGATCAGGAGTGGGGGCTTTTGACGGCACTACGTGGTAAAAAATGTAGTGCGATTCTGTGCGATGTGACGTCACACGAGTTTTCGAAGCACTGTATCGTCTTCATTTTTGGTTTACGTGCAAAAAGAAAAAATACGTGTCGAGTATGTTTTGGTAATCTATGTGACGGACTAATTAGATTTTTTTTGTCAACTACCCTATTGGTTGAAAGAAGCTAAGCTACAAACCTTTTTCTGCCTGACTACATGGTCTTCCTGTCTTGTTATTGTTCTGGACCATACCTGGGAAAGTTCTAGTTACGGAGATATTAAACGTTAAAGTACCAGATTCTCGCTGGTTTCTTTACAAAATGCACGTTTTACACTCTTTCATGCATCCATTAGTACAATGTTTTAAGAGCGTTACATTGAGCGCTACCATAAGCAGTTTTCACCCCACAAAAAAGAGTCAATCGTCATTCTCTGAAAAAAAAGACGTTTCTTTGCGCAAGGTTACTTAGTTAGATGTCCAGAATGCTTGGTTGACGGTTTCGTGAAGAGTCCGTTTACGCCTTGCATTTCCTTAAATCATCATCATCATTATCAGAGTATAAGCTTCCCCTTTTTTCCGTACCTAAATATGACAATGTAATAACGTGCTTTCGTTCCAGGAACGCAAGGAGTCGACAGGAGAGGGCGCAGGTCTCAGTTCAACTCCGCCCGAGCGCTGCGGCCGCGCGTTGAAACATGCGCTCAAAGGACTGCTGGCCCTACACAATGTTACCATACACAAGTGCAAGGTATTCATTTTTCTTTCTTAACCTAAACTGTCTAAATCTATTCTTTTTTATCATGTTCTGATACCTACAACCCGGGCGCAATAACTTGACACCTGGCTCGTAATTTCAATGGAACTAAATTTATAATGGAAATTGTTATTTTAGTTAAAAATATAATGAAGCCTGACCAGAAAAATAAAAAAAAACCTGCTCTGGTGGCGCTACATGTATGCATATGTTTACGTTTCTTTTGTGCAATTAGTAATTAAGACAAACGTCATTTGAGCCAGGTGTCAAGTTATTGCGCCCGGGTTGTATATGTTTGTAAGTTGTCACAAAAGAGCGTTATTTCTAGGAGCCGTATTCCATGGAGACGTTTCGCTTGTTAATTTAATGCAACCCTGTGTAATGCGGTGCAGCCTCACGTAGTCTCGCGTTTATTATAATAGTCTATCGTGACTGTCCGCTTGTGTCTCCCACTGCTGGGCAAAGCCCTCCCCCTATGACCTCCAAACTTTTCGATCCAGGGCCAATGTGGAAACTGGTCGTTGGTTTTGTCTAGCTCTTCCCGCCGCGAGGTCTATTAATAGTCTAATATAGCAAAATTCTATTTCTAGAGATTTATATGTCTATATTTAACAGGAAGAAGAACGCGAACGGCTAAGACAACAAGTAATAGTAGAAGAACAACACCCAAAGATGGCGAATCCATACGAACCAATCAAAATGAGTTACGAACCAATCACAACTAAGCCGAAAGCCGACACCAAAGAACACTCCTCCCGCAGCCGAAGACGAAAACGAGAACGAAAGACGAGTGACAAAACAGCTAGCAACTGCTTAATAGAATCAAAATCGAATATCGACAAAAACGCTATACAAGTACTTAAAGAGAAAAAGGTTTATTCCACTTGGCACGAACCGAATCGAGACGATAATTTCGCTTGGAAACTCCATCTCAAAACTCTTATATACGAGAAAATCTGTCTCGCATATGCTACTTTAGCTGAATATAGCTACTCAAATGAACAATACGGCTTTTCTCTTAAATACATAGATATGGCAAGCAAATGTCAGAAGTTGTTATCAAATATGATAATTAAAAGTAAGGTGGTTGATGCAGGGGCATTGATAGGCCGTGTCGGGGACAATTACTTCCAAATGAGTAAGAACTGGCATCGGTTGGAACAGTTTAAGAAGCAGTTTGAGACGGATCATGATATAGATGGGAAGATTAGGCAGGAGTTAGAGAGTGATATGACTGAGGAAGTCGATCATGTTGTGGTTGATGAGTTTGAACTTGGTGAGTTTGCTTTTTTCTTAACTATTATAGTTTTTTTTTGGGTAAGTAATGTAATAAAATAAAAAATAAAATAAAAAAATCAAATGTGTTTATTTTTAACCGACTTCTAAAAAAAGAAGGAGGTTCTCAATTCGGATGTTTTTTTTATTTTATTTATGTTTGTTCGGGCATAACTCCGTCACTTGCTAACCGATTCGAAAAATTCTTTTTTTGTTGGCAAGGGTATACTTCCCAAATGGTCCCATAATTTTTTTTATCGAAATCGGACAAGCGGTTATTGAAAAATTAACAAAACTCAAAAAAAATACTACATTGTCCACATTATGACCCATGAACATGTGAACCACTAAAAAGTGAAAAATAAAAACTTTTTAACAAAAAATAAAACCGACTTCAAAAAAATACAAAAAAAGTCAAAAATAAATCAGTTTCTGAAGTCGGTGGCAAAAAAATGAAATCAAACAAACAAAAGTCACCGACTTCAGAAACTGATTTATTTTTGACTTTTTTTGAAGTCGGTTTTATTTTTTGTTAAAAAGTTTTTTCTTAAATCTATACATTTAAGTTGCCGGGGCTTCCCAGTAAGTAATCCGAAGATACTTGTGATGGGATAAACCTCGCTCTTCCTCGAATTAATTAACAATTGTTTATCTGTGCTAATTAGGTTATATGTGATGTAAAAATTAATAAAAGAAAAAATTAGATTTGTGTTTATGGCAGTGTGTTTAGTATAAATGTGTGTTTATAAGTGTGTGGGTGTATAATTTGTGTGTGTAAGAGTGCGTGCATGATACAAGACTAGGTAAAACGATGAAACCTGCAAAAGTATCAACTGTAGCGAAGCATTATTGTTAACAATAATATTCATGTCAAAAGTTACTAAAGTAAATTCTGCTGCCATAAAGGTCTCGTGGAATTACAAATAAAAAAGAAAAAAAAATGTACGTAAAATTATCCGATAACATTAAAAGCTTTTCACTTTTTACCGAGTCTAAAGCTCCATTTTCAGTTTTTGTATTTTCCATTTTCCAGTTTGGTACATTTTCTTACCAAACGCATATAAAAATCATTATTTCCCCCACAGACATATCCTTCCCCACTAGCGAAGTGTCCGCCATGCTAGCATCATGCGACACGTACAGACGCGCAGCAGACGCCGCCGCAGACAGACGCACCGAGCTACTGCGACGTCTCGCGTCCGTCGGCAACGAACTCGCTGTCAGGCACATGAACGATGCGCAGCGTACGTATACACACACATACACCACACTACACTATACAGACGCGCCGAGCTACTGCGACGTCTCGCGTCCGTCGGCAACGAACTCGCTGTCAGGCACATGAACGATGCGCAGCGTACGTATACACACACATACACCACACTACACTATACAGACGCGCCGAGCTACTGCGACGTCTCGCGTCCGTCGGCAACGAACTCGCTGTCAGGCACATGAACGATGCGCAGCGTACGTATACACACACATACACCACACTACACTATACAGACGCGCCGAGCTACTGCGACGTCTCGCGTCCGTCGGCAACGAACTCGCTGTCAGGCACATGAACGATGCGCAGCGTACGTATACACACACATACACCACACTACACTATACAGACGCGCCGAGCTACTGCGACGTCTCGCGTCCGTCGGCAACGAACTCGCTGTCAGGCACATGAACGATGCGCAGCGTACGTATACACACACATACACCACACTACACTATACAGACGCGCCGAGCTACTGCGACGTCTCGCGTCCGTCGGCAACGAACTCGCTGTCAGGCACATGAACGATGCGCAGCGTACGTATACACACACATACACCACACTACACTATACAGACGCGCCGAGCTACTGCGACGTCTCGCGTCCGTCGGCAACGAACTCGCTGTCAGGCACATGAACGATGCGCAGCGTACGTATACACACACATACACCACACTACACTATACAGACGCGCCGAGCTACTGCGACGTCTCGCGTCCGTCGGCAACGAACTCGCTGTCAGGCACATGAACGATGCGCAGCGTACGTATACACACACATACACCACACTACACTATACAGACGCACCGAGCTACTGCGACGTCTCGCGTCCGTCGGCAACGAACTCGCTGTCAGGCACATGAACGATGCGCAGCGTACGTATACACACACATACACCACACTACACTATACAGACGCGCCGAGCTACTGCGACGTCTCGCGTCCGTCGGCAACGAACTCGCTGTCAGGCACATGAACGATGCGCAGCGTACGTATACACACACATTCATCACACTATAAATACCGGCACGGTTCTTGAGCGCTCGGTGGAAGAGTGGGGATCGCTGTGCGCATCATACATGATACACTTTATGACAAATAAAACGCACACCCGTTTATTATTTATTGGTCGTGAGGTAAGTGCAGCAGGAGTAAAGAACAAATCCCGAGTGACGGCTATGACGCGATGCGCTACGGGCCAATCACTGCACTTTCCCCGCCCCGCGTCTCACTTCATACCACCAAAGGGACCCAATAACTCACTTTTGCGTCAGCGCTCAAGAATCGTGCCGATGATAATACACTATACAGACGCGATATACCTATTCAACAATTTCTCTTCTCCACAGAAATCTACATGAAATACGTAGAAGAGTCAGACCCCAAGGACCCTCAAGCGAAGCTCCTACTCAAGCAGTTCAACGTGACCTCACGCAAATCGCTAGAATGCCTGGACGAAGCTACTGAAATCTTCAAGCAAGTCAATGATATACCTAACTTGGCTCTCTTGTATTGTAACAAGGGAAGGTATTTGAGGTTCAAGGCTCAATGCGATCAAGTTGGATTTAGGTAAGGGTTATTTAGAAATCGAAAATTCGTTTTTTTTTATAGTTTGTAATACGCGATGTAAGGAGCTCGAAGAAATAAAATAGTATATTATGCAACTAATGAATAAAGGACGGATTTAAAGCGAGGGCCGTAGATGAGTCACGAGCAAGTGAAGGATTCTAATGATTGAATCACGAACGCAGCGAGTGATTCAACTGTTAGAATCCTGAACGACGCGAGTGATTCATGGCCCTTGATATAAATTCGTACTTTATTCAAGAGTTGCATACTATACTTTATACCATGACTACGAGAAAAGACATCATTCACTAAACTTTGTGTCCGTTCAATAGGGGATCGGACTGGGTCAAAATAATATGATTCTGTTTAGTCCGCAAGTTAGATTATCGAAAAATATACGAATACGTGTTTTTTGTTTTATCAAATCAATAAAAAATTACGCGTCAAAGATCTTGGAGTGGGGCTTGAAACGTCACTTGTGTCGTCAAAATGTACAATCATTATGACGTCACACGAGTTTTCGAAGCACTGTATCGTCTTCATTTTAAGTTTACGCGAAAAAAGAAAAAATACGTGTCCAATCATTTTTGGAAATCTATCTGACGGACTAATTAGTTTTTTTTTGTACGATCCCTTATTGGCGCCAATTTACTATTTTTTTTTCTATAAAGGCAGCAAAGAACACAAAACAGTTTTTAATCTAATGCCAAACTCCTTGTCGCAAATATCGACCAATCAAATCTCGAGAATTTATTTGCACCAAAGAGTTTTGAATGTCGAATCTTAGCGCAAGGAGTTTGTGTAAACTGTAAGCATTGAAATAGAGACTGGATTTATTTTTATCTACCCAAATATCATAAACCCTCTCTAATGCGTTCAAAAACCATAGGCAATGACCAGCATTACCAACCAGCAGAAATTAACAGAACTGTAATGAGCTCATAACCTACTGAAAACAGTAGGTTATGAGTTTTAAATTTGGAACAGGTGTCAAATTCAAGTGAGTGTGCTATTCTAGTATCTACATTGAAAAAGATACCTATCGATACGAAACCCCAATTCAGTATGATTTTAATTATAAATCGCACGACATTTTGATCTCGAGTGACACAAGAATAGTGACTTTGTTCCTTTGCCTATGATTTAAAAAAAATTGACAGATATCCGAAACGCCGCCATTTCGAGCTGTCATTTGTTCGTTAGCTTTTTATTCCCTTTGATTGAGTAGACAAATTTTCTGATAAGTTCTTTATTTCTGTCGAAAATGAGTGATAGTGACTCAGAAATTAACATGAACACTCCGCCAGATATCGTAAATGCAGCGACGAATGCAACTAATAACCTGTTTATTTTTTATTGCATTACGGTAACAATGCTGGTCATTTCCCTATGGTTCCTGAGCCCATCATAGAGCCCTTATGATATTCGGGTAGATAAATTAGTGTATGCAACTATACATAATTAGGCATTACAACACTCGTGTGATGCTATTAAGAAACTCGCCTTCGGCTCGTTTCTTAAACCCACACTTGTGTTGTAATGCCCTTCATTATGCACAGTCGCATAAACTACTATTGTGTTCCAAATTCAAACACCAAAATAGTGAATAAAAACAAAACAGTGATTAAAAGGCCTTTTTATTCACTGTTTTGCGAGAATAAAATAAGCTTTTTAGAGTAGGTATGGTATAAACTCATTTTTATTACAACCCTTGTATTTTGTTTACAGTACCGAAAAACGTCGTCTATACAGCGAAGCAGAGGAACTATACCGGTCAGCGCTGTCGCTGCTGGGGCCCAGAGAGACGTGTGGCTGTACGTCGGTGTGGGAGCTGGTGGCGTGGGAGCTGTCCTGTCATCTGTACACGCGCGCCGTGCTGCTGCAGGAAGCGCCCGATGTATACAACGTTAGTGTACGTATATGTAAAAAAATCTTGGTATGAACTTATGGGAATAGGGAAGTGATTTTTTATGGCTTCAGGTATACTCGTATATTAAATATTAATACAAGGGGTAACGGTAATAGTAACTGTGGCGACTAGCGACATCTATCGCAACACCTGCGTACTAACAAAACGATCGACAGAAGTTCCTACATCGCGCTATCAACATTATCCGCGACATAAGCCTATATCGACACTGGAAATTTCAAATGTCGTAAGGGACAAAGGTCCACTTTTCAGGAGAGCCAATAAACAAAATCCAAAATAAAAAAAAATCGTAACTTGTTTAATATGTATCCGAATTATATGATTCTTACATACATAACTTTCAAAAAACCTTATCTACATCACACAAACAGGTATATGGTTGTAAACTCAATAGTTTAGGAAATAGTGTCCCTTACGCAATAAATTTACTGTAAATATGTCCGTTACGCCGCCAAGAAATATTACTAATTTTATGAAAATGCCTTACGACATAAACTAAAATACAATCTCACTGTCATAACTGTCAAACAGCATTCTACATTGCGATTTTTTCTGTTGTATAGTCATTCTAGTTTCCAAGTTTTTTGAAGTAAGTAGCGAAAAAATATATGAAAACATAAACTTGGGTACTTACAATTGTATAATTTTTATAACCGAAGATCAATTTGTCGCGGAATTTGTTTTATTTTAGGTAAGTAGTCCGTTACAGGTTATGGGAAATAAAACAAAAAAGTTGGTTTATATTGTTTTTTTACATTTGTTTTTATTTTTAAATGTGAACAAAGAACTGAATCAAAGAATTACCAATCAATATCAATTATTATGGAGCCTTTTGTGGTACACAAAAGGATAATGTAGCCTGATCAAATAGCCGTTCAAGATACCTTTCTGTCAAAGATTCCTATATTACATAATAGGTGTTATCTATTAATTTAAATAAAAAAGATTTATTCGTTACTCATGGCTTCTAATCAATACTTTAAGTAACTATAATATTACAGTACCAACTAAATAACAATTACCTATCTAAAAGGAACTTTCAAAATGAGTATCATCTGTTTAGAAACTAAAAAAAAAATATTAATCTCTAATATTGGGTTTCTAAAACAAAGTCAGTCAAATTGTCTGTGCACCTAAATAATTATACTTTGTACTACAGTACCAGTATGAGAATTTGACAAAGTATCATCTACAGATACATTTTTATCAAGGAACAATCACATTTATCAATAACTAACACCTAGGACTTAGCAGAAAACACTAAAATAGTATGAAAAGTAAAACTTTGCTCTGTATAAATTATTAATTGACCTCAATATTCCCTGTAATCACAACCAGCAGGCAATAAATATTGTTTTAATAATTATTAACAGATAGAATTTTCCATGAAGTTAATTTTTTAGGAATAGTATTATTTAATATTTAGGCACTAATTTTTAATTACCGAAACAAAAATAAACTTTTCCCGAAAATAAACGAAATATGTCCTAATAGATATTATTATGACGCTTTTACTCCTTATTACTCCTCTGGCTCTTCAATCTTCTCGTCTTCTTCGTCAGTCTCCGCTAATGTATCAGGGACGCCATTCAAATAATGGAAAGTTTGAATATTCAGTATGAAAACGCTTTGGAATTGTACCGTTCTTGCATAAGCGTTGCAAATCATTATATTTTGCCACGGACAGGGGTAGTCTTGTTTCGTATAATGGTTTTAATTGAATCACTTCTTCAGCCTGGTTTTCACTCGAACCCTCCTCTTGCTCTTGGTGTTTTTTCCCCTTGCCTTTCCCTTTGCCCTTTCATGTTGTAACGCACAAAAGCCTAAAATAGTTGTCCCTTACGCCAATGTGCGTTCAAAGTTTCGTGTTTATTTTATCAGATATAATGTCGTAAAGAAACTAATTTTTAATGTAGTAACTTACAACATTGGGATTTATGAATAGGATAGATATACGACGTTGGAAATAAACACGTAAGACCTTCAAATTTAAAATTTGACCCATACAACATAATTTTTTAAGCATAAGGAAGTTACAACAAAATTGAATCCCTTCATAACTTCTTTATTTGAAGGGATATCAAAAAGTTAGTTATACAGATCGACAGAGAAAAAAAATCTGAGTTCTATGCAATACAAAGTGTACTTACGACAAAATGTCCCTTACGACATTTGAAATTTCCAGTGTCGCTATAGGAGTTCCCGACTTACAACTGTCGGGCACACAACACCCGTCCGGTCGGAGGATCCTCCCTTTTCAACGGGGGATGAGGAACTTTACACCCTGTTCCTCATTACCCCCCAAAGTAGCCAAGGATCTGTGTGAGTAAGAAGAAAAAATTTAAATTATAAAAATGTTTTCTTCGCCAAGATTACCGAGACAGACCTAGAAAACGCTGGCGTGACGACTTAGAAGAGTTGAAGCTTGATTAGGTTAAGAAAACCGCGAAGAAAAAGTCGCCTTCATGAATTTTTATTTTGTCCTCATTTTCATTATTAGCGGCCCCTTAAACATGAAAATAAGCAAAACCCATGACGAAAATAACAAACATTTTCGTCGGCCTATAAACCTTTTTTCTTCACTTACAGGAGGTATCAGAAGTGGCAGACGCTCTAAAACACGCCCTAAAGTACTGTCTGCTAAGTCCTGGACCGCGGCAGTATCTGTACCAGTTCAGGGCAGCCATGATATACCACAGACTGGGTTCGCTCTACCACTCGCAGTATCGGTGAGTAGAATATTTGGCTGTTTAGCGGGTTCATTCCTTTGCTTGTCCTTTAACCTGGCGAAAGCACGGCACGGAAAAAAAGTATCTCAATCTTTTATTCTTGTTAAATAATATAATATATCATGACAAAAATACTTTTCGCTCCATTATTTTATTTTTTTGGGAGTTTATTGAAAAATGTCGTTTGATACACATGAACGTTACTGCAGTTCTCGGCTCAATAGCAACCTCACCTGCGGCTCGGGAAAAAGTACCGCCTCGACTACAATAATAAAGTTTCTCCTCCTATATCGAATTATACTGTTCCAGGATAACACAAGAAGAAGGCCCAAAACGTCGCACACTACTAAACGCGACCCGCACAAACTACGAACAGGCATCGAACATGTTCGCTTTGTTAGAGGACGCGGGCATGTTCCTCACTGTGCAGCTGGAACATGTCGCCGTGTTGGAGACACAGTATGCAGGTAACGTTACACATACAACTATTCACTGAACATCGAACATGTTCGCTTTGTTAGAGGACGCGGGCATGTTCCTCACTGTGCAGCTGGAACATGTCGCCGTGTTGGAGACACAGTATGCAGGTAACGTTACACATACAACTATTCACTGAACATCGAACATGTTCGCTTTGTTAGAGGACGCGGGCATGTTCCTCACTGTGCAGCTGGAACATGTCGCCGTGTTGGAGACACAGTATGCAGGTAACGTTACACATACAACTATTCACTGAACATCGAACATGTTCGCTTTGTTAGAGGACGCGGGCATGTTCCTCACTGTGCAGCTGGAACATGTCGCCGTGTTGGAGACACAGTATGCAGGTAACGTTACACATACAACTATTCACTGAACATCGAACATGTTCGCTTTGTTAGAGGACGCGGGCATGTTCCTCACTGTGCAGCTGGAACATGTCGCTGTGTTGGAGACACAGTATGCAGGTAACGTTACACATACAACTATTCACTGAACATCGAACATGTTCGCTTTGTTAGAGGACGCGGGCATGTTCCTCACTGTGCAGCTGGAACATGTCGCCGTGTTGGAGACACAGTATGCAGGTAACGTTACACATACAACTATTCACTGAACATCGAACATGTTCGCTTTGTTAGAGGACGCGGGCATGTTCCTCACTGTGCAGCTGGAACATGTCGCCGTGTTGGAGACACAGTATGCAGGTAACGTTACACATACAACTATTCACTGAACATCGAACATGTTCGCTTTGTTAGAGGACGCGGGCATGTTCCTCACTGTGCAGCTGGAACATGTCGCCGTGTTGGAGACACAGCACATTTCGCCACTTAAAGTCCTATGTTTTAAGGGCCGAGCCTATTGGCAACAACCGGGCACAGATTCAGACTACATGGCTGCCGCCATGTAGTCTGAATCTGTGCCCGGAAACTTACTAAGAAAACTTTGACCGACATCAGCTCACCAGTAGTCAATGTCATATAGGTAGTCGACAATATTCACTACCAGCCCTAAACTAACCCAAAACTTTCTCCAACAGTATCACCGAACCTGAAACTCAAATCTCTTCAATCTGCCATCCAACTGCTCCGCCAATGCCACTCCATCATGAAGCTCCTCTCCGAAAAGGACCCTGATGAAAAAGAACCTCCGAAAGTCGAAGAAAATGACGAGAAAAACCTGAAAAACGAACACAGTCTTCTCTCCCTCTACGAGAACAGGCTGCATTTTATCTTAAAAAGTATCATACAGTACTGTAGATCGAAATCAAATAAAGATTATGAGAAAATAACAGATTTACACAAGAAATTGTACTGTGCTAGTCTTAAGATAAAGAAGAATGATGATGTCAGGTTGTACGCGGCGAGTATTTGTGAGGTTTTAGTCAGTATGGATGAGATTAATAAAGAATTTGAGTAGGTAGCTTTTTTGTAAGAAGTTTGGATCAGTCAGTGGCAAAAGTTGGTTATTTTATTGGTTTTTTAATTCATTATAATTATAAACACGACACACGACTTTCGTATACACGACTTTTTATTAAAAAAGTCGTGTATCCGATGAAATTTTCCTTCGGCGAAAAATATTAACTGAGTGCGATAAATGTTTAAAAATTCTACCCTAATGTTCAATTTCGGTATTGCTTATTTCTACCCCAGAGGTTGTACGGTGTCTGGTATTTTGAATGACTTCATTTATATGAAGAATCTTTTTATGAATTAATTATATGCTATTATTCGTAGGTAGAACGTAATTAATAAATAATACTAGTCTTCACAGCATTCCATTTTTTACTTCGCCTTTTTCGAGTTCCGAAACTTGAGACTTTGTAACAAACTTTTGTTGCTGACTGCACGTGATTTTACGTCCCTTCACGTCCCCACGTTCACCAACTACAGAACTTATTGTTTGAATATTTGCTGAATAACTCCTGTTCCTATGAAGAAGTAAACGTGATTACTTAGGGAAATTTAATTATTTAAGAAATGATTTTGATTCTGTACAGTTTACTGTATGCTGTATGTATTTATGCTGTATTGATCATGTTAGGTATCATAACAATTTAAATGGCAAAGTGTGAGTCGTTAAAACAAGGATGTCGTATTTCTTAAAATGCTACCCAGCGGTGATCCGTTTGTTGAGCCCTTCAAAGGGCCCGTACCCAACTTATTTAGTAGTTTAGTAATTTCTTGAATTTTGAACTGTCAAAGATACTTACTTGATTGTCTCTTGCATAAAATAAATGCATAAATAATTACTTAAACACAAGCAATTACTTTAATTTGACTATAGATACGGGTGTTAGAACTTAGTAATTTCGAATAACTGCTCAAGTTATTATAACTAGTTACCATTAATAAGCATTTTGCGAATACTAAAAATGTAATACTTACAGTGAAACCTGGTTATGTGAGACTTCAAGGGACCTGCAAATTTGTCTTACTTATAGAGGTATCCTACTTACCAAAGTATTAGGACCTCAGCATGAGTTCCAGTTATGAAGGTTTCTCACTTATCCAGGTCCCACTTAACCAAGTTTCACTGTACATCACACTTTTAGAATATTTAATAGAATAAATCAGCTTTGTCCATGCCATTAACATTGTATAGATTAAAAATGCATATCTTATGTGAGATTTGCAATTAAATGTTCATAATAGTCCATTGGCTATTAACTTTTGACGTAAGCGCTTTAAATGTGTTGTGTATTTTAAAAGGAAAGAGAAAAGAGGAAGGAATACGTAAACGAGTGACAAAGAAATTTTGACAACTTATAGCTCAATGGTTATAATATACTCGTAGGATTGATGACCGATAGGTCGTGATTTTGAACCCCTTCTGTTACATGGTTTACGTGAAAGGTTGGTATAGATAGAAGAAATGAGTGAAATTACTCTGCCAAATTATTAAAGGAGATAAAGCATTATTTTGCTTGTCTTCCACATTGAAATGTTGTATTTTTAAATTAATGATTTAAGAAAATATAACTCTACTACGATCCGGCCAAAATGGACCGACTCGTAACATCTCTTGACCTCGATCACTCCTGAAGAAAACAATAGACGAGGTCCATGATGGAACGAAAAAAACGGAACAAAAAATGTCGAGTCGCTTACAGCCAGTTCGGAATTCGGTCTATTCGGCTTGATCACACCAGCCCCCGTAACATGGCGATTCTATCTCTATTCTACCTAGAATAGACAGATTTTTCCCTACAATTTGACATGAAACCTTGCTACAATCTGTCATTTTGTCGATTCTTCCGTCGACAAAACCCGTTTCTTCGGTGGTCATGCTAAGCAGGCTGAAATGATAGTCTGGTCCTAATTTAATTCGGTCTAAACTCACCTTTACACAAGTATGTGGGTACAACAGGAGGGGTAAAAACTTGGGTTATTGGGTGACACACTAACAATGGCAATACCTTTTATTATGACAATTCAATTTTCTTTGAAATCTTTCGAATCGTGATTGTAAGTGTGTAACGCAGTTGGGGTGCTAAATATTAGATAGATGACAAAGCCATGTGTAAGATGGTCTCGAATGAATTTGATTGTAAGACTGATGTGTAGCTTTATACGTGTACTTTTGTTTATAAGGTAAAATACAGTTTTTGTATGTTATTTATTGTTTTATTTTGTGTTACAAAATACACTCAAAAGGAATCGGCCTTTCTGATTTTCTCTATTGTCTCGACGTCTTAGGTCAATGATAGTGTTTTTGTCGCCTTTTTTAAAACGACACCCCCCTGGATGTTTGACCTCAACCGTGATCTTTGCCAAAAATAAATTGGAATTCACAGGTCTCCTCACCCTAAGTTTCTCGTGCAAAATCTATATATAAATAAAGAGAGAAGTCCTGACTGACTGACTGACTGACTGACTGACAGACTGACTGACTGACTCATCAACGCCCAGCCCAAACCCTTGGACCTAGAAAGCTGAAATTTTGCACAGAGGTTCCCTTTATAACGTAGACAAGGAATAAGGAAGGATTTTTCGAAATTCAACCGCTAAGGGAGTTAAATAGGGGATGAAAGTTTGTATGGAAAATCGACATTTTCACGCGGGCGAAGCCGCTGGCAAAAGCTAGTAAAATATATTAATGAACATAATATGATAGTAGGAAATATTTAAATTATTACACAAAAATTAAAACACAAAATTAACACATAGTATAAAACAATTTATTCGTAACAAAATATGATTAAAGACATTAAAAATAATTATGTACAATAGAAATAGTAATATTTAACTATTATCACAAATAGTTGCGCGTGCTTCGCGGTCTCTGGCTTTCACTAATTTGTACTTAAAGTGTTGTTAATAACTTAGCATAAAGTAATTCCTAATAAAAGGTCCCATTAAAATAGGTGGACAAAATTTCAGAAAACATCCAGACCGCCATAATAAGGACGATGGTAAAAAAATAAATAAGAAAAACGCATTTAAGTACCTACTCATACATTATGAGTTTGTTCTAGAGTGCTGGCAATTTATTACTCTGAGTAAAAAAAAAAAAAACTTTATTTAATGTTTTTTTTTGTTTAAGTAGATATCTTTGGTTAGACCTACTGAACGCTGTGTTAAAATTTGTCCACCTATTATAATGGGACACTATATTTTAGGAGCTAGCCAGTTTTGGGGTCATATTCGACCCCAAAAGGTAAAAAAGGAACATACAAAATAAACTTAAGGGGCAAACTGCTTCAAAATTTATATAATAATTGGTCCAATTCTTTTTTTAGAAATATTTTTTATTGCTGATTGGGGGTCAAAAGTGTACGTATAAAAATATGAATTATATTTTAAAAATATAGCTTCACTGGAATAAATAGTTATGTTTTGATCTCCATTCAGCAATGACAGTAAATAAATAGTGGAAAACTAAGCCTTATTTGGAAACTAGGGATTCAATGAAGAAATTAACATGTTCAGTCGAAAGTTTGTCAATACTAAATACGTTACACTCTATTTCATTTAGAAATAGAGTCGATTTTGTATCCGTGAATTTTTACTTAATTCTATTGTCGATCGTATTAATATTCTCGTTTCTTTTTCTCGATTATTCTTGTTCGCATTTACAATATTTCTTTTAAATAATTAATTTCTAAATTGAATCCTCCAACAATCCTTTTATAATGGGGTCCAATCGACCCCCTGGCCCCAACGGCTTGCCCCAGTAATACTAATATCTAGCGATTATTCATATAAATCAACACTCGTTATAAATTCGGTTTACTCTATCACTTTATGCCTTCTCTGACTTGGACGGTCTGGGAACAAAGAGAACATTTATATTAATATCACGATAACGTAACATCACGACTGTAATCTCCGAAGGGTTTGGCAGACGTTTAGAGTATACTTAGTGCACCCACTATTTCGCAAGGTATAGTTAAGTCCCATGTAAGGAATTATCGAAAGAGCATAACGCGGCCTCGGCACAAGGGCGAAGAAGGAACATGGGTGGTTTTTAGTCAGTAGAAGTCTGACACTCCCTTCCGCTCTGCCCAAGAGCGGGGGAGGGGGGGGAGGGGAATCGAGCCCAGGACCACCATTAACCATACTCAGCAGTGGCATTTGTGGCCATATTGCCATCGAAGGGAACAAATCCAGGCTCCGTAGGTGCTACTAAGAAATTTCTGACGCAAAAAGCCAACAACACTTTGCTAGATATCAGAATCAAAGCCATGACCTCTTGCTCAGCAGACAGTACACTTGTGACCATTTGACCAAAATGATCCTAATGTTAAATATTACAATAATGAAGTTCAAGGGTAGTAATTGCCATCATAATGGCATGAAAATACACATTGTGGTAACGCTATAACCCCCTTGAAGGTAAAACTGCGTAAATTGAAAAACATCAAGTTATTACTCTCCTGGGGGTAGAAAAGTTTCGTAATCCATGTTGGAAACCAATTGTGGCATCTTACACAATTTTATACGCACTTAGAGGTATGAAAAACAGTTAGTCACATCAGATATAGGTAACTTCCCTTGGGCTGCGGGTTGTTCGAAAGAGATATCGCGGCCTCGACACAAAGGGCTAAGAAGGAACATGGGTGGTTTTTAGTCAGTAGAAGTCTGACACTCCCTTCCGCTTCGCCAAGAGCGGGAGGAGTCATTTGAGATGTCCTACCTTCCAAAAAAAAAGGGTGAAAGCAGATAGCGTTCGGTAGCTTCTGCCTCCGAGTTCTTTACATGGAGTATGAAGAACTTTCAACTCTATAACATCGTAGCAATAAGTGTATACTCACTTGCCAGCCAGGATGTCCTGTATCTCCTGGAAGCTCTTGCCCTTGGTCTCGGGCACCAGGAACAGAGTGAAGAAGAAGGCAGCCACGCAACACGCACAGAAGATGAAGAATGTGCCGCCCATACCCAGAGCTGTCGCTACTGCGCTGAAGTATCTGGAGGGAGGGGAAGAAGTTTTGGTCAATAGGGTAGTTGACAAAAAAAAGTAATTAGTTCGTCAGATAGATTTCCAAAAATATTGGAAACATATTTTTTCTTTTTGCAAGTAAACAAACAAGGAAGACGATAGTTGCTTTGAAAACTCGTGGTCACGTCATTTTGTAAGACATTAGTATGACATTTCTTACCGGCGAGTGATGTCACAAGACCCCACTCAAATATTTAACGCGTTATATTTGCGTTAATTTTTATTGATTATTTTGATGTCACAAAAAATACGTATTCAATATTTTTCGATAATATAAGTATATAACTGACGGACTAATTAGAATCATATTTTTTTTAGTCAGGAAACATCCCTATTTCAATTTTACCTCACCCTTAACTGGGTAATAATAATAAACAGTATTTTCTTATAGCTATACCCTGGTTTATAGTCTTCAAACTCACAGTTAGGTACTATATCTGTCTGTCTCTGTGTGTGTAAGTGCAAAAAAATCCATGCACATATTGCACATTCTTCAAAATCTAAATATGGTTCAAGTTTCCAATGAATAAATTCTTGATATTTCGCGACGGCATGCGCTAACTAAGAGACCAGAGACCCATGTGCGTCATGAAACCACTAAAAACTTTTTATCAAAAAATAATACCGACTTCAACAAAATATAAAACTTTCTGAAGTCGCAGCGAAAAAATGAAATCAAACAAACAAAAGTCACCGACTTCAGAAATTGATTTTCTTCTAAAGTTAATTTTTCACTTTTTGGTTTTATTTTTTGTTGAAATCGCAGCGAAAAAATGAAATCAAACAAACAAGTCACCGACTTCAGAAATTTATTTTTCTTTTATAGTTAATTTTTCACTTTTTGGTTTAATTTTTTGTTGAAATCGTTTTTATTTTTTGTAAAAAAGTTTTTAATTAAAACGAGAACCTCCTCGTTTTTGAAGTCTGTTAAAAACCAACTAAATACTAACCTGGTAATAATGAAGGACAGGGTCCAACAGAAAGCCGTAGCAATAGGCGAGGCAATAGCCTTGACCTCGATAGGGAACAGCTCCGACATGACAGCCCAGGGCAGAGGTCCCAGCCCCCAGCAGTACGTCACGATGAACAGCACCAGCGACAGGATGGGCAGGAACCCGATCTTGTCCACCACGGGGTTGCCGCTGTCTGCTAGGATGAAGAACATGCCGAGGAGGGCCTGGGAACAGAAGAAATATGAAGTTACGTATCTGATCAAACATATCAGTATTTTACATAATAATAAATATCTATCTAAATAAAAAGAGAAGTCCTGGCTGACTGACTCATCAACGCCCAGCCCAAACCCTTGGACCTAGAAAGCTGAAATTTTGCACAGAATGTCCCTTTATAATGTAGACAAGGAATAAGGAAGGATTTTCTGAAATTCAATCCCTAAGGGAGTTAAATAGGCGATGAAAGTTTGTATGGAAAATCGTCATTTTCACGCGGGCGAAGCCGCTGCTGGCAAAAGCTAGTAACATATAATTTCATCAATGGTGTTCTGACATGTCCACTTTGTGCACGTAGTATTTTCGGCCAAAGTTGAATATGCTAGCCACTTAAGAGCACATGAGAGAGCAGCTCTTGACAACCATTATATTATAGAAAGCCATCGAATGCAGTCGGCTAGATGGCAGCATCATCATCATTTTACATGAAGAAACTGATTATCTGACCTCTACCACCTAGTTAGAACCAGTTCTAACTGGATTGTGGAGGTCAGATAGGCAGTCGCTCCATGTAAAATGCTCGTATTCAGCCGAATTCGGTAAGACTGGGAGCTGAACCCAAAATAGTTGGGAAAAGGCTAGACACATGATGATGGTGTAAGTAGTATAGTCCTCCTAACCGTTTTTGGTTAGGAGGAATAAGTTAGCAGAGGTTAGCCATCGGCGACTTGTGCGCACAAGTGTGTGGGTAGACACAAGTGCATTCTGCCCGGTTTCCACATAGTGGCTATTTTTCTTCAGTTCAGTCGTCTGCTAGGTCTGCTACGAAATCTGCTGGCTGTGCCGGGTTGCCGCGTAGTGGTTATTTTGGCCTAGTATAGCACACAAAATTCCACTGGGTCACTTATCTGGAAATCTCTGAAGGATACTTACAAGTCCAATAGCAGTTCCACATGAGGAGATGAGCAGCAGGATCCTCCGTCCGAGCCTGTCTACTACCAGCGGAGTGATGAATGATGCAACCACCTGGAAGTTTAAAAAAATACTGAATGAGATGGAACAACCGTTTTCTTCGTGTCACTAGTCAGACAATTTTTAAATATTGTTCTTTTTTTTTTATGACTGGCCTGTTGGTCTAGTGGTTAGTGACCCTAACTGCTATGCCGGAGGTCGTGGGTTCGATTCCCACCCAGGACAAATGTTTGTGTGATGAGCACGATCATTTGTTCTGTGTCTGGGTGTAATTTATCTATAATATGTATGTATTTAGAAATACACTCGCGAGCAAGCAAATCGACTCAAGCCTTGTAGGCGCACACATACATTGATAAAACTAAAAATATGAATGGAAATTATAAAAATGATATGTCATTCGAAAGCTTAAGATGTCAGCTTTAATTTGATATCTTTATCATTGAAATCCATCCATATTTTTTTTAAATAAATGGTGTCTGAACGCAAGAGTAGGAAAAACAGGAATTTAGGGAAAAGGGTATGGGTCTCGTATTTTACAAATTTGTTAAAAATAAAATTAATAAATTTAAATCAATACTTCGTATTGCCCCCTCTTGCCCTAATTACAGCCTGCAGTCTGTTTTTCATTGACCTTATCAATTTTTTGACATTTTCTTGAGGAATGCCGTCCCACTCCTCTAATAATGCTGTCTTTAGCTCGTCTACGGTTGAAGGGACTGGATTCCTGGCCCGAACTCTTCTTTTAAGCTCGTCCCATAAGTGCTCGATGGGATTCATGTCAGGACTGAGCGCAGGCCAGTCCATCGTGCGTAATTCGACCTCTTCCAGAAACTGTCGAGTGACTCGTGCCGTGTGGCAGCGGGCATTGTCGTGCATTAACACGAAGTCTGCACCGACAAACCCTGCGTAGGGCACAACATGATTTAGTAGAATGTCGGTGATGTACCGATCAGCTGTTAGCCCGCCTCCTCGGCCGCCCCCAGGCACGAAAACAAGTTCGGTTTTTCCCTCTAAAGAAATACCAGCCCACATCATGCAGGAACCGCCGCCATATGCCACTATTTCAGCGAAACAACATTGGGCAAATCGTTCCCCCGGACGCCTGTAGACTCGGCCTCTCCTGTCACTGCCATGTAGACACATTCTGCACTCATCAGTAAACAGGACCGATCGCCATTGCGCAACGCTCCAATTGAGATGCTCTCGAGCAAATTGAAGGCGCGCTTGTCGGTGGCCTGCAGTCAATTTAGGGCCCGTCGCAGGTCTTTTTGGCGTCAAGCTGGCTTCCTTCAAGCGTCTTCTCACTGTCCACTCGCTGACAGATACTTGTCGTACACGTCTCAGTTCTTGCTGCACATCAACGCCCGTAAGGTGTCGATTGCGCAGAGAGGTTGAGACAATGAAGCGGTCGTCTCTCTCTGAAGTGCACCGGTGGCGGCTCGTTCTTGGTCTCCGATTGAAGGCACCAGTCTCTTGGAACCGTCTGTATACTCGGGATACAGAAGACTGGCTCAAGTGGAGCTGGGCAGCGACTGCTCGCTGACTTAACCCTTGTTGCAACAAGGCAACCACTTGAGCGGCTTCTTCTGGTGTGGTATCCATGGTTTAGCGAAAACAAGGAATGCAATTTACGGAGATGTGTACCGGTCAACTTGTAACAAGCGACTGATAAGGTAAACCGGATGTGGAGGGGTTTTATAGCGGGAGCAGGTAGCGCAAGTCGTGGATTCCTAATGAGGTAATTTACGCTGACGGCCAATTAAAATGCGTCAATAAATCAGCGCTTAGTTTTTTTTTAAGGTATTGATGTTAATTGAAAGCATAATTCTTCAGCTTTCGAATGACATATCACTTTTATAATTACCATTTATCGTTTTAGGAAAATCAATGTATATGTGCGCCGTCAAGGCTTGAGTCGATTTGGTTGCTCGCGAGTGTATATAAGTATGTTTATCAGTTGTCTAGTACCCATAACACAAGCTCTGCTTAGCTTGGGACTAGATGGCGTTGTGTGATAGTTGTGGAATATTATTATTATTATTATTTTTTCACCACATCTATGCATGTTTGGGCTAAGAGGGGACAGGAGGTGGAGTTTGATTTGCGACACAGCTCCATAACCACATTCCGCTGCTTCCCGCTGCTGTTTCATTGATCAATGAATACAATATAACTGCTTTCTCAGAATTTTTCAACCAATATTTGAGACAACCAGTCTGACCAACTCGTATCATGTTTCCCAGTACCTAGACTGTGAGAGTCAGATAAGCAGTGGTACCATGTGAATGGCATCAACTGCATATTATTTTAATGGCATCTCGCAGGTCAACCTTTGAGGCTGGCTTATGCTTAACCAGACTATCCTGTGGGTGTCTTGAGTGTAAGTGTAAGCCTTCAGCCACAACTTCATCTGGTTAGACTGATCCTAATATAGTTAGGAACATGTTGATGTTAAAATCAGATGATCAACAAGTTTTTGTGTTTAGTTAAGGCCGCGGTATCTCTTTTGAACAACCCGCAGCCCCGATAGAGCTATCCATGCATCTTACGCTTACCTGCACAACACCAATGATGATGGTAGCGATAGCGGAGTCCAGACTGGAGTGTGCAGCCTCGAAGATGTTGGTCATGTAGAACAGCACAGCGTTGATACCGCTGAACTGTTGGAAGAACACCAGCGCGCAAGATATGTAGAACGCTTTGAAGTTGCTGCCGCGGAACACGTCGGCGACCTGGAATTGAAAAAGAGATATTTTGATTAGTTATTCTCTAACTCATTACATTGAACTTCCCAACAACTTAATGCTAGAAAGATATTCGCGAAAGATACAGAAGAATCAAGGTTCGAAATAATCATGACTCGTAGATCTGATCAACTCATGATGCCCCAGAACTGGAAAAAGCCCGTCTTCATTCTTTCCACTTCTCACCGCAACCTCGGTCTAGTTCTTCTTAAAACCGTCTAACTCATCTTCGCTTGGGCTTTCCCATGGTAGATGTTAATTCAAATTTATATTATGCTTATCTCACAGGAACTACTGGTTGGATTAAAAAAAAATATTTGTTTCGGAAAGTCTATTTATCGAGGAAGGATTTAGGCGATATAAAATAAAGCAATAGTAACTGTTCCACGCGAACGAAGTCGCGAGCAAAAGCTGGTATTCCACATACTTAAACAGCTGTTAATAACTTACGGTAGCAGTCTTCTCCAAGGAGGCGTTGACATCGGCAGCCATCAGGTCGAGTTCAGCCTGAACACCCTCGTGTGAACGACCGCGGATCTTTGCCAGGCAGCTCGTTGCTGACTCGCGGTCACCTGGAGACGAGGGCAACAGAGGAGTGAGGGATTGTTTTTCAGTTGGAGGAATTGGAAACTGACAAGAGGAAAGATCGAGAGAATCGGTTTTTTTTCGACAAACGTGCTTCGCCTTAGTCGCATCATCACTTCACATCAGGTACTTTAAACAAACATGACCATATTGTCGACAGTAAAACGGTTGCGATGCTAATGTTTCTGATAGACTATGTTATTGCAAATGGAGAGCTTTTGAAAGAAAACTGGTCGGATACTATATCTTACTTTGAAGAGATTTAGATTCATTATGATTGGGGAACATCAATAAGTTATTTCGCCTCTGGCTGGAGGCCATAAACTCAAGGCATTCACAGGACTTGCCCGGTTAAGCAGAAGCCAGGCTCAAAGGTTGACCTGCGAGATGCCTAGTCGAAAAATAAAGTATTGTCATTAATATTTACCTTTAGCCAAATAGTAGAACGGCGACTCGGGCATGAAGAAGAATCCCAGAACGAAGGCTCCAGTGAAGATGATACCGACGTAAGCGATGACCATGTACGAGACGTACGGACCGATGGCGTAAATCAGCAAGTAACCTAGCGTGATGAACGCTTGGAGGAACGAACCGAGGGCACCACGAGAGTCATCCTAGAAAGAAATAAGAGAAGATTGTAGTAAGATAAAATATTGATATTGAGTTTGAAAGGGAGGATCTGCGATGGGTGCTGTGTCTGGTGGGCTACTGCTGGACTGTTGCTGTCGCATTCTTCTATATTGTCGTAAGTTGTGAATAACTACTGGCACGACTCAGGATTTTGATGCTAGTTGTTCATATTTGTCATCGATGGCGATGTAGTACTTTTTGTATCATATTGCTGTAGTAATTTTTGTAGTGACGCTTTTTCTGATGAATTTCTCAGTAACAACTCAGGTGGGCTCAAGATTATGCCCGGTTGATGGCAATAGACTCACCCCCATAAACATGGGATTAAAACATAAATGGCGAAATGAGGGTGATCATAGGGTTAACTTTAAAAAAAAAAAAAACCTTTCAAGGTGTGTGATGAATTATGAGAAAATTGCCAAGTAGACCTTACCGTAGCAATTTCAGCACAGTACATGGGTGAGATCGTGAACAGCATTCCGACGGCCAGACCCCAGAAGATTCTGGCGCCATAGATCATGCCAACGTTCTTTGTGGCTGCGATCAGGACCCAACCGATGAACAGCGGGATGGAAGTACTGAGGAGACCCCATTTGCGACCGATCTTTGATGCTGCGAAACCGCCGAGGAATGGGCCTGGAAGAAGGGAAGTTTTTGTCAGTATTAGGTAACTATAGTACAAGCTTTGTAGCTAGCGTGTAGCTCTTCTCAGTAAGTCGATTAGCTCAGAACGTTCCCCATCTGAGAAACAGACCTTCTTTCCGAGGTCGAGGAGTGGACTACATCCCAATACGCAGGCTCAATGTCTGTTGGGAAGTCTTTGTTTGTCCAAGAATTAAAACACTAGACATTACATTAGACTGTTTGTTGCCAAAATAAAAAAAAAATAAAAAATAAAATAAATAAATAAAAAATTTCGGCCTATAATGCTCTCAATGCTGCGACCCTGCCGGATTCCTCTCTATGAGAAGGAATGGGCTACAATCCACCCGCGGGCACAGTGTGGGTTGGTAGATGTCACACGTCTTCGAACTTTTGATTCTAGGACATGCCAGTTTCGTCACGATGTTTTCCTTCACCGTTTTGCGAGAAAATAAGTGATAATATAATTACCGAAGATAGCGCCAACAGTGAGCAGGGAACCGATCCATGCCTCCTGGTCCTTGGTGATGGGGTCTCCCACGGGGTTCTCCGTGGTGTTCGACTGCAGCTTCAGGTTCACGGGAGACGTCCATCCCATGGAGTAACCCGTCGAAGCGATCGCGATGTTTGCTGGGGAATAAAAGGAAATTTGTTAGAGATGGGTATTGGATAAAGGGTTGAGTGTTGGTACAGTGGCTGTACGGTATCTTAAATTACTACTATTATTATATCCTGCTACTATTATAATTATAAAAGTGAAATGAGAATGGATTAGGGCCATATTCCATCATACAAGATCGAATCATGATATATGTAATCCAGATCAGCCTGATCCAGATTAAGTGGCCACTAAATGAGACATTCCTGATGGAAGGAATCAATTACACTTCTCCGATCCTGGGTATTGACTCCAGGACCAACGAGGCAGTAGCCGATCAAGACGCGGATCATTATTATGTTCCCCCATAATGTATCATCATCATCAGCCTATAATGTTCCCACTGCAGGTACTCGGGCCTCCTCTCTAGGAGCCCACGCGGACCCAGTGCGGGTTGGTAGATGTCACATGTCTTCGATTTTTGGGTTCTAAGACATTTGTTTCCTCACGATGTTTTCCTTCGCCGTTTTGTCATAATCTATGGTTAACAATCTGCATCCTAAAGACTATAAACACGTATGGCCCCACCAAGTAACCATAACCACTTCCTAGGCCACTGCGTACAGAAGCCCACATGATGCCACGTCAATACCTCCACGTCGATATTTACATGACATTGTACTTATATTATTTAAGATGTAGTAAAGATATGATACGAGATAGTAAAAGTAAATAGTCTCCTCTTATGTACAAAGATTTATTTATTGATTGATTGAGATTGTTTCATTAAGTTTAGTTTCTTTGTTGTAGGAATTTGTTCTAAAACTGATGGTCTAGTGGTTGCAAGCACTTTTGGTGAGCTTGAGGTCCTGGGTTCGATTCCCGGGTCGGGCAAATTTCTTGTAGCATTCAAGGGGCCTGGATTTGCGTGTTTCTTACATTGGTCTTAAAACGAACTGGTGAGGTGTTGGTGTATTTTCAAGTATACCCAAGTACGCCCAACCCTGCGGGTAATGGAAGGGAAATTCAAGATTATCACTCCTGGCGTCATCTTTTAAACTATATTTATTATGGACATGTCGTCATCTGCCTAGCCTTTTCCCATCTGTGTTGGGGTTTTCTTCCAGTCTAACCGGATGCAGCTGAATGGTCAGTTTTGTACATGGACCGATTGCCTATCTGACCTCCACAACTCAATTAGTACGGGGTAATACGAAACCCTTTGGTAGGACTGGTTGTCAGACTTTAACGACTGCCAAAGATTTATAAATGGCATCCGGGATCAACGGCTTAGCGGGCTTTCTGAGGCGCGGTTGAAATTCGGTTTATAATTTGTCGCCAATCCACGGGTCATCCAAGGATACGGCTTAAAAACCTAAAGATTGACCCGAGCGGCAGTTACCATTAGGCCACCAGCACTTCACGACCTCTAGGACTCTACACGTAGGACCTCTAAAAAGTTAGTAGGTAATACCGCAATATGCCAGCATCATAGACCACTATGTACAGAAGCCACATTGTGATAGCCACGTCGAAACCTCCACGTCGATATTTGCATGACATTGTAAATATTTAAGATGTTATAAAGATACCAAAACATTAAAAGACTATTTATCTCCACATTTAAATACTACAGAAACCAAGATAAATCTTTATTTAAATATACACAAGTGTTGCCACAATAAACTCCGGTATTATCTTAGTGTTGCCAGATTCTTTAGGCTGCTGCTGTGTTTGTTTGGAGATAAAATATATTTTAAGCTGATGTTTGATGAACGGTTTCCTGATTGGCGTATAATAAACATAAAAAAATAAAAGTTTGGTAAGCTAGTTGACGTCGCCTACAACATTTTCAAGCCACGTAGGCACCCATGGGCTTTCAATCTAAAGCCGAGATCTAGAAACTTTTCCTATCAAGTGTGTCTTGTTTAAGCTAATAACTTATTAATAATTGGGTGCATTCCTTGAAAAGGTGATACTAGACCTAATTTGCAACAATTCTGACCTCGATAACTTGGGGTCCAAACTTTTTTGAGATATCGAACTTTCAAAGCTTTGAATGAACGAATGAATGAATTTTTTAACGATTTTTTCTACCTTGTCACCATAAACTCAACAACAAATCTACGCCGTTCAGGATGTTTAACTGATGGTAGTACAGTTGTTTCGATGCAGCTCTACCTTATTGCAAATTTATTGCAAATTTTCTTATTACTATTAAGTAATGTTGGCTGTTTGACTTAATGCACTGGATCCTGGTCAATCAGATCAGGACCTATCTTACCTAAAACTATATGGTGTATGACCTATCCTATCAGACAGTTGTTTGTAGGGCGTAAACAGTAAACACTTGAATGCCAATGGGAAAGCAAACCAACACAATGTGTACTCTAGGTACCTACATATAAAAGTTTACGAGTCCAAGTTAAGTTATTTACGACTCCACCTGACGGTCGATGTGGTTTTGCAAACAGACCGATGCATTTTTATGGAGCCAAGCCTTACGTTCAATTCGTGTACTACTCTGATAAGCTACTGATGTATGCTTTGTATTACCAAGGGGGCGTAGTATAGTACTAACTGGACTGCATGTGGAGGTCAGATAGGCAGTCGCTACATGTAAAGTACTGGTATTCAACTGCATTCGGTAAGACTTGAAGGGAAAAGGCTTGGCAATGATGATTAAGTTGGCAAATCTAACTTAAGAAGAAGTTTCTATAGATATCCAAGATTCTAAGTGTCAAGAAACACAGAACAATAAGACAATAAGGTTTATTTAAAACGCGATCGTAGTATCATAGAAAATATAATAGTATTGTAGTAAACTATCAAACTGGCCGCAAAAGATAAACCGACAATAAATAGCTTTATAATACAAGTGTCGTAATAACAACAACAACTTGTGTATTGATTGTTTTGTTAAAAATCGATCTGTTAGTTCATTAAATATCTCGTTTATTCAATGAACTAACAGATCGATTTTTCATGGAAAACTCGTATCAAGCTTTGACCTAAAACTTTCCCACAGCTGGGACACAAGCCTCCTATTTGCGAGTGGGCTATGCTCCCACGCGATCCCAGTCAGCGTTGGTTGGCGGGTTAGCAGGTTGGTTCACGAGGTTTTCCTATTACGATAGAAGATTATTCTACAGGAAAACTTCATTCATTCGTTTTAACAAGTTAAAGTGTGGAATGAATTCAGATAAGTCTAATCTTTTTTCGGCTTTACGTTTTATAGTAAACATATTGGCTCAATAGAGCATTAAACTGACAAAGAATAAGAGTTTCGGTATTAAAGGATACAATAAAAGTCATCAACATCATCAAATAAATGCAAGAATAAGCATCAGTCTGTCTGATATTTTTTAAGCTTTAAAAGCTATCTACCATAACCTTAGATCAGACTGTACTGGGGGTCTAAAATATTCCTAAATAAAAAGTCACGACGGAGTTATTATCATGGAAGGGTCAATTTACGCTTTTTAACGCAATTCATATTATGATCTGTTACAGTGACCATTTTAGAAGCCCTGTACCGGTACTTTTCATCCCAGTTGCGAGTTCCTGTGGATTACTTCTAACCTCATTGAATACGAAGCCGCAGGCAGGCTTGTAATCTCATAATATTGATAGCTTGTTCCATCCTGACTTTCGTATCATGCATGATTTGCAGGTAATTTTCCCCCTCAGGGGGGATTTTCAGGGGGGATTTGTGGAATAAGCCAAAAGAAACATGATTAGTGAATGGTTATTTAATTTTACGAATTAATGTTTGCACTCCATATGTAATGGTAGAATGTAATGGAGCTATTATAGTTTTAAGACCAAACCCTGTTCAAACCTAAATCCTGGCAAATAAACGGATTTGATTTGAGAAAGTTTACCATTAAATCAAATATTTAACATAAAACAGCAATGTGTTTGGCCAAGGATTATTTTTTGTTTGGAAAATTAAATTGTCTCGTTCATATTTATATTTCTCTGTAGATTTATTGATAATGAGTTGCTGTGTGTATTTTAACGGGTTTCAATAAGAATAGGTACTGATGATGATGACGTCATGAATATTTGAACGGCAGAGTCTACAAGTCTAGTTTAGGGCAGCAGATTTTGGGAAAGTCTTGTCCAATCACAGACAGTTCAACGTAGGACCCAGAGCATTTTTTGTATTCACCCAAAATACACTAAGGCTACACTAGGACTAACATGTAATGAAACAGAGTGTAAAGAAGAGACCATCGCCTTTTCAAGACCAGAACCAAAAGAATACCGTAGAGTTCTTGTCAACGTTTAGTCGAAGAAGCAATAGGTAGAGTTTTTACGTAATTCACCACAACAACTTTTTTTATTTATTTATTTAAACACACACACTATCATTACAGGCTAGCCTAATACAACAGTGTAGTTCTTTATAGTTACCTACCTACTTAAACGCACTCATCATCATTCTCCTGCCCTTATCCCAATTTATTTGGGGTCGGCGTAGCATGTCTTATTCTTCTACCTACTCCTCTTTTACTCGTCATCTGAGCAGTCATCTCTTTTATAGCAAAGCAATGTTAGCATTCAGACAGTCTATACATCGTTCCTTTGGTCGTCCTCTACTCTGATAACCATCTACATTCATAGTCAATATTTTCCTCATATTTCCGCATTCACAAGTTAAACATGAATCTTTTATCGAGAAGATAATATCTAAAGATGTCTATAAGTCCCGTTACCTTGAGATACACCAATGCCACATTATGCCTACAGGCTGATAACTGTCACATTGCCAACAAATATAGAGTATAGACGATTATTCTGAAACAATAAGCCTAATCCGTCAAAAAACTGAAAGATTATTGCTCTATGCTGAATATTATCTACCATCCTTACTTCCTTACTAATATTATAAATGTGAAAGTAACTCTGTCTGTCTGTCTGTCGCGCTTTCATGTCAAAACTACTGAACCGATTTTAATTAAAGGCACACAGATAGTCTAGAGCCTGAGAAAGGACATAGGCTTTTTTTTAATGCGAAAAAGGGCTGAAAGGGCCCGTTGGGGCTGCGAGTTGTTCGAAAGAGTTACCGCGGCCTTTTTAGAAGTGTGACACTCCCTACACTCCCTACCGCTCTGCCCAGAGCGGGAAGAGTCATTTGATGATTTCCCACGCTCCAAGAAAATAAGGGGTTGAAAAGAGGATGAAAAGATTATGTTTGGTCGCGATAACCGACATCCAAGCGGGCGAAGCCGTGGCCATCAGCTAGTAGTCCATACGGAAACCACGACCTACCTAAACTTATCGTAAGTAGCTGCCGTTATCACTTATATATCACCACGCCTAAGTACTAATGCTGTAACATGAAATTATTGTAAGACCAAACCATTTTATAAGAGTATATAACCATGGAGCTTCTTGCTGGTTCTTCGAATCTCCATAGGAAACGACCAACCCGATTAGTGCAACTTTTTGTTGACGTTTAATATGTGCCTTACTTGCTACGTAAGGCCTATGTGAAAAAAAATCTCTTGATACCTATTGATTTTTGTCTGTTTTAAGGAGGGACGAATCGTATGTGATTAAAAAGGTGATGGATATAAATGTTGATGGATGGAGAGGCAGAGGAAGGCCAAAGAAAAGATGGATGCATTGTGTGAGGAATGATATGAAAGAGAAAGGAGTAAATGCCACCGTGACGTCTAACAGGGAAGAATGGAAGAAGAAAACGTGTTGCGCCGACCTCAAATATAATGGGATAATGGCAGGAAAATGATGATGATGAGTTAAAATCTTTGCAACAAGCACAATCAGTACCTATTACAAGTTCTTATACTTATGAAAAAAGAAATGTGAAACCAACCTGCTTGTATAGTTAGTATAGTTACGGACAGACTAACATTCGCATTTATATTATTAGTATGGATTTACATCAGGTACCTATACCGAGACGTTTGGTCGGTCAATGCGCTTTAAATTCGATAATAATGGCAAATGTTCATTGAACGACAATCGTGTGAAGACGCGCACGAAGATAAATTAAACATTATATTTTATTGTATTCCATTGTATTCTGCCTTTTATAGACATAATGTCAAAGAACTGATCAATGTAGGTACCTAGGTACTTTAACATCAGCATTTCAGTCTAAAGACGTCTATCTATGCTAGGTATAGCTTTCTCTCAAATTGATTGGCTCTATGCCCCTTCGCGAATGTCCAGCAGATAAACCAACCTATACAAATGTAAGTTTAGTTCCTGTGGTTATTAAGACAACATTTTTAAAAAATCTATAGAAAACAACGTCTACCATTAAAAAATATGGATTGGATTCACTGACGAACGTGTCACTAACATAAACAAACAATAACATAGGTGACCACGTTGAACAATCATTATCTAATATGAACACACCTTCACAGTTCACATCCCACGATTCTATATTTAAAACTGTTCTATCTTTAGAAGAGACTTGATCGACTTCTAGTAGGAGTACGTATAAATTGCGGACCCGGCTTCGGACCCCAGACACCGGACAGATTTATGATCATTCCTTGTCTGTAGCTTGTCCGCAACTGCTACGGACGGTGGAACAATAACCGTGGAGTTCCTTGCCGGTTTTTCTCCATAAGTATAGGAAGCGACTAACACGGACCGTGTACCTTTTCTCGACGTTAAAAGTGCGTGTGGCCTACATAATTATGAGAAATTAAATATTTCGAATTTTGATATTGAAGTGATATGAAATGCTCTGGCTAAGTTTTGCTACGTGGGGTTAAAACCGCATTCTCGATCTAAGATACTACTCGTATACCTATATGACCTTGGTCTTGGGTTCGATTCCCGGGTCGGGCAAAGTGTTATTGAGTTTTTCCATCAGGATTTTTTCAGTAGCCGTCATGGAGTCTGGATTTGTGCTCAGTTGATGGCAATAGGCTTTCTCCCTATTACTATTAGGTACGCTCATATTTCGCGCACGTTGTTATATTTATAACTTTGTATTTTCCGCATAGCGGTCTCGTGAGAATTCAATCTCATGAGACCGCTTCTATGGTTGTTGATCTCTTTGAAAATTTTCAACAATGTTGGTCTGACTGCCAAATCTTGATCTTGACGCTGATGATTTATTTATTTATTTACTTAGATCCTACATTTTTTTTTGCAGTCTTTTAAAATAATAAGATAGTTATGAAAAATAATAAAATTACTAATTTAATTCGTAAACGGCTAATTAATTAAATAAATTAGTAAGAAAATAAAATATAATGAAGCATTTTTAATTAGTTTTAAATATAAGTAGATATATGGTATCTTGTAAATTAAAAACTGCAAAAATGGTAGAGTCACCATGATGAATTCGTTTTCAGGGCATTTTTTTCGCCTTTTTTTGTTGTTAGTCTTTTTTCCAGGAATCAGATAAAATAATTAAAAAAAATAGATAAGTTACTAAAGTAGGTACTTACTTGAAAAAATTATAGTTTTTTTAAGAAGTTCGAAGATCGTTAATTCATGGTATAAATAAATACAAAATTATGCCATGATCTAAGTGTGGAGTAAGCAGTTTAGTGCTAGCTAAAGGCTGACAATAGTGCAATTAGTCAGCCGTAGTATGCATACAAATTGGATGTTTATAGACATGTTTAAAATCATTGGTGTCACGCAATTACTAATGCAACCTTGGCAATGGTAAACAGCGGAAACGATTTTATTCATTCGTAACAATAGGCCACTTCAATATTTTTTGGTAACACCGTAAGTTATTTTACAGGTCAGTTTTAGCGATGTCACAATGAGGTTTTCTTCTTCCATACTTCTATATTATTATTTATTTCAGCAGCTTATTATATATCAGCAGCTTTTTATTAATTTATTTGTTTTTTTTTTATGCTAGCAGCTACCTCCATATTATCCTACAAACAGTCAATCTAATGATAAACTCACACCTTTTCCCCCATGTCATCTGCTACGAGCCTTACGTATACTCCTTTTGCCTCGCGCATACAATACATACACTATTCATTTAAAGTAAAAATGGCCCCTCAACGTAAAATTAATGAATGACAGATAATAGTGTTTTCAATTTGTGTGGAAATCCGCAAGAGTGTTTGACCTTCAAAAGTGCGTTGACTTGTCAATAGATTAATTACATAATTTATATTACTTTCTAAATTGCAGGAAAAGCAGATTATAAAATGTTTACTATTTATTTATTATATAACATTGCAAACGTGATATTCGCGTAGATTGTAAAGTTACAAGCAGATAAATGCTTATCTCATCATAATATTTTAAATGATGTAAGTACATGTCCAATCTTTGCCATCCAGGTGATACGAACATTTATCTATTAGAGATTTATCTCTATTCGATATGGGAAAAACTCATTTTATCTAGTTTTTTTTATCTTTTATCTTGTGTGAATATCGGCCCTCTTTCGAGCATGTCTCGGTCTCTTGGTGGTTTTGTTATCGGTATGATCATAGATTCTGGATATTGCAAGTTTTGCACGTTTTTAGCGATTGAATAAGGAAAACACGTGAAATTGACCACAATTTCACTTGGTTTCCTTGTTCCTTGGATTTTTTTAGTGTTGAAATGTTTGAAAGTTTTGGTTTGAGTGTTTAGTCTTGAACTTGTTTTTTTTACTAACTTTCTATGGTAGAACTACGCTAGTATTATATTATCTGTGGTAGAACCAATAGGTAGATAGAACTCTGAGATTACTCCAGTGCAGTGATAAAAAAAAATGCTCGAAAACAGAAAAAAGCTCGGCTTTGTATTATTGCAATTTCTACGTTTACTTTTTTGTATGCAATAAAAAAAGCAATAAAATGGCTACAAAAGAATTGAGGTGTAAGTATATAAAATCAGCCTCTTTAAAGTAAGGTTTTTTTTAAGTGGAAATTCTTATCTTTATTTTAAGCTATTGCATAGCTTCTATCGCGGGCCTTGAGCGTGGAGAGCGAATCCAGAAATTCCGTAACGAAAATATTGTGATCAACCAGGTTGCTATGGTTACGGAAAATAACAACTGAGGTTGTCGAAATAATTGATAAAAAATGCTATGCAATAGCTTTACCGCGGCAGTCTCCGAGTGCCACACGTTTTTTTTAAGTCGATTACTGCACTTCAACAAAGTACTCGTACGTCACTGTATAGTTAGTCATGAAGTAACAGATTACCAACTGTAATATCAGAATTCCATGATGTAGTTTTGTTTGTGACAATCATTTTAATGACTAATTTCCCTGTTTGACTGTAACAACATCTGGAAATATTTTTCATGCGTATTTAAACTGTCATCATGGCATTTATATTTTACTAGCTTAACCAGCGGCTTCGCCCGCGTGAAAATGACAATTTTTCATACAAACTTTCATCCCCTATTTAACTCACCTTAGGGGTTGAATTTCGAAAAATCCTTCCTTACTCCTTGTCTACATTATAAAGGGAACCTCTGTTGATGAGTCAGTCAGTCAGGACTTCTCTTTTTATTTATATAGATTTTAAGTTCAAAAGGCAATTGCGATGATTTTGCGATTTCTATGCTAAGTGGACAACTTACTGATATTTTGTATTTATTTATTAGTGGACCAATGAAAATAAAAGTTTATTTTTACTACTTACTGAAAACTCTCTAATAAAATTAACCTAATGACAACACATTCGGGTGACCATGATGCAACTTTCTTTTCGCTAAAATGCATATTGAGGAGGAAAACTCATTAAAAAATATACACAGTGCTAGTTGTTTATTTTGCAAAAGTTTCAACAGATAACTTTAACTTTGAGATAGTATTTATAGTAGTTGGGGTCAGTTTGAATCAAAACATAATAAAATTAATGTCTACTGAGTTTGTTTTGTGATCCACCATGTTGCTTTGTCACGTTTTACGGATAAGAAAATATAGCTTCGTGTTACAGAGAAATTATTCAGGTTAAAGCCCGTCCTCATAATTTTGAGAGCTCTAGGTACATTTTATTGGCCGATTTTTTTATCAATGTTCTACTTTCAGGTTATAGTTCATGTCACCACATTATGTGTTATCTATCATTGATTTTTTTTATAAGTAAAACAATGCTTTCGAACCATTATTCATAAAATAGACTGCTCCTTTTTGAAACATATTCTATTGCTTCGAAAGTCTCAATAAATTGGCAGTTATGCAACAAGTAACTAACGTAAACGAGTTTACGACATAATTAACTAATTATTTGTATAATTAACTGTGATAACAAACTACAGGTTTTCGCTATCTCTCCATTAAATGAAAGAGTATAATAATAAGCAGTTTTTTGCGTACGTTAATAATTACATTTTATAAAGAATTATGACTTAATAATTTCTTTCAAAAGATTAAAAGAAACTAGGTATCTAATTCTAATAAAGAGACAAATTACCCCGTATAAAACCTTTTTAAGCGATTCTTTTTGTCTAGGTTTAACACACACTTATCTGATTAGAATCTAAAATAATATAATTAAGCCTTATGTACGTACATACTCTCAAATTCTCCAAAAGTAAAAAAAAGATTCATATAAATGATGTGCAAAACTAACTGATAAAAGATTACATATTAAACAGCTTTGTATATAGCTAAGATATAATTACTTATTTACTTCTTGCGTACTCTGCGGTTGTTATTATAAGCTTATATAGCCATATAAATAGGTTTTATTAGTATATAATAAAATATATGTAGGTAAGTACCAAGAGACTTTGTTAAATTAATAATTAAAAAAGTAACCGACAGTTAATTTTATCGTAATTTTATACGTTTTAGAGGTTAGAAAAAAATGTCAATGGTGATTGTAATTGTTGCTTTTTAAAATATTGCAACACACTTGAGCAACGAAAATCTCTTAAAACCTTCAATTTATTGCTTGTACTTAATTATATTATAAATGTTGATTTTTTTTAAAAGATCATTGGCGAAAATCTTATATGTTTAGTGGTTTTTTTAATTAATTGATTCTTTTCTCTACAGTAATCGTAAATCATGACCTTTTTACAGTGTTTATAGAGTGGATAACCTTTTTTATTGCAAAACTATCCGCGGACCACGATAATCTTTGTCGCCCTGTCTTATCGTCACATTACTGGAGGTCAAAATTATATAACGATATAAATAAGGAATTTTACTTCATTATTGACGTTTAACGTATTTTAATACTTGTTTGCCTGAGTAGTGTAGATAGCTAAGTACTAAAATCGAAGACCTAATTAGGATAGAATGATACAGATACGTTCGAGTCCATTTTAATTTATGGAATAAGATTTTTTTAAATTTATAATTTAGTAAATTAATATTTGCATGCCTAATATAAGGTAGATTGCGAAAGGTTCACTCCAGTTGATGATGATGATGATCTTACTTTATGTACCTGCAAACTATGCAAATAAATTTTACTTTACTTTAGAAGTTCACTGCGTTTTTATGATGTATCTTTTTACGTTACTTGACATTGACGAAGTGTAGCGAATCCTTTAGAAAAACCACAAATTAATCACAGATCAGGTTTATTTCTAGACTAGCTTTTGCCTACGGCTTCGCTCGCGTGGATGTCGGTTAAACTACAAAAATATCGATTTTCCATACAAACTTTCATCCCCTATTTAACTCCCTTAGGGGTTGAATTTCGAAAAATCCTTCCTTATTTTATAAAGGGAACCTCTGTGCAAAATTTCAGCTTTCTAGATCAGTCAGGACTTCTTTTTTGATTTATATAGATTTAAATAGATATTATTGACGTAAGCGAAACACTGTTCAATTCACGAGAACTAAGGCAGCCTTTTTAGGTCTTCTCCTATGAAATTTAACACACGCATTATTTTTGCCAAAATTAAAAGATGACACGACGAGGAGTCTTTTCTGTGGTTTCATCTTTTTCTCGATATATTGCTGGTCATTCCGACGTAAGCACTGCAAAGCTTTCATTGACGTGTGGTGCTTCAGATAATAGGAATTGTTAATCACTGACTTATCACGTGATAACCAATTGAACAGAAACAACAATAATATTAACATTGAATACTACTTTAAAAGTAAGTTTGTCTAGGACAAAACTTTTTTTTTTGGTGGGTGGAAAATCATCGAAGAACCCCCCCCCCCCCCGCTCTTGGGCAGAGCAAAGGGGAGTGTCAGTCTTCTACTGACTAAAAACCAAACCCATGTTCCTTCTTCGCCCTTGCTGTGTCGTAGCCGCGTTAACCTTTCGACAAACCACAGCCCCGACGGGGTCTAGGACAAAACTTACCCATCTAAACTAACCCATCGGCGTGATTTTATATCATGAATACATTCATCAAACTTTAACTCTCTTTGACTTATATGTAGGGTAGGCCACCGATATCTCTTACTTACCTAGCCCTTCCCAAGTTCTCAACTATTTATGTCAGGGTCTGCTTCCAGACTAAACAGATGCAGCTGAATACCATTATTTTACATGGGCCGCTTCCCTACTGTGTTGGCGTGGCTTGGGACTTTGGGAGTGGTCTATGCCTAGCGGTCTACGACAGACTGGCTTGTTTAATTGACAACTTATCTGACCTCCACAATCCCGTGAATGGGTACTGGGAGGTACCCCAATATCAGTCTTATCCATTGACAATAATATTAGGCACATTAATCGTGTATCTAAAGCACCTAAACCTACAACATCGCAGAGGTTGGTATGCAGAAGGTTACCAGTTGGCTACAACATAATCTACTGACCCTTAATATTAATAAAACCAAGGTAGTAAATTTTTCTGTCAGCATAAAAACAGCTGCCCCTAAACAGCTTGCACTCAAATCCCATCAATGCAATTTTAGTCTAGGGGGTAGCTGCAGCTGTCCCATTTTTGAACAAGTCAGCAGTATTAAATATCTCGGTATTAGCATAGACCAACACCTGACATGGGCAAAGCAGATCGAATCGGTAACTTCGCGTGTAAGGAAACTTTTATACATTTTTAAAAAACTTCGATCTGTTGCTGACAAAGAAACCCTCAGGATGACTTACCTTGCTTTATGTCAGTCTGTGTTAAGTTACTGCATAATAACTTGGGGTTCCGCCGGGAAAAGTTATTTGATTGCTGCTGAACGAGCACAAAGAGCTATCCTTAAGGTCTCTCATAGATTAGGAATCCGATACCCCACCGAAATGTTATATCGAAAGACGAGAGTGCTTACGGTGCGCCAACTGTACATTTTATCAGTAGTACTTAAATTCCACAAAACTGCATGTGCAACGATGGTAACGAACCATCGCACACGCAGAAAACCTACGTGGAACAGAATTTTCTGCAAACTCAAATTTGGAAACAAGGGCTTCTCTCGTATTGGGCCATACTTATACGAGAAAGCTAACGCTAAGCTCCAAATATTCCCCTTAACAAAATTCGGGTGCAAAAAACAGGTACAGGATTGGCTGCTTGATCTTAGTTATGCTGAAACGGAAAACCTTTTGGCGTTCAACCATTAACGTATTCATCATCACATAATTATACACAATCATCACCTACATACTTACACTTATCTCATACACACTCACACTCATAACCTACATACTTACACTCATCACATACACACTTACACTCATCACAGACACACATAAACTTGGTTACCTTTTAGTCCTTAGTTTAATTAATTAAAACTGTAATCGCTGCATTTGTTTCTTCATATAATGAATTGTTGTAATCTGTCGAAAGAGACTGGATCCTGCGACACAGGGTATCCTAGTGCGGGATTCAGTGTCATTCTTTTTATTGTAAAACTTTTTTATGAACCAATAAACATTATTATTATTATTATTACCTATTGTTTTTATCGCTAATACTTAATCTAGATTAGCGAGGGAAGTGCTTTTCTTAATCCTGTGCAATCAACAACGCACACGTTCTTTTATTGGGTACCATCTATCTGGCAGAAACTTGATGCTCCGAAATTTATTTGGCATACCACACTTTGCATATTCTTCTTTGAACGAATGTGTTTATGGCAGAACAATTATTTAATAGAATACTCATTTCGCAGAATGTTTAAATAGCCGAATTTTCAATGACATACTTTTAAGATGGCAGAATTTTATTTGGTAGATTTTTGGTAAGTACAACGACCGTCTCGCGAAAGTATCCTTTATGGGCGGCATGGGCACCGGGCCGTAGGCCGACGAAGGAGGCCGGCGGAGGCCCGGCACTTCGGGGACAGAAGATATTAGTGTTATTTAATATGCGAGCGAAGCGAGCGCGCGTCATGGAGTACATGCGTAGCATGTATGAGTGACGTCATTATTATTATTAATAATAATTATTATTTTTGACATACCAACATTTAATGTTCTCAGCTAGAAATTTTAGCCGGGGTGAGCTGATAATAATAATTAATAATAATAATTATTATTATTATTGAATGTTACACGTATGTATGAAATGAAATGCGTGCCAAAAGACGATTCTGATTATGAATTTTCGGAGAAATGATGGTTCTGGAAATGAAGTTTATGCTCAAAGATGATTCTGACTTACAAAATTATGCGTTTTGAATGTATGGTAAATGAGTGTATGCCAAGTGATTTTCTGCGAACTGAAGTTTCTGCCATCCACTGTTATGCAAAACAAAATTCGGGTATAAAAAATTCTGCTAAAAAAGGTAGACCCTCTTTTATTTATTTGTTTTTGCTTCCATACTAGCTTTCTAACTTACAACGAACTAATATTAGTCTATTGTAGATCCGTTATTTTTAGGTTTTAAATGAAACCGAAGTATTTTTTTGTAACTTTATGTAGTCATATAAAACCCAGAGTTTATACAGAATCGTGGCTACCCTAACTATTATAGTTGGCATCAGAGAAGAGGTAATCTATTGTCTAGTAATAATATATATGGTTTAGTACAATAAAATCGAGGTTTTAGTTGCTATATGTCGTTATAGAAAAATCCACAGTTTACACAGAATTATGGTTACCCTGAATATTAGTTGGTATCATAAGAGGGATCTACTGTCTAGCTATATTTGGTTTTGGTCGAAGGGTTGGCTGCAGTTACGTCGATTCTAATAATTTCGCTATCTACTTATTTTGTTATTATCTACTTTTATCATAGTAGAGCAATTTTCAGGAAGTTTAGAAGAATCAATCAGCCATTCTTGTGATGTCAATGAATTTGTTTTTTTTTCTGTCACTATCTTGGAGACCTTCAGATAGCAATAATAATTAAAACAAAATTGGCGCATAATTTTCAATGAACTTTTATCGTTGGAAGTTTGGTAGCGCCGTAATACATCATAATAAATTATTGCATTAGCCCATCATAAAATTTGGTACTTATCACAAATTCGTCAATAAATATAAAAATATTCCAAAGAATTTGCTATCAACAAAATGGGGTTATCATCAAGTATACGTAGCTAGTTAAAAATACTTATGTGAGTAGTTTATTTGACTGGAGGATTTTTTTTTTATTACAAACTGTCTGACAAAAGGCACTCAATTCATTTCAGTACCTACCTAAGTATTTCAGAACTGAAATCAGAACTGACACTATCCTATTTATATTTTATCAAATAATTTTAAGAAGACATTTGTTTTTACTATTTTAGAATGACTAAGTTTTATAGTCTCTACCTTATTTATCATCGTGAAAACTACACAACGACAGATATTTACAACTGCACGTAAAACCTGAATTATACAAGACACCTCCAGTTAACCTCAACAATAGAAGTAATGATAACATTTAAAGCTAAAAACAAATATTTAGTACAATGTGCTGAAGTGATAGCAATCTATCACTTCAGCTCAGGGCCTGATTTACCCACAGGCTAATAAGGCTATAGCCTAGGGCGCAAGGACCTAGGGGGCGGCAGGCGCGGCGCTGAGCTGAGACTATATATAATAATATTTGGTAATTTTGGGAAATACGTGTGAAAAAAAAATTGCGCTTAACCCGCCCGCGCCCAAACAGCAAATTAAAACCGGTTTTTCGGATTTTTGATATTTCTTTCTTTTAATTCGTTTGATACAGGTGAGAGTCGGATAGGTGGATTGAGTGAGAAAAGAAGAGGTCTCGGTAAAGGCAAAGCCTGGGTCCTGGCCTCAGGGGCTCTTGGGCACCGACTGGAGGGGTTGTTAAGCGCGTGCTTTTTTTTTTTTTTTTTTTTTTTTTTTTAACTATCACACAACGCCATCTAGTCCCAAGCTAAGCAGAGCTTGTGTTATGGGTACTAGACAACTGATAAACATACTTATATATTTCTAAATACATACATATTATAGATAAATTACACCCAGACACAGAACAAATGATCGTGCTCATCACACAACATTTGTCCTGGGTGGGAATCGAACCCACGACCTCCGGCATAGCAGTTAGGGTCACTAACTACTAGACCAACAGGCCAGTCAAGGCTTGGAAAGAGGCCAGTTCCCGCTTGGTTGGAAGACGAGGAAACTGGTCCTCATTCAGAAGCCGGGGCGCCTTGCGGACTCGCCGTGCGCATATTGTGCTGCTTGACGAGGTGGGCAAGCTCTTAGAAAGAGTAATTGCAAACCACATCGTCGAGCACCTTGAGGGAATAGGGTCGGATCTTGCGGAACACCAGTTTGGTTTCCGCAAGAGGCGCTCGACGGTGGATGCCATCATGCCTCACGACGGGGGTTGCGGTCTCTCGGGGCGGTGTGGTCTTGGCGGTGTCTCTCGACATCGCCAACGCCTTCAACAACATGCCCTGGAGCTGCATTAGGGAGGCAGTCCGGTATCACCGGGTGCCGGCCTACCTTCGTCGTGTAGTCGGGGACTATTTGACAGACAGGGCTGTCATCTACCCTGGTCAAGATGGACAATGGAACCGGCGAGAGATGTGCGGTGTTCCACAGGCATCGGTTCTTGGGCCGCCCCTATGGAACATCGGTTACGACAGGGTGCTGCGCGCCGAACTCCCTAGCGGCGTCAGCGTAGTTTGCTACGCTGATGATACGCTTGTGCTGGCACTGGGGGGCGGATACCGCGGCCTCGACATAAAGGGCTAAAAATACTTTTACTGACTATCAGTAATCTGACACTCCCATTCGCTCTGCCCAAGAGCGGGAAGGGTTTTTTGATGATTTTCCACCCGCCAAAAAAAAAGATTACGTAAGCTCTCTTCTGTAGGTACTTGTAATCATAATTAGTTGCACCTGTATGCAAAGGTAGGACAGGACAGGTTGGGGGCGCGTATTCATGGTTAGCCTGGGGCGGTTAGAACTGTAAATCAGGCCCTGCTTCAGCTGTAGGTTCTCCGATTACATGATATACATAGAAACTAGATGACTTTCTTGGCATAGAGTTTGAAGGGCAAAGACAACGTTTCTTAGTAGCTATTACTAAACATTATTACCCACCAATTATTTTCTGATAACTTAATGTAAGGTATGTTATGTACTATTTGTGGCACAATTATGTAAACGGAACGAAGGAGTCTGGAATTCACGACACAGCGAATCCTAGTGTGAGTTTCAGAAATCAACGCAACGACTGTAGTTTTTAAACAATAAATTATTCTTAGGGCCAGTTTCACCGGTTACGGATAAAGTGTCAGATAGTTATCTGACAGTTATCTGACAGATAATGCTATCAAAAGTTGTAGGTTTATCTGGCAGATAAGTTCCGGATAGGCTATCAGGGACTTATCAGCAAGTGGTGAAACCGGCCCTTATTCTTATTAAATTACCATGGCATGTGAAAGTTTGTATTTAGAGTCGTCTGGGACTAAGATTCAATCCTGCAGAAAAGACTGAACGGATTTTGTTTCTTGACAAATAATATGGTGACAAAGAATATCTCTACGTCAGTATTGCATGAACAGATAGGATTTGTTTTTTATCCCGGTGTGAACTATGAATATCGAGTCGTTAAGAGTTTAACCGAGAGCCAAAGTTAACTAGAATATCATGTCTAACCAAGTACAGTTCAGAAGACATACTGAACAGGAACAGATCATAATTTAAAAACTTCAATTATTTGAATCCTTCAGTTTAAAAGCTTCAGTTATTTGAATCCTCTATTGCAATCACCAATTCTTTTTATGAAAGTGCAGTAATTAAACCCTATTCACGAAGACTTTAATATTCATGTCGTTTGTTGTCATATGCACTGTTGAATGTTTACAAAATGCCTTAATTATGTAAATATGCATTTCCTCATTTAAAATAATGTAAGGACCTACTTGCTTTGACTAAACATTAGTCTATATTTATGTCTATGTTCATTGGCTATGGTTCTTTTTAAAAACCAATCTTTTTAATCATCACGACACGAAAATGCATCAAAATCTTACAACACCCACCTACACTATTATGAATGAAATCTAATCTAGTTTCGTATGATAATACGAACCTAGAGTATAGAGGAATCGTCCGTTCAACCCATGCATGAGTTGATGCCAAAAAATTATGCAACCGCCATTTGCAATCAACAAAAAAACACGCGGGAAAATAATCAAAGTGATCCGGTTTGAAAACAATCGTTTTTCCTCTAGAAACACACTGACTTCTATTGTTATTCGATGACCCACGCGTTTCATACATATTTTATAAGACAATGCCCGTCACACAAGTCATACATTTTTCTTTGCCCTAACGATTATTTTCCTATTTTATATCACCATTAAATATTATATAGGTACGACATATTTTGATAGATTTTTTTCTTGTTAGAAAAATGATTTGTTTCGTTGCATATTACAATTGGCCGTATAAATATTCTCGTTTTCCACACTTGTATTGTATAATCGTGATAATTTTTATTGCGATGTAAATGGAATGTACAACATAAATGTTTGATTATTTTCATATCAGATTCAGAAATATTACCGGAATATTTAGTTTTCGCGCTATAGTTTAAAGAATCTTCCGTTCCTATTAGATGTTCATCTAAATCTAGAAATCTTGTGAAGACATTATGTCATTAAATTGCGATTATTTTACTATTTGTTCCGCCATAGCAAAAAAAAATGTTTCAACTTTATCTTTGCGATTATTTTAAATAGTTAGGTATCATTTAGTAAGTAATTACACCTTGACACTGCAACTTTGTTTAGAAGATGGGATTTAATTTAATCGGTATTCACTCGAACTATTTGAATTTAATTTGATTTAGTTCAATCATATAGAAGTCAGTCTATTTTAAATTAATTCAATTGCATTTTAACTCAACCTATGTTTTCACTCCACTAAAGATGCACTTACGATCTCATGCAGAAACAACAAAACACAGTTCCTACTCAAAAAGTATTTTACCGCGCATTTATTTCGACACTGTTTATAATGTTTTTCAACGTTTATGCACTTATTTTTTGTTTATTCAAACAACCACTGTAACATATTTTAAAACTAAAAAAATAACATTACGGTTTACGATTTCCGAAAAATATAAGTACCGCGCATTTTTTGACACTTTTCATTTCTTTTTTAATCCAATGCACTTTTTTTTTAAATCCATACAGCCACTGCTAGAAAAAAAAAAGATCGCACTTAAAATAATTTAAAAAAATAATACATACCGATGCCCGCGATGACATATTGCCGCCAAAGCTGTCCTGCCTCCATTCTGTACGACTGCTGGTTGAGTGCCGCACCGGTCTGACCAACCGGGTCGTAAGCGTAATTCCTATCTTCCATACGTCACGTGACGTCACCCGGTGTGTATTACGTTCCGCTTACGTTGAGCTGGGCTCGATGGTGGATGTTTGGCAAACACCCGATGTTCTGCCGCCAAGACTGCGGAAGAAGACTCGTGTTATACGTGTGGTACTTTGGGATTTTTCCCTGAGCGTGCAACCCCATGCTGACTTTAACATCATCATTGGCGGGAAAGTTGGCAAGGGATAACTTGAGTAGTGGCTGCGTGGGCGACTGTCAATGGTTATGCCCTAATGGGATTTAGAAAGAACATCTTTCTTTAGGATTTCAGTCATGCTAAGCAATGAGGGCTAACGCGTGTGAATTCGCCGCTAGAGGCGCTAGTGTAGCGTGAGGTCCAAAATGTCACTTGTCACTATATTGGGTGGGCTGCGCGGTTTTATTTCTATCGTTTAAGTTTAATTTTGAGGTATTACAATTATGGCAAAGAATAGTGGCAAACGCTCGAACAAATTTTTGTTGACATTTTTTTTTTGCGTCAGCCTATGGAAAAAATATATTTGTATAGAGTTTGAATTCCTGAACAGTTTTGTCTTCAGTTATATTTTTATAGGTACGTCAGAATTAAAGATATTCGTGTTTAAAGTTTTAGAGGTTATGTTGTATTAACAATGGACTAATCGAAAAAGAACTATAGAAATACAAAATAAACTACGGACGTTTTCAGAATGTTAAAGCCCGGTGTCGGTCGCAAGCTGAGCGGACCCATTAATGACTCCTTTTACCTACCTCGCAATAGAAAACTGCTTACGTGAGTGTTTACACAAACACCAACGAAACACCAACAAAGAGTCGAGCGGAAACGAGTAAAAATGAGCTTGCTCTGCTACGCCAGAATTAAAGATATTCCTGTTTAAAGTTTTAGAGGTTATGTCGTACAAACAACGGACTAATCACCCTACTTACCCTCTAAATATAGATAGAAATGCATTTACACATTATAAACTACGGACTACCGTATTCAGAATACTAAGTCCAACCGATGCAAGATACCGCGGCCTCAACATAAAGGGCTAAGAAGGAACATGGGTGGTTTTTAGTCAGTAGAAGTCTGACACTCCTTTTCGCTGTCCAAGAGCGGGAGGGGTTATTTGTTGATTTCCCAACCACCCCAAAAAAAAAAGGTTTACCTACCCTTACCATTTTAGTAGATACAGAAAAACACGTTTAACACAATTTATTTATTTAGAATAGGTACACCAATAGTATGCACATTTCATCATTCATGACAATATGCAGGCTAGGGATGTTAAGGTATCAATTGCATAACTCTCATAAGTACAATAAAGCTATATCATCGTAAAGTTATAGAAATAAAATGTGTAATAGAAAACTAAACATCTTTGCTATTCGTCTATAATTGGCTAACTCCACAACTTGTGTTGGCTCAGGTTGGGTTGATGCATCAGCATCAGGCTGGATTACATTTTCTTGTGGTTGCACATCGTCAGTTGTGTCTAGCTGAGGACTACTTTCATCTTGACTATTCATACGTAGGACTTCTCTTCTTGTGCGTAACCAGCACGCATGGCAAACACGTTGTATAATGCTTGTAGGCCTTACACGGCTACCCATCGTGATATTCAATTCGATGTACACACAATTAAGTCCAAAGTAAAGAGGCAGAATTGGAATCCAGAGTCATCCTTAGGCAAGTCACACAGGGAACAGTAAATATCAGAGTTCATAAGCAGAACTAGTCGATGAATTAGTAAATCACGGAGAATCGATGGAAAATAATATAATGAGATGCTCGTGCAGGCTATGACAAGCTGTCAGTTCAGTACAGTTGACAATTGAAATGTCTTTTAACTTACAAAGGTTTATTACATGCCAATATTAAAAGCATAGCTAAGTCAAAAGTTGTAAAGTCAAGTCAGATAGAAAAAATAAATTAAGCTATGATTTATTTATTATCACCTGTAATCTAGTCAATTGAGCTCATAATTATGATGATTTTTTTTTCCAGCGATTGATAGGCCTTAAGCTTGATTTGATAAAACTAAGTAAATTATTTCGTCGGTATCTATCACGGTGACTTAAGTAGACGCTTATTAATTCCATCAGCTATAATATAGCCACTGTTCTTTTATACGAGTTACGGATCAGTGAATGTCAGTGCTTTAAAAGTGGCACTAAGAAAAAGAGGTGCAAAGTTAAGCGGACTGAAAGAATAGCTAATTCAGAGGTTTGTTTTGGTTTGTTTACTGTTTACAAACAAAATATTTAGTCGAAATTAAGCTTCTTTACCGAGTTTACAGCTATGTTTTTCTTTTTTTACAGACTTCAAGACTATGACAGAAATAATAACTTTAATGGAAACATAGAATATGAAATACTACATACCGATTTGTTGTATACTGTCGAGTGGCCTGCAGACAGCAGTAGTAGTACAACAGTGTAACGGCAAAAAGTGTATCACCTGACTTGGATATAGTGAATATTACCGTGGACATACTCGTTAAATTATTTTAAATTGTAAGAAAACTTTGTTTTGACGCCAAAACAACTTAATACTATCTATCCAACTTTGACAGTTCTTTAGATCGGGACCTCACGCGCCAGTGGCGCCAACTGGTGAGCACAAAAACGGTAGCCCTCATTTTGACAAGAGCATGGCTGCAGTATCTAGTAGTGTATTTCTCAGTTGCAATAGCAATTGGTAATTTCTTTGGCCCTGAACTCTTAAAATTAACTATTGTCTAGTTCACTGTATTCTGATACGGTTGTAGTATTGAAATGTTGACTGACTGTGCTGTCCAGTTGGTTAAAACGGCTGAAATCAAAAGTTAACGGGAGTGGTGCCGTCTACCCTAGACAAGCAAGCGACTAAGCAGTTCATTAAAGACGGCAGTTTGTAATTTCATGGAAGCTTTATCGAATTATCACACAAAAAAAACGAAACCATAATAAAGCTACAAGATAGGTCATTGACAAAATATGGGACACACGCTCCGATAAGAAAAGCATCGAACGGTCAAAATAACACCATCACTTATATCGTGTTCTTTTTTTTAAATGTTTGGATAGGCCGTATCAATGATAACTACTGACCTCTGTGGTGCCACAACTTTTTTTTTAAATTATCTTTTGGTATTTTTTTAAAGCACAACAGTTTGGTGTTTTATTGTCCCATATCATAGAATTCAAGATATAACTGGCGAAATGTGTTTGTTTGTATGTATTTAGAAATATATAAGTATGTTTATCAGTTGTCTAGTACCCATAACACAAGCTCTGCTTAGCTTGGGACTAGATGGCGTTGTGTGATAGTTGTGGAATATTATTATATATTATTATTATATATCATCATCATCATTCTCCTGCCCTTATCCCAATTCATTTGTGGTCGGCGCAGCATGTCTTCTTCTTCCATACTTCTCTGTTTCTCGTCATTTCAGGAGACATCTCCTTTTTTGCCATATCATTCTGAACACAGTCCATCCATCGTTTCTTAGGTCTTCCTCTACTCTTATACCCTCCACATTCATATCCAAAACCTTTCTTATGACATTTTTACACATTTTTCTCATGTGTTTGCATACTAATAGGTAGGCATATCTCTACCTAACCCGTCGGAATTACATGGCGCGATGTTATGTTATGTATGTCTTATCATCATCGTCATCATCATTTCAGCCGAAAGACGTCCACTGCTGGACATAGGCCTCCCCTAAGTGTCGCCACATTGACCGGTCCCGTGCGTCTCGCATCCAGCGGATCCCCGCAACCTTCACCAGGTCATCGGTCCACCTAGTGGTAGGCCTTCCAACGCAACGTCTTCCGGTTCGCGGTCGCCACTCCAGAACTTTGCGGCCCATCGGGCATCCGTTCTGCGAGCAATGTGCCCTGCCCACTGCCACTTATGTCTTATAAATACCCCTATTTCTAAAATATAGGGCAATGCGGTTTCCAACGTCTTTTTTTTTCATGCCATCGAGTTTGTGGTCCTAGGTTTTCCAGATATCACACCTATGAACTAAGGATATTTAGAGAAACCTCTCCGATGTCGGAGTATAATATATTACATCGTAGCAGGACTAGCAGGTCGCGTTATATAATTTATTTCTTACAGGAAAGACTGTCCCTAACATGTCCTTAAGTACGGTATTCCCCGACCATCATCTGCCTAGTCTTTTCCAAACTATGCTGGGGTCAGTTTCCAATCTAACCGTATGTAACAACATCAGCCCCCCTACTATGACGTCTTAAAACAGTCCTAACTTAATGTTATTCCAGTGTGGAAACGTGACAGAACTATACAGGGTGTCTAGCGCCATCTCTCCTCCACACTGGATTAAGAATAATGTTTTAAGACGTCATAGTAGGGCCCCTGATGTCCACAACCGAGTTAGCACTGGGTTTTATGATTTACATGACAGCTGGGACGGCTTAACGTGCTTTACAAGGTAAGGAGGAAGCTCGATATGTAATCGGTCTCCCATCCTAGGCAAGTGTGGCCTTAACCCGACTACTCAACGACCCGATTGTTACCTATTCTTTATCCACGAACTCCTCGTTAGCCACGAGCGTTCCCCAAAAATAAAAGTAGGGCCCTATTTTCGTAAGTCACATTCAAAACCGAAGTCCTGCTAGCACTTCTGCTGACATCATGCAGAGAAAACATCGACATTATGCTGAAGTACCTAGGTATCAATATGCTTCATCCAATAAATATACCATTTCATCGCATAACACACACGTTTATTTCCACAGATTATTCTAACCAGTACTACGAAGTATTATAATATCTGTGCCAGTACTACATACGTACATATATACACACATATACATTACATGTATATATATGTTAAGATAAATTACCCTGAGGATATCGCACATGTATTTATTATGATAACTAGCAGATAAATAACAGATATAGTAAAATATCGCTGGGATATTATGTACATGATAATGTTGTTTTGTAAATAAACGTACCTAATATTTTAATGTCAACACATTCTCTACTATGATCTGTGTAAATTAAACAACCCCGTCTGATTGTTGAAGAACGTATATGTACCTACTTTACAGGTTTTTCAAATGCACATAGCTTTTAAAATTGAATTGAAGAAAAATAATTGCAGGATTAAGAAACTCGAATACCGAATTCCAAAAAAACACGAAAAAAGTATAAAATAACTTTAGTTTCGGAATTCGGTGACTTTGTTTGTTTCATTTTACTTCATTGCCACTGATTTTAGTGATTATTTGGAAGTCGGTCTTAGCAGCCGAGTTTATATTTATGGCCAGTTGATGATCCCGTCTCCTATTCCACGAGGCTGTGAAATATGGGTGTGCACTTTATTACACTTACACCCCTGCTTATCACCCTTCAGAGAGACTGCCGTGTTGTGATGTTAATTTCAGTCAGTAGGAGTTTATATCGCCAGTTTGGGGTTCCGTAGTCTTACAACAAAACTAGCGGTAAAGCCATTGCATAGCATTTTTATCAACAGCAAATAATTAATTATTTAATTTGACAACCTCAGTGGATAACCTTGTTATTTTCCGTAACCATAGCAACCTGAAACCTGAAACTTGAAAATTTTCGTTACTGAATTTCTGGATTCGCTCTCCACGCTCAAGGCCCGCGATAGAAGCTATGCAATAGCTTAAAAAAAAAAATAGTTGAACCTTTCTTGTCATTTAGGAACAATCCTATACTCCGATCCACAAGCTACACTCGCCAAGTAATAAACAGAAAACAAAATGTCACAAATAAATTAATAAACTAATCAGTATTCTGTAACAATCCACAGCAAGCTGCACGCATATCGGAAGCAAAGGACAAGATGAATAATGTCTTCGGTCTCATTTCCTTTTACCTTTTACCTTCTTCCTGTATGACTATAGATATATTTGACACACTGCACACGTCAAATCAGTGAGTTTTCCTCTGATTCATTAATCTGATTAAGGAAAATCTATCCTTGAGGAAAAAGGTCGGATCAAATATTTACAGATTGTTTCAATCTGCGTTTAGAACCTGCCAACAGGTAAAAACGTAAATATCTCATGATCCGAGCTAAACTAAAGGAAGAAACGTGACTAGATTGTGCACATTACATAGTATCACGATTCTCCACCAGAGTTATACCTAGGTAATAGCACAATACAATATCTACATTTCACCAGAGTTTATGTTTTTAAGTCCCATGTAAATTTTTGATGTAGAAATTGCACTTAGTTTTCGGGCCTATTGCCATTAACCGCTAGTTATTTATTCTAGAGCCTGTAGCTGCTACTGAGAATTTCCTGATGTAAAAATCTAATAACACTTATGTTTATATCGTGCACTATTTACGTAGGTACATACTAATTGGGGTGTCCTAGTCGTTTTTGGGAAAAATTTAAGAGACAACAGCTTAATCAATTAAAATATCTGCTGACAGTTTCATCTATTTTTTGTTATAACGATTTGGCAATTAAAAGCCGCAAATGAGTGGCGTTGACATTACAAGGGTTTATTTCTTGGCGATTACGGAACCCTAAAAAGAAGGTTGGAATTTACGACAATGTTTCTTCAATAGTACAGACGCCAGCACATCAAGCTACCCGAAACTGTCAAATATTCCCAATCAACCTTGAACCTAACACTTTAGAGATAAAGTTGAAATCTATCTGGCGTCTAGCGTCTGTACAAATGAATGAATAAACGGAAGATCTGTTTTTCTATTTATTTCATTGTTTACAGTGCAAGTGTGAACGCATTCAGAATACGTAGAACTCAAACGTATAATTTATGGTATAATTCATAATAATTAGTCGTAAATAGTAACCTATACCTTCTTGGAGAGGTAGGTAATCATAAATAATTGCATAAGTTGAGTTTTATTCTGACTGAAGTGTGGAACTGAAAACTATTGCGCAAACATTTCTGTTACATTACATAAAAGTCAAAAACTTGTAAAAATGCGTCCAATAAGTTAAAAAATTAAGTATGAAATACCAAACATATTCCTATAAAAATATATTGGTCCATTTACTCGTCTTTCGGCGCCTACAATTTTTCTCATAGCAATATAACGTTCAGAAAATTCGTAATCTTCAAATTTTCGTATAGTATGTTAATGCTATAAGAAAATTGACAGGCGTTACAGTGGCTGAATTTTGTGTGAGTGGTAGAATTTGTTTTGCCTACAGCTACACTGATTGCCATGGTCTACCATGCGTGACCTGATGAACATGACCGTAAATAAATCTATTTTAAGAAATAACTAATTGGTTTATGTTGGAGCGCCTGCCAAAATTATCATAGCAACAACCCGATCAATTAGTTTTAAGTAATTATATTTCATAAGGTCTTATGTTTTTTCTCCTATGTACTTCACTTGCCTTACTTAACTCGTGCAGTCAGCATCGATTAAATTTATATAAAAGTCTTGCGATTGAGTATCCTTCAAACCAACCCCTGAAATCCGTACATGGTCCTAACGAACCGGATAAATGTTATTGAAGAAGATCAGCGAATAATATTCAAGGAAATAAGGATTTTTTCCATCCACGTGTCGTGGAGGTTATTCGCCGGTGAATTGAATTGGATTGATGAGCAAGCTATTAGCGGTGTACTGCGTTTGTGATTAAGTCAATATCGTCACCCAACACTCAGGTAGTATATAAGTAGAGTAAATACTCATAAGGTCAGTAAAATTTATTGTATTACCTATTGTATTGTGTTAGATGAAAATCATAGATACTTTGCATTGTGATTAGTATTTATTCATCAGCAAAATTAAGTTTAAAATCATACTGAATATAGTATAGTTAGCTTATTTGCTACATCATTAAACTTAAATAAGTATAAAGCTGTAACTAAGTCACATAATTATCTATCTCAGTGGTTGTCAATTATTAGCAAGTATCTTAACAGAATACATAATAATATAAGTTGAGAGTGTTAGATATTAGTGCAAGTCATTTAGTCAAGTTATTACTCATTATTTAGAATCATTATTTATCGTGTGTCGTTAAATAACGAATAGTGTTTAGTTGTGCCTTATTGTTACTAAGTTAGCGTTAAAGTTTTTAAAAATAAAAGATTAGACTTGAATTGTATGTAAAGTTTATAAAAACAGCTGGTAGTTAAATTGTTGGATAAGTTTGTTTACTTTGTTTGCTATAACATTCAGACATCGTTACAACACAGTTTTAGTGTTAAAATAGTATTGTTCTTTTTATAATTGTATTCCTGTATCAATTCCAGGTTGACGACACTCATCTCCCAGTATGTCCGAGGAAAGGGAATTAGTTAAGAAGCGAGGCAGCTTTAAAGGTCGTTTGACCGCGTTCGTCAACTTTCTGGACTCACTTAAGGACAAAGACTTATCAAACTGTAATGTATCTGAATTGCAATTACGCATGGGTAAGATGGAGTCGTTGTACGGGCAGTATGATGAGGTACAGTTACGTCTGGAATGTATTGTAGATGATCTCAAATTACAAGACTCCGAGCGTTCTGACTTCGAGTCTCTTTATTATAAATCCTTGTCCAGAGCTCAAAATATTCTGACTGAATTTAATAAAGACAATAAATCGATGGAAAGTTGTAAAAGTATAATACACAAGCCAGTTAAGTTGCCAACAATTCAGTTGCCTAAGTTTAGCGGATCCTATTCTAATTGGCTAGAATTTCGTGATACCTTTACCAGTTTGATTCATTGTAACGATGAGATCGATGAAATCAATAAGTTCCATTACCTGAGAGCGTCTCTTGAAGGATCTGCTGCAATAGTTATTAAATGTATTGAGTTTTCGTCGAACAATTACTCTGTAGCATGGAGGTTATTATGTGATCGATTTGACAACAAAAGATTATTAGTGCAAAATCATGTTTCCGCATTGTTTAATATTGAGCCTATCTCAAAGGAATCTTCAGTTGCCATTAAAGGTTTAGTCGATCACTTAAATAAAGATTTGCGTGCATTAGAATCACTAGGGGAACCTGTTAAAAACTGGGACACACTTTTGATTGAATTTGTTACTCGCAAGCTTGATCAAAAGACCTATCGTGAGTGGGAAGAGTATAAAGGTAACATAGACCAAGACAGTGCGATCACGTTAGACGCATTGATGCAATTCCTACGAAATCGAGCCACTCTTATCGAGACCTTAGAACTAAGTCGCAGTAATAGTTCACAAACATCAGGTAAATCAGGCCCTAAGATAAAATCTATGGTAGCAACGCAATCTCCTAACAGTTCTAGCACTGAATTAACTCCTAAGGTATGTCCGAAATGTAATAACAACGATCACATGTTAAATAATTGTCCACAGTTTCTCGCATTAAGCAATGACGATCGCTTAAAATTACTACCCAGTTATAAGGTTTGTTTCAACTGTTTTCGTTCAGGTCACTATGCTAACAAATGTAAAAAACAAGGTTGCAAACTATGCAAACGTAGGCATAACACACTAGTTCACATAGATTCTAAAAGCACTATTGCGAATACACTTCGTGATAACAACAACTTGTCTGTATCGGGTTCTTCACCGTCTACTAGCACTGAAACAAATACCGTAGCATTGTCAGCGAACACTGCATCATCCCGTGCTCATAATCAGCAAGATGTTGTTTTGTTATCGACCGCCTTGGTCAAACTGCGGGATCACACTGGTTGCGTGCATCTCGCTCGCGCGGTGCTAGATAGCGGGAGCACCTCTTCATTCATAACAGACAAGCTATGTAAACAACTTGGTTTAATAACTAGCCATATAGATAAATCTATACTTGGCATCAATAATGTTACTTCGCACGTAGGTAAAACATGCCGAGTTAAGATGCAGTCATTAAGCGATAGTTTTAGTTTCGAACTCAATTGCTTTGTTTTGCCATTCATTACAAGTAATGTACCGTGTCGTGAAATAGACATTACTGATTTCGACATACCGTCGAATATTATTTTAGCGGATCCTAAATTTTATAAACCCTCGGATGTCGATATATTAATCGGCGCTGACCTTTTTTGGGAACTTTTAGGATCGCAACGAGTAAAATTAGGTACTGGAAAACCTATATTATGTGAAACCCGTCTAGGATGGATAGTTTCCGGTCCAATTACTCAAAATTATACTTCACTGCTGTCGAATGATATCAAATGTAACTTTTCTAATGATATTTCCGAAGGTGAAAGTAACTGGGAAAAGCTTAGAACAGACTTGACAAAGTTCTGGCAATTAGAGGAGGTGAATGCGAAATCTCCCAATTCTTACATGCCAGAAGAAAAATCATGTGAAGAACATTTCGTTAAAAATACGACACGATTGTCTGATGGTCGTTTTTGTGTTCGTATACCCCTTAAGAAAGATCCGTCCGTTCTAGGTAATTCTTATAAGAAAGCTACATATTGTTTACAGTCGTTAGAGCGTAGATTAAAGGTTAAGCTAGATTTTAGTAGAATGTATCATGACTTTTTATTAGAATACGAGTCACTTGGTCACATGACAAAGGTCAATAAACCTAATATGTGTATTGGTTATGTTATCCCGCACCACGGAATATTACGCGAGTCGAGTAGCACGACCAAACTTCGTGTTGTCTTCAATGCAAGTTGTCCTACTACGACGGGAGTGTCCTTTAATGACCTACAAATGGTTGGGCCTACTGTGCAGGACGATCTATTGTCTATACTTCTTCGTTTCAGGTTCCATAAGTATGTTTTATCTGCGGATGTGGAGAAGATGTATAGACAAATAGTCGTCCACCCGTCGGATAGGTATCTACAACAGATTGTTTGGCGTGACAATGTTGGTGAGCCGATTAGTGTTTACGAATTAAATACCGTCACGTACGGTACGGCTAGTGCACCGTTCCTCGCGACGCGATGCCTTGCGCAACTAGGACTTGATTGTAGGGACCCTAAAATATCTGAAATCATCAGACATGACTTTTACGTCGACGACTTACTGACAGGGGGGAATGACTTAGACGAAGCAAAATTAATTCGTACTGAAGTTACAAAGGTGCTTGCGTCGGCATGTATGCCATTAAGAAAATGGAAGTCAAATGAACCTCAACTAGTGTCGGATTGTGTTCCTGCGCCGGACAACTTGCCAGCGTCATTGGATTTAAATGTTGGACCTAATGAGCCTGACAAGTTGCTTGGTCTTGGATGGCATGTCAGTACTGATGAGTTAGGGTTTCCTATAAATGTAACTAATTCCTCGACTGGGCACACTAAGCGTGATTTGCTATCCGTTATTGCGCGAATTTTTGACCCCCTAGGTCTTTTGGGTCCTATTATTATCAGCATGAAGGTATTATTACAGAAAGTGTGGTTAGATAAATTATCATGGGATCAACCATTACCTAATGAGATTGGTAAACATTGGGATGTGATCATTGAGTCTTTGCCTCTTCTAAATAATTTCCGTATCCCGCGCATTGTAGTCTGCAATTTATATACGGAGTTAGAACTTCATATTTTCACAGATGCGTCTGAGTCCGCATATGGTGCTTGCGTCTACATTCGCAGTGTTAACGACAAGGGTGAACATTTGGTTCGTTTATTGATGGCTAAGAGTCGAGTGGCTCCCATAAAGCCTACCACAATCCCGCGACTGGAGTTGTGTGGTGCGGTAGTTGGTTCTCGTCTCTGTGAGAAAGTGATGGGCTCACTCCGAGCGAAGATCAGTAGAGTCTATTGTTGGACTGATTCGACCATCGTATTGGGATGGTTACAGATGATGCCTACCAAACTTCAGCCGTTTGTACGCAATCGCGTTGCTGAAGTTTTGGATAAGGCGGGCAACTGTACATGGCGACACGTCCCAACCGAACAAAACCCAGCAGACCTTATATCTCGTGGCGTGGATATAAGTGTTCTGCAGGTTTCGGAACTGTGGTGGCATGGACCAACATTTCTAGGACTAGACCCGTCTGACTGGCCTTCACAAATTAAATGTCCAGGACTGGAGTCGCTACCGGAGACTCGACCTAATGTAGTGTTAAATGCTGTCATTAATGATTCAAAGGGTGAAGAATTCATTGATTTTAGTCGTTATTCTAATTACCCGCGGCTAATACGTTCTGTTGCTTATCTATTGCGATTTATTAAGTCATGCAGAAAACATTATCCAAAGGATAATTATTTGTCACATGATGAGTTACAAGATGCATTAAATGTTGTTATCATTCACAGTCAGTCTCAGTCATTTTCTGAGTACGAATTACTTTTAAATAAAAAAGGTATATCTAAAGGGAGCGCCCTTCTTAAGTTCAATGTTTTTTTGGACGACAAAAATATTATGCGAGTAGGAGGACGTCTCGACAATTCTAATTTCGCTTACAGTAAAAAGCACCCTATATTATTACAGTCCACTCATAAGTTTACGAAGTTGTTATTTAATTTCGAACATAGGAGATTGATGCATGCTGGCCCCCAATTACTACTAGCTTCTATTAGGGAATCTTATTGGCCTATAGGAGGTCGCAACTTGGCAAAGGCCTGTTATCACAAGTGTGTTCTGTGCCAACGCATGAAGGGTAAGGTCGTAACTCCGTTAATGGGTAACTTACCACAAGAACGCCTTCGTCCAGGTTATCCCTTTGAGAGCACAGGCGTTGATTATGCCGGGCCTATTATGTGTGCTAGCCGTCAAGGTCGTGGATGCAGACTGGTAAAGGTATATGTCGCTATTTTCATTTGTTTCACAACTAAGGCCATCCATTTAGAGCTCGTTGGCGATTTAACTAGCAATAGTTACTTACTGGCTTTGTATCGATTTATTTCTCGAAGAGGTAAACCCGTTGATATCTTCTCGGATAACGGTACCTCATTTGTCGGTGCGTACAATGAACTTTCTAAATTTTTAAAAACAAATAGTTTGTCCTTGGGTGAAAGTGCAGCGAACGATGGAATAAGGTTCCACTTCATCCCAGCCTATACCCCGCATTTCGGTGGACTCTGGGAGGCGGGTGTCAAGTCAACAAAATACCACCTTCAAAGAGTGTTGGGAAATTGTAATTTGACCTTCGAGGAGCTTTACACCACGCTAGCTAAGATCGAGGCCATATTGAACTCACGTCCACTGACGCCGTTGTCTTCAGATCCTGCAGATTATACTCCGCTTACGCCAGGACATTTCCTGATTGGGCGGTCCCTCACTTCCTTGCCGCAACCTGACTACCAGGATTACTCTGCCAACCATCTGTCTCGCTTTCAAAGAGTCGAACAACTCCGCCAACATTTCTGGAGCAGATGGAGTAAGGAATACGTGACAGAGCTACAGGTGCGGTCAAAATGGCGTAGCTGCAAGGACAGTCTGAAGATTAACTCCTTAGTCGTGATCAAGGAGGACAACCTTCCTCCTCTGAAGTGGAGACTTGGACGGATTGTGGCTGTTCACCCGGGAACGGATGGCATCGCTCGTGTGGCTGACATACAGACCTCCACTGGACTCATTCGGCGGGCATTCAACAGGATCTGCCCATTGCCTGTGTCTTCTGATTCTGGTTGAAACCGTTGCTTTCAACGCCCGGGGGCATGTTGGAGCGCCTGCCAAAATTATCATAGCAACAACCCGATCAATTAGTTTTAAGTAATTATATTTCATAAGGTCTTATGTTTTTTCTCCTATGTACTTCACTTGCCTTACTTAACTCGTGCAGTCAGCATCGATTAAATTTATATAAAAGTCTTGCGATTGAGTATCCTTCAAACCAACCCCTGAAATCCGTACAGTTTACTTGTTTCAATTATTCATGTTTATACTTAGTTACAGAGTAAACAAGTAACGATTAAAGAATAGTTGACGCAAGCAAAAGTGTTTAATACGCGTGAATCACGTAAATAAAATTATAATAATTAAAACATTATTATTAATTCTTCAGGTTTATAAATTCATGAGCTTAGACAGAGGAGAGGTAAATTATTATTGCTCTTGTAATTTCTTGTCTTATGGCTGCATGTTTAAGCACTAGATTATTGAGGCAGGAATCTTTAAACAAATTTATAATGCCTTTGATTTTTAAGATAGTATGTGTCTGATAGAATTATGACAAAGAAATCAACAAGTATAATGTAACTACTGAAACAATTGGACTTAAATAAGTCCCTACTGAGATATTATGATTTAAATTATTGACTAAATTGTGACTTAGATCTTATGGAGTGTCAAGAAATTACGGAAGCATTAGGTCATCCTAATTCAAAATTAACTACTTACATTTTTAACATTAACTTGAAAAACCTGATACTACCGAATGAGCAACAATTCTTTTATCGAACGATTTATTTTCTTTATCCAAAATATCAGGCGCTTACAATCGCTTTTGGGAAATCGAGATGGTAATAAATTAATTGATTGTGAAAAATTAACCAACATAGTGGACGTCTTGTGGCTGAAATGACGATGAAGCTAAAAAATTATGTCCGCTGCTGCGCTGTCACAATGAGGCGTCCAACCTACATTTCTCTAATGTTCGAGAAACTAATGTACCTACTAACTAATGCAGTTCATTTAGAAGTGGAGTCCATTAAAAATTATCATGTACCTCTATGGAGTGTCTCTGGCTTTTGAAGTTATTATGCATTATCATTTTAAGGGTACTTGTGACAAGTGTTTGCCTTCAATTATTGTGAAGTCTGGGTGATGTAGGTAGCTGGAATTTTATTTAGAAATAGGTTACCTAGACTTCGAACATAATACCAAAAAAATTATAGACGGACTTTTCTTTGCGACAAACTAGTCTCACTATTCCGAAAGCACTGCAATTCTTGACAGCCGGAATCAACAGTGGCGACTACCAGAAAAGCGACCACAATGAAGCCCGAAGAAGTCCCAGAGAAACAATTTAACTGCCTTGGGTCTTGAAATTAATCAGAAAAAAAAAGCGAAGGAGTAGAAAAACATAAATTCCACTATTCACACGATGAACGGATTGTGTGAACGATGACATGGCAAGAATGTATCTCATTAGATGAAGTAATAGAGAAGAATCGAAGAAGAAGCCATACTACGCCGCCCCCAAATGAATTGGGATAAGGGTACTACCCTTATCCGAGACTCACATTTTAAATCTCTTAGGTAGACTTTTGGCCGACTCTTAATTGTGTACTAACTGCGATGGGCAACTCCCGGCCTCTGAGAAATTCCCATCTGAAGAACCCAATAAAATAACACATGACCGGGGACTGAAACAATTAGAAGAGAGACTTAAAAAGATACACGCGGATGGTATATACTTGTCAAAATAAAAAAATATTTTATAAACTCAATGTCACATTCATTCACCCAATAATTCTTTCCTTTTAATCAACACATTCAATAGCAATAAAAGATTTAACTAATTAATGATATTTACACTTTATCAAATAATATTCTGGATTACAGACCTTTACGATAACGTTTATCAGAAAGGTCATTGACAAAATAGGTAAGAAGCCAAGTTCGAGTACGTTTCAATTAGTCGTCTCGTATCTCTTCAAAAAACCAATTTATACAAACAAAGTCAAGTTTAATTGGCTAGTGAAACTTCTTCTTCTTTACATGTGGTTATGTGCCTAACCTGGTGTAAGAGCTTTTTCCCGCCCTTGGGCCTTATACATGGCTTTACATGCCGTAGAGAAATATCTCTCAGTATGCTGGTTTCTTTTCGAAGTTTTCCTTCACTGAAGTACCAAAGTGATAAGGTATTACATACAATACGCACACGATGCACCTCCAATTTTTCGGATTTCACCGAAAAATCAGAGATGCGTCTTGATGTCAAACTCGAAACCTTAAACTTGGATGTCCGTTGCTCACACCACTAAGCTATCAGTTGAATGAAAATGCACTTATGGTAATCTAGATTAATTTTGGAGAAATACTTAATCACCACTAAGCACGTCATCCAGCTAACAGCTTATAGGATTACTATAGAACACGTCAGCCTCCACTACTTAATTACAATTACTGATTACAACAATTAATAGTCGATAAACAAAGCCTCAAACACATAATCTTAACATGAATGTACATCATTCATGTTACCAAGATCTTGTGATTTTCCTACTAAAAACATAAACGCAATAACAAAACACTACCCGACCTGGGAATCGAGCCGAACGTAGAATACCTAATTATTATCATATTGCTAAACTATGTAGTAATTTCTACAGTAGACCGTGGACGAGACTTCAAATAACTTAGGACCACTTATAATTTTATCACCACCATCTTCCTGCCCTTATACCATTATATTTAGGGTTGCGGTCGGCGCAACACGTTTTCTTATTCCATTCTTCCCTGTTAGACATAATTGCATCATTTACTCCTTTATTTATTATTATTTATGCACACACAAAATACAAAAAAGGATAAAACATAACAAATAGAAGATGAAGATGTTTTAATTAATTATAATAATAATTTTCTACATATTTGCACGTCACATCATGTGGCAAACATGCCTGTACAAATTACTGTTATTACCACCTTGCATGCATTTATTTTTCTTGTATGTATGACAACATGTTTATGCAAATAAATATTATCTTATCTTATCTTAAGAGCACAAAGGTACTGCTTATTTCAAAAGAAATTTCTTCCAGCAGACCTGCGAGAGGAAAGTTGTCTCTTTTATGGAGGAATGATCCCCACACACAAATCCATCCATATTATCTTTGGCATTCCTCTCCCTCTCCATACATCAATTTACATTAATATCCATCATCATCATCATTTCAGCCAAAAGACGTCCACTGCTGGACGCCTCCAGGTGTCGCCACATTGACCGGTCCCGTGCGTCTCTCATCCAGTGGGTTCCCGCAACCTTGACCCAGGTCATCGGTTCACCTAGTGGGAGGCCTTCTAACGCAACGTCTTCCGATTCGCGGTCGCCATTCCAGAACTTTTCGGCTCCATCGGCTATCCGTTATTAATATCCATCACTTTAATAATTTATGACCTTTAAGACCTAAGGACATAGGTAATTAAATTGATTGTTACTACTACCAACTACTGACTTGTGATAAGAACTATAGTGGCTGTTATCAGCTTATCAATAAGCTTTGGTACAAGTAGGAGGTATAAGTAGTTGTAATTGATTGACGACCTTGTGGTCTACGCGTAGGTCCACGAGTAAGATATGGTCAAATTGGTCACCCCTTGCAAGGTCGTCAATCAATATCATAATCGTAGGTCCACGAGTAAGATATGGTCAATTGGTCACCCCTTGTGAATGGAATTAAAATAACTAAACAGGTAAACAAAGATAAAATTATACCTAGAGTAATCTTTGGAACTACATACAAGCTTATACAACGCGAAAAGCCACGGGCAAAAGCTAGTCATTCTAAAAGTTTACAATATTAATCTTCTTCCGAAGGTGGACAGCTGAGTGCCTCCAGACAGTTTCTTTCTATCAACGATACCTACTGATGTAAGAGTCACCGGAATCTCAATAACAGGCCTAATTCTGAAAATCATCATCATCTGCATAGCCTTCCCCCAATAAGTTGGGGTTGGCTTCCAGTCTAACCGGATGCAGCTGAATACCAGTATTTTACATGGAGCGACTGCCTTTTTGACCTCCACAGCCCAGTTAATACTGGGTAATACGATATCCTCCGGTAAGAGTGGTTGTCAGATTTTCAGGTTATTGACTACCTGTAACGACTGCTAAAGATCTTTATATGGCAGCGGAGACCAACAGTTTAACGTGCTTTCCGAGGCAAGGAGGAAACTCGTAATGGTTGGTCACCCATACACAGACCAATTTCGGCAAGCGCGGTTTAACCTAAAGATCGACCCGAGTGGCAATTAATTCTGGATGTATGGCTGGTTTATAGACTCAATAGGCTTAGAAGCCCCTACATGAAACATTTCTACCTAATTCCACGAGCAGTAAGTTCTCTCCGTTTACTTCGAAAACGTTTTATTGAGTATCTATCGATGCATTCACTTTGTAGGTCAGGTCTGCCATTGACGCGGTCATTACCCGTCTCCGAGGACTACTAGAAAAGTCCCTTCGCTATAATTGGCACGTAATTTCAGCGATACTTATTCTAGCCTAATCAATTACTTCAGACTACTTAATTCAGTTTAGGTATGAAGACTTTGTTGCGAAGCATTAACATATTATAGTGAGTGTTTCCAGCACTGCTGGGAAACAGACAGACCTCCTCTCTATGAGAGGGAGTGACTATGAGTGAGGGAGTGACTATGAGGGGCTGTAATCTACATTGGTTTAACAAATCTAATTAAACAGGTAATATTTTAAAACAAGATGGGCCGGTGTTTCGGGGCTGGACTACTCTGAGAAGAAACAACCGAAACAAACTCAGAGGTCAGTGTCTCTTTTAAAGCCTAGACATTGATCAAGTCATATTAGAACCACGTAGATTGTGTATGAGATGGTCTTTTGAAGAAAGAAAGTAGATAGAAGAAGGCAGATAATTGGTTTTGGGTGCTAGGACATACCGGTTTTCGTACGATATATGATAGGTCTCTTTACATTTATTTCGAGACTACTTGAAATCCATATCTGGCGCCACAATTGATGCACTCCAAGTGATAAAGTTTGCTTATGAAGGATCGATTTTTGATTATCAAAGTAATTATTACTTGTTTATCTGTAGAGATACAATCAAGATTAATTAAAATTAAGGAAAACAGCAATTAGTGCATAATATATTCTCATCATTGGATCAAAATCGTGTGTAAGTAATACGAGTACCGGGAGCTCCCCTGAACAATCTTCTGATGAATCAGAAAGAAAAAACTTGAATTGGCGACTTTAGATAACCTTTTCAATATTTAATATATTGAATAATCGGCAATAAAGGAGGCATGAAGTCATGCCATGACAAATAACGACACGGGTTCGAAAGAGCATAAAAGCAAAGCTAGCCCTAGGCTGGCTAGTCTCCCGTCGGGGCTGCGGGTTGTTCGAAAGAGATACCGCGGCCTTGACTCAAAGGGCTAAAAAGGATCATGGGTGGTTTTTAGTCAGCAGAAGTCTGACACTCTCTTTCGCTCTCCCTAGAGCGGGAGGGATTATTTGATGATTGAAAAAAAAAGGTTGGCTAGTCTATCAAGGTAATCGATGGGCCAAAGTTTATTGGAAATAAATAAATTAATGTTATGTTATATGAAAGCTGTGTAATCCTGTAGTCTCAAACACGTATATAAATAGTGACATAAGACTTTAAACATCACATAACATGGAAACAAGTACATAAACAAATGTACCTAATGGTTTCCTAGTTTCTACAGTTTTCTCGCAACTTGTTAGGAGGTAGGTAGGGTCGTTTCGCCGGTTAGCGACCAGTTAGCTGAGTTGCCCACTTATGATGAAGAAAAAAAAATGTTGTCTACACGCAAAATAGTTTATGTTAATGTGAATTTGTCCCAAATATAGTCTAGTTTGGATACAAAAACATAAAATAAAGTACATTCATACAAAAATATTTATAAAATGCTGAAAAAGTGAAAATATAGCGAAAACGTCGGTTACCGACCAGTTAGCGACCACCAGTGAGTTGGTTTGCGACCACTATTTTAATATGAAAAAATGCCATTAAAACAATTATAATCGCTTTAAAAATGTATTAATTATTATATTATTCATTTTTACGGTCCCTTCCCTTCTTTTCGGATATCATCAAGAGCTTTTTTCAGGGCTTCTTCAGTGTACCGGACTGTATTTTTCTTTTTTTTCTTTGACTCTGAATTATATGGGAACTCCATCTAAAAAAAGTAATATAAAATAATTTAATTTTGTTTTTATCAAAAATTTAAAAAAAAAATATTACGACGTTATTTCTCTCATACTAAATTATGGTGGTCGGAAACCAACGTCTTTATTTCGATTATTTTGGTTTACGACCACCTGTTTAGCATCCCGTTTTTATAGTAATTTCAAAGAAAGTGGTGGTCGCTTACTAAATAACTACAACTTGCCTTTTATCTCGGACCAAACGAGATCATTAGCCCGGCTCCGAGGTATCTAGAGTCTCCTTCTTTATGATTCCATCGGAGTAATTCCTGTCCGGCGCGTCCTAGTCGCGGGGGTGGGCACCACTTGTCCTAGTAGGCCAGGGCAAGCAGGTGGCGAAGTTCGGATGGGGACCCAGTTCTGCGGGGTATAACGTGGATCCCTTGCCCAGGGTTACGGGTGAAGACCTCAACGGCTTCGTTGGCGGAGTTAGAAACTAACGGTACGGCAATAAAGGCGGAAGAGGCACGTCTCTTGCGGGGGTGAAGGAAGAGTCTTCCAATTCGGCTCTGCAATAGACCTCATCGGTACAGTGGGCGGGTAATGTCGATAGGCAATCAAATCCGGCTTCTGTGGCGATGAAGCAAGGCACACGGTGGAGTGCCTCAAAGGGCGCACGTCAAATCTCTATATTGATATGCGGCCAACCTCCTGCATTCTCAGCTTCCTGTCGGTCGTACCGGTTAACCGGTCCATCGGCATCTGGACCCTGTGAACGAGAGAGTGGATCTGCACCAGCGCAACTGCTTATTCACTTAAATATACTCACGCGCGGATGACTCAGGCTATGTTTTTAAGGATTATGAGACATAAAAGCCCTGCGGCGATCGTGGACTGGTGATGGGGTCGAGTCTTGGTGGATCATCGGCCTTAGCTGGGACTCGGCACGTAGGCGGTCAGTGGAGAGTGGTCGCTCCTGGACTTGACTGAGGCGGGAGAACAGGTTCGGCAGCACGACTGACGACAAAGCAGCCCTATTTAGGATCGCTCTGCTTTCCCCAATCCGGGGAGGGGCCTAGAAAAGGTGGCCTAAACATAGTCCGTCTCTCTTTCAAATCAGGTGGCAAACCGCAGTCATCTGATCACCAACCTTCTTTGCGGTCGCAAGAAACATAATAAGAATGCCTCAAAAAACTTTATAATAGGAGCATGGAATGTACGTACGCTCTTGGATGATGACTCTAACCTGTGTCCCAAGAGGAAGACTGCCATCGTGGCAAGGGAACTCTCAAGATACAATGTGGATATCGCGGCTATAAGTGAGACCCATCTTAGTGGTAGTGGAAATCTTTGCGAGCGGGTGGGTGGATATACGTACTATTGGATTGGAAAGCCAGCAGAACAGCGAGCGGCTAGCGGTGTTGGCTTCGCAGTGCGTAACAAAATTGCGGCATCCCTAACCCAACTTCCAAAAGGAATAAACGATCGCATAATGACCTTACGCTTGCCCGTTAACGATAATAAGTATATCCACCTCATCAGTATCTACGCACCAACTTTAACAGCTAATGATGATGATAAAGCAAAATTCTATCGGGACCTATCCTGCGTTCTTACAGGAATTCCACCTCAAGACAAAATTGCCCTTTTGGGTGACTTTAATGCACGAGTTGGTACTGATCATGAAGCATGGCGTGGTGTTCTTGGTCGGCATGGAGTTGGGAACTGCAATGCTAATGGCTTGGAGCTCCTCACTCTTTGCGCAGAGTTTGACCTGTGCCTGACTAATACCTTCTTTCGTCTAGCAGCAAAATATAGGACCTCATGGATGCACCCTAGATCCAAGCACTGGCACCTTCTTGATTACATTATTGTACGCAAAAAAGACCTGAATGACGTCTTAATAACAAGAGCTATGCGGGGTGCAGAGTGCTGGTCAGATCATCGACTTATTCGATCGAAGATGCGTCTGAAAGTAAAACCTCCTCGACGCGCAGAACATAAGAAACCGGTGAAAATTTGTGTTGCTCCACTGGTGCACTCTGAAAAACTCAGGCGGGAGCTGGATAATTGCTTCGGCGCCAGGGCAGAGGATGCTACAGAAAATGTTGATGAAGCGTGGCGTTCATATGCCAAACACCTTCATGATAGCGTATCATGTACCATACCAAAACCACAGAAGAAAAACCAGGACTGGTTCGATGACTCAGACGAGGAAATCCGAAAATTGCTTGAGAGTCACAGACTAGAACTTAGATCTCTATCAAACACCGATAGACGAAGATCCATTCAGCGCGAACTGAAGACCAAGATTCGTGATCTAAAAAATCAATGGTGGCTGGATAGAGCAAAAGACCTGCAACTCTGTGCTGACACAAACCAAACGGGCAGATTTTTCGAAGGCCTGAAAACGATTTTCGGACCTAAATCGAGAAAAACGGCACCAATATATACTCGTGACAGGGACTGTAAACTGACAGATCATAAGCAAATCCTGGATAGGTGGGCTGAACATTTCAATGACGTCCTGAATCCCTGCTCACAGACAACTGATTTACCATACATTGAAAATCTTGAATGCCGTCCCGTTAAGGAAGACTTAGCTGATCCACCAACCTTTGATGAATTCATGTCAGCAATCAAAAGATTGAAGAACGCTAAAACACCAGGGGCTGATGGATTACCATCAGAGGTATACAAATATGGTGGTCCACAAATACAAAGTAGGCTCTTCAACTTAGTGCTCAAGGTATGGGCAGCTGAAATTGTACCTCAAGACTGGAGGAATGCCTCCATTTGTAAAATTTATAAGGGTAAAGGTGAGCTATCGGACTGTGGTTCTTACAGAGGCATCTCTCTTCTGTCATCTGCTGGAAAGGTACTGGCTCATATCATCAATCGCCGTTTAGCAAACCTTGCGGAACAGATACTTCCAGAGACGCAGTGTGGCTTTAGACCTGGCAGAGGAACTGTTGACGGCATTTTCATAGTGAAACAAATTCAGGAGAAAAGCCTTGAACAAAACCGTCCTCTGTACATGTGTTTCGTTGACTTAGAAAAGGCCTTTGACCGCGTGCCGCGCGCTGCTCTTTGGGTAGTGTTGAAAAAAGCTGGATGTCCTGAAAAATTCGTCAACATGGTTCGTCAGTTTCACGATGGTATGACGGCGCGTGTTCAACATGAAAACGATTTCTCAGACCTAATTAATGTAACCAGCGGTGTGAAGCAAGGCTGTGTCATGGCTCCCACGTTATTTGCACTCTACTTCTCGGCTGTGCTGAATGATGCACTACAGCATAGTGTTGGACAGATTGAACTTAATGTCCGCACTGATAAAAGTGTCTTCGACATCTCGCGCTTCAGGGCAAAGACTAAGACGTCTAGGGTTCCCGTGCTTGACGCACTCTATGCTGATGACGTGTGCCTTTTGGCTGACCGTGTAGAAACTCTCCAGGACTATATTAATAATCTTCAGGCCTCCTGTTCTAGATTTGGACTAGTAATTAGCGTAAAGAAAACCCAAGTTCTAAAGCAACCACCAAGGGGATGTGACGATATCAGTCCAACCGTTAAGTTGCACTCTGAATCATTGGAAGAAGTACCGCATTTTAAATATCTCGGAAGTCAAGTCTCCAACGACAATAGACTGACGTCTGAAATTCCAACACGGATTGCTAGAGCAGCCGCCGCCTTTGGGAAGCTTCACAAGCGTGTGTGGACCTCTCATGACCTGAAACTGCAAACAAAAATATGCGTTTACAAGGCCTTAGTGTTGCCGATACTCACCTACGCCGCGGAAACCTGGTGTCTCTATAGAAGTGACATTAAAAGGCTGGACACTTTCCATCTTCGGTGTCTTCGGTCCATCCTCCGCATAAAATGGCAGGATCGCGTCCCTAACACGGAGGTGTTAAGGCGCACTGGAATGATGGGCATGGAGGCGCTTTTGATTAAGATCCAACTGAGATGGTGTGGTCATATACAGCGCATGGATACCAGTAGACTGCCTAAAACCGCTTTCTACTCAGAGCTCGCCCAAGGAAAACGAGCACAGGGTGGCCAATACTTACGCTACAAGGATGTCCTCAAACGTCACCTTAAGACCTGTGGCATACCCGTTGATCGGTGGCAGGAGCTTGCTCGAAACCGAGAAAGATGGCGCGCCTCAAACCACGAAGCAATTGAAATCTTTGAGGCAAATCGTCTTGAAGGCCTGGACAAGAAGCGACAGATACGCAAAAGTCGCCCAAAACCTTCCTATATGTACACGTACAACGATGATCATCAGCTCTTCTGTTCACGATGTGACCGGGTATTCAAGACCAAGTTTGGTTTTGCTAGTCATCAGAGGGCTCACGAAAGAGAAGACAAGTAGTCTGGGTCGCTGTCGCCGGATACGGTGAAGAGGACTATATATATATAACTACAAAGAAAAGCTTCTAAAATGTTACATTCAAAATTGTAACAGTCCTGTACAAAGCAATAGGGTCATATTGATAGAAAATAAATAATGCGATTCTCGTCGGTTTGCGACCACATGGTCGCTATTTAACGTTCTTGATAAATAAGCATTTCGGTTACCGACCACTTGATTTTATCTTAATAATAACTTAAAAACTAGCAAAATACAACTAAATAATAACGAAAACTTATCGGTTGTTCAATTTAACATCTAACTTGTGTGTAAAACATGAAATAAGTAATGAAAATTACCTTTGAGCGCCGCGCGCCGTGCTATTTTTTTTCTAACTTGCGGTACGTTTTCTCACCACTGAATCAAAACGCGCCTTTATCAATATTTTTTCCCATTTGTTTCAAACTGTGTAAATTCTTATTTCATAATTATTTATAAAGCACGTTAGGTTTTTTATTTATTTGTGTTACCTCTACAAATACTATTATCTTGTTTTAAAGAAACTTAGTACGTCAAGTGGTCGCCTACTGAAGGTGGTCGCGAAACCGGCGAAACGACCCTACTTAGTATATACCTGATACCTGCATATTTGTTTATTATTACGGAACATAATAAAGCAATTTATGTGAACCTATTTGAACTGTGTTGTGGTTAAGTGTGCACTGAACATTTATTATAATGTAAAAATAAATAACTGTTGCCCTCGACTTCGTTTCTCCCAGACTCGTACAGGCTGGTGGTACTCAAGTTTTTATGGCAAAATCAAGCTGTTTCGTAATTCTCGAAATGCATGTTGAAGTTGAAAATATATGCAACCAGCAAAAACTGGTATTCAAATAAAAATACTGCATAGGGAATTAGGGACATAAAAGATAAAATTAAATCATCCTTAATTAATACGAATGATAAGGTAAGTTCCATTTTCCAATGAAATCAATACACTGTGATACTGTGATTGTATCTTATTATAATCCTAAGAAGCAGCAACAAAATATATATCTCGAGATGATAGAAATCATGCGATAAGCAGATAATTAAACTTAACTTGAAAATCAATCTATAAATTTACATTTCCGTGTATTTACATGGATTCTATTCTTACAAACATAAAATCACGCATTTTTCCCATGGGGTTGGATAGGTACGTACCCATAACAAATCACATTTCAGTCATTTTTGACATTGAAACACACTGACATACTAACACGTAAGCAATGTCAAATAAAAAAGATTCTATCGTCTAAATAACAAAAAAGTCCGCATACCTATAATATGATTGATATAATTTGGATATTATTTGATGCTAATCTTTGCTTGTTGTAGGTATAATAATTTTCCTGCTCTTTAGCAGGTTTTATGTCACTAGCTATGACCTAATTTTAAGAGAACCTCAGTTGATTCAGGCTTTCAGAAATCTTAATTGAAGAGAAACCTTGACTTCTACTTCTAGTAGTTAGACCCACAGGAACATCATCTTTCTACACTTGTTTCATTCTACTCGGGGTCGGCGCAACACGTTATCTTCAACCATTTTACCCTGTCAGAAGTCACAGCATTATTTCCTCTGTCATGTCATGCCTCACGCAATCACCAGTGACTTTAGGTGAAGAAACCTGAATTTATAAAATTCTAAATTCAGTTTAAATCATCATTCTCCTGCTCTTATCGTAATTTTGGACTTGGCGCAGCATGTTTTTTTCTTCCATACTTCTCTAATACTCTTCATCTCATTCGATGTCTCATTTCTTGCCATATCATCCTTTACACAATTTACCCATTCTTTGGTCTTTCTATTTTTATACCTATCCACTTTTCCAAAAACGTTCCTCAAGACATTTTCTTCATTACTCCGCATTTCATAGGCCATACCAAGCCAAACGATTAAGTACTACACAAATTCTAAATTGACTGTGAATAAGCATAGCAATGAATTCTTATTAAATCTCTGTACGCAAAAAATTAGAAGAAGACATTTTTTATGAAAAAATCAGTAGCTGTACCTTTGTCTATCTTAATGTAATGTTCGGTAAAGAATTCTGTGTGTACATGAGTATTTTGTCTGCACATGTGGCACAATCACAGGTTGGTATTGACATACTATCTATTTTAAACACGCTTAATCATGAATCTCGATGTAAAACTAGATTTAAAATCAAGATACAATCGAAACTCTTCGTTTATACTATCAAATCAACATTTCACAACCAAAATAAAGATAACAGCAGTATCATTATTATCTCGATAAATCTGTTCGGTTGTATCCTCATCATCCATTTATTGCAGATTGCCACGTCGACAATGCCACGTGGACGAGTGCCTATCACTTGTCGACGTGGCAATACATCGATCATTTAATATCGAAGTCAAAATCTGTGCTGATAAGATGATAATGTAGGAATAACAAAACAACACGTGTTTATCGTACGGCATTTGTAAGAAGAAGTATTCTTTTGACTTTGCCTACACGTGGAGGATGCAAACTATCCCAGAACTATCTAGCTTTTACCCAATTGCATTGGAGTAGGCTTCTAGTAGGAGGAGCAGCGGTGGCCCAGTGGTGTCGGCCTCGACTTACGAACAGTAGGTCGTGGGTTCGAACCCAGGCAGGCGCATTACTTTGTGTAATTTATTTCATCACCGCTGCTCTCAAAACGGTGAAGGAAAACATCGTGAGGAAACCGGCATGTCTTAGAACCAAAAAATTCGAAGACATGTGACATCTGCCAATCCGCACTGGGCCCGCGTGGTGGATTATAGCCCATCCCTCTCCTAGAGAGGAGGCCTGAGTCCCTGCAGTGGGTACATTATAGGCTGATGATGATGATGATGATGAGGCTTCTAGTCTAACCAGATGCAGCTTAATACCAGTATTTTACATGGAGCTCTGATCTATCTGGAGTCTGGAGTCTGGAGTCTATCTGATCGCCACAACACAACCCAGTTAGTACTGGGTGATACGATATCCCTTAGTAAGACTGGGTGTCAGTCAGATTTTCAGGGCCACTAAATGAATACCTGTTACGACTGTTTAAGATCTACGATGACAGCCGGGACCAACGGGTTAACGTGCTTTCCAAGGCATGGAGGAGGAAACTCGGTGTGTATTGGGTAGTCACATCACATCCACAGACCAATCTAGGTAAGCCTGCAGGAACGTACGGCCGTGTAAATTCGTTCACCCGTGTAAACGTGAAATGGAAACAGACCAAAGACATTCAAAATCTCTTTGAAACACACGGACTGACAGGCCGCCGACAACTTGATGTCATTTCCGTTTTAATATTAGAGTGTCTGAGGCCAAAGATACCACGGTCGTCCTAAAGTTCGTTGGGTAGATGATATCTTCTATCTTCTAATAAATAAAGAGAGAAGTCCTGACTGACTGACTGACTGACTGACTCATCAACGCCCAGCCCAAACCCTTGGACCTAGAAAGCTGAAATTTTGCACAGAGGTTCCCTTTATAATGTAGACAAGGAATAAGGAAGGGTTTTTCGAAATTCAACCCCTAAGGGAGTTAAATAGGGGATGAAAGTTTGTATGGAAAATCGTCATTTTCACGCGGGCGAAACCGCTGGCAAAAGCTAGTAATAATATAAAACCGCGGGAAACACTTAGGACGAACAAAACCGGGAAATGAGGCTGAAGAAATGGAAGCTAATTAAAGTAATAACCCTGCAGTGGGTGATTCCGAACTTTCCCGTACGTAAAATATTCGCATAAAACTGGTTTCGTATTGCTCGATTGGTTACAATTTCCAGTTTCACTGCAACACGCATGTGTTTACTCTATTAATAGAAAATTATAAACATAAAATTATAAGTTATGGCTTTATACTGCCGGAATGTTGTCTTATTAACATAATCATAATATGTAGAATAAAGAAAAAACAACATTACATCCATTTTTATATAGATTTACAAGTTTGTGAATATTTTTATTGAGTTTTTTTTTATTGTTGTTTTGAGTTCATTTTAACCTGAAGAGAAACAAGGACCTTTGACAGTTACAGGTAGTCAGTAGACCGAAAGTCTGACAACCACAACCGGTCTTACCAAGGGGTATCATACTACCCAATACAAATTGAGCTGTGGAAGTCGCTCCATGTAAAATACTGGTATTTAGCTACATACATCCAATTAGACTGGAAGCTGACCCCAACATAGTTGGGAAAAGGCTAAGGCAGATGATGATGACAGGAGGACTCATACATACTGACCAGTAACTTATATCTCATAGTTTTCATCACTACATAGTATAAAACAAAGTCGCTTTCTCTGTCCCTATGTCCCTTTGTATGCTTAAATCTTTAAAACTACGCAACGGATTTTGATGCGGTTTTTTTTAATAGCTAGAGTGATTCAAGAGGAAGGTTTTAATACCTTTTTAGCACCCGTGCGAAGCCGGGGCGGGTCACTAGTTTATTTATAATTTGGATCCAAGAAATCATTTACGATCAAAAACAATATAGATGCATGGAATTGTGTGAAAACAATCTGGCTAGCATATTGTATGGAATGAGCTTTCCAGAAAGGTGCCATGCAGATTTGTATAGAAATGTGTCGAGTCTAGATTAACAGTTGTTATGCGTTTTGCTTACGAATGGTATAAATAACAGCTGTGTTTCACAGATCCACTGAATTATTCTATTGTTATTTACTTTATAGTTTTTACTATTATTATTATTATATTTATATAGCCTCGTTTGTTTAGTTTAGTAACAATTGTATAGCAGGTGCCCTAGAATCTAAATACATCTAGTCTTTTTTAGTTTCATGCAGGCACTCAATTTGTTGCTGGCATTTTAAAAGAATAGTTCGTTTTGATATAAGTGGGAAAGCTTTGTTATTGCATTCAAGGTGAAAGTCACACCCGAGCCTGGTTTCGGAGCCGAAACAACGAACTATGTCTTAGGAAATAAGGCGTTAAGAAATAAACTTAATAAAATCGAGTTATAACCGAATGCCACCTTAACATTAAAGATAGTATTTTAGTAAATAGATAATACTCTCCTATCTACTTATAAACATTGATTTCTGCTGACATTTTTATGACATAATAACCGGTTGAAGATATTATAAACGATTATTTAACAAAAAAAACTCCCTGCATCGTTGGTCTAATGGCTGCAAACGCGACGATTCGGTTCCCGGGTCGGGCAAAGTGTTAATGGGTTTTTCTATCAGGAATTTAGTAGCAATCATTAGTCTGGATTTGTGCCCGACTGATGGCAATAGGCTCGTCCCATATTACGTGAGACGTAAACATAACTAGAAAACTATAACCCTTCGGAGATTATGTTGTGTAATTTTAAGAAAACTTGCGTACAAATTATCGTAGATATAATTCAAAATACGGTTATTTTCCGTGGGGCGTTAGATAATCACTCACATATAATTACTGATTTATTTTACGATATTAATTCAATGTTGATATTGTTATCAATGAAATCTGTTTCCTTATCTGGAGATTGCCAAAATGTACGTGAACTTAAGTTTTCTTATAAATTATGTTTGATTAGGTTTTAAGTTCATGTTTGTGGTGCGCTGAGGTCATTGAAGTAAGACTATGCTGTGCTTCGCTACTAAAGCTACGGGACCTACACTGCGCTACAGGACCCACGCTACGCTACGGGACCTACGCTGCGCTATGGAAGCTACACTGCGCTACGAAAGCTACGCGGAGCTACGGGACCTACGTAGTGCTACGGGACCTTCGCTGCGCTACAGGACCTACGCTGCGCTACGGAAGCTACACTGCGCTACGAAAGCTACGCGGTGCTACGGGACCTACAGGGTGCTACATGACCTACGCTGCGCTACGGAAGCTACACTGCACTACGGGAGCTACGCTTCACTACGGGAACTACAAAGGCCATGTTAAGCTTCTGAGTCAACACAATTATATATACACACTACTGTTTACAGAAATCACTTTTCACTCAGCTTCATTTCTCAATATCAAACCATGCTCTTTTAAACTTTTGTCACTTCATCGTCTTTTAAACCCTCTCGTATAACCTCAATCCTCTCTCGCTACACGTAAAGTAACCACAAATTATTTTATTGCAGTATAAAGCAAAGTGAACCCTATTCCTTTACATAAGAAACACGTATACTTCACGAGAATCGAAGTATTTTCAACTAAAACCCGTAAGTACAATAATGGCATTTTTTCGTAACCCCTTGCTACGCCGTAGCAGTCGTAGCAAGGCGAGGACCCAAAATATTCACCTGGTGTATATACAATATTTTGTGCTTAGATTAATTTTAATAAGTATATCTCATCGTCTGCCTAGCCTTTTCACAAATATGATGGGGTTGGCATGTAGTCTAAATGGATACAGCTGGACCCAGTTTCTTTACAAGGAGCAACTGCCTATCTGACCTCCAAAACCCATTCAATACTGTCTAAGTTCTTCAAATTACAACCGTAACCCAACACTAAAGGTGGTTTCAAGGTCATGGTGGAACCTTGGCATGTAAGGACCCACTGCAGGGACTCAGACCTCCTCTTTAGGAGAGGAATGGGATCCACCAAGCGGGCCCAGTGCGGGATGGTAGAATTTATTACGATATAGGTCAGCCATTAATGTATATTCCCAAACATTGTTCCGATAGTCTGACACATAGGTACTAAGTACATATTATTATATTTATGTAATATTATATTGGCGTCATTATTATCAGGGATTAACACGTCAATGTAATAATTACGTCCGTAGTTTTACGCTAAAATATTATTTGGCACAAGCAGTGTTGTTGGAATGTTAATGGAAGAAACAAGGGCATAAATTGTCACAATATAATTTGACAGCCTCGTTGGTCTGTGTATGAGGTCCTTGGGTTCGATTACGCGGTCGGGCAAAGGGTTATTGGGTTATTCAAATAGGAATTTTTCAGTAGCAGCTACAGGGTCGGATTTGTGCACGTTTGATGGTAATAGGCTCGCCCCCTATTACAAGAGCCTTACATATAACTGGCGAAATTCCACGAAATGTGGGTGTACTGTAAGGTACATCATGCCTACCCCTTCGAGAATTACAGGGGCCTCTTGGCTCAACTTGGCGTGAAAAAGTAACAAACATCCATCTATCCTCACAAACTTTCTTGGTACTTTAAAAGCTCCTTTGATCTTCAGATATGATCTTCAGCATAATACTAATAGATAGATAAAATATGTTTACGTTACGTCTACGTTTGAGTATAGTCGACCAAGAAATTGGTTTACCACTCTAAGGTTGAATATCATTTGCACGTACAAAACATCAAGTGCTAGAATCTGTCATTCCTGTTTATTTAAACTCAGAACGTAATCCCTAGCGAATAATTATGTTACTGGGAGATGTCATCAAAAGTGGTAAACCAATTTCTTGGTCGACTATACATTGAGTGCATCGTAGATCAAATGCAGTACGTAATTCAGTGATCTTGGATCAAAAGCGGCTATTAACTGCGATTCAACGACTATTCTCGTCTCTTCTTCAGCAATGTCAAAACAAAAATAACCTTGCAACAGATTCTGTTATACCAACTATCTTGCAAGATATATATATTCTACATATCACGCCTGTTATCCCCGCAGGGTTAGGCAGAGGCACCCACACATTTTTCCAGTTTTGTTTAAGTCTCTTGTAATATAGGGCCGAGTCTATTCCCATCTACTGGGCACAAGTTTGCACTCTGTGGCTGCCACTGAGAAACTCCTGATTCAAAAACTCAGTAACTCTTTGCCCGACCCGGGAATCGAACACAGGACCATGAGCTCAGCAGTCTCACTTACGACCACTAGATTCAACGGACTATTCGACATCCGTACATACATATATTCACGCCTATTCCCCCCCTAGGGGTTGGCAGAAACTATAGAACGTCATCTGCTACGATCCTTACATACATAATTTGCTTTGCCCACATTCATACATGTGGTCATACACGCAAAATGTTTTCTATTACAATGATAATGGTAACAACTGGTTTTAGATATTATTTTATAGCGTTGTGCATTACAAAGGAAACTTTGCTTTTGTTGATGTTATAATATGCAAGTGTTTCCTAACAACATAATGATTATAATATCTTTTGTCTTTTAATATTAACCATTAATATTATTGTTACAATTGAAGTGAATCACTCGTTTCAAAACATCACAATAATATATTTAAATGTGACAATTTAACGCAAAGCTGTCCGCGAGTTTTATTAAGAAGAAAATCTGCATAAATCACTAAATTGTTTTTTTTTTTTGGGCGGTTTGAAAATCATCAAATAACCCCTCACGCTCTTGGACAGAGCGAAAGGAGTATCTGACTTATGCTGACTAAAAACCACCCATGTTCCTTCAGCCCTATATGTCGAGGCTACGGTATCTTGTGAACAACCCGAAGCCTCAACGAGAAACCAACATGCCTGAGTGATATTTCTCGATGGCATGAAAAGCTAAGCTAGAGAGAGACCCATTTGGCGGCACTAATCACTACATAGTATAAAATAAAGTCGCTTTATTTGTCCCTATGTCCCTTTGTATGCTTAAATCTTTAAAACTACGCAACGGATTTTGATACGGTTTTTTTTAATAGATAGAGTGATTCAAGAGGATGGTTTATATGTATAATAACATCCATTTGCACCTGTTAGAAAGTGTATGTAAATCTATATGTATATGTATTAATATCCACCAATTAATAAACTGAGTGTCAAGATGATTACTCGTTATTTAATGTGTTTGAAAGTATCTCTAAGCAAGTGTGTAGGGAACAGGGTTGTTATGAAATAAAACCACAAAAGACAAGACCATTAATTTTGTTTATTTTAGTCTTGTCAAACTCAAACTCTATTCCATTCACTAGGTCCCTAGGTCTTCGTGGAGAAGAATGGACAAGAAACTCCACGGGAACATCTTTTAAAGTATTATACAAGGACAACCTGACGTTGTCCTTGACTGTCTCAAGTTAAAGCAATTTATCAGTGTACATAAACAATAGGCAATATAAACCATATCATGGTATATCTTTCTAACACATAGTAATCAGGAATATTCATAGAATAATATCAAATAACTTACATAAACATTTTGGATCCTTTAGAGTAACACAAATAGGTTTCAGCTTTCACACATTTGGTATCTTCATAACTAGGCCACAATATGTAAACTTAATTCTCTCTATACACAATTACACATTACTATACACAAACGGAATACACAGTATACTACTTTGGGTCTGTCTTTACCCTTCAACAGTTGCAGCGTAACTGACCCTGAATTGGCGGTACTTCTACTTTTATAACCGTCAAATATTAAAAAGTACATCAACGACTACCGCCATAATAAACCAATGGCAAATGGTTAAACATTATAGCTAAATAACTAATAACATAAATAATAATTAACAAATCCTATTTAGTGAAACTATTTTAAAACGTCATTAGGTAATTTAGCAGTGTAGTATGTTTTTATTTGTAATCTTTATGACTATCGGATAGAATATGAATATCAACCGATAGTTCAGAGAATTGATTGAAACTATTTAATTTATTAAAATTGCAAGATAAAATGTAGGAAACATTATAAGTATTGTTTAATAATAACTATATAATTTATTGGCAATTTATAATAAATAAACATTTAACTTGACTCAACTATTCAAATACGACAATAGTAATTGTGGTTCGGAAACCAAGTCAATAAAAGCTACTTCTATAAAATACGTCGGGATATAAAATATCATTAGAATATTGTAAATTAGGTTTATTTGAAATTAGAACCTTTGTTTTTAAGATATTTACGATAATTATTAAATCAACAATATACTTGACGCAACGTCGCCCTACGTCATTGTCACTTGACATCTGACAGCCGACGTTGCTACGTTATTTTGGTCAATAATGTGAGTTTGTGTTTGTGAGAGTGTGAGTTTCTAAATAGTTACCTAGATATTCTTATACATATTGCTATGCCATCACACCCGTGCGAAGCCGGGGCGGGTCGCTAGTACACAATAAAAAAAAGAAAATAATGACCAGACAGGTGTTCTACAGAGAAGCCATGTGCCATCACACTTGTCCAAAACGATTTACACCCGTATTTATAAACAAGTAATTACTAATACTCGAGTAAATGTCATTTTTTAAGATACGATTTTTTGTCTGTAGTTTAGTAATTCTTTAACGTTAGAACTATCAAACGTTAGAATTCTTAATTTTGCTTTCATTGACGGTTCTAACTTCGTTTAAATTCTTGCCCATTGCATAAAAATATTTGCATAAGTAATTACTTAAGTCCAAGTAGTTACTTTGACTTGACTATTATATAAATACGGGGTTAGACTTCTAGTAATTGCTACCAAAATTTTCGTAAAATAAATCGTACTCACATTTTTTGCTCAAAATCCTGTTTACACAAAATTAGGTTATTATACAATCGACACTTATTTTTTTTATGTAACTTTAACAGCTGGTGTCCGCGTCGGCGCTTGCGACCAAATGATATCACAATCCGGCTCCTATCATAACCGACAGACTCCAATGGCGATAGATAAACAATAAAGCGTATGTGTTTTAATGCAATACATTCATGTTGGTTATTATAATTTTATTACGTGTATCTAGATGAAATGATTTTGACTGACCCGTGACAAATTTCTACTTAATTCTGGTTTAAATGTTAAAAAACCGGACAAGTTAAATTGGGGGTTCCGTATATTTTTTTATGACGGGCTCAGCATGTGTTGGTAGACAAAATCCGTTCTAAAAAATCTATAGAGACGTGAATCCGCCAACTAAACATAATAATCGAGGAGCTTTGAAAATTTATTTTCATAATTTAACATAAGTAATGTATGTATGGTTTAAAAATCCATGCATTTCTATTTAGAGAATGAGATATTATATATCAGTGATTCAATTAATTCTGCACTCAGCACTTGAAAGGATGCGTAACTAGATACAGATAGAAAAAGTAGGCTATATTATAGACGTTTTCCACGGTGACGTTATAGGTGATTCAGGAATTTCTTTAAAAAACTTTGCTACCCATTTTCCCAAAAATCCAAATATTAATATAAGTAACTAGCTTTTGCCAGCGGCTTCGCCCGCGTGAAAATGACGATTTTCCATACAAACTTTCATCCCCTATTTAACTCGCTTGGTTTGAATTTCGAAAAATCCTTCCTTATTCCTTGTCTTCATTATAAAAGGAACCTTCTGTGCAAAATTTCAGCTTTCTAGGTCCAAGGGTTTGAGCTGGGCGTTGATGAGTCAGTCAGTCAGTCAGGACTTCTCTTTTTATTTATATATAGATAGGTAGATACAGTTAAAATGAAAAAACTATTCCACGTTTTAAAACATAAATAAGATAACATCACGCCTGTAATCCCAAAGGGTTATGCAGACCTGTACCCATTAGTACACCCACCTTTTACCAGTTATGTTTAAGTCCCAATGTACGGTCAGCATTAGAAGTACATTAACATTACTCAAAGTTTCGAAGCTGTTTTTTTTATAAAAACTTGTTAGATATTACTCGTTACTACATATGTTATTGCAGAGTAAGGATTATTTTAACGAATAATCTTCTGAAACATTTAAAATAATAGCTAGAGTCCTGTACATAAAATAATTAAAATTCCGAAATATTCAGCTACTTCTGATGCTGACCGTACCTAATAGGAGGTGAACCTATTGCCATCAAGTGAGCACAAATCCAGACTCCGTGGCTACTGGCTACTATTGAGGTATTCCTGTTGGTAAAACACAAAAACACTTTGCACGACGCGGGAAATAAGGCGAGGTTGCAGTACTTTCTTTGTTTTTATGAACGCACTATACCTCACCCCTGCCGCGCGAGCGATATAATGCCTAAATTTTGACTGTTTTTTCTTCTTGGAGACAAATAATAAAGAAACTATACAATATGTTTTCAACATTTACTTCAGAATAAAAAGTTCTATCTACTGATATAACTTTCATGCAGTACACGTTTTAAATTGTGAGTTAGAGTTAGTATGATGATAAAAAAAAATGATCGAGCCGATCATTCTAAATCGCGTTTCTATCTTCACGATTTACTTGAGAGTATGTTCTATTTTTAAGTAGGTACTTAATGATTTTTATTTATTAAAAAACTCATATTTAGGTCGATTTTCAAAGGTTCAAAAATCTTAAAAAGTACTGCAACCCCGCCTTAAGCCCAGGACCTCGTGCTCATTAGTCGCGCTTGCGACCACTAGACGTAGACCAACGTGGCAGTCACCACTACCATCTGTTCCCTTTTCATATTTCGGTTAATTTAAGGTCCATCGTAAAATAATATCCAAATCCGAAACAACAATTTTCATAAGCAAACATCAGTTTCAGGAATTACATGAAAATAACGTTGTTTATTGGATGCAGAACGGTAACCGGGCTATATAAACAATAGTAATCTATGGCGTCCCGTCAACATGTCTCGAACAGCGATCGGTCAAATATTGGATCAGCTCCAAGTTAGACTAGGAGAATTTCCTGGTTTATTGTAAACAAACGTTAATTTATGTGTGTGCTAATAAGAATACCTCTGCCCAACCCTTCGAGGATTACAATCGTGATGTTATGTTGAAGAAAGAAAGAAAGAAAGAAAAAATATTTACTGTCGCAGAAATATAAGATACAATAAAAAAGCAATAAACACACAACTCACAAATAACATAAAAAAAAATAGTTACAAAAAAGAAAAAACAAAAGTTTGAGTTGCTATCCTCTTTTGGGCTAAAATGTAATCCGATAAACTCGATGTTCAAATTAGTATTTATAAAAATCAACTCGTTTTAAAACCCGAGTCAAAGCCAAAAGTGCTAAAAAAAATTAGGTAAAAAACTATTGAAGTCAGTCCAAACGGCGACTAGTCAGCCATAATTTGGAGTCTACCATTTTGGATTTAAAATTACGCCACTTAGCTATAAATTTATCATTGCAAAACATGAGCATGCGATAAATGTTTTAAAAATCAGTTGCAAGGTTTGATCTAAAAAAAATCTAAAAGCTTAGAAAATGGTTCCCAATCAACTATTTTCGTTCCCAGTTGCACTACGTAAAGCGTTGCACATCAATGCATGGAAAAAAATTGCAACTGACGGTGTGCTTATGCGTCATATTTACTATTTGTTTTGGTAAAGGTGCCCGTGTCAACGTTTCTTCCTTTGACCTACATACATATTTATTTCGAACAACACAGGTCTTTGATCCCATATTTTATCAGCGATGTATATAAATACCACTAAAATCTTTTAGGCGATGATGTTGTTAAACAGCTCTACGCAGCTCTTCAATATTTTTTCTTTGTCATATCGATGATGTCCTTGTCGTCAAAATCAAAATAAAAAGTCATTTATTCAAACTAGGCTGATAATCAGCATTTTTCGAACGTCAAAATTAATTTACCTACAAGAGATAGTCCCCCAAAAAGCTCTCGCTCCAGCTCGGAAGAAGAAGTGGCGGGACAAACTTCCCAGCAACACATCAGTTCTACATTTTACTTTATTTGAATAATTATGACCGGATTGCTCAAAAGCAATTTCATTGTGCTTATACTTATTCAAAACAAGTAAAATGTAGAAGTTATTAAGATAAGCTGAAAACTTGAAACCCGCTGTCGAGATTGCCCCGCTGCACCTTCTAATAAGCTTCGACCAGAACTACATAACATAACATCACGCCTGTAATCCCTGAAGGGTTAGGCAGAGGTGTACCTTATATTAGGTACACCCACATTTCGCGTTCAAGTAACACTTCACTTCATCAATTTGCTTATTTTTCATTCTAATATTATTTTGAGAAACGATTAAAATATTATTTTTACAAGAACTTCGAAGTTACACTGATTGTGTAATTGAGATCCATTGCGTATAATTTTGAAGAAGTCGAAATTGAATAAATAAACTTCATGGTGCTTAATAAGCTTCATAATAAAATTTATAAATCCAAATGAAAAAAGAAAACAGTTAATAAAAGAAAAACTGAAGTCTTCAGGGCCTTATAATTTTTTTTTCAAACTTTAAAATTAATACTTAGGTAGATAGTTTTCCTACCAAAAAATTTAAAGATATTTAAGAATAGAAATAAGTACTTACTGACTATCAAGGAGCAGGGCACCGACCACAGTAACACACCAAACACAACTAGACCTAAACTAAATGATATACAACTAAATATTGATATCAAGGGTGTAGTATCAGGTGTGAGTCAAGATCTTGACGAGGGGTTCCGTAGACAAATTTTACCGAAAATTATAATTCTAGGTCTAGAGTCACGTGGTTCACGCCGCTTTGAGTCGAATTTTACCAGAAGGATGGAGGAGAATGAGTAAAGAAAATATATGCCCTAGATAGACATTGAACCGAACATGCTCAAAATGTGACTGGGTTTGCCTGGTTGTGAAAGTTGTGCACAGGGAGTTGTGGTGGCCTGTCGGGATTGCGGGTTGTTCGAAAGAAATACCACGGCCTCGGACACAAAGCGCTAAGAAGGAAAATGGGTGGTTTTTAGTCAGTAGAAGTCTGGCACTCCCTACCGCTCTGCCCACAGCGGGAGGAGTCATTTGATATTTCCCACCCTCCAAAAAAATGGGAGTTGTGTTGCAGAATTGATTGATTGTTGTAGAAACGAATATGGTGTGCCTTTTTGTTAGGTACTTCGTCTGGCTAGGCGAAAAACTAGTGTTCATAGTGCTCGTTGGCCCACACAACATATGAGTTAAAAAAGCATAAGTATACTGCCATGATGATTCTATAAATGTTCCCACTGCTGGGATACAAGCCTCCTCTCTATGAGAGGAAATGGGCTATAATCCACCACGCGGACCAAGTACGGGCGGGTAAATGTCGCATGTCTTCGAATTTTTGGTTCTATGACATGACGGTTTCCTCTGGATGTTCTGTGTATTTAAAAATAAATTACCTATCTTCTTCAAGGATCTCACATCTAAATTCCTACCAAGGAACCCTAATATTGAAGTACATTTTATCAAGCAAGCAGTCAACAGTATACCCCTTGAGCAAATGATAAATGTCGCCGGGTTTCTTCAGAAATGAAACGGCACGTGAATACCGAAGCACCTGTGTTATTCCTAGCGACCTTGGCTGATGAATACTCATACCGTGATCATTTCAGGAATGTTTGGAACTCGTTAGACTTTGCTAGTAATAAGTGGTTTGACAGATTGATGCGATAAAGTTTTGTAAGAGGCTCTTGAACAGTGGAAGTGTATGACTTCTGCTATAACGTACCTATTTGAAACCGAAAATTTGGCACCTTCACTAGCGTTCAACAGGCCAAAGAAGAGAGAGATTGCGAGTAAATGTTACCGTGGCGTCTAACAGGGGAGAAGAAAACTTGCTACGCCGACCCCAAATAGAATAGGACAAAGGCAGGAAGATCGAGATTATGACGATGATGTATGAGTAACGTGCATCCGTTGCATAACATGCATAGGTATAAAAAGACACGCAGGATAGAAGTTTAGTGTCTTATCGTTTGTGGATTTCCTTTCATCATCATTCTCCTGCCCTTATCCCAATTTATTTGTGGTCGGCGCAACATGTCTTCTTCTTCCATACTTCCTTATTTCTCGTCATCTCAGCAGTCACCTCCTTTCTAGCCATATCATCCTTCACACAGTCCATCCATCGTTTCTTTGATCTTCCTCTACTCTTATAGCCATCTACATTCATACTCAACATTTTCCTCACAACATTTCCTTCATTCCTTCGCATCACATGTCCATACCACGACAATCGATAACCAATCAATTTGTGGATTTTCTTTATCATGTGGTTAATACCCTATGGGCTTCTGACTTTAAGGCTTTATATGCCGACGAGAAATATCTGTCAGAAAAGCTGGTTTGATGCTTTCCTTACGATGGTATCCGTCTCTAAAGCAATACAAGCAATACCTACGCGCAAACACTCATCTGATTTTACCCTTGTAAGTAGGTTACATGACAGGTAGAAACATAACATTTATTAATTTATTTTCAGGCTTATACTTTGGCCCATAGAAGCTAGAAGTTGGCTGGCTAGAAGTAAATATTAACATTCGAATGAAGAAAACCGGACTTGGATTGACTTTCGGATTTAACTGGTTTTGTTTATCTATTACCTGGTGAACTAAATGTCTGCTAGTTACACCTTATTATCTAACCGTTGCTACTCAATATTTATCTAATTTATCACAACTACATCCGAAATTAATTATTTAACTGGTAATGTCAAGAACTTTTGTTAGTTTTTATAATCTTTAAATATTTGCATATATATTTTTATTGTTTATTGTATCTTATAGTGACTCGGGATATTTTATTTATATTCTTGTGTTCGTTGAACTTAGTACTCTCTGCCATTGATGTGACTCTGAGTAAATATTAGATGGAGACATAAGCTTATAAATATTACCTACCTGAAGTTTTGTTTAACCAGTTTTGTGGAACCTTATCATCTCGGTGGAACGTGAGAGGGAGAGAACCTCACGTCCCAGCCGCCCAGGTGTCACTCCGAGGGGCCACGTGGTGGCTCCTGGCCACTGAGACCAGGGCCTGTGGACTGTGAGTAATGGGCTACCTCACCGTCCCGTCCGTCCGGTCCGTCCGTCATATGACGACAGGCCGTGTCGACGGCGGCGTTCCACGCGCTTTGAAGAGATGTCAGCAAAAAGGAGGACACTTCCTTTTTACCGACCGCAAGGGCCGATAAGTAAGCATTTAAATCCTGCATTACGACGACAATCTTATTGTCTCTTGCTCAGAACCTTATAGAAGTTTTAGAACCTTATCAAAGTGATGGTTTATCCAAATAAACTGAATTCCGTAAAGGTCACATCCTCTCAGGTCAGTCCCCTATGTGACATTATACAGCGTGACCGTGGCTATTAGGACATTGCCCGCAGCTTTATTATTTGGCAACACATTTAATGTTGAGCCCTTAAATTTCCTTGAAATTCGCTAAATAAACAGAAGTTATGTTTAGAAACTGAAGCGATCAGGTGATCAACATGTATGATTATGACTAATCTTTGACATGCCCGTGGACGAAACCGCAGGCATAAGCTAGTGTATGATAAAAATAGAAAGGTCTTAAACACACCGTAGAGAGAAGGATTTTTTTTTAATCTGCATGGCATCTCACAGATCAACCTATGAGGCTGGTTTATGCTTAACCGGAATATACTGTGGGTGCCTTGAGTGTAAGCCTCCGGTTATTATAAATTAAATGATAGAGCGCTAAGAGGCTTAAAGGCGAGGTTTGGATCTGAGTGAGATCGTAGATTGAAAGCTCAGTTTTTTTCATAAATAGCAAACGAAACTAAAAACCAACTGTAACGGCAATAAACCGAATAAAAAAATCTGAAAAAAAACATACACGATAGAGTTTCTGCAAGGTGCTCAGAGAAGACATTGTTCTCGATTTGAACCATTGGTATTGACCAACCTTGTTATGTTACTTATACGAAAATACTACAAATCTATATATATAAAAATGTTATGTTGGTTTGTGTACGCTTCAAAAACTCAAAAAGTTCTGCACCGATCGAGCTGAAATTTTAGAATGATATATACCTAATCCGCATCAAGGATTGTTTTTACAGTATCCACGCGGGCGAGCCCGCGGGCATCAGCTAGTATTATATAATAGGAGTCTATAAGAAGAGGGTAAAGTCTCTCTTTTATCGTGTGGGTGGTGTGGGTAGTGTCCGTGTCTAACTTGCTGTCACAATTTTTATGCCGCCTCTGCTTAGCTTTACATGCCTTCGAGAAATACCTCTCAGGTATACTGGTTTGGATTCCTCACATAAATGCAATTCACATATGAATCCGAATTGTCAGTGGTGATTGTCTTGGGTAGCTCTCTCTCAGCTCAGGTCACGGTAGTCTGTAAAACCCTTGGGAATAATCAACTGCCCAGATCTCCACAGCCCGACAAAAGTATCGGACACGGGACACCGTTAGTGCCGCGTGGTACAATCTGTTCGCACCACCGTCTTCCAAAACCGGCGTCTATAGCTATAGCTGTCAACCCCGAATGTGATGTGTTTACGGATAAATGCAATATATAATAAATTATGCATTATGGTTTATCTAATGTAATAATGTTAAGGTAAATCTAAACACTCTTTTCGAGCACTACGACCACCAAGAACTCGCGTGTTTAAATAAGTGGACACTTCAGCATGGTGAAGAAGATAAATTAATTACAACTGAAAGTCACGTTTATTATGTCATAGTAAGGGCGTCACAGAATAAGTACAATACGACTTAGATGGAGATAAGAGTAGAGGAAGACCAAAGAAACGAAGGATGGACTGTGTGAAAGATGATATGGCTAGAAAGGAGGTGACTGCTGAGATGACGAGTAATAGAGAAGAATGGAAGAAGAAGACATGTTGCGCCGACCCCAAATAAATTGGGATAAGGGCAGGAGAATGATGATCACGTCCTAGATGGAGGTTCAGACCACCAAACTGGATAACTTTCTCGAACTATAACGGAACGAGAAATTTTTTTTACGAAGAGTATAAATTTTTTCTAATACATAACTTGGTACGCCAATTATTGCAGTACGCTGTACGAGCTTGTAGTTAAATAATAATAGGAGCTCGATCTTCGGTTCACCAGCGATTGCCTCGGTTAGTCGGTGGACGGGTGCCCCGGCAAGCACGTCAAGCCGTTGGGCCTGACAAAATTTTGAAATTCTAAAAAACTTTTGAAATTCTTGATTGAAAAACCCAATAACACTTTGCCTTACCTGAGAATCGAACCCAGGGCCTGATGCTCAGTAGTCGCGTTTGGGACGAGACCAAAGAGCTAAAGTACAGTAGACACGACAAGAAGAAGAACAGGGGTCTAAAATGGCCACCTTAGCAGATCATGATATGAATAGGGGATCGGACAAAAAAAAACTAATTAGTCCGTCAGATAGATTTCCAAAAATTATTGGATACGTATTTTTTCTTTTTTCACGTAAACTTATACCCCCTTATTAATAAAAAAAAGTTAAGCCTGCTTAAACTTACGCTTGGTTTATCTCGCATGCCGTCCCTTTCTTTTGAATATTTTTGAAGTGAGACGGCATGCGAGATAAACTAAGCGTAAGTTTAAGCAGGCTTAACTTTTTTTTATTAATAAGGCCGAAAATGAAGACGATACAGTGCTTCGAAAACTCGTGTGACGTCATATGATAGTACATTTTGACGACACAAGTGACGTTTCAAGCCCCACTCCAAGATCTTTGACGCGTTTTATCTTCGACATTTTTTATTGATTTGATAAAAAAAAAACACGTATTCAATATTTTTCGACAATCTTACTTACGGACTAAACAGAATAATATTATTTTGACCCAGTCCGATCCCCTATTGCTTAAAAAAGCGAAAAATGAACCTTTCGCAATAGTAACTGCGTCTGTGACCATTTAGTTACTAAATGGTCACAGACGCAGTTACTATTGTTTTCCTATTATAATCTATTTTACTAAATTTTAGTAAAATAGATTACTTATAATAGGAAAATAATATGAATTGCGTTAAAATTCGTAAAATGGTCACATACGCAGTTTTTCAGTTACTATACCTATCATGAAAACTCCATTTTACGCTTTAACACAATTCATATTATTATCTGCTAAAGCGGCCATTATAGACGCCCTGGTCAGGTTCCTAATACCATAATAATATGGTGGTCCTATTAGTGGGGTGATGATGATGGTGATGATGGTATGGTAGTCTTAAATATCGCCGTACACTTATAAAAATGTGTCACTCGCTCAGGTATTGGAAAATTACAATTATGAAAGTGTTGACGATAAATATCATGATTATGCGGTAGTGAAGAGCTTGATAACGTCAAGTGGTAGATAATTGCAGGAGGAATTTTCATTGCCTATGTCGATTATAGGAATTAGTAATGTTTCATGTTTGTAGTGCCACGAGGATACTGTGGGAAGACATTGCAAGATCGATTGACATAGAAAATTGGTAAAAAGTAATTTGACAGTCATTGGATAAAGATACCGACATAGCTTTTTTGTAGGAAGGAATGAAAGAAATGTTGTGACGAAGATGTTGAGTATGAATGTATGTATAGATAGCTATAAGTGTAGAGGAAGATCAAAGAAACGATGGATGGACTGTGTGAAGAATGATATGGCTAGAAAGGAGGTGACTGCTAAGATGACAAGAAATAGGGAAGTTACATTGTACTTTTGGGCCTACCACACGTACAGGCTTCACCAGTCTTGTCTGCTCGATTACACGGTGCACACGGTACATCGCGGGTGTGGTTGGTAAAACTGTTTACCCCACACGCCACACGCGTGATGTGCATATACCTGGCGATATGTGAACTATTGGGCAGGTAGAACTACATCTAATCCTTCGGGGTTTTCAAACGTGATGTTGTCATGTAACTATTTTTCAATCAAGTTCCTGTTGCTGTAGGTTTCAGATTAATATTTCTAGGTCCAATAATCCAGTACCTTTACCCAGGTCAAGATTTACTCCCAGTTAATACTTAACCATAATTATGTAACAAATTATCATAACTACTAATAGATACCTTTAGTAGTGTTGTGACCTGTGACTTGGGTCTCTATGGTCTATAGTCATTATAATCTGCCGTTGATTAAACCGGATTAGTAAGGCTGGTCCCACATTTGGAAGTCAAATATTTGAACATGTATTTACTTTTAAAGTGGCGTAAAACCAGTAGAAATTGAAACAATGGATGCTTTTGCACAGCAGGTCAGCAGTGGGACAGTACAGACTTGCTTTTTTATAAAGAAAATTACATAATCTTATTAAAAATAAACTAAAATCCATTGGGATTACTCAGAAAAGCGGGGCGCCGCCGTAAGTTTTCTTTAGCACATGAGAATTCTGTCAGCTTTTTTTTTTTTGGTGGGTGGAAAATCATCGAATGACCCCCCCCGCTCTTGGGCAGAGCGAAGGGGAGTGTCAGACTTCTACTGACTAAAAACCGAACCCATGTTCCTTCTTTGCCCTTGCGCCGAGGCCACGTCATCTAGTCTAGTAGTACCTAATTCTGTCAGCTTGTGTATTATCGAAGAATAATAATGTAAATGGGTTGGCAAATAAACCACAAAGTATCGTACGACAAAGCACTGTAGATTTACGTCGAATGACTCATTTCAGTTTTAAATTACCCGATAATTTATAACGCGCCTGATTTTCCCCGAAGCGTTAAGTAGAGACGGTGTAGGTACTAACGTAATCTGTGGTACCTACTACATTCAAATTTACACCAGCTTGTTATGTATAAGTTATAAGTCCGATGTATAAGCAAACGGTAGACAGCCCGACTCCGTGGCTTCTTTGAGAAATTCCTGATGCAAATTGGAAACGCCCAAAACACTTCGCCTAAAATGGAAATTGAACTGGACACAGCATTAGCACTGCATGGCTACCAGTACCACTAGATCAAAAGAACAGTCAGTCAGTTTACGTGAAAAAATTACGATCTGGGAATTATTTATGTGTTCAATCTCATAAACATAACTGGAACCCTGACTACTTCTGACCGAGTTCCAAACGTTGAAATTCGGAGACGAACGAAGATATTGGAAATTGCGTTATTGAATGAAAATGGAGTTCGACAGGTCACCTAGCCAGGTGAGGTGATAGCAGGTTAAGTAAAGCTATGACCGAGTGGCGCCAATGGAATGGATAGAGAAGTGTTGGTGTTCCGAGGGCGAGATGGGCAGAGATGGCATGGATGTTGCCATTGCGGAAATATCCTGGATTAGGATGGCACAAGAGCGTGGAACTTGACACAAGCAAAGAGAAGCCTCCCAGCAGTGGAAGTCGGGCTGTGGATGATGATGATTTTAAACTACTTTTAAATAAAAAAGCTGCCTCCGTGGTCGAGTGGATTAGGCGTTTGCCTTGTGACCCGGTGGTCGTGGGTTCGATTCCCACGGGAAGCATACTTTGTAAAGATGTTTCCAGTTTGGTTAGGACATTTCAGGCTTGAATCACCTGATTGTCTGATAAAATTAAATGATGATGATGATTCCGTGCTTCGGAAGGCACGTATATGCCGGTGGTCCCGGCCGCAAATGGCGGTCGTCAAACCATATCAAAGACCCTTGGGGCGGTTTAGAAACTCTGACACTAGGGTGTGTGGGATCGTTAGGCCCTACTGCCTACACGAGAACTGAACTACTTTTAAATGAACAATGCATTTCAGCCCTTATGTTCACTATCCTATGTCACACTTATATTACTGAGTTCTTGACCTTTTTATGGCATTATGTAACAGTAATCTAATCGTTCCCTTATCTAATCATTGCGCCCTTCCCGCTGTGTCGTAAGCAGGTCACTGTGAAGTGCATCGCAAAGTATCGAACAGTCTGTCAGTCAGTAATGCCGTGGGGAGGTGTGGGGGTCAACATCCAAGGGGTTAGCCTTGGTTTGTGGACATTAGATTACTTTATCACCTTACTTTCTTATCCGTGATCACCTTTAAAGCATTGCCATGTTGTTTCTATATTAGTATTAGAATATATTATCATTATCCTGCCATAAACTGCATGCAGCTTTCTCGCCTGAAGTAAGTCAATGGTTTTCTTCTTAGCGAATCGATGGTAAAAAAATTAAACTTGGTCAAAGATCAGTTACGCGGACTCCGCTCACTGATGCGCCGTTGACTGGGCATGCAGCTTGGCTTAAGATGGAAGGTAGGCCACTGTCTGTGACGAGACGCAGCATATTCATGCACAAACTTGAGGTCCTGGCTACCTATGTAGATTGTCTTTACTTTCGATCGACTTAACTCTAACCGAGCTTCAGCATATGATCGGTTCTCCTCCTTCACTGATGTAAACTCGTTTTGTATCATTACAGTTTGTGCACTGTAATGCTCAGCTCTCCAGTTCTCCTACCTCAGTGATGTAATGCTCGACTCTGTAACGTTACATTACACGCGAATGCTCCCGGTGAGGGGAGCGCCTTTACAAGAATGCTATACTGAAATGAATACCTAAATTAAAAAGGTTGCGTATGCAGAAAAATAAAATACAGGCACCACAAAAAATTACATGACGCAAAAACGAAAAACAGTCAATCAGAAAAAAAACATACGCCATTCCATTTTCGCGTCGAGTGTCACTTACTTTTTAAGTGATTTTACAGTAAATCTGAATTTTCGTATAAAATAAATTAAGAAAAAATGCGCAATAGTTACCAAAGCATAAAATTATTCCGTGTCAACATTCCTCATTATTCTTAAATGGCTTGCCAGCAGCACACGAAGATTATTGACCCAAAAAAGATGAAAGAAGACCTAGTTGTGAAGGGAGCTCATTTATTTGGACCCAGTGTGGAGTCTAAATTCGATGAGCTGAAGTATGAAGTGATCGACAAGATTGACAAAGAGTTGACGGACTCTCAGAATGCCAGGGACTATATTTCTCAGAAGTACGATGAGCTTTGTAACAAGATCCAGTATCTCACGGAGCTGGATGCTACTGTCAATGGCTTCAGGACTGAGGTGAAGGCCATTGAGAAGCACATTACGGAACTGTCCGTGAGGGTCGACGACATCGAGAAGAGAACCCTTTGTAAAGAAAGTCCTTCGATCACTTCTTCCATGTTTTGAGTTCTTAATAAATACATAGGTATCTGTGTCATGAGATTTTTGCGTTTGTTTTTTGGAAGGAAGCTCATATAATGTATATTTAGTAGCGAAGCAGTTGAATCTACATAATTATGACTCACGCCCTTTTCCCATGGTGGTAGGCAAAAACCACAGAACGCCACCTATATCCTATATCTCCTCACCATCATATACTCCTTTTCATCATCATCACATCATCAACAGCCTATTAATGTTCCCACTGCTGGGACACGGGCCTCCTCTCTTTGAGAGGGAATGGGCTATAATCTACCACGCGGGCCCAATGTGCGGATTGGTAGATCAGATGTCACATGTCTTCGAATTTTTTGGTTCTAAGACATGCCGGTTTCCTCACGATGTTTTCCTTCACCGTTTTGAGAGCAAGCAGCGGTGATGAAATAAATTACACAAAGTAATGTGCCTGCCTGGGTTCGAACCCACGACCTACTGTTCGTAAGTCGGGGCCGCGCCACCACTGGGCCACCGCTGAGTTCACATACTCCTCTTGCTTTGTCCATCCGGTCATACACACGGTCGCCGGTTACGAGTTCTACGCACCTGTTCTTTATGAAGAACCTCACCAATAAGGTCAGTGTTTGCCTTTCCACAGTGTGGGACTTATTTTGGAATATGACGTGGTCACTTAAATATTTCACGAAAAGGCCATGTAGTTTTCTGAAGACTACACTTATTTAGACTTTTTTACCACTGCCGTTGGTAGGCCTCTCACCAGGTGGACCGACGACGACATCGTGAGGGTCGCGGGCAACCGGTGGATGCAAACGGCAGGTTGCCGTTCGTGATGTCGTTCTACGGGGGGAGGCCTTTGTCCAACAGTGGACGTCTTATGGCTGATGTTGTTGTTGTTACCACTGCCGTGTTTATCTAGTAGTTGCAAGCACGACTGCTTAGCACGACTGCTTAGCACGACTGCTTAGCACGACTGCTTAGCACGAGCTCTTGAGTTCGATTCGGAATCGGGCAGTGTTTTTGGATTTTTCCTTCAGGAATTTCCCAGTACCACATTGGATTTCTGTGCACAGTTCATGGCAATACACTCGCCCCCTATTACACGGGACTTCATAACTGGACCGAAATGTAGGTGCTATTAGAAACCCTTGCCTTACCTTACGGGTGTAACAGGCTTGATGTATGTTAATATAACAATCAAACTGTAGGTACTAACTACGTTTGTGGAGGTCAGATAGCCAGTCGCTCCATCTTCTTATCGTGTGGGCAGTAAGGTCTAACGACCCCACACACCCTATTGTCAGAGTTTCTAAACCACCGCAAGGGCCTCTGACATGGTTTGACGACCGCCATTTGGCGACCGGGACCACCGGCTTATACGTGCCTTTCGAAGCACGGAACCATCTTTTTATCAGACAATGAGGTGATTCAAGCCTGCAATGTCCTAACCAAACTGGAAACAACTTCACAAAGTATGCTTCCCACCCACGACCACCGGGTCACAACCACAAGGCAAATGCCTAAACCACTCGACCGCGGAGGCAGTCGCTCCATGTAAACTACTGTTAAGCAGCTGCATCCGGTTAGACTGGAAGCCGACCACAACCGTAAGGATTGAGGAGCCACATCAGATTGAACATAATTGGGAACATTGGGAACAGGCAAGTATGATGGTTACGATGATTTTGAACGGTGCAAGTCAAACAAAAATAAAAAAACAAAAGTAACAGCTTATATTTTATTAATCTAAATTGCTTATATTTAACATTAACATTAAGTTATAACATAACAACGATCACTGTATAAAAATACTTAAAATAGACAATCGTAAACATTTGGCACATTTCGTTCTATTTTAACAGTACCTACCCTAAATTATTCTGCAGAGCAATGTAGACTAAGAGACCATGTCACCCTTTTGCTATTTTTTATTTTAGGCGCTTTACACTTAACTAAGTTTTTTTTTTTTTTCATAATTTTCTACTAAAGGCACTGTATTTTCTAAAAGGGCATTTTAGGCGTGATGGACAAAACCGACGATAAGCCTTAATGGGCTACCATGAAATTTATTTAATCTTATTCCAGAGTGGAAAAGAGATGGCGCTAGACATCCTGTATAGCTTTGTCTCTTTCCTACACTAGAATTACCACTAAAACAACATTGTTTTAAGATGACATGGTTGTCCCTATGTATGGTTGTCCCACTGGACTGAAGTAAATTATTGGAAGTTATGAGAGTCTTTTGTCTAGCAGTGGGATAGTGCTGGCTAATATTAAAATTTTGCACTAGCCATAATTTCAAAAGGCAATGTAGAATGGTCTCCCGTCTAAATACTCTTTATTAAATCCCATATATAATTTGATCACTGTATTTTTAGATTAAAATATTTCTCTTAAGATTTCTTAGGAAACAGAGACACAATAACTCTTATTACTCACTGTTTTACTCTATTATATTATAATTTCATTATTTTAACAACCAATTTAATTCATTTACCTTTCCCTGCCAAAATAACAGCTTAAATTGGCTGATGATAGTAACTTTTATTCAATACAACAACATATTGACAAAAACCCCTCATTATTTACCCTCTCTGCCTTCGCCAAAGTCGGGTTAAAAATGACACAATAATTTACTACGTAAGTATAACATTTTGATCGCTTTTATTTTCATATTAGGAAACATTCTTTCGCCATTATATGAGTATTAATATCACAATATTATTGGACTCAAGAACTCATACAACTACTCTTTTAACCATTTAAATACTTCTTAATTACTAATTTAATTTAATATAATGAACTAAAGCAGTGATTTTAACACTTTTTGTTACATAATTTTCAACAATTTTATTTTTGGCAATGAAATTTTTACGGTTTCCTAATTCTTAAAATACAGTACCTAAATTATTAAACAAAAAGTATTAAAAGCAGAAAGGTATAAAGAAAATATAAACTATTAGGCCAGCTAAGAGTCTAAAATTATTATTTGGATAAATCTATTTGTAATTAAATGATATTAAAAATAATCGACATTCACATAAATTCATCAATTTCATATAATAATTTACAATGACAACACAAAGAATAATAATCAAAATAATTAAATATTACGTAAGTATTTCATCACAAATATTTTTTGTTATGTCTTATTTATTATTAATATCGCAACAAAATCGGTGGCACTACAAGATTTTTAAATAATAATAATTTATTTGTACAGCATAAGACATAACAGGCCATTTTTTTGCATAATATGCAGTATAACTACTGCACCACCTCGTAAATAATTGTAATTTTTAATTTTTATGTCATGTTCCTATTATATCTATCAACATTTATTTCTTTTCAACTCGGCAGTATTCATTACGTTTTCTAACGATAAATTATTTATTTGATTAAATATTCCTTAAATCATTCACAATAGTATCACAACATTTACTAGAGGGCTTTATACATCTCCTAGAAAACTCGTGCAATTTCAACTGATACTTTTTAATTGACCCTCGAAACCACGGAAATCCTCAATCCTCCTTACATTTAAGCGTTCTTACCACCCAAAATAGCTTGGATCTGCGAAACAGTCTTACCCTTGGTCTCCGGAATCAGGAAGAACACAAATATGGTTCCAAGGACCATGAAAGCGGCGAAGAACCAAAAGCAACTGAAGATGCCTATAGCATCCTTCATGATCGGGAAGCAGAGGGTCACGACAAACACCAACATCCAGTTCACAATGACGGTAACTCCAGTCGCAGCGCCTCTGAACTCAACCGGGAACAACTCAGCCATCATCATCCATGGAATAGGACCGAAACCCATTGAGAAGGAAATAATGAACAGGATCAAGCAGACTAACGGGATCCAGCCAAAGGAGGCGACGTTGTAATGATCCTGTTGCAGCTTGAAGTAGATACCGAGGATGATGAGGCAGATTCCCATGATGGCTGTGCTTTGGAGAAGGAGGATCCTACGACCGGCTTTATCGACGAAGACGGAGGAGAGGTATGTTGCAATGGTCTGGACGACGCCAACAATGATAGTGGCGATGACTGGGTCTATATTAGAGCCTGCAGATTGGAAGATGTTGTTGGTGTAGAAGATGACGGCGTTGATGCCGCTGAACTGTTGGAAGAACATGAGGCCGAGACCACAGATGAGTGCCATGCGGGACGCGCGGTTTGTGACCATGCTCATCATGCCGGCGCGCTGGCGAGCAGCATCGTCAACCTGGAAAGACATGCATTTAATTGTTACAAAAATTTCAAGAAATGTCTGTAAGGGATGCATTTGTCCAAAGTTAATATAAAATTGCAAAGTTTGACGATAAGTTTTAAGCACTTTATCGTATCACGTTATCAATAGAATTCAAGGGCTAGATAGGTATAAGAGTGTTTTCAATTTCTAGTTTAAAGCGAGAACTGCCTGTAAGGAATTCATAGTTCATAAATATATACCTACCATAAATTCACGCCTTTTTCCCATGGGGATAAGGGATAAAGGCAGAAACTACATAACGATTTAGACACACTTTTTGGCTCGTCCACGTTCATACATCACACGCTGGTTGCGAGTACTACAATTTATCAATGTCAAGTCGTTTGACACAGACATTATCACGAACAAACAGAAACTCGACAAAAATCGAAGTTTAGCTGATTGACCTAACCTCAACGAACGTGCTCAAGTATCGTCATCCATGAAGAGCTCTCTTTATCTTTGCGAACTAAACTACATAAAAAATATATAGTTTAGTTCGCAAAGACCCGCGAGAGAGAGGTTTGGCGGGCTAAGCAAACAATAATTTTATTATAAACATGAGCGTATTGAAAACTTTATAAAGCACGTTACGGCGTTGGTCCCGACCCGAGATTAATTTGTAGATCTTTGACATTCGTTACAAGTACTACAGATACCGGCACGGTTCTTGAGCGCTCGGTGGAAGAGTGGGGATCGCTGTGCGCATCATACACTTTATGACAAATAAAACGCACACCCGTTTATTATTTATTGGTCGTGAGGTAAGTGCAGCAGGAGTAAAGAACAAATCCCTTGTGACGGCTATGACGCGATGCGCTACGGGCCAATCACTGCACTTTCCCCGCCCCGCGTCTCACATACCACCAAAGGGACCCAATAACTCACTTTTGCGTCAGCGCTCAAGAATCGTGCCGATGATTATAGTCAGTGATCAGAAAGTCTGACAACCAGTCCACCACCCATAAACCAGTCCCCAGGGTATATCGTACTACCCACTAACTGGGTGGTGGATGTCGCCCCATATAAAAAACTGGTATTCAGCTTCATCTAGTTAGACTGGTTGTCGACTCCAACATAGTTAGGAAAAGACTAGGCGGATGAAGATGATTAAAAAGCCTTACATCTTTCTGCATGTCCTCAAGTTCGGAAGTAAGATCGGCATCAGGTCCTCGTAGCCAACGGAGAGACTTCTCAGCATCACGCCTGCGGTTCTTACCCAGAAGATACTGAGGAGTTTCGGGCATCCACCTGTAATACATAGCAAATTAAAGTCAAACAACGCCCTTCTGTAAATTGTAATTAATTTATAGTACCTGCATTATGGTATAAGTACCCAGTACCCCGTAGTAAGTTTAATTAAGTTTAAAAAAAAACCTATAACTTAGTGAATAATAGTAATGAAAAATTCACAGTTTGATTATAGTGTCATTATGTGCCTAATTGCGGTGAAATTTTAGCCACTTTAAGAGCAAGTGTGTTGAAAATTGTTATTTATAAGATTTACATTCTTATTTTCAAGCAGTTTGTATAATATTGTCACTGGATGTCCCGTATATTCGTAAGGCTAATGACTGCTAGTAGGCTTCAGTCAGTAACTGGCGCACTCGGAGACTATGATTACTTAAGCCGTCACTTAGTTGTATGTCAAATATTTCTGAATCATTAAACATCTCTGAGTACGGAAGTTAGACGATTTTTAAGCTATTGCATAGCTTCTATCGCGGGCCTTGAGCGTGGAGAGCGAATCCAGAAATTCCCTAACGAAAATATTCAAGATTCAGTATTCAACCCTGGTGTGCTATGGTTACGGAAAATAACAAGGTTGTCAACTGAGGTTGTCAAATTAAATAATAGCCGCCTTATTCATAAAAATAGTTAAGAGTTGTTTAACTTAAGCTTGGTTTATCTCGCATGCCGTCTCACTTCAATAATATTCAAATGAAAGTGACGGCATGCGAGATAAACCAAGCTTAAGTTAAACAACTCTTAACTATTTTTATGAATAAGGCGGTTAATTATTTGCTGTTGATAAAAAATGCTATGCAATAGCTTTACCGCGGCAGTCTCCGAGTGCCACATTTAGTTTTAATGATTGAGGCAATAATGATAACCTCTCCCTCCTCCACCCCCGCTTATCTTAACATTTTTTTCTGTGTTGATTAAAATAGATATTCAAACAGAATTTCTTTAAGACTTGTTATCCATCAGCCTGACCTTCCAGTGATAGTTTAATGTTGTGACCGTCGGACTGCCAAGTCATAAGTCTCGAGTTCGAACTCAAAACACGCACGTCTTATTGTTCGTATTCATGTGCGGTGATGTGCGTATGGTTTGGTGAAGGAAAACATCGTGAGGAAACCAGCATGCCTTAGAGATATCTGTTGACGGTATTTAAAGCCAAGTCAGACGCATAAATACTCTGACACCAGGTTTAGGCACTCACAACACGATGAAGAAGATGAAGAAGCCAGATCTACTTTTAGTTTAGGATTTTCGTAGGTACACGTCAGTTTACCTTCTAATGTCAATAGTTAGGTTAAATCGAGTTAACTTAGGTTTATCCACGCATTGCTGATTGTTGATTTAAATAAAACAATGCAAAGGAAAATATCACCTGATAGCTATTTTTAGCTCCACAACAATACAGGTGAACTCTGCAACTATATTGTCATAATTATTGCATAAATGAATAACGTTTTGCATACATCAAGTCAAGGGATCTGAATTGGAAAGTGTTTTTGCGCTTAGCTAGCAATAATCAGCGTATAAATTACCCATGATTGGGGCTCAGGCCCACTCTATGAGAGAGAAAAAACCACGACGCTCAAAACCACCACGCTGAAATCCACTACGCTCATGTGCGACTTGATAGTGGTCATAGGTCTTCGATTTTTTGGTATAATATGTTTCCAATTGATGTTTTACTTCACCGTTTCTGAGCGCTGAGTTTATTTATTTATTTAAAGCTTTGCATTATATAATTGTGCGCCAGCAAAACGTACTTAATAGCTACATTCTGGGTTATTAACCTTACAAATCCTGTCAAAAACGGTTGTAATCACGAAGAATTTAGAATAATGCTGTACTAATCACAAAGTAGATACAATTCAAGAGTTGTTTACAGCCCAGGCCACTTATAGCTGCAAACACTACAAGCGAAGGAAGTATTAAGTTCCTAATCACTGCTAATTAGCGTAACTATACTTTAACTCATTACAAACATGTGAGATTTTTCATAGAGCATGAGTATTGAGTATTGATCTTTCTTCGACAAGTTTCAGATGAATCTATACTCTAGGCTGGTAAGTACTTACTAAAAATTTCCCAATAGGAATACGCTTAAACGAGGCAACCGATATTTGTCCAAAGATTAGACAGTTTTTGGAGCCAATGGCTGTAATAGTTCCAGTACAAGCTGTGGGACAAGCACACTATTCTCAAACCACTGTAACTCTTGAAAACCAGAATCACAGTGGCGATAACCAGAAAAGCGCCTAGACAATAAAGCTCGACGAAGCCCCAGAGAAACAATTTAACTGTTTTGGGTCCCGCAACGAAATTAATCAGAAAAGAATAGCGAAGGAGTAGGAAAAAACATAATTTTCACTTTTAAGAAGAAGAAGTTATAACAACCAACTCACCAGAACACAGCGACGAGTAGAACAGGGAAGACAGCAGATATGATGGACAGGGTCTTCCAATGCGTCCACCCGCCGACTACGAACGTGAACAGGATCCCCACAGTCAGGAACAACTGGAAGAAGGCGCCTAAAGACCCTCGGATGGAAGTCTCAGCTATCTCGCCGATGTACATAGGGGCTGCTACGCATGCACCACCTGGGAACGAAGAATAATATTAATATAGAAGACTGAATAAAGAATATGAATGAGGACTGGTGGAATGCAGAAGTCTTTGGCTATAAAGCAGAGCACTAAGAAAATCGTGTTAATTTTACATGTAGCACTAAGAAAATTGTGTTAATGTTACTGATAGCCTACGTCATCCCTATGCTGAACCAAAGCCACTCCCAATGACTTCCAGTTTTTAAATACCTATCTAAAATTTCGTTACCATGTTGTGCCTGCAATTTCACGAATCTCCTCATTTAAAACAGAACACAACATTGTTGATGAGGTAACTGTAATTAAATCCAACTGCTGTTTGCCGGTGAATTAATAATAATAATCGTTTATTGTTTTACCATAATTATGGTAATTCTCATCATCTGACCTATTGCTATTAGAAGATTTATTTCTAGATAGCACCATTCACAACTTTATCAACATCGTCATCTTCATTTTAGAAATCACTCACTACTGGTTACAGGCTTCCACTTTCTTCCTGACAAACTTCTAGGAGTTCTAGGTCCTGTCCGACCTTGATACATGTGCTTCCCAGGACCTAGACGAAATTATCAACCCAAGGCGCTTTTAGACGGCCCTGGTTTCTTTGGGCCAACTTTAACCACTTTTCATATTTTATTCACAACCCGATAAAGATAAATCAAGACTCACCAGTAGCTAACCCAGCGAAGAATCTCGCAGCAATCAGCATGCCAGCACCGTTGGCGAAGATGGTGAGCAACCAGTTGAGCAAGAACGGCACGGAGAGGATGAGCACGGTGGGTCTTCTACCAACCTTGTTGGCTAGCATACCCACGGGGAGGGCGCTGAGCGCCGCTCCGATGGCGAGGATTGAAGATACTAAGGAACCTGGAAAGAGGATATTTCAAATTTATTATACCATACACAATATCAATGCTTGTACTTCGCGACGTTACTCGCAGAGGTCTTGTTTTTCGTCGGACTGCCAGACACGCCTAGATAAGACCTCTGATGTTTCGGATTTATGTGCGTACTACTAACTTTTGCCAGCGGCTTCGCTCGTGTGGAAGTGACGATTTTCCATACAAACTTTCATCCCCTATTAAACTCCCTTAGGGGTTGAATTTCGAAAAATCCTTCCTTTTTTTTATTATAAATGGGCTTGCTCTTGACTTCCTACTTCTTCCTTATTCCTTGTCTACATTATAAAGGGAACCTCTGTGCAAAATTTCAGCTTTCTAGGTCCAAGCTTTTGGGCTGGGCGTTGATGAGTTAGTCAGTCAGTCAGTCAGGACTTCTCTTTTTATTTATATAGATTGTTTATCACTTGCTAGGGTGAAGGAAAACATCGTGAGGAAACCAGTAGGTATGCCTGAGAGATATTTCGCGACGGCATTGTAAAGCCAAGTCAGAGGCCATGTTAGGCACCGCTTGATAAAGAAAAAGACGTTGATAATAGATTTTTTTATAAGAATGTGATTTATGGCATAGAGTTGGCTGAAAGTAGTGGAACAATATTTACTTTCCCATCTTCGACGCACATAAAATATTAGACATATTTTTGAGAGCTTGGCCAATATTCACGGCATTTCAATCCTCCTGTCTACGAATACCAAACAATTGCATTCATAAATCTAACTACATCTGACAGGCACATTGGGTTGGTTTCCCTTAAACCCTTTTTTTGTTTTTGGAGGATGGAAAATCATCAAATAACTCCCCCCGCTCTGGGCAGAGCGGTAGATGGTGTCAGGCCAACTCAACTCAACTCAACTCAGTAAAAACCACCCAAATTCCTTCTTAGTCCTTTGTGTCGAGGTATCTGCGGTATCTCTCCGCGGTTCGCACAACCCGCAGCCCCGACGGGTTCCCGTACATCCTAAGATGATAATTTGTTCTCCTTTTTATCCAGACACTCATGTGTTAAAGCATTTAAGGGCTTATGGTACCTCAAACGCGAGTTTTATAATGCGTAAAAGTATATGATTCACTGCAGTAATCAACATCAGAAAAATATATGATATTCTTCAGGATATATGCTAGTACCATAGTGTTGTGAAAACATAATACAACTAACTTTGCTCGATAGAAAAAAATCGCGAAGATACCACTAAAAATTTCTTAAATTTCTTAAATTTCCCCGATTTAGACAGCCTCATCTAGCACAATCGTAAATCATTCTTAAATCTGACAAGCGTGTTTGCAGACTACACGTTTACTCTTAAATGTCTATTTTTACTACAAATTTGGATGACGTATCTTCGTAAACACACACAGTCGTATCATGAGACGCGGTTACATTACGTAATCCTGGGGGCCTGCCAGATAGCGCTAGTTGAGTGCCCTTTATCACAGGATGTACCGGTCAACGTGGATGTTTTAACGCGTGGATCTAATCGGAAACAACGCCCACATCTTTGCATAGTTCTTTTTGCATGTGTCATGTGCACAACAAGCAGAAAACAGTCTTATCAAGGGGTGTCGTATTACCCAGCACTAACTGTGGAGGTCTGATAGGCAGTCGCTCCATGTAAAATACTGGTATTCATCTACATGCGTTTAGGCTGGAAGTGGACCCCTGACATACTTGGGAAAAGGTTAGGAAGATGATGCAGATATGACTGTAGTCGTAACTAATGCCGAAATCTTGTTTTGTTTTGCAATAGAATTTCACAAATGTTTACCAACAGCATTCTCATCCTCATTCATCATTGCCTTGCTCACATCCCAATTTAAATAGATTCGGAAAAGCATGTCTTCATCAAACTTCTCTATTACTCGTCATCTCAGCAGTCATAGCCTATTTAGCCAAATCATTGTTCACACAGTTCATCCATCATCATCTCTTATAGCCGTTCATACTCAAGTTTCCTAACGCCATTTTCCTCAAGCACGATAGCCATCGTCAAAGACAAAGTATTTATTTGCATGTTTTTTGGTGTCCAGGGAACCATGCATCACGGCTCTTTATTTTTAAAGGGTTACTAAACTAACCTATGGCATCTTCTGATACACACGTGCCTATCTTGCCTTACCTGTGAAGTTATAAAAACTGGCACTATGCATATGTGTTGGAATAAATAAGTACCATTCCTGAAATATGACATTTGCCAAAACTATGAGTTGATGATAGCAACTACACGTTTGTTCAAGTAATTCCTATTCACACGATACTTGAAGTTTCCAACGCTTAATATCTGCTTCGAATTTACCGCTTTGTGGAAAATGACCCTTAGATTTTGAATAAGATACACTACGGCAATGAACCTCCAGCTTCAATCCTCGTTGATTTCTTTTTATGAACATCATCATCTGTCTTACCTATTCCCAACTAAGTTGACGTGAGCATCCAGTCTTTAGTATTTTACATGGAGTGTCTGCCTATCAGATCTCCACAACCCAGTTACCACTAGGTAATATGATAAGTCTGGTCATACTTTAGGGCCACTGACTGCCTGTAACGACTGTCGAAGATCTAAAAATAAAAGCCAGGATCAACGGCCTAATATGCTTTCCAAATGAACAATAAGAGATTATCTTTTTACATAAGTACCTACATCCTATCTTAGGTGAACATAATCTTAGCATTTACTAGTACTAAGAGAACTGACCATACCAAACAGTGATGTTATAGTACTCAGTAACAAATATTGGATAGTTGTATCATAAAATAAAGCTACCACATTCCACATTCTTACGTCTGACCTTTACGCCGTGATCTAAATAGTAAGTAGGTACCTATGTAAAACAAAACAAGAAAACGCACATTCTCTGTCCCGTCGAAGTTATTTGCATTACATTCTAGCTAACCAGCAGGCAGCAGTACCTAACTGTTTAAACTAGTTCATCCCACTCGAATAGTTTTGCAAGATACGTAGGTACCTGTTACTGATCGTAGCTACTGAAGAAAACGCGCTGGTATAAGAAACCACAGTTTATTTTACAAACATTCCCAAAATCAAGTAAAACCAAAAGTCACAAGCCTAGCTATCTGTCAGTCAAATTAGAATTTAGAAAACAATTAAATGTTCCGAAAAGGTGATGTTAAATAAGTTCGGTTCGTAACATACTCCACATTTTTATTAAGTCTAGCCTAGAGCTCCTGGGGCACTAACTTCTTAAGCGGTCTCCTGAGAGGGCCAGCACCTGTTAGTATGTCCGCCACTCTTGCTACTCCGTCTGGGCCTGTGTATATCTTAGTCACTCTACCTCTCGGCCAAGTTCCTCTGGGTAACTGTCCATCTGCCACAATAACCAAGTCACCCTCCTTTATATTTGGGGATGATCCACCGCCGCGTCGAGGTACCAAAGTCGGAAGATATTCCCGAATCCATCGAGACCAGAAATGATCCGTGAGTCTTACGGCTCTGCGCCAACCGTCTCGTCCGATGATATCCCGATCTGTCAACGTAGCTGGGATAGGTTTCCCTGAAGACGATCCTAGTATAAAATGCATTGGTGTCAAGGCTTCCTCACAGTCTGGATCAACTGGAACGTGTGTCAGAGGACGTGTATTCACTAAATTCTCTGACTCTAGTAGAAAGGTCTGCAGAACTTCATCTGAGGGGGAGCGTTCTCTTAGGGTGGTCTTGAGTGCTGTTTTGATTGATCTTACCATCCGCTCCCACGCTCCACCCATGAATGGGGCTGAAGGGGGAATGAATCGCCATGAGATCTTCTCATCTGCTACAAATCGGTTAATTTCCGCTCCGTACAGCTCTCTTAGCGTTCTGTTGGCTCCCACAAAAGCTGTTCCGTTATCGGACCATATCTCACTCGGCGTTCCACGGCGCGCAATGAAACGGCGCAAACTCATGATCGCCGCGTCGGTTGACAAACTATGTACAACCTCCAGATGAACTGCTCGTATAACAAGGCAGGTATACAGTGCTACATAGCGTTTCTCTTTCCTTCTCCCAACTGTGACCTGAACTGGGCCGAAGTAGTCCAAGCCAACGAAAGTGAACGGTCTACGATGATGCGCTAGGCGGGCTGGTGGGAGGTCTCCGGTGGACGGTGCGAAGGGTTGAGCGCGCTTCAGCCGGCACAGTTGACAACCATGGGCGACTTTTCGAACAGCACTTCGCAAATTGATTATCCAATAGGTTTGCCGCATTTCGTTAACTACTGTCTCGGAATTAGCATGGGCAGACTTCACGTGATGATGGGCAATCAAAAGCTGGACAGCAGGGTGTTTGGGATCTAAAATTATAGGATTTTTCACGCCATCGCCAATATCTTGCATTCGGTTGATTCTTCCGCCCAATCTCAGTAAATTATCTTTATCTATGTAGGGGGATAGATTGAATAATCGACTTTTTCGATGTAATGGCCTTTTCTCAGAGAGGTAGACGATTTCATCTGGGAAGGAGTCGAGTTGGCTTTTCTTCAGAATATGTGATTCAGCCACGCGCAGATCTTCGGCGGTTATTTCTTTAGGACTGCCTTTGTTTTTTAATAGGTGCAAAAATTTATGGGCTCTCGCCGTAGCTCTCAATAGCCTTCCCCATGAGCTCAGTCTTTCTGGGTCAACAGTCAATGGTGTCGGGAAATTATGAGAGGAAATGAGATGACAATGATTCATACCGGATGGTTTTTTTTCTAAACTACTGGCCGTGTCTATGTATGGTGATGTTGGCCATTGTTGTTCTGATTCGAGTAAAAACGTTGGACCTGTAATCCAGCGAGATTCTTGATTGAATACTGCGCGCTTATGGCGTGTCGCATCGTCTGCCACATTTTCCGCGGTCGGAATCCATCTCCATTCCGTTACAGCTGTAGTTTCGAGAATCTCGCCGATTCGATGTGCTACAAATGGTTTGAATGATCGCGCATCGCTACGCAACCAACTCAAAACGTTAAGCGAATCGCACCAAAATATACGCTTACTTGGTTTATGCTGATGCGATTCATGAATGAATGATGCAAACCGAGCGGCTACTAAAGCTGCCTGCAACTCGAGGCGTGGGATGGAGGCGGGTTTCAATGGTGTGACTCTACTTTTGCTACCGATAAGAGCGAGCTTCACTGTTCCATCTGCATAGATATATCGCCAGTACGCCACTGCAGTGTACGCTAACTCACTGGCATCGCAAAACAGATGAAGTTCGCGGTGAATGATATTAGATGATGATCTAAGACCATAATATCGCGGCAGGTGCAATTGAGAAGCAAGTTGTACATCTCGAAGCCATTCAATCCAAAATTTTTGATCTCCTTGATCAAGTTCATCGTCCCAAGTTAGACCTTTTCGCCAAATTGACTGGAACATGATGCGTCCTCTAGAAACAAGTGGGCCTAGAATACCCAAGGGATCATAAATTCGCATTAAGGTGGACAACGCATCACGTTTACTTAGCCTAGCTGGCGGTTTAGAATCCAAGTTGAGACTGAAACCTATGACGTCGTTCCTAGGTTGCCAATTCAGACCGAGCACCCTAGAAACGTTGTCATCGTTACCTAGCACTACATCGTTAAATTTCTGAGATATCGATTCAGGTACTAATAAAGAAAGAGCTCTTGGGTCGTTCGAGACCCAGTCGCGCATCTCAAAACCCGCCTGAGGGTTGAGATGTACAATGTCACGGGCCAGGCGCGCAGCTTGGTCTACACTCTGTAGTGAGCCAATATAGTCGTCCATGTATACATCATGTATAGTTGCATGCGCAGCATCAGGGTACTCAAGTTTGCATTCTTTCGCATTAAGGTTCTTTATATATATATAGGGCGGTACACGGACTCGAGCACGCACCAAACATCATTGATGACATACGATACAGCTTTAATTTGTGTGCGGGGTCATCGCGCCACAGAAAGCGCTGCGCATCGCGATCTGCTGGACGGATTCGAACCTGTGGGAACATTTCGCGTATGTCCGCCGTAAGTGCTATAGCGTTTTGAATTTAGAAAACAATTAAATGTTCCGAAAAGGTGATGTTAAATAAGTTCGGTTCGTAACATACTCCACATTTTTATTAAGTCTAGCCTAGAGCTCCTGGGGCACTAACTTCTTAAGCGGTCTCCTGAGAGGGCCAGCACCTGTTAGTATGTCCGCCACTCTTGCTACTCCGTCTGGGCCTGTGTATATCTTAGTCACTCTACCTCTCGGCCAAGTTCCTCTGGGTAACTGTCCATCTGCCACAATAACCAAGTCACCCTCCTTTATATTTGGGGATGATCCACCGCCGCGTCGAGGTACCAAAGTCGGAAGATATTCCCGAATCCATCGAGACCAGAAATGATCCGTGAGTCTTACGGCTCTGCGCCAACCGTCTCGTCCGATGATATCCCGATCTGTCAACGTAGCTGGGATAGGTTTCCCTGAAGACGATCCTAGTATAAAATGCATTGGTGTCAAGGCTTCCTCACAGTCTGGATCAACTGGAACGTGTGTCAGAGGACGTGTATTCACTAAATTCTCTGACTCTAGTAGAAAGGTCTGCAGAACTTCATCTGAGGGGGAGCGTTCTCTTAGGGTGGTCTTGAGTGCTGTTTTGATTGATCTTACCATCCGCTCCCACGCTCCACCCATGAATGGGGCTGAAGGGGGAATGAATCGCCATGAGATCTTCTCATCTGCTACAAATCGGTTAATTTCCGCTCCGTACAGCTCTCTTAGCGTTCTGTTGGCTCCCACAAAAGCTGTTCCGTTATCGGACCATATCTCACTCGGCGTTCCACGGCGCGCAATGAAACGGCGCAAACTCATGATCGCCGCGTCGGTTGACAAACTATGTACAACCTCCAGATGAACTGCTCGTATAACAAGGCAGGTATACAGTGCTACATAGCGTTTCTCTTTCCTTCTCCCAACTGTGACCTGAACTGGGCCGAAGTAGTCCAAGCCAACGAAAGTGAACGGTCTACGATGATGCGCTAGGCGGGCTGGTGGGAGGTCTCCGGTGGACGGTGCGAAGGGTTGAGCGCGCTTCAGCCGGCACAGTTGACAACCATGGGCGACTTTTCGAACAGCACTTCGCAAATTGATTATCCAATAGGTTTGCCGCATTTCGTTAACTACTGTCTCGGAATTAGCATGGGCAGACTTCACGTGATGATGGGCAATCAAAAGCTGGACAGCAGGGTGTTTGGGATCTAAAATTATAGGATTTTTCACGCCATCGCCAATATCTTGCATTCGGTTGATTCTTCCGCCCAATCTCAGTAAATTATCTTTATCTATGTAGGGGGATAGATTGAATAATCGACTTTTTCGATGTAATGGCCTTTTCTCAAATGTTACTGATCGTAGCTACTGAAGAAAACGCGCTGGTATAAGAAACCACAGTTTATTTTACAAACATTCCCAAAATCAAGTAAAACCAAAAGTCACAAGCCTAGCTATCTGTCAGTCAAATTAGAATTTAGAAAACAATTAAATGTTCCGAAAAGGTGATGTTAAATAAGTTCGGTTCGTAACAGTACCTACTCTGTATTGCTAATGCGATTATTTTTTTACCGAATTCTTTACCCGAGAGGAGCTCTTGGCTAAACAATAACAGCCGCTCGGATCAATTTTCAGGTTAAGCCACGCTTGAATAGGTTGGTCTGTGGTCTGTGGATACCCCTCTGCCTAACCCGGGGATTACAAGCGTGATGATAAGCTATAGTTTTCAAATTCTTTGCGTTAAAGTTAGAAGCTTGTTTACATAATGAGATAAGATTATCACAAGAATCACTAAAATGCGTTGATTCTAAAAACTGTTTATTTTTCTCCGGGGGCGTGTCTCGTGATGGAGCTAGTACGTCACAGTTACATGTGCCAAGAAAAATGTTTTGATCGTAAACAAGTGCCGTTTGCGTGGATTGAGCATTTTTATCACTAAACACCGGATACTATTAAAACTTTTAAAATATTGGTGCAGGAAATCTGTGACCTGGGACTTCAAAATTGTGGGCTGGTTCGACAACCCTCTATGGATTGTCGTCGACACCTCAAAACTATGTCGCAGAATGTGTTGATTGATGAGAACTTGGTGGCCTAACATGACATCTTTTTTTGTGAATTGTTTGAAATCATCAAATGACTCCTCTCGCTCAGGGGCCGTATTTTTGAATCAATAGAATTCCAAATCGTGTACGAAATCGCAGAATTCATCACGTCATTTCCGTCATTTCTACTGGTAGAATATCGGAAACGAGTGGGTCGGACCACTCGTTGCAAAATTCACGGGTATGAATATTCAAAAATAGCGATTTCGTACGTATTCGCATACGAATTCTGCGATTTCGTACACGATTTGGAATTCTATTGATTCAAAAATACGGCCCCTGGGCAAAGCGGAAGGGAGTGTCAGACTTCTAATGACTAAAACCACTCAGGTTCCTTCTTAGCCCTTTGGTCCGATATCTTTTTCGAACAACCCGCAGGTCACGCAGAGCTTCATTGTCTTTTCCTGTAGTGGCCACTATTGATTCTGGCTTACAGGAGTTACAGTGGTTTTGGAGTAGTGTAGCGGGCTTGTCCCATTTAAAAAAATCCGCAGCTCGTTGTGCCTCGTGGGGGAAAATGTCGAGAATTTATTTATACATTAGCTTACCCCACATGTTTACAATCATAAAGATCGTTCAAGTCTTAATGGGAGGTGTGTGCTTTTTGTTTTACAACAGAAATAGATCTGCGATGGCATGCCAAACGCCCACCGCAGTGCTTTCGTCACGCGTTGTAAATAATTATAACATGTTTTAACAAATATTTTCACCGCATTTTACTAGAGAAAACAAGATTCTGAGAGGTCTTGAAACGAATCGTTTACTTACATAATCTTGGCAGTTGAGAAGGTTAGTGATTGTAAGCTTTTTTATTGTTAAAGACGAACAATATGGATTGCAATAAACTATTTGAATTTGAATTTGAATTTGAAAAATATAAGAAAATATTTTTTTAAAAAAATTCAGAATTCTAAAGAAAATTAACTTTCTTTTAACAGATTTCTGAAAAGGAGAAGGCTATGTTTTCAACCAGCATCATTTACCGATTTTTCCATGACGACTGGTCCATTATGTTTTCATTAGCGGTAGGTACAGTATACATTTTATTAATGTACTTAATATATTTACGGTAGTAAATACGGTCTATATTCTATTTGATAAGACACTCCACAAACGCCACGCCGCGCGGCGTGAAAAGCTAGTGAAATATAAAATCATGAATCACATCTATATAAATAATCTATATAAATAAAAAAACACTCAAAAGTGAAAAATAAACTTGAGAAGAAAAATCAGTTTCTGAAGTCGGTGACTTTTGTTTCTTTGATTTCATTTTTTTGTCACCGACTTCAGAAACTGATTTTTCTTCTCAAGTTTATTTTTCACTTTTGAGTGTTTTTTTTTTTGAAGTCGGTTGTTTTTTTTTGCAAAAAAGTTTTTTTATTTTTTCCTTTTTAGTTGTCATAAGTACCTATAATAATATATATATTTATCCTATACAAATATTTACTATGCATTTAACATTCAACCAAGAAACCTAACCCTTAACCTTCAAGATTCAACTATTTTTGCTTTCAACTCTTAACCGTTGAGGAGTGGTACTATTCCTCAACGGTTAAGAGCATGCAGACAAGTGATGACTGCTAGAAGCGAATACTTGAATAGCGTCAGAAAAAGCACGAAACACGTCATACGTGTCTATGTAATTCATATACAACAACTAAAAAAATGTGTATTGTACACATCTGCATACCCCCTCAGAGCATACAGGCGTGATGTTACGTCATGATAATGTATATTCAATAAACATCCAAGCGATTCCAGCAATTACGGCAGATTTGCCGTCTATTTTTGAAGAGTTCCATTGTATATCTCCGCAGATCAGCACCAGATCTTCACGAAATTAAAATGGGACCACCTCAGGAGTATACTCTTTCAAATAAAAAAAGAATTTTGAGAATCGGTCCACAAATGGGGGAGAAATCAGGTAACATACATAAAAAAAAAAAAAAAAATACATTCACACGAACATATAACCTCCTCCTTTTTCGAAGTCGGTTAAAAAGAGAAGTCCTGACTGACTGACTGACCGACTAACTTATCAACGCCTAGCCCAAACCATTGAACCTAGAAAGCTGAAATTTTGCACAGAGGTTCCCTTTACAATGTAGACAAGGATTAAGGAAGGATTTTTCGAAATTCAACCCCTATGCCTATGGGCCCTATGGGAGTTAAATAGGGGATGAAAGTTTGTATGGAAAATCGTCTTTTTCACGCGGGCGAAACCGCTGGCAATAGCTAGTCACAAATATAAGTCAGGTCGTTAACAATTAGGTACTAACATAATCTACCTAGTTAGTGGTTAATTGCCATATTTTGAGGAAATATTAATTGTAAGATAACAAAGTTGATGTTTTCCTGGAGGTATGTTATTATTATGAACAACAGTAACTTTTAAATTTGGTACTTAATTCACACCAGGCAAGTTTCGTTTTCCTGTTAATAATTGTAAATTGGTTTAACCAATTATACTAATTTTAGAAGGATAAACGAATTACGTAAGTATACATATTTTGGCAAGCAACTCGTGAATTTAAGGACAATGCAATAATGATTTGATGACCAATAATCCCATTTATATGCACAGTAAATGAATACCTGCAGTAAATAGAGGCAGTTATATTAATCGCTGCAGCAATAAATCATAACATAACGTCACGGCTGTTATCCACGAAGGGTTAGGCAGAGGGAACCCCCACATTATAATTACTTATAATATACCCACATTTCACGAGTTATGGCCCAAGTTATAGGGGGTGATAGCCTAGTACTAGTAAACGGGCACAAATACAATGATTATAGTGAACTCATCTAACTTCGTGATAAAGGCATTTGTGCACTCGTACAGCCCTATGATACCGCTCAAACCAAATATCACCGAATTAGGCGAATCACAGAATTAGATGAGTTCACTATACTTCTGAGAAATTTTTTTTTTTTTTTTTTTTTTTTATTTAATATGGGCTTACTCTTGACCTCAATCTTGCCCTAAGGGCAGAGATGAGGTCGACGATGGAACGAGCTTACCCAGAAGAAGCCTATTTACTCGCGACTTAAATAGATTGGGGTTATATGAACTCGGGAAAACCGACGCAGGCAGGGTGTTCCACTCCTTGGCTGTACGAATAATGAAAGACTTAGCAAAGCGCTTCGTACGAATGTGTGGAACATCGACAAGATATGGGTGATAACCTGCAGTACGCCTAGTCTCTCGATGGAAGAAGGGAGATGGTGGAATAAGCTCGTGGAGCTCTTGCGCACACTCTCCGAAGTACAGTCTGTAGAAGACCGACAGACATGCAACTTTGCGGCGGTGGGCCAGGCTATGTAGCTTGGCAACCAGCTTGGCGTCACCAATCAGCCTCCTGGCTCTGCGTTCTACTGAGTCTAGTGTGGCAAGTTGGTATTTGGCTGAGCCATCCCAAAGGTGACAGCAGTACTCCATGCCGGACCGGACTTGAGCTTTATACAATATTGAAAGCTGTCCAGGCTTGAAGTACCGCTTGACCTTGTTTAGGATACCCAGTTTTTTTGCCGCAGTTTGAGCTTTTGACTCGATGTAGGCGCCGAAGTTCAGATTTGCATTCAACTTCGTGCCAAGAAGCTCGAGACTGTCGGTAACTTGTACAGACGCACTCCGGAAAGTGGGGGCCAGATTGAACGGACTCTTTTTAGCAGTGAACAGACACACTTGCGTTTTGGTGGCGTTGAAATCAACCAGATTGTCGTCACCCCACTTGGAGACAAGACTTAAGGCTGAATTCGTTCGCTCTACCATGGCCTCTCTCAATGAACGTATTTCATCACCACCGGCTTTTGCGCTGGATGTGTAACTCTCCATGACAGTGCTGTCATCTGCGTACCCAACAATACCAGGACCAAGGAGGTCGTTGATGTGCAGCAGGAAAAGTGTCGCGGAGAGAACTGACCCCTGAGGAACTCCGGCATCAATAGCCACAAGGTCAGAGGAGCAGCCATCAATGACAATTAATGAGAATTCCCAATAACACTTTGCCCGACCCCGGACTTCATGTACAGTCGCGCTGAGATCACTTAAACTCCATAAGGGATTAGGTACAGGCTTGATGATAATGTTAGTTTCGTATATATATTCTCAAGAAAATGGGAGTCCCAATGATGTTATAAAGTTCTACTTTATACACAAACAGGCTAGGGCTTTTCCCTGTGCGTGAAACACGCATGAAAACATACCTTTTGTAGAACTGCACGTAAGCAAGTAAGTATATATAAATAAATTTTGTGTATGTTGGTGCGTGCGTCAGTATTATTAGCGTTTGCAAGTCATTATTATTTGGGCGAGTCATTCAATGGAATTTTATGGAATGCGAATAACATGAGTTCAAGGGAGTCATCATGATTCATGAAATTCAGCTAATCCGAAAAACATAATTATATCCATTCATACCCGGGTTCCTTGGATATATTCGTATGTAGGCAGTTAAAGATTTAGATTGGATGTATTCGTATGTAAAAGATGTAAACAGCGAATAAGTTAAAATGCTAGCTATAAATAATCAAGTTGTATGTTTCAGCAGTAGGAACATTATGTTATCAAAACTTGGTTGTGATTTACATAGAAAGACTGTCCAACGTTAATTTTAATCCACAGATAAAAAAAAATATATGTCGTTGGAAGAGCTGACCCCAGATCATTAAAGTTCAGTGTTTACACCTCAATGCCCTTCTCTTTATCGTGTGATTAGTGCCTAACCTGCTGGTGTCAGAGTTTTTGGGCTGCCGAAGAGCCTCTCACTTGGCTTTACATGCCGTCGAGAAATATCTATAAGGCATGCTGGATTGGCCGCGGATTTTTGGACTAGATGACGTGGCCTCGGCGCAAGGGCAAAGAAGGAACATGGGTTTGGTTTTTAGTCAGTAGAAGTCTGACACTCCCCTTCGCTCTGCCCAAGAGCGGGGGGGGGGGGGGGGGGTCATTTGATGATTTTCCACCCACCAAAAAAAAAAACAAAAGGCATGCTGGATTCCTCACGATGTTTTACCAATCTCCTAGATAGACTAGACTGTAATGGGGTAGTCATGGAGCACAATAGGGGTAGTTGACAAAAAAATTAATTAGTCAGATTGATTTTCAGAAAATATTGGACAGTATTTTTCTTTTTTTACGCAAACAAAAAATGAAGACGATACAGTGCTTCGAAAAGTCGTGTGACGTCACAGTTTGGTACAATTTTAACCAGAATGTGACGTAACTAGCCCCGCCCCACTCATGATCTTTGACACGTTTTATTTTCGTAAATTTTTATTAATTTGATAAAACAAAAAACACGATACCAATATTTTTCGATAATCTAACTGACGAACTAAACAGAATCATATTTTGTTTAGTCAGGAAACATCCCTATTAATTTAATGTTTGATGGATTAATTAGTGAATGACGGACGCTTCTTCTCGAATTTGCTTCTCAGATATTGTCAGACCAGTACGTACTGACTACTGACCTAGAAAGCTCTGTCCTTTACCTCAGTCAAGACCTGGAGAATGCTGAGATAAGTATTAGTTTTTGACGTGAACTCATCATCTTCCTGTCCTTATCCCATGTAAAGCTTGGTATCGGCGCAACACGTTTTTAACCGACTTCTAAAAAAAGAAGGAGGTTCTCAATTCGGATGTTTGTTTTTTTTTTATGTTTGTTCGGGCATAACTCCGTCACTTGCTAACCGATTTGAAAAATTCTTTTATTGTTGGAAAGGGTATACTTCCCAAATGGTCCCATATTTTTTTTATCGAAATCGGACAAGCGGTTTTTGAAAATCAACAAAACTCAAAAAAAATACTACATTGTCCACATTATGACCCATGAACATTTATGGGTCATACTCAGAAAAAGTGTACATTTTGAATTTGTAACTAAACTGATAGGTAACGATACTGAGCATCTCCGTCACGAAACTGATGTCATAAGGTATGGTGCACATGGATTGGGCGAATAAAACACCTGATTATATTTGGCTTATCAGTCTTATTTAGATTAATAAAAATAAAAATACCATAAACATTGGTAATTATTTAGTTAAATTCCATTAAAAAACCTGTCGGAAACTATACCTGTGTATTAATACACAGGTATATAGATATGCACTTTTAGTTTTTGTGAACTAAGCTTAACAATTTATCAGTTTCGTAACGTAACGCAATTTTACGCAATATAACGAAAATGATAATAAAATCTGAGAAATCATAACCTCTAAAAATGTTTTTACGTAAACCACTGTTTTACCACGCAAGCACTGAGTGTATTCTTTTAGATAATACAAAAGATATGAAGAAAACATGGTAAGTAAACAAAAAACATAATAAACTTACCAAAATAATAGTCGTTTATCACCCTGAGGTATTTTTTGTAAATTTTCACTTGCTAAACGTCTTGACTTCACGACTGCGGCGAAAACATGATGGCTGCTGTGACAGTGATTTTGACGTAAGTAATCACGTTGCCAGATTAGAAAAAAACTATTTATACCACCTTAAGTCATTGCGTTTCAAATTTTATCACGCGTTACTAACCCTGAGTAACGAAACTTCATAATTTTGGGACAACATTTGTTTAATTAAAATAAATCCTTCTGTATATGATTTACGGATAAAATTAGTCTTATTTAGTTACTTGATTCATCAAGAATAATATAACCACAGTCAATGTTAAAAAAAGCGATGAATAATCGTAACAATTCATCTCTGAAAATGTGTAATCGTCATTGGGACACCAAAAAAATGTATGGGGATATTTTTATCAATGTTTTGAAAATCAAAAAATGTAATCTTATATTGAATATTTAATTGAAAATACCATAGAAATCATCGTAGAATTAGACGAATATAACAAAAAGGGGGTATAAAAGAAAATATATCATAATACTAAATATTTACGTAAATTTGAAGTTGCGGGACAAGAAAAGACACCAAATGTACACTTTTTCTGAGTATGACCCTTATGTTCTGTGCATGAACATGTGAACCCTGTGTGTGAACCACTAAAAATTGAAAAATAAAAACTTTTTAACAAAAAATAAAACCGACTTAAAAAAAAAAACAAAAATAAATCAGTTTCTGAAGTCGGTGGCAAAAAAATTAAATCAAACAAACGAAAGTCACCGACTTCAGAAACTGATTTATTTTTGAATTTTTTTTTTTGAAGTCGGTTTTATTTTTTGTTAAAAAGTTTTTTCTCCCATTTCCCTCTGTTAACCGCCACGTCCGCCACACTATAAGTATTTTATTTTTTTATCTTTCATGTCATTCCTCACAATGAAGACAAAGAAATGATGGATAGATAGATATCCATCATTTCTTTGGTTTTCCGCTTCACTCTTTTAGTTTTAATTACATACAATTCAAGGGGGGGCAAGGTTGCTCGCGTCCGTAGGATTTACCACCTTTTCCTAGGCCCACCCTACACGTGTCCCCCGGGTGGTGCAAAATGAGCAACAACGCCGAGCAACGGGCGGCGGTAAATAACCTGTCCACAGGCAATCGCAAGCCTCGTAAGAATTAAATCCCTTCCAAAAGTGCGACCACAACGCCTTGGGAAAGTGTTGTGTGTATGTCCCAACTCGTAAAAATGAAATAATGAATGATAACGATATTGATTTGTCATGCGATCCGGCTAACACCCGGCGCTCGCAGGTACCCGGGCCTGCGAGTGGTAAATTGGTTACCGAAGTCTGCACAGGGGTAGGTGACCAGGCCCCTGTGACGGAGAATGTTACTGGCAACCCCAAAACCAACAAAACAAAATTTATTCAGCAGGCTTTCCATCCGAGCCTTTTTATTCCAAGACCTAGATCCTCTTCACTTGGAAATAATCCTGGCACAGCCAGCATCACAAAGGAGAAAGACTCGTCTCCCCTAACACCACCGATAATCACCATAGAGGACGACAACAACAGCAGCCCTCCCACATGGCAAAGAATACCCTTCCAACGAAACCCGAAAAGGCGAAAACGATCTAATAGCCCACAACCTACGGGAAGACCTAAGAACCCAGGGCAGAACTCACCGAGCGCAATTAATACTTCCAACAGATATAGTGAACTTCCAGTCGATATACCTGATGAATCTGTAAAATTAATAGAAAGCCAAACCTATACTAAGAAAGCTAGCAAACCGCCACCAATAATCTTGTATGGTATTACAGATATATCTAAACTAACTGAACTCCTAAGTAGTTCTGTACCAAATGACAGCTACAACTATAAAATTGTTAACAGAGACCAGCTGAGAGTCATGGCGCAGACGAGTGAAACGTACAAAGACATCATTGACCTAATTCGAAAGAAAGGACTCATAGGTCATACGTTTACTCAGAAAGATAAAAAGTGCTGCAGAATCGTAATAAAAAATTTGCATCACACGACGCCAAAAGAAGCCATTGTAGAGGAAATAGAAAAAACTGGAAATAAGGTCAGAGGTGAAATCATATGTGCCCTCTCAAGAAGAAATAAAAAACCACTTAATATGTTTTTCGTGAATGTCGAACCTGGCCCAAATAACCCTGAACTTAAGCGTATAGAATCCATATACTATACAAAAGTAAGGATAGAAGACCCGCGTAAAACAAATGAAATCCCTCAATGTGCTAGATGTCAACAATATGGACACACAAAAAATAACTGCATGCGCCCCTACCGGTGCGTTAAATGTGCAGAAGGTCATAAAACAATAGACTGTCCAAAAAAAGATAGAAATACACCAGCCACCTGCACTTTATGTCTAGGAGATCACCCTGCCAACTACAAGGGGTGCCAAGTATACAAAGAGATTCGCGCTAGGAAGATGATACAGCCAACACATAAAAAACCACCGTTAACAAATATGAAGCATGTTAGAAATAACACTGTCCCCTTTCAAATAGAAGACTTTCCACAACTACAGCCAAGAAGACAACAAACAGTAACCCCACCTATTCCAGATCCCAGCAAACCTGTGCACTGGAACAAGAAACAAGAGAACATACAATCTCAGCCAACAATTTCGTTAGAACAAATCATTAGTAAACAATCAGAGAAAATAGATATTCTCATACAACAAATGGGTACCCTTATGGGACTCCTAACGACTATAATTGCCCAATTTAAAAAATGATGAAATTCCTACGAGTTGCAACATGGAACATAAACGGTTTGGCTCCTAATAAACAGGAAGTAGAGCTCTTCATCAAGCACAACAAAATAGACGTTCTTTTAATCTCAGAGTCACATATGACTGATACAAAAGTCATCTTTATTAAAGGATATAACATATACTACGCAAATCATCCTGATGGAACATCACACGCTGGGACTGCAATCATAATAAAAGATAGTATTAAACAACACCCTCTCCCAAACTATAGACAGGCTTACCTACAGGCTACTGTAATATCAATAGATGACTGGCAGGGCCCACTCAACATCGCTGCGATTTACTCCCCGCCTCGACATAGAGTCGATGAAAAAATGTTTAGTGACTTTCTCAACACGCTTGGAGGCAGATATATAGCTGGAGGGGATTGGAACGCCAAAAATACATTTTGGGGCTCCAGGCTCACCACCACTAGAGGCAGAGAGTTGAAGAAGGCAATAGATTCAAATTCACTCCATATACTGACAACGGGAGAGCCTACACACTGGCCAACTGATCCCAATAAAACACCCGATCTTATTGACTTTTTCATCATCAAAGGAATGTCAGGACTGTACACAAAAGTCGAATCATGCCTGGACGGCAGTTCCGATCATACACCAGTGGTATGCACATTGAGTACAGCAATTATATTGAAGGAGCCTCGGGAGACGTTATACAATCGTAAAACTGACTGGGACTCATTCCAAAACTTTATAGAGGAACATACCAATTTGCACATACCCCTTAAAACAGAGGACGACATAGAAAAGGCAGCTTGGTATGCAACTAACCTTATCCAAGTGGCTGCTTGGACATCCACTCCCTGTCTAAAATACAGATCTCAAAACCGGGATTATACGATGGAAATACGGGAGATGATAGCTATAAAACGGAGACTGAGACGACAATGGCACACAAGCAGAAATGCACAAGATAAAAGAGCCCTCAATAAAGCACAAAAGAATCTGAAACAAATGCTTAAAGACTACGAAAACACCACTCTGCAAGATAAATTAAAAACTCTATCACCTTACAAAGTAGATGACTATTCACTCTGGAAAATGACCAGTTCATTAAAACGGCCACAAGAACACACGCCTCCATTAAGACAGCCAAATGGTAACTGGGCGAGGACACCTGCTGATAAAGCTGAGCTATTTGCTGAATTTTTAAAAGAAGTGTTCAAACCAAATGAACCCGACATCATGTATCCAGAGGAAGAAATTGACAAAGTCCTTGACAGTGATCAGCAAATGTCTTTACCGTTGCGACCGTGTACCCCAGCTGAAGTGTGGAAGACTATTCAAAATCTGAAGAGGAAAAAGGCACCAGGATTTGACCTTATCACAGCAGAAGTCCTGAGGCATTTACCAAGAAAGGGAATTGTGTTGCTTACCATTCTTTTCAACGCAGTGTTGAGACTCCACTATTTCCCGCTTATCTGGAAAATGTCAACAATAAACATGGTAGCTAAACCAGGAAAACCTCCTAATGAAGTCTCCTCATATAGACCTATAAGCCTCCTTCCCCTTTTGTCTAAACTGTTCGAGAAGATATTTCTACAACGACTGCTACCTATACTTGAAGAACAAAGGACAATTCCAGACCATCAATTTGGCTTCCGAGCACACCATGGAACAACAGAACAAATCCACAGAGTGGTTCATACGATCCGGCAGTCACTGGAAAGGAAAGAGTATTGCTCAGCTGCTTTTTTGGACATACACAAGCATTCGACCGAGTCTGGCATAAGGGTCTCCTGTGTAAACTTAAAATCTGCTTACCACACACCGCATACATGCTGCTCAAGTCCTACTTGGAGAATCGAATGTTCCAGACTAAATCCGGAGATAGCCTATCTTCTTTCTATCCCATAAAAGCTGGAGTACCTCAGGGATCTGTGCTGGGCCCGGTTCTGTACACGGTCTACACTGCTGACCTACCCATTTCAAATGAAATTGTTACTGCAACCTATGCCGATGACACTGCAGTTCTGTCATGTGATAAAGATAGCATTCGAGCATCCACAAAACTCCAAGAACACCTGGATAAAATTGGATCATGGCTAAAAAGGTGGAGGATTAAAACTAGTGCTGCAAAATCCGTCCACATTACTTTCGCCCTAAGAAGCGGAGAATGCCCACCAGTGACACTTGATGGAGAGGTTCTCCCTCAGAAAAGTACTGCCAAATACCTAGGTATGCACATCGATAGAAGACTTACCTGGCGTGAACATATTAAGGCCAAAAGGGACCAAGCAAGCAGGAAACTAGGAGAAATCTACTGGTTAATAGGCAGACAGTCTTCACTTAGCTTGGAAAATAAAGTAATGATTTACAAATGCATCCTAACACCTATATGGACTTATGGAATAGAGCTGTGGGGATCGGCGAGCCATTCAAATGTGGAAATACTTCAACGCTTCCAAAATAAAGCCCTGAAAACCTTGAGCAGCGCACCATGGTTCACAAGAAACATTGAAGTTCATGAGTACCTTCAAATACCGAAAATCAAGGAAGTTGTAGAAAAGTCATATAAGACTTATAAGCAAAGACTCCAGCGACATAGAAATGATCTCGCTGCGACACTACTGAAGTCCTCAGACTCTACTTACCGACTTAAAAGGAAACGAATAGCGTCAATCTGATTACCATCGAAACAACGGGATGACGCATCGCAGGATGCGAAGAATCTCAAACTGCCAATGAAGCAACAACCAATCTGATTAAAGCCTAAGGGCTGATTGCAGATATAAAGAGGAAGAAAAAAAAAAAAAAAAAAAAAAAATACATACAATTCGTACCCTATGAGGACCTACTGACCCGTCCGTCCTCATAACATGTCCATGTCCTGTCAACTTTTTAGTTTTTAACGCTAACTTAAGAATTAAAACATTAATCTCCACTTACTTTCTTTGGTGTCCAGCAAAAACTCAGCAGGTTGGCCCAACGAGTTGATAAAGTAGCTGTAGCCTGCCGTGGAGTTCAGTACTGATGCCGTGGTGTTCAGAACTGCTGCCGTCGCGTTGGCAGCTGTGCCATTGACCACTGTGACGTTTTTCCACGGCTCCAGTTGGGGCAGCGCTGGGGATGTCCACGCGAGGATTGTGCCGCCTGCCACCGCGGCTATTGATGCTGTGGAGAGGGAAAGACAAATTAATAAATCATCATCATCAGTAGCTCACGTTTGGGCCGTCACCATTTAGATTGCCATCGACACGCTAAGAAGAAGAAGATCATCTATAGAGGGACAGAAGCAGAACATAGAGAAGAAAGTTGCTCACAAAATAGAAAACATCTGAGTCATAGTCTGAGTGGTAGGTCCTGGGTTCAATTCCCGGGTAGGGTAATAGTGTTATTGGGTTTTGTCTATTATACATTTTTTAGATTGAAAGGAATTTGAAAGCTAGATTAGAGAGAGTTAGACCCCGTGCCTCGACTTTGGTCGTGTCGAATTGCTGTCCCATCGGACTATGAGAATAATTAAGAGCGTATGATACCTCAAACGCGAGTTTTATAATGCGTAAAAGTATAAGATTCACTGCAGTAATCAACATCAGAAAAATATATGATATTCTTTAGGATATATGTTAGTGCCATAGTGTTGTGAAAACATAACACAACTAACTTTGCTCGATAGAAAAAAATCGCGAAGATACCTCTAAAAATTTCTTTTAACGAGTAAAAACCATACTAAAATACATGTCATCGTTCTGATTTTTTTGCCAAATAATTCTACAAGCAACATACTAAAGTCATAGCGTTTTACTTTTTTAGTCCAATCAATAGTTTTTTTGTAAATCGCAAAATACCACTAATTACGCACTATTCGGCCGCAGCGAAAGACGTAACAACCGCTTTGTAGTGCAAGCTGATTAGAACTTTATTCTAACAGTAATTCAAGCGAAGTTTAGTCCACAAATAGGGTTGCTAATCTGAGGTAGCATACGCTCTTAATGGAACAGTGCACTAAAATATCTCACGTGCTTATGGCTAATCTACCCTAAGATTGAACAGAAGTGAGAACAATAGACGCTGTTAAGAACAATATAGTTGGTCTGGTTGATATTCATATAAATCAACCAGTGTGGCAACAAATGATCTTTGGCATGGCTCACCCCATTAGAAACCATTAAACTTGAAACAATTACGCTAAATAAGTCTCTACATAGAACAACATCCATGATTCATCTAATAAATATAAATAACGATATCAGAATTCATTCATAATCTTAATACAGTCACAATGTCTAATGAGGTCGCGTTTCGGGTTACAAGATCACCAGTACAACTTGGTATGCGGATAAAAGTGGAACTATCACAGAATGTACTGGATTTTGACAGTTGTTTCAGTAAAGTAGCGCCACCGTGACATGCCAAGATTATGTGGTCGTCGTAAAAATAGAGTGTCAGTTGTGGCCAATATTCAGTTGCTAATAGAGGTGTCAATGTAATGTTTATTTTTGTTTATGACGAGTCTAACTGGCATTGTTTTACATAATGCTGTTAGGCAATGGTTAATATAATGGTTAAGTGGTCATAATCTATTTTGAACCAAATATAAAACATCACTATATCGTTTCGGGCTTAGATTAGTTTTTTTCCAATGAACTTTTATCCCCTATTCAACCCCTTTTGGGAATAAATATGCAAAGCTAGATCATCGTTATCATCCATAAATCGAGTTCACCCACTGTTGGGTTGGAACTTTTGGGCGCTGGGTTCACTGTTGGCCTCCTCTGTTCTGCTTGTGCCAAACTAGATGCTCTTGTGCCAGCCACATCCAGGATGTTCTCGAAGGCGACATTAGCTGCCCGCGACCTTGAGCGCGCGTTTAACTCATCGCCTAAACAAATAAGGTTGAAAATGGCGATGCGTTTGATGCTCGTGACTGCCAAAATGAACGATAGTTCGCAGATTTAATTTATTAAAAAAAAAAATATGCTGTAATGTTAAAATATTTTTACATATGTCTTTAGTTGGTTAAATTTCCTTTCTGATAGTAAAAAAATAAATAACAGTTGTCACTCAAAATATTGAGCATTTCGAGACGAAAAAGTTTTTTCGTGTGATTTTTTTGTGATTTTGTGATTTTTTTTTTCGAGGTTCTTGATTACTTTTAGAAAATATTTTTGCATAAGTCTTTTACCTATACATTTGACTATACACTGTATTTTTTTTGGAATTGTAATAAGTAGCAATACGGCTAAATCTGCGACGAAAAACAGGTCGTTTTTACGGTTCCCCCGTTAACTGCGTCTTTCGTCTCCACACTCTGTTCACAAAGGTGAGGCCTGAGCTCCAGCAGTGTGGACATTATAAGACTGTGATATATGATGTTTGTATATAATTTAATTTGGTTTTCTAAAACCACGTCAAAATTAAAATATTTGAGCTAGATGCGATCGGTGTTTGCTATCAGATTATTCTGAGAAGGAACAGCCAAAACCAACTCAAAGGTCACAGTCTGTTTTAAGGTAGTTACACCTACACCTACAGCCATAATGATGGTCAAGTCACATGAAGACCATTCACATAAGTGACTAATTGAGGGGTCTAGAATCAAAAGCGCCTCTATCCAGTTTTTTACCCAACATGGTTTTTGATTATTGGCAACACATTGCATGTTTATCTATGACCTCACAAAGATAAATACGTGCAAAAAAGCCTCTATCCCATATTAAATACAATTTCAAATACTCGGTTAGGTGCAAAACCGCTTCTATTGTTTTAGTTCAGACCAAAAGCGCCTCTATCCCGTCTCGACCAATCACAGAGCCAGGCTATCTAAACAACAGTATGGCGTCCGTGTGTGGTTTCTAGGAATTGTGTCCCGTTGTTTTATTAAAATTTTAATAGTAAAAGAACACAAAATGGAAGTCAATATTGCCCCAGTGCAGCATAATACAGGAAGGAAACGGATTCGCAATGAAAAACAGTTGAAACGCAACGTGCAAAAGCGTGCAAGTTAAGTTTCTCTGGTAACTATGCTTGTAGGAGAAGCTGACAGTTTCGTCCACAAGGCCAGGTCGCATTAAAACCAAAACTGCCTCTATCCTTAATAATACAATGCAAAACCGCCTCTATCCTTAGTAATACAATGCAAAACCGCCTCTATCCTTAGTAATACAATGCAAAACCGCCTCTATCCAACGTTTAAATGCAAAACCTACTCTATCCAGATTTCAAAATATTATATAAAAAAAAACGTTTGATATGCTTTTAAGTAATGTGTATTTATTAAAACATTAGACTATTTATGATCAAATGAAATCTAATTGTTAGATATAACGTTACTCTAGTAGTTGCTACAGGTATTAGGCGTATTATGAAAAAAACAAAAAACTGGACAGAGGCGCTTTTGATTCTAGACCCCTCAATTATATCCTTACTACCGCTACTAACCAAACACAAAACACCAGAATCACCTAAAACGTCAAAACAATATCTTTAACAATTACAATACAACTATTACCGTTTATAAGTCAATGCACTGAAGGTGCCTTTTCAAGTAAAAGGTAAGCAGAGGTCATGCATCAACAGTACACGTTTATTGTAATTATCGTAAACTCAATGCATAATCATTACTTTGTCAATAAAAACAATAGCTGGTATTAACCAAACAAGCAAAAACATTATGTTAATAGAAACAGGGTTATGTAAATAACAATGGACAGGCTTTGCCTATTGTTATTTTGTGTGTATCCTATATTTAGACTGCGAGCAGTCTGTGAGTGAGATTCGTGTCTGATGGCCTGTGTAAAAGATAGATGTGGGCTTTCAGTTTTCGCTTTCAAGTTCTCTGAAGAGAGAAGACCTGTTTCGTACCAATTCCTACATACATTATGCATGACGTAGGTATTAAGATTTTCGGCAGATCCGAATTCAATTCCAAACATTTTCGCCGCATTGTTGGCATCCCCGACATTTTATTGTTATATTTTTTATTCTTTCAACACTGCAAGATACGATCAGTAGATAGGGATCTATACCGAACTTATCTTATCACCCCCGATAGGGGATAAGTTAGTACCTACCCCCAGACTAAACGACTCGTTGAGGGTACATACCTAGTGGTAAAAAATAACAACCCGCTTACTCTAGTCTATAAGTTTTTACGGCTGGAGGATTTACACTCAAAGCATCAGCTTATTCCCCCCTAAGGGAAAAAGTGAAATATAAAAAAATAGTCTAGAGTTCCCCCCTAATAATCCCCCTGAGGGGAGATAACTGGAACTAACAAACAAAGTTAGTACCTACACAGATCCTCCCTGAAAGTGCTCCCGAAGGGGGAAAACTGGAATGTAAAAAAAAAACTGGAATAGGGGATCGGACAAAAAAAAATAATTAGTCCGTCAGATAGATTTCCAAAAAATATTGAATACCTATTTTTTCTTTTTTCACATTAACAAAAAATGAAGACGATACATACAGTGCTTCGAAAACTCGTGAACTCCTCGAAAACGTTACATGTCAGTACATTTTTTAAGAGAAATAATTAATCGAGCCACAGTTTTTTTAATTGGCCACAGGATCAAACTTCTAATTTTATAACTAAGCCACGGGAAAATTATATAGCCTCTAATATACTAATTCGTCTTCTTTACAACACCCACTAAATATTCTATAGAAAGCATCAAGTGACGATCAACATTTATATTAACTTGTCCTTGTTATTTATACATAAGCACCTAATTTACTAACTCAGCCACGGAATTTATATCTCACCACCATTTTACATTTTACAGCTTCAACATAAGGCCCTCAAAAAAATATAAATGAAGCGACCGTAGTCAACATCATTTATTATAACTTCGCATGTAAAATAATACATCACATTCTTTTATCGTGAAAATAGCAACAGAAAGATTTGGCGAGAGCGCGCGAGACGACAGCGACCGGCTATTTGCACCAATCAGAGAGCGCCAACGTATATTATATATTAAATGTCAACTTTTGATACACTTTAGATTATTATATTTACGTTAAAAATACCTATTAGTTACAGAAACGTTTTTACCATTGTCTAATTGACTAGTCACAGGCAGACTGTATGATTCGTTATTGCAAACTGAGGGAAATAGGTTAGGTTAGGTTAAAACTGTGACCAAACGCGCGCGAGCCGAGCGAGCGAAGCGAGCGGTGCCACGGCAGCGGCCGGCGAGCGCTACTTCCGAGTTGCTTGCAGAAATGTTTTCACAATTTATTGTCTAGTTTTCCGATAAAAATTAAGTTCTGAAGCGATTCTGTCGATAACTTTTGTAGCACAACATGTAAATAAAATCGATCTTTAGGACATTCGATACTCTGAACTTCAATATTTAAGCCTTTCGATGACACGACAGGAGTTTATACATACTATTAGTGGCTATATTATAATATTTGATGACAATTTTAATTAAATTTTGATGCTCAGTTAATGTGGTATGAGTTATAATTTAACCGTACTGAGTTAATAAATTAGAAGCTAATTGAATATTTTTTTGATGCCATATATTAATATTTTAGAAGTTTACTGTTTGAATTCATGTTACAAATTTAGATGCTAAAAAATAATCACGATGCTGAGTTGTATTTAGAGTGGCTTTAAAAAAGATAACTTGTGGCTAAGATAGTATTATTTAGATGCTCGGTAATTGTGGCTGACTTAGTAATTTAGAAGGCAAGTTAGATTTTTAGATGCAAATAATGCTATTAAAAAGAAGCCGGTTTAATTAGCACCCATTTTTAGGGTTCCGTACCTCAAAAGGAAAAAACGGAACCCTTATAGGATCACTTTGTTGTCCGTCTGTCTGTCTGTCTGTCAAGACCTTTTTTCTCAGGAACGCGTGGAGGTATCAAGCTGAAATTCATATCAAATACTCAAGTCTATGGTCTCTTGGAGCTGTGAAAAAATCAAACTTCTAAGTCAACGCGATCAAAAGATACTCCCGTTTATGCCGCAAATTTTCGACACTCGCAAGGGAATCAAAACCTACAGGGTACTTCCCGTGAACTCAGAATCTTGAAATTTGGTACGAAGCAACGTCTTATAGCATAGATAAAGGAATAATTACGAAAACCATAAATTTTTAGTTACATCAAGATACTCCCGTTTATGCCGCAAATTTTCGACACTCGCAAGGGAATCAAAACCTACAGGGTACTTCCCGTGAACTCAGAATCTTGAAATTTGGTACGAAGCAACGTCTTATAGCATAGATAAAGGAATAATTACGAAAACCATAAATTTTTAGTTACATCACATAATATATTTTTTTTTACGGAACCCTCGGTGCGCGAGTCCGACTCGCACTTGGCCGGTTTTTAACCACAAGTGACGTCACGACACTTTTTATCTTCGTCAATTTTTATTAATTCGTTAAAACAAAAAACACGTATCCAATATTTTTCGATAATCTAACTGACGGACTAAACAGAATCATATTTTTTTTTGAATCCCCCGCAGGGGCAAAGACTGGAATCTAAAAGAAAAACTGGCCAAGTGCAAGTCGGACTTGCACATAAAGGGTTCCGTACCTACTTAGACTTGGGGGGGGAGGTTGGTGTAGGTCTTAGTGGGGTGTATTCTTTCAGCCAGGAAACAAAATGCTAAGAATACCAGCAGCGCACGCCTCGAAAGTGCGGAGTCGAGGCTATCAGGCGCACACCGACAAGTTCTTTGTATACGTCCACGCCGTCTCTAGGCTGACGCCTCGGCCTATTGATGGGCCCACACCTACATCAGTGTGGGTCGTCCTCCCCGGGCAATGCTGTGGTCTGCAACGAGTCCCCGTACATTACCACCTACCTCGGGATCACAGCAGCAAAATACAAAGAGCGACAGGCGAACCTTTGGCGCCTTAAAACCGAACCAACTGGCTGAGCCGAACAGTGGCGGCGCATAACCACATTTCGGGCCCACCTGGCCCTGGGGCACTAAATACCCTCAGAAAGCGGTACCACACTCATCAAGGGCAGGTAAGTGTGAGTTTTGGTTTTTAATACCTATGCCCAAACCATAAGATGAAGGCACATTTTAAAAAAATATTACCCCAGGAAGGTACCGCTGCCTCAGGCAGTGGAGAATCCTTCACTGAGCCTAGCTCAGTCTGTCCCACGTATTCTGGGGGGGACAAAAATTGCTCAAGTCTTGACTTGTCGGGCCTCGCAGAGGCCATACCGCGTGACACCAACACCACGTCACAATGGTCAAATGTTGCTGCACATAAGCGACCCTCTAAAAGGAGCTCGCGTGTGCAGCAAGAAAATACCAAAGGGCAGAAGGGCCTACCTGAATGGAGTCGCCACAACCGGCGCACAGGAAGGGAAGCTCCAAAGCCCCAACCCTTACCCCACCCTAAATCCGCTCCTACTGTGACGGTGACTGCAGCCACGAAAACGCGGCGCGAGCCCGATCAGTCCGACCCGAAGGCACCGAAAACGGCACCCGAGGGAACGGAGTCCCAGAACCCACCACCACCACCACCACCGTCTGGTCAGCAGAAAATGAGGCGCAGTCGGAGGGGTCATCGCGCACGGCGGCCAGCTGCGGCGGCTCCCACTGCTCCTGAGCAGGAACAGTCTGGGGGAGGGGTAAGTCTGGACGGGCACGCTTCTTCGAAGCGTCCTCGCCTTGATGAAACCCAGACTCCTAGAGGGGATGCCAAGCGCGCGAAAACCGGAGCGAAGCGGACGGTAAGTTACGCGGATGCGACACAATCGCATCTGATGGTAGCAGTTGTTACCGTTCCACCTAGGGACCTCTCGACCAGCCAGGCCAAGCAGCTGCAGGTGGCTATTGATGCCAGTATTCTGCAAGCCGCTCTGTCTCTGCAGTCTCCGAGCATGCCTGCCCCATCTTTCCGCGGTCGCCCTTTCCTCATGGACGGGGCCCTAGCGATGTGGTGTGAGGACGCAAACGCTCTCAGCTGGTTAGAAAGGTCAGTAAAAAACATCCCATCACCTATTCCTGACACCACTCTGGCTGTCATTAGACAATCAGAGATGAAAAAGAAGATAAAGGCAGGGCTTCTCATCCACACCCGTATCACGGAGACTGCCACACTGCACAGGGTCCTTAGCGCCCAGAACCCGTGGTACAAAGTCGAGTCCTGGCAGCTGTACGGCATGACGGTGGATGACAAACCCGAAGAACCAGAAGACGGGGAGAAGGTAGTCCACCTGACCCTGGGCATCCCCGAAGACCAAAAGCAGGTAATCCTCAACCGTGACCGACGTGTAGCACACATGTCGGGAAGTGGGTACATCCGCTTTTTCACACCGGACGAGGCGACTACGGCGAAAGCGGAACCAGCAGCGACGAGTGGGGCAACAGCCTCGACGCCGTCCACCTCGGCTCCCCGACAGGGTACGAGCGGGGGAGACCTGAACTCGTCGTCGCAGAGCGGCGGGCATACCAGCGACGAAGATGTCCTGCTCAGCCCATAGCTCTACCCTTAACGTCATACAGACCAACCTCCAGCATAAACAAATAGCGGCGGCGACCTTACGCAGAGTGCTGGAGGCAAACAACGAGACCGTCGCCCTTATCCAGGAACCCTGGATAAGAAACAACAGAATCTGCGGTCTAAACAACATCGGTGGTAAGTTAATGCTGAACACGGTAGTTGACAAACCTAGAACCTGTATTTATATTCCCAAAACCATAGCAGCCACACTGCTTAACCAATTCTGTTCCAGAGATCTCACCGCTGTGAAACTTGTGACAGAAACACAAACCATCCTAGTCCTGGCCTCAGTGTACATGCCGAGCGACGGTGACATTCCACCAAGTGAGCTCGTCGAACTGGTGCGGCACTGCGAGGCATCGAACTGGGAACTCATCATCTCGGCTGACTGCAACGCACATCATCCGCTATGGGGAAGTAAGAATGCAAACAGAAGGGGTGAGTTACTAACCGAATTTTTATTCCAAACAAACCTAAACATTATGAATAGGGGTGCGGAACCCACTTTTGTAAGCTCTAGGTACCAAACTATTATAGATATTACTCTAGCTACACACGCGGCGGCAAATCTTGTTGAGGGATGGCACGTGTCGAGCGAACCATCGTTCGCAGATCACCGCCGAGTGTGTTTCAATTTACGGCATAAGATAACAAACCCTGTTCCATATCGTAACCCCCGAAAAACAGATATAACTAGGTATACCAATTTAACAAACGAGGCACTAAGTGATGCACGAACACCTGATAAATTACTCAGTACGAACGATATAGAACGCGGCGTACAGTTCCTAACCGACACTCTTTTGAGCGGATACGAACTGGCATGTCCAATCATAACTCCTAAAAGCCTTGACAAGAGTTCATGGTGGGGGCCAGAACTAGAGAGATTGCGCAAGGGCCTTAGGAAACTCTTCAACCAAGCGAAAAATTCCAGGACCACCGAGGACTGGGACAAGTATAAAACAGCGCAGAAACACTACAAAAAACGGATCAGGTATCGAAGGACAGAGGCCTGGCGTAATTTCTGTAGTAGTATAAACTCAACAAACCAAGCCGGAAGAATTAAGAAAGTTCTTGCTAAGGGTGATCTCAACCTTTTGGGCTCCCTTAAAAAAGACGACGGCACCTATACAACCTCGGACGAGGAAACCAGCGCAGTACTGCTGGAGACCCATTTTCCCGGATGCCAAATCACATCCGACATAGAGTGGCCTACTGACCACCACAGCGCACCAACAACCAGCGAATGGGATGTGGCCAAAAAGCTCGTAACCGCGGATAGAATAGAATGGGCTCTAAGGAGTTTCAAGCCTTTCAAATCCGCAGGGCTGGACGGAATATTCCCGGCCCTACTACAATGGCAACTAAAACAGGTAACCAAGCACCTAATACCAATCTACCGGGCCTGTATAGCTTTCAAATATATCCCCACACTTTGGAGAGAGGCAAAAGTAGTCTTCCTACCTAAACCAGGAAAAGAGGACTACACACAAGCCAAATCTTTCAGGCCCATCAGTCTAACATCTTTTCTTCTGAAAACACTGGAAAGACTGGTAGATCGACACTTACGGGATGGAGCTTTAAAAAGCAAACCACTGCATCCCCAACAACATGCGTACAGGAAAGGCAGATCAACAGAGTCGGCATTACACATGGTAGTGCACAAAATAGAAACGGCTATAACCAATAAAAACTCAACACTTGCTGCCTTCATAGACATCGAAGGAGCTTTTGATAAAACAATACACAACAGCATTAACCACGCCCTGCAAAAATTTAGTGTAAAACCAGTAATAAGAAACTGGATCACTGAACTGGTCAGCAAAAGGGCGGTTCAGATAGTGGGAAATACTACCACAAGAGCCAAGGTAGTAAGAGGATGCCCCCAAGGAGGCGTTCTATCTCCACTTCTCTGGAACATAGTAGTGGACAGCCTCATAAAGAAACTGAATGACAGAGGATACACTACTATTGGTTATGCAGACGACCTGGCTATACTGATAAACGGGAATGCTGAAGATATGCTATGCAAAGTGATGCGCTCTGCTCTGCAGATAGTAGAGGAATGGTGTGAAGAACACGAACTTTCAGTAAACCCCAAGAAAACAGAACTTATCCTTTTTACCAACAAAAGGAAGTTACCAGAATTACAACTACCAAAGCTTTTCAACACAAGACTCTCCCTATCAACGCAAGTGAAATATCTGGGCATAATTCTTGATAACAAATTGAACTGGGCGAGTCACCTAGAGGCTAAAACAAAGAAGGCCTGTATAGCTTTTAATCAGTGTAGAAGACTGGTTGGTAAGAGATGGGGTCTTAACCCAAAGATCACACTCTGGCTATACACATCAGTTATCAGACCTTCTATTACCTACGGATCAGTTGTATGGTGGCCCAGAACTCAGCTGACCACGGTGAAAACGAAACTCCAGAGTCTGCAACGCTTAGCTAGTGTAGCAGCTACTGGATGCATGAGAACAACTCCATCAGCAGCGTTAGAGTATCTTTTAAATTTAAGACCTCTGGATCTGGTCATACAGGAGGAAGCTCAGGCAACCGCTTTAAGACTAAGATCAAACGGACTGTGGAAAGTAAATACAGAAACAACACACTCAAAAGTTTTGCATGGGATTCTGAAGGAAATACCACTCCTTGAGGCGCCCATGGATAAAGCTTCATGCCACCATGTGTTCGATAGAAGTTACGACATCCAACTCACTGCAAGAAGCAGTAGATAGCTCTGGCATCAATGAAGTTAGGATATATACGGACGGCTCCAAGACCTCACACGGTACTGGAGCCGGCGTCTTCTCGAATGATCTAAACATTTCAATATCAAATACCCTAGATAAATTAAACACAATCTTCCAAGCCGAATGTATCGGTATCACCAGAGCGGCACAAGCAGTTGCAGCCAGAGACGTCAGTGATCTTAAAATAAAGATCATCTCAGACAGTGCATCGGTGCTTCAAGCCCTAAAAAACAACACAATTACCTCTGTCCTAATACTGGAATGCCACAATGCACTCCAATCCATTGCAACCACTAATAGTGTAACCCTGCAATGGATAAAAGGACATAGCAACTCGCTGGGTAATGACGCAGCAGATGAGCTGGCCAAGAGAGGCTCAAGCAATATAGTATTTGGACCGGAACCACTACTGCCCATACCTCAGGCCCAAATAAAAACATGGCTGCGTTCAAGAACCACAGAAAAACACCTCACCGAATGGAGAAACAGTGAAGGATGCAGGCAAACAAAAGATGCAGTTCCGGAGGCATCAATGAAGTTTAGTCGCAATCTCATCAAACTTAAAAGGGACAAACTCCGTAAAATCATAGGAATTTTAACGGGTCACTGTTCCCTAAACAAACATCTACATAACATAGGTGTAACAGACAGCCCACTGTGCAGAGGATGCATGGAAGCGGAAGAAACGCCACGGCACGTACTCCTAGAGTGCAGGAGCGTAGCAGATCACCGGGCACAAACTCTACGGTCCCCATTAACTCTCCCGGAAGCCTGCAGCAGTCTGGCAAGGCTGCTGCAATTCTGGGACGACCTATGTTGGTTGGAGTAGGTATTTTTAAAACATCACGCACAATGGCCCAATCAAGAGGCTAAGTGCGGATAAAAGCCCCGTTAAACTAAACTAAACTAAACCTACTTAGACTTCTTATAGGTTTTCCTGTAATTTATAAGTGTTGAACTAATTCTGTATTTTTTTCAGAATTTTAAAGGGGGGGGGGTCGAACAGACGGACACAGGAGTGATCCTATAAGGGTTCTTACAAAGATGCGCCTGATTGGGTCCGAATCCACGTCTCACTGTTCGTAAGTTTGGACCGCCACCATTGGGCCACCGCTGCTCATGAATCGAAGTATTAAAATATTAATTGGCTGAATAAAGTACTAAAAACTAAAATAAAAGTAGACAAACCTGCAACAGCAGCGATGTACTGGTTGACTTTCCTGGTCTGTCCACCTTTCTCCTGGACATCCAGCATATGCATCGTTGGCTTATCCATGTTTGTTGTCTTATGTTAGCCTGGTACTCGCATTCTGGAACAAGGAGAAAAACTAATTAATTTATGAACGTGGACGTAGCTAAAGTCACCATTATTCTTAGGGGGAAACCTTCAAAAGGCGACCGGTCTTTGGGGATTAAACCGGGGAGGTCAACATCCACACATGGAAGGAGGCACCGTTTCCTCTAAAAAGACCTTGATGGAGCCCTCTATGCAACGCCTGTCAAAAGCCTCTCGCCGAGCAAAAGTTACCTAGGTAAGAATCGTAGCAAGTGGCGTTCTTTCTTCTAACAGCTACCCACCCTCACAGGGGAATCCCAGTGATAATATGTTTTGTTGTCCCTTGAAAGGTGCACTGATGTCTTGGTGACGGGAATTCGTTTGATATAAGAAGCCGTACGTCCAGTGTGGGTTCCAATACTTCCAATGATTTTCAACTGACGATTCATTTAAATGTTGTTCAATAACTTGAAGTGAGAAGTGAGACGGTTTCTTGTTTGTTATGGAGAAATCCTAATGGTTCATCTTTTTCGGACCTTTAGTCAGGGTCAAGGGAAACTCGCAAATACGCAAATTCTCGCAGAAAATAGAAGGGTAAATCTACATGGTTTAATGACCAAACCAGCTTATTAATTTCAAAAAGATTAAACAATATTTACGACAAAAATAAACATTTTACTACCGCTATGTAGGTTAAAATTAGCAAAACAAGTTTGTGGATATCTCCAACGAGTTCCATTGGTATTTCATTAAGATTATCTGCGATATTAACATGTACGGTGACCTTGGGGTGACCGCTGCTGTGGGTTGTGCTAATAAACCGCTTAATTGTACTAATTTGCTCAGCAAATACCTCTTTACGAGTACCGTAACTATGGTTCTGTTAAATCGTATTAAGATTGCAAGTGATTTGAATACGTAGGAAATAAAAATCATCGTCATTCGCAATTTAATAATTTTTGCTAAAAGTGGGTGTTCATTTACATTCAATTTACCCGCACAGTTTACATTACCCGTACAATAAGGTCTTTATAACAATTTAACGACAGAAAAATCATTCTCTTCCATATTTTCGTTAAAAACTCTTCATATTTTGGTCAGTTCGCAAAACTCTATATAATCTTTCTGCCCTTGCCCCATTCTATTTGGGGTCAGCGTTACTCTTTTTCTTTTTTTTTTTTTAAAACACATGACCACTACGAAGAAATTTCCTTAAATATTATGTGCATTTACAGACACAAATCACTCATTCACGAAATCTCAAAACCCAGAAATATCTGATTGATATTTCGTTCATCATCATTTTCTCGCCCTTATCCCAATTTATTTAGGGTCGGCGTAGCATGTCTTTCTCTTCCATACCTCTCTTATTCGTCATCTCAGCAGTCACCTCCTTTCTAACCCATATGCTTCACACAGTCCATCCATCGTTATTCTGGTCTTCCTCTACTCTTATAACCATTCATACATACTCAACACCTTTCTCACTATCGGTATCTCGTTCTTTATTCTAAAATCTAGTCCATTAACATAAAATTTCCATCTTTAATTCCGTGTTTTTCTGGTCCATTCGACCTCCGGATGCAGTTGTAACAGGGGTCAAATCAAGCGCATTGCCAGTACATAACGCAGCTAACGAGGCTCAATGGACCAAACGAGGTGGTCTCAAGTCATCTCGATCGACAGATCCATAAAACTGTATTGTGTTCTTATTTCCGTGCTGTTGGGCTCCCTAGGGCTGGCCCAAGGACTTGCAATGAGGTAAAAAATACCGGGTTATAATCTGTCATTGTGGGTAGGTCTTTTTATACACCTTGTGTTTAACTGGAGGGGCAATTCCTATATTTTTATTTGATTAAACATCACCTGCTAAGAGCAATTTATTCACGACTATTACCGCGAATCTCAATATATCCGGCTCGAAGGACCAATTAGTAGCTTGTTATAGTTGTTCCAGCTGGTGAGGTGCTGGTAGTGGTACGTTGGTGCCAGGGAAGATTCAATAAAATATAGCAAGTAACAAAATGTACGTCTGTATTGGACCAGTGTCGCAGATGGAAGGGGCTAGTGTTGCCACTGTTTACACGAGGATTTACATTTGGTGTTGGTGTTGCAAAATAAGAATTAAAATCTCCAACGATCATTGTCACAAGTACTAAACTTCTTTAAGAGAATAACATTGTTTAGTTTTAGAGTTATGTATGATCTGTATGAATGACCTTCTCTGTCAACCACAAGAAATTGCAATCTTATAGTAAGTTGATTGGTTGAACAGTGTCCACATTCGACCACGTAAAATCGCACAAAATTATCTTTCAAGCCCTAAAAACGTCAAAAAAACAACTCAGTACAATTCGAGTCTGGACGTTTGTATCTATATCTACAAGATGCTCCACATATTCGTCAGCCCTACTCAGAATAATGAATGCATAAGTAAGAATGACTCTTTGTATTGTGTATTCCAAGGATTTTTATCAGTTAACACTCGACATTCATAGGTCCCGGCTAGCCCACACATGTAACACTATTCTATGCAACAATATTACTAAAATTTTAAAGAGGAATTTGGAATTTTTGGATGTTCTATGATGTTTATCTCAGGAACTACTCGTCCACCATCTGCCTAGTTTTTTCCCAACTATGCTGGGTTTGATTTCTACAATCCAGTTAGTACTATGGGTAATACGATACCTATCCCTGCTACCTGAAACTACTCATACTATTACAAAACTATTTTCAATGGTGGAGAACTACAGTATAGGTACCTATATCTATATAAATAAAAAGAGAAGTCCTGACTGACTGACTGACTCATCAACGCTCAGCCCAAACCCTTGGACCTAGAAAGCCGAAATTTTGCAGAGGTTCCCTTTATAATGTTAACAAGGAATAAGGAAGGATTTTTTGAAATTCAACCTCTAAGGGAGTTTATTAGGGGATGAAAGTTTGTATAGAAAATCGTCATTTTCACGCGGGTGAAGCCGCTGGCAAAAACTAGTCCTAAATAAAAACTCACTGCTAGATATTTTCAACGCTCAACTCAGGGCCAAGAGTTGAAATCCCAATATTTCCGAATAATTTAGGAGTCACTTAGCGATACTGAAAACAGACGATAGACTTCCTGTCTGCAGTGTCTTAGCTAGCACACACAAATCTAAAACAAACACAACACATAGGTACACAGCCCACAGACAAATTATGTTCTCTCGCGTTCCGTGGGTTGAACTAATAGACAACGCAAATATTTGTAGCGCAAGGGCACTGAACTCTCGACCCTGGATTAGACGTGTAAATCCGGCTTTGTCTATTCACTATTGTATTCATTACCGTACCTACATATACTTATTTATAGGTAGGTATACGTGGATTCAACTGTTGCCTCCCAAATATCACCAAAATGTGGGAAATAGGTAGGAATGAATTTAAATTGTATGCGCTTTTTTGCGATTTCTGACGCTAACTGATTAGATGAAGCTTTTATGACATACTCATTGAAAGCTCCCAAAAATGTAGTGCCGTTGTCGGAATAAAAGCGCTGAGGTTGGCCCCGACGACTTACAAATCCGGCTCGAAGGACCACAACTCGAGATTGACATTCGAACAGTATGGAAGAAGAAGACATGCTGCACCGACCCGAAAGCCCAAATAAATTGGGATAAGGGCAAAAGAATGCTGATGAGGATTCCAGTGTTATTTTGTTGCTGTGAACAAACATGCTGAGGGACCGCCTCCACAGGTCAACGAGACACAATTTAAGATAGATTATTTAATCTAATCCCATTTCACGAGAGGAAGTTGTCGATTATTCTGTTAACCTAGTCATTTATAAACCTGTATGTTCATACAATGAGACAGTTACAAGATGGTTATAGTAAGTTATACTCTCGTATCTATTTAGAAACAAATCAAAGTGATTATTTGAGTAAAATTAATTAATTTTTATTCTGTAGTTTATGTAATTGATGAACTCAGAACTGCCAAAAGTCAGAATATAACAGTTAAAACTAAAAGTAAGGACGGTGCTTAGTGCTTACTCCGTTCTTGTCTACTTATAAAGGATAATAGTGAATTTTTAACCGATGAACGATGTCATGACGTGAGATATCAGACACTGAAAAGTCTTGTAACTCGCCTAAACTAAAACATTCCCAATGAAAAGATGATCAATTATTTTCTTCTGAATATTCACATATAAAAAGTCTATCAATTACCTACTGAAATCGTTTTGAAAGGCTTTCTCATTCTTACATCCAGGAAAACTCAATTGCTCCAAAGTCCAAGCCTATCGTTATCAATAAAATAGTAGTTTATGATAATGCAGAACCAATTAACCACACTCGAATATTATTATCAGAATCTTTGCAAGGAATAGGTAGTTTGCGATCAACACCCTTGAAACACTAGTCGTAAAGATACACTGAAGTGCCACTTACACTAGAATTCCACGACAGACATGTACTGTTTCCACTGCGAGGATCGACCGGAGGACACGGTGGAGCACACTGTGGAGGTGTGCCCTGCTTGGGCGGAGCCCCGCCGTGTTCTCGTAGCGGCGATCGGCGGCGGTGACCTCTCGCGTCCGGCCCTGGTTCAAGCCATGGTCCGGAGCGAGGAGGAATGGGACGCCGTCGCCTCCTTCTGCGAAGCAGTGATGCTAGCGAAGGAGGTGGCGGAACGAGAGAGGGAGAGAACCTCTCAACGTCCCAGCCGCCGCGGAAGGCGCTCCGGGCGTCGGGGGTCACGCGATGACCTCCGGCCACCGTAGACGCGGGCCTGTGGACGGTGAGTAACGGGCTAGGTCGCCGTCCGGCCGTCGTCATGACGGCAACAGACCGTGTCGGCGGCGCGTACGTGTTCCACGCGCGCCTCAAAGAGATGTCAGCAAGGAGGGGCCCGCAAGGGCCGACGCCCGTCGGGGCTGCGGATATCGAAAAGTTACCGCGGCTCCGACACAAGGGCGAGGAAGAGGGAACATGGGTTGGTTTTTAGTCAGTAGAAGTCTGACACTCCCCTTCGCTCTGACCAAGAGCGGGGGGGGTTATTCGATGATTTTCCACCCACCAAAAAAAAAAAAAAGACATGTACTGTTAAACCAGGAAAGGAATCATCATTTTATTCCCTTCATCATCATCATTTCAGCCGAAAGACGTCCACAGCTGGACATAGACCTCCCCAAGTGTCGCCACATTGACCGGTCCCGTCATCCGACCGGTCTCGCATCCAACGGATCCCCGCAACCACATTCATTAGGGGTCCGCGCAGCATATCATCTTCTTCCATACTTTTCTATTACGTCATCTCATTAGTCACCTCCTTTCTTTCTTTAAACCAGGAAAGGAATGTGATTTTGGATTCCAAATCGGACAGTTTTCGTTCTTCTAACGATACTGATCGTGAATTTTTCGTTTGCGTTTATGTAAGCTAAAAATAACTGCATGTAGGTATACAGAAAAGCACGTATGGTATAAGCAGTATGGAATAAGAACACATGTATAGTACCGACCCCAAATGAATTGGTTGCGGGGATCCGTTGGATGAGACGCACGGGACCCTTCAACGTGTTGACACTTGGCAGGAGAATGATGTTGGTGATGATATACAGGATAGCACTATTGTTTGGCTGAACCCGAAAGCTTTATTTGTAATTTTCCCAGTACACATCGCCTTCTTTTTTGTGAATATCTGAGGGCCTAAACAAGCGCCAATCACTTTTAAATGGTATGGTATCAATATTTTATGTCAATCTGATACATCTGTTACCTTTCCATCGTTTTTATCGCCGATAATTGTTATTGCAAATTATCATGACAATAATAAAATCATTATCAATATACATATTATATGCCTCACCCATATTTTAACCCTACCATAGTACCATAACAATTACCTAATTACCAACTATTACGAATTATTTATTTCCAAATAACTATTAATTAATAGTTTAAGTAATCATAGCAAAGTAAATAAAATAAGCAACTATGATTACTTACTTTGCTATGATTACTAAATCAAACACGTGCCGCCGTTGAAAATATTTTCGTATAATTCCAAGAAGGTTAGTATATTATGCGCAATCAATCGGCGCCAAATCTGTGCGTGTAGTCTTATCAGCGAGCTGTTATCAGGCAATTCATCAGGGACTGTGAAGTGTCATCGTATCGAACGACGGAAGCCTGCCTCAAGTGGTTCGACCTTGGGTGTGTAAAGATGGAGGTACACGGAATAGAATACCTGAAAATACTGTTTATAATTAAGAAGAACTTACCAGGGATCTCCGTAAAGCATTAGATATCAATAGAAGTTGGTGTAGGATTAACCGTTAGGTATACCTGTCGGAAAAAACAGCCAGCCAAAGTGGAAGTGGACCGGCCACGTAGCGCGAATACACCCGGATATGGGGCAAAGATTGCCACTCACTGGACGCCTAACGGGGGAATTCGCCGACGAGGTAGTCCGCAACGAAGGAAATGTGATGATCACAATCTGATATTGTTTGCGGGGCGAATATGGCCAGATACTGCACAAGATAGATAAGTTCGGAAGGAGAACGGTGCGTCCTTTGTCCAGCAGTGGATACATGAAAGTATAAGAAAAAATAAACCTGTAAATAGGGTTGCCAACCCTTCTATATAATATAGTATCCTACTATTTTAAGGGATCAAATACTATATTTCTAAAAAATATATATAGTAGGCGAAACTACTATATTTTGCGTAAGGCGAAACGCAGCCTTAACTAAAGCCCGCTCTGAGGGTCTACCGCGAAATATTACGCACGCAATCCCGACGATGGCAGCCAAGCTAAATTGAATTTTATTCCAATGACATACGATAGCTCCCGAGCTGTCATCGAACGTTTCGTAACGTTTCGCGGTAGACTTGCTGACCAAAAGTTTTCTGCTTCTCATATATTATGATTCACAAATGCCTAATATTTTGAAGATTGTATCATTTCTTCGTTCAATTCTTGCAACATTTTCTGTTATGAAGACGAAATGGAAAGACGAGCGCAACAGGGCCACTTTAAATTTAATAAAATCTGAATGAATGGTGTTTTTAACTAAAATTTAGATTGCAATCAATCATTTGAATGCTTTAAAAAAATAAAAATTTAATTATTAAGGCGCAGAGTAGCAAATAATATTCATTTAAAATATAAAGTACCTACATATAATTATTATTAACCACATACTATTTTATTTTTATTTTTTTGCCAGCTACTATATTTTTTAAGTAAATAACTTCAAAAATACTATATTTGATTGAAAAAAAGTTGGTAACCCTACCTGTAAACCATGTGCAGGATTAACGGGTAACAGGTGTAAACTCTGTGTAGGTCGGATATGCCTGTAATGTAAGCCTTGGCCCATAGTTGCAAAGAATATTCCGTATATTCTGTATAGTCACGCACGCTTTATACCACTATCTGCAGTATGAATCGGTTAGCAGCAATTCTTTCTATCCTGTCATCCTGTGTCGTCAATCTCGAGTTCTCGACTAATGGATAATGATAACAGTGGGCACTGTGGGCTATCTTGTTAGCGGTCTTATTTCTACTTTCTCGTAGGTGGTTCGTGGGATTCGAAGATTCTATGGACTTTGAACTGGTGCAATTGAAGTGTGATTGGTAGTGAGTGTACTGTAGATAATGCCACTCACTTTTTTCTTTATTAGCACTTCAAGACACATACGTGTATCTAGGGCTTGTAATTCGAATATTCGAATATTCGAATAATGCGAATATTCGTTCATTTTCGCTATTCGAATATTGACTGATGTTAAATTCGAATATTCGAATAGTTTTTAGTTTAGTTTGAAAATACAGTCTCAGTTTAAGTCTGAAGGAACAACTTCAGAAAAGCATTGATAGCACAATTTCATCGGCTCCCTCTACATCTACCAATATATCAACGGTGGACGAATTCGAAACGTCGATCAGAATGCAAATGGCATTATACGATAGAGGTGGACCGAGACAAATACCTACACTTAAGTCAAGTGTATGAGTTCCTGATGTCAATACCGCCGTCGAGCGTTGAATGTGAGAGGGTATATAGTCCGGTCAATTTAGACATAAAAGTAGTGGTCAAATAACAATAATTCCCACAGAGCCAAATTTTGGTGGAGAGCTGGGGTATACCATTACAAACAAAGCCTTAAAAATCCCCGTCGATCCTATGTGTGCTTCAAAAGTTATTCGGGGTCAAAGGTCAAAATTTGAGGATTTTTGATTTTTTCTCGAAAACGGTAAGTTTGATAAAAAAAAACCCTCAACCCAAAGTTGTAGATCATAAAGTTCTCTACAAAAATGTGCTTCATTATTTTTTTCTAAGAGTTACCATTCCTGAGATATCGCGATTCTAACAGTCACATTATCACTATCACTTCATCATCACTACTACTAGTATAAAATAAAGTCGCTTTCTCTGTCCCCATGTCCCTTTGTATGCCTAAATCTTTAAAACTACGCAACGGATTTTGATGCGGTTTTTTTTAATAGATACAGTGATTCAAGACGAAGGTTTATGTGTATAATAACATCCATTTGCACCCGTGCGAAGCCGGGGCGGGTCGCTAGTTCTTTATATAAAAGCGTAAGGCAACACTCCTCACGAGATCTCGAAAACCGCTCGACGTATAAAGATGATTTTTGGAAAGGAGGTAGTTTATAGTTAGTAAACGTCCGCTAAGAACGGATTTTGCGACAGGGCCGTATTCGGGTGATCTTAGGGCCCTCGCAAGTTTATATGAAAGTCCTTCATTTTTTGTGCTACAATCTTGATTTTTGGCAGAAACGTAGTTTATAGTCAGTAGATGTCTGCTATGAATTAATTTTCTGACAGGCCCAGATTAGGGTGTTCTATGAGCTTTTGCAAGTTCGGATTCATACAAACTGGCGTGGGCCCTTAGACCACCCTAATCCGGCCCTATCGCAAAATCCGTTCTTAGCGGACGTCTACTAACTATAAACTACCTCCTTGCCAAAAATCATACTTATACGTCCAGCGGTTTTCGAGATTTTGTGAGTAGTGAGTTACCTTTCGCTTTTATAATATAAAGGATAAGGTGACTCTTAGAATCGCGATATCTCAGGAATAGTAACTCTTAGAAAAAAATAATAAAGCACATTTTTGTAGAGAATTTTATGATCTACAACTTTGGGTTGAGGGTTTTTTTGATCAAACTTACCGTTTTCGAGAAAAATTCAAAAATCCTCAAATTTTGACCTTTGACCCCGAATAACTTTTGAAGCACACATAGGATCGACGGGGATTTTTAAGGATTTGTTTGTAATGGTGTACCCCAGCTCTCCACCAAAATTTGGCTCTGTGGGAATTATTGTTATTTCAAATGTCTATATTGACCGGACTAATATTCATCCTCAAAATATATTATTAGTTATCTGAGATGCGCCTTACGGGACGACTCTATAGACGCCCTAAGTGTTCTAAGATCACATTACCAAAGTTTACGTCAATCCCACGAATGATTTTTGTGATTGCGGTGTGGTGTGATTTTATGATCTCTCGACATTTACTTTTATTATAAAACCCGATTTGATCTCTAGAATTCTCAAGTACCTGAGAACTTAATACTTAAGTTTTGTTATGTTTACTGATTACTCACGCAGTGGGTGTAAATTTTTATTAAAAATGTTTGTTTTGTTTAGAATGTTTTTTTTTTTTCATAATAATCTCAAACTATGTTGCTGAAAGGTGGTGGTGAAAGGTGGAAAAAGTTCTATCTATTGATATAACTTTTATATAAATTCATGATGAAATGTCTTGTCTTGTCTTCTTAATACACGTTTGAAATTGTGATTTAGAGTCATGTTTGATAAAAAAAAGTATCGAGCCGATCATTCTAAATCGCGTTTCTATCTTTACGATTTACTAGAGAGTATGTTCAATTTTTATGTAATGATTTTTATTTATTAAAATAGTTCGATTTTTATAGGTAGGTACAAAGATCTTAAAAAGTACTGCAACCCCGCCTTAATTGTTTATGCTACATGCATAAACAATTAAGGCGGGGTTGCAGTACTTTCAAGGTTTTTATTTTAGTTTCAAAGGAAAAAGCTAGTATTCGAATAATATTCGAATAATTCGAATACTGCCTGTAAAAACATCGAATATTCGAATATCTAAAAGCTTCGAATATTTACAAGCCCTACGTGTATCCCTTTGAAGTGTAGGCAGGCATATCTTTAAAGCCCTTACTCGAGTACTACGAGTATGAAATCTAGGAATAGGTACCGGGTATGAGTGTATTTTTTTATTTAATTATTAATTTTACAGATATACATTGTGTTTATAGGCTTACTTGAAAAATATGTAACAACACTAATTTATCTATTTAAATAAAAAAAACAACCGACTTCAAAAACACCAAAAAGTTAAAAATAAACTTCAGAAGAAAAATCAGCTTCTGAAGTCGGTGACATTTTGTTTGTTTCATTTAGTTTTTTTGCCACCGACTTGAGAAGCTGATTTTTCTGCTGAAGTTTATTTTTAACTTTTTGGTGTTTTTGAAGTCGGTTGTTTTTTTTGTAAAAAAGTTTTTTTATTTTTTCATTTTTAGTTGTAATAATTATCATAGAATTATTTACTATACATATAACATTCGACTAAGAAACCTACCCCTAATCCTTCAAGATACCCTTATTATTGCTTTCAACTCCTAACCTTTGAGGAGTAGAGTTCCATCATCAGCTTATCAACATGAAGTGATGACTGCTAGATGCGAATACTTGAATAGCGTCAGAAAAAGTACGAAACACGTAATACGTGTCTATGAAATTAATATATAACAACTAAAAAAATGTGCATTGTACACATCTGCATACCCCCTCAGAGCATACAGGCATGATGTTACGTCATGATAATGTATATTCAATAAACATCCAAGCGATTCCAGCAATTACGACAGATTTGCCGTCTATTTTTGAAGAGTTCCATTGTATATCTCCGAAGATCAGCAACAGATCTTCAACAAATTAAAATGGGACCACCTCGGGAGTATACTCTTACAAATAAAAAAAGAATTTTGAGAATCGGTCCACAAATGGGGGAGAAATCAGGTAACATACATAAAAAAAAAAAATACATACACACGAACATATAACCTCCTCCTTTTTCGAAGTCGGTTAAAAAGAGAAGTCCTGACTGACTGACTGACTCATCAACGCCCAGCCCAAACCCTTGCACCTAGAAAGCTGAAATTTTGCACAGAGGTTCCCTTTATAATGTAGACAAGGAATAAGGAAGGATTTTTCGAAATTCAACCCCTAAGGGATTTAAATAGGGGAAGAAAGTTTGTATGGAAAATCGCCATTTTCACGCGGGCGAAGCCGCTGGCAAAAGCTAGTGATATATAAATCATTTAATGACACCGTTAATCTCGTCCTTCTCACTGAAATGGACAAAGAGGAAGGCGCCGACCGAAAAAAGGGCAGCAAAAAAAAGATTAACTATACGAACTGGATATGTTCCTTGAGAATTGGAAAGAAGTTGCACAGAATCGTGACCATTGGAAGGAATGGTGGGAGGCCTTTGCCCAGGAATGCGACAATATGAGCTTGCATTTTGGAGGAACACCAAGAGTTTGACAGACCTCTTCGTCAGCCCGTTTAAAAGCGGGGCGCGTGTATGAGGGCATTAGTAGTTTGAGCTTGAACAGTATTAAAGATAGATGCCTCATAAACTTGACATTCCGCGTCATGCAGTCATATTCACTAAGAAGTAAGAACCTTGCTTGAATGAATGTTTTACGTCCTTTTGTGCTTATTTTTCTTCTTCAGTTCTATCTTTTGTCTTCTACTGATGTGGAAATAATATAGTTTTTCCTACTCCTTCTCTATTCTTTTCTGATTAATTTTGGTGCGGGATCCATGCCAGTTAAATTGTTTCTCTAGGACTTCGTCGAGCTTTATTATCTCGGCGCTTTTCTGGTAGTCGCCACTGTTGATTCTGGCGTGTAGGAGTTACAGAAGTTTCTCAAGAGCCCTATTGTGCTCATGATTTCTTTTGGCAAAGAGACCAAAAGTAATAAAAATAAAATAAACTATTAACCACATAGACAGGTGCTTCTGTTATGTAATGCAAGTAAATAAGTAGTTTTATCGCAAACACACGTGACGATAACACTGATTTATTATTATTATCGTCGTAGTTAATTTTTATGTCGCACTATCACTATCACAGTCGAAATGTGTAAGCAACATTGATTTTTGTGATAACGATAGTGCCTTGATTATTTTTACACACTGCGGTATAGTATCAGGTGTTATATTGTTATTAGATGGAATTTCACTAAATATGTTGGAGACGGCTTCCACTCCTAACAGCTGGCCTCCATAAGGGAGCGTTCAAGTATTACGTAACGAATTTGGGGGTGAGGGGGTCTTGTAACGTAAAACGTTACGATGCGTTACAGGGGCGGCCACTTGAACTACGCGTTACGTAACATTGTTATTTTTAGCCCTTCAAAACGGTCGCGTAAAGATTGTCTCACGCATTTTTTAAAACGTTTTTTTTTAATTTCAAATTTTAGGCTAAAATCACTTGGTGGTTGGTTACGTAACGTAACTATGGGGAGGGGGGTACAGAAAATCGTTACGGCGCGTTACATGGGGGAGGGGGAGGGGTCAAAAATCACCAAAAATTGCTTTCCGTAATACTTGAACGCTCGGCGGAGTAAGACTGGATAACAGAATTTCGAGAATAAGGTTTGAAATTATACGAGAATTTCGATGATATCATTTTCAGGTTCTAATTTCCAAAGTATGTACAGCCAACGAAATATTTCATTAAGCTGGCGCTGCAGCAGGTATCAAATGACAAACTTTTGCACAAAGTACCCTATGTACAGTCAGCAACAGAAGTAGCTTAACACTACTTAAAGTTTTAAAGCAGGTTTTTTACTAAAATCTTGTTAGATATTACTCGTTACTAACAAGTTAGTGAATAGTAAGACATATTTTAAATAATATAATCTTCTGAAACATTAGAAATAATAGCTGGAGTCTTGTACCTACATCAAATAATTATATTCCGAAATGTTAAGCTACTTCTGTCGCTGTATAAATAAAATAGGTAAGCGATATCAAATTACTAATTACTAATATTTCTCGGTTATCTCAACAAACCACAGACAAACATACGATCCGGCCAAGGATATGGTGACATCAGATGCATTTGATATTCTAGCATATTTGTGCACGATTTAAATAGCTGAACTTTATGACATGACGCGACGGTGTTGCCAAATTACAATTATTTTACTTAGAGAATATTGTATTGTTCCTGCCCTTGCCCCATTTTACTTGGGGTCGCCCGGACTGCGCAAGACGTTTTCTTCTTCCATTCTTCTCTGTCAGATCAGACGTCACCGGCATCATTTAGGTACTCCTTTCTCTTCCATATCATAAATCAAGTACCTATGATACGAATTGCAGAATATATCTACTTAGCTATAAGTTACCCAAGTAACACAATCGCGTCTAAAAACGGACTATTAGATATCTAATAGACTTAAATTTTATTGTCTACCTTAAGAGTAAAATATGTCCCAAGTAATATTCAAGAACGCTTATAGACACAGTTTAGTAAAAGTGGGCACAACCTTATCCCTTCTCATAAGAATGAGTTAAGAAAACATCAATAGATAGAGATAAGAGTAGTAAATTTTCAAATTGACTGTAGAGATTTTTCTAGTGTCTCACTAAAATGTGTATAGATCACAAATTTTACTACTAGATAGTTTATAGATAAAGTTGAGACCTTTAAAGAAGTCTTTATTTGTCAAGTTTTTAAACCAAATTAACTGAAGACTAACAACTTTAAGTTATATTTGATTTGTAATAGACAACGACACATAATGGCGCAGAACTTACAAGAGTTATTTAATCTTATTATTGTATTGCATCATGGCGTACCAAATTTATTATTTTTTACATTACTGTTTTAGCTAGTTAATAATGGGTAAACAAGCAAATCTATATGCGATTGAAATTCTATCGGTGAATATTATGTAAAACTCTCATAAAATAAGAGCGCCCGCTGTAAATGTAAGTTTTGATATTTTTATTATCAAAAATGAATATTAATTATAATAAGTATTTTTTTTTTAATTTCATTTTAATGTCTAAAATACTCATTTTATTAAAAATAAAGTAATTGAAAACATATTAAATATTTAATTAGATATAATTTAATGATAAAAACTAAAAAATAAGCATTAAAATATGTAACGAAAATCATTTGAAGCGAAAATAGGTAATAAAAATGGCGTCAAGATAAAATTTACTAGAAAAACGAATCTAATAGAACAAACACACTAGAGAATTTTCTGTAGTATGGCTCTAGCTCCATGACAAGAATAATTTCACTTGCTACATACTAAACTATCTAGTGAAAGAATAAACAAATTTATGAGTGGTTTAAGATTACCTAGTAACTGTCATCTCTGTATTCCTTTTTATCTTCTCACAGTATTTCTAGACATTCATCAGTAAATAGGTAATTTGATGTGTTGTAAACGAAAGACGATTTTATGCAGTAACAGAGCAATTTAATTAATCAATACGTAGGTACACAGAACCGTAGGTAGTCCATCAATTTTAACACCGATTGTCACTTTTTTGCTCTCTTAAATTTTGAAAATATCTAGTGAGATTATTCTTCAGCCCGTGATGCTAGTTTTTTTATTTATTTAAATCAATCTTGGACTCTAAAGCAATGTTCTCGGATCCTTTGGTAGAGTAACGGGTTGAACATTATTTATTACTAGCTGTTGCCCGCGGCTTCACCCGCTACAACACGAAAATTATTCCACGGGAAGATAAAATCGGTATAAAAACTATCCTATATGTTAATCCAGGTTATAAACTATCTGTGTACCAAAATCTATCCAAATCTATTCAGTAGTTTTGCGTGAAAAAGTAACAACATACACACTCACACACTCACAAACGCCTTCGCCTTTCGCCTTTATAATATTAGTGCGAAGTGCGATTTGGAATAAGTTCAAGACTATGTGAGTTATAGCATGAGTTGCTGACCACTGGCGCAGATCCCTTTTGAGGCAATTGGATCGACTTTCGTCTTCCTCATTTGTATTGTTTTCATCGAATAAGTTAGGTACTAGAAAGTTTCGATTCTGAATCTGAATTATTTTGCAACTCTTCTTCATCTTGCTTCCTTTTTAAATATTTACCGATTTTTGACGAAAGCCACCAGACCATTTATTTTTTTCACTGTCCTGATATTTTTATTGCATAAAATCATCCAATTCAAATATTTAATACAAATGCACTTAACATAGCCATTTTTTAGAAAAAATCCACTAAAGCCACGTTTTCACTATCATTTAATTAGACAAACTTAAAAATATCTATTAAAGTATTTTATCTAGACGTAATTCTCTTTAGAAACAAAGATAAGAGTACCAATAGCTAAAATAGAAAGTTTTATCTTAAAATATATCAACTTATCTATAAAATTAGTTCAAGTTAGGTACCTTTAGGCTTTATTCACTATTTGTAGAGCATATTATCTTAAAACATTCAATATGCCTATAAACGTACTTAAAATAAGTGTGCTATAGAACAAATGCCCTAAAAATAATCCAGCTTGAGAAAAATAACTCTATAAGAATACATTTTCTTTATTGCAACCATCTTTAGAAAGCCCCTATCTGAAGATTAACCATGAATAGACTGTCAATAGACAGATTTGTTTTAAACCTCCGAGACTGTGTTACTTGGGTATTATTGACCGTAAAAATAAATACTTTTTTTGAATTTTAACTGCTTCGTTGGTCTAGTGGTCGCAACTAGTCGCAAGCGGTCATGAGGCCCTGGTCTAGCATGGTGTGGCATGTTTATGTTCTTGGTAGAATGGCAACACTACCTGACCCGGTTCGTTCGTGGGTACAGATGTAGGTAAATGTTAATTGAATATGTACATACTTATTATTACGCATTAATGGATACCTACCGGTTTCAGTGACCTCAGAATTACGTAATAGTTTTCTAGGCACTGTAGGCAGGAAAACGTTTTTAGTTGTTTCGCTTAGAGTGAAAATGTGATGTCTTCATTGACCTAGGTTAATACTTGTATTTATAGTAAAGTTAAAGTAATAACTAGAGTTTAAGTATTATTTACTTGTCCAAGTTTATGCAATAGACAAAATTTTTAACGAACGTTTTTAAAACTGCCAGGGAATTGTATATTATTATAGGCATAGGCAAAGTGCTCTTGCGATTTTTCATCAGGAATTTCTCAGTAGCAGCCACGGACTCGGATTTTGTGGCCATAGGCTTGCCCCCTAACACGTGGGACTTCAAAACATAACTGAGGAAAAGTTTACTTTTATTGGTTATGGGACTATGGGTACACTTTTGTGCCTAATCCTCACGGAACTTTCATGCAGCTGGAACGTTTGTTATCACAAGACGAAATAGAAATAAGCCTTTAAAAATAGCAGTCCAAAATCACGTCTTCGTCGCATGTATTCTTTTGCTATCAATATCAAAAATAAACATTATTAGGTAAATCAAGATGAAGTGACAATAACATTTAAAAATAGGTGCAAAAAAATCACGTATTTGTCGCATGTATTTATATCATATTATATATATATTTTTTTATATCACAAAAGTGTGTAGGTATGGATACACGGTATCCTCTAAGGCTTAAAATAATCTAGCATTCGGCTACCGTATTCATTGACTTATCTAGCGCAATCCGTTTCGAAAGTGCGATAACCTATCTGTCATACCGTAAATCCATTTAAAGGGCCCGTGATTAGGAGCAACTGCAGCTGGTCTTAATAGGTATCTCTTACTAAATTCACGTGATTATCATGCGGTGAGGAGACAATGATGATGATGTTCGCAAGAATTGAATTTGCCGCCATTTGTGCTCTTGGCAACTGACAGTTTGACAGCTGTCAGTTTAGGGTTGCCAAGTAAAAATGGAGCACTACACGAGAGAACAACGCCATACAGCCTGTAGAACAATTATCCAATAATAAAAACAGGAGGCTTTTTTGTCGTGTGTTTTCTTGTTTTGAGTACTTATTAGAGTACCTACAGTCCCCAAAATTATATGATTTAGGACTACAGACTGACTAGCTTTATTTTATTGGGGTTCGTTGAAGTCAAAGATCTATTCGGGTAAGCCCACAACCAAACGTACATTCAAGTTGATTCAAGGAGGAGCTTCAACACTGCACCAACGAAATTCAGCATCATTGTGCAAAATGGTCATGAAAAATAACAAAATATCAGAAAATATATAATATATTCGTTAAATAATGGGTATCTATCTACCCATCCATGCACCAACCTAGGCAAGAACAGCTTAACCTTAACATTGGCCCGAGTGGCAGATATGATTGTATTAATAAGCCACGACCTCTTACGAATGAAATCACGGCTGATTGTCAGTAACGTAGGTACCTATTCTTTTATTTTATAAAACATTTAATTAACTATCGGCGCTATGTATTTGTGTAGGTAACTAGGCACATTGTGAGATAAAAGTGTTGAACTTATCGCTCGGTCAAAGTGCAATGAGCGATTGATTGTAACCCTAGCCACTTTTTTTGTTGTTTTTACTGAATAACAGTTTCATAGCTGTCAAAACATTAATGTTTGAGAAGTAGGTATAAATTAAGAATATTAAAAAAACTTGTACCTACGATGTATTCAGGCGTACAGGCTCTTAAAAAGCCAACTCTCAAAAATATTTCCCTCTAAAACTTATGTAAAAATCCATAATTTCACGACCATTATTTGAAAATTCCCCAAAAATAATATTAAACTGTTTTTAATTCCTGCATTAAATCCCTTACAAAATCGCAATTGACTTATATACCCCTAAATAACTAAATTTGGGTGGCAACCCCCAAATTGGCAACACTGGAACACCTTGAACCTGATAAAAAAATCACCTGCTACCTACATTTACAAAATAATATGGATCAGCCTGTATAAATCGCGTAGGAGTTAATAATGATTTTGGATAGGTTCTATCAAAATAAGAAATACAATATAATTATTTAACACAGTGCACTGAAGTTTTTAACATCGTTACACTACACTACTGCTGTCCGGTTAAAAAGCTGCCAAGTCATTTTACCGATGACCGTTTAATTTATTTTTTGCGAATTGTCTATAACATAACCTTTTTTTGTGTTTCAGATAAAGCGTCATGCAGAGTCATCATTTTATTAGATTCTAAAAATTAAGAAGCTGTCACAAAAAAACTATATCTGTACTTATGTCTATAAATTAACCAACAATGTGGATGAGCTCGTGGCATCTGCAGAATACATCCATACTACGTCTCACGTCGTCGCCGTCGTCGTCGTCGTGTCTCGTGTCGTCGTACGTCTCGACTACGTCTCGTGGCTAGATAATACGAGCTTCTCGGATAAAGCTTCAGGTTAAGCCGCGCTTGCCTAGGTTGGTCTGTGGATGGGTGACCATGACCCCACTGAACACCCATACCGAGTTTGCTCCGTGCTTCGGAAAGCACGTTAAGCCATTGGTCCCGGTCATTTGTAGATCTTTTACAATCGAAACAGGTAGGTAGAACTAGTGGGGAAAAAAATCCCACTAGTTCTATCGTAGGTCTTGTGCAGTAGAACTAGTGGGAATGATCCAGTCAGTGGCCCGAAAGTCCGACAACCAACCCAGTACTAACTGGGTTGTGATGGTCAGGTTGCAGGCACTCCATACAAAATACTCGTATTCAGCTGGGTTGTGGAGGACAGGTTGCAGGCACTCCATACAAAATACTCGTATTCAGCTGGGTTGTGGAGGTCAGGTTGCAGGCACTCCATACAAAATACACGTATTCAGCTGGGTTGTGGAGGACAGGTTGCAGGCACTCCATACAAAATACACGTATTCAGCTGGGTTGTGGAGGACAGGTTGCAGGCACTCCATACAAAATACACGTATTCAGCTGGGTTGTGGAGGACAGGTTGTAGGCACTCCATACAAAATACACGTATTCAGCTGGGTTGTGGAGGACAGGTTGCAGGCACTCCATACAAAATACACGTATTCAGCTGGGTTGTGGAGGACAGGTTGCAGGCACTCCATACAAAATACTCGTATTCAGCTGGGTTGTGGAGGTCAGGTTGCAGGCACTCCATACAAAATACACGTATTCAGCTGGGTTGTGGAGGACAGGTTGCAGGCACTCCATACAAAATACACGTATTCAGCTGGGTTGTGGAGGACAGGTTGCAGGCACTCCATACAAAATACACGTATTCAGCTGGGTTGTGGAGGACAGGTTGTAGGCACTCCATACAAAATACACGTATTCAGCTGGGTTGTGGAGGACAGGTTGCAGGCACTCCATACAAAATACACGTATTCAGCTGGGTTGTGGAGGACAGGTTGCAGGCACTCCATACAAAATACACGTATTCAGCTGGGTTGTGGAGGACAGGTTGCAGGCACTCCATACAAAATACACGTATTCAGCTGGGTTGTGGAGGACAGGTTGCAGGCACTCCATACAAAATACTCGTATTCAGCTGGGTTGTGGAGGTCAGGTTGCAGGCACTCCATACAAAATACTCGTATTCAGCTGGGTTGTGGAGGTCAGGTTGCAGGCACTCCATACAAAATACACTTATTCAGCTGCATTCAGTTAGATTTGAAGCCGACCGCTACATAGTTGGGAAAAGGCTAGGCAGATGATGAATTATCCAAAAATAAACTAAAACTGATTTGAAAGCACTTCATGTTTTTAATGGACACTGTAAAATATTATTGGGTCATATTTTATCATAATCCTTATCTTAAATAACGCTAATAATGTTACCACAGATTAAAATAAACAAGTCGTGCTGTACCTAATCGTAATAAAAAATATTAAACCGAAAGTTTACGACTTTATCTGATTAATTACTTTTCGATTAAAAGATATATAACTGCAGTCAAATAAGATGCTAATCACTAACACTCCTACTTTGTTCATTTTTAACCGACTTTGTAATTGCGGTCTGTTTTAGATACCAAGTTACCAACCCATCAATATTAGCGAAACCGTATTAAAAACGTGTGACATTATCTAATTAATTAGGTACTTTAGATACGTTGAGATATTTACCATATTTTATAATACACCATTCTAACAAAACGTTTTTGCTTCGGGGGTTAAAAACCTTTAACAATCAGTATTGTACTGTTCGTGCACTTAACTTTATATCGGCTCACTGAGTCACTGCCCAACTCGCCGCACGCGCGTCCGTCCCGCTTCGTGGTTCCAAACAGAGTGAGTGAGGGACGGGCTGTATGCCCCCACCATACTATAGCGCGCGGCGTGTGAGACGACAGAACTATATAATCTACAAACACTACATCTCTTCCTTATTTTAATGAAAGTTTTAGATACAATAATAACTTTTATTATATTTAGTAGCATCTTTATTAGAGCATCATAACAACCTTCTACATTTTAATTGGCATCACAAAGGTAATGTACTCTTTAGTTTAAAACTATTTTGATCAATGTCCGCCACTTTTCGCCAATTGGGTCAGATATTCTTTATTATTTTTTTCTTTATTCCTTTTCCATTGACTTTTCAAATATCATAATCAACTAAAGGTTACGATTCAGCATAACATTAATAGCATCAATAATCTTTCCAATATTCTGGTTTTAACAAACACTTTGAAATAACTAACTAATTTAATACTTCCTTCACTTCCCAATTAATCTTTTGTTATTAACATTTAACCTTATAACACTTCGCTTCCGTTCTAATCCTCCAACAGATCCTGCTTCACCATCGCACTCAAATTGTTCTAAGGTAAGGCTTGACATCATATTTTATTTTGTGGACAATGAAACAAATAAAGAGTGGCTAATTTAGGTCACCAAATGGGCATCATCCTTTTAACAACCTGACACATTCATTATTTATTTCATACAGTATACATTTAAACCATAGTCCTTAATAGACTAACAATATTGTTTCAATTTTCTTTAAACTTCAGTAAACGGGAGTTATCCGTACACAAAACTTCAAATTACGGGCATCACCCATATAAAACCTCCATGTATCAAACACTGACATAACTACGTCGCATCGCATCATGTACTTACAGGCATCACCTGTACCAAATTAGATTACGAAGTCCTTACAGGCGTTACCTGTTTCCGGACTACCAGGCATCATCTGGCAACATTTTACATTACGAAGTCCTTACAGGCGCTACCTTTTTCCGGACTACCAGGCATCATCTGGTAACATTTTACATTACGAAGTCCTTACAGGCGCTACCTGTTTCCGGACTACCAGGCATCAACTGGTAACATTTTACATTACGAAGTCCTTACAGGCGTTACCTGTTTCCGGACTACCAGGCATCATCTGGTAACATTTAACTTTACGAAGTCCTTACAGGCGTTACCTGTTTCCGGACTACCAGGCATCAACTGGTAACATTTTACATTACGAAGTCCTTACAGGCGCTACCTGTTTCCGGACTACCAGGCATCAACTGGTAACATTTTACATTACGAAGTCCTTACAGGCGTTACCTGTTTCCGGACTACCAGGCATCATCTGGTAACATTTAACATTACGAAGTCCTTACAGGCGTTACCTGTTTCCGGACTACCAGGCATCAACTGGTAACATTTTACATTACGAAGTCCTTACCATTAATGTTCTAATTTGATTTATTTGTAATTTAATTTATCTCTAATTTAATTCATTTGTATTTACTTATTTGAATTGTATAAACTCATTTAATTATAATTATTATGTCTTATGAGAAATGTCCGACGGCGGGTTAGCCTGGTGATCTGTAATACAGGTTCTACCTAAAACAGACACCAGTCTCCATGTAGATATTTGACATTGTATGATTATTGTGTATAAATGAGAAAAATAAATTTATTATTATTATTTCCATGACTACTATGCTCGAGTGACCTTCTGAGCAGCTGCTAAAATATTTGACCTCGCTTTATGATCCTATTTTATTTTCGCGCAACAGTAAATTGTCCTTAAACAAAGATAAGTGATGAACTGATGACCGAGAAACCAATTTGATGAACTCTAATGCACATTTTGCATCATTTAGTAGAACATTGTTATCTTTTCACATTTGCTATTTGTACCTTCATAATGGTAAATCTGCTTTTTTAACAGGTACCAATGGAGGGATCCAGTCAGATGGGCCTATACTGGGTATATATAGTGTCAAACTCAACAAACTCTTGGTCTTTTTATTTTTATTAATTTTATACTCTAACGCTGTCCCGTTAGGGTATACTCTTCGATAAAGCTGAGCAACTCGTTGAATTAATTTATCTATAAGAATATGAATTAGATCATCTTTAATTTTAGGGAACACACCATAGACTGCATTGGTACTTGGCGGTGTCTTTCCCTAGCAAATTTCTAGTCCCATTTTTACAATATAAAATTTGGCTTTGGCTCTACAAAAACTGTTACCAATTGTTTAGAGTCAGAGTCAATAGACCCTAGAACGGTTAAGGTATTAAGACTAACGTAGGCCATAAATCTCCTTTTTTTAGATATTACTTGATTTTCAACAAGGACACCGTTGTCTTTGAGAATGACGTTACATCTCAATTTCAACACAGCGCCTTAGTCTTACACTGTTTTGAAAATATTCAAAAATCCCACACTTGAGACAATTCTTATCTCGGGCTGGACAACTTTAGTATCAGTTGAATGACTGCCACCACAAGTCCACAACGCACACATGAATTTACTTTTAAGCTCAGATGTCCAAGTCTGACCAGAAACTTGTAAATTTTCCCACACTTTATTATTTGATGAGCTTCAACAAGTGACGCTTATAAACACGACTTTGTTTAGGGGGCAAATATTCATAGAGCTTGTTGATAGCAACAGTAAATACATAATTGTTACCACTAGTAGTTTCTACCAGTCATCATCTGCCTAGCCTTTTCCCAACTATGTTGGGGTCGGCTTCCAGTCTAACCGGATGCAGCTGAATACCAGTATTTTACATAGAACGACTGCTTATTTGATCTTCACAAGACAGCTAATACTAGGTAATACGGTGCCCTCCGGTAAGACTGGTTGTCAGACTTTCAGGTCACTGACCACCCGTAACGACTGCCAAAGATCTAAATGGCAGTCGGAACCAACAGCTTAACGTGCTTTCCGAGGCACGGAGGAAACGATATGTAATGGGCGATCAACCCATTCACAGACCAATCAAGGCAAGCGTGGCTTAACCTGAAGATCGACCTGAGTGGCAGATATTATTAAGCCACAAGGTCCTCTTAGTAGTTTCTACATGTGCATCGGGAATATTATATTTCTGGAAGGGTTAACCGACCCATGAGTAAGAGTAAAGCTCTATTGCCCTAAGGCCACCTGAGTGTGGTAACTTGGTAGCCGTCAGGTCTGACTCTGGTGCACGTTTTTTCCCAACGTAAACCAACTGAAACTAGGTCACCGACACAGTCCAACGACTGTTGAGGTCGTATGTGCGACATACTTGTGGTCTACCTGGATGGAAGGGGTAATTTCCTTCTTTAGGTACCGTTTCGAGTTAATCGAAATAACTCTTGATCTTATTGTATTTTATCCCAGTATTTATACAAGCTCATTTAGGTACCGTTTGATAACAAACTACCTCTGACGATGTAACTTTCGTCTTTAGGTACCGTTTCAAATTAATAGAACTAAGTCTTTAGGTATCGTTCCAAATTAATGGAACTACTTCTTTTGGTACCGTTCCAAATTAATGGAACTACCTCTTTAGGTAACTTTCCAAATTAATGAAACTACCTTTTAATTTTATTGTATTTCATCCAATCCATTTGGACTGTTATTTATACAAGATCATTTAGGTACCGTTCCAAATTACTGAAACTACCTTTTAATTTTAGGTAGGTATTGTATTTCATCTCAATCCATTTGGACTGTTATTTATGAAACTACCTATTAATTTTATTGTATTTCATCCCAATCCATTTGGACTTTTGGACTGATTTTGATACTGTTCCAAATTAATGAATCCAGACCATTTAGGTACCGTTCCAAATTAATGAAACTACCTCTTGATCTAATTGTATTTCATCCCAGTCCATTTGGACCGAAATGTATACCTACGAGATCATTAGGTACCGTCTGCATAAGCAACTACCTCTAACGACAATGTTAACTTTGATCATTGACAGATTAAAAGTGTTAATTTGGATAAACAGCATGTCTATCACTGGTATCCAAGATTACTCAAGACCGCAAATATAATTGTCAACCATAAAGAGCCTCACCGTATAATAACAATCATGGTCTAACTTCGTTACAATCATAATTAAATAACAGCCGCCTTCAATTTGAACCCAAAATATCGTTATGTGCAAAATGCATAACTTAGTATTACTAACAACTACGCAGTAATATATAAATCAATGCTAACACACTCCAATTTGTTTCTGCCAATAATCAAAGCACTCGTCATTGACGTTTGTTGTATTAGTACACGAATGTTTAGGTACCAATCAATGTAACTAAATCAGTTCCGTTTTGAAGTAACGACTACGTTCAACATATTAATAGCAGTCTACAATCATTATAATACTTTTAGTCATGAAAGGGCATCATCCGTTCTAATCAACTTTTAAGAAAGCTTCCATCATCACATCCTAATACTTCTAGTCATGAACCGGCATCATCCGTTCTGACCAACATAATTCATCATAATACTTCTTCCTAGTCATGAACGGGCATCATCCGTTCTGACAAACCTTCACGAAAGCTTCAATCATTACTGATCATAACACTTCTAGTCATGAACGGGCATCATCCGTTCTGACTAACTTCCCTATGTACGCAATGTAACCGTAATTAATAGGATAATTCAACCCATTAATCAACACCTTATCGCTCAAAATATGTAAACAATACGGCATCAACCGTTTTGTTCTACAATAAAACAATCATCTTTTCAAGTTTTAAGCAACAGATACTCCGTATTTAACTAATTACGATAAAAACATATTTCAAATAATAAATACTAATTGTTATGATAACCAGAAATCAGCAGATTAAATCGGGGCTCGAACCCGATAGAATAGAGGGTAGGTAGAATAACTACAGATTTATAATATCCTAATTAACTGTATGTTTATTATTGGTATACCTGCATTATACACAACTACCATTTTGTTGGTGTTTGTTTCCATTTAGCACTATATTTGTTAAAATGAAATTCGATTAATGCTTATATTTATGCTACATAATATAGACGTTAGAGGGTATTGTTTGCATAGTTACGTAACAACTTCCTTTTACGTTTTAACATGATCTTATCACATGATAAAATAAAAATGTTTACATAAACAAAATGATCAAGCTAAGCATTATCATCAACGTATATTATAAGTATTTAACTCATGTCCTTCCTCCCGCAAAAGTCAACTATCCACAACGACAAAGCAAAGTTTTGTTGCAGTAAATAACCCACGTTAAATTATTATAAACTTGCACACCAATATTAAGCTTTCCTTCTAACCTTTCCTTACCAAAAAATAAACGCCGACAATTTCGCATTTTTTCAATCAAAAAAAACACAGTACTTACAATACTCGTCGCCAAAATGTACTGTTCGTGCACTTAACTTTATATCGGCTCACTGAGTCACTGCCCAACTCGCCGCACGCGCGTCCGTCCCGCTTCGTGGTTCCAAACAGAGTGAGTGAGGGACGGGCTGTATGCCCCCACCATACTATAGCGCGCGGCGTGTGAGACGACAGAACTATATAATCTACAAACACTACAAGTATAATAGATCGGTCGGCTCAGTCTAACCGGAGGCCCTGGCCTCCAAAACCCTGTTAGTACCTACTGGGTAATAAGATTTATGACATACTGCTCCTATTAAATAAATGGACCTCCGTCGTTGGTCCAGTAGTGCATAAGGTCCGGGTTCCATTCAGAGGTCGGACAATGTGTTATTGACATTTTCTATCATGTGTTTCTCAGTAGCAGCGACCGAGTCTGGTTTCGTGCCCGTTTGATGGCAATAGACTCGCCCCCTTTTACATGGGGTTTAAATATAACGGGTTAAATGTGGGTATACTAATGGGTACACTTCTGCCTTACCCTTCGAGGGTTACAGGCGTGATGTTATGTATATTATTAAATATACCGAAGCTCATCGCACAATGCCGAACATACTCCAGAAAGTTTCGCCAGAATACCCATTTAGTCTCCGTGATATCATTCGTTTGTCATCCAGCATCACATAGCTACATAACAGCTTGATGGCATAGATAACAATCAATTATCATGACTGACAGCTGTCAAAGTGGTACGGTTCTGCCAAACGCCAGGCAAAGGAATCCTATCACACGGTTAGGTTGACTAGAACCACAAACGGCGCCAACATTGTAGTATGCAGGGCTAAAGGGTCGAACTCAGATCAAATTTGATCTGAGGGGTCGAAGATATTATTTGACACTATAGCCTTAAACAGCAAGACACGGATTGTTTTATTAGGAATTAGGGTTCCCAATAATTACGGACATAAATAAATACACGCCTTCTCATGAGGGTAAGAAGAAAGCACAGAAGGAACGCCACTTGCTTCAATCAATCCTTACATAATCCATTTTCTTCGTCCACGTATTAATATCCGGTAAGTATCTGAGAGTATAAAAAATAAAATTTGGGTTTGTTTTGTGGAAATCGAGAATTTTGACTACCTACCACCTTAGATTGTCATTATATTCAAATGACAGCTGTCATTATTTGACAGTTTTTTAAGCAGAAGGCTGACACTCCGGGTAGGGGAGGAGGGAGGAGTCATTTGATGATTTCCAACCAAGCAAAAAAAAAAACTAAATGTGGCACTCGGAGACTGCCGCGGTAAAGCTATTGCATAGCATTTTTTATCAACAGCAAATAATTAATTATTTAATTTGACAACCTTGTTATTTTCCGTAACCATAGCAACCTGGTTGAATACTGAATCTTGAATATTTTCGTTAGGGAATTTCTGGATTCGCTCTCCACGCTCAAGGCCCGCGATAGAAGCTATGCAATAGCTTAAAAAGTGTCAGATTGCTTAACATTTCTCTATCGTTGGATAAGAGCAGGCCCATTTTGCATAAAAAGAATCCCCAAAATTCACAATAAATTACCAGTAACAATATGTACGGTACAATTCTGGTACACCCCGCAACCATGAATATCTACCGGCTAATTAGTGGGTTAGGACAAGTTCAAACCGATGCTAAGTAGGTCAAGACAATCAATGGATTCCTTGAGAATCGATCATGGGCGTTTAGCCCGTATTATATTGTATCCTCCTGTATATGTTATACTACTTATACTCATTCGTAGAGGACCTTGGGAGGACCACAAACATAACATAACATCACGCACGCCTGTAATCCCGAAGGGTTAGGCAAAGGTTAGTGATCGCAAGCGTAAGTGCTGAGCACGAGGTCCTGAGTACGATTCCCGGTTCGGGTCAAATGTTATCGAGGTTTTCTATCAGAAATTATTCAGTGACCACGGAGTTTGAATGCCCGGTAGATGGCAATAGACTCGGCCCGTTGGGACTCAAACATTACCTACTGGCGAAATGTTTCAGAAATTATTCACTAACCACGGAGTTGGAATGCCCGGTAGATGGCAATAGACTCGGCCCCTTGGGACTTAAACATTACCTACTGGCGAAATGTTTCAGAAATTATTCACTAACCACGGAGTTGGAATGCCCGGTAGATGGCAATAGACTCGGCCCCTTGGGACTTAAACATTACCTACTGGCGAAATGTTTCAGAAATTATTCACTAACCACGGAGTTGGAATGCCCGGTAGATGGCAATAGACTCGGCCCCTTGGGACTTAAACATTACCTACTGGCGAAATGTTTCAGAAATTATTCACTAACCACGGAGTTTGAATGCCCGGTAGATGGCAATAGACTCGGCCCCTTGGGACTTAAACATTACCTACTGGCGAAATGTTTCAGAAATTATTCACTAACCACGGAGTTGGAATGCCCGGTAGATGGCAATAGACTCGGCCCCTTGGGACTCAAACATTACCTACTGGCGAAATGTTTCAGAAATTATTCACTAACCACGGAGTTGGAATGCCCGGTAGATGGCAATAGACTCGGCCCCTTGGGACTTAAACATTACTGACGAAATGTGGGTGTACTATGAGGTACACCTCTGCCTTACCTTTCAAAGAGTACAGGTGTGATGGTGTATGTGTTAAACTAGCACTTTGCCCACGGCTTCGCCCGCGTGGATGTCGGTTCAACTACAAAAGTGACGATTTTCCATACAAACTTTCATCCCCCTTTTCACCCCCTTAAAGGTTAAATTTCCAAAAACCCCTTCTTAGTGCTCCCCTACATTATAATAGGAAGCCGTGTGCAAAATTTCACATTCCTAGCCCCAGTAGTTTCGGCTGTACGTTGATATGTCACCCAGTCAGTTCTCCTTTTATAATTTATCTAAGTATAGAATTACAACCTAAGCAATCCCTTCTGATAAATTATAGATTCATAGAACACCGTGATTATAATATAAAATGCATGAACAAGATATAATTTATCGCCATTTATGACAAGTAATTAATAGTTTCTATAAAGTTAATAAACGTTTATGTCTACGCAATAATAAGTCAATTACATAAACTTTGTTGCAGCAATTTTATTCATATCGTTTCATACTTTAAAACTTCCTAATATCAAATAATAGTTCACTACGAATTTAAATAAATGCTCTTACTAACTTTAACTCCTTTATAAGCTGGCTTAAAATTTCATAATGTGGGTAAAACAACATTTTGTTTTATATTGATTGTGTTGGTTTTGCGGGGTGTTTCGATGTTCTATTGCGAAAAAGATGTAACGGAAGAAATATCACAGAAAAACAGGGTTCTCGTTCAGTGGGTCATCTTAGGGGTGTCTGTCATGTATGTAACTAGGCTATCAATGAAGCTACAGATATAAGATGTAACACAATAAACGCAAGACCTATCGAGTGTTCAGTTTCATCCCCTGGCGCTGCGGGTTGCTCGAAAGCGATACCCCGGCCTCGGACACACTAAGGGCTAAGAAGAAACATGAGCGGTTTTTCTGACTCGTTGGAGTCGGACTTCTACTGACCCAATGACTCTTCCCGCTCTGCCCAGAGCGGGAAGAGTCATTTGATGATTTCCCACCATACAAAAAAAACTTCTTTCGTTTTATGTTACACATTGATCAACGACATAACGATCATTACCAAGTTTGAAACGTTATCTAGGTACAGAAGTACACCTTTACCAACATGCTAGGTGGTGGTAAGTGTCCTTGCACTTATTACATCAAGTAAGTAGATTACAATCAAAGCTACGACGTTTCTTTGATATTCGCCGTCGATAATACACCCTGTATTAATAGGGTTATAATTTCAATTGAAGCAGATACATCAAACAACAGCAATTTTTCACCATTTTCCCTGCCGATGGTATTTCAAGGAGGGGCTGACAACCCACATAAAACTGTTTCTTACAGGTTTTTACTGTATTTTCGAGACCATTTTCTTAAGTTCTATGGCTTACCTGCCGTACTCAGAAAGCTTTAATGTTTACTTAGGCCATCAGTACTTAGTGAGTGCGGCATCAGTTAGTCCTGTTAGAAGCCTTTGCGGGCTCTCTGCTCATACAAAAAAGCATGAGCATTTATTACCAGTGGAGACGCATTCAAAGTGGATTAACAATTTTTGTCTATGCAGGTCACAGGGTCGTCTTAGGGGTGGCAATGGTTTCTATAGTCTAGGTCAAACCGATACTACAATAAAATTGGGAGATACCCGAAAAACCTAAACGGGGACTATGGATGGAGAAAGATTTTAGACAATTTGTCTAAAATCTTTCTAGATCCATAGTCTCCGACTGCCCCGTAAGTAAGCCTTCACTCCAACCCAAGTTTCATGTAGATGTTTTTCCTAAACCAATGTTATCGATGTCTAAGATAAACTTAAAAAGCTTCGTTCACAACTAAAAATGAAATCTACCAAAAAAACTAAGCATCAGGCACGTTATTGGCTTTACAGAAATGTTTTTTGTGTTATTGCCAAATTTTCACAGCTATTGGCTGGCAATGCAAGATACTTCATAAAACAAGAAAAAAACAACTAATTTTGTGCTAGAGTCACGTGTTGACTGGAAAAACATTTTTAACCGCATTGCGTCGATTTTTAAAGATTATCTACCTATATTAGTAAACATATTATTTTATCACCTTTATAATAAAGTAAGAATCCATTGACTGCATAGTCTATATAAATACGTGATAATTTTATTGTTCCTATTTTCAATTAGCTTGCAAGTGCCACGAGGTTATTATTTTTGTTTTATTGAAGGTAGTTAAGGCTCAATCGATTTCCCGCCCAGAATTTTTCTCCTACAATGTCTCGACAAAATTCGAAAAAACGTACGTATCAAAAAGTCGTTCTGTATAAAGTTGCGCATAATACAAGTTTACCAACTATTATTATTAAAATAAACAGGTAAAAAAATTTCAACCTGACCCTACCGTACAAAAGTAAGAAAAATATCACATAACGACTGCATGAATTTATTAGAATGTCATGGTTTATTTTTTTATAGGTACATAATTAATTAAATTCAAAACTACTACGCTTAAAAATATAAATAAAAAAGAAAACTTAGTTAATTTAAAAAGAATCTAGTTATATAGAAATACTCACCAAATCACAAATATAATGTCAAAATAATAAAAATTAACAACAAAACACAAAATCACTGAACACGACCGTAACCAGACAGCGCGTTTTTTTTAAATTATGTAACGAGATTTGGCGCGGGACACTATCGAACAAACAGGCGCGCGCACCGTCCGCACGATTTTGGAGCACTGGCCGAATTAAAAAAAGTACAGAACTACAACAGACGTTCAGCGTTGTTTGTGCGTTAACGTGCGTAGGTAACTAATGTATTATGCAACCTTCTTTCAGATATTAAAAAAAAACGTTCTTTACGTATTCCCGCCCGTTTTTCACAAAATCGAATTAAGAATACCGAGTAAGTATTGATTTTGACTCCAGCTTTTATAGGCAAACTTTTCCCGTTTTTCGTAACGTGTGACGTCAATGGTGGCTGGAGGCGCGGCGTGGTCAGGCACGTAGGCAAGATACAGGAAAACCCCCAGGAAGATCCAATTTTGACGTAACGTGCGTAAATAAGTACTTACCTGCTTGCCTGACGCATTATTTGTCTCTGGAATGGCTGTTTTAGTTCAACGCTGTGTGGAAATACTGGAAATAGATTCCTTTCGTCAGAAATAATGACATTACCTAGGGTGACATCTTATTTATAGGATGGTAAAGGTTCAGTCCCAATTATATTAACTAGTTTAAAGGCTTCAAGGGTGCCGGTAAACACACTGGCGATTAACTTTCCAGTACCTAGTTTTATTTTCAAGAATTTAGACATGTGCCGAAAAATGCATGTGAACAGTCTGTAGTGGGACGGTTCAGTCAAGCTAACTATAAGTTAATACTGTATTGAACTCCATACCTACTAGGATGTAAGTTTGTTAGGATGTAGGGGTAATCATCGGAACGACAGATCCGATTCGGAAAACAACTAGGTACTTACTTCACTAATGGGGAAATAGTGCTCCCGTGGTGGCACCATAACGCAAGCGAAACCGCGGGCAAATATTATTAGTAAATAATAATAATGACTAGCGATAGTGACCTGTAACTCTGACAGAACATTATATTTCTCTGTATGTTTCGTTTCGGAATATTTACCTAATGATGGTGATAACTGCACCAAACTCACTCTCTCAGATTCAGCCTGTCCCTGGCCTTTGCTGTCCTCCCTAGTAATGCCCTGAGCCGAGGTACGTACCCCACAGGGGGTGCCCTTAGTGCGGTGTCACTTGCCTGCCTTACTCAATGGCATCCACAGGACTGTCCTTTTAAGCAGAAGCCTCATAGGTTGACCGGTGATGTGAGATGCCATGCAAAAAAAACAACAGTCACAAGAAAACTTTTTCGTTTTTTTTTTTTGGAGGGTGGGAAATCATCAATTGACTCCTCCCGCTCTGGGCAGAGGGGTAGGGAGTGTCAGACTTCAACTTACTAAAAACCACCCATGTTCCTTCTTAGCCCTTTGTGTCGAGGCCGCGGTATCTGTTTCGAACAACCCGCAGCCCCGACGGAAACAAGCCACAGCCCCGACGGGGTAACAAGAAAACTTACGTTACCATGTTATCATTGGTTAGAGATACAGCTAAGAGACATGGTGACGGCAGGTGGTGCTGAAGCTGAACCCTCAATGTATGGTTGCCGAGAGGTGGCAGAATTAGCGTAGGCGGACCTACCCCCAGAAAGACCTGGATTAGACGATGGAGCGAGAAGCTTGGTATGAAAAGGAGGAGATGTAGACCAGGGATGTTGCGAATATTCGAATCCGCATCCGCAAATGCGGAGCTTCCGCATAGATTTGAACATTCGCATCCGCATCCGCAATAATCAATGCGGATGTTCATGCGGATGCGAATGTCATACAAGTTGCGGCAAGAAAGAAATTGGGCGAGGCCGGCGAACGGCGCGTGCCGTTTCGTATGTGACAAATGACAATGACCAATTTGCGTTTGTTGTGGTGCATCCTTTGTTTCTTGTAAATAAATCATTACGTGTTTGTTTGCGCTGTAGACTACTAATCGTATATTGATATTTTGAGTGTTGTCGTGTTGTGATTGTGATACAGTGATCATTGTGTGTAAATAATTGTTTATGGGAAAACTTTATATTAGTTACACTAATCTAAGACTACTTTAGTCCTAGCTCAGCTTATTTCAATCGCCAGGGCCCCGAGTCTGCTATTCAATAGTGTCAGAATGGTCGATCATTGATCTCATAATGGTTGATTTACGACAAGCCAAAAAGTACCTTAAGTCGACGGGCATAAGGTTCTTTTTGGCTTGTCGTCAATCAACAATTATGAGATCACTGATCGACCATTCTGACACTATTGAATAGCAGACTCGGGGCCCAGGTCAATTCCATTATGTTACACCGATAATACGTTTTATTGTAGGTAAAGTTTATTATTATTATAACAAAATTCCATAACGAATTTACCTAACTAGATAGATAGATTACCTAACCAGTTTAAAAGAAAAAGTTAATTAACAATGACACCACCGACACAAAGTACTTAATCTAGGGAATGTTTTAATAATTCTTCATTCATATACCTACTTCTTTTTTTTTACTCATTTATATAATATCTTAAACATTCGCATCCGCATCCGCATCCGCGGATGTGAGCCTTCAAAACTCCGCATCCGCATCCGCATCCGCGGATGTCAAAAAATCAGCATCCGCAACATCTCTGATGTAGACTCAGAAATGGGTGGAACAAATCTGAAAATGATATTGATGCATGATAGGTTTTAGAAGATATTGGATTGGAGTCCATGTTTTCTTGTTCATGCTTTCAGTCCAATTAACTTTGTCAAGTCAGAAGTTCAGAACCAGTAGTACAGTAGGTAGTAACATATTATTATTATAACATACCTAACGCCTGTAAACTTCGAAGGTTTAAGCAAAAAAAAGTGTGAAAGCATGTAACATTTCAGTCTCGTGAAATAAGAGCCTACCACTGACAAACGGGCACCACTCCAGTCTCCATGGCAGCTACTGCCAAACTAATGAAAATCCAATAATTCCTCGACTCGGAAATCGAATTCAGGACCCAGTTTATAAAAAATGCCCTTTTATCAGCGCGGGTTATAATGAGCTGTTATCCTGCCAACTGCTCGATACTTGCTCATATTCAGGCCACAAGAGACTGATAAGCATCTATTTAAAATGTAAACTCTATCAAATCATGCGGGTATTGTTCAATGTCATGGCCAGCATCAGACATGACTTTATTTTCAATGAGGTTTCACTGGGTCAGCTAAAACTGGCTGGAAATTGAATTTTCTTTTTACCCACGACGGAACGGAGACTGTATATGCGTTTGGGGTGAGAGGTTGTTTGTTTGTGCACTGCAAATACATGTTGCCATTTTTCTCCAAAACTACTAGTCCAATTTTGATGCAGTTTTCATTTATGGGTTCGGGTTTGATTGGTGCATGTTCTTAGATAGGTGTTACGGTGACAACTCACCAGGGGGCGCTGCAGCAAACATTTTTTGTGCAAATCAAAGTTGCCAATTTTCTCCAAAACTACAAGTCTGATTTAGATGCAGTTTTCAGTTATGGGTTTAGGTTTGACTGGTGCATGTTCTTAGATAAAAAAAACACCCGCCTTAAAAAAACCCAAGACTGTCCGTCGGGACTTCGGGAGCTGAACATTGCAAAACTAGTTCATTTAATGGCAGCCCCCGACGGACATTCTTGGTTTTTTTTAAGGCGGGTGTTTTATGTTATTTTATCATTTTTTCAATTAATTTTTAACCGTCGTGGGTTTTTTCATAATTTTTAATTTTGCATTTTTAATAATATACTCTGAGCGAAGTAGAACGGAATGTAGACTTGTACTGACTGACTTAAACACCTATATTCCTTCTTAGCCCTTTGTTTGTGTTCTGGGGCCGCGGTATCTCTTTTGAACAGTCCCGAGTCCACCGCGTCGCGTCCAACCGAGATTTGCGTATAAAAATATGTTCTACAGTAGAATCATTAGGACGTCAGTTTAGACAGTTAATTGCTAGTAAAATAAAGTGAAACAATGCTAAGGCAACAGTATGTTGAAGAATGCTTTTGAATTTTTCACCGAAACGCCTGCATAAAGTAAATAGCAGCATGTAGTTTGTCAGCTTTTTATTATTGATCTTTGCATTAAAGGCACAGACTTTTTATTCAAAGATATTCCTTGAAAAAAGAAAACAATATAAAAATTGCAGCCCACCGGCATCGGGAACAGAGCAAAAACTACTGGCAAGCTCCATAGAAAGGAACCTCGCTAACAAACCGAGCCGTATCCAGACGTACCGCCTCCTTCTAAGTATATTATGTACGTGGACGGCCACTATTATAGGCGTATTTAACGTTGTATTTATGCCCAAGAATAGGGGATCGGACAGGGTCAAAATAATATAATTCTGTTTATCCGTAAGTTAGATTATCGAAAAATATTGAATACGTATTTTTTGTTTTATCAAATCAATAAAAAATGACGAAGATAAAACGCGTCAAAGATCTTGGAGTGGGGCTTGAAACGTCACTTGTGTCGTCAAAATGTACTATCTTAACTTCTTAAGACGTCATACGAGTTTTCGAAGCACTGTATCGTCTTCATTTTAAGTTTACGTGAAAAAACAAAAAAAAAAAGTGTCCAATAATTTTTGGAAATCTATCTGACGGACTAATTAGTTTTTTTTGTCCGATCCCCTAATATTCTCAAACAATTTTCCATAGCATTCCAGAAGAAAACAAACATTATGAGGGTGACTGTTCATTATGATGTCAGCACAGCCGGTCACAGAGTAAATAGAATTATTGAAATAAGCCAATAATTACTATTAAAAGCCATTAATTACTTCCCTGCTTCTCTCAATGTTTAACAACGATAAAACACTGTAAATCACGGCAATTAGATAACGACAAAAGTGTATCAAGCTTTTGATCTAGCCGCCTAACGAACGAGAGCCTCCTCAGGTATTCAAGACTCTTGGTAACTAAGCCATTGATAAGTTTTCCGTAATCGGGTAGTAATTGACTTACCTACTAAAAGAATATGATTCTGTTTAGTTCGTCAGTTAGATTCATAGAGTAAGTAAAAGTTTAGTTAGATTATCAAAAAATATTGGATACGTGTTTTTGTTTTAACAGATTAATAAGTGGGGACTTGTGACGTCACTTTCTGGTAAAAAATGGACAAAAATGTGACGTCACACGACTATTTCGAAGCACTGCATTTTTTCTTCATTTTTTGTTTACGTGAAAAAAGAAAAAATGTGTCCAATATTTTTTGGAAATCTATTTGACGGACTATTTAGTGTTTTACCCGACTGCGGCGAAGCCTAAAAGGAGGGATATGTGTTTGACGTGTATGTATGTATGTCCGTCCGTTTTTTTTGTTCCCTTTAATCCGTTCCGTTCAATAAAAAAACCAAAGGAAAATTGCGTATTTTTGGGGCAATATCGCGGAGTTCAAAAAATTTTTTTTCCAGTACCATCGAGTAGGTCAGTCAGTAGGGTCTAGGGTACCAAAATGAAGGGTTTTAACCCCTCGTGCGTCAACTTGTCAAAATATGATAAGTTCAATAGTAAGTAGTAACTAAAAAGTTGGAAATAAAAAAAAGTAGTTAGACAACTAAAAAACCCGACTGAAAAAACTGAAAAGCAAAAAACAAGCTCATTTTAAACTAAACAAAACTTGGGAGGCAGGCGGGGTTCATTTGAATATTAAATTAGGAAATGAAATAAAATGAAAATATAATGTTTTTGTCAACTACCTACCCTATTATTATGAGAAGCGAGTTCTGAGTATGGATTTTATCAAGGTTCCATGCCAACGGGATCCCATTTTTAACCGACTTCCCAAAAAGGAGGAGGTTCTCAATTCGATTGGTATGTTTTTTAAGTTTATGCTGGCTGTCCGTGTGTGTGGTATGTCTGTCAGGACCGGGCAGTACCTACTGAATATGCGAGGTCGCTTTTTAGAGTATAAGGAAAAATAAAAATATTGTTAAGAATCAAAAAACGTTTATATTTATTGAATAAAAGGAATGCTTACTTACTAAGTTTATGTAATGAATCAGTACACTTATATGAAACTTAAATCTAAAGAAAACATGAAAAAAAAACGATTAAAAAAAAACCTATAAGTAGTACGGTAGGCACAAATTTTCAAGTCAAAATCAGACCATCAACAACAGGTTTATTTTATACAATATTAATATGACCGTGAAGACCAGTGACCTGTAACACAAGTTTTTCCCAAAAACTTACATCAGGCACCAGTCTAGCACAAAGTTGGAATAGTCATTTTCTTGTACAAATTAACTTTAAAGTCAGCTTTGTGATGAGAGAATAAATGATATAAGTAGGTACAATAATAATAATATCCCAATAGAATTAATTTTTTTTTTTAGAGTATGAGCAAAGCGTATTTTAGAAACTAATACTGACATTTATAGTTGTAAATCCTATTATTCAAAAGCAACATATACCTACCTACTATTACTAATAGGGGAGACTGGGTACACTTGATCCCTCTGGGACACATGGTACATTTAGTTTATAAGCCAACCACGCTTGCTAGACTATTTAAAACTAGCAACCCTGTTTGTCTATGGTACGATATGACTTTTAGGAAACGCCACAAATGTCAAAACTAACAGTTTGTGACATGGCGACCGGTGAGTGATGTTCGTGTAGTGAAACAAGATTTTGGTAAGTTTAGTTTTGTTTATAAAATCATCGAATAATATGTTTTAGAGTTTGAGTATTACATTATTAGAACTGCTATTTTATGTACAATGATTGCGCTAAAAGTTAAAACACTTAAGTGAATAAGGCTAGGAAAGAGGTTATTTTTTTTTAAAAATCGGTTACTGGGGAGAGATGATACAGAGCGTTGTGGGAGACTTGATCCGAGGGGATCAAGTCTCCCATAGCGGGATAAAGTCTCCCATAGATAATTGTGATGATCATTATTAAAATTTGTAATATACATAATTATATAGCTTTCAAAGTTTTCAATTAACGTTATTATTGCAGGTCAAAAAATGCCGCGAATATATAAGACAAAGCAGGGTGCAAAAAAAAGAGAAAAAATAGAAAAAAAGGCTTTGAATAGTTGTAAGAATAGTAATGATACTATATTGAATTTTTTTATTTTTTTTTTTATTTGATTCTGTGATTCTTATTGTGCCATCCTAATTGATACAATTTATTTTATAAGAAGATTTAGTAGACGTAAAAAGTAAGAAACTTTTTAAGAATTTAACTTAATTTATATTATATTGTTTTGTTATTACAGCATTAGATGTTGTTTTTGTACTTACCTACATTTTAAATCTGATGTTCTTATTGTGTTAGTAAATCTAGTTTTGTTAGTAAGTTGAGTTATCTGAAGCTATTTGAGACTATTTTTTTTGATTATTACCTACCTAAACGAGACTGAGACTGCCTACCTGAAAGTCGAAACAGTTCAAGACTTATTGTTGTGTTCAGTTCATACTGGATTTTTCTATTAAAAAGAATTATATTTAAAGAAATTGAATTTTGTGTTTCATTTTTTTATGTTAACAAGTATATAAAGTTGATCAAACTTGATCGCCTAGATATTAACAAGTATCTCTTAAATATGGGAGACTTCATTCCCCCCCCCCGTATCAAGTCTCCCTTTGGACGGATCTTAGTGTCCCTTAGATATGGGAGACTTGATCCCCCCCGTATCAAGTCTCCCTTTGTGCGGGATCAAGTCTCCCATATACGGGGACACTTGGTTCAAACCTGTGTTTTTCGTTAAAGCCCTTTATTTTTTACAAATATTGAACTACCCCGTTTTACTTTTTTCGAAGCGTGGACTATTACCTTCCCAACATTTTGGCTCAAACACATCCCCAATGTAGGACTTAAAACTAATTCTATGACCCAAAATAAAAAGGGGGGATCAAGTGTACCCAGTTTCCCCTACATGTAAGTACTTGTCCCTTCTTTTTCTTCTTCTCTCTTTTTTAACGTGTCATGCTCCGCAGCAGAACCACTTTGGACTATAGTATGTGAAAATTACATGATAAAATGTAGATAATGTCTATATTTTTGTAGCTTATTATCAATATAAAATACAGCGCCATCTTGTATTTGTCTTAGAGACAAATACGAGATGGCAGTGTATTCAATTCTGTGCGCAAGCATTTAAAAGTATCGATAATAAACATTTATGAATAATTATAAATTAATTGTAAACGTTATCTTAGTATACAATAAATATACATTTGTTTATATTATCACCTGTGTATAATCAGCGTGAAATAACTGTTATTTGAAAGTGGTTCTGCTGGGGAGTATGCTCTGTAGCATGGCCACTTTGAATCGATATTTTCCAAGAAACTAACAATATACAATTATTGATATTAGGCTACAAAAATATAGACATTATCTACATTTTATCATGTAATTTTCACACACTATAGTCAAAGTGGTTCTGCTGTGGAGCATGACACTTTTTAACTACTACTTTTATTTCTTAAAAATAACAATATTGGAAGTTGCAGAGTAGTAAAATACAGTTTTGATGATGACGTGATGTAATTACTTTGAATTTGGGTACCTAACTATTGAGCCCAGTCTTAAAATTGCTTTGCGACTTTCCCGGGACAGGATTGCTAATAATAATTGTTCAAAACACATACTTTTATGGTTTAGCAGAAAATCTACAACTACTCGATCAAGTTGTCATCGTTAAATCGATAATGAACAATATCAAAACTGAAATAGAGTTTAAATTATGATGATTTATTGTAGCGTATCATGTTCGTGCAGTTGTCATCATATCATTTTGCAGCTCTGTCTGAAGAGAGCCAGCAACATACTTACAACTAATCAGGCGATTTAATACTGCAAATTAGAACGCAACGCTTTTCTACTGTTTTTAAACATACATGCAAATATAGAAAAAAAAAAAACAAAAAAGGGCACGAGGTATATCGCACAGTCGAAGCGACCCACACGAAAATTAATACGGATCATACGTATGTGGACAAAGCAACCATTGGGATAAATAAAAAATATACGATTATTAGAAGGAATTATGTACCTATACCTTTGTTAATTTGAGCTGATAAGTTGAAATTAATAAAATAAAACTCAGCGTGTTATAAATCGGTTTAACTCCAGTCGATGCATACTAAGAATACCTAATTAGGGTTAACATATTAGAAGTTGTTCAAAGTCAGCCAGTCAGAAGTCAGTCAGTCAGTCAGTCAGTCAGTACTCAGTCAGTCAGTAGTGAGTTAGTAGTCAGACAGTCAGAAGCAGAGTCCAGTTATAAGAACAGCCAGCATCGGGTCAGAGTTACAACTGTTCGGAAATCCACTTAACACAGCGAGGATCAGAGTATATTTATAATAATGATTTGAAGTTCAGGAAACAGCGATTTTGATGTGGGTATTATTACGCGTTCGAAAAATCCAGTAGATATAGCCAAAAGCGAAATATTTAAGTCATTCGGAGTCCAGTAAAAACAGCCATGGTCAAGTGAGAGTAATAAAAGTCGTTCAAAATCGGGTAAATATACAAAGCGAGGTATATTTAAGTTAAGTTAGAATTCAGGAGAAGTTCAGTAAACACAGCAATGATTAAATAAAACTTTCATATCTATATAAGTCTAGTAAACATTGCCGAAAACCAAAGTATTTTAGATCGTTCGGAGTCTAGTGAATATAGCCGAAAATCAAAGTAGTATAGTTCGCTTAGAGTCAAGTACATAGCCGAAAAACAAAGTATTTTAGATCGTTGGGAGTCCAATAAACATAGCCAAATGACAACAAAGTATTGTAGATCGTTCGGAGTCCAGTAATCATGGCCAAAACACAAAGAATTATAGATCTTTCGAAGTCCAGTAAACATAGCTGAAAATCGAAGTATTGTAGATCGTTAGCAGTCCAGTAAAAATAGCCGAAAACCAACATATTTTAAGTATTATAGATCGTTCAGAGTCCAGTAAACACAGCCGAAAATCGAAGTTTTGTAGATCGTTAGCAGTCCAGTAAAGATAGCCGAAAACCAACATATTTTAAGTATTATAGATCGTTCAGAGTCCAGTAAACATAGCCGAAAATCGATGTATTGTGGATCGTTAGCAGTCCAGTAAAGATAGCCGAAAACAAACGCATTTTAAGTACTATAGATCGTTCAGAGTCCAGTAAACATAGCCGAAAATCGATGTATTGTGGATCGTTAGCAGTCCAGTAAAGATAGCCGAAAATCGAAGTATTGTAAATCGTTAGCAGTCCAGTCAAGATAGCCGAAAACCAACATTTTTTAAGTATTATAGATCGTTCAGAGTCCAGTAAACATAGCCGAAAAACAAAGTAAGTATTGTAGATCGTTCGCAGTACAGTAAACATAACCCCAAAAATAAAGTGTTATAGATCGTCCGGAGTCCGGTAAACATAGCCGAAAACACAGTTCCATAAATCGTTTAAAGCATAATACAAACATAGCCAGGATCGGGTCAGGGTGTTAGAAGGCGGTCGGAAGCCCAGGAAAAGTAGCAAGAGTTTGAGTCGAGTATCATTAATAGTTCAAAGTCCATTTAGCATAGCCAAATTAAAATATTGTAAATCGTGTGGATCGGAGTCCAATAAACATGCCAGAGTCGGTCAGAGTATTATTTATTAAACTATGAAGTTCAATTAGACGTAGCGAGAGTTTGTAATGAGTATTATTAACCGTTCAGAGTCCAGCAAGCACAGACAGGGTCGGGTAAAAGTATAAGAAATTGTTCGAAGTCCAGTAAACATGGCCAGGGTCGGGTAAAGCATTAGAAGTCAGACGCAGTCCAGTGAACAATGCCAGGGTCGGTTCAAATCATTAGAAGTCGGTCGAAGTCCTGTAAACGATGCCAGGGTCGGGTTTTGAGCATTAGAAGTCGGTCAAAGTCCAGTAAACATGGCCAGGGTCGGGTAAAGCATTAGAAGTCGGTCGAAGTCCAGTAAACACGCCCAGGGTCGAAACAAACTATTATAAATCGGAAAATATATCTCGGGCCAACGTAGAGTATAAGAAAGTTACTGAACTGAGGCCGTCCTTTCTAAAACTCTTGCTACTACTACTATACTATTATAAATACGGTTTGGGTCGATGGATGTTTGCTAATCAATCACGGCAGAATGCCTGAACGGAACTGGCGATGGGAATCATCGAAACGACGACGAAGAAGACTGGATAAAATTTGGCACAGATAGGTTATAGTCTGTAGGAGCACATAAATCTACCTTTAGTTTTAATTGTCATCCATACATATGAAAAAACCTACTCGCGGAAGCATCAGCAGAAACTGGGAAGAGAAAACCTCGCGTCGTCCGTCCAGTAACAGTTTCTCGCGATCTTTCCGAGAATTTGCCGCTTCGACTGTGCGGAAGGACCTTTGAACCATACCAATTTACATAAAATATAACAAAAAAAAAATATATCAATAAATGCACAAAAAATAGCCCAGCTGCATAACTATTCACAAATTCTCGAATCGATATCTTTTTTTTCGAATTACGTGAGGGAGCGAGATAGACATGCGATTTATTCGATTCGCTTTCGATTCGATTGTTTGTGAATAGCTATGCTGGAAGAGCTTATGATTCTATCCGCCATACTATGCAATTTTTGGGGCAACACTAGAACAGATTCAAAGGCATAAATTTTATATATAATATGAAATAATAATAATATGTACATCGATATAATTATCGTCTGTAAACTGGCATCCGGTCCTATCTTTTTTCGTGCTATAATTGATTTATGAAGTTTTGACCTATAAAGTTTTTATATTAGAAGGACTATAGGTACTATTCTGGCTGGATTCTGGAATTTGTCTTTGTTTTTCACAAAATAATGATATATAACTTTGGAGATGTGTGTGACTTGTATGACGGCTAGAATCACACCCTCTTGACGATAGAAAGTGACTAGAAGCGAATTTTACTCATTAAACTGAACGTGATCAGCTTATCTAAACCGAGTCTAAAAGCTGTTGTTTTCAATATTCCATAGCTATTATACTGACACTATTGAGCGCAGATTAGACGTCCTGGGCCGCTACTACCACCTCTAACAAAACAATCCTATTGCAGGAACGTTTTGATTCAGGCTTAAAACAATAACACTTTGTTTGGTACCATGACCTCTACAAAACAATACTGTTTTACTCTTGCTTAGTGCGGGGAAAGAACGAACGATCTGTAAGATTTGTCTATTCCCTGCTTTAACATGAAAGAAGCAACTAGCAATACGTAAACTGTATAGCACTGTCTCTTTCTCCAAAATCCGGTCCGAATCGTATTCCGAAATGATAGTCATGAAACAAAATATAACTTAAATGAAAATAGAAATATTATTTACCATACAATTTTTCATTTTTATAGGTAGTTTTAAGAAAATACATAATTACAATCGTAACATTTAAAAAATCTTTGAGGATTTTCCTTAACAAAGTAAGAAAATGTTTCGAAGGAGGTTAAGCCATTCATTGTAACATAATAAGATTCGGACCAGTGGTTTTTTATAACTGGCTGGTATCATTATCGTTTTAAATTAAAAGTGGCATCCATGTCAATGCATTACGTCATTATACTTGTCAGTGAGTGGTTGTCAACAAAATTCAATAAAATTAAATCATAGGTTTATATAATAATTCTAAATTAAATTATGGTATTTACTTTTCTTGTGTGCTGTGATTGTGAATATGAACCGTTTTCGATATTCATATATTTATGATGGACTTATGAAATATGTACCAAAATGATGGTTCATAATATTTTGAAGCTGGCTTGTTGATCTGAGCTGGCTTGAAATAAAATCCTTAACGTGAACGTGGACATGCCAATGTTTATTTTCCCTTGAGAGATGAAGAGCAACCAATGGAAAGAATATCATTAAAACTGCATCCATGCATCTTAAAAACCACTACCTATCACTATCGAAGTATGGACCATGGAGCTGGTTAAAATAATTCCAGGAAATTCGAATATGGACTGATCTACGAGTTGTTAATCGATATTTTAAACTGTATAATAAAGAATTCTGACTATAAACCATTATTAACTTTGATCGTTTTATTTAAGTAGGTACCCAAGTACTTTTTAGGTCTGCTAAACTGCGTGTAAGAAGTTGTGGATGATTTCAGGGTGACTATGTTCAAACGATGTAAGAGCGTTCGGTTAAACACGCTTGTGCGTTCCCGTTTGTAAAACTAGATTGATTCTCAGTAGCAATGTTTGGAAGGCACTCTATGCTTCGGAAGGCACGTATAAGGCTGCTTTTCATCAAGCACACATCCGTAGTACGCATCCTTCCATATAGAAAACATCTTAGATGAATCCGTTTCCACCAGTGCTAAGCTATGTGCACCAATGAATATGATTGGCGGATAAATAACGAATCCATAGCAACGTAGCATAGCGCATCTCTGGTGGAAAAGCACCCTAAGCCGGTGGTCCCTGTCGCCAAATTGCTGTCGTTAAACCATGTTTAGAAACTCTGACAGGTGTGTGGGGGTCGTTAGACCTTAAGACCGTCATTTTCAAGCATACAAACAATAACACAGTTATTATAATGGTAGTTTATTGATTCTCCAGCAATACAAGTTATAGGTAAGTAGGTAATCTATAGCAACAGTACATTTTACAAATCGATGTTTATGATGTAAATACAAACGACAACAACATCCACTTTTTCTCAGGCATCTTTGGCAGCCTTACATACCTTAGTATGTCATGTAAAGCTGACTAACATAAATATGACAAAATACAATTTGTATTAGTAAAGAGAGCCTTAAAACTATGTTTGTAACACTTCAGTTAAGCACTAAGTCTTTGTGCTGCACGTAGGTACATATGGCACCTGCCCATGAAAACGACGGAACACCACTCCCTGCGGCCTAATGTCCTCTCCCAACACGATTATGCAGATCCATAACATGTTGGTACTTTCACCACGAACGCCCCAAAGTTGACGTAGCTGCGCGACTCCAGCAACTCCACACTCTCGCCACGTACTTGGTCTTCTGGCGCACGTACTCCACGATGTCCTCCGCCGTACTGATGTAGTGTAGGCGGGAAATGAACTCCGGAGTGTTTGGGTTCGCGGCACGAATCACGTTGGGCTCCGATGGAGTCATGTCACAGTGGTTCTTGTTGGTACACCGTCACAAAATCATCATCAGCCTAGTCATAGTCTCTCTAGCTCTTCCTCCTTTTCGGAATGCAAGAAATACAAGATCGGTCGATGTGGCGATGCTTGGAAGATGCCTACGTCCTGCAGCAGACAATTTCTTGTTGAAAATGATAAAGATGATGCACTGAAACCACTGAAAACATAGTCCAATCGAATACTTTACGACACCATAACATTATGCCTGTAACATCCGAAGGATTGGGCAGAGGTGCTTAATACACCCCTTGCACGTATATAAATGTGTTTTTATTACCAATTACATCACGGCATTACATTTCTTTTGTATAATTTATAAAACAATAATAATTATATTCGTCGCCCCAGATCAACTTATTTAGAATGTCAAACATTCCTGCTATTTGACATAAAAACAATCCTGCTCGCTGTCAAAAGGCACGTCGTGGTACCAATTGAATGAACTATTTGAGGTGACGTCATCAAAACGATATCAAAACTGATATTTTTAGCAGTCCTGCATTAAGATTGTTTTAAGGACGTGATGGTACGAAAATGCAAAGTAAGACTTAAACAGGACTGTTTTAAGACGTTGTAGTAGCGCCCCTGATCAGGATCAATTTAATTCGTGATATTCGCTCTAAATTGCCAATTACTTTCGTATTTCGGCGTGTATCCCAAAATGCATAAACATTTCTTTGATTTCCTTCTTGGTCGATCGCACTCTAGAGAAATAGTTGGGCCGGTGCTTAAGGAGAAATTCTTCCGCTATCTTTTAGTACTATCTCCATTATCAGATTTGGTGGCTGTTTTAATATCTTTATCAACATTTTTATCTGCTATTTTAGTCTTATTTCCATTGACCTCTTTAATGTTGAGTTTCTTTCTTTGTATCAATATTGTTGGAAGTAGCAGTATTTTTCGGTTCATTTTTGTAGATAGTTGGATCATACGATTTATAAGCATCTCTATGATCGACTGCATTCCAATGACTGTTGTAATAGTTTCTGTCGAAGATCACATTGCATGTAAGACATTGGTACGACCTATTATCAATCTGTGAACAAATGTAAAAAAAACGTTGTAGGTAAGGCAAAAGATCTGTGTATCAATTTTTGGTTGTAAAAGTAACCTTGGTCATAACGAAGACAATTGGCACTTTTTAATCGTTCTAGTCTAGACCATATTAGATATTAGGCATCTAAGTTCCAATTGTTTCAAAAATGTTATTGTTGTAACTTTAAGGTTGATGTTCACGGTAGCCCGCGTAATTCAAATTTTCTTACGGTTTTTAGCGATTTGCAGGCCAGTGCTAGGTTGTATGTTAGTGAAAATATGATTCGCGGGTGTAAGACTTAAGCAGTTACAGAATTATAATCATCAAAATCATCATTACAACCCTCCAAGTTCATGTAACTCTCAAGAATGACCTTTTGATGAAATAATCATTCTTGAGAGTTACATAAACTTGGAGGGTTGTAATGATGAATTTGATGATTTTAATTCTGTTACTGCATACGTCTTACTCCCGCGAATCATATTTTCACTAACATACAACCTAGCACTGGCCTGCAAATCGCTAAAAACGTAAGAAAATTTGAATTTCGCGGGCTACCGTGAACATCCACCTTAAGTAAATACTTCCATAACAAATTGAATAGGGTGGGGACCCTATTCAATAAATCCTTCATCACTATGGTCTGAGTGCGTTTTATTGAGTCCTACCGTAAATCGTGAAGTGTCACACCAAAAAAATGACAATTTTGTGGGGTGAAACTACACTTGTAACAACGTAAAATCGCATACGCGCGCCGCCTCATGCCTAACTTACTTCGTCCGTGCATCGCCCCCCGCTCCCCGCAGCCGCGCGCCGCTCGAGTCGCCAGTCGCCCCAGTCGGCCCTACCTCAGTATAAATATGGACAGTACCGAAGCTAATAGACCAGGGCCGAAACCTTCAAAAATTGTAAAAAATGAAAAAAAATTACAGTAGGATGAAACCCATTAGAAAAGGAGGGGAATATGATCAAAATGAAAGGAAAAATAAATTACGGTCGATCCGAGTTCGGGAAGTGGGGGTGGGGGGGGTTTAAGGGGGGAAAGCGGTTTATCTCAATTTCCGGCAAAACTACAAGTCCTATGGAAAAAAGTTAAATGGCAAAGTTGTAGGTAATAAAAAGATCTACAACTTTTGTATTTGCAATTTTTTCACATAACCTCAAAATTTAGGTGAAAAATTCAAAAAACCAAGTTTTTGGTTTTTAATTTTTATCTTTTACAAAAAACATTTTTTTTTCACGAAAATTATTGAAAACTTACATTTTTATGCCCTTAATACACTGTAATTTTTTTTAATAAAATATATTTATTTTTCACCTTATTATTGACTTAATATCTAAAAATCAGCCATATTTTCAATCTAAAATTCTGACGTCAAAATATCCGCTTTTTTTAAAAAATCGGTGGGCGTTGTGTTCCTTATAATCTCTACTTTCTGATGATGTATAAAAAATATACATTGCAATGGTAAATTTTCTCAGAAAATGCAAAATCAGCTGCTGCGAAATAATACCCACTACCAAATAATAAGGCCTAGACAAGAAATTATAAGATTTATTGCTGTTTTATGCCTATTTATTGTTATTTTAAGTTATTTTATATATCGTGGAGACCTACGGAAAATTTTGGCCCATCAAAAGGTATTTCACAGAGAAGTGGGGAAGGGGCTAGGAGGGTTTGGCCCTTACTACCTGTTATTTTGTAGCAGCTGATTTTGCATTTTCTGAGAAAATTTACCATTGCAATGTATATTTTTTATACATCATCAGAAAGTAGAGATTATAAGGAACACAACGCCCACCAACTTTTAAAAAAAATCAGTTATTTTGACGTCAGAATTTTCGATTGAAAATATGGCTGATTTTTCGATATAATGTCAATAATAAGGTGAAAAATAAATATTTTTTATCAAAAAAATTACAGTGTATTAAGGGCATAAAAATGTAAGTTTTCAATAAATTTCGTGAAAAAAAAATGTTTTTTTGTAAAAGATAAAAATTAAAAACCAAAAACTTGGTTTTTTGAATTTTTCACCTAAATTTTGAGGTTATGTGAAAAAATTGTAAATGCAAAAGTTGTAGATCTTTTTATTACCTACAACTTTGCCATTTAACTTTTTTCCATAGGACTTGTAGTTTTGCCGGAAATCGAGATAAACCGCTTTCCCCCCTTAAAACCCCCCCCCACCCCCACTTCCCGAACTCGGATCGACCGTAATTTATTTTTCCTTTCATTTTGATCATATTCCCCTCCTTTTCTAATGGGTTTCATCCTACTGTAATTTTTTTTGGTTTCAAAAATTATCGACCCTGGTCTATAAGCCTAGTTCACAGTATAAATATGGACAGTACCGAAGCTAAGCCTAGTTGATGCGATAACTACCTACGCTCCATTGAAGCCATAGGGTTGCCCTTTTAATGTTGATGATATTTTCTTTTTTTATTAAATATTTTTATTCTGTTGTGATCAATGAATCGAATTGAAATAACTAGCTTACCACTAATTAGTGATGTGCAATTCTGCTCTAGATAATTAACATGTTATAGAATATTGAATATATTTTTATAACATGTTATTTTATACGTTATCATTATAACTTTCCTTCATATCATACTACACAGTTTTAGACTAATAAAATGTTATTTAATGTTATTATTATGTACCTAAGTAAAGTTGGATCATTTAAAAAAAAAAAAAATGTTTGGTGTTATGTGATTCTCACTTAATTATCACAGGGGTGGCAGAGGGGGGTCAAAATTGATCCTTTTTTGTCTAGGACGCTCCGTTTTCGAGATATTTCAATTTCAATTTTTTTTTTTTACAGAAACTTTGAACGCCCATAACTCTGAAACGGTGCATGTACGTAACATACTTATTATAATAATATTACCCCGTTCGGTATAACAAACAAATAAAAATTCATTATGATCGATCACAAGGACATAATTCGATAACAATAAATCATTCTTGCCTTTCAAAATTAGTAGGAAGTTTAAAATACGATATAGTCCGGTTTTGATGAAGCCGAGTTCAAACACCCGTATAACGCGCAATACGTTCCCGTCCACTCGTCTCGGCGCGGCACGCACAACTGAGAGCACTGCAATGATCGCTAGCTGGCCCTGTCGATGAGCATGTTTGTGTGTGTGTGCGGTTTCGAGTGTTTGTAGGCAGCTTCCGTACTGTCCATATTTATATTGTGCCTAGTTGATGCGATAACTACATAAGCTCCATTGAAGCCATAGGGTTGTCCCTTCTAATGTTGATGATATTTTCATTTTTTATTAAATATTTTTATTCTGTTGTGATCAATGAATCGAATTGAAATAACTAGCTTACCACTAATTAGTGATGTGCAATTCTGCTATAAATAATTAACATGATAAAGAATATTGAATATATTTTTAAAACATGTTACTTTATACGTTATCATTATAACTTTCCTTCATATCATACTACACAGTTTTAGACTAATAAAATGTTATTTAATGTTATTATTAAAAGTAAAGTTGGATCATAAAAAAAAAAAAAAATTGGTGCTACGTGATTCTCACCTAATTATCACAGGGTGGCAGAGGGGGGTCAAAATTTTGATCCTTTTTTGTCTAGGACGCTCCGTTTTTGAGATATTTCAATTTCATTTTTTTTTTTTACAGAATCTTTGAACGCCCATCTCTGAAACGGTGCATGTACGTTGTTATACTTATTATAATAATATTACCCCGTTCTGTTCGTTGGGCGTGTTGTTGAGTTAGACATTATAATGATAACACGTAGGCAGCGTTGGTATACCAAACAAATAAAAATTCATTATGATCGATCACAAGGACATAATTCGATAACAATAAATCATTCTTGCCTTTCAAAATTATTAGGAAGTTTAAAATACGATATAGTCCGGTTTTGATGAAGCCGAGTTCAAACACCCGTATACCGCGCAATACGTTCCCGGCCACTCGTCTCGGCGCGGCACGCACAACTGAGAGCACTGCAATGATCGCTAGCTGGCCCTGTCGATGCGCATGTTTGTGTGAGTGTGCGGTTTCGAGCGTTTGTAGGCAGCTTCCGTACTGTCCTTATTATATTGTGGCCCTACCTCGTTACGAGATTGCATCACGCGCAAGCCGCGCAACTGTGTTGCGCCAGATACCGCATTGTGTAGCCGCCTTTTCACTATGGGATGTAATATTCCTTCAAATGACCTCTAAATATCGCTCAGTCGGTCGAAAACAATATTTTATAGTTTGGGATGTAATATACATTATAGCACAGTGTGAACGGTCACGTACAAAATGTATGCGAGCGATATTTAGAGGTCATTTGAAGGAATATTACATCCCATAGTGAAAAGGCGGCTTGTGACCTAAACTATATGATAAACTGCATTGTATTACCGTGTGTTGTGTGCCGATATTATACCTATACAACTATTACCATCCCGTTGCCTCATTCCATCGCCCGCAACGCTACCCCCGTTATAAATTACGCCCAACTCGTGGCACGCGCTCGAACGACGCGAGCGCGGACTGAAACCACGCAACTGAGTTCTACCTACTGGACTACCTACTGTTACTTACCTTCTTGGATCGCTGCCGAGCGTCATCGACGAGAAGATGCCGCCGACACGCGTCCAAAGACAACGACGATGTGTCCAATAGTGATGAAGAAAACCACGCGGTAGCAAACCCCGCGAGCATGAGCACTACGGTGACGCCAACACCTACAACGGGTGGCAACACGATCTCCATGTCCGAAGAACAACTCACTATCGAACGTGATGCGAAGCGTCATGACGCCGACGCCGAGCGGCGCGGAAACCTTGGAAGCTTTCGTCGAGAACGTGCTCATCTATTCTATAAAGAGTGCGCAAACGTGTCCGACGAGCATGCGCTTCGAGGTTTGCCTATGTTGCTGACAAGAGAAGCCGCCGTGTGGTGGCAAGGCATTAAATCTACCGTGGAGACCTGGGACGACGCGATACGCCGACTTCGATTCATGTACGGCGCCCCTCGCCCCGCCCACCGGATTCTTCGAGAAATCTTCGCTCAGGAACAATCTGACAGTGATAGTGTCGATTTATTTATATCGCGAGTGCGCGACAATATATCGCGTGCCTCAATTAATGCAATTAGATATTGTCTACGGTCCTTTAAATCGTAAAATTCGAAAAAGAGTGTCACGCGACAGTGTAAGTAGTGTCGACTGTCTACTCGATCGAGCAAGGTACGTAGAGGAGACGCTGGCCGAAGTAAGTCTACCTAATTCATTAATTCCACCCCGCGGTAGTAACTCGAATCACGATCACGCGAATATTATTGAAAGTTCCACGAATTCTCGAAATGTAAACATTAACCCTCCGACTGCGAACGTTATTCAAAATAACCGCATGCCACACCCAACTCTAGTTCGAATAATAGTAGTGATGCGAATTCGGAACGTGTCAGACCACGCTGCGCTTTTTGTAAAAAGTTTGGCCATTCGGTGGATGGGTGTAGAAATAAAACAAAATCGAGTGATACAAATGTTGATAACGCGCCATTCTCTTGTTACGGCTGCGGTCAAAAAGGGGTAATACGCTCTAACCACCTTATTACAAAAGGTAGTTAAACCTGGTTTAACTTAGACCTGGTTTATCTCGCATGCTGTCACTTTCTTTTGAATATTATTGAAGTGAGACGTCATGCGCGATAAACCAAGTCTAAGTTAAACCAGGTTTAACTACGTTTTGTAATAAGGCGGTAAGTGTCCGACGTGTAAAGGTACACCGTCCGCTGATAAGGCGAGTTTCCAAAGTGCCGTCACCCATGCATCGAACCGGTCACATCCAACAGTAAAGATAGGAGTTGCATCTTTATTAGGTGTCGCAGTGCACAGGTGCCACCGAGAGTCTCGCTAGTCCTGGATTATATAAAATCCTTCTCGACCGCGGTACCACTTTCACGGAAACGCGCCGAAATCTCATAGACTACTGGCCCGTGTTGAAAAAAATATGGGTCATGTGAACCACCAGGTGACCTATCTAGAACGATATAGGAGCATAAAATAATAAGATTCAGCACTATGCCGTCACTTGTAAGCTGTCCAACCGAGTGCAGGTGAGAATTCAAAAGTACAGGTAGACTGGGTACATTTTGGTCATATATTTTTGTACGGCATTCTTACCATCGATAGATAGATCCATGAAAAATAATAAGAAAACGCGTAGTGCCGTAAAAAAATGTTGAGCCACAAAGTCGGAATTTTTATTTTATTTTCCGACAATTTCGAGGGTACATTTGGTCATTTGATTTTGTACGGCATCAGTTTCATACTATTTCAATACTGCTTCTAATCCATTATTCCGCAACGCCGTACAAATCATGCGACAAGGGGAAATAATCGAGGGTTGAAACCCCCTCTCTTTCCGCTGGTCCAGGGGGTGATTTGACACAACATAAAATTAATTTATTTTGAAAGTATTTTATGCATAGATAATATTTTTTCATATGCCGTACATTTTCGTTGGTCCAAAGGGGAAAAAATCTGAAAATTAAAAAATTAAAAAGAAAAAATCCATATAACGAAATGTAAGGTGAAATTCATCACGATATTTTTTTATACGGCATTTAGATAGTTTATTTGTACTAAACACTGTTTTAAGCTTTCACGGTTCATAACTATATTTAAATGCAATTTTTTTAAATGAGTGTGTTTTGCCGTGACTTAGTGTCGAGTTCCAGTAGTGCGCGTAATAAAAGACAAAGAAAGAGGGTAGACAGATTCGTCTGCTCCTAACAATTTTTTTCCATCCACCCGCATTCTCTAGTTAACCCGCGATCATGGCGCTTGCAACAGCGTCGAAATATCGGGAACTCAAAACAAACAAAAATCACGGAAGATATCCCGTAAGTGACATTTTAAATATATTTATTTGTACTAATTTCCATACTCTTTTCGTGATTCTAGTTAGAAACTATGTTAAATATGGGTTTGTATACTATCGATTTATACCAAAATATAGACATGTTGTCACTGATAATTCCAAAATACAACATATTTTTGAGAAGTACTCGCACATTTTCGGTTGAGGCAACTATAAGTCTGTAAGTCTTAAAATAATTAACAAGGTACAGTTGACGTCAACTGTTCCTTGTTAATTATTTTAAGACTTTCTTTTTCTCTTAGTCGTGTAGCTCATTTCAATCCCTAGGTAGATCAGTAATTGTTTTGAAAGTAAATCTTATGTGGGAGCTGTAAAATTAAATTTCCTACAAGTCATAAGTATCATATTCGAAAGGATTTATACGCCGAAAAGCAGAAATGAGGCTTTCAAAAAGAGAACTATGAAATTGGAAGCAACGTCGTTTCCCCATTGTTTCCGGGAGTTAAAACAACATATGAAGAGAAGTACCTTCATAGCACAGATTTGGTGTAATGCCTACAAACAAATACCGTCGACCTTGTTACCAATAAGCTATGGATGGATTCTCAATGACGGTCGGTACGATTTCGACTGGTTCCACGGCGAGGAATGCCCCCAAAAAGTCTTTGACATAACGGAACCGGATGAGGAATCAGGCGAAGAAGATGATGACGTCATAGGTAAATAAATAAATCTTTACATTTTTAATCTGTACGTAAGACAAAAACATATTTATGTTTCAGAAAGTGATAGAGAAGATAATTCGGACGTCGATGAAGACGTTGATTCCGATAACAACTCAGCAGCTGATTCCGATAATGAATAATTTAAAGAAAAACCATGTTTTTTATTATCATCATTAAATATATCGTTTTTTTTTTTTCTAAAAAATGATTTTTTGTATTTCTCTATAACTTTTTTTTGAACAGTTTCTTTTGTACGGCAATACTATATAACAATTGTATTTAACAATATCATGTTAAAAAAAAAGTTCCCGTACAGGATCAAATGACTTTACTGCTTTAAAAAGCAAGGATACGATGAAATTAAGATAATTATTGATATACATTTAAAATGAACAATAATTTTTTGACGGCATTATTTTTAATAGTGCTTTTGAGTGCTAGATAATGTTTTCGAACCGAAGCCGTACTTTTTCAAATCACCCCCTGGACCAGCGGAAAGAGAGGGGGTTTCAACCCTCGATTATTTCCCCTTGTCGCATGATTTTTGTACGGCGTTGCGGAATAATGGATTAGAAGCAGTATTGAAATAGTATGAAACTGATGCCGTACAAAATCAAATGACCAAATTTACCCTCGAAATTGTCGGAAAATAAAATAAAAATTCCGACTTTGTGGCGCAACATTTTTTTACGGCACTACGCGTTTTCTTATTATTTTTCATGGATCTATCGATGGTAAGAATGCCGTACAAAAATATATGACCAAAATGTACCCAGTCTACCTGTACTTTTGAATTCTCACCTGCACTCGGTTGGACAGCTTACAAGTGACGGCATAGTGCTGAATCTTATTATTTTATGCTCCTATATCGTTCTAGATAGGTCACCTGGTGGTTCACATGACCCATAATTTTTTCAACACGGGCCAGTAGTCTATCAGTCTCGCCGACGGAACGCAGCAGGTACGAGAATTGTTGATAAGTAACACGAACGTCACAATTCAGAAACGCGTCATTCCCGCCAATTTCCTAGTGATACCAGAAGCGAATAATAGGACGCTCCTAGGACAGGACTTCATCGCTAGAGCAGGTATATTGTTAGACCTCCAACATAACTGTTGGTATTTTCGTAATTCGCCTAGGCAAAAATTTACTTTTGTACAGTCATACAGCCTCGAATCTACCAGTGGCGAAGAGGTAATGCAAATCGATTCCACCAGTGGCGAAGAGCTAGTACAAATCAATTCCACCAGTGGCGAAGGGTTGTTGAAGGTCGATTCTTCCAGTCAAAGGATGAAGGAACGAAGCTGTCACCTGCCCAGAGAACGCAGCTCAACCAGCTCATAGTAAGCAGAGCTGAGCGCTTCGCCACCGATGGACCCCCTACAACTTATGCCACTCATCGCATTCGGGTTGACGAGAAGCAGGAGCCGACCGCTTCACCACCCCACCAGAATGTCGCAAGGTAAGAAACAGTTGTTAGACGGTGAGCTTGAGAAACTGCTACGCGCAGATGTTATAGAGGAGTGTGAATCGCCTTGGGCTGCCAACGTAGTTTTAGTAGCGAAGAAGGACGGCGGAGTTCGCCTGTATGTGGAGTTGTGGACTACCGGAAGTTGAACGCGGTGACAGAACCGGATCGTTACCCGCTCCCGCGCATGGAAGACGTACTTCATGAGGCGAAGACGACCAGCTACATGACCACGCTTGATCTCCACTCCGGTTATTTCCAGGTTTGTGTCGCAGAAGGCGATCGCGACAAAACTGCTTTTGTGACACCCTCCGGCACTTACAGGTTTAAGAGGATGCCGATGGGCCTACGCAACTCGGGTGCCACATTTCAACGGTTGATAGACCGATTCAAATCGAACTTGAATGTTTCCATTCGAGGTCAGAAGGTAAGTGACAGCTCCGATCATCGGAGCTATCACTTACCTATACATCGGAGTCCGATGTATGCTCGGACCTTCAAGGAAGCAGGCCTGTGACCATTTTAGGTTTTTTTTTTTTTTTTTTTTTTTTTTTAATTGTTTAATCTACAATCAGTCTATGTAGACTTTTATTAGATGTGATGAGCATTAAGATTATATTTTAAGTGCCACAATCAGCATTGTGGCTACTTCTAATTTAGAGCCATCGTTCATTAGATGGCAGGCGGGTGAAAGAATGTTTGACGCTTCAGTCGATTAACATTCCTAGAGTCATCTAGAAGTCCTTTTGCAAGTTGGTTAGGGTGTTGCTCAAGTCTGGTTTTGTACTTGAGGGAGGAGTTTCTCAATTCTTCTCTGACTGTTTTGATTTCCAGATATTCATGGATTTCACTGGTTTTGCTAAACCATGGTGCATTTGAGATAGTCCGCAATATATTGTTCTGGGCTCTCTGTATTATCTCTATGTTAGAGTGACTTGCTGTACCCCACAGCTGAATGCCATAAGTCCAAATTGGCTTGAGAACAGATTTGTATATTAATAGCTTGTTTTCCAGGCTAAGTGCAGAGGATCTACCCAGAATCCAGTGCCAGTTTCTGGATCTTAGATTTAACTCGTCACGTTTGGCTCTGATGTGGTCTCTCCAGGTAAGTCGGCGATCCAAATGGAATCCAAGATATTTGGCAGTTTTGTTGTGCGGCAGGGTGTCTCCTCCAAGGGTAACATGGGGGCAGTCTCCTCGCCGGAGAGCAAAGGTCACATGAGTGGATTTATTAGCACTGGCTTTGATTCTCCATTTGGCCAGCCACTCAGTCGTTTCGTTCAGTTGTTGTTGGAGTTTTTGGGAAGCTTCGCATGCGGTAAGACCAGAGGCTATCATTGCGGTGTCGTCGGCATATGTTGCAACCAGCACATCTTCACTATTTGGAAGGTCTGATGTGAAGATACAGTAGAGCACTGGGCCAAGAATTGAGCCTTGTGGGATGCCAGCAGCACACTCAAAAAAGGACGATCTACAGTCCCTAACTTTTATCTGGCATATTCTATCTTTCAGATAGGACTCCAGTATGAAGTAGAAAGAGTGAGGGAGTAGGGTTTTAATCTTCAATAGGAGGCCCTTGTGCCAAACCTTGTCGAAAGCCTGTTGTATGTCTAGGAAAGCTGCCGAGCAATATTTCTTACTCTCCAGACCCTGTCGAATGGTGTTAGCAACTCTGTGGACTTGTTCAAGAGTGGCGTGTTGTTTGCGAAAACCAAATTGGTGGTTCGGTATTATGCACTCCTGATCAAGAACCGGCTGTAATCTGTTTAAAATAAGTCTTTCACATAATTTGGATAATATGGGCAAAAGGCTTATGGGTCTATAAGAGGTGACAGCATCCAACGGTTTTCCTGGTTTTGCGACCATGATGATTTGAGACACTTTCCAGTAGCTAGGGAAGTGGGATGTACGTAAAATCCCATTCATGAGGATGGTAATAAAAACTATTGCTTTTCTGGGCAGTTGTTTCAAGATTTCTGCAGTTATGAGGTCGAATCCAGGTGCTTTTTTATCATCAAGTTTGCGAATCTCTCTGAGCAATTCCTTTGGTGAGATGTGTTTCAGTGGCATACATAATTGAGAATCCTGTTGGAGGACTTCATCAATCCAATACTCATCTCGTACATCAACACTGGGGGGGTTGGGTTTGAAGACTCCTGACAAGTGCTGAGCAAATACTTCGGCCTTATCTTCGTCACTGCGTGCCCATGTGTTATTTGGCTTTCTGATGGGTGGGAGCACTTCTTCACCATTTTAGGTTATCTTGACGATCTGATAATCCTCTCACAGACCTACGAGGGTCACATCGAAGATCTTGTATCGGTTTTTGACCGACTCGAACAGTTTAACCTGCGTGTCAATCGGAAGTAGAGCTGTTTCGCCCGAGACTCGGTCAAGTTTCTCGGTCACATCATCGTCCCTGGCGGCCTGCAAGTTGATCCAGGTAAGACCTCAGCCATTGCTGACATGCCCTCTCCGACCGTAAGGCAGTTAAAAGGGTTTTTAGCGACGTCTAGTTGGTTTCGGCGCTTTGTACCGAACTACGCCGCAATCGCCAAACCTTTAACTGACCTTCTCAAGAAAAACAGCACTTGGAGATGGCATGATGAGCAGCAGGCTGCTTTCGAGCGTATCAAAGAACTCCTGGTCACAGCTCCCATTCTACGCCAAGCCGATGAATACGCAAGCCCTTCTCCCTCCGGACAGACAGCAGTGGCTACTGTCTTGGCGCAGGGGGAGGGCCCTGATGAAAGACCCATAGAGTACGCCAGCCGCCTTTTAGAGCCAGCTGAGCGCAACTACACAACCACCGAACGGGAGGCCCTTGCCGTCGTATGGGCGGTTACAAAATTCAGGGGTTACGTGGAAGGATCAAAAGTAGTAGTTAAGTCCGACCATCAGCCGTTACGTTGGCTGATGAGCCTGAAGTCACCCACCGGTCGTCTGACCAGATGGGCGCTGACCCTCCAGGCTTACCACCTGCAGATCGAGTACACTCCCGGAAAGGTGAACGTGATTGCTGACGCATTGAGCCGCCCAGCCTGTTGCGAAGAAAACCCAGGAGGTTGCGAGATATGCTTAGTGACAGTAGATGTGCCACACAGGACACCTGACGACGTGCGCACTAATCAGCTCAAAGACCCTGAGTTGAAGAATATAGTAGAGGATTTGGAGGCGACCGACGACCCCTTTAGGGGGAGAGGCTGGTCAGAGAGAGGATACCTGATGTCGGATGGTGTGTTGTATAGGTGCGCGCCTGACTCTGAAGACGTTGATTCCGCCTGTCTCGTGGTACCTACGCATGAGAGGGAGAGTGTCCTTGCAGATTTTCATGACGCTCCCACAGCAGGTCACTTCGGTGCGGAACGGACCCTGCAACGCATCAGAGCCCGATACTTCTGGCCAGGTATGAGATCCTGAAGGACCTGACTACATCATCAATCATCACTGACTACATCAAACGCTGCACTGCTTGCCAGCGATACAAAATCGACAACCGGAAGCCGGCAGGGTTGCCGCAAACCCCGGCTCCGACCCGATCACCCGACGGTTCGAAGTCGTGTCAGTCGATTTATTCGGTCCCCTCCCAAGAACTCCGAAAGGTAATCGTTGGATTCTAATTCTTGAAGATACTTGCTCCCATTGGGTTGAGCTATTTGCGTTAGAGAACGCCACCAGCGTGGAGTGCGCTGAGCTTTTAATTTCCGAGGTCTTCTTGAGGTTCGGAGTCCCGCGCAGGATGATAAGCGACAACGGAGTCCAATTCGTTGCCGAGGTGATGCAGCAGACGTGTCATGTGATGGGTATCAAACAGTCTTTGACGCCGCTGTACCATCCCGAAGCGAACCCTGTAGAGCGGAAGAACCGGGACCTGAAGCCTCAACTAGCAATACTAGTAGGAAAAGACCACACTTCTTGGGATATTCACCTCGCAGCCATAAGGTTTGCGATAAACTCCGCTGTTACAGCGAGTACTGGATTTACAACAGCCTTCCTAACCTTCGGGAGAGAGCTGCGCGCACCTTCGGACGTCGTGGCAGACATGAAGACCATCGTGGAAAGCGATAATTTCGTGCATAATATCACTCCTTACCTTCGTAAGTTGTCGACGGTGTTGCTCGAAGCTAGGGATGTCAACGAACGTGCCCAGTCCGTGCAGGAAAGGTATGCGGACGCAGGTAGACGACCGCCTCCTGACTTTAAGGTAGGTGACCTTGTTTTGCTGAAGACGCAAGGGCTGAACGATGTTGGCCCCGGACAGACTGTGAAATTTATACCTCGTAGGGATGGCCCGTACCGAATACGAGAAGTTGCAACCCCCACTACTTACCTGGTAGAGGGAACCGTCAAAGGTGAGCACATTGGGCGTTACCATGTCTCTGATCTGACACCGTTCATCGGTGATAATGAAGTTCCGGTTAGGGAAAAACGCAGACGTGGTCGACCCCGTAGATATGATTGCTAGCCCGAACGCGAGGGCGCTATGTTCGAACTAGAGGGGGAGTGTGTAACAAGTACAACGTAAAATCGCATACGCGCGCCGCCTCATGCCTAACTTACTTCGTCCGTGCATCGCCCCCCGCTCCCCGCAGCCGCGCGCCGCTCGAGTCGCCAGTCGCCCCAGTCGGCCCTACCTCGTTACGAGAGTGCATCACGCGCAAGCCGCGCAACTGCGTTGCGCCAGATACCGCATTGTGTGACCTAAACTATATGATAAACTGCATTGTATTACCGTGTGTTGTGTGCCGATATTATACCTATACAATTATTACCATCCCGTTGCCTCATTCCATCGCCCGCAACGCTACCCCCGTAGTTTATTGTACTTTCCGAAGTACGGAGGAAACACGGTATGTAATGGGTGTTCATCCACAGATTAACCTAAGCAAGCGCTGCTGAACCTGAAGATTGTCTGGAAACACTAAAAAAAAAAATACACACGAAAAGAAAACCTCCTCCTTTTTGGAAGTCGGTTAAAAAGTTTTCGAACACTCATATTTCAAAAGTGGTTCAGTATTATGATGGACAAGAACTTATGCGTTTATAATGTAAAAAATAATACGAAACCTCCAACTTACCGCCCTATATACTCTATAATTATTAGCTTCATCAAAAATAACTTCACTTTTGATTAAATTGAGGACATGACTTTTGATAGTCTTATGGGAACTGCTATCATCAAATTCCTCGTTACAAAGAACACAAGTGTCTTCAACTAAGCCGTTCCAAGCATCATCAGAGATGATGAACTTTTCGAAGATTATGATATCATTCTCCATACGCTCAGGCCTTGCAGACATGTTTCTTTTTGCTGTTAAGTGTTCAGATGATTCGTTGCAGTGTAGTCCAACCATCCTGGCAGTAGGAAAAATCAGGCTGCAAAGCTCGCAAAAGTAGACTCCTTTTATCTGAAGAGAAAGCAAATGACTATAATTAATTTACTTAGCACTAGAAAAGCGCATAGCTGGCCAGTTAGATCTCAAACAACCTCCAGAACAAGCAGGCTTTCGTCGAGGACTTTGAGGTGTCGAGAAATACCCAGAATATAAAACTCCTTTATATCTTGCATACGTCGACTATTCTAAAGCCTTTGACAGCATCACACATTCTGCAATATTTAATGCCTTTACAAAACAACAGATGAACCTACCTACATAGATATTGTACGTAATATATTATTTATTTATTATTATTTATTATTATTTAAGCCTTTTATTTCCCAAAGATTACATTTAAATTCATTACATAGTGTCTTAATTATAATATAATTTCTTTCTTAAAACAAATAAATACATGCGCAACAATTGAACGTTCATTTAAACAGTAATTAATTATTGTAACAAAATACATGTTCAAATAAATAGATTATTTCTACTGACTTCATAGATATAAACAAAATAAATAAATTCAATCAAAGTCAATAAATTCGATCAAAACAAATAAAATTCAAAGTAAATAAACAAATTCAATCAAAATAAACAAACTCAATCTATATAAATTAATTCAATCAACATAAATAAATTAAAACAATTAATCATTATATTTGCAACATATTACATAATCATTCGTTCAATCATTATTATTATTGGGTGCCCATTTAAGGGCGAAGGCCTCCTCTATCTTATGCCATTCCTCTCTGTTTTGGGCTATTCTAGTCCAGGTGGGGCCGGTCACGGCCACAATATCATCGCACCACCGACGCCTGGGTCTGCCTCGTGTGCGTGGTGCATCGCGAGGGTACCAATGGAGAACCCTCTCACTCCAGCGTCCGTCTGTCGCTCTTGCTACGTGTCCTGCCCAACGCCATTTCAACTTGCAAGCTAATTCCACGGCATCTATTATTTTAGTGCATAGCCGTATGTCTTTGCTTCTTTTACGGTCTCTAAGTTTAATTCCCAACATACTTCTCTCCATTGCTCGTTGGAAGGCTTGAAGTTTATAAGTGACTGCTTTTGTTAACGTCCAAGTTTGACAACCGTATAATAGAGTGGGTAATATAACGGTGTCCATAGCCTTCTTTTTCAGGCGAATCGGGATGCGTGATTTAAATACTTCTTTCAACGACCAATATCTTCTCCATGCACTGTTTATTCTACGATCTACTTCGTTTTCTGTCGGTCTGCTAAATGAAATACTTTGCCCAAGATAAACACAGTTATCCACGTATGCGATTGGTGTGTCTTGTAGCATCGTAGGTACTCTAATGCTATTGGTTAACAGGCAAGTTTTTTCAGCGTTCATGTGAAGACCACATTTTCGGCTCTCCTCATCTAGAGACTTCAGCATGCGCTCAAGATCTGCATGTGTTTCACTTAACAGAATAATGTCATCTGCAAAGCGGAGATGGTTGAGAAACTCGCCGTTTATTTTGATACCGACATCGCACCAGTTAAGCTGTCTGAAAACATACTCCAGAACGGCGTTGAATAAATTTGGTGAGATGGGATCACCCTGCCTGACTCCTTTTTGTATTTTAAATGGCTCTCCCTTTTTCTCCAGTTTTATTATGGCTCTGCTGTTCTTGTAAATTTCTTTCAAAATGTTTATGTACTTTATATGGACTCCTTGTTCACAAAGAGACCACCATAGAGATTCATGGGAGATAGAGTCAAATGCCTTGGAGTAGTCTACAAAGGCCACGTAGAGCTCTTTATTGTGTTCATTATATTTCTCGATTATCTGCGTTATTGTAAAGATGTGGTCGCTTGTAGAGAAGCCCGATCTGAATCCTGCTTGCTCTCTAGGTTGGTTTTCGTCTAAGGTCTTTGAGATCCTTTTTAGTATTAGGCTTGTAAATAATTTATAGAGTGACTGTAGCATACTCAGTGGTCTGTAGTTGTTCATTTGGCCTGGATCACCTTTTTTGTAGAGTAAGGTTATAATTGCCGTATTCCAGTCAGGTGGTATCGACTCTTGTTTCAAGATTTCATTGAATATTTTGGTTAAAATAGGTGTTAATGGCTCTCGAATGGCTTTTAATATGTCGTTTGTTATACGATCTTCTCCAGGGCTTTTCTTCGTTTTCAATTGCAGAATGGAGTGGCTAATTTCGTTCTCTAGAAATTCTGGTACACTGTCTGAATCGAGTGATTCCATATATTGGATTTGGTCTTCGTGAGAGGCAGTATGTTCATATAATCTAGTGTAAAATTCTGTCGCCATTTTTAATATATTATTTCTGTCCGTTACTTGGTGTCTGTGTTTTGTAAGTTGTGTAATCCATTTCTTACTGGAATCCAATCTTTTGTAAGCTCTTTTGACAGATGAAAATTTCTCTAATTCATATTCAATAATATTATATCTACGTTCTTTTGATTTTCTTTGTATTTGTTTTCTAATTAATTTGTATAATGCCGATAAATGTTTCTTTTCTATGCTAGTTTTATTTTTCTTTTCTTTTAGTAGAGTTCTTTCCTTAATTAGTCTTGCTAGGTTTTCTTGGATAACAGGTTCATTGCACTTTTTGTAATTTTTTAGTTTATCTTTACTGGTTTTAATTTTCGTGACTAAGGTAGAGTAAGTGTGCTTTATGTTTACGAATTCCATGTTTTTGATTTCTTGTGCAAATTCTTCTTTCAAATACTCTTGCTCAGGAGGCGCAATATCGATAATGTTGTTCTTTCCGAAGTGTTTTCTTGAGGTAATCCGCTTGCTGTGAAGTAATAGTGATGCACGCACCAGTCTATGATCAGTAGGATGTGTAGTAGATATGACATTGACGTTATGGATGCTGTTAATGTTCTTTGTTAATATGTAGTCAATTTCATTACGCGCAACGCTATTTGGATGTATCCAAGTCCATCGACGATTTGGGTTCTTCTTGAAGTAGGTATTTGAAATGTGCAATTGATGTTCAAAACAAAAATTTATTAGTATCTGACCTCTTGGACTCCGTTTTCCGTATCCCCACGATCCCATAACATCTTTATCATCATTAGTGGGCAGACCAATCTGTGCATTGAAATCGCCCATGATCAGTGTGTCCCTGTTCGTGTTTTTCATCGCTTTTCTGAGATCCTCGTAGAATCGATCTATGTCTTCCAATGGTGATTGTTCTGTTGGAGCATACACTTGGATAATATGAAGTGTATTATCTTCAATATGTATACTTAACTTTGCTACTCTATCGGACACTGGTACAAAGTCTTTTATGTAGTTTTTCAATTCTTTTCTTATTAGAAACCCAATACCATTCCGGTTATGGGTTTGTCCGTAGTACATGAAGATAAAATCTTGATTTTCTATAATTTCCTTGCCGGCAAGTTTTATTTCAGATAGTCCAATTACATTCCAGTTTAGTTTAGCTATAGCGTATTCTAATTCGGTAAATCTCGACGGTTCAATCAGCGATCTCACGTTCAATGTGCCAATGTAGAGGTATTTTCCTTTTCTATTGCTTAAGTTGTCTTTGTTTTCGATGGAGGGTTTTGGTCTACTGCTCCCACGGGGACCAGCCGTGCTGGGAGAGTGAAGGGTAAGGTTAGTTTCGCGGTTTACATAGTATTTAGGAGGGAGGCCTGCTGATTGTTATTGTTCACCTTGGGTACCACACCTGGTCTGGGTTGAACCAGGAGTAGGAGAAGAACTTATATCCGTTTCTTTTGTTGTAAAATAGTTTCTCATATCTACTTTGGTTTTTTTAATTGTGCGTTGTGGCTGTGATGCTTTATTTTGTAGATATGGTGTTAAAGTTGTTTGGTTCTCAGGTGATTGCGATGGCTTTCTTTTAGAGTTGTGTTGTTTGTTTTGATATGTTTTCCTCTGCTCTAAGTAAACAATTTTATCGTATCTCAGTACAGCATTTGTGCCCTGGCTTCTAGCTATGTCCACTTCTTTTTGTAATTCTTTACGTTTTTCAATGAGTTGAGGCGAAAAATCTTCTTTTATGTAGTAGCTGGTTCGTTCTAGTTGTTTTTTCCTTTTTAATATTGTTACTTTCATGTTTAATTTTGTGAATGTTATTTTAATAGGTCTTGATTTTTCTCCTTTTTTTCCCAACCTTATGGCGGATTCTATATCATATGTGGTGCATTCTGCGTCGAGATGCTCATTGAAAATAATGATAATTCGTTTTTCCAGGTCTTCATAGCTTTTTTCTTTTTCTTCTAGCCCAAATAGAATAATATTCTTCATGCGTACTTGTCTTTCCAGCTTTTCTATTGTGTTTTGTTGAATGTTAATAATTTCCTCTAATTCTTCATTTTTAGACATAATTTCACAAAACTTTATGTTCATATTCTCAATTATTGGTTTCGAAATATCTTCTTTCAAACTTTTTATTTCTGTACTTTGTTGTGTCAAATCATTTTGCAGTTTCTTCAACAATGTTGTTATTTCTTCCATGTTGAGTATTTAATTTAGTGCCCTCTAGTGCGTAGTAGATGATTTAGCTATTGATTGAGTTTGCTGTCTTGTGTTTGTTTTGATAGTTCAGCTTGCTTTCGCCAGATGGCTATTGGTTTGAGTTTTTAACAGTGTCCAATAGATGGCACTGTATGTTCTCTGCGTCGAATGTATTGATCGATAAAAATATGCCAATCATACAGATTTGAGGTTATTTATGACAATGTTTTTTCCAGGGGATATCACTACACTGTTTATTTGTGCTGCTGTTCCTATGACATGAATTCGGCTTGAGTAAATATGCGCGATAAGTCCAAACGGCCGTTAGCACTGGCGAATGTTTTTCACTTTTGAATAAGATCATAAGACACTATTTGTATTTTAATGTTGTCTATTGTCAATGTCTTCAATATATCACTAGTTCACTGATTGTTTATATCACTTTATATCGTTCTTTGAAGCAAATTGCACTTTTAAATAATACAACAACATTTTTTTTTTCTGCGGAGACAATGTCACTCGGGCAGTGTTGCCATCCCTAATATATATGTACCTATATATGAAGACCAAGTTCATGACCAACAGTTCCAAGAGACCAACCAGCGTTCTCGGACCAACCTTTTACGGGAGGCGCCGCTAACGCGTGCACTCCGAACGCTCAACCTCATAGCGAGCGAGACTGACTTATTCTGTTGTTCTCTGCAGAACATGTCTGTCGCATGCCGAACGAGCTGTGGGCTCGTAATATTCAGGATTGGTGCCCTGAAACGTGCGACACGGGGTCGCGGCAGACCACGAAGGAGATGGCGGGACGAACTGGATGTCTTCCTTGAGAATTAGAGAGACGTTGCACAGAATCCTGACCGTTGGAGGGAATGGAGGGAGGCCTTTGCTCAGCAGTCGGACAATATAGGCTAGCTATAGAGACCCATCCCGGCTTCGCACGGGTGCAAAGTCGATACTAAAGCCTTCCTCTTAAATCCCTTTATCTATTGCTGAAAACTGCATTAAAATCAGTTGTGTAGTTTAAAAGTGAGTTTGTTTTATACTATGTTTAGAATAACATCATGATTCCTTTTTTTTTTTGTTGGTTTGGGAAATCATCAAATGTCTCCTCCCGCTCTAGGCGGTACGGAATGGTCAGACTTCTAACTGACTAAAAACCACCCATGTTCCTTCTTAGCCCCTTGTGCCGAGGCCGCGGTATCTCTTTCGAGCAAACCGCAGCCCCGACGGGCGTCGGTCGGGTGAGGTCCTGGGTTCGATTCCTAGTCAGGCAAAGTGTAACACTTTATAATGGCAAAAAAACATACCTTTCTTATGAAGTCTTTTTTATATTTCTCAAAGTATCCGCAAGTCTTCAAGTCCACCTTATGCTGAGTATGGGTGATATGCGCAAGCATCTCGTCCGCATTCCTAAACTGTTCTTCGCATATCAGACAGTAATAGTCTATAGGACCCTTAAGCCCGGACAGAATACAGTTTCTAGACAATATGGACGCCATTCTGAAACGTAAAATAAAATAAATTAAGCGAAGACAAAAAAAACTATCTGATACTTTGTGGAAAAAGAACAAAATACCATAGAAAAAAAAGATTAAATGGTACGTAATTCTTAGAGGCCATGAAGGAGTCCTTTGCCCAGCAGTGGGACATAAAAGGCTAATTAAAAATATACAGGATGGGCGGGACATACAGGCTGGAACTTTTAAATCTCACCTGGAGGAAAAGAACTCCAAATAAGTGAGATAACTTTCACTCAAAAGAAACATTCCTTTATGTTTAAAAAGAATCATATCACCATAAAAAAAAAACCTTAGAGTAAAAGTGGTTTATCTTGTCCCATTTAATTTATAAACTCAGATTTCATTGTCATAATCATGATTGTAAAATCAGAGGTTGGTATATTTTTCTAATCATTCCAAACCACTGTAATACATTTACTACATACCTTCATATATAGATATATTAAGCAGGATAATGACATCCAATTTGATAACAAAAATATATGGTTAGTATTTATTTATGTTTCATTGTTTTAGTACCTCATAACACAATGAGGTACTAAAACAGCAGAAATCAGAATAGGATGTGGTGTGCATTTGTCTCAACCTCAATTTCTAAAACATGTGGGTAGACATCCCTTTAAAATTCCGGAATGACATGCTAAATTAGAGAGAGGTATTATCCAAATTAAATTGACTACCTTGTATTTTAGGGAAATGAATGGATCATTATTGTGGTTGTTCGATACCAGTGATTATGCACCATTAGAAAATTAATTAAATAATTGTGTATCAATCAACAATTTAATCATTTGATGACAATTGAATATTATAACCATGGACTAGTATTTGCGTGGGTGCGCGAGCTGCGCGCAGCTCGCGAGGCGTGAAGGGGGGGAGAGGGGGAGCTTTGAAAAGTGATTTCGACTAACGCATTGCACCTCTCAATGAATCTGAAAAAAAAATGTTCCAATACTACCTACCTACAACTACCTACTACCTACCTACACCTACCTACACCTACCTACACCTACCTACACCTACCTACTACCTACCTACACCTACCTACCTACACCTACCTACACATACCTACTACCTTCCACCTACCTACTACCTCCTACTACCACTAAAAGAACATTACCCTAAAGTTTGCTTGTCGTCGCCCCTGAGTTACGCTTCACCCACTCAACCTTCGTTACGCTAAGGAGGTCGCCGGCTCGCTTCGCTCGCCACCTCCCCCCTTCGCTCCACTCGGTCTCGCAGGTTCGCTCCACTCAGGACCTACCTACCACCGGAAAGCTATCATGACATTATCCCTACGCTACGGGGGTCGCCGGCTCGCTTCGCTCGCCCGCTCCCCCCTTCGCTCTACCGGTACCACCATTTTACTTCCCCGAGCCTCCTATCCTATACGAATCTGTAAACAAAACAGAAAAAAGGGGTGAAGAGGGGGGGGGGTGAAGGGGGGGGAGAGGGGGGGAGTTTCTAAAAATGATTTCGACTAACGCAATGCCCCTCTATATGAATCTGAAAAAAAAAAATGTTCCAAGTCTCTTAACTTCCGAGATCCGAAAGGGGGGGGATGGAGGGGGGCAAGGGGGTCAAATTTTCAAAATAGTTTTTACTTCCCCAAGCCTCCTCTATACGAATCCCTAAAAAAAAACACGAAAATTCTCTTTATTTTCGAGATTCGCCTAAAGGGGGGGAGAAGGGGGGCAAGGGGGGCCACTTTGAAAAATGATTTTTACTTTACCGAACCTCCTCTATACGAATCAGTAAAAAAAAAAAATACGGGTCTCCTAGTTTCCAAGATACGATAGGGAGGGGGGGGAGGGGGGGCAAAAAGGGGGGGTTTCGGACTTTTCCCATACTCACCAGAGTTACTTGTTTACGAATCTGTCAAAATATACCCACCTCCCCATCCAACATCTGGGAGAACAATGATGTCAGTGAGTGAGTGAGTGAGTCAGTGGTAGTTTAGCTTTATATAGTATAACTAGTATTTGCGTGGGTGCGCGAGCTGCGCGCAGCTCGCGAGGCGTGAAGGGGGGGAGAGGGGGAGCTTTGAAAAGTGATTTCGACTAACGCATTGCACCTCTCAATGAATCTGAAAAAAAAAATGTTCCAATACTACCTACCTACAACTACCTACTACCTACCTACACCTACCTACCTACACACCTACCTACACCTACCTACACCTACCTACACCTACCTACACCTACCTACACCTACCTACACCTACCTACACCTACCTACACCTACCTACACCTACCTACACCTACCTACACCTACCTACACCTACCTACACCTACCTACACCTACCTACACCTACCTACACCTACCTACACCTACCTACACCTACCTACACCTACCTACACCTACCTACACCTACCTACACCTACCTACACCTACCTACACCTACCTACACCTACCTACACCTACCTACACCTACCTACACCTACCTACACCTACCTACACCTACCTACACCTACCTACACCTACCTACACCTACCTACACCTACCTACACCTACCTACACCTACCTACACCTACCTACACCTACCTACACCTACCTACACCTACCTACACCTACCTACACCTACCTACACCTACCTACACCTACCTACACCTACCTACACCTACCTACACCTACCTACACCTACCTACACCTACCTACACCTACCTACACCTACCTACACCTACCTACTCAACCTTCGTTACGCTTCACCCACTCAACCTTCGTTACGCTAAGGAGGTCGCCGGCTCGCTTCGCTCGCCACCTCCCCCCTTCGCTCCACTCGGTCTCGCAGGTTCGCTCCACTCAGGACCTACCTACCACCGGAAAGCTATCATGACATTATCCCTACGCTACGGGGGTCGCCGGCTCGCTTCGCTCGCCCGCTCCCCCCTTCGCTTTACCGGTACCACCATTTTACTTCCCCGAGCCTCCTATCCTATACGAATCTGTAAACAAAAGAGAAAAAAAGGGGTGAAGAGGGGGGGGGGGGTGAAGGGGGGGGGAGAGGGGGGGGAGTTTCTAAAAATGATTTCGACTAACGCAATGCCCCTCTCAATGAATCTGAAAAAAAAAAAATGTTCCAAGTCTCTTAACTTCCGAGATCCGAAAGGGGGGGGTGGAGGGGGGCAAGGGGGTCAAATTTTCAAAACGGTTTTTACTTCCCCAAGCCTCCTCTATACGAATCCCTAAAAAAAAAACACGTAAATTCTCTTTATTTCCGAGATTCGCCTAAAGGGGGGGAGAAGGGGGGCAAGGGGGGCCACTTTGAAAAATGATTTTTACTTTACCGAGCCTCCTCTATACGAATCCCTAAAAAAAAACACTTCAAGTCTCTTTGTTTCCGAGATACGATAGGGAGGGGGAGAAGGGGGGGGAAAAGGGGGGGTTTCGGACTTTTCCCATAGGATTGAGAGTTCATTGTTTACGAATCTGTCAAAATATACCCACCTCCCCATCCACCATCTGGGAGAACAATTCTGTCAATAGATCAGTCAGTGAGTCAGTGGTAGTTTAGCTTTATATAGTATAAAGTTTAGCTTTATATAGTATAATAACTAGTATTTGCGTGGGTGCGCGAGCTGCGCGCAGCTCGCGAGGCGTGAAGGGGGGGAGAGGGGGAGCTTTGAAAAGTGATTTCGACTAACGCATTGCACCTCTCAATGAATCTGAAAAAAAAAATGTTCCAATACTACCTACCTACAACTACCTACTACCTACCTACACCTACCTACCTACACACCTACCTACACCTACCTACACCTACCTACACCTACCTACACCTACCTACACCTACCTACACCTACCTACACCTACCTACACCTACCTACACCTACCTACACCTACCTACACCTACCTACACCTACCTACACCTACCTACACCTACCTACACCTACCTACACCTACCTACACCTACCTACACCTACCTACACCTACCTACACCTACCTACACCTACCTACACCTACCTACACCTACCTACACCTACCTACACCTACCTACACCTACCTACACCTACCTACACCTACCTACACCTACCTACACCTACCTACACCTACCTACACCTACCTACACCTACCTACACCTACCTACACCTACCTACACCTACCTACACCTACCTACACCTACCTACACCTACCTACACCTACCTACACCTACCTACACCTACCTACACCTACCTACACCTACCTACACCTACCTACACCTACCTACACCTACCTACACCTACCTACACCTACCTACCTACACCTACCTACTACCTACCTACTACCTCCTACTACCACTAAAAAAACATTAACCTAAAGTTTGCTTGTCGTCGCCCCTGAGTTACGCTTCACCCACTCAACCTTCGTTACGCTAAGGAGGTCGCCGGCTCGCTTCGCTCGCCACCTCCCCCCTTCGCTCCACTCGGTCTCGCAGGCTCGCTCCACTCAGGACCTACCTACCACCGGAAAGCTATCATGACATTATCCCTACGCTACGGGGGTCGCCGGCTCGCTTCGCTCGCCCGCTCCCCCCTTCGCTTTACCGGTACCACCATTTTACTTCCCCGAGCCTCCTATCCTATACGAATCTGTAAACAAAACAGAAAAAAAGGGGTGAAGAGAGGGGGGGGGGGTGAAGGGGGGAGAGGGGGAGAGTTTCTTAAAATGATTTCGACTAACGCAATGCCCCTCTATATGAATCTGAAAAAAAATTCGTTCCAAGTCTCTTAACTTCCGAGATCCGAAAGGGGGGGGATGGAGGGGGGCAAGGGGGTCAAATTTTCAAAATGGTTTTTCCTTCCCCAAGCCTCCTCTATACGAATCCCTAAAAAAAAAACACGTTATTCTCTTAACTTTCGAGATTCGCCTAAAGGGGGGGAGAAGGGGGGCAAGGGGGGGCACTTTGAAAAATGATTTTTACTTTACCGAGCCTCCTCTATACGAATCCGTAATAAAAAAAAAATACCGGTCTCTTAGTTTCCGAGATACGATAGGGAGGGGGGGGAGGGGGGGCAAAAAGGGGGGGTTTGGGACTTTTCCCATACTCACCAGAGTTACTTGTTTACGAATCTGTCAAAATATACCCACCTCCCCATCCAACATCTGGGAGAACAATGATGTCAGTGAGTGAGTGAGTGAGTCAGTGGTAGTTTAGCTTTATATAGTATAACTAGTATTTGCGTGGGTGCGCGAGCTGCGCGCAGCTCGCGAGGCGTGAAGGGGGGGAGAGGGGGAGCTTTGAAAAGTGATTTCGACTAACGCATTGCACCTCTCAATGAATCTGAAAAAAAAAATGTTCCAATACTACCTACCTACAACTACCTACCTACACCTACCTACCTACACACCTACCTACACCTACCTACACCTACCTACACCTACCTACACCTACCTACACCTACCTACACCTACCTACACCTACCTACACCTACCTACACCTACCTACACCTACCTACACCTACCTACACCTACCTACACCTACCTACACCTACCTACACCTACCTACACCTACCTACACCTACCTACACCTACCTACACCTACCTACACCTACCTACACCTACCTACTCAACCTTCGTTACGCTTCACCCACTCAACCTTCGTTACGCTAAGGAGGTCGCCGGCTCGCTTCGCTCGCCACCTCCCCCCTTCGCTCCACTCGGTCTCGCAGGTTCGCTCCACTCAGGACCTACCTACCACCGGAAAGCTATCATGACATTATCCCTACGCTACGGGGGTCGCCGGCTCGCTTCGCTCGCCCGCTCCCCCCTTCGCTTTACCGGTACCACCATTTTACTTCCCCGAGCCTCCTATCCTATACGAATCTGTAAACAAAAGAGAAAAAAAGGGGTGAAGAGGGGGGGGGGGGTGAAGGGGGGGGGTGAAGGGGGGGGGAGAGGGGGGGGAGTTTCTAAAAATGATTTCGACTACCGCAATGCCCCTCTCAATGAATCTGAAAAAAAAAAAATGTTCCAAGTCTCTTAACTTCCGAGATCCGAAAGGGGGGGGTGGAGGGGGGCAAGGGGGTCAAATTTTCAAAACGGTTTTTACTTCCCCAAGCCTCCTCTATACGAATCCCTAAAAAAAAAACACGTAAATTCTCTTTATTTCCGAGATCCGCCTAAAGGGGGGGAGAAGGGGGGCAAGGGGGGCCACTTTGAAAAATGATTTTTACTTTACCGAGCCTCCTCTATACGAATCCCTAAAAAAAAACACTTCAAGTCTCTTTGTTTCCGAGATACGATAGGGAGGGGGAGAAGGGGGGGGAAAAGGGGGGGTTTCGGACTTTTCCCATAGGATTGAGAGTTCATTGTTTACGAATCTGTCAAAATATACCCACCTCCCCATCCACCATCTGGGAGAACAATTCTGTCAATAGATCAGTCAGTGAGTCAGTGGTAGTTTAGCTTTATATAGTATAATAAAGTTTAGCTTTATATAGTATAATAACTAGTATTTGCGTGGGTGCGCGAGCTGCGCGCAGCTCGCGAGGCGTGAAGGGGGGGAGAGGGGGAGCTTTGAAAAGTGATTTCGACTAACGCATTGCACCTCTCAATGAATCTGAAAAAAAAAATGTTCCAATACTACCTACCTACAACTACCTACTACCTACCTACACCTACCTACCTACACACCTACCTACACCTACCTACACCTACCTACACCTACCTACACCTACCTACACCTACCTACACCTACCTACACCTACCTACACCTACCTACACCTACCTACACCTACCTACACCTACCTACACCTACCTACACCTACCTACACCTACCTACACCTACCTACACCTACCTACACCTACCTACACCTACCTACACCTACCTACACCTACCTACACCTACCTACACCTACCTACACCTACCTACACCTACCTACACCTACCTACACCTACCTACACCTACCTACACCTACCTACACCTACCTACACCTACCTACACCTACCTACACCTACCTACACCTACCTACTCAACCTTCGTTACGCTTCACCCACTCAACCTTCGTTACGCTAAGGAGGTCGCCGGCTCGCTTCGCTCGCCACCTCCCCCCTTCGCTGCACTCGGTCTCGCAGGTTCGCTCCACTCAGGACCTACCTACCACCGGAAAGCTATCATGACATTATCCCTACGCTACGGGGGTCGCCGGCTCGCTTCGCTCGCCCGCTCCCCCCTTCGCTTTACCGGTACCACCATTTTACTTCGCCGAGCCTCCTATCCTATACGAATCTGTAAACAAAACAGAAAAAAGGGGTGAAAGGGGGGGGGGGGGTGAAGGGGGGGAGGGGGGAGTTTCTAAAAATGATTTCGACTACCGCAATGCCCCTCTATATGAATCTGAAAAAAAAATCGTTCCAAGTCTCTTAACTTCCGAGATCCGAAAGGGGGGGGATGGAGGGGGGCAAGGGGGTCAAATTTTCAAAATGGTTTTTACTTCCTCAAGCCTCCTCTATACGAATCCCTAAAAAAAAAACACGTAATTCTCTTTATTTCCGAGATCCGCCTAAAGGGGGGGAGAAGGGGGGTAAGGGGGGCAACTTTGAAAAATGATTTTTACTTTACCGAGCCTCCTCTATACGAATCCGTAAAAAAAAAAAAATACGGGTCTCCTAGTTTCCGAGATACGATAAGGAGGGGGGGGAGGGGGGGCAAAAAGGGGGGGTTTCGGACTTTTCCCATACTCACCAGAGTTACTTGTTTACGAATCTGTCAAAATATACCCACCTCCCCATCCACCATCTGGGAGAACAATTCTGTCAATAGATCAGTCAGTCAGTGAGTGGTAATTAAGCTTTATATAGTATAACTAGTGTTTGCTTGGGTGCGCGAGCTGCGCGCAGCTCGCGGGGCGTGAAAAGGGGGAGAGGGGCAGCTTTGAAAAAAAATTTCGACTAACGCATTGCTCCTTTCAATAAATCTGAAAAAAAAAATGGTTCAAGTCTCTTAACTTCCGAGATCCGCCTTACTACCTACCTACACCTACCTACTACCTACCTACACCTACCTACTCAACCTTCGTTACGCTTCACCCACTCAACCTTCGTTACGCTAAGGAGGTCGCCGGCTCGCTTCGCTCGCCACCTCCCCCCTTCGCTCCACTCGGTCTCGCAGGTTCGCTCCACTCAGGACCTACCTACCACCGGAAAGCTATCATGACAATCATTATCCCTACGCTACGGGGGTCGCCGGCTCGCTTCGCTCGCCCGCTCCCCCCTTCGCTTTGCCGCTGTACCACCACCGGACAGGTTTCGACGCCTACTATAATATTTCTTCAAACACCTAATGGCTATCTCTAACCGTTATGAAGTTACAGCCCTTTTAATTTTAGGGGAGGTTGGGGAGGGGAGGGGAGGGTATACAAATTTCAACGCCCCTCAATAGTTTTATGTAAGAAAAAAAAAAAAAAAAAAAGTGAAAAAGGGAGGGGGGGGGGGGTTGAAGGGGGGTGAGGGGGGGAGTCTCGAAAAATGATTTCGATTAACGCAAAGGCCCCTCTAAATGAATCTGAAAAAAAAATCGTTCCAAGTCTCTTAACTTTCGAGATTCGCCTAAAGGGGGGGAGAAGGGGGAAAAGGGGGGCCACTTTGAAAAATGACTTTTACTTTACCGAGCCTCCTCTATACGAATCCCTAAAAAAAAACACTTCAAGTCTCTTTGTTTCCGAGATACGATAGGGAGGGGGGAGAAGGGGGGGGGGAAAGGGGGGGTTTCGGACTTTTCCCATAGTCACGAGAGTGACTTGTTTACGAATCTGTCAAAATATACCCACCTCCCCATCCACCATCTGGGAGAACAATTCTGTCAGTCAGTCAGTGGTAGTTTAGCTTTATATAGTATAACTAGTATTTGCGTGGCTGCGCTCGCTGCGCGCAGCTCGCGGGTCTGCCTACCTACACCTACCCACTACCTACCTACACCTACCTACTACCTACCTACTACCTACCTACACCTACCTACTACCTACCTACACCTACCTACACCTACCTACACCTACCTACACCTACCTACACCTACCTACTACCTACCTACACCTACCTACTCAACCTTCGTTACGCTTCACCCACTCAACCTTCGTTACGCTAAGGAGGTCGCCGGCTCGCTTCGCTCGCCACCTCCCCCCTTCGCTCCACTCGGTCTCGCAGGTTCGCTCCACTCAGGACCTACCTACCACCGGAAAGCTATCATGACATTATCCCTACGCTGCGGGGGTCGCCGGCTCGCTTCGCTCGCCCGCTCCTCCCTTCGCTTTACCGGTACCACCATTTTACTTCCCCGAGCCTCCTATCCTATACGAATCTGTAAACAAAAGAGAAAAAAAGGGGTGAAGAGGGGGGGGGGTGAAGGGGGGGGTTTCTAAAAATGATTTCGACTAACGCAATGCCCCTCTCAATGAATCTGAAAAAAAAAAATGTTCCAAGTCTCTTAACTTCCGAGATCCGAAAGGGGGGGGTGGAGGGGGGCAAGGGGGTCAAATTTTCAAAATGGTTTTTCCTTCCCCAAGCCTCCTCTATACGAATCCCTAAAAAAAACTTGTAAATTCTCTTTATTTCCGAGATCCGCCTAAAGGGGGGGGGAGAAGGGGGGCAAGGGGGGCCACTTTGAAAAATGATTTTTACTTTACCGAGCCTCCTCTATACGAATCCCTAAAAAAAAACACTTCAAGTCTCTTTGTTTCCGAGATACGATAGGGAGGGGGAGAAGGGGGGGGAAAAGGGGGGGTTTCGGACTTTTCCCATAGGATTGAGAGTTCATTGTTTACGAATCTGTCAAAATATACCCACCTCCCCATCCACCATCTGGGAGAACAATTCTGTCAATAGATCAGTCAGTGAGTCAGTGGTAGTTTAGCTTTATATAGTATAACTAGTATTTGCGTGGGTGCGCGAGCTGCGCGCAGCTCGCGAGGCGTGAAGAGGGGGAGAGGGGGCGCTTTGAAAAATGATTTCGACTAACGCATTGCCCCTTTCAATGAATCTGATATACCTACCTATATACACCTACCTACTACCTACCTACACCTACCTACACCTACCTACTACCTACCTACACCTACCTACACCTACCTACACCTACCTACACCTACCTACACCTACCTACACCTACCTACACCTACCTACACCTACCTACACCTACCTACACCTACCTACACCTACCTACACCTACCTACACCTACCTACACCTACCTACACCTACCTACACCTACCTACACCTACCTACACCTACCTACACCTACCTACACCTACCTACACCTACCTACACCTACCTACACCTACCTACACCTACCTACACCTACCTACTCAACCTTCGTTACGCTTCACCCACTCAACCTTCGTTACGCTAAGGAGGTCGCCGGCTCGCTTCGCTCGCCACCTCCCCCCTTCGCTCCACTCGGTCTCGCAGGTTCGCTCCACTCAGGACCTACCTACCACCGGAAAGCTATCATGACATTATCCCTACGCTACGGGGGTCGCCGGCTCGCTTCGCTCGCCCGCTCCCCCCTTCGCTTTACCGGTACCACCATTTTACTTCCCCGAGCCTCCTATCCTATACGAATCTGTAAACAAAACAGAAAAAAAGGGGTGAAGAGGGGGGGGGGGGTGAAGGGGGGGAGAGGGGGGAGTTTCTAAAAATGATTTCGACTAACGCAATGCCCCTCTATATGAATCTGAAAAAAAATTCGTTCCAAGTCTCTTAACTTCCGAGATCCGAAAGGGGGGGGTGGAGGGGGGCAAGGGGGTCAAATTTTCAAAATAGTTTTTACTTCCCCAAGCCTCCTCTATACGAATCCCTAAAAAAAAACACGTAAATTCTCTTTATTTCCGAGATCCGCCTAAAGGGGGGGAGAAGGGGGAAAAGGGGGGCCACTTTGAAAAATGATTTTTACTTTACCGAGCCTCCTCTATACGAATCCGTAAAAAAAAAAAAATACGGGTCTTTTAGTTTCCGAGTTACGATAGGGAGGGGGGAGAAGGGGGGGGAAAAGGGGGGGTTTCGGACTTTTCCCATACTCACCAGAGTTACTTGTTTACGAATCTGTCAAAATATACCCACCTCCCCATCCACCATCTGGGAGAACAATTATGTCAGTCAGTCAGTCAGTGAGTGAGTCAGTGGTAATTTAGCTTTATATAGTATTGTTGGCTCAAAGTCACGACATCAGCCAGTAACCGTGCGGTTAGCGTCAGGTCGACGTGCGGCAACCGACAGAAGTTCATAAAACGAGGCGAGCGGCGGTGCAACGGTCACTTTTTGCTTGGACGGCGCTCGGAAAGGACTTGCTACCCGACTATTATCGTGTGCTTCGCTAATTTTGGTTTATGTTTTAGATCGTGTACTGATTATTCCATTTGCTAGTGCTATTTCTATTTGATTATTGTTTAAAATGTTTGTCTTGATATTTTTGTAAAAGTGTAATTCAAAAGATATTAAACATTGTTTATTTTGTTCACGTATTTCACTTCTGATTCCTAATATCAGAAGTGGGATAAAGATTCTTTTCGCCCACAAGTTAAAAACTAGTTTTCAGGCTTTTAATTTTAGTTAAAAGCGGGTAGTAGTTAGCAATGGATAGATCGAGTTGTTCGCGTTCAAAAACTAGTGCCTTGCGTTCTAAGCGATCTCGTAGCCACCATAAGTGGAGTGGAAGGTCACGTATAGCAAGTTTCGGGATCCGATCGCCGTTCCAAGCGCGAACGAGATCGTCGTAGGAGCCGCGTGAGGACGCGAAGTCCTGTGTAACCGCTCTCGCGGTTGAGGCGACGCTCCGGACAGGATTGGTTTACTTTCGTTCCTGATACAAGTAAGATCGAACCATTTTAATATTTCGTTGGTTTAGTAGTCGTAAGCGCGACTATGAGCATGAAGGTTCTGGGTTCGATTCCCGGGTCGGGCAAAGTGTTATTTTCTGGATTTGTGCCCTGTTGGTGACAATGGGCTCACCCCTATTACATGGTTAAGCTTATGTCTTAACAACTGGCGAAATGTGGGTATACTGGGTACCTCTGCCTAACCCTTCGGGGATTGCAGGCGTGATGTTATGTGTGTGTTTATAAAGTCACTGGGGTGATTGGCAATGCCTCGGACGCATTGGTGGTTATTTACATGGTGGTGCTAATACGTCGCTTAACGATTGGTTGACCAATAACAGCACGTGGACTCATTTTAAACACGAATTTCGGTCATTGTGTCCGCGTGAAGTCGATATGATCACTGTGCTGTAATGACGTTACGAGTACAAGTACCTGTATGACCTACAGATAGTTTTTTTTTAAGTCGGGTACTTGTGTATGTGAGTTTAAATATTTGTGAAGGTACCCACGATACAGGAGAAATTCCTGGTGAGGGGCAACGTTGTGATTTGTGATATCTGATGCTCAAATAAAAGCCGCAATTATGAACAAAACAAAATACAGTCAAAAGTCTTGTTTTCCGTATATTTGAAACCAAAAAGTGCAGTTGTTGGCACATCAAACTCGAATAATCATGGTCTGCGTAAATGCAAACCCCTACGCAATATGATCAGTTGACTTGTTTTCGTGTGAAGACGTAGGCCGTATACAGGTGCACTGTAAAGTCTGATAAGTTTTGCTTTATTATAGAAGTTGCTTTTTATTACACATGATAGGCTAAGAAAGATGCCAATGAGTTACGTATCAGTTTTCAGTTGATGTTTATAAGGATTTTGATGAAGTAAAGTTGTGGTTGCAAGCCAAGAGATTCTATCGGCTGTATTGTGTTAGACAGTACCAGTAATTATTGTGTAGTCGTAGTCCGATTAAAATTGAAGGTTTTTGAGGAAACTCGAGTAGACAGTGGGTGTGTTTGTTGTATGTTGTGCGTTTAGCTCTGGTTGAGGTCAGGATCTGGAAAGACCGTAGTGTTAAGTCAAATAGTGATACACACGGGAGATAGACTTGTTTACTAGTCAGTTAGTGATCTGTGGTTTTACTCGATGATTTTTGTGAACCTGGCATTTTTTTGACGCAATAATGTTTTTAAGATCGATTTAAACGACAATGGTAGGTACATGACCCAGGGTGGTTGATTGTTGTATTTTCGATAATTTCCAGTTTAGCCGCGTTTGATTTTATCAACGAGAGTGGGACCTAATGGATGTTTGGTCAGGTTCTGTCGTAGATTTGTCTCTTTGCAGAGTAACCATTACATAAGAACGTGTGGTTTGGTGAAGCGCGCGGCCTCAGCTGCGTGTGTGAAAGTCTGTGTGATACGCTAACAATGTGCCTATGTCAACAGCTACTGAGGGGTATGCAAACTTGGAGCCTATGCCTACAGTGTGTGTGGAAGTCGACATCTGAGGGGTATGCAAACTTGGAGCCTATGCCTACAGTGTGTGTGGAAGTCGACATCTGAGGGGTATGCAAACTTGGAGCCTATGCCTACAGTGTGTGTGGAAGTCGACATCTGAGGGGTATGCAAACTTGGAGCCTATGCCTACAGTGTGTGTGGAAGTCGACATCTGAGGGGTATGCAAACTTGGAGCTTATGCCTACAGTGATGTGGAAGAAGTCTGTGTGATATGCTAACAATGTGCTTATACATCCCTATGTTCCTATTGGTATTCTTGTCTGACAAGTTTTGTTTGGTGAATGTTTCTTTGAATTTGATTCTCGACTTGAATGTTCCTTAATGAATGAGATTACTCTTTTGTTGTACTACTCGGTTAGAGAGCCTTGGTGTTAAAGGTTTTACTCGATGATTTCAGCAGTTTTTGTTGCAATTGAATTTTTAAGGTTGGTGTGAAGCACTATGGTATATGACTCAAGGTAGTTGAGTGTTGTATTTTCGATAATTTCCAGTACATTTGATATTAATGAGAGTCGAATTTGGTGCCACCCAATGGAACTAAAGTTTGGTCAGGAGTGATCGAGCGGAACAAAATTCTGTTGTAATTGTAAAGTTTGTTTGCAGAGTACCTAACCATTACACAAGGATGTGTGGCGTGTGTTTGGACGCAACGCAACGCTGCTTGGCCTTAGCAGTGGTTGCCAGGGCTTTGCCACAGTGACGCCGTGAACGTGCACGTCGCTGCAGGGCGACCGCGCGCCCTACTGGCGTTACCGAGCGCGCCTTACCGGCGTTGCTGAGCGCGTCGCTGCAGGGCGACTGCGCGCCCTCTTGGCGTTGCTGAGCGCGTCGCTGCAGGACGACTGCGCGCCCTCTTGGCGTTGCTGAGCGCGTCGCTGCAGGGCGACTGCGCGCCCTCTTGGCGTTGCCGACAGCGCGGCAGCGTCGCTGCGAGCCGACTGCGCGCCATACCCGCGTTGCCGAGAGCGTCGCTGCGAGCTGACTGCGCACCCTACTGGCGTTGTCGAGCGTGTCGCTCCGGGCTGCCAGCGCGCTACTGGCGTGTACAGCGCGTGGCTCCGGGCTGCCAGCGCGCTACTGGCATGTACAGCGCGTGGCTCCGGGCTGCCAGCGCGCTACTGGCGTGTACAGCGCGTGGCTCCGGGCTGCCAGCGCGCTACTGGCATGTACAGCGCGTGGCTCCGGGCTGCCAGCGCGCTACTGGCGTGTACAGCGCGTGGCTCCGGGCTGCCAGCGCGCTACTGGCGTGTACAGCGCGTGGCTCCGGGCTGCCAGCGCGCTACTGGCGTGTACAGCGCGAGGCTCCGGGCTGCCAGCGCGCTACTGGCGTGTACAGCGAGAGTCTCCGGGCTGCCAGCGCGCCCTTCAGGCGCAGTTGTGCGTGGCACTCCACTGTGCCAGCGCGCCCCACAGGCGCAGTTGTGTGCGGCACTCCACGGTGCCAGCGCGCCCCACAGGCGCAGTTGTGCGTGGCACTCCACGGTGCCAGCACACCCCACTGGCGTTGTGAGACACGCTATCAAGGAGACAGCGAAGACTCAGCCGCCTTGTTGGAAGCTGACGAGGACGTCAGAGCGTCAGGAGAGGCCGTGTTGGCTCAAAGTCACGACATCAGCCAGTAACCGTGCGGTTAGCGTCAGGTCGACGTGCGGCAACCGACAGAAGTTCATAAAACGAGGCGAGCGGCGGTGCAACGGTCACTTTTTGCTTGGACGGCGCTCGGAAAGGACTTGCTACCCGACTATTATCGTGTGCTTCGCTAATTTTGGTTTATGTTTTAGATCGTGTACTGATTATTCCATTTGCTAGTGCTATTTCTATTTGATTATTGTTTAAAATGTTTGTCTTGATATTTTTGTAAAAGTGTAATTCAAAAGATATTAAACATTGTTTATTTTGTTCACGTATTTCACTTCTGATTCCTAATAGTATAATATAAAGTTTAGCTTTATATAGTATAATATCACCAACCGTCTTTTGTAAAAAAGTTTATTATGAAAGAAAAAAACCGGCCAAGAGCGTGTCGGGCCACGCTCAGTGTAGGGTTCCGTAGTAATAATTCTTTTTTTGTTTGAAATACGGGCCAATGAAACTTGACCTCTGGATTGTATAGGCGCTCATACGATTCAGGGACCAATTTATATTGGTTAACTGCAGTTTCCATCTGTTGTTTCCATCCAAGTTCAAAATAATTTTCCTAGAAAGTCCTTATAAAGTTCTACTTTTCAGATTTTTTTCGTATTTTCTAAACTTATGGTTCAAAAGTTAGAGGGGGGGGGACGCTTTGTTTTTTACTTTTGGAGCGATTATTTCCGAAATTATTGACATTATCAAAAAATGATTTTAGTAAACCCCTATTCATTTTTAAATACCTTTCCAACAATATATCACACGTTAGGATTAAAATTAAAAAAAAAATCACTTCCCACTTTACATATAGGGGGGCTACCCTAATAAAACATTTTTTTCCAATTTTTATTTTAGCACTTTGTCGGCGTGATTGATACACATATTGGTACCAAATTTCAGCTTTCTAGTGCTAACGGTCACAGAGATTAAGCGAGGACGGACAGACGGACAGACAGACAGACAGACAGACATGGCGAAACTATAAGGGTTCCTAGTTAACTACGGAACCCTAAAAAGATTATAATTTTTGCTTTTGCTATTCTTATAATTTAATTGAGACAAGCTTTAAATAATTCTACACACCACAACTAACGTTACTAGATAAAATAACAAATGATTGTATTACATAATTGAAGTTAAGTTTGTGGGAATTCCCAAATCACGTTATCATGCCATTTTTAATGTAGGTAGCTAAACTAAGCACCTATTTCTGAAATCAGATAAAGAATTCTGATTCATATTCTAAAACACAGCCAAAATCAAAATTAAGTGAGAAAACTGCTGATCTTTACTTGCTTTAGCTTCTGATCATGTAAATTAAATACGTAAATAGGGCATGGACAGCCTGGTTTTATCCCAAAGAAGATTCTGAGTTTTACTATGTGAGCTAGCCCATGTACTGCATGCCCTACAACTACAAGTAATAGTAGATGCCAGGTTCAACAGTGTTTCTTGAGGTTGAATTGTGGATAAGTGACCACCTATTAGCTACAGGCCTGTTCCATGCTTTGAACATCACATTAAGCTATTGGTCACACATGGAGCTTGATGCGGATAATTAAAAGTTTGAAAGTCAGACAACCTGTCTTACCATAGTAATGTATTGGTCAAATAGGCATCACTGACATCATCTGGTGGTTAGACTGGAAGCCACCCTCAATACTGTTGGGAAGGGTTGATAGCTAAAGAATACTGAATAATAAGCATCATCTGCGTTTTCCCAACTATGTTGGTGTCGGCTTCCAGTCTAACCAGATGCAGCTGAATATTAGAACATTACATATTAGAATATTAAATAATAATACTAGATTTATTCAATTTTAAGATAATAAGTTAAAATTGACTTAATATTGTATTTTCATATGATTTTAGTACCTAGTTGAAACTTTTATGACAATGAGTTATCTTAAATTTAATTCAGGAATCCCTGTAAACACAAATAACTTACAATCCTAAGCATGTTGGTAAGTTATTTCCAGAACTAGGTTCTACCAACCTCAATAGCACCCCAAAGAAAATGGCGGTCGTCCGCAGTAAAATGACAAAAATAGAGTGAGATTCGAACGAAAATGTGCAACTGAGCATTCAAGATCTTAATTCAACTTACGGGATGCAATCTGTAATACATTATCGGGGCTCAGTCGACTTATTTTCATGATTGTAGCTCACAGAACATATATACCTACTCTAGCGAGTTGTAGCTTCGCGAACGACCGCCAATTTGTTTCAACTTATGTACGTGCCGGGTGCTGTATCTACCATTCGGTTCAGCAAAATGCGTTGATGGTCAGAATTTCCGCTAACAAAAATACTTTGTAACTGCTGATACAATTTTATTGTGCGAAGTGGTGCTAGGTGCTAGACCGGTATAATATTTCTGTAAATGGATGACACATGGAAAGCGATTTCCGGAGTACGGTACTTACAACAAAAATATGGATCAGCGGGTCGTCCTAGGGGCGGATTTCGGATGGAGCAAAGTAACTTAAAACGGTTGAAAAAACTAATAAGTACAAAAGACCTGTGAAAGATGAAAATAAGAACACTGCAACCGAAGGGGCATATCGGTTGGTTAAAACTAGTGAACTAAGTACGAAATATCGAACGAGGTACAAGTTCACGATAAAAACAGATGAAACAAAATTACAATGTAGTTTACTTACATTTTCCAATTTGATTTTGTTCAGCCAGTCACTCGTTGCACCAAACAAAATGGAGAGATCAGCGAAGCAAGTAAAAAGTATTTAGTTTTAGGGGAGGTGAAGTGCAGTGCCACGTAGGAACGGTCGGCGAATGCACTTCTGCACAAGTCCTATATTTTTCGCTAGTGTACAAGTAAAATTATAGTAAATAACAAGACGTGGTAAATTCCCGCCCGTAGAGTAGCCCTAGCCGTCAGTGTTGCCATCGAAGTTTCAAGCTCCCCACCAGAATCGACTCTAAAACCACCCAGGGCCCTGTTTAATAAACATTACCAGGGGTGCGTTTAAGATGCTTATCCAGGCTAAAATTTAACCTGACTAAACGTTATACACCCCGTTCAAGCACACCGCGAGGCGAAAAATTAACCCGACTAAAATTTAATCTGCCCCGTTCACGGCCGTCCGCCGGTATAAGTTTTCGCCTAACTAGGATAATTTTTAGCGACCTTTTTAGCTCGCTAAATTTTATCCCGCTGTCACTACTGTCAGATTGACTTTGTCATTGAGCTGTTTGTTGTCTAATTTGCTAGAATCGCGCCATATTTACGAATATTTCTGAAACGAGTACTAAACGTCTCCGACTCTCCGTCAATTTTATTTGTGGGCTATCATGGATGAAGTAATAATACAAATTGTTGTAGAAATATAATATTATAAAATACTTTATACAAATATTATATCGGCAAATTAATTCCTCATGTTCCGGTCCATTTTTACTGACTAATAATTTCGAGATCACAAGCAAAATCGAGATTACAATCTAGATTGTTTAATACTTGTTTGACAAGCTGAGCTGTCAATTGAATTTGACAGATAAAATTGACATAAACCTATGACTCCGTTCAGCGAACCCTCGCTAGTTTAATTTTTATCCGGCGAAAATTTCGCCGGCCATCTTAAACGCACCCCAGTCTACAATTTTGTAGATAACTGACATATTTGTAAAAAAATCTTACAAGTGCTGTTTAATAAACCTTACAATTTGTAAAAATTCTACAAGTAAAAATTTTACAAAGTAGAATTGTAAATGCTGTTTAATAAACGTTTACAATTGTAAAAAACGCCTGTAGATTTTGATGACAATTTTGTAGCTACAAATTAGTAATTGTAAGTTACAATTTTACATAAAATGTAAGTTTTGTTGAAGATTCTTAAATCGAGAGTAATTTCATAAATTTTATACATTTAGAAAATTTTAAAAATTTGGTCTTCTTCTAAACTTCTTTTATATTTTTTTGATTCATAATAAATTTGCTGAGCTGGATTTCTCTTAAAATCGAATTTAAGATCATGTCCTATCTTCGTTATCAAATATTCGCCGGTATTTTTTTTTCTTTAAACCTAAAATTTGACGATTCAAAAGTAAAGTTAACTCTTTAATAAAAAAAAATAATACAAAATATCACTCATAATATTCATCATCACTTTTTCACCCATTTTTTAAAGAATAACAATAAAATTTCTTCACTTATTTATATGAGGTACAAAATTGTAAGTTTCTGACACACGGTGAGTCCACCTGTCGAAATTTTTCTACAATTTACAAATATGTAAACTTGTAGCTACAATTATGCGTTCAATAAAACAGTTTTCCCTACAAATTTGTAAATTGTCACCTGTAGAGAGAAAATGTTTATTGAACAGAAATATATTATGTAGATTTGTAGCTACAAGTCTACAAATTTGTCAGTTTTCCACCATGGTAAAATTGTAACTTGTAGTTTTTATTAAACAGAAACTTGTAGAATTGTAACTTGTAGCCTACATTTACAATTTACAATTTGTAAGTTTTATTAAACAGGGCCCAGAAATCCACAAAAAAAAACGCACCATCTTAAAAAATCGCTAAATTTTCCACTAACTTTATTTCTGGCAGATTTTTGGTCTTTGCTTTGAAACGTTTATTAAAGCAATAACATGAAAATTACATATAATGTGACAAAATACTTCAACTTCAACTCTCTAATAATTCATGGCTTTTGTGGAAGAACAAAATACTTAATAATTTTTTATCCTATTTTTTAAAAGATGTCAATCAAATTATATTATTAAGTTATCTTCAGACGAGTTGTTTCCGCCCGTATCATCATCGTTAATCTCGGACTGATACGACTCTTTGGTACCAATTAAATCCACTAGTTAAATCCACTAGCCACTAAAACCGATATTTGTCCGCTAAAAGGTAAGTCAAAACCACAAGATTTAGTGGAAAATCCACTAAGTTGGCAACACTGCTAGCCGTTGCCGTCAGAGTTTTTTCTGTTCTGTGGTTGCCGTTGTAAAAGGAGGACCATAGAGAATTCAAAATATAGACGAACTAGAAAATATGTTTTTTTTTAATTTTATGATGCGTTCAATTTATTCAATTTGAGAATTTCCAGTAGCAGTTTTTTTAAACCATCTTTTTGGTTTTTAATGATCACACTTATGTATCAAAATTCAAAGGAAATTCACATAAAAATGTGTTAAATTATGTACCTGCTCCCACTCTCGTCATACATCATCATCATCCACAGCCCGAACTCACCCACTGCTGGGTTTAGGCCTCTCTTTTCTTATGCCAATACTTGCCAGTACCTTTTGATACATCGACGCTTTCCGCTACAAAGGGCGTAACTCCAAATGTCATACTTTTGGCAATGAGCAAAAAACAAAAAAAAAAAAACTTTGTTCAATAACTCTTTTGTTTTTATACTTATAAATTTGAGTTCTAGGAATAAAATTCTTAAATTTTGGCCGTCCTTTGCCTCATTTAATTACAATCGTCTACGATAGTTATTGACGAAGTTAGCATGGAGTTACACCCCTGAAAATAAAATAAAAATGTAGATACAACCCATAATTAAATGGCCTGGGAACAAACGTCTGCAGTAAAAACCAGTTAAGCACATGCAAGGGTAATGTTTATAGTTGTAAAGACCATTTTTTTTGCAAAATATGTAGATACACCCTGTTATTAATACTAATGCAATGAATATAAGATCAGTTTTATTAATAAGGATGAATATTAATAAATAAGTAAGGATATATTGGAGGTATTTTTAATATAAATCATAGTTAGTCGAGTCAAAATGAAATTAACGGTTTTAAAAATCAATTCATATTTATTATTACTTGTAATAGGGACATTAAGCACTTCATTGAATCACAACTGGTAAGTTACAGGTCCCGTGAATTAATCTACAATCACACAACATAATAACACGCCTGTACCCAATAAAATGGATAAAATAAAAAGCTTTTCATCATCATCATCATCATTTCAGCCGAAAGACGTCCACTGCTGGACATAGGCCTCCCCTAAGTGTCGCCACATTGACCGGTCCCGTGCGTCTCGCATCCAGAGGATCCCCGCAACCTTCACCAGGTCATCGGTCCACCTAGTGGAAGGCCTTCCAACGCAACGTCTTCCGGTTCGCGGTCGCCACTCCAGAACTTTCCAGCCCCATCGGCCATCCGTTCTGCGAGCAATGTGCCCTGCCCACTGCCACTTAAGTTTGGCAATTCTTCGGGCTATGTCGGTAACTTTGGTTCTCATGCGGATGTCCTCATTTCTGATTCGATCACGCAACGAAACTCCGAGCATAGCCCTCTCCATTGCCCTTTGGGTGACTTTAAGTCTTCTGATGAGGCCCATTGTGAGCGACCACGTTTCAGTCTCGTATGTAATCACTGGCAACACACACTGGTCATAGACTTTCGTCTTGAGACACTGCAGTAACTTGGACGAGATGATACTCCTCAGCTCCCCAAACGCTGCCCAGCCGAGTCGGATTCGATTCGATTGACCTCTTTCTCAAAGTGAAACCTGGGACAAACAGTCCAGTTAGGTAGGTCCACCTATCTAACTGGACTGTTTGTCCCAGGTACACATAATCGTCTACAACTTCGAGTGTAGTCTTCGGTCTTTATAGGAGTGGGTGTAACATGGGCATTCAACATGACCTTGGTTTTATCCATGTTCATTTTAAGACCCACTCTTTCGGAGGCTCTACTGAGGTCATCGAGCATTGCACTGAGGTCCTCCATGATCTCAGCCATGACCACTATATCGTCGGCAAATCAAAGGTGAGTCGTGTACTCGCCTTGATGTTGAAGCCTAGTTCTCTCCAGTCCAGAACCTTGACGACATCCTCCAGTACAGTGGTGAACAGCTTCGGAGATATGACGTCTTCCTGTCTCACAACTCACTGCAGAAGGATAGGTTCCGTGGTCTGGTCCTGAAGCTGGACTGACATGGTGGCATTTTTGTATAAACACTTCAACACTGCAGTACAGCCCAAGTTTCAATCGAATCGAAGACTTTCTCGTAGTCCACAAACGCTAAACAGAGAGGAAGATTATACTCTTCGGTCTTCTGTTTAACCTGCCGCAGCGTATGTATGTGGTCTACGGTGCTAAATCCTTTTCGGGATCCGGCTTGTTCGGGAGGCTGAAAGTCGTCGAACCTGCGCGCGAGACGATTCGTAATGACTCTTGAAAACAACTTATAGACATGACTCAGAAGTGAGATGGGCCTATAATTCTTCAGTCGGGCATTGTCGCCCTTCTTGAAGAAGAGTACCACCACACCTCTGCACCATGCCTGTGGCGTTTTTCCCTCGAGAATGACGGAATCGAACAGCCTTCAGGAGTTCGGCCGTAATTCCGTCATCACCCGGTGCCTTGTTGTTCTTAAGCTGTTTCAGAGCCATCCTAATCTCGTACAGGCTCACATCCGGGATGTCTTCGGTATAGTGTCGGGTCAGTCTAGCTCTGGGGTCTTTCGCTAAATCTTCAACTACTAGTCTGGAAATACAGAGATTTTAATGTTTTTTTTTTGTTTGAGGCCCAAGTTTTTTGGAGTTTAACGACTGAAACCACTGCATAATAATAACAACAGATAACCATAAGTTACTTTTACATTAGATGAATCTACCTTTTCAAAACTATATCATTATCCATCAAGCCGATTACACAACGTATTAAAGAAATAAACACCTTCGCAAACAAACATCCATTCTAAAGCCGTTTACGTTTCTTCTAAAACTAAATTATAATAAATACCTACCTCACTTAGGTCGTAAAACACAATATTTTGTCTTCATGACATTTAAACGTAGGGTGTAAAAACCATACTTTAATTGTGTTCTTAGTGAATTTTAGGGTGTATAAATCAAAAATATTGGTGTTTAGGTCGTAACACCAATATTTTGATAATACAACACTATTTTTAGTAACTTCAATTATACAACTAAAATATCGCAACGAACTTGACCGTGCAGACTTTCCAATGTGGTTTTACCACCCATACCTTGCAAATATGTAACTTATTTCCTATTTCCAACAAAAAAAAAATTCAATTCAGATTATCACCGTATTATACGCTCTACGTTAAACGTTTATTAACGTTACGACAGAGACGTAAATGTTACCTACCGTAACCTTTGTGAGATACATCCTTTTTTACCGACATCAAGAGTTATCAGAATATTTTTTTGCAGGGCGTAAGTCACAATTTGTTTTGTTATTGTGTTTTACCCCGTTTTACATTCAAGAAAATATTTTTGTTTGTAGATACACCAAGTTTGATGTCGTAACGTAAAAGAAATGTGTTTTACGACTTGGTTTTTTTAAAGAGAGATGTTTAGCGTTAAGAAAATATTGGGTAGTAAAAACCATTTTTTTCACCGTAGCGCAATTTTGAATATACAAATAGATAGAGCGTGAAAAACTAAATAAGACTGCATCAAAAAGTCAATTTGGCCAAAATGGTCTTTACGCCCTTTGTAGCGGAAAGTGTCGACATTTTAAACGTAATAAAAGACAAACCAACGGAACTATTTCACAAGTTAGAGAAATATATAATAAATTGACAATGTCACAGCTGACATTACAAAGCATTCAGGCAGTTAAGGACGCATTCCCGATTGATAAGTCAAATCATTACTTTTTATAACAAAAGTATGTTTATTAAATACAATGCTTTGTATTTTTAAAATGTTTTTGCTGCTTATTGTAGATAGATGTGCAAGGTACAATTCTTAACTATAAATATAATTTTAGATATGTCCAGTTTCTCAATAAATGTACCGAAGTGTTTTAATTTACTTCGGTACATTTATTGAGAAACTGGACATATCTAAAATTATATTTATAGTTAAGAACTGTACCTTGCACATCTATCTACAATAAGCAGCAAAAACATTTTAAAAATACAAAGCATTGTATTTAATAAACATACTTTTGTTATAAAAAGTAATGATTTGACTTATCAATCGGGAATGCGTCCTTAAGGTTGATGTTCCAGGGTAGCCCGCGAAATTCAAATTTTCTTAAGTTTTTTGCAATTTGCAGGCCAGTGATAGGTTGTATACTTGTATGTTGATGAACATTTGATTCGCGGCTGTAAGACGTATGTAGTTACAGAATTACACACCTCAACACGGTCTAGGGATATTTCATACTCAATTAAATAACTCGAAAAGTACTGGCCGCATTGGAATCTTTAATACACCGATTTGTTTGTAATTTATCTCAGACTAATTCCAAATTCAAATTTTTGAAAATTCTTTTGTTTCGGTGGCATAAAAATGTCTTGATGTATACGAGAGGGAATTTTCATTTGTGCGAAATTTAAAAAACAATACGAATTACGTTTAGTTACAGTTTTTTTTCATTTTTAAACGAAAGATAAAGTTAACATTGAGGTATTGTAGCCATGCAACGCCGACATTTGACGAGGGCGGAGATGTTACGAGCTGTGGGAATGCTGGAAGCTGGATCTGTTCAGCGTAATGTTGCTGAGGCCATAGGGACCCATCAAAATGTAATTTCAAGATTGTGGACACGCTATCGTGCCACATGTGAAGTAGCGGAGAGGCACCGGGGGCCAAGTCGCATCATTACCCCCAGACAAGACCGATTTTTGCAAATTACTGCGCGAGCTCAACCAAATGCAACGGCGACTCAATTGGTCCAAAGGCTGCGAGTGGAACACCAAGTGCTTGTGAGTGACCAAACTGTAAGAAGGCGACTGCATGAAAGCAATCTACGCTCTCGTAGACCACTCCGGGTCCCACCTTTACGGAGAGGCAATCGTGGACGACGATTAGAATGGGTTCGGAACCACGTGGACTGGGGCCGTGAGCAATGGTCCAATGTGCTGTTCACGGATGAATCCAGGTTCGGCTTCCATCAAGATTCACGAAGGACGCGTGTTTGGCGAGTTCCTGGACGATGGAGCCGTCTCCAGAACCCTCAGGAAGTTCACCCATACCAAGGAGGAACAATTATGGTTTGGGCAGGAATTCGTCTTGGAGGACGGACGGATCACGTTTGGGTGCGGGGCAATATGACGGCAGAACGATATGTCCAACAGGTGCTGGGGCCCGTAATCTTGTCCCACAGAACATAAATGGGGCAAGATTTCCTGTTCATGCACGACAATGCCCGGGCACACACGGCGAGAACGGTAGCAGCTTGGTTACATACACATAATGTTAGGGCCTTAGACTGGCCTGCTCAATCGCCAGATCTAAATCCCATTGAGCATGCGTGGGATATGCTGCAAAGAAGAGCTCTGAAGGAAGTTCCTGAAAATTTGGCTACAGAAGATCAACTTTTTGCGCACCTCAGAAGGACATGGGACAATATTCCGCAGCAAGACATTGACAACCTTGTTCTGAGCATGCCGAATCGTTGCCGATGTGTTATGAACATCATGGGCGCTTTCTCAGACTACTAACTTCAAGTTTATAAACACAAATTAAATGATTATTCAATTTTTTTCAGTTTTTACTCACAAATTAAAAGTTAATTCATATACGGTTTCCGTCTATGCTTCATTTTTTTCCCATAAAATCCTGAAATTTTAATCAGTACCTTAACCATTATTAAAAAATGGTAGAATATTAAATAACGCATATTTTAAATATATACATGTCATATAAATAATTAACACATTGATAGTAATTCGCTTTTTTAAAAATATCCCTAGACCGTGTTGATGTGTGTATAATCATCAAAATCATAAATACAACCCTCCGAGCTCATAAAGGTTCCGGAATGGCTTTGACCTTGTAAAAAGTCATTTTTACAATGTGCGTGTGGCGTGAGGGCCCGTTTGTTAAAACTCTGTGAAAATGTGCTTAGGTTTTAGTGTACTTTCCCCTACAATTGTGGAAGTTGGAATCAGTTTTTGTGAAAGTCATTTAAGCGAGTTATTGACTGTAAAGTCGGGCCCTCAGTTCTCACATAGAGGATTGAGGGCCCACCTGTACCTGAAAAACTATGTACACTACAGAAAAAGTGTATATGCCAAAATCTTAGCTAATGCCAAACAATTTTTGTGGAAACAAGATATTATCGCAAAACACTGTCCTACTTTGTAAATCTTCGTTCAAAATGGGCCCTCAATTCTAATGCACGTAAAAGTTTATGACGCAAATAAAATGAAACCATTAACTTACAGCTACTGTTTCAAATTACTTAAGCTACTAAATAAATTGTGGAAAATCGTGAAAGCAAGAACAGGTCACCACTTCTTGTTGTTTGAAAGTTATGACCCTGATAAAAATCGGGCCCTCAGTCCTCCATTTTCTTTGTTTTCTTTTTATTACTCCTAATGTATGAAAGATAAGCCAAATACAAAATTGTCTATTTTTGTGAAAAAAAATGTGCAACAATCTGGTGTTATTTGTTACTAACAAGAATTACGATAAAACTAAAAATCTTAATAGATACCGAAATCAACAATTTTTCTATTGTGTATGTGTCATTGTGGGATTATTCCTAACCTGACCCGAAATCCTAACCCGGTAGTGGGTTAGGTTAGGAACTCGAAAAAAAAAAAGAATTTTATTCCTAACCTAACCCTATTCCTAACCTGACCCGATACACGTATTTTGGATTATTCCTAACCTGACCCGAAATCGTAACCCGGTCGCTAGTTAGGTTAGGAACTCGAAAAAAAAAGCTTAGCTGACCCGATGTATCGTTTCTACCAATCTAAAACGAAAATCATCAAATAACCCTCCGCTCTTGGCCAGAGCGGAAGGGAGTGTCAGACTTCTACCGACTAAAAACCAACCCATGTTCCTTCTTAGCCCTCGATGCCCTAGGCCGGATCATTCCCACTAGTTCTACTGCACAGTCCTACGATAGAACAGTGACCGACCCGTGGTACAACTGCGATGTCCAACTGGTTGTACTACGGAGAAGTAAATTTACCCATGGTTCAACTGGGTTCAACTGGTTGTTCTATGGGGAAATATCTTTACCAATGGTTCAATTACAGTGAGTTGTTCTTTCCTTGGTCCAACTAGTTGTACTTCTGGGAATTGAATGTATGATCTATGGAACAACTACTGGTAATAAACAGGAAAAGGTTATCTATTAATGCTGAAGTGCAATGCAATTACTACCTCCTCTTTTAACCAAAATTATAATACGACCGTCTCGCGACAGTATCCTTTATGGGCGGCATGGGCACCGGGCCGTAGGCCGACGAAGGAGGCCGGCGGAGGCCCGGCACTTCGGGGACAGAAGACAATAGTGTTATGTAATATGCGAGCGAAGCGAGCGCGCGTCATGGAGTACAACATGCGTTGCATATATGTTTGTTTTACACGATCATCCTATCCCCGTACCACGGGTCATAATCATAAATATCAGAAAAAAGAGTTGAACCATAAGTAAATTTACTTCCCCGTAGTACAACCAGTTGGACATCGCAGTTGTACCACGGGTCGGGGTGGGATAGAACTAGTGGGAACTTTTTTTATTTTTTTTCCCACAAGTTCTACGATTCAAGGTGGTACAAAATCGTAGAACTAATGGGAACGAAAAGTCAATGGAATTTTTCGTTCCCACTAGTTACATAATGAGTGTTACAAAATCGTAAAACCAGCGGGACTCAAGTTTCTCATTCGTTCTATCACACAGTTTAAGGTACAATTACGGCACAAACTACCAGGAGAATACAAGTAGGCAGGAGGTATTGAAAACTTTTTTTTTGGAGAAAAAAAAAATATAGGCAGTAAAGTCCCACAAACTATCGGACGATGGAACGAGCTTACCCAGAAGAAGCCAATTTACTCGCGACTTAAATAGATTGGGGTTCATGGACCTAACTAAGTATATGAACTCGGGAAAACCGATCTGTTCCACAAACTACCAGCTGGAGAATAGAAGTAGGCAGGAGGTATTAAAACCCTTTTTTTAGTGATGATACAAAAGGATTATACTATAAAAGCAAATAATATTATATTAAGGAATAATTTAGATTTGATTTAAAGATTCCAATACCTTCTTCCTACTTCAGTTCTCCTGGTAGTTGGTGGGACTTTACTACCTATCCTTTTTTTTGCATATCCAAAAAAAATGTTTTCAATACCTCCTACCTACTTCTGTTCTCCTGGTAGTTTGTGGGACTTTACTACCAAACCTTTATTTTTATCTCCAAAAAAAAGATTCCAATACCTCCTTCCTACTTCTGTTCTCCTGGTAGTTTGTGGGACTTTACTACCTATCCTTTTTCCCCGGGAAACCTACCATTTCGCAATTCGGGTTAGGTTAGGAACGGTACATCGGGTCAGGTTAGGAATAGGGTTAGGTTAGGAATAAAATTCTTTTTTTTTTTCGAGTTCCTAACCTAACCCACTACCGGGTTAGGATTTCGGGTCAGGTTAGGAATAATCCTCATTGTGGGTAGGGTGACAATCATTTATTTTCACCCTCATTTTATGTACTTTGTTAGTGGCGGTAGTGATGTTTTAGTTTCATATTATGCACAATGATAGTGCAGCGGAAGTTGTAGGTGATAAGGCATTAAGGCGAGTTTTATGAAACAGTTTTATTGAAGAATAAAAATAAAAAATATTTTTTAATGCAAAAGCACATCTTCGGTCAAGACACTCGCTCGTCTTCGGTCAAGATATTATCAAACTTATAAGGTAAGTGAAAAAATTGTACTTACGTAATGCAGACTTCTATAATAAAAGAAAACAAAAAAATGCAGACACATAATGCAGACATGTCGGAATACAGCAAACTCAATAGACGCATCTCAAATTCCATGCGACACGACTTGCGGTCCTATAGTACTCAATATATTAAGACCGCAATCGAGCGAAACCAGGGCTCCAAAGTGTTCGCGAAGAATGCGTCTATTGGGCAGAGCCAAATGACAAAACTTAGGATCGAGGACGGCAGTATCATTTCATCGAAGCCAAAGCTGCTGAAAGAGCTAGAGAGGTTTTACGGACAGCTGTACACATCGACCCGCCAGCCTGTTGTCAGTTCAGCTCAGTAGGGCTATTGCGTATCTTTTTAATGTCAGTGGCTATCATAAGTGTCCATAGATTAACTGTAAATTGGTTATGGTTTGGTACATTTTTTTCTTAAAAACTCACCATTTGACAGTTATTTGATAGAAACTATATGTTATCCACTGTCATTAAAAGATACGCAATAGCCCTGCAGGACACCAGAGCGAAACTGACCCGACACTACACTGAGGATATCCCAGACATTAGCTTGTATGAGATTAGAATGGCCCTCCAACAGCTTAAGAACAACAAGACGCCGGGGGATGATGGAATCACGACAGAACTTCTGCGAGCGGATGGAAAACCAGTGCTGTTAGTCCTACAGAAGTTGTTTAATTCCTTCATTCTCGAAAGTACTACGCCAGACGCATAGCACAGGAGTGTGGTGGTGCTCTTCTTCAAAAAAGAACTATTGCAGAATTATAGACCCATCTCACTCCTGAGCCATGTGTACAAGCTGTTCTCGAGGGTCATTACGAACCGTCTCGAACGCAGGTTTGATGACTTCCAGCCTCTCGAACAAGCCGGATATTTATTTATTTATTTAATCTTAACGCTCACAAAAAAAAAAGGTATAAAGGCGGACTTAATGCCTTAGGCATTCTCTACCAGTAAACCAAGGGTGGTGTATAGATTAGTTGGCTGGTGCTCTTTTGAGAGGAACAATGATAAAAAAAAATATTCAAATTATCATACCTAAAGATTTATAAATATAATAATAATAATAATAATAATATTCCACAGCTATCACACAACGCCATCTAGTCCCAAGCTAAGCAGAGCTTGTGTTATGGGTACTAGACAACTGATAAACATACTTATATATTTCTAAATACATACATATTATAGATAAATTACACCCAGACACAGAACAAATGATCGTGCTCATCACACAAACATTTGTCCTGGGTGGGAATCGAACCCACGACCTCCGGCATAGCAGTTAGGGTCACTAACCACTAGACCAACAGGCCAGTCACAATAAATAATAATAATATACAAATAGTTACATATATTATATAGATAATAAACATATAATACCCATAATAAGTATATAACTAACCGATACATCTACTAACCGATACTGATATCCGTTTCATCTCTAGTTTGACCTACTTTCAGAGTATAAGTAATGAAAAAAAAATTGTTGTCACCCTATTTCCTAATTCGGAAACGAAAAATAAAACTCGATTTTCTTATACATTAAAGGGTCATTTAATTTATTTCTGGTATCGAATTTGTTGCACAATTCTTTTCACAAAAAGAGACAATTTTGTATTTGGCTTATCTTTCATACATTGGGAGTAATAAAAAGAAAACAAAAAAATGGAGGACTGAGAGCCCGATTTTTATCATGGTCATAACTTTCAAACAACAAGAAGTGGTGACCTGTTCTTGCTTTCACGATTTTCCACAATTTATTTAGTAGCTTATGTAATTTGAAACAGTAGCTGTAAGTTAATGGTTTCATTTTATTTGCGTCATAAACTTTTACGTGCATGAGAATTGAGGGCCCATTTTGAACGAAGATTTACAAAGTAGGACAGTGTTTTGCGATAATATCTTGTTTCCACAAAAATTGTTTGGCATTATCTAAGATTTTGGCATATACACTTTTTCTGTAGTGTACATAGTTTTTCAGGTACAGGTGGGCCCTCAATCCTCTATGTGAGAACTGAGGGCCCGACTTTACAGTCAATAACTCGCTTAAATGACTTTCACAAAAACTGATTCCAACTTCCACAATTGTAGGGGAAAGTACACTAAAACCTAAGCACATTTTCACAGAGTTTTAACAAACGGGCCCTCACACCACACGCACATATTTTTACACCTTTATGAGCTCGGAGAATTTCGCTGGATGCTCACGGTAGCCCGCGAAATTCAAATTTTCTTACGTTTTTAGCGATTTGCAGGCCAGTGCTAGGTTGTATGTTAGTGAAAATATGATTCGCGGCTGTAAGATGTATGCAGTTACAGAATTATAATCATCATTACAACCCTCCAAGTTCATGTAACTTTCAAGAATGAGTATTTCATCAAAAGGTCATTCTTAAGAGTTAGAAAATTTGAATTTCGCGGGCTACCCTGGAACATCAACCATAACAAGGAGATATATCATTCACCCCCTCTACATTTTCTTGACCGTCATTATGACGAATTGGGAGTCTAATTAACCTTGCCGATCTACGAACGGCCTGAGGTAGTTCGGCACTGTTGTTATTTGTTAGGAGGACTGTACCACCAGTCTCCCTAACGACAGTTTTTAGTTATTTTATGTCATGTCAATAAACTTCATTCCATTGTAAAATAAAACATTAGTAACAAGTTCCAACAGTATTTATTTTACTATAATATTATTGGCTTCAAGAGTTCTAAAAAATTCTTCTTCATCATTTTCATCATCGTTTGAATCATTCGGACAACTTAACTCGGATTCATCCACCAACGTATCAGGAAGCGGTGCCAAATGCCTGTTGGATACTGTCGATTCCTGGGTCTGACGTACGAGTAGCTTGGGTTACTATGCAGGAGCTCAACTTCCTCCACATAGGGATCGGTCTTAGAACCTCGTACATATTTTTTTATGCAATAGATTTACCGCGGCAGTCTCAGAGTGCCACACGTTTTTTTTTTTTAATATTAAATTATGAAATGAAATAAAATGAAAATATGTTTTTGTCAACTACCCTATAATTATGAGAAACGAGTTCTGAGTATGGATTTTATCTAGGTTCCATGCCAACGGGATCCCATTTTTAAGTTTATACTGGCTCTCCGTGTGTGTGGTATGTCTGTCAGGACCGGGCAGTACTGAATATGCGAGGTCGCTTTTTAGAGTTTAAGGAAAAATAAAAACATTGATAAGTATCAAAAAACGTTTATATTTATTGAATAAAAGGAATGCTTACTTACTAAGTTTATGTAATGAATCAGTACACTTATATGAAACTTAAATCTAAAGAAAACATGAAAAAAAAACGATTGAAAAAAAAAACCTTTAAGTAGTAGGTACGGTAGGCACAAATTTTCAAGTCAAAATCAGACCATCAACAACAGGTTTATTTTATCCAATATTAATATGACCGTGAAGACCAGTGACCTGTAACACAAGTTTTTCCCAAAAACTTACATCAGGCACCAGTCTAGCACAAAGTTGGAATAGTCATTTTCTTGTACAAATTAACTTTAAAGTCAGCTTTGTGATGAGAGAATAAATGATATAAGTAGGTACAATAATAATAATATCCCAATAGAATTGTTTTTTTTTAAAGTATGAGCAAAGCGTATTTTAGAAACTAATACTGACATTTATAGTTGTAAATCCTATTATTCAAAAGCAACATATACCTACCTACTATTACTAATACATTTACTTCTCCCTTCTTTTTCTTCTTCTCTCTTTTTTATCTACTTTTATTTCTTAAAATAACTTATTATTGGAAGTCGCAGAGTAGTAAAATACAGTTTTGATGATGACGTGATGTAATTACTTTGAATTTGGAAACTATTGAGCACAGTCTTAAAATTGCTTTGCGACTTTCCCGGGACAGGATTGCTAATAATAATTGTTCAAAACACATACTTCTAGGGTTTAGCAGAAAATCTACAACTACTCGATCAAGTTGTCATCGTTAAATCGATAATGAACAATACCAAAACTGAATTAGAGTTTAAATTAGCGTATCATGTTCGTGCATATGTTGACATCAGATCATTTTGTTTGCAGCTCTGTTTGATCCGCACCGTAAAAATAACGATCACACACAGTAGAGCCAGCAACATACTTACAACTAATCAGGCGATTTAATACTGCAAATTAGAACGCAACGCTTTTCATCTGTTTTTAAACAATGCAAATATAGAAAAAAAACAAAAAAGGGCACAAGGCATATCGCACAGTCGAAGCGACGCACACGAAAATTAATATGGATCATACTTAGGTGGACAAAGCAACCATTGGGATAAATAAAAAATATACGATTATTAGAAGGAATTATGTATACTTTTGTTAATTTGAGCTGATACGTTGAAATTAATAAAATAAAAATCAGCGTGTTATAAATCGGTTACAACTCCAGTCGATGCATACTAAGAATACCTAATTAGGGTTAACATATTAGAAGTTGTTCGAAGTCAGCCAGTCAGAAGTCAGTCAGTCAGTAGTGAGTTAGTAGTCAGTCAGTCAGAAGCAGAGTCCAGTTATAAGAACAGCCAGCATCGGGTCAGAGTTAAAACTGTTCGGAAATCCACTTAACACAGCGAGGATCAGAGTATATTTATAATAATGACTTGAAGTTCAGGAAACAGCGATTTTGATGTGGGTATTATTACGCGTTCGAAAAATCCAGTAGTTATTTAAATATTTTGCTGGCACACACAGACGGAGTAACATAAACTAGCACTAAACAACTTAACATCAGCCACTTTGGATACTTCTTACAGGTTGTGAATAAGTTCGAGTGAAGTTTAACGCATTAAAACCCAATCATGTCTACATCACGTGTGGCGGACATTCTCTCTCTCACGGAGACTGATGTGAAGGGCCTAGTGTCTGTCCTTAGCGACGTCAATGAGGCTGGGCAGGACATCTTTTGCCTCAAGCTGTCGGAAGGCCAGTGGGCAGCAATCCCTAGCATTGGAGAGGTGGTTGCCTACCAGGGGTTCGACCCCCGAAAGGTTATTGCCGAATTTCTCAGGAGGGCTGCATCTGACCCTGCAACTGACGGAGACTCCATGACGGCCGTGACAGTTGGTACTGCTTCTATTTTAGTGTACCAAAAACCTCACGGCAGGACAGATTTAGCATTTCTCCTGACTCTTTTCTTGACCAGAGGAAACGTGTCGAAAATTCTGCTGAAATGTGATGCAGCTGTACGAGACGTCATCTCCCGCAAGTGTAGTCAGTATGGAATAGACACGACCGCAAGGAAGAGTTCAGGGCCCCTGGGTCCCAGCGTCATAACCTTAGCAAGATTATCTCAAGCCTTCGCGCCGGCAACAGCTGCCATTATACTGGGTCACTCAATCGCTGGGTACCTAAAGCCCAAACTATTCCCTGGGGTCACCCTTCCCATCTTAATGACGCACACGATATTCCCTAGCCTGCTGCGATCAGAGGACGTCGAGCTGATCGAAGTAGCACGTTTCCTGAACATGGAAATGTCTATCATGCTCAGCAGCCCCAAAGATAAAAGGAAGATGGAGGCATCCCCTTTATCTGAGCTCCTAGAACAGTCGGAAATGTTCGTCATGGCCGCTGTGAATGGATCCCTTACTAGTGATGAGGTCAAGCGGAAGACCTTGGTTAAAGCAGGAATATTGCTGCCAAACGGTGCCCTGGGCAGTGCTGCGGCCGCAATGAGTGGAATCTGTGGCCACCTGCAAGTCTTGAGGTCAGAGACTTACTCAGTGGTAGTTCGCAAAGTTGCCTCTAATTTAAACAAGTAAGGGGCTGCACTGCCGCGCCAAGATCAGCTTCCATCCAGTGTTTAGAGGCGCGAAATGTACCACGTGAAAGGAGGGTCAGGTTTATGGATGGAGCCTAGGTCATCGAAGAGTCAAAAGCTCTTCGTGAGAGGGTCAAGCATGTGGTGGCTCAGTACAGCTTCTCACCTTCGACAACGCGAGCTGCATCCAGATCATCGCAGACACCTAGGTGTTGTGCTTTACCTCCACCCCCAACGCCAGCTCCGCCCTCCTCCCCTGTGCTTGGACTGGTTAGGCACCGGCTTGGCCGTTCAGTAGGGGCAACAGCTCTTGAGGACCCTCTGATCACTGAATTAAGGCTGAGATTGGGTAGGATGGGGAAATATTTAAGTCATTCGGAGTCCAGTAAAAACAGCCATGGTCAAGTGAGAGTATTAGAAGTCGTTCAAAATCGGGTAAATATACAAAGCGATGGGCAGCAAGTTAGAATTCAGGAGAAGTTCAGTAAACACAGCAATGATTGAATAAAACTTTCATATCTACAAGTCCAGTAAACATTGCCGAAAACCAAAGTATTTTAGATCGTTTGGAGTCCAGTGAATATAGCCGAAAATCAAAGTAGTATAGTTCGCTTAGAGTCAAGTACATAGCCGAAAAACAAAGTATTTTAGATCGTTGGGAGTCCAATAAACATAGCCAAATGACAACAAAGTATTGTAGATCGTTCGGATTACGATAAAGATAGCCGAAAAACAAAAGTATTTTAGATCGTTGGGAGTCCAATAAACATAGCCAAATGACAACAAAGTATTGTAGATCGTTCGGAGTCCAGTAATCATGGCCAAAACACAAAGAATTATAGATCTTTCGAAGTCCAGTAAACATAGCTAAAAAAATCAAAGTAGTATAGACCGCTCCGAGTCCAGTAAACATAGCCGAAAAACAAGTATTATAAATCATTCAGAGTTCAGTAAAGATAGCAGAAAAACAAAGTATTCTAGATCGTTCAGAGTCCAGTAAACATAGCCGAAAATCGAAGTATTGTAGATCGTTAGCAGTCCAGTAAAGATAGCCGAAAACCAATATATTTTAAGTATTATAGATCGTTCAGAGTCCAGTAAACATAGCCGAAAATCGATGTATTGTAGATCGTTAGCAGTCCAGTAAAGATAGCCGAAAACCAACATATTTTAAGTATTCTAGATCGTTCAGAGTCCAGTAAACATAGCCGAAAATCGAAGTATTGTAGATCGTTAGCAGTCCAGTCAAGATAGCCGAAAACCAACATATTTTAAGTATTATAGATCGTTCAGAGACCAGTAAACATAGCCGAAAAACAAAGTAAGTATTGTAGATCGTTCGCAGTACAGTAAACATAACCAAAAAATAAAGTGTTATAGATCGTCCGTCCGTAGTGTTTGAGTCCAGTAAACATAGCCGAAAACACAGTTCCATAAATCGTTTAAAGCCCAATACAAACATAGCCAGGATCGGGTCAGGGTGTTAGAAGGCGGTCGGAAGCCCAGGAAAAGTAGCAAGAGTTTGAGTCGAGTGTCATTAATAGTTCAAAAACCATTTAGCATAGCCAAATTAAAATATTGTAAATCGTGTGGATCGGAGTCCAATAAACATTGCCAGAGTCGGTCAGAGTATTATTTATTAAACTATGAAGTTCAATTAGACGTAGCGAGACTGCGTAATGAGTATTATTAACCGTTCAGAGTCCAGCAAGCACAGACAGGGTCGGGTAAAAGTATAAGAAATTGTTCGAAGTCTAGTAAACATGGCCAGGGTCGGGTAAAGCATTAGAAGTCAGACGCAGTCCAGTGAACAATGCCAGGGTCGGTTCAAATCATTAGAAGTCGGTCGAAGTCCTGTAAACGATGCCAGGGTCGGGTTTTGAGCATTAGAAGTCGGTCAAAGTCCAGTAAACACGCCCAGGGTCGAAACAAACTATTATATAAATCGGAAAATATATCTCGGGCCAACGTAGAGTATAAGAAAGTTACTGAACTGAGGCCGTCCTTTCTAAAACTCTTGCTACTACTACTATACTATTATAAATACGGTTTGGATCGATGGATGTTTGCTAATCAATCACGGCAGAATGCCTGAACGGAACTGGCGATGGGAATCATCGAAACGACGACGAAGAAGACTGGATAAAATTTGGCACAGATAGGTTATAGTCTGTAGGAGCACATAAATCTACCTTTAGTTTTAATTGTCATCCATACATACGAAAAAACCTACTCGCGGAAGCATCAGCAGAAACTGGGAAGAGAAAACCTCGCGTCGTCCGTCCAGTAACAGTTTCTCGTGATCTTTCCGAGAATTTGCCGCTTCGACTGTGCGGCAGGACCTTTGAGCCATAGGTACCAATACACATAAAATATTACAAAAAATAAATGCACAAAAAATAGCCCAGCTGCATAACTATTCACAAATTCTCGAATCGACATCTTTTTTTTCGTATTACGAGAGGGAGCGAGATAGACATGCGATTTATTCGATTCGATTGTTTGTGAATAGCTATGCTGGAAGAGCTTATGATTCTATCCGCCATACTATGCAATTTTTGGGGCAACACTAGAACAGATTCAAAGGCATAAATTTTATATATAATATGAAATAATAATAATGTACATCGATATATGTAATTATCGTCTGTAAACTGGCATCCGGTCCTATCTAAATTTTTCGTGCTATAATTGATTTATATGAAGTTTTGACCTATAAAGTTTTTATATTAGAAGGACTATACTATTCTGGCTGGTCTTCTGGAATTTGTCTTTGTTTTTCACAAAATAATGATATATAACTTTGGAGATGTGTGTGACTTGTATGACGGCTAGAATCACACCCTCTTGACGATAGCCAGTGACTAGAAGCGAATTTTACTCATTAAACTGAACGTGATCAGGTTATTTAAACCTAGTCTAAAAGCTGCTGTTTTCAATATTCCATAGCTATTATACTGACACTATTGAGCGCAGATTAGACATCCTGATCAAGATCAATTTAATTCGTGATATCCGCTCTAAATTGCCAATTAATTTCCGGCGTGTTTCCCAAAATGCATAAACATTTCTTTGATTTCCTTCTTGGTCGATCGCACTCTAGAGAAATAGTCGGGTCGGTGCTTACGGAGAAATTCTTCCGATTTCGACTTTTCTTCCAGATGCACTGTCAAGGTTATATGATCTAAAACGTCATCCCAATCGTAAAACTGTGTGTTGCAGTACCCACAATGGTAAAGATCCATCTTTATCTGCAAAAAATAGTTAACATAAATATACATCATCACTAACTATCCTAGATTAGTTAGGCTAATGTAAAGAGTAATTAAAACACTTGCTTACCTCTCTAATGAATTCGCCTTCCAAAGAAGTTATCACAAAGGATTTTTCAAATAGATCTTTGTGATTATGGTTACCAACAACATGTTGCAAAACATTTCTTTCAGTCAAATCTATATGGCACCCATGACAGAAAATGGTTTCTACCTTTTTGGCAATTAGGAAAAAGCCGAAACCGTTCAACCAATATTTTCCGTTTATAATTATGACAGAACCCTCACCAGCCATGTCGAGGAGTTCAAAAGACTTGATGTACCTCATAATTGGTTCTTTTACTGGAATCACGTTTGTATCCATTTTAGCTACAGCTTTAGTGTTCTCTGTGTGAAGTCTACTCGCCACGTGCTTTTGTAGGTCTTCGAGTGTTGCGTGGAGCCTCCTTGTGCAGGGATGGCAGTAGAAGCTAACGTCAGCGCGATTGTGAGTAAATCCATGCTGTTTAGCATAGTCTTCCACTGACACGGTCTTATTTTGCTTGGCCTTACTAAGCAACACTGGCTTAGTATACAAAGTAGTCTTTTCTGTTCCATTCGACTTGATGCCCGAAGATAGTGTCTCTGGTGCCTTCTTGTTACCAGTCTGCTTATGATCTTCAATGTGTTTCTCAATAGCATTAGTATTAAAATCAACGTTTTTAGAACATTTCTTACAAAAAGCCGTTTCGTTTATAAAATCAATATTGACGTTGTTTTTTTGGTATTCTTCTACGGATTCGTGAGGAATTGTTCCTTCTTCTTGGCTTGACCTGTTATAGTTTTCTGCTAATCTTTCCTGATGGAGTTTTACCAAGTACTGGTGAGATTTTGAACGGATGTGTTCTTCTGGGGACTCGTCTATAAGCCATTCACATAAAATGCACAATTTGGCCGGCCCAAGTTCTGTTATATAGTTTCTTGCGCCCACATTCTTGCAATAAATCTTGTCGAGTTCTTCTGCGGATGTCAAGCCATTCTTAGCTGATTGTTTTGACTTCTGTGTTAGTTTTTCTTTTTCTTCTGGTGTTTTAGTGTTGGGTCCATTGACAGATTTGGTGGCTGTTTTATTATCTTTATCTGCTGTTTTAGTACTATCCCTATTAGCAGATTTGGTGGCTGTTTTATTATCTTTATTTGCTGTTTTAGTACTATCTCCATTAACAGATTTGGTGGCCGTTTTGATATCTTTATCAACATTTTTATCTGCTATTTTAGTGTTATTTCCATTGACCTCTTTAATGCTATCCTTCACATGTTGAGTTTCTTTCTTTGTATCAATATTGTTGGAAGTAGCAGTATTTTTCGGTTCATTTTTGTAGATAGTTGGATCATACGATTTATATCCATCTTTATGCTCTACTGTTTTAAAATGAGTTGTTGGTTCGTTGCCGAAGATCACATTGCATGTAAGGCATTGGTGCGATTTAGTATCGATCTGTGAAGAAACGTAAAAAACGTTGTTAGACAAAATAGATGTGTAACATTTTTTAGCCGTAACGAAGACGAATGGCACTTTTTTATCGTTCTAGACCATAATTATTAGATATTGGGCATCTAAGTTCCAATTGTTTCAAAAATTTTATTGTTGTAACTTTAGTTTAAATACTTCCACAACCCTCACCCTATTCAATGAATCCTTCATCACTATGGTCTGAGTGCGTTATATTGAGTCCTACCGTAAATCGTGAAGTGTCACACCAACAAAAAAAAACAATTTTGTGGGGTGAAACTACACTTAGTTTATTGTACTTTCCGAAGTACGGAGGAAACACGGTATGTAATGGGTGTTCGTCCACAGATTAACCTAAGCAAGCGCTGCTGAACCTGAAGATTGTCTGGAAACACAAAAAAAAAAATACACACGAATAGAAAACCTCCTCCTTTTTGGAAGTCGGTTAAAAAGTTTTCGAACACTCATATTTCAAAAGTGGTTCAGTATTATGATGGACAAGAACTTATGCGTTTATAATGTAAAAAATAATACGAAACCTCCAACTTACCGTCCTATAAACAGTTTTTTCAACATCATCATAAATAACTTCACTTTTGATTAAATTGAGAACATGACTTTTGACAGCCTTATGGGAACTGCTATCATCAAACTCCTCGTTACAAAGAACACAAGTGTCTTCCACAAAGCCGTTCCAAGCATCATCAGAGATGATGAACTGGTTGAAGATTATGATATCATTCTCCATACGCTTGAGCCATGGAGAGATATTATTTTTTGCTGTAATGTGAGATGGTTCGCTTAGGTGTAGTTCAACCTTCGTGGCAGTCGGTAATGTCAGGCTGCAAGGCTCGCAGAAGTAGACTCCTTTTATCTGAAGAGAAAGCAAATGACTATGAATTAATTTACTTAGCACTAGAGACCCGCCCCGGCTTCGCACGGGTGCAAAGTCGATACTAAAGCCTTCCTCTTAAATCACTCTATCTATTGCTGAAAACTCGTAGTTTAAAAGATCTAATTGTAGAAACAGCGTGAGTAAGTTTGTTTTACCTATACTATGTTTAGAATATCATCATGATTGGGCAGAACTGTAACTAACACCGGTATCTATAAACAAGTCATAGTGGTTACTTGAGTAAAAGTCAATGTTTAAGACTTTAAGGGTAAACAAGCCAACGGCACGAACTAGTTGGTGGGCGGGGCTAAAATGCATGCTATTTCACCCGACATCACGAGCGAAATGCATAGAGCGAAAGAGACACAACTAAAACGGGCGCGCGATTGTTTCTATGCAGACCTTTGGTATATTTGGTTTCATGAAAAATCTATTGAATGTATTTGTTCAAAATCAAATTATTTAAATTTTTTAATAACTAATCTATGTCCGTATGGTTTCACTTTTTTCTTTTTCATACTATATACGTTACTTATTTACGCCCAAAGATGAGTTAAATTAGTGCTAAAATATGAAAGTTTTGACGTTCATAACTTCCAAATCAATATTTTTTTTCCAATTCTGCTTCCATACAGACCTAGATAATGATAAGACCAGTTGATACAATTTTTAATTTTAAACCTACACCGTCAAACAGAGGAGTAATCACCTTCATAAGTTTGTATGGAAGAATGACTGGCTTGTTCAACCTTAAGATACGATTTTTTCTCTGTAGTTTAGTAATTCCTTGATGTTGGAAATATCAAAAGTTAGAATTCTTAGGTTTGCTTTCATTGACGGTTCTAACTTCGCTTAAACTCTTGTCCATTGCATAAAAATGTATGCATAAGTAACTAAAGTAGTACTTAAGAGCGTATGCTACCTCAGATTAGCAACCCTATTTGTGGTGGTTCAAACTTCGCTTGAAATACTGTTAGAATAAAGTTCTAATCAGCTTGCACTACAAAGCGGTTGTTACGTCTTTCGCTGCGGCCGAATAGTGCGAAATTAGTGGTATTTTGCGATTTACAAAAAAACCATTGATTGGACTAAAAAAGTAAAACACTATGACTTTAGTTTGTTGCTTGTAGAATTATTTGGCAAAAAAATCAGAATGATGACATGTATTTTAGTATGGTTTTTACTCGTTAAAAGAAATTTTTAGAGGTATCTTCGCGATTTTTAACCGACTTCTAAAAAAGAAGGAGGTTCTCAATTCGGATGTTTGTATTTTTTTTTTTTTTTTTCTATCGAGCAAAGTTAGTTGTATTGTTTTCACAACACTATAGCACTAGCATATATCCTGAAGAATATCATATATTTTTCTGATGTTGATTACTGCAGTGAATCATATACTTTTACGCATTATAAAACTCGCGTTTGAGGTACCATACGCTCTTAAGTTCAAGTAATTACTTTAACTTGACTATAGATACGGACGTATATGGCGTATACCTTGTTTCGGCGGGGCCGAAAGGATTGGCCGAAACCGAAACTCAGGCCGAACCGCCGAAACTAGATTTTTGGCCGAAACTAGCCGAAACCGAACCTTCGGTCGGTCCTTAATACCGATGTAAGAGATAACCCACATTTCGCCAGTTGTTTAAGTCCCATGTTATAATTGGCGAGGCTATTGTTATCAACCGGACACAAATCAAGACTCCGTGTCTGCTGAGAAATTCTTGATGGAAAATGTTGATGACACGTCAACTATTACAACTACTACTTCAACTATGTATTACTATTTTAACTAGAGGTCGCAAGCGCGACTGCTGAACATGAAGTCCTCTTTTTACCCGACTACGGCAAAGCCAAAGGAGGGTTATGATTTTGACTGGCTATGTATGTATATAAGTATGTATGTTTGTATGTATGTATCTTCATCTGTTCCCTCATAGCTTCTAATCTACTTATCGGAACTCGACATATGAGGTATCGTTAGAACCGTCTTCATTTTCCGCTGAACATAGGCTACGTGACGTGTCACAAAAAGCTAGTTGGTGCCCTCTAGTGGACAAAAAGTAAGGCTTAAAAAATAAAAATGGATATAAATACGCCGTGTTTGGTATCATTTGAAAGGGCCTCACTTGTACATTTCCAAAATATTGCTCAACTTTAAAATCACCACGCCCTCTAGCGGACAAAAAGTCAAGAGTAAAAAAATATTTAACACCAAAATCGTTTAAATAAAAAAAGTAAAAAACTAAAACCCGACTACGACAAAAAAAACGACGCTGAAAAAGTATGAAACAAGATTTTCAGGATAGAACAAAAAGAAAAGCCGTAGTCACACGTTATAGGTACCAACCTAAACACTTTTAATACCGCGTGACTACGGCTTTTCTTTTTGTTCTATCCTGAAAATCTTGTTTCATACTTTTTCAGCGTCGTTTTTTTTGTCGTAGTCGGGTTTTAGTTTTTTACTTTTTTTATGGATGGGAAATCATCAAATGACTCCTCCCGCTCTTGGCAGTGTGGTAGGGAGTGTCAGACTTCTACTGACTAAAAACCACCCATGTTCCTTCTTAGCCCCTTGTGCTGAGGCCGCGGTATCTCTTTCGAACAACCCGCAACCTCGACGGGCATCGCTTGGGTGAGAGTCGGTTTATCATGACAAAAAAAAACATACCTTTCTTATGAAGTCTTGTTCATATTTCTCAAAGTATCCACAAGTCTTCAAGTCTACCTTATGCTGAGTATGGGCAATATGCGCAAGCGTCTCGTCCGCATTCCTAAACTGTTCGTCGCATATCAGACAGTAATAGTCTATACGACCGGACAGAATACCGTTTCTAGAAAATATGGACGCCATTCTGAAACGTAAAATAAAAGAAATTAAGCGAAGACAAAAAAAAACTGTCTGATACTTTGTGGAAACAGAACAAAATACCATTGAAAAAAAAGTTTAAATGGTACGTAATTCTTAGAGGCCATGAAGGAGTCCTTTGCCCAGCAGTGAGACATAAAAGGCTAATTAAAAATATACAGGATGGACGGGACGCGAATTTACAAAGCCTATACTTTTATATATCAATGGCCTATACTATTTGAGTCACGAGTCAGACTCTAATAGATGAGCTTTTGTTTATGCATTTTACAGATACCGGCACGGTTCTTGAGCGCTGACCTTCACCTGCGCAAAATTGAGTTATTGGGTTCCTTTGGTTGTAAGAAGTGAGGCGCGGGGGCGGGGAAAGTGCAGTGATTGGCCTGTAGCGCATCGCGTCATAGCTGTCACTCGGGATTTGTTCTTTGCTCCTGCTGCATGTACCTCACGACGAATAAATAATAAACGGGTGTGCGTTTTATTTGTCAATAAGTGTACGATGCGCACAGCGATCTCTTCCGCCGAGTGCTCAAGAACCGTGCCGGTATCTGTACTCGTCGACAATACCTCATCTATCTCGGTAAAAAAATTTACTCAAAGTTTATTTATTTGGCCTTGATTTTTTCAAAGAAAATGCACGGACAAAACCTAGTCGAGTAGAGGCTCACCGCCACATTTGTTTATCGCGAACGCGATTGATAGGCGCCAACATGTTCGTACGGTTACGTATTATAATAATAATACCTAAGTTTCTTCTAACTAATTTCTGCGAGCAACTTGGAAGTAGCACAGTAGTAGTTCACAGTTTCAAACCTAAACACTTTAATACCGTGTGACTACAGCAACGACCATACAGCCTACAGCTTTTCTTTTTGTTCTATCCTGAAAATCTTGTTTCATACTTTTTCAGCGTCGTTTTTTTTGTCGTAGTCGGGTTTTAGTATTTTACTTTTTTCTGATGTGATATTATTTTGATCTGCATTGTTTTCAGGTTGTTGATCTTCGTGGACTGGCAACAAGGAGTTTTGTGATTGGCCTCTTGATTACCCCATTTCTTGTTTTTACTGATACGACACGGACAAAGCCGTCCTTGCCGGGGTGCAGCTCTATGATTCTGCCGAGGGCCCACTTCCCAGGTGGTAAGTTAGCGTCTTGGATAACTATGTCTTCGATCTTTAAATTCGATCGGCGCTGCCGCCACTTGCTACGTGCTGATAACTGACACAGGTACTCGGTTTTCCACCGTTTCCAGATGTCCTCAAAAATCTTCTGGTTAAGCTGCCATCGTGTTCTAGTCTCTTTCTGTCTCAATGATGGTAAGTGTGGGACCACTCGATAAAAAGTGCGACGGAGTTAGGTAATCCATGTCCTCCGGATCTTCGCTGATGGTGCAAAGAGGTCTCGTATTAAGGCAGGCTTCCAACTGTGCTAGTAATGTGGAATACTCCTCATACGTCAGTTTCTGCTCACCCACAACTCTCTTGGTGTTTGAGACTTTTGACAGCCGCTTCCCAGAGCCCCCCCAGCACTCGGCCAGGAAGGTGCGTTAAAGTGCCATTGTATTTGCATATCTGTGATTGCTCTGTAGAACTCGTGGTTAAGGGTTGTTCGTAAGTTGATGTACTCTTCACGCAAGGCCTTGTTGGTTCCGACAAAATTTGTCCCATTATCACTATAGATATGGGTTGGAGGGAGCTCCTCTGCGTGCTGCCAACCTCCTTAATGCTGCTAGGAAAGCAGCTGAGCTCAGGTCGGAAACGAGTTCTAGGTGCACTGCACGGCCTTGGTTGCCATGCACACGAACACCGCTATGTAGCCTTTGGTCGTCTTGATGCCACGACCCTTATTTGCTTTGATGTCCACATAGCCGGTGAAGTCGACCCCAGTATGATTGAACGGCCGCGACGGATTACTTCTCGACTCAGGTAAGTCTCCCATTATTTGTGTATTTTTTACAGGATTATGCCTTCTGCAAGTGACGCAGTTATGTATGTGTTTTTTGATAGCACGGTTACCGCCTATAATCCAGTACTCCTGTCTTAACCACGCCAGTGTTAGGCGAGCTCCACCGTGGAAGGTCATCTGATGGCCTTGATCAATCAGTCGATCGGTGAGTAATCCACTGTGTGGAATGATAATAGGATGTTGCATGTTTTTGCTTATCCTTGCGTTGCTTATCCTGCCACCAATCCTCAGCAATCCGTTTTCGTCTAGATACGGATTTAGGTTTAGTAGCTTGCTTTTAGAGTCTTCATTGCTATGCTTTTGAAGGCTTTTGATCTCCTCCGTAAACTCATGTTGCTGTACATGCTTAATTAAAATGTGCTTCGCTTTTCTTAACTCAGTGATTGTAAGAAAAGATGGCTTTGGTTGCGGTTTTGACTATATACGTAATATCCTCGCAAGTATACGAGTCAATTTCGCAAAGCTGCTATATTTGCTCAGTAATGTGTCGATAACGTCATATTATGATTGTTTTTGCGAGGAAGTGACTTGTTGTGTGATTGCTACCTCTCTCATTTCTTCGCATGTGTTGTAGTCAGATTTTTGCTTTGGCTGATTTTCGTCGAATGAAGGTAACCATGAGGGTCCGTGCCACCAGAGAGTATGCTGCTTAAGTTGTTCTACAGACATGCCTCTACTGGCGCAATCAGCTGGGTTGTCTGCTGACTTAACATAGTGCCAGCTGTTCGATAGTATGATATATGATATCGGTCACTTGCTTGACTCTATTGGCAACGAAACGCTTCCAGCGACTTGGGTCTCCTTGAAGCCATCCCGTACGGCTGTTGAGTCCGACCATTAGACATTGTGTTACTGTGTGCAGTAACCTTGATAGTAGTTATACGGCTGCGCTCAATTCCAATCTTGGTAATGTGATACTTTTGTTTGTAGGAACAATCCGCGCCTTTCCAGTTATTAATGTTACTGTTGAGATTTGGTTGAAGTCTTCATTTTCGTATATGCAGTAAATCACACAAGCGTATGCTTTTGTTGAAGCATCACAGAATCCGTGCAGCTTAATGGTTCCGTTCCTGTGACACTGCAGCCATCTCGGTAGCTTAATCTCATTGATATGTTGTAAATCGTGTGTCATTAGTGACCATTGCTTAACAATCTCTTCAGGAATTTGATCATCCCATTGGAGCTGTAACTGCCAGACTGCTTGGAATAATAGCTTGAGCTTGGTGGTAATTGGAGACAGCCACCCCAAAGGGTCGAAGATTTTTGATATGTCTGATAGCGAGATCTTTTCGTCACAGTTTTTGATGATGACACGTCGATTTTACTTTGGAACGTGAATTGATCTTCAGTAGGGTGCCAGCGCAACCCTAGAGTCTTGGTGGACTCTTGATGACGAAAATCAAATACTTCATCAGTTTTGCTGACGTCATCGATTAACTCCGTCTTATTCGATGACCATTTGCGGAAGTTGAAACTTGAAACCTCCTGATTTCAGAAGATCTATTAAATCTTTCTGCAGTTGTTTTGCTTCTGCAGTGTATGATGACCAAAGATCGTCCATAAAGAAGTCTTCTTCTAATACCCTCGTTGCTGCTGAGTACTGGTGGCGTTCATCATTCGCTAACTGCTTAAGCGTCATTATTGCTAAAAATGGCGCTGCTTTTGTACCGTATGTGACGGTCATGAATTCGTATTCACGAAGAATTTGTTCTGGAGAGTCACGCTCACGCCATACAATTTTTTGATACTTCAAATCATCCTTGTGGCAATAAATCTGCCGAAACATTTTCAAATGCAGTCTAAGCGAATTCGTATTGCCTCCATTTTAAAATCAAAGAAAACAAATCTTTTTGTTTTCTTCAAAATTTCTTCAAGATATTTTTGTTTTAATTAAAATCAAAGAAAACAAATATTTGTAAATTAGGTTCAGTCCAGTGTACATCAAATCGTTCAAACTCAGCCCCGACGATGTTTTCACCGAAGCGTTGAAAACGACCCGCAACGCAGTCGTCGTGGAATCCGATTTCATTACACAGTGATGTGGTAAATAGCAGCCGACTTGATTTTTGTCGTATGTACTTTCCTGCATGTGGCCTAATTCGATGTACTCATGTATAAATGATCTATAGTAGTAATAGTAGTATACCCCATCAACACTCATAACTTTGATTTGAGCTGTTGCCAACAGGGTCTCAGATATCTCTGGATTCGACACGTGTGTGACGTTTTTGCGTTCCTTTAAAGTCGAATCGCTAGCGTTGAACTTTGAGTTACTGCTGGGACCCGAGTAGGTAGGTACCTATCATGTAACATGTAACAAGGTGTTATGATCGCCTTGAGCCTTGACATTCTCGGCATCTTGTGTCGGAAATACATGCTTTACCTTTATGATCATAAAGACAGTTTTTGCATAAGTTTAGTTTATTCACTGTCTTGCTTTTAGAATCCGATGTGGATTCTAAGAATGTTTTGCAATTTAATAAACAATGATTTTCGCTGCAATCCGGACATTGCCATTGTTTTTTAGTCGCAGAATTGTTAGAGTATGATCTATTGGACTTATAGAATCGCTTCTTACTATTGAGCTCTTGTTGAGACTTGTTGTCTGATTTCTTCTGACCATCTTGCTTGCGCCGTGAAGCTTCTAATGACGTAAACTTGTTCTCTAGAAATCTCATGAATTCACTCAATATTGGCAAATCTCGTGGTTTTTTCAATGAGTCCGTGTGCGTGTAGTCAGAGTGGGTCTGCTGATCCAGTTTCAATGCTAGTACATGAACTATAAATGGGTCCCACGATTTTATGTCAACTCCAAGTCTCCAAGGTTTTTAACCGCATTCAGACACTCGTTGGTGGTGTCATATATTTTCTTGATTTTTGAAGCCGACTGCCGTTTCATAGTTGGTACTTTGGTAGTAACAAAAGAATATTGACATGAGAACTGAATATTAACTTAGTGTTATTGTATCTGTGGTTCAATATGTCCCAACAGACCTTATAGTTCTCGGTGCTGATATGCAAGTGCTGAATAAGTCTCTCCGGTTCCCCCCTGTGCTTTGCTTTCAAAAACTGCATTTTCTGTGCGCAGGAGATAGAACGATTGTTATGTATAGTTTCTGTGAATAAGTCTTTGAATACTACCCATTGATGATAGTTTCCGTTAAATGTTGGGATGTCCATCGTTGGGGTACTTTTTTCACGGTGAGAGACAGACCACATCTTACTGTTGATAGATTTCTTGATGTCAAGATAAAGTTTTTCGTATTTGCTGAACGAATATTCGTATTCATCATTTTCTTCAAACAACTCGCTATCAATCTCCCAATGTAACGAGTCTATTGTTGACCATCTCGATTGGACAGTCCGCAAAATATCTTCGAACTCCCATTTCTCAGATATTTTATCTAAATCTATGATAGCAATGGTACGCGAGAATGCCTTAAAGTTGCTTTTCTGTTTACGCAGCATCTCTTCCAGCTTACTGCTGTTACCTTGCGAAGTGTAAAAAGCCGGAGACTTGGCCCTAACCTTGCTGGTTGATTTCTCTTGATTGTCTCCTGCATCTGGATCTGTAGATCCTGTCCCGTGCCCTTGACTCTTCTCCGCTTTAGCTGCTTGCAGTGATGGCTGCGAAGTGGTCAGGATTTCGACAATCTTGGGATCGGTCATGGTGACCTTGTACTGCTGTACGTATGCACGTGCCTCGTTGTAAAACTGCCTAGTTTTCTGATAATAATTTTCTGAAAAATAGCTGAAGCCTCGCGCTTCTGATTCTTCTAACTTCATATGATTGGACTGGAACTCTTCCCAATATTTATCGAGAAGCTCTAAACGTTTCTTGACGTAAGCAGAGGTTTTTCTTTCAGCTCCGTCCTTTTTAAAATTGCGCAAAAGCTGCTCTATGCCTTGCATAATTTGATTCTGATTTTCGAGTCCTCCATCTCGGAGATGCTGATGTAGCATTAGTGATAGCTTGATAAATTGAACTCTATGATATTTCTATGAATCCTACTCGATTGTGTATTCCTTGCTTCGTCGACTAAGCTTGGAAAACGATATAGGTAGTTAGGTACCTACCTTATGTTGATAAATGATATTTTTTATGCAAGACTTGCTCGATTGTCACCAGCCCCCGCTCACGATCTTTGACACGTTTTATTTCCGTATTTTTTTATTAATTTGATAAAACAAAAAACACGTATCCAATTGTTTTCGATAATCTAACAGACGACGGATTAAACAGAATCATATTTTTTTTTGGTCAGTCATCTACCCTAATACGAGTGTAAAATCCGAGGTTAGTATTTTTTTCTGATGATTCCAAACCACTGTAATACTTTCAAATAATACTTGAAAGTATCCTGCATAATTATTAGAGTTGCCGCGAATACTCGCTATTATTCGGTATTCGGCATTACTCGACATTTTTTTGATATTCGTCGAATACCGAATAATAGCTAGTATTATTCGGCATTCGGCGAATAGTCGTCTAAAATAAACTTGTAATGAACAAAAAAACTAATGAGTTAAAAATAATCATTTTTTTAATTATTTTCCCTATTAAAACAATAAAATAAATAAAAATAAATAAATAAAATAAAAATAAAAATAGCCTTTATTAACTTACTACTTATTAACTTACTACTTACATTAACATTACTCTTTCTTTTAAACACAACAGCTTAAACAAATCTTTTTTTTTTTTCTGTTTATTAAATAAATGTGTTTCCTTATCTATATAACTATCTTTATATTATGTCTACATAAATATGTGTGTACTAACTATTGTAAATCTATATTTGTCTATCTAAATGTGTATGTAACATAAAAAATAAAAAAAGTTAAATAGTAACTTAATTAAAGTTTGGTAGTAGTAGTCGCCTCTGCGGCGTAGGCCTCTCCTAAACCCTTCCAAACATCCCTTTCCCGAGCCTTTTGCATCCAGTGGTTGCCACACTTGTGGCTGAAAACATCTCTCCATCTTTTACCAGGTCTGCCCTTTCTCCTTTTCCTGTCCCTTGGTATCCATTCCGTTAAGCGTTTTGTCCATCTATTACTACTTATCCTGCAAACATGCCCTGCCCAGTGCCACTTCAGTAGTCTAATTCTTTTTCTTACGTCTATTATTTTTGTTTTGTTTCTGATTTCACTGTTGCGAATTTTGTCCGACAATTTTATTCCCAGCATGCTCCTTTCCATTTTTCTTTGAGATATTGCAATCTTTTCTTCATCTTCTTTTCTTATTGACCACGTCTGACAACCATATGTTAGACATGGTAATACTGTTGATTCGTAGATTATTTTCTTTATACTAATACTTACTTCGCTATTCTTCATTAATTCCCTCAAGCCCCAATATTTATTCCATGATATAGTAATTCTTCGTTGTATTTCTTTTTCGGTGTTGTTTACAAATGATACTAATTGTCCCAGGTAGATGTATTCTGTTACATATTCGATTTTTTCGTTGCCTACAACAATGTCTTGCGGGTCTCCATTGGTTAGGATCTTAGTTTTCGTTGTGTTGAGTGACAGTCCTACTTTATGGCTTTCTAATGCTAGCTCCCTGACCATGATCTCGAGCTCTGCCGCGTTTTCAGCAAAAACCACGATGTCGTCCGCGAAGCGTAGGTGATGCAGTAGTTCCCCGTCTATATTAACTCCTTTCGTTTCCCAATCCATACATCGGAAAACAGATTCGAGTACTGCTGAAAATATTTTTGGCGAGAGCGGGTCTCCCTGTCTCACTCCTCTTTTTATGGGGAACTCTGTACCTTCTCGTTCTAACCGTATTTTGGCGTAACATTTTGAATAGATGCTATGTATTATATGTATATATATTGGGTTAACGCCTTGTTGTGCTAGTGATGTCCATATTGCATCAAAATAAAGAGAGTCGAAGGCTTTCGTGTAATCTATAAAGCACATATACAGCGTCTTCCTGTATTCTTTGGCTTTTTCTATTAATTGTGTTATGACTTGAATATGATCTGTAGTCGAGTATCCTTTACGAAAGCCTGCTTGTTCGCGCGGTTGGTTTTCGTCTAAATTTTTGTGTGCGTTACCCCAGCAGGAAAGTTGTTCATAGACTGATGTGAGTGGTACGAATAATTAGTTCTCAATCTGCTGTAAATGTGCGCAAAATAAAAAATTTGTGCTCTTTGTCGTTTTGTGAAAAATCGGAAAAAACGAATTCTGCTGCAGTAACGTTGTTCCAGCAGGAAAATTCTGAACGAATGATCGGAGAGAGAAAAATTGTATGTGGGCAGATAGCTTATGGTCGTGTAAGAATGTGCGCCGAATATATAATTTGTGCCACTTCAGGTTTTCGAGATATTGCATTTGCTGCTGCAGTAACGTTTCGAAGAATCGTGTATCTCGAAACCCATTGGATGTGCGCTTGTAGAATAAACATACACGAGTAGCTCTTGATTTGTGCCAATTAGTGACAGAATTAGATTTAGGAAAATATTTACAGTTTTCAAGTAATCAGGCGTTTATGAAAACCCGAAAAAATATCGTAGCGCCTAAATGAGATTACGTATGAGCTTGCTGAAAACTGTATTCGGTCCTTCTTGACGCTTATAATAACCATACAAATTTTCAAAAGTGCACATGCAAGCGTTATTGAATAATATTGCTAAAAGTCAAAACTAAAGATTAATAACTTTGATGGCAAAATACAAGAAACCGGCTCAACCCAAGGTGTGTAGATGTACACTAACAATATGTGCCGTTACTCAGAAATATATAGCGAAAATTTTCAGCTTGGAATGTTTCGCATTCAGGAAATATAAACAAAAAACAAAACATGTACACAACGACTGGCTATCCGACCAATTCGAATGGATACAAAAAAGCGGCAGATTGGTACAATGGATGACCTTCTTAACTTTACTAACCAACCGGTTGAAACGTGTAGTGCCTGAGTACACTGAAGTAGAAAAGAAGTAATAAAATAAACTGTGTGATTAGATTAAATTCTACTAGCTGTTTCCGTGACTTTGTACATAAATAAGTAGGTATGTACATTGTAAAAAGTACCTAGCCTAAGTGCTATGCCAACATATAACTAAAAAAACTTGTCAAAAACGTTTAACTTTGACCCCAAATATCTCCGTAACTAGAAGGGTCCCAGTTATGGCGTAAAACAAAAAAATGATCGCAATGATGGGGAGAACAAGTACCTTTCAGCTTCGTTAAGAGGTGTTTTGCACCCATCATATATTTTATTTTAGTAGTTAATACATAAAATGGGTTTGTTAAACATGAAATCGAAATAAATATTAATAAGTTATACTAGACAAAAAAATACAATACAAATACAAAATGTTTTATTTCTTATTACATGTTTACATATATTATACAGTTGGTGGCGTCTCCTTTTAAGCATATAGATGCCTGTGCCAGGAGGCGCCGCTCTTTTATATCTTACTATTAGTGTAACATGTTATTAAACAGAAGTTAAAGTTAAAAGTTTATGAATTTATTATTTCTATTTAGTCTGTTGGTGTGTGTGTGTAAATGTGTGTGTTGTTGGAAATAACTTAATGTGCCTAATACACATCATGGAGTTTATTATGTGTCCCAGTATAAACTCTGGTGATATAGAATAAGTTATCTAGACAGATGACATATGTAAAAACGTGCTTGTTCTTCTGATCGTTTGCCTGTGCGGATGCACAATATATTTTGGAGTTTAAAATGGTATTTTATTGAGTAGTCCACGGAATTTCCAACATGGTAGCAGTGACGGAAAAACCAAAAATTTACCTGGCCGCCATCTTGGATTTTCATTTTGACCTCATTTTCGTAATCAGCGACCCTGAAAACCATGAAAACGACACCCATGACGGAAAACCCAAAAAAAACCACCTTCAAGATTGAAAAAATTTGATCATTATTATTATCGTATTCTACTGCGACAGTGACTACGTCTGCGTTGTGCGATTTTCAAATAAAACTAAAAACTAACGTGTCTCTTTTCCGCAAAAAGGAGCGATTTCCAACAGTCTCCTACTTTCCGTGGTGTGACCGTGCCGTTAACCGATCACATTGAGCTTCTTGGCGTTACGTTTACGTCAACCCTCAATTTCGGTCCGTTCATCGAGGCTAAGGCTAAACTGGCTGCCAAGAAGCTGGGAATCCTAGCAAAGGTGAGACAGTATTTCACGCCGAAACAGCTGCTCAACTTATATCAAGCGCAAGTCCGATCGTGTGTGGAGTACTGCTCTCATCTCTGGGATGGATCCGCTAAATACCAGCTTGATGCGCTAGAGTCAATTGAGAAACGAGCCAAGAGGCTCATCGGCAATGACGCGCTTGTCAAGTCAAAGCTCCAGAGCCTTGAACATCGTCGACGAGTAGCTAGCCTTTCGGTTTTCTATCGGTTACATTTCGGAGAGTGTGCGAGGGAATTGCACGATCTAATTCCGCCAAGCCCGTTCCATCATCGGACTACAAGACGTACGGCGATGCGCCACCGTTATATGGTGGACATCCCACCCATACGCACTAAACGGTTTGGGAATACTTTCATTGTGCGTACAGCTAAGGAGTGGAATTCCCTGCCAGAGTCTGTATTTCCTGATAGCTATAACCTAGGGGTCTTTAAGTCAAGAGTGAATAGGTTACTTCTAGGTAAGCGTGCTCCATCGTCGACCGCATCATCACTTTCCATCAGGTGAGATAGTGGTCAAACGCGAACCTATCAATAATAAAAAAAAAAAAAAAAAAAAAAAAGAAGAAAAGCTTTATCGAGAATTGCCGCTGCGAGCGCCGCCGCGGGCACCGCCTCAAATTAAAGCAATCGCATATAAAATCGCTTCTCCGTTAACGCACTCATACACCGCCATATGTTTGAATTTAGTGCGGGCCGCGCAGCCGCACGCGCCGCGCGCCTCCCCGCGCGTACGTAAACATTCACTAAGCCTTCAAGTTTTTGATTCCCTTTTTACGGTCACCCCAGCGCTACTTATTTATCTATTTCTTCATGGCTACTTACCTCAGCTGGCGGCGCTCCGTTCGCTGACATCGCGTGATCGCGTCGCAAGGAGTCGTTTTGTCTAGCTTGCAGGACAGACACAGCTATCACGCGTGCGGTATTATATTAGTGGGACAGAGACAGATACATAAACGTTTCTCTATCTTCAATCATGCGAAGTATTTTTTTTTTACTAGGATGTTCGTTTGGGTTTTCACCATTGACTTATATATTACTGCGTAAGGACTGGGCAGACCGCATGATAAAATGACGCCTCGAATTTGGTCCCAAATAGGTCTAGACTAAACCGAAGTTTAAATGAAAATTAAAATTTAACATTTTTTTATTAACATTTTAATGGAGCTTTATTTAATTTCTTTATACCTCGATAATACCACGCCACGCCGCTCATACAAGGTTACGTTTACGAGCAGCCTGATTAGTTCTTATAGATGATTTCTCTGTATGGGGAACGCATCGAGCAAAATATTCGGACGACCGTATCTTTAGTTTTTATATCAATGGTTTTCACCTAATTAGTTGCAGTTTGGTTGCAGTTATGACGCCAAGGTCACTGTCGTTTTAAGCCACGCAAAAAAAAAAAAAAAAAGGTGGTGGTGGTGAGGATAGGTGTGATTACGCGAAGTTACTGTTGGTATTTTAATAACTTGACTTTGACTACACAAGGTATAATTTTGTTCTAATATTTATAGAAAGGTTATTTGATCTGTCATTTAATGCCATAATTACTTTAAGAATTAATATTTACAGAATAATAATAATTTCCACATCAACAAGCTCTTTCTTTTATTTATAGCTCCCAAACTACCGGTCTGAAGATTACCTCAACCTCTGTAAGAAGTATCATATATTACCCTTAATTAATCGACGAGCAATTTGCGATTGTATTTCATTATTTAAAATATTCAATAATTCTTTAACTCCGAAATCCTATCCAAATTTTACTTTAACGTTCCCGGAAGGTCAAAGCGATGGAACGTGCCGTTGCGTGTTCCATTTACCTCTACGAATTATAGGCAACATTCATTTATAGTGCGTGCAAGTAGAAACTTTAATAGCATGTGTAAGCAGCATGATTTTGACACTTTCACAACGAGTGTGTCCTCGGCCAGAAAGTGCATGAGCCGTAGCTTTTTTATTTAAAATTTTGTTTGTTCAGGTTTTTATTATTGTAGGTACTGAATGTGACTTATAAAATGTGTATTTAGTTTAAGCTTGAATGTTTTTCTGTATTTTTTTCTGTGGCTGTATTGTGTTGTTCACACTCTTTCATAATAGTCTGATCTCACATACTATTTATTAATCTATTTGTCTTAGCTGTAAGTCTTCCATAGTAAATAAATATGTAAAAATAAGGTAATTTAAAACATTTGAACGCGACTGTACGGAAAACGTTTAGATATAATACGTCAAATAAAGAAGGTCATCCATTGTACCAATCTGCCGCTTTTTTGTATCCATTCGAATTGGTCGGATAGCCAGTCGTTGTGTACATGTTTTGTTTTTTCTTTATATTTCCTGAATGTGAAACATTCCAAGCTGAAAATTTTCGCTATATATTTCTGAGTAACGGCACATATTGTTAGTGTACATCTACACACCTTGGGTTGAGCCGGTTTCTTGTATTTTGCCATCAAAGTTATTACACTTTAGTTTTGACTTTTAGCAATATTATTCAATAACGCTTGCATGTGCACTTTTGAAAATTTGTATGGTTATTATAAGCGTCAAGAAGGACCGAATACAGTTTTCAGCAAGCTCATACGTAATCTCATTTAGGCGCTACGATATTTTTTCGGGTTTTCATAAACGCCCGATTACTTGAAAACTGTAAATATTTTCCTAAATCTAATTCTGTCACTAATTGGCACAAATCAAGAGCTACTCGTGTATGTTTATTCTACAAGCGCACATCCAATGGGTTTCGAGATACACGATTCTTCGAAACGTTACTGCAGCAGCAAATGCAATATCTCGAAAACCTGAAGTGGCACAAATTATATATTCGGCGCACATTCTTACACGACCATAAGCTATCTGCCCACATACAATTTTTCTCTCTCCGATCATTCGTTCAGAATTTTCCTGCTGGAACAACGTTACTGCAGCAGAATTCGTTTTTTCCGATTTTTCACAAAACGACAAAGAGCACAAATTTTTTATTTTGCGCACATTTACAGCAGATTGAGAACTAATTATTCATTCCACTCACATCAGTCTATGAACAACTTTCCTGCTGGGGTAACGCACACTAAATTTTTTGTTATTCTGTTGAGTATTATTTTTGAGAATACTTTATATAGATTCGTCATGAGACTGATCGGTCTATAGTTTCCGAGAAGTTTCCTGTCCCCTTTCTTATGAAGCAATATAATTGTAGACTTTGACCATTGCTCCGGCGTGGTTTCGGTTTTTATAATGTTATTGAATAATACTTGTAGAGGTTTCTGAAGTGAATTTGATAGCGACTTAAGCACTTCATTGGCGATGTTGTCACTTCCTGGAGTTTTGTCATTTTTTTGGGTACTTATTGCGTGTTCGATTTCTGATATGAGGATATTTGGTGTCTCTGTGTCCGTATTTACTATGTTGTGGTCGTTCGGTTTCGTAAGATAAAATCCTGAAGGGTGCATGTTTTCGTCGATACTGTAGAGATCAGCGTAGAAGTTAGTTGCTTCCTTTATAATATCTGGACGTCTAAATTGCATAATTCCATGTCTATTTTTCATACTCACTGTCCACTTTGTCTTGTCGCTCAGCTCTTTGTAAGCCTTGCGTAGAGCCCCTGATTTTTTTATAAATTTTTCAAAAGTTTTTTTTGCGTACTATTTTTTTCTCGTGAATGATATTTCTATTAATTTTCTTGCTTAATCTTGTTATTTCGGACTTGATTTCAGTTGTTCTTTTTTTCTTACACAATTCTTTCCTCTGTTCTAAAAGGTCTTTTGTTTCATCGTTGATATAGTTATTTGGTTGTTTCTTTCCACATGGTAACTGTTTCAGGAGCTCTTGTAATTCTATTTCTAATTTATCATATTGGTTTTGAACTTCGGTAGACACAGTAACAGCTTCCATAAATTTATTTTCCCAATAACTTGCATCATCCAATAATATCGTTGGTGGATTTCTGTTGTAGAGAATAGGTTTAATTTTTCTTCTTTTTGGTTTCATGTCTAAAGATAACACACAACGTATCATTCTGTGGTCAGTGTTAAAGTTTAAATTTTTTATGATATCAAATTTTTTTATGTACCTTGGTTGGTTTGTGAGTATGTAATCAATCTCATTAAGTTTTTGACCATTTGGTGAACGCCATGTCCATTTTTTGCGTGGATTGCTCGGAAACATGCTGTTTAAGATGAAATAACCATTCTCGAGTACAAATCCCACTAATTTCTGCCCGTGTGGACTTCTTTTACCGTATGCATATTTTCCAATGTTATTCCCTTCATTTTCTTGGGCTTTACCAATTCTTGCGTTGAAATCGCCAAGCAGTATAATGTTTTTCGTGTGGGCAGAGTCTAAAGCCGATTGCACGGTTTGATAAAAGAGGTCTATATCTTCCTTTGCGTATACCTCTGTGGGCGCATATACTTGAACAAACGACCAGGTAGAGTTATCAGCTAGCCGTATTTCCAGCAACGCAACCCGATCCGAGAAACTTTTTAAACACATTATATTGGCTTTCAGTTGTTTTTTAATTAAGAATCCAACACCATTTCTTCCATTCGTTCCAGAAGTATGATATAAGATGAACTCGGGATATTCTTCTATTTCTTCATTTCCTCTTCTAATTTCACATAAGCCAATTATGTCCCACTTTATGTCCTTAATGGCGTATTTCAATTCTTCAATTCTGCTATCTGATAGTAAAGTTCTTACATTGACACTTGCTATATGTAGGTTCAGTGATTTTTGTCTTTTGTTTATTGTTATCATATTATTCTTGCTGATTTGTTTATGATTTAGGAGGTAATGGTCTGACTCCTCCACGGTGACCGGCCGGCTTGGAGGAGGTAGAGAGGTAGAAGAGGCACAAATTAGTTTTTTTGAGTGTCTACGTCTACGTTTGACGTTGTTTGGTTGTTAAGGTTCAACTGTGAAGGGCGAAAAAAGCCTGTTATGGTTTGTGACTTGTTTTTTTTAGAAGTATGTTTTGTCCCTTCGTTAGTATTTTCTGCCTCCTCAGGTGACATTGACATCAGTCGTTTGTTTCTTTCTGTGTGTGTACGCGGTTGTGATTCACGTGTTTTCAGCTCTACGATTTTGTCGTAGCGCAGAACTACTCTCTTTCCTGCCTGTCGTTCGCGTTCAAGTTCTTCCTGTAAGTCTTTACGTTTCTGTAACACACTAGGTGGAAAATCTTCCTTTATGTACATATTTGTATTATTAAGCTTTTTTCCCTTTTTCATGATTTCTATTTTCCTGCTCATTGTAGTTATTGTAACAGCTACTGGTCTCGCTTTCCCAGAGTATTTCCCGATTCTGTTTACATTTTCTATTTCCCATTTCTGACAAGGTATTTCCAAATTTTTATTTATTATATCCAAGATTATAGAGAGTAAATTTTCATATCCTTTTTCTTTTTCCTCAATTCCGAAAAAGATAACATTTTTCCTTTTAGCCTGTTTTTCTAAAAAATTAATGGTTTTTTGCTGTTGTTCAATCTTAATTTCTAGCTGTTTAGTTTTGGCTTCAATAATGTTGAATTTTTCATCTATATTGTTGTTTATAGAGTCTTTAATATTTTGTTCCATCTCTTTCATATTTTGTTTTTGTTTTGATAGATCATCTTGTATCACTTGTAAAATTTTTACAATTTCTTCCATACTGCTGCTGCCCTCTAATGGGTATCCGCGAAGCGATGTCAGTAGTTTGGTTTTTAACTTTGTAAGTAGTTATTTTCGCTACTAGTAGATGGCGTTACTTTCCGATAGTGATTTGTTCGTGGATAATTTTGCTATTGATCACTAGATGGCGTTATTCTACAATATCGATTGTTATGATGATTTTGTATCTCTTTACATGTGATTTAAGGTTATAAATTCCACAAAAGTTTCCTATCACAGTCGTATCCACTTAATCTTTCATTAATTGGCTACACAATCGAAGAAAACTGACCTTCTTAATCTTCCAAATGTAGTATTTTCAATTTCTTTGTGTTGAAAGGTTTAACCTACAACTACCAACAGCTGTTTGCGGTTTCTTGACAAATTTCGGGTTATTACAGAACGCGCACGATGTATAACATTTATTCGATAGATTCACTTGTATTTTCACACAATTAGCTTTCTTTTAGGTTTATTTGTTCACTATTTTACTTTTAAACCATAATATGATATCGGATCCAATGTACACATGAGCACAGTAGCGCCCTCTATTAAAACAATACAAAATATCAATTATTATCTGTAATATGTGCCTGTGCCTATCTATCATATTCATGAAATTAAATTAGTTAGGCTTTTTAATTAATATTTAAAATCCAACAGAGGCAGATTATGGTGCAAAAAAACATTTTTTTCTGCACGTTCGGGAGCAAGTCGGTTCTTCTTTTTAAGTAACACTTTAACTAATTAAGTATTCATCAAGTCTTAAATTCAATAGCAATTTTCAAATAAATATAGAAATAAAAAACCGGCCAAGAGCGTGTCGGGCCACGCTCAGTGTAGGGTTCCGTAGTAATAATTATTTTTTTGTTTGAAAAAAGAATACGTTCAGGATAACAAAATATGTAAACGAAGTTAAAAAAATGCTTGCATAATTATACGAAAATACTACAAACTTAGTCCAGAAATTATTTGGTCCAACTTTTTCTCTTTTTTGTACAAAAACTGTTTCCATCCAAGTTCAAAATGATTTTCCTAGAAAGTCCTTATAAAGTTCTACTTTTCAGATTTTTTTCATATTTTTTAAACATAAGGTTCAAAAGTTAGAGGGGGGGGGGGGGACGCATTGTTTTTTTACTTTTGGAGCGATTAATTCCGAAATTATTGACATTATCAAAAAAATATTTTAGTAAACCCCTATTCATTTTTAAATACCTTTCCAACAATATATCACACGTTAGGGTTGAAATTAAAAAAAAAATCACTTCCCACTTTACATATAGGGGGGCTCTACCCTAATAAAACATTTTTTTTTAAATTTTTATTTTACCACTTTGTCGGCGTGACTGTTACACATATTGGTACCAAATTTCAGCTTTCTAGTGCTAACGGTCACAGAGATTAAGCGAGGACGGACAGACAGACATGGCGAAACTATAAGGGTTCCTAGTTGACTACGGAACCCTAAAAAACCCACGACTGTTAAAAATTAATTGAAAAAAAGGATAAAATAACATAAAACACCCACCTTAAAAAAACCCAAGAATGTCCGTCGGGGGCTGCCATTAAATGAACCAGTTTTGCAATGTTCAGCTCCCGACGGACATTCTTGGGTTTTTTTAAGGTGGGTGTTTTATGTTATTTTATCCTTTTTTTCAATTAATTTTTAACAGTCGTGGGTTTTTTCAAAATTTTTAATTTTGCTTTTTATTTTTAACTTTTTACTTTTATTTTAATTTTTTTTATTTAAGAACATGCACCAATCAAACCTAAACCCATAACTGAAAACTGAATCAAAATCGGACTTGTAGTTTTGGAGAAAAATGGCAACTTTGATTTGCACAAAAAATGTTTGCAGCAGCGCCCCCTGGTGAGTTGTCACCGTAACACCTATCTAAGAACATGCATCAATCAAACCCGAACCCATAACTGAAAACTGCATCAAAATCGGACTAGTAGTTTTGGAGAAAAATGGCAACATGTATTTGCACAAACACACAAACAAACAACCTCTCACCCCAAACGCATATACCGTCTCCGTTCCGTCGCGGGTAAAAAACGACAACCGATGTCTAAAATCAAATAACAAATGCGTGCCGCCTATCCTAAACACAAGCGTATTGATTGAGTGGGAAATCCCATATAATAATAAACGCTGGGTTATACAAAACGGGGTATTCCCCGTAAACTATGAAAAGGGTTGCCAGCATTTAAAAGTGGAACATTAAATTTACTACATTCCTAGATGTAAATATGTATAACACGAAACAGATTTCTTTAACTTTATTGTTTTCTTTTCTCACAACCTTAGAAGAAATTAGAAATATTTTTAATGTGTTTTTATGTCGAATAGTGATGTCGAGTTATTCGACTATTCGCCAAAGTGAATGGCGATTAATCGGTATTCGACTATTCGCTATAACCACTATTCGCGGCAACTCTAAAATTATATACCTACCTACATTTGACAAATATAGGTATAGGTATTAAGCAGGATGTGACATCCGATTTGATAACAAAAATATATTATTATGGTTAGTAGGTAGGTATTTATGTTTAAACCATTGTGTTTCAGTGGAAATCAGAATAGGTGGAGTTCATTTGAAGTCTCAACTTCTAAAACATGTGGATATACCTACACTACATCCCTTCCAAATTAAATTGACTACCTTATATTTTAGGGAAATTAATGGACAATTATTCCGGTTGTTGGTTATGAGTGACTATGCACCATTAAAAAATTAATTAATTAATTAATTTAATAATTCTTTTATCTAAAAAAAAAAAAGAAAAGCTTAAAATATTTATACACACCAAAACTAGCCCTTGGCTCAATGTGTTTCTGATACATTGTAATGTTAATGTAGGGTTCCCAGATTTATTAAAAGATTTCTGGAGGAAATTCTGGGCTACTGTAGGACATACTTTATATAAAACATAAAAAATACTCTAACACTGTTGTTTGCTATGTTCATTTTATTTAAAAATAATTTAAATATAACATCTATCTGTACACTTTTCATAATTTTGGAAATTTATCTACATTCCCGACACTGGGCTAAAACTCCAGACGGCAGACTTGTCCAGAAAATTTCAGGCATATGGGATCACCACAATATTAAAATTAAAAGAGAAAACAATGCTGCCATTTTTATTTTCTATTGCTTGTGTCCCAGTAAATGTACAACTCAGTTTCATCCCAAAGAAAATCCAGATTTTAGTATGGGACCTAGCCCCGGTAGGTACTGCATGTCCTACAAGTGACTATCCATCACATACAGGCCCCTTATGTGCTTTGAACAGCACATTAAGCTATTGGTCACAAGAGCTTGTTGCGGGTAGTTCAAAGCTTGAAAGTCAGACAACCAGTCTTACCACGGGTCATAGTTACTGTTACGTAGTAATGTATTGGTCAAATAGGTAACCCTGACATCACCTAGTGCTTAGACAGGAAGCTGCCCTCAATACTGTTGGTAAAAGGCTGGACAGTTAAAGAAAATATTAAGCATCATCGGCCCAGTCTTTTTCCAACTATGTTGGTGTCGGCTTCCAGTCTAACCAGATGCAGCTGAATACCATTAGAATATTAAATAATAAGAAGACGACCCACTGACCAAGATCAGTTTTTTTTTTTAAGATAAAAAAAAAGTTGTTAATACTTATTGTGTTTTCATATGATTTATTAGCTGTACCTTTTTATTTTGTTGTGTTGTTTTATTGAGTGTAAGTTAGTTGGATTTTATCACAAACCCCTATAGGTACTGACTTTTTAAAACTTTTATGACAATGAGTGATATTAAATTTAAGCCCATCAGGGATCCCTATATACTTATATTAACATAATTATGTTATTTCCAGAACTTAAATGTACCTATCATATTCGTGGAATAGATATTCGGTTTTGGTTAGAGTATATTCAGCAAAAAGTGTTAGTGGTCAGCATATCCGCTAACAAAATTACTTTGTAACTGCTGATACAATAATAATTGTGCGAAATGGTGCTTTATTTGTGTAAATGGTGGATACACATGGAAACCGATTTCCGGAGTACAACAAAAATATGGAGCAAAGTAACATAAAACGGTTGATAAAACTAATAGAAAAGACCTGCGAAAGAAATGGCGAAAGATAAAATTACAAACACCGTAACCGAAGGGACATACCGGTTGGCTGGTTAAAACTTGTGAAATAAGTAAGTACAACGAGGTATGTACAAGTTCACGATAAAACAGATAAACAAAATTACAATGTACATAGTTTACTTACATTTTCCAACTTGATTCACTCGTACTCGCACAAAGAAACAAAATGCAGTTATCAGCGAAACTCGCACGCAGCGCGCAATCAAGTAAAGAGTAATTTTATGGGAGGTGAAGTGCAGTGCCACGTAGGAATGGTCGGTGAATGCACCAGAAATGACCAGAATGCACTTCTTCAAAGGTCCTTTATTTCGCTAGTGTAGATATTATCTAGAAATCAATTAATTACAAGACGTGGTAAATTCCCGCCCGTAGAGTAGCCGTTGTAATTGTAAAAGGAGGACCATAGAGAATTCAAAATCTAGACGAACTACTAGACTAGAAACATATTTTTTTTTATTTTATGGGTGCGTTCAATTTATTCAATTTGAGAATTTCAAGTATAGTCTGGCAAACGAAAGTTGGCACTGAAAAAACGTGGCAAATTTAAAAAATCTCGGTCTTGTAACCCTAAAACTTGTAGGACGTATATTAAATATACGTCCTACAAGTTTTAGGGTTACAAGACCGACATTTTTGTCTTGTAGGACGTATATTAAATATACGTCCTACAAGTTTTAGGGTTACAAGACCGAGATTTTTTAAATTTGCCACGTTTTTTCAGTGCCAACTTTCGTTTGCCAGACTCTAGCAGTTTTTTGAAACCATCTTTTTGGTTTATAATGATTTTAGATCACACTTAGTTTAGTTTAATTTAACGGGGCTTTTATCCGCACTTAGCCTCTTGATTGGGCCATTGTGCGTGATGTTTTAAGAATACCTACTCCAACCAACATAGGTCGTCCCAGTTGCAGCAGCCTTCCCAGACTGCTGCAGGCTTCCGGGAGAGTTATCGTGAGAGTAAGAGTTAGGTTAGGCCTCTCTTTTCTTCTGCCAATACTGTTATACCTTTGCCGTTATATTTTAATAAAAATACGCATAAGTATAATACATCATAATTGCTTACTTCACATTTTTTTCTCTTTTAAACTAATTCGTATTAGGGCTCACGTGGTCGTGGTTTTAAACAAACTTAGAACGGATTTCGTTTCAAAACGGTTTAAAAGAACGTACGAAATGATATTCATCATCATAATCATCATTTCAGTCAAAGACATCCACTGATGGACATATTACGACTAACATAATTATGTTTGATTAATTAATACAACTGATCGCTCTACGGCTCTAAGCAAATTGCAAAAAAAAAACAAATGTCGCTAGTTTTCTCTAAGTCTGACACTTTCCCTTTATTATCATCGTCATATACATATACGTGCATTCATTTTTTAGAGCGTTTTTAGGTCAACCCATAGATATATAATTCCGTAGATTGGGCTTGAGAGTGAATGAGAGCTCCCGCTTTAGCGGAACTTTGCTGTGTTAGAAAGAGAGAGAAAGTGACGCTGTTAACAGGGCCAAAACACGTATTTGCTACCGGCCCATACCGGCCCCGGTAACTGTTTACGCGAGCGTTTCGGCAATTATTTAAGTGAACTACAGTGATAACCCGTGATTGAATTACCATAATACGATGGTTTCTTGTGCAGTACCAGGATGTGAATCTTCCAAAAAGAAAAATCCCCAGGATTACTCGTTTCACCAGTAAGTTTACAAGTTGTTTACATCGTTATTTCTGCAATAACAATGCACCTAATAAGCCGGCTTTAAGCAAAATATTATGAGAACATTATTTTATTTACGATCTAGATGAATTAGCATGCCTAAAACCGACGTATTTGAGAAATAACAAATAGAGAAATACGAAGGAGTTATAACCTCACTTTTTAGTGATGCGATGGCCTAATTTTTGTTGATATCGACAGCTAAGATAGCGTCTTACAAATGCATAGTCTTAGAAAAATAGATTATATACGCTCGAGAATCCTTCTGGTTAACTTAGGATCCCCTGATATACCGAGAGTTACCGGGACATACTGCGTTAATTTTAGCTAGATTGACCCGACACTATACCGAAGACATCCCGGATGTCAGCCTGTACGAGATTAGGATGGCTCTGAAACAGCTTAAAAACAACAAGGCGCCGGGTGATGACGGAATTACGGCCGAACTTCTGAAGGCGGGTGGAAAACCGGTCCTTAAGGCCCTACAGAAGCTGTTTGATTCCGTCATACTCGAGGGGAAAACGCCACAGGCTTGGTGCAGGGGTGTGGTGGTGCTCTTCTTCAAAAAGGGTGACAATGCCCGGTTGAAGAACTATAGGCCCATCTCACTTCTAAGCCATGTCTACAAGTTGTTTTCAAGAGTCATCACGAATCGTCTCGCACGCAGGTTTGACGATTTCCAACCTCCCGAACAAGCCGGATTCCGAAAAGGCTTCAGTACCGTAGACCACATACATACGCTGCGGCAGGTTATACAGAAGACCGAAGAGTATAACCTGCCTCTCTGTTTAGCGTTTGTGGACTACGAGAAAGCCTTCGATTCGATCGAGACTTGGGCTGTGCTGCAGTCTCTCCAACGGTGCCAAATCGACTACCGGTACATCGAGGTGTTGAAGTGTTTGTACAAAAACGCCACCATGTCAGTCCGACTTCAGGACCAGACCTCGGAACCTATCCTTCTGCAGCGCGGTGTGAGACAGGGAGACGTCATATCTCCGAAACTGTTCACCGCTGCATTGGAGGATATCTTCAAGGTTCTGGATTGGAGAGGACTTGGCATCAACGTCAACGGCGAGTACATCACTCACCTTCGGTTTGCCGACGATATAGTGGTCATGGCTGAGACCATGGAAGACCTCAGTGCAATGCTCGATGACCTCAGTAGAGCTTCCGAAAGAGTGGGTCTTAAAATGAACATGGACAAAACCAAGGTTATGTTGAATGTTCATGTAACACCCACTCCTATCAAGATCGGAGACTCTACGCTCGAAGTTGTGGACGATTATGTCTACCTGGGACAAACGGTCCAGTTGGGTAGATCTAACTTCGAGAAAGAGGTCAATCGTCGAATCCGACTCGGCTGGGCAGCGTTCGGGAAGTTGCGCGGTATCTTCTCGTCCAACTTACCCCAGTGTCTCAAGACGAAAGTCTATGACCAATGTGTGTTGCCAGTGATTACATACGGGACCGAAACGTGGTCGCTCACAATGGGCCTCATCAGAAAGCTCAAAGTCACCCAAAGGGCAATGGAGAGGGCTATGCTCGGAGTTTCCTTGCGTGATCGAATCAGAAATGAGGACATCCGCTTGAGAACCAAGGTTACCGACGTAGCCCGAAGAATCGCCAGACTTAAGTGGCAATGGGCAGGGCACATTGCTCGCAGAACGGATGGCCGATGGGGCCGAAAAGTTCTGGAATGGCGACCGCGAACCGGAAGACGTTGCGCTGGAAGGCCTCCCACTAGGTGGACCGATGACCTGGTCAAGGTTGCAGGAAACCGCTGGATGAGAGACGCACGGGACCGGTCAATGTGGCGACGCCTGGGGGAGGCCTATGTTCAGCAGTGGACGTCTTTTGGCTGAAATGATGATGAATGATGACTGCGTTAATTTTAAAGCTGTTTTTTGCCATTGAGTAAGTATTTTTTTTAATCTTTCCTATAAATTACAGTATCATAATTAAACAGGCAATTGTTTTTAGAACACGTACCAAGTATTTTTATCTTTTATATGTACTTTGCTGTTCGTACATCTCACGTTCTACCGCTAAATGAGGTTACATAGTCGCATGCCGACAGCATTTATTGCGTCAGACCCATAGGCGTCTAGCACACGGTCATGCAAGCGTCAATCAATTCCATCAATCATGAGTGATGGTTTTCGTCAGTCAGTACAAAATAACTTCAATCATCGCATTAGACGGTAGGTTTTTCGTCAATCAAAAAATTTACCGTTGCAAAACTGACAGCAAAACCTATCGTGTAATGTTCGCCCTAGGACATTTAACAGAATTACTCGTGCATGACGATTTACGTCACATAAATTATCGATAGAGACCAACAAAGGAATAAACTAGTCACAACACTGTCTGTGCACACACTCACATTTTACACAGACTTATATCAATGGTTTTTGGTCTCGTTTGATTGTTGACATTACCAATCTACGGAATTATATATCTATGGGTCAACCTGATGTCGGGTCGTCGGCCAATGTGAGAGAGGGGTATTCTAGGGTCTTTCCTTACCATAGACTGTTTATACATCTTTTTTTTGCTAATGCAATGCTACCATAATGTCAATCGATTTTGAAGTTTAGTTGACATTACGGCCGCGTTCCGTATTACAAAATAATCGCTCACAGCGCTCACGTCGTTAATTTGCGTTCCGAATTAGATATCACGATTATGACAGCTAAGACCTGTCATCAATTCGGAACGCTCGATATCGCGTTTACAGTGCTCACTCGTCACGTGATAACAAAAACATAACCTGCATGACAGAAATTCGTCGCCCGTTAGGCTCGTCTTGTATATTTACTTGAATACTCATGGTTAAGAGACTCCAAAGAGATTTCAAAGAACTAATTGAATGTATTTGTGCGACTCCAGCCAGTGAACCTCAGCTGTGAACACACACACCCACCCACACGCATCAGACATCTGTCATTTTTTACTTTGATTTTGACAGCGCTCACGGTGATATTTATTTGGGGCATGGTCATGAAGAAATAGATAAATATGGAGGCCACACTTAGAACAAAAGTTTGAGTCAAATACCTACGATTCTCTATCTCACTCTCTGTGGGCTTACCTCTCTTTCTAAGGTGGACGATAGTATTGCTATCTCGTTATTAAAATCTCCTTATTCATTTTTAAAAAGAGTCACTACACAAATGTAATCAGAAGTTAAATACTGTCAAAATGTCAAATAATGTGCTAATAAATAAAAAGCTAAACTAAGATTACTGAAATTAAAATTCCAAAATAGTATGTCACGAATGCTTGACAAGGTTGGCGAATCAGTGAATTATTTTCCCATTTCCTAAGGATGTGGTAATGTGGCAACATTGGCCCCACATGTCAACATAAATCGTACCATTATGGCGGTTGTTTACTTTGCGGTTCACAGTTTCGTTTGAGATATTTGCCTGTAATCAAAGTTATAATTGAGAAAATGGTGCAAACTTGTGTAGTGCGTGGTTGTGGTAGTACGTGGTGTCCAGGAGGTGATATAAGATTTCACGCGTAAGTGTTTAAATCGGGATTTTTGACACTGAATAATTGTAAACATATTTCTGCATATTTCTTTGTATTTTCAATTAATTACTTCATAAAAGCTTGACCTATGATTTAGTCAATGATAACTTAGATAACTATGTTTTTTTTTTTTTTTTTTTTTTTTTAATATATTTATAATGCAATCTATCTGGCGATATTCAGCATTAGGTTGGTATTTGTAAGTCTTGTGCGAGATTGTTCATTAACAATATCGCTTCATCAATAAACAGTCTGCTCCTTCACATTAGCAGATCTTGTGGGTTTTTGCGTTTTAGCCTTCGTGGCGTTTGCACTCCCTTCAATAAATCCCTTGCAAGTACATTAGGGTGGTGTGTGATTCTGGTCTTGTATTTAGTCATCCTTTCTTTTATTTCTTCTTTGACTGTTTTAATGTTAAGGTCGTGGTGTAGTCTGTCATTGGTTATGTACCAAGGTGCGTTAGCTATCATGCGTAGCATTTTGGATTGAAATCTTTGCAGGATTTCTATGTTCGAGTTTGCCGCTGTACCCCATAGTTGCAGACCGTAGCACCATATGGGTTTAATTATGGTTTTATAAATGAGTAGCTTGTTTGTCATTGATAACTGAGACTTCTTGTTCAACATCCAGTACATTTTTCTGACCTGTTGTCCCAATGCTAGTCTTTTGGTGAAGATGTGCTTTCTCCATGTGAGTCTCTTGTCTAGGTACATTCCCAAATACTTTGCCTCATCGTTTTGGGGGACTTGAACTCCGTTTAATGTGACTGGAGGGCAAATGTCACGTCGAGTCGTGAATGTCACTTGGACCGATTTGGATTCATTCGCCTTGATACGCCAATCTTTAAGCCATTTTGCGATATTGTTAAGGCTATTTTGGAGTTTTCGGGTGGCTTTTTCAGGGAGTTCGTCAGATGCCAGAACTGCTGTGTCATCAGCGAAAGTTCCTGTTACAGTGGCCTCGGAAATCGGCAGATCTGCAGTATACAGTAGATACAGGGGAGGACCCATTACACTGCCCTGCGGCACGCCTGCATGGATTGGACACAGTGTTGTGACTTCTTCACCATGTTTTACAAGGAAATGTCTGTTTTCTAAATATGACCTAATAAAGTTGTAGTATTCGATCGGCACCGATTTTTTTATCTTAAACAGTAACCCATCATGCCATACGCGATCAAAGGCCTGTGAGATGTCTAAGAATGCAGCTGTGCAGTATTGTCTCCTTTCAAAGGCAGTGTTAATGTTGTTCACAAGCCTATGTACTTGTTCAATAGTACCATGTTGTTGCCTGAAGCCGAACTGGTGGTCTGGGATTAAGCTTCTTTCTTTTATGATTGGCGATAATCTGCTCAAGAATAGAATCTCCATTACTTTTGATGGTACTGGCAATAGGCTGATGGGCCTGTAGGATTTTACGTCTTCCGGGCTTTTACCCGGTTTAGGGACCATAATGATTTGAGCCACTTTCCATTGTCTGGGGACCGTTGATGTTCTCAATATGGCATTGTAGATGTATGTTAAAAAGCGCACACCCTCTTCTGGCAGCTCACTCATTGTTTTAGCGGTTATCAAATCGTATCCTGGCGCTTTGTTTTGTCCGAGTTTCCTAATTGCTTGCTTAACTTCACATATAGAGAAGCCACTTATTGGGAGGTCTAATTGATGTGTTTCATTAAGTATTCTCGACACCAATTCAGACTGAGTAGACCCCTGATCAGGGTTTGGCACAAACACATTTCTCAGATGGTCAGCAAATGCCTGTGCCTTATCTGAATCTTTTATAGCCCAGCTGTTGTCTGCTTTGCGTATGGGAGGCCGTGTTAGCATAGGGCGCTTGAGTTTGCTTGTCGCTTTCCATAGTGAGTAGTCGGTTGAGGCACTGGCATCTAGCTCTCTAAGGTATGCCTGCACATTTTGGTCTCGATTTGCACTCAGTAATTGGCGCAGTTGAGATATTAGTGAATTTAAGGCCGTTTTATCCGTTGGGTGACGAGTTTTCTGCCACAACTTCCGTGCCTTTCGTTTTTTTGCTACCAATTCTCTAATATTAGGCGGATAGCTTTGCGACTTGGGGACAGTTTTGAGAGTTTCAGGTGTAGCATGCCAAGCTGATTTTTGTATACAACTATTTAAATGCTCAACGGCTTCTTCTATGTCCTCGTTTGTTTTGAGTGGTAAATGTATATTTATTGAAGCGGCGATTGACTCTCTGAATCTATCCCAGTCTGTTTTTCTGCTATGTAGTCGGCATACGTCGGCAGTTAGGGTTATTTTTGCCTTCAACAGTATTTCGACTGGAGAATGATCGGACGAAAGTTCAGGCATTGATTTACACTCGAAGTATGTGCCAGCAATTCCCCTCACTATTGCGAAGTCTATTAGGTCTGGTGTCTTTCTTATATCGGTGGGCCAATAAGTAGGTTCACCAGATGAAATACAGCTAAGTTTCAACTGATCTAGTGCTCTCAGCAGCTGTCGGCCTTTCGGTGAGACTGTTCGTGAGCCCCAATATGTATGTTTGGCGTTATAGTCACCACCAGCAACGAATCGACCCCCCAAGGTATTGAAGAATTTCTCGTAGTCGTCTTGTTTTAAATTATGTTTAGGAGGGCTATACCCAGCCGAAATTGTGAAGGGTCCAGCCCAGTCCTCAATTACTATGTTAGTCGCTTGTATTTCATTTGTACAATAATTTGCAGTTTCATGGTGTCTAATATTGTTTTTTATTAATATGGCGCTACCTCCGTGGGCAGTACCATCAGGATGCGTCGTATGGTATAATTTATAGGAATCAATTTTGAAATGACTTTTCTTGGTGAAGTGAGTTTCTGATATCAGGAGTACGTCAATCTTGTTTAGTTCAAGAAAAGTTTTCACCTCGAGGGTGTGTTGTGACAGGCCATTGGCGTTCCATATAACCATTTTTATGGAGTCGAATTTGTCAGTTTAGTCGTGAGTGTTATAAGTAGGTTTGTCATATTTGTAAGTTGTTGTATCATTTGTTTTAACATTATTAATAAGTCCCCATTACTGTTACTATCGCTATTATCAGCTAGTGTGTTGTAGTTCTGGTTGTCTGCTTTGTTTGCTTCCTTGGTTAGTGCGTCTCTATATGTCTTTTGGCTTTGGTTTTGCGAGGGTCCACTTATATTTTCAGTTTTTTGTGTCTGATTTGGTCTATCATAATTGCGTTGATTCTTATTTATTTCTGGTTTTCCTGGTAGTTAGATTTTTTGTAGTTCTCTATATACTTGGCATCCCTTGTAATTAGCAGGGTGGTTTCCTTCACATAGAACGCATTTTACTTCGTTGGATCTTGTTTTTCTAGGGCAGTCTACGGATAGGTGGTCTCCAGCACACTTAATGCACTTTGGGTTTCGACGGCAATAAGCCTTAGTGTGGCCGTATTGTTGGCATTTAGCACATTGGGGTATCTCCCGCTTTGGTCGAGGGGGTTCAAAGGTTATTTTGCAATTTAAGAGGTACTTTACGTGGTACACATTTTTGTTGTTTTCGTGCGGTTTTAGTTCGACAATAAATATTGGCAGTGGCTTTTTAGTTTTTCGTTGTTTGATATTCCAAATGTTGACACAGTCATGGCCTAGGTCTGAGAGTTCTAATTTTATATCGTTTAAGTCAGTTGATGGGTGGATATTTTTAAGGACCACTTTGAAACTTCTTTCTTGTTTGGGCTTGTATGTGTAAAACTCTGTACATTTTATTTCAAGCTGTTTAACAATTTCTCTATATGCATCTGGTGTTTTTGGTTGTATTTTAACTTGTTCGTTGTTTAGGATTTTCAGTTCATAGTTATTTTGCACTTGATTATTTAATAGGCTAATAAGTGGTTGTATATTTTGAACTTTATCTACAAATATTGGTGGAGGCTTGATAGGCTTCTCTTTTGGCTCTGTCTCTGGGTCTTTAGCATCGTCGTCTGCGAGTTGTGAGAAACTGTTACTGGTGGGTATTGGTTGAGTTTGAGATAACCAGTATGAGTTCAGTTTGGTTTGTTTTGTGGGTCCGTTATTGCTATCTGGGCTTGCCCGTAATCTTTTCTTTCCCGTTACTTCTTCCCAGTTTTCTTTGTCCCTGTCTTGTTTATCTTGTGACTCACTATTATTTATTTTATTTATTATCTCTTGAGTTGAAGGGACTGAGATATCATTTAGTGAGTTAGCCCGAGGTCTATTTTCAAACATTCCTTTATGGAATATTTGTTGAGTGAGCACTTTTGTGCTCGAGTTGTTTGTAGTGTTTGTTTGCTTTATATTATTTAGATCATTCATTTTTGTTCCCACGAGTAGGGTCGATATTAACGGTCACTACTGAGGTGACGCCCATTCCCAGTAGAAGGCTATTTAAAACGACGGGTCGCCTGGTACGTCGAGTTTGGTCGCTTGGAACTGGCTTTCCTGTCAGTCATTCATCCTCTCAGCACGGACCGCACCGTAGGATTGAAGGGTTTTTTTAAAGAGGTTGACCTTCCTCGCGGTTCAAATGGCGAAGTTTGAACCCCCGTTCCTAAGAAAGGCTTACGGTTCTGGGGCGACCCTTACGGGCCACACGCTGGTTTTTCTGTCGGGGTTGTTTCCCTTAGCTAGGTGATCGGTTTTAAGGCGCCGATTGCTCGCCTGTCGCTCGTCTTACTTAGCTATCAAGGCCACGAGGTAGATTTTAAGTGCAAAGCTCGTATTTGGCCAGGACATTGCCCGGGGAATGGGACGACCCAAAGTGTGGGTCCACCGCCTCGCTGCGTCGGCAGCTTAGCGGTGGCGTGGACGTGTAAGATGAACTTGCAGGTGCGCATCTAATAGCCTTGCTTTGCACACCAAGGCGTACGCTACGGCTCTTTCTCAGCTTTTTATAGGTTCGCACTCCTAGCAAGAGTGTGCACCACCGAGGCCTATGCACCTACCCCCCCCCCAGATAACTATGTAAAGACCAAACAGTTTTACATTGAATTTCATGGACTTTCTGCAATTTTATTTGTTTTTGTTTTTAAGGAGTCATACTGAAGTAGTGTGACCATATTGGGGATATATCTGGGACTTTCCGTGGGACCTTCATTAATTATAATAATATAGTCATTATCATACTCGCTTTATTACATTTTATTACTTTTTTCACACACCGTGTTATTTCTGTTAGTTCTTTGGAATAACATAACATTTTCGTGAATTTTTAACAGTAGTCAAATAGCCAATTACTATTTAAATAATACAGTAAATGTAATGAATAATAAAAAATTATGTTCTGATTTCACACTCTTCTGGTTTTAGGTCAACAGCGAAGCCCAGGTATCTACGAAGATTGATAGGGGCGTACAGGTGTAAATAAAATCAACTGAAGAAAAAATACTGCAGAAGAAATCTAAGATTCTTGCATAGAGTTTTACGACAGACTAAGAAAATCAGGACATGTCTTCGTAATATAATAAAATGATTTTAATTTAGAAAGTGTTTTTGTTTCTTTTTGAGGTTTTATACATAGCCCCGTATTTAGATGAAAATACATAATATAAAAAATTCCACAGTGGTAAAAAACCTTAACACTGACTTACCCAGAAATCTTTAAAAAAAAATCATCTTAGATGTATCATTTTCATTAGTCTACAAAATTAAAGACACATCTAATTTCTTTTTTGTGATTTCATGATTTTTCATGATTTAGAGTTGTACTGGGCAAAAATCTCTCCCAAATCCTTCCAGATTCATTATCTTGAGCCACCCCACCAGCCCTTGCGGTAGGCAACCACCGTGGTCGTGTCACCACCTCTTCTGTCATTATGGTTTACTAGCTTTTGCCAGCGGCTTCGTCCACGTGAAAATGGCGATTTTCCATACAAACTTTCATCCCCTATTTAACTCCCTTAGGGGTTGAATTTCAAAAAATCCTTCCTTATTCCTTGTCTAGATTATAAAGGGAACGTCTGTGCAAAATTTCAGCTTTCTAGGTCCAAGGGTTTGGGCTGGGCGTTGATGAGTCAGTCTGTCAGGACTTCTCTTTTTATTTATATAGATAGATAGAAGATCATTAATTTCGTATTGCTACAGGAACTAAAGTTTTATACTGGCCATGGTCTATATTCTATTTCTGTGCGAAATTACGTACGTATACGACCTAAGACTTTTTTGCGTGATTGAAAATGACAAACTGCCAAAAAAAATCAGGAACTTTCACACTGTAAGCAAACAGCTTCTTTCGTAATTTATCATTGGCATCTTTCATCAATCTAGAAGTGAACTGTGGAATAGAGGAATGGACTGTATGAATTTACGTAATATTTGATGGTAAAAGAGGTAGTTCTGTATGAACTGAGTGCTTCTCGTTCGCCCAGTCAAGGAACAATCAACCTATGAATAATTCGAGTACGACTCACCTTTTCTCAGTTGCGGCCACAGCTTGATTTCTTCTTTGGTGGAAAGATGATCACAGCATCCGGCACGTTGTACAAAACACGGTAGTGTCCAAATTGTCCTTGTATCACGATTTTCACTCACGGAGCTAAATTATGAGATGCTGTCCGGACGATTCGAAAACGTGCACTCTCCTTTCACCATGCGGTCTACGCAGATGGCGCGCAAATCGAGTTGGTCATGGCCTGCAGTACGGTGCAGCCAATAGCGTGCCGATATGGCGAGCGCACAAGAATATTCTAGATTGTTTGTCCAATCATGGTCTAAATACAGAACATGAACAGAGATGTGGATATATTAATTTAATCAAACACAAGTTATGAAAAGGAACTACGTAATGTCCTAGGTAAAATAAAATAAAGGTTACCCTACTTAGAAAGAGAGGGTCAGCCCACAGAGAGCGAGATAGCGATGCATAAGTTTTGCTTCAAGTAGGTATTCGAAGTGTGGTCTCCATATTTATCTATAACTTCATGGGCATGGTCGGTGTAATCGCAAGATGACGCATGTCATGACGTCATCTATGACGATTCAAGGGACATCGTTAGCGCGCTCACAGTAATTCGGTACGGGTTTATGGACGCTCAAATCGATTACAGCGTAATTCGGAACGCACCCTAACATGACTTTTGACTTTGACAGTTTAATCAAAACATGAAAACACGTGTGTATAGTGCGTACTTTCTGATATTGAATAAAAAATTGTTATTTCACAAATTCACAATTTATAATCTTAATGTGATTAACAAACAACAAAATGAATTCAAAGAAAATCGCCAAAAATCCTTCTTTGGCTTACACAAGCCACCCGGACTATCGCAAACCACCAAAAATAGCAAACCCGGTTCGTAACCTATGGCATTGTTTATTTATTGATTTTACGCTATTTTTGTCAGTGGGTCGTCTTAGGGGTTTGTAAAAGTATATATAGAAAATTGTTTCTTATCCGGGTAATAAATAAGCAGGTGCACTAGTAATATACAAGATATATCATATTAGCTTTAAATATTGTCTAAAATCTGTATTTAAAGATAGTGTTGAGGCCCAAACTAGACAAGTAGTCTGCATCTTTATTATGATCATTAATTAATGTAACTATTTCTATCTTTTCAGCACCTACAATGTCTTGGAGCGCCTCACATTGACTCATTTAACTATATGTTACAAGATGGTTTGCAAGCAGCTATCGCAGACCTTGTTCCCTCTGAATTTGAGTTACCGAGCGGAGAAAGGGTAAAAATAACAATCGATGAGGCAGGATTTGCGAAGCCCAGTGTGCCTATGGAGGCCGTTGGTGTTAAAAATCAGACAGTACTCCCCACAGAGTGTAGACAGCGGGCTGCGACTTATAAAGGGGACTTTAAGATACGAATGACTTTGACCATTGATGAGAAATCTGTTACTGTGGATAGGTCTTTGGGATCTCTGCCTATAATGGTTAAGGTAGGTTTTTCTTTAACTAATCAAGATTTGTCATACTTAGTCTCTGTGTGCAAGTTTTGAAGTAAAATAAAACTAATAACATATTTAGATTGCAGAAATTGAACATTAATTTGGTAATTCTCTTGCCTAGTGGCTGAAACAGATACCAGAACCCAATACTACAACGCCGCTACATAATTGTAAGGCACCATGTCATGGGATATTAGAACACAAACTTGGTAATTTAGTTACTTTACAGTAAGTCGTGCGTTCAAACCCAGGCAGGCGCATTACTTTGCGTAATTTATTCCATCACCGCTGCTCTCAAAACGGTGAAAAAAATATTGTGAGGAAACCGGCATGTGGTAGAACCAAAAAATTCGAAGACATGTAACATCTATCAATCCGCACTGGACCCGCCTGGTGGATTATAGCCCATCCTTCTCCTAGAGAGTAGGCCTGAGTCCTTGCAGTGGGAACATTATAGGCTGGTGATAATGATGATGAGTTTCAATACCAACAATGGCAAAATGTTTTTGTGTTCGCTTACAGTTGAGTCTTGCTTGAACAAATAAGTATATTATTTATTATTCCTTTGTTTCGTTTTTTTTTTCAGTCAAAAATGTGTCACTTGGCAGATCTATCTCCTGAAGAATTAGTACAACATAATGAACATTCTGATGAGTGGGGAGGATATTTCATTGTGAAGGTAAATAATAATATAATAAATTTAATCTTCTTTATTTAGCTAAATTCCTACTTCCTAATAATATTATAAACACAAAAGTTTGTAAGTTTCTATGTTTGTTACTCTTTCACGCAAAAACTACTGAACGGATTTGGATAAAATTTGGTACACAGATAGTTTATAACCTGGAATAACACATTATTTTATTTATCTTTTAATAGTACACTTACATTACAACATAGGATAGTTTTTATTCCGATTTTATCTTCCTGTGGGATAATTTTCCTGTTGTAGCGGGCAAAGCCGCTGGCTACAGCTAGTATGTAATAAACCATTCTTGAGTTATAAGGAAATTGACAGACAGGACAGGAGGAAGATATAGATATAGACACAAGATACAGACAGATGATAAGAATAGTTGGTCGCTGAGTTGAACGCAAGACAATGTTTGTTATTTGTGTTCTTTCTCCAAAATTAGTTTACTGTTATGTTATGTATTTATTATTTTATTTTTACATTGTTTACACTTACTTTGTAATTTGTATATACTTTTGTTTATTACTGATTGTGTCTGTAGTAAATCTTAAATTTAACTGACACCTTGCTATTGTATCGAGTCTGGTTCTTCTAACCAACCTAACAGACAGATGTGTGCTGGGGAGTTTGTTCCGCCACTTCTTCTTTCCAGCTAAACACTAGGAAGTGCCGATGGGTGGGCGTTTTTGGGGTCTGTCTTATAAAAATGTAAATACAGTGAAACCTGGTTAAATGTGTCTCAGATATCCAAGTTTCTCACTTATCCAAGTCCCAGTTAGCCAAATTTCACTGTAGTAAAGTAAATTTTGACCTTCGAAAAGTGCTGATTATCAGCCTAGTTTGAATAAATGAATTTTGATTTTGACAGTGGGTATTACAGGAGTGATGTTTGATGTTATGTTCCTCTAATTTATGCCATGTTTTTTACAGGGACACGAGCGGTTAGCCCGTATGCTCCTGGTGACCAGACGTAACTACCCAGTAGCTATCAAGCGGTCAGGGTGGAGGATGAGAGGAAACCTGTTCTCTGACTACGGAGTCATGGTCCGCTGTGTCACATCGGATCAAACAAGCACTGTATGTAGAATAATAATGATACTTGTTATCGTTCATGAAAAAGGGTCATGTTTCTAACGCGATTTATACGCTTACACCTATCATGCTACCAATTGACCGCCACGGTCAAGCAAGACGACAAGCCAAAAAGGACCTTAAGTCGACAGAATTAGGGCACTTTTTTGCTTGTTCGGCTTGTCGTCTATACGTGACTGTGGCGCTCAAAAGGTTAACTAAACCACGTTTTTTCCAGAACAACGTACTCCACTTCCTAAACAACGGGAGCTGCAAGATAATGTTCTCGTACCGTAAAATGATGTACTACGCCCCACTGCTACTCATCATGAAGTGCCTGGTGGACTGGCCTGACCATTATATATACAGACTGCTGCTGCATGGGAAGAAGAACGACCTGTATTATGTTAAGTAAGTCCTGATCTAACAAAATACCTTCTTTCAAGATTATATGCAATCCTCGGTGCGCGAGTCCAACTCGCACTTCGCCGGTTTTTATATTAATAAGATACCTATACCTACTACAGAGTTTCGATAGCTACTTCAATTTGACCTTGTGGAGCGAACTTTGGCGTTTCAGACTAAAATGAATCTAATAGGCAAAGTTAAGGCTGCCCGTCCATTGAAGCGAAGCGAGGCACACTGGAACAGAGAGCAGATTTTATGCAATCCTATTGGTCAATATTTCTCTGTTTCTCCGCTTTGCAGCCTCAGTAGTCAGTGATTGCAATAGGCACGCCCCTTATTACCGCTAATAAGGGGCGAGCCTATTGCAATCATTCATGCTTAAATCCAAACTACGTTACTGAGGAATCCCTGATGAAATAATTCAATACCCGAAATGTGAATGTACAGTCAGCATCAGAAGTATATTAACATTACTCAAAGTTTCGAAGCTGTTTTTTTAATAAAAACTTGTTAGATATTACTCGTTACTAAATGTTATTGGAGTATGAGGACTATTTTGACGAATAATCTTCTGAAACATTAAAAATAATAGCTATAGAGTCCTGTACATAAAAGAATTAAAATTCCGAAATGTTCAGCTACTTCTGATGCTGACTGTACTTATGTGTACACACTATACACACCTCTGTATATCCTTTCGGGCATTACAGCCGTTAGTTTATGTTATATCCAAAGATTCTTTACTCTTTCCTCTCTCAACAGCTGCATCCAAAACATGCTCCGCGAGCTCCACGAAGAAGGTCTCCACTCGTCCCACGACTGCCGCGCCTACCTCGGCCGCATGTTCAGACCCAAGCTATACGAACTGCCGCCCTGGGCCTCCGACCTGGACGCCGCAGCCTTCCTACTGGACCGCTGCGTGCTGATACATCTGAAGGAGCACAAGGACAAGTTTAATGCGCTGCTGTTCATGGCTCAGAAGCTTTATGACTTGGTGCAGAATAAGTGTAAGGTGAGAACTGTCTTTAGAACTATTAGAAACAATAAAAAATGAAATTGGGCTAGGTGGGTCTTACAAGTCACAAAGAGTCTGACACCCTCCTGCTCCACCATGGATTCAGCTGCATCTGGAAAGTTCAGGCCTGCCTGTATCTAATTTTGAGTTTTTGACGTTTAACACGTCAAAAATGACATAATACGTCAAAAATGACATAAAACAACTGGGCCAGCTTCCTTCGAGTCATGCTATACGAACTGGCGCCCTGGGCCTCCGACCTGGACGCCGCAGCCTTCCAGTTCCTACTGGACCGCTGCGTGCTGATACATCTGAAGGAGCACAAGGACAAGTTTAATGCGCTGCTGTTCATGGCTCAGAAGCTTTATGACTTGGTGCAGAATAAGTGTAAGGTGAGAACTGTCTTTAGAACTATTAGAAACAATAAAAAATGAAATTGGGCTAGGTGGGTCTTACAAGTCACAAAGAGTCTGACACCCTCCTGCTCCACCATGGATTCAGCTGCATCTGGAAAGTTCAGGCCTGCCTGTATCTAATTTTGAGTTTTTGACGTTTAACACGTCAAAAATGACATAATACGTCAAAAATGACATAAAACAACTGGGCCAGCTTCCTTCGAGTCATGCTATACGAACTGGCGCCCTGGGCCTCCGACCTGGACGCCGCCGCCTTCCTACTGAACCGCTGCGTGCTGATACATCTGAAGGAGCACAAGGACAAGTTTAATGCGCTGCTGTTCATGGCTCAGAAGCTTTATGACTTGGTGCAGAATAAGTGTAAGGTGAGAACTGTCTTTGAGACCATCAGGGGCCATAGAAAAATAAATAGTGGTCCTAATAATGACTGGCCTGTTGGTCTAGTGGTTAGCGACCCTAACTGCTATGCCGGAGGTCGTGGGTTCGATTCCCACCCAGGACAAATGTTTGTGTGATGAGCACGATCATTTGTTCTGTGTCTGGGTGTAATTTATCTATAATTATGTATGTATTTAGAAATATATAAGTATGTTTATCAGTTGTCTAGTACCCATAACACAAGCTCTGCTTAGCTTGGGACTAGATGGCGTTGTGTGATACTTGTGGAATATTATTATTATTAAAAAAAAAAAAAAAAAATGGGCTAGATGGGTCTTTCAAGTCAGTAAGAGTCTGACACTCCCTCCTGCTCCACCCAGCCTTTCGATGATTTCCAAAAAAAAGGTGGCATAATGCAAAGATATATCCTATCATCTAGTTACTGAGCCATGGAAGCGATGAATATTTTGACGTTTAAAACGTCAAAAATTACATAAAACAGTCCCCTATACACCTGGGCCGTATACTCTAAACCATGCTGTATGAGCGGCCACCCTAAGCCATTGGGTGCAGAATAAAAGTGCCCATCATTTTCTCCAAATTCTACTTTCTGATTACCAGGTGGAAGGCGCTGACGCTGTGATGATGCAAGAGCTCCTGGTCGGCGGCCACTTGTACCTTCAGGTCCTGAAGGAGCGACTGCAGCAGCTGATCTCCATCGTGAGGATACAGGTCTTGAAGAAGGCCAAGACTACCAAGAACCTTGTTATTGGAGCAGTGAGTGCTTTTTAATTGTATTTTAAATTGTAGGTGGTTTGAATACAAGGTGCAGATTGTCATAATTAATTTAAATTACGGTACACCGTACATGGTCAATATAAATTGGTATTTTTAGTTGATATTAATTTAACAGTATTTCAGAAGAACCTCCGCGCCGTGGTTTAGGATACTTATATAAAAAAATATAAATTAAACACAAATAATGTGTGTGTATAAATGCGCGGTTATAGGGCGAGAATCAGATGGGCCGCGTTTTTTACCAACTTCCAAAAAGGAGAAGCTTCTCTATTCGTGTGTATGTATTTTTTTTAACACGAGTGTTTCCCACTTACTGATTTATGTTTATTAAATGATGTACCCATTCTATTATTGAATTGGTTCGACAATCATGATTGTATCTACTTTAATTTAACCAGAATTCAAAACGCGATCCTGTATATTTAAAACATTTTTTTTTTTACCCAAATATCTGTATTTCCTGTATCCTCTAGCACGAGCTCCAACAAATCTTGCGCAGTTCCGGCAACCTGGAGCAGAAGATGGAGACATTCCTCGCGACCGGCAACGCGCCCTCGAACAATGTGAACTTGGCGCAGTACAAGGGACTCACTATTGTGGCTGAGAATATTAACAGGATGAGATACATGTCGCATTTCAAGTGAGTACTGTCGCGTTTTTTTATTTTTATTTATATAAACATAATATTATATTTTTATAATTTACTAGCTGATGCCCGCGGCTTCGCCCGCGTGTATACTGTTAAAACAATCCTTGATGTGGATTATATATCATTCTAAAATATCAGCTCGATCGGTGCAGAACTTTTTGAGTTTTTGAAGCGTACACAAACCAACATAACATTTTTATATATATATAGATAGATATTACTACTGTAGTTTCTCTACCAATCAAGTTTTGGGTTAAAAAGAACATTGTGATATGGTAAATATTGATTGAAGAATACACTGTAGAATTGTGTGCGAAAAGGATCTTTGTGCCACAGTTCCTTGCAAAAAGCTTGTAAAAAAAAACCTTATTTGTTTTCGTCAATTTCGAGTATTACAATTGTATTTAGTGTATGGAGGACTTACAGCTATTTCATATTAGTTAATCGACTTTGACGGCACGGTTAGCGCAGTGGCTCAAGCAATGGACTGCCGCGCTGCGTGTCGCGGGTTCGATCCCCGCACGGAACAAATATTTGTAAGACCTACAGATAGTTGTTCCGGGTCTGGGTATTTGTGTATGTGAGTTTAAATGATTGTGAACGCACCCACGATACAGGAGAAATTCCTAGTGTGGGGCAACGTTTAAAAAAAAAAAAAAACGTATATCTTATTTTACACAAAATTAACTGTGTATTTGATAGTTCAGATTCAATTACTTGTCGCAATACAGTTCATTATATTTATTTTATATTGGAGTATATCTACTTTATAGTCTGGTAATCTAGTATATAGTCTGGCGTACACCATCTATACAAGTATCACTCTTCGAGGACTAAAAGCCCAATGTTCCATTATCGTGCAGGTCTATCCACCGCGGCTCCTTCTTCATGGAGATGCGCACAACAGAAGCCCGCCAGCTGCTCCCCGACGCGTGGGGCTTCGTGTGTCCCGTGCACACGCCCGACGGAGCCCCGTGTGGGCTGCTCAACCATCTCACTATGACTGCACAGGTAGGGCTTTTCTCCTTTTTAACTTAGTAGCAAATAACTGCCAATGGATGGGCCATCGGGCTAACCACCACGCTTTAGGCCTAGTATCCACCAAAGCGGAAGGGAGATGTGCCAAATTCGACCAATCACAGGAAGGGCGAAGGAACTGATTTCAATTTTAACTAATGTGATTGGCCGGTTTCCGCGCGACAAACTCTCGTCACCGCTCCTCTCCGCTTTGGTGGAAACTGGGCCTTACTGTGCTGAACATTGATGTATGGTGATGGCTGGGACTGTAACTTATTTTATAACACATTTACTCGTAAAGGGCCTCTTATTTCACCAATTTCAATATCGTAATGTATGTCATTACGTACTTGTGCGTAATCGTAAAGTAAAACGCACGAGTTTCTTTCTAATAAGGTAACACGTACGGTTTATCATGCTCCGTCTAAAACCAACGGTACTTTTTTAAATCTTAAGAAAAAAAAAGCAAAGAAAGCAAATCAAAAAGTTTTTATGTCAGAAAAGTGGTCAATATTTTATGAATAAAATTAACTTTGGGAGATAAAATATAAAAAATAAACATTTAATTCTTTAATTTAATTCATTTTGACAGTAAATTACATCTGTAACAGAAACAAAAAAATATTAATTTACTTTATTAGTAATACTGGCTGTTTTTGTACCGTTGCCTTAAAAAAAAAGCACTGATGCCCGCGCATCGCTAATTTGTGAACAAATAAAAATTATTCCGCGCGCTTTTTCTTTTCGCTGTATTGTTTTTATTTGAAAATGTCGTCAAGTAATGATGAATTTATTAATTCGACACCGCCAGATGTCTCAGAGGCCGCGAAAAAGGCTACTCTAAGCCTATTGCCCGAAAAATCGACCGATAGATACTTACAAGCGTATCAAAATTTCATGTTATGGAAATATAATTATTATTAATATTTTATTTCCTCGCAAATGTGTTATAAAACGTCGTATGACATACGTGCGCTTTGATAATTACAGCCTCTGCTCTCTTGTAGCCCTCGCCTACGGCTCGGGCTAGCAATATCGCCTCGGCTGTAATTTTCAACTTACCGCACTTTTATCATAATGTACTATTATATTGTTTTCGACTATTCAAAAGTTACTGTAGCTGGCTTACTTGAAATAAATGTTTTGATTTTGAGCGCATGCCTATCTGCCCTCTAATACAGTATGGGTAAAGGTAGAAGGACAAAGAAAAAACGAATGAACTTACGAAGAACAAAGATAAATTTTCGGATTTTTTTTAACAGGTAACACAGCCCGCCGATGCGAAACAAATTGCAACACTACCACAAGTCTTAGAAAGATGCGGTAAGCTAACAAGTTTCATAATCTGTAGTTTTTTTTAAATATTCCAAATGGTGTCCCACTGCTGACCAAAGGGCCTTTCTCCTTCCACACGTTTCTTTGCGATCTCTGGCCATGTTAGCCCCGCAAACATGATCAGATCAACACACCACATTAGCAGCAGTCGACCTCGACTGCGCTGTCCTTCCTCAGGCGTCTAGTGTGGGACTTTTTTTTCCCTGCGGTGCTATGGTTAAATTATGATTTTCAGCGGATATAAAATGACTTGGTAGTAGCGTTAAAAAACCCCCAAATAATAAAAATATTACTCAGTCTGTCCGTGTCACTTTCCGATGACACACCAAGTCCAAAAAAAAATTACGGTACTTTCCGTACTAAAAATATAACGTACATTTTTCATCAGTAAGTTGACCCCACCCAGGAATGGAAGCCACAAGCTCAGTAGCCCAGACACCACTCTCCCGCGACGTGTACAAGTACCCAGTGTTTGTGGACGGGCGCCTGGTGGGATACTTCGCCGAGGATACGGTGGACAAGTCTGCGGCCTACCTTCGGACCCTGAAGATTAAAGGCGAGGAGGTGCCTATTACTACGGAGATTGTGGTTGTACCAAAGAAACAGGTGGGTGGTTAAAATTTCAGATTTTAGGCCTGTTTTTGCACTGTCTCGTCCAAGTCCTAAATCACCCGCCGGTAGCCGGTATCCGCCGGGTAGGTAGATTTATTCTAACACAGAATACATGTTTAGTGATATAAGGAGTATATTTGTGCTCTTCTTTATAAATAAACTAGCGGCACGTCTCGACTCGATAACTGTATTAGTATGCTACTCAAGAATCATGTAGCATTCTAATAGAAAATATTTTTTTTTAATCGTTTTAGTAGTTAAAGTTCATTCGTATAATAAAACATACAAAACTTTCATCTTTATAATATTAGTGTAGATAAGACCTCAAGTTCTTGAACTACTTTTGTTACACAAGATAAAGTCATAACGAAAAAAAATCAACAATAAATAAGTACAACAAAAATCGATTTTGAAACAGTTTCAGTATAATGATGATACACAAATTGGCACCATCAGTGTTTAGATTGGTGTATATCTTTTAACTTTGAATCAATTATATCTTATGCGTCTCTAGTGGAACGCCCATTTTTACCCGACTACGGCAAAGCCAAAGGAGGGTTATGATTTTGACTGGCTATGTGTATGTTTGTATGTATGTATGTGAGTATCTTCATCTGTTCCCTCATAGCTTCTAATCTACTTATCGGAACTCGACATATGAGGTATCGTTAGAACCGTCTTAATTTTCCGCTGTACATAGGCTACGTGACGTGTCACAAAAAGCGATTTGGCGCCCTCTAGCGGACAAAAAGTAAGGCTTAAAAAATAAAAATGGAGATAAATACGCCGTGTTTGGTATCATTTGAAAGGGCCTCACTTGTACATTTCCAAAATATTACTCAAATTTAAAATCACGCCATCTAGCGGACAAAAAGTCAAAAGTAAAAATAAATATTTAACACCAAAATTGTTTAAATAAAAAAAAAGTAAAAAACTAAAACCCGACTACGACAAAAAACGACGCTGAAAAAGTATGAAACAAGATTTTCAGGATAGAACAAAAAGAAAAGCCGTAGTCACACGTTATAGGTACCAAACTAAACACTTTAATACCGTGAGACTACGGCTTTTCTTTTTGTTCTATCCTGAAAATCTTGTTTCATACTTTTTCAGCGTCGTTTTTTGTCGTAGTCGGGTTTAAGTTTTTTACTTTTTTTTTAGTTTTCTACAGTAAACACTAGTAACAAACATAATTTTAATATCTTCCACAGATATGCTCCCAATACGCGGGCGTATTCCTTATGACGAGCGAAGCACGTATGATGCGTCCGGTCATCAACCTCTCTACCGGACAACTAGAACTCATCGGTACCATGGAGCAGCTGTACCTTGACATAGCCGTCACACACAATGAGATTCTTAAAGGTAAACCCCCTAGAACATAGTTTACTACAGGAAGCGTCCGGTCATTGACCTCTCTACCGGACAACTAGAACTCATCGGTACCATGGAGCAGCTGTACCTTGACATTGCCGTCACACAAAATGAGATTCTTAAAGGTAAACCCCCTAGAACATAGTTTACTACAGGAAGCGTCCGGTCGTTGACCTCTCTCCCGGACAACTAGAACTCATCGGTACCATGGAGCAGCTGTACCTTGACATAGCCGTCACACACAATGAGATATAACTTAAAGGTAACCCTCTAGAATATAGTCTACTAAAGGAAGCGTCCGGTCATTGACCTCTCTACCGGACAACTAGAACTCATCGGTACCATGGAGCAGCTGTACCTTGACATAGCCGTCACACACAATGAGATACTTAAAGGTAACCCTCTAGAATATAGTCTACTAAAGGAAGCGTCCGGTCATTGACCTCTCTACCGGACAACTAGAACATATCGGTACCATGAAGCAGCTGCACCTTGACATAGCCGTCACACACAATGAGATACTTAAAGGTAACCCTCTAGAATATAGTAGTCTACTAAAGGAAGCGTCCGGTCATTGACCTCTCTACCGGACAACTAGAACTCATCGGTACCATGGAGCAGCTGTACCTTGACATAGCCTTCACACACAATGAGATACTTAAAGGTAAACCCCCTAGAACATAGTCTACTAAAGGAAGCGTCCGGTCATTGACCTCTCTACTGGACAACTAGAACTCATCGGTACCATGGAGCAGCTGTACCATATAGCCGTCTCACAGAATGAGATACAAACCTCCTAGAACATAGTTTACTAAAGGAAGCGTCCGGTTGTCGCCCTCTCATCGCATAAGTAGAGCTCAACGGTACCTGTACCTCGACATTGCCGTCACTCACAATGAGATACCACTAAAAACAAAACTTGTAAAAAAATGAAAGTCGTACAACTCTTTTCTTCTACCGTAAAAAAGTAGTGAGATACATGTAATACCAAGTCAATTTTTTTATTCAGTCTAATAAAACATTGACTTGGCCATCGCATCGCATTCGCCAATGTAAAACAGGCCATTCTTATGGCTATTCGCCATCGCATTGGCCAATATGCTAAGGGATGGTACGGCCGTGCCGCTTTATTGCTCGACTTGGCGGGGGCACTGCCGTGCCCCCAGATGTTTTAAGGTGTAGCGTCCGGTCATTCGCCTATGCCATAGGCATATAACAATGAGCTATACTTGTCAGTGCATAGGCCCTATGCACTAACAAGTATAGCTCATTGTTACTATTTGTTACCATAGCGCAATTGAACCTCACCATACAGTACACAATTAGATACTTAAAGTAAAGCTTCTACGCTGTAAGTACTAAGTTAACCCTTTAAGTCGCAAGGATACAAAATTTATATTTTTGAGTTTTCTTTTGGTTTATATGTATGTAAACAGTGTATACATGTACAAAAAAATAAAATAAAAAATCTAGTATGTGTAACTTTTGGAAAAACATACGTTAAGAATACTCAACATTGCGAAGTATTGAGAAAATTAGGTAGTAAAATGAACGTTGAGTATTTTCAACGTTGCGATATATGTAGGTTTTTAAGATTTTTATAAAATAAACACTTATTTACAGTTATCATGCATTCATTATAAAAAAATACAATTGAAAAAGACATTAAAAGGACAATCACTCATTATGTATTTATAACAAGTGCGAGTCGGACTCGCGGACGAAGGGTTCCGTACCATTATCTATAATTTGGCAAAAAATTCCACGTTTATTGTATGGGAGCCCCTTTAAATATTTATTTTATTCTGTCTTTTAGAAATTGCTGTTATAGAGGCAACTGAAATACATAATCTGTGAAAATTTCAACCGTTTAACTATCACGGTTCAGGAGATACGGACGACGGTGACAAGTAGACAGACCACTCCACTCCTATTCAATTGCGATTCGCAGCTTTGGAAGCCTTGTTACAGCAGGTATTCGGGCTCCAACCTGACCTGTTTTAGGTCATTCCATACCTAAGTGTTCTATCGTATTAAGGTCCGGGCTTCGAGCTGGCCAGTCCATCGCACGAAAGTTGATGTCGCGTAGATACTGGGTTATCACATGAGCAACATAAGGGCGTGTGTTATCATGCATGAACTGCATAGTATACCCGATATATCCTATCTAAGGTACCACATAGTCTGCGAGGATTATCGTAATGTAGCGATGAAAAGTCAATCTACGAGTACGGCCTGTCAGTTCCATGAAAACCAACGCAGTACGTGCGGTTATCGAGATACCGCCCCATTACCGATCCTCCTCAGCAACGCCTCAGCAAAGCAACAGTTTCCTCGATGCAACACTGTGAATAACGTTCTCCAGGGTGACGATATACTCTCTGACGTCTACCACTTAAATGTAGACTCACCCTGGTCTCATCATTACAGAGTACATTACCCCACTACTCTAACGTCCAATCCCTATTCTCTCGAGCAAGTTCAAGTCGTGATCGACGATGGGCTACCGTTAAAGCTGGGCCTATTGCAGCTCTCTTTGGAGACAGATTCCATTCAGCAAGTCTCGTTTTCACGATATCTGAACTTGTGGCCACTTTGCGTTCGTCACGCAGGCTTTGTTGAACTTGAACTGCGTTGAGGCGAGGCTCATTTCCAGACCTATCAAGGTGCAAGTCGTTCAGTGAAGAAGGGCATGACCTACATTGGGTGCTCCAATCAGAGTTTCCACGTTCTTTCGTCTTGTCTTCAATTAAATATAACTTCATCGTCGTAATCCATCAGATATTGGCGTTTGTAGTACTGCTACTATCTGATAGAGAATTCTCTGGAGGTACTAGTGCCATAATTTATCCTGTTTTGTTTTTTGCGATATTGGCTTAAACTGAAGCAAGCAAAAAAAAAAACATGCAAAACCACACCCAAAGCATGACAAAACATCAATATATATAATAAATAGTTAATAAATACATGCTAAGTTATTCGCTAGTACAGTCGCAATGTTGAACATGCTCAACATACATCTTACGAAGTACTTCACTGATTACGTCGCAACGTTGAGAATGCTCAACGTATCACTTTATGAACGCTGTGCTCGTAAGTTACTCAGTACAATGAAGTTATTTGTAAACATAATAATGAAATGGCTTACTAAAAATGGAATGCCGGTGTCCCACTAACAGAAAAACTCGTATTAATATTTTATATAAAATTAAATTAAATGCGATCCGCGGAGTCGCTGCAACCGTGACGCCATTTTGCACATTACTGACGTAAAATACGTTCACAAATGTCAAATTATATTTTTATTCAATTGAGTTTAGTTATTGGTTGTAAGCATTAAATAAAATCTTATAAAAAGTTACAAATTTTTGAGCAATATTTTTTTGAAGTGAACGTTGAGCCGGCTCAACGTTGCGAGCTAAAGGGTTAAGAATGTAAGCTTGCTATTTTGAAGCGTCCGGTCATCGACCTCTCACGGTACATCAACCGGACGAATCTTAAGCCACGTTTATTTCCTCAGGGCCATACCTACTCCGATTGATTATTACAAATAAATTATTATAAATCAATTTATCACAGCATTCTATATGACTAATTTGGTTACTTGATATAAAATTATCTTTTGTAATTTGTATGAGTATTTTCTTGCTAATAAACATTTTTATTTAATTTGATATTATTTCAGGTAAATCCACCCACTTGGAGTTATCAGAGACTGCGTTTATGAGCAACTTGGCTCAGTTAGTGCCGATGCCTGATTGTAATCAATCGCCACGGTGAGTCTACTATGAGACCTGTTTCTTTTCTTTTTTTTTGGAGGGTGGAAATCATCAAATGACACCTCCCACTCTGGGCAGAGCAGTAGAGAGTGTCAGACTTCTACTGACTAAAACCACCCGTGTTCCTTCTTAACCCTTTGTGCCGAGGCCGCAGTATCTTTTCCGAACAATCCGCAGCCCCTACGGGATCATTTCTTGCCCTTAGCCAGCCATTTGTATATCCTTTACTATAAACTAAACCAAACCTATTTGATTCCAGTAACATGTACCAATGTCAGATGGGTAAGCAGACCATGGGTACTCCGATCCACACGTGGCTCACGAACGCAGAGACCAAGTTGTACCGTCTGCAGACTCCTGCCACCCCTCTGTTCAGAGCCACGCATTATGATAACATTGGGCTGGACGACTACCCGTGTGGGACTAATGCTATTGTTGCGGTTATTTCTTATACTGTGAGTACAAGTCATATTTAAACAGAAAAAATACTAAATCAAAATCGGTTTGCTCGATTTGGAGCTACGTTGCCACAGACAAACACGATTACACAGTTCAACAACATCTCTCTTTGGTGGCAAGCGCGATTGATGAGGTCCTGGGTTCGGTTCCCAGATTGGAAAGTGTTATAATAATAATAATAATAATAATAATAATATTAATCTGTGGTCGCTCTTGTCGCTGTCAGTAACGTCGTCAAACAACTCCGTAAGAAAAAATTCTGAAAAACCGTTTTTGTCCCATTTTATACCCATAATTACAATAATTTGATTGCTGGAATTAATAAATAACAAAAGTACCTATTATCATAATAAAATTCAAACATAAAATGTGTAAAATAAAAGCTCCGAAAAATGACAAACCTGCACTCCATGACAGATGTCATGGAGATTTTCCGAAAAAGCAAAATTAAATATGAAACACGAAACATTGAAATGAAAAATTACGACGACGACGGTCTACTATGATTACAAGAGCAGCAGCTCGACGTGCACGCCCACCATCCCCGGACTCGTCGCTCAGCTCCGCCTCGCTGCCGCCGGAACCCAGCCTCATCGTGAGTGCTGTGACACCGGCCGCGGCAGTTGCGTCGAGCTCGAGCGACGAGTACTTCTCTCCGTCCCCGACGCCAACACCAGTTCGCCGACGAAGAGGACGCCGGCCGCCGGACGGCTTAGGACCTCGAGGCCCACCGGCTTCTGATAGGGTCCCAGCTCCCGGCGGAAGTGTGCAGCGCATGCGATGGACGCAATCCATCAACGAAAACGTCATGCGCTCATACTATGGGGCTACAGAGGGAGGAAACAACCTGACTGCGTACCGTGTTCGGATGCTCTCTCTGTTTCAGGTACTTGAACCGGCTGTCAACGTATCGGCACAACGACTATCGGATCAGGTGCGAGTCATCCAACGTAATCGTATGTTGGATGACACCGTACTTGATCGCTTGCGGACTGAAACGCAGAGTAGCCATGTCATTGCTGCGTCGTCACAGGCTGTGGTACCACCACAGTCTACCACAATACTTATGAGTGAAAACGACGTGAGTAGTGACATGGTTGCTAACGTAAGTACACAGTGCAGTGAGGAGATGAGGAGTACTTTGGAGGGTGCGATCCGAGAATATCGTTTCATGTCGCCCGAACTTAGACCACGATTACCTCGTTTGCCCATGCATAACAGAAATAGGGCGCTGGTGGCTGTTCTGGATTCGCAGTTGTCAAGCTATTTTGATAACTGCGAAAACCTCACCGATGCTCATTCGATCCTGTATTGCGCGGCTGTAGCGGCATGTCGTGTAGCTCATGTCAAATTTCCGGATGACAGAGCTACTCGACCGAAACCAGCCGTTCCGGCTTGGCAGTGCAGGATTGAGCGACGCATTGCTGGGGCCAGAACGTTCATCGGCAAACTATCCTGCTTCCGGGAGGGCAACAATCGCCCTCGAGTGATGCGCTTTGTGAGGCGGGCATTTGCGGGGACCGATATCAGTCCTCGAGACTACATGTCCCGTATCACAGAGCGCATCGACTTCTGGAAGCAGAAAGTGTATGCATGGGCAAACCGTATTCGTAGGTATAAACGTCGGGTGGAACGGTACACTCTAAATCGCACCTTCCAAAGTGATGAAAGGTGGGTATACAGAGCATGGGAGCGACCGGACCAAGGTGTGACTGACACGTGCCTACCGGATGACAACGCCATGTGTTCATTTTGGCGCAACATCTGGTCGGTACCTGTCAGTCATTCCGAGGGTGAATGGACTCGGGAGGTCGAGCGAGCGTGCGATCCAATAACAGAAATGGGGGCAATAACGATCAGCCCCCAAGATGTAAGTTGTGCAGTTCGTCCGTTGCCTAATTGGAAATCACCAGGGCTGGACGGACTGCACAACTTCTGGATTAAATGGTTTACGAGATCGCATGCTTGCTTGGCAGCCCTATTCCAGTCAGCCCTAGAGTCAGGGTCGCTACCAGAGTTCCTGACAACTGGAATAACCCACCTGCTCCATAAATCGGGTAGTACTACGGAACCCAAAAATTATAGACCGATTACTTGTCTTCCAACGGTCTATAAAGTTCTTACCTCCATTTTGAGAGCTAAAATTAATAAACATATTAACGAAAATTCTGTTATGTCTGCTTCTCAAAATGGATGTAGGAACGGGTCCCGTGGTACTAAGGAGCTACTCCTCATTGATATGGCCATTAGCCAACAGGTTCGCCGTTTCCGAAAGGATCTTTCGACATGCTGGATAGACTATAAGAAGGCCTATGACTCGGTGCCACATACATGGCTCATGAGGGTGCTAGAGTTGTATAAAATTGATGCAACCCTACGCACCTTCCTGATGTCGTGTATGGGGCAATGGAGGACAGTCCTTCGCTATCCAGGGTGTCGGCAGATCCAGAGGAATAGCGAGCCGATAAGGATAGAGCGAGGTATATTTCAGGGCGACAGTTTGAGTCCACTTTGGTTTTGCCTAGCCTTGAATCCTCTTAACACGCTGCTGGAGGGTTCAGGTCTGGGCTATCGGTTGAAGAGAGGTGGTCAGATTATATCTCACCTCCTTTACATGGATGACCTTAAACTTTTTGCCACTAATGATTTGCACCTGATGGAGCTACTGAAGGTCACTGAAGCTTTCAGTGGCGCCATCAGGATGGAATTCGGAGTGGACAAATGTGCGGTCATGCATGTAAAGCGAGGGGGGATTGTGGAGTCTGTGGGAACCCAGCTCACGGATTCCATAAATCTTAGATCCCTCTCAGCAACCGAAACCTATAAGTATTTGGGTATGTCGGAAGCGCTGGGCATCAACGTTGCCGACATGAAGCAATCGCTGAGGGAGCGCTTCTTTGGCCGCCTGAAGAAAGTATTTAATAGTCTTTTGTCAGGCGGAAATAAGGTGCGTGCCTTCAACGGTTGGGTCATGCCGGTTTTGATGTACTCTTTCGGCATACTCAAATGGACTCAAACAGAGCTAGACGCCCTGGATAGGCGTGTCCGTACATTGTTGACGACGTATCGAATGCATCACCCACGTTCTTCGGTTATGAGACTGTATATCCCACGGAAGTGTGGAGGTCGAGGCTTTTTGAATGCTAAGACTCTCCACAATCGTGAGATATGCAGTCTCAGGGAATATTTCCTGGAAGCCGACGTGGGGATGCATCGAGATGTTGTCGCGGTGGACAAGGGCCTTACCCCGCTCTCCTTGGCTAAAGAGAACTGGCGCAAACCTGTAGTGCTTGACACTGACGACCGCTTGGAGGTATGGCAGAGTAAGGAGCTTCACGGACGCTTTTTCCGGGCCCTACATGGGCCCGATGTAGACTTCTTAGCGTCCGTGGCCTGGCTACGTTTCGGGGAACTCTTCGGAGAAACCGAAGGTTTTGTCTGTGCAATTATGGACGAAGTTATGATGACGAATAACTACCGGAGATTTATTGTGAAGGATGGTACGGTTGACATATGTCGGGCATGCCACCGTCCGGGCGAATCAATCCGTCACATTATCTCCGGATGTTCTCGTTTGGCTAACGGAGAATACTTGCATAGACACAACCTTGTAGCCAGAATTATCCATCAGCAACTTGCTCTGAAATACAACCTTGTGGAATCGGAAGTACTGTACTACAGGTATGTGCCCGACCCAGTTCTCGAAAATGACCATATCACACTGTACTGGGATCAATCCATCATCACTGACAGGACTATTATAGCTAATAAACCTGATATAGTGGTGGTGGATCGATCAGAGCGGCGCGCAATGATTGTTGACATAACCGTCCCGCATGACGAGAACCTCGTGAAAGCCGAGAAAGACAAGCAAATCAAGTATCTTGACTTGGCTCGCGAGGTTGTCGACATGTGGAGTGTGGACTCAGCGATCATTGTGCCGATAGTCGTTACAGCCAATGGCTTAATTGCCAAGAGCCTCGACCAACACCTGAGGAGGCTCTCGTTAGGCAGCTGGATCAAGGGCTTGATGCAGAAAGCGGTACTCCTGGACACGGCTCGTATTGTTAGGAGGTTCCTTTTTCTGGAGCCCTGACTGCCGGTAGCTTGGACCCTGTTCCCGATACCGGTGGGCTACAATTTTTTATATTTTTAAATGTTTTTTTTTTTTTTTTTTGTAAGGAATATTTAAAAATGTATCAAATTTGTTAAAAACTTAATAAAGGGAATAATAATAATATTCCACAACTATCACACAACGCCATCTAGTCCCAAGCTAAGCAGAGCTTGTGTTATGGGTACTAGACAACTGATAAACATACTTATATATTTCTAAATACATACATATTATAGATAAATTACACCCAGACACAGAACAAATGATCGTGCTCATCACACAAACATTTGTCCTGGGTGGGAATCGAACCCACGACCTCCAGCATAGCAGTTAGGGTCACTAACCACTAGACCAACAGGCCAGTCAAATGGTGGTGGTGGTGGTGTTATTTATTTATTTAAACACACACTATCATTACAGGCTAACCTAATACAACAGTGTAGTTATAGTAAAGTATAGGGTTCTTTCATTAGGAATCTCACACAATCTCACTCAACCAGCAATAGCCAAGGAGTCAGGATTTGTGCTGGGTTGATGGCAATACACCGCCCCCTTTAACATGACACTTAACATAATAGGGATGTTTACTAACTAAAAAAAATATGATTCTAATTAGTCCGTCTGTTAGATTATCGAAAAATATTGGATACGTATTTTCTGTTTTATCAAATCAATAAAAAATGACTAGATAAAACGCGTCAAAGATTTGAGTGGGAGGTGGTGACGTCACTGCTCGCTAAGAAATATCTTAGAATATGACGTCACACGAGTTTTCAAAGCACTGTATCGGTCTTCATTGTTTGTTTACGAGAATAAAGAAAAAATATGTGTCCAATATTTTTTGGATCCCTATTATGACAAAATGTTAGTGTACTATTAGGTACACCTCTGTATTATGTATAAATAGGCGAAATACTTGTAATAATAAGTTATTTTATTAGTAATTACTTTTCATTTGGAAACTAAACCATTGCTAATATATTATTAAATGGTGCCTAAATTATTAAGCCATGTTCTAGACACCTATAAAAACACAACCTTAAAAGCAATAAAAACGCACTTTCTGGGGCAATAGGGGATCGGACTGGGTCAAAATAATATGATTCTGTTTAGTTCGTAAGTTAGATTATCGAAAAATATTGAATACGTGTTTTTTGTTTTATCAAATCAATAAAAAATTACGAAGATAAAACGCGTCAAAGATCTTGGAGTGGGGCTTAAGAGCGTATGGTACCTCAAACGCGAGTTTTATAATGCGTAAAAGTATATGATTCACTGCAGTAATCAACATCAGAAAAATATATGATATTCTTCAGGATATATGCTAGTGCCATAGTGTTGTGAAAACATAACACAACTAACTTTGCTCGATAGAAAAAAATCGCGAAGATACCTCTAAAAATTTCTTTTAACGAGTAAAAACCATACTAAAATACATGTCATCGTTCTGATTTTTTTGCCAAATAATTCTACAAGCAACAAACTAAAGTCATAGGTAGTGTTTTACTTTTTTAGTCCAATCAATAGTTTTTTTGTAAATCGCAAAATACCACTAATTTCGCACTATTCGGCCGCAGCGAAAGACGTAACAACCGCTTTGTAGTGCAAGCTGATTAGAACTTTATTCTAACAGTATTACAAGCGAAGTTTGAACCACCACAAATAGGGTTGCTAATCTGAGGTAGCATACGCTCTTAAAACGTCACTTGTGTCGTCAAAATGTACTATCATATGACGTCACACGAGTTTTCGAAGCACTGTATCGTCTTCATTTTAAGTTTACGTGAAAAAAGAAAAAATACGTGTCCAATAATTTTTGGAAATCTATCTGACGGACTAATAAGTTTTTTTTTTGTCCGATCCCCTATTGTCTAACATCCAAGTAACATTCTATCCCAGGGTTACGACATGGAAGACGCAATGATAATCAATAAATCCGCCTACGAGCGAGGTTTCGGCGCGGGTTCCGTATACAAGTCTGACTTCATAGAGCTAGCCCATCCTGCGTCCTATTTCTGCCGGGACCCCTCTAAGACGGACCTTGCAGAACATATTGATGAGGATGGGTTACCAGCTGTCGGCGCCAGGGTCAGACCTGAGGATCCTTTCTACAGGTAAGACTGTACTCTACTCAATGCTTTAGCAGACTCCGAAGCAATGATATTGTTGTGACCGTCGAACTAAACTAATAAAAAAAGAGAAAAGTCTTACACCCGTATTTATAAACAAGTAATTACTATTACTTGAGTAACGCCCGAATACTCGAACGTCACTCAATTATAAGTAGCCCTCAAAACTCGTGCTATCTCTGTCACTCTGTGTTAAAGTAACAAAGACAGCACGAGTTTTGAGGGCTACTTATAATTGAGTGACGTTCGAGTATTCGGGCGTTAATGTCATTGTGTAAGATACGATTTTTTCTCTGTAGTTTAGTAATTTCTTAGTGTTAGAACTATCAAACGTTAGAATTCTTAGTTTTGCTTTCATTGACGGTTCTAACTTCGTTTAAATTCTTGCCCATTGCATAAAAATATTTGCATAAGTAATTACTTAAGACCAAGTAATTACTTTGACTTGACTATAAATACGGGGGTTAGTCTTTTTTGACCTATAAATCATAGGTCTCGAGTTCAAACCCAAGACACGTCTCTGGTTTCGAATTCATGTGCGAATTTTACAATTATCTGCATAAATATATGCAAGGTGAAGGTAAATATTGTGAGGAAACCAGTATGCCTGATAGATATTTTTCGACTGCAAGTAAAACTAAGTCAGAGGTCCATGGGTGGCATAGAATTTCTGACACCAGCCCCCGTAGCATGGCGATTCTATCTCTATTCTACCAAGAATAGACAAAGATTTTTCCATACAATTTGACATGAAACCTTGCTACAATCTGTCATTTTGTCGATTCTTCCGTCGACAAAACCCGTTTCTTCGGTGGTCATGCTAAGCCGGCAGGTTAGGCGCTAACCTAACCAAACGACGAAGAAGGAAGAAAGATGCAGTCTCAGGATAGTGTAAGCAAGATAAACCAAAAAAGACTTACAAGTTAGACCATGAACATCTCCGAAACGTTGTCAATAGACAGAATACTGGTAGCATCGTCACGTTGGATGTCAATGCTGGTTCTTTTTTATGTTCTACTAGCTTTTGCCAGCGGCTTCGCCCGCGTGAAAATGACGATTTTCCATACAAACTTTCATCCCCTATTTAACTCCCTTAGGGGTTGAATTTCGAAAAATCCTTCCTTATTCCTTGTCTACATTATAAAGGGAACCTCTGTGCAAAATTTCAGCTTTCTAGGTCCAAGGGTTTGGGCTGGGCGTTGATGAGTCAGTCAGTCAGGACTTCTCTTTTTATTTATATAGATGTGTTCAACAGAATTAGTCCGCTTTCGATCTTCATTTACACTTTCCAATATCTGATTTTCGTGAATGATTCTCCCCGCAGTTACTACGACGGAGAGAAGAGTATGTTTATAGTGAGTAAGTACCACGGCAAGGAAGAAGTGTTCGTGGACAGTGTGCGACTGTGCGGGGACTTCAGCTCGCGACCGCTCAAGAAGGCCTGCATTATGCTGCGGTTACAGGTAAATATAGAAAAATGGGCCGTCACTGGATGCCCGGCAGATTTGTAACAGCTATTGTTGATATTAGAATTCATATTGAGTCACTTTTTAGTAGCGCTATGTTTGCTAGACAAAGACAGCGCTACTAAAAAGTGACGTCATATTTTCACACCACCATAGTTACGTAGTACAAACGGCCGTTTTCCGCGACAAGGATAGCAAGTTTAGTGTCCCCACCAAAAACTTCTAAAGCATGTAGCTACTCCATTTTTTGATCTTTTTTATTACTTTTTTCACACATCGCGTTATTTCTGTTAGTTCTTTGAAATATCATAACATTTAAGTGTATTTTTAACAGAAGTCAAATGCCCAATTTATTCAAAGAGCTCTTTTCCTGTGCCTCTCCAAAACAGGCCTCGTGGTACGCGTCTAGATCGACGCCACCTCTTTCAAGCACCAAGCCCTTAACACATTAAATTTCTTACAGCGCAACCCAACAGTGGGCGACAAATTCGCGTCTCGAGCTGGCCAGAAAGGCATCTGTTCCCAGAAGTGGGTGGCCGAAGACCTGCCCTTCACGGAGTCAGGGTTGGTGCCCGATGTGATGTTCAACCCTCACGGCTTCCCCTCCAGAATGACTATAGCCATGATGATAGAATGCATGGCGGGGAAAGCTGCTAGTATACATGGACATGTGAGTATATGTTTTTATTAAGACTTCCAAAGTTCCACACACACACACTTGACTTATACTCCTGTATTCTACTTAAATGCAGGGGGTAGGGATGTTTTATTTATTTTTAAATTTTAGGAAAGCTTATTTTATGTAAATAAATAGTATATATGTAATAACAATAATTTATAACTGAATTATATTACAAGCCTCCACAAATAAATAAAAATAATACTACCATATAGCATAAGCTACTTACTAAATTATATATTTTATTATATCACAAACTTTAAATAAAACAGATACCACAGTTAATGTTATAATCTTATTTTAGAAATTCCACCACACACCCTACCCTCCTTTCATAACTTAAATACAAATTATTCTCACAGGTACACGACGCAACGCCCTTCCGTTTCAACGAGAAAGACACAGCTATCAACTACTTCGGGCGTCTCCTAGAGGCGTCTGGTTACAACTACTATGGTACTGAGCGTATGTATAGCGGGGTCGATGGCCGGGAGATGGATGCGGACATCTTCTACGGAGTCATACACTACCAGAGGCTGAGGCATATGGTGTCTGATAAGTGGCAGGTCAGTATTACGGGCTAAGATATATTATTTTCCCTTCGGTGTTGCAGGTTGTTCGAAAGAGATACCGCGACCTCGACACAATGGGTTAAGAAGGAATATGGGTGGTTTTTAGTCAGTAGAAGTCTGGGAGGGGTTATTTGATGATTTGCCACCCCCTTAAAAATAAAAACAAAAGATATGAGTCATTTGGGTGGTTATAACTGACAAATGCTTGCACAGGGCGACTCAAATCTGAGCGTTTCTTTCTTCAAAAAGCCATCTCAAACACTAATCTTCATAGTCCTCATGTGAGTTGACCCGGATCATGTGTGGACCTCAAAAGAGACTATGACCTCTGAGTTTGTTTCTGCTGTTTCATCTCAGAGCAGTCAGGTACGAATCTCCCATCTAGTGACTTGCAAAAGTATAAGGCTTGGATTTCATATGGATCGTGATACTTGAGTAATCTAGGTAATCTATTTTTCATGACTTTTTTTATGGGGGGCTAAGAAATCATCATTTTTTTTTTTTTTAAACGTTGCCCCACACTAGAAATTTCTCATGTATCGTGGGCGCTTTTATAAACATTTAAACTCACATACACAAACACACCCAGACCCGAAACAACTATCTGTAGACCATACAAATATTTGTTCCGTGCGGGGATCGAACCCGCGACACACAGCGCAGCAGTCCAATCGCTCAGCCACTGCGCCAACCGTGCCATCAAAACGACTCCTCACGCTCTGGGCAGTGGTAGGGAGTGTCAGACTTCTACTGACTAAAGGGTACCCATGTGTCTTCTTAGCCCTTTGTGTCGAGGCCGCGGTATCTCTTTCGAACAACCCGCAACCCGACAGGATTTGTTTTTTTTCATGGGCTCTACCTTGATTCCTCCCTCTTGGTTTTTTTTTGGGTAGTCTCAGATGTCAAAACACCTAAAAATCTTCTATGAAGTACATCATTTTGAAAAATATATGTCGGTTTCCTCAGGTACGAACAACAGGCGCAGTAGACGCGCTAACCCGGCAGCCAGTGAAGGGTCGCAGACGTGGTGGAGGTGTGCGACTGGGAGAGATGGAGCGCGATGCTCTAGCCTCGCACGGAGCTTCCTTCTTACTGCACGACCGACTGTTCCACTGCTCGGATAAGACTGAGGTATGTTATATCATCCGCAGGAGGACCAAGGTTACCGAAGACATAAGTGGCAGTGGGTAAGGGCGCCCTTACCCACACACATTGCTCGCAGAATGGATGGCTGGAAAGTTCTGGAGTGGCGACCGCGAACCGGAAGACGTTGCGTTGGAAGGCCTACCACTAGGTGGACCGTGCACCTGGTCAAGGTTGCAGGAACCCGCTGGATGAGAGACGCACGGGACCGGTCAATGTGGCGACACTTGGGGGAGGTCTGTCCAGCAGCGGACGTCTTTCGGCTTAAATGTTGATGTGATGTGATATCATCGGTTGAACTCAACCAAGAGTTAGCCTAATAGTGTCCCACTTGGAGAGATGGAACGCGACTCTCTAGCCTCGCACGGCGCTGCCTTCTGACTACACGACCGGCTGTTCCACTGTTCGGATAAGACTGAGGTATGTTATATCATCATGGTCGTACTCTCAAAGGTTAGGCAGTGGTCCCGTCAGGGCTGCGGGTTGTTCGCAAGAGATACCGCGGCCTCGATATAAAGGGCTAAGAAGGAACATGGGTGGTTTTTAGTCAGTAGAAGTCTGACACTCCCTTCCACTCTGCCCAAGAGCGGGAGGAGTCATTTGATGATTGCCTTTCCTCGAAAAAAAAAAGGTATGAATGAAACTCTCGAAGAATTTAAGATTATACAATTACAGGCACTTTTGAATGTCTGAAAAACAAACAAAACGAAGCTAGTCGGCAAGGCATAATAACTTGTGAAAGTACTGTAGTTGCCCATTCCAATACGGAGCAGAATGGGTAGAAAGAAACTCTCACAATGATGTATGTCATAAGATAACTCTTCACCTAAGATCGTTTATGTAAAATTTTGAACAGCTGTAGTGATCTCGTGGATGTGCACTCTGACTCACTTAGTAAAGGCTTGTGTTTAAACGCCTACCAGAAAAGAACCTATTTTACTACCAAAAAAATTCAAAATGCCGACCAAAATGGATTAATGCTCACCAAATCAATTAACCAAAATTTTAATACGACCGTCTCGCGACAGTATCCTTTATGGGCGGCATGGGCACCGGGCCGTAGGCCGACGAAGGAGGCCGGCGGAGGCCCGGCACTTCGGGGACAGAAGATACCACCAGAATTCTAACAAAAAATAGGATACAGCTGACACCGGTACCCGAAAACTAAACAACACAACCAACTTACAACATACCTACAATATCCCCAATCCGGTTGGTCACCGTGGGGAAATCGACCAAAACCCTCCATACCGAAAATTGCAAAAGGAAAAACTGAAACACATACATATAGCATCTATTAATACTAGAAGTTTAAAATCAGATGAGAGCCTTATAGAATTGGAGTCGGCACTAAAGGATATAAACTGGGACATCTTGGGCCTCAGTGAAGTTAGAAGACAAGGGGAAGCAATAACAACAAATGGACGATTTTTATTCTACCACATAGGCCAAACACCTGGGCAGTATGGTGTAGGCTTCATTATAAAGGAAGAATATGCGAAAAACGTTGAAGAAATTGTTGGAATATCGGAGCGTATTGCATTGGTGAACATGACTCTCCCTGGATATAAAAATAAATGGACTATTATCCAAGTGTATTCACCTACGGAAGCAACAGACAAAAAGAAAATCAAAGAAACCGAGAAATTCTATCAAGAGCTGAGTAAAACAGTTAAGGATCATTCGCATAAAAATCTTATAGTAATGGGTGACTTTAATGCCCAAATTGGTCGCAAACAAGACTTCGAGGATACCGTAATGGGTCCCTACACAAACGGAAAGCGAAGCAAAAACGGAGAATTCCTAATTAACTTTGCATTTGAACACAACCTTATGATACTAAACACCAAATTTCGAAAAAATCACAATCGGAAATGGACTTGGAAATCGCCAAACGGAGAAATTAAAAACGAAATTGATTTTATCCTCACAACTCATTCAAAAGATTTTGATGACTTTAACGTACTAAACAACTTTAACTTCAACACGGATCACAGAATGATCAGGGCGGAACTTAAACTTGAGCCTACAAAAAAACCTAGAAACAACTATCACACAAAACCAACAACATTAAACCAAGAACAAATTCTCCAAGTATGTGAAAATCTAAAAGAAGTACTCAATGACTACGAAAAGAAAAAAACAACACTCTCAGTACAAGAACAATACGATCAAATAGAAAAAGCTTTACAACGAATAGACAGTAAAAAAGATAATACACCTACTAATACATTGATAACGCATGAAATCAAAACACTACTTTATCGAAGGGAAACCCTCTTATAAAAAGCAAAATTAAAAATTTTGAAAAAACCCACGACTGTTAAAAATTAATTGAAAAAAGGATAAAATAACATAAAACACCCACCTTAAAAAAACCCAAGAATGTCCGTCGGGGGCTGACATTAAATGAACTAGTTTTGCAATGTTCAGCTCCCGACGGACATTCTTGGGTTTTTTTAAGGTGGGTGTTTTATGTTATTTTATCCTTTTTTCAATTAATTTTTAACAGTCGTGGGTTTTTTCAAAATTTTTAATTTTGCTTTTTATTTTAAACTTTTTACTTTTATTTTTATTTTTTTTATCTAAGAACATGCACCAATCAAACCTTAACCCATAACTGAAAACTGAATCAAAATCGGACTTGTAGTTTTGGAGAAAACTGGCAACTTTGATTTGCACAAAAAATGTTTGCTGCAGCGCCCCCTGGTGAGTTGTCACCGTAACACCTATCTAAGAACATGCACCAATCAAACCCAAACCCATAACTGAAAACTGCATCAAAATCGGACTTGTAGTTTTGGAGAAAAATGGCAACATGTATTTGCACAAACACACAAACAAACAAACACACAAACAAACAAACAAACAACCTCTCACCCCAAACGCATATACCGTCTCCGTTCCGTCGTGGGTAAAAAGGAGGGAAGAACAAAGAAATTCGCACAGAAATATCACAGTTAAGTAGGGAAATTAGAGAAAAAATTAGAAAACAAAAGAAACAAACCAGGTTCAAAATAATTGAGGAAGAAATCATTAAATCAGGAGGAATACGAAAGGCACAGAAAAAACTAAATGACACAAAACACTGGGTTCCAAAGCTGAAAAACAAAGCAGGATGCATCATGACGAAAAGAACAGAAATTGTAGGAGCTGCTACAGAATTTTACACGGCGTTATACAAAAACCAAAGAAAAGCACAGATAGTCGACCTCCTATACGATAGTGATGACATCCCAAATATATTGACAAGGGAAGTAGGTAAAGCCATAGAAACCCAAAAAATTGAAAAATGTCCAGGACCTGATCGGATAACTAATGAGATCCTAGTAAAAACAAAACTGTTATCAGCGGAGGTACTGACAAAACTATTTAATGAAATTTTAATCAGCGAATGCATTCCGACCCAATGGACCGAATCATCTATTATTCTGCTTCACAAAAAAGGTGATATACACAATATTAATAACTACAGACCAATCAGCTTAATGTCTAACATTTATAAGATATTTTCCAAAATTATAGAATATCTAGAGTGCTGGATGAAAATCAACCTATTGAGCAAGCTGGATTTAGATGCGGATATTCTGTCATCGACCACATACACACAGTCAAACAGATTTTTGAGAAATACAACGAATACAAACTTCCTCTATACTGCTGTTTTGTCGATTACAATAAAGCTTTTGACTCATTAGAACACGACACCATCTGGCAGGCGCTGAAAGAACAAGGTGTCCCAACCAAGTATATAAGAATCATAAAAAACGTGTATTCAAAAAGTTTAGCGAAAATACAATTGGAAAGGAAAGGTACAACTATAGAGATCAAAAGAGGAGTGCGTCAGGGTGATCCACTTTCCCCCAAACTATTTTCAGCAGTTCTAGAAAAAGTATTTCGCAGACTGAATTGGGATGATTTTGGGATATTAATTGACGGAGCCAGACTTACTCACCTTAGATTCGCTGATGACGTAGTTATTTTCTCAGAGTCACCGACTGAACTAAAAGAAATGATAGAGGAACTAGCTAGGGAAAGTGAGCTAGTTGGACTTACTATGAATACAGACAAAACCAAGCTTGTATCAAACTACCAACGGCAAGAAATCATAGTAAATAACAAAATCATCGAATACCAAGACGAATATGTATACTTGGGACAAATCATTTCCAGTGTGAATCAGAACGGAAAAGAAACAGATCGAAGAATAGCCAACGCATGGAACAGGTATTGGTCTCTAAAAGAAATTATGAAGAATCCTGATTTTAGCCTAAAATTAAAAGGGAAACTATTTGATTCGTGCGTACTGCCAGTCTTGACATATGGGTGCCAAACTTGGGGCTTAACTTGGGGTTTCAAGAGAACAAATTAGCCGTATGCCAACGTGCCATGGAGAGGAGTATGATGGGTGTCAAAAGGAAAGATCGGATAAAAAACAAAGATATAAGACAAGCAACGATTGTGACCGATGTCACACGCAAAAGCAGAAAGCTTAAATGGAAATGGGCTGGCCACACCTTAAGAGGGTCAGACAAATGGAGCAAAAGAACCACAGTCTGGTATCCTAGAAATGGCAAGCGACAGAGAGGAAGGCAGAAAAAACGCTGGAGTGATGAATTTGAAGAAATCGTAGGAAAACTATGGACTCGAGTTGCGACCAATAGGGCAACATGGAAGGGGATGGAGGAGGCCTATGCCAACCGGCACACAGACCAAACCGGTGTCAATAATTATTTAATATAGTATAACTTTATAAATTTTTCTTTTTTTAACGATTTTGTAGCATTAGTTTGTAAATGGTCTGAATAAATGGCTTTTATTATTATTATTATTAATCCATTTTGGTAGGCAAAAAGAATATAAATACAACACGTACAATTATTCTGATGAGTGTCTAATTATTTTGGAACTTAAAACGTTTTTCTTTAAGCACCTCGGTATAGGGTGGGTTTATTTTATTTGAAGTTAAAATATTTTATTTGGTACTTTACTGTACTTTAGTCTAGGGTCTAAAAATCTTTTTTGGTGAGCATTTAAATTGTAGCCCTTAGTAAATTCAAGAGTATTATTAAGAAAAACTTATAAAATAATTGTAAATTAAGTTCTGTACGTAGTTTTGTAGATTTAGTTAGTTTTAATTATATGTTAAAAACCATATTTGTGTCCGGTGAGTAGTTGGGTACTCACCTGTTTCTAAGTACCTAGGCACTCTACGACAAATAAGTTGTGCATGATGTGCTTACCTGTACTCTTATTCATGTATCTCTTCCTTGTGTTGTGTATTCAATTGTTGGTGAGCCAAATAAAAAAAAAAAAAATAACGTCTGTAAGGGTTGCCTGCAAAAGTGTAACTAGTACTAATAATAGTACACACACATTTAGCCAGTTATGTTTACGTCTCATGAAAGGGAGCGAGCCTAACGCAAACCACGCACAAATCTAGACTCCGTAACAGCTGTACGGTGTACGTACATGGGTTTTAAAATATATTTATTACAATAAGTTAGCCAGTAGGCTCGCGTATTTGCACTTTGGACGCGACCTACATCTGGCAGTGCACGGACACTGACATATTGCATTACTCTATGCATTTTATGTATATTACGTCACAGGTCAACGCAGGTGCGCGCCTAGCTCAGATTCCAAGAAATTTGTGTTGTGATTTTATACTTAAATTCGTAAATACCAAATAATAATAATGGTTAACAATTGCGCGTGTTGTAATAAAGCATTGAGATCATCTATATCATCCAACATAAAATGCTCCACATGCGATCTGCTGTTCCATGTATTATGTGCTAATGCTGGGAATCAGACCAAGCTAACAGGAGAAGCAAAATCGAGCTGGACTTGCCCATCTTGCCAAAGCAAGGCAACAAAGAGAGACACCACCCCCGCGAGCACTCCGATTATACCTGAAGTGACGATGACGCCGACGCCTATCTCAACGGATCGCTACCACTCTGCTTCATCACTTGACTCATCCACCAGCACACTAACTGACTCTGAGATTTTACGCACTCTTAGCTCCGAAATAAAACTACTTAGAGGTGACGTGGTAGATATTAAGTCTCATATTACATCACTGACTGAACATCTCACTCAATGCTACACACGTCTCGAGGAAGATGATACGAGAATCAAGTCACTGGAGAAACGTGAAGAAGAATTAATTGTCCTCAACAACACCGTACTGAATCTCCGAGAACAGCTGAACACCCAAGCGCAATCGTCTCTGAAGAATGAGCTAGAAATATCTGGCATCAACGAGTTTAAAAATGAGAACCCACTGCATATCGTGTGCGTATTGGCTCATAAAATAGGTGTCTCTATTGAGGAACAAGATATAGACTATGTGACCAGAGCGGGACCACGCCGACAACAACCCAAAGACTCAGCTGATGCTCCACCGCGCACACTTGCTGTCCGGTTCGTGCGGCGCTACAAGCGTGACGAATTCTTGAGGGCCGCTAAAATCAGAAGGATGAGAGCACTTCAACTGACATCGAGATAACTGGAGCAATAAGGAAAATCTACGTAAATGAGCGCCTGACCTACGAAAACAGGCAGTTATTTCGTGCAACCAAACTGTTGGCAAAGGAACATGGATACAAGTTAAAAAAAAAAAAAAAAAAAAAAAAAAAGTTTTGCTGGATTAAAAATGGCGCAGTTCTCATACGCAAACAAGAGGGTAACCCATCCATCCACATACGCAACACAGAATACCTGGAAAAGCACTTGGGTTCTACGACCCCTGTGTGAAGTCCGGTGTCGATGTCAACAATGCTGGAAGGCGAACAACAAAAATTACATTCTTTTTATTATTCCTAAATTTTTTATGTTTAGATATTTTTATAATTTTAGATTTCACTATAATTTTAGTTGTCGTAATAATTCTAGATCTCATTATAATTTAAGATTTAACTCTATTTCTAAGTTTTATATTATTTTTACAGTTCACTTTTTTACTGTATTTTTGCAAATTTTAAACACACTGTGTTACACTTACACCTCAAAAACCGTACAAGAATTTGAACTCCCGCACTCACCACAATTTACAATAATTAAATGTTCGCAACGTAGTCAAACAACTTTTTATATAAATCAAGCTATACCTTTCAACATAAACACTCGTGCTCAAATCTTCCTCGCAAACACAACCAAAACACGTTTACACTCTTTACACTCATGCATTGCCACACATATCTCCACCATCATCATCATCATCATATCAGCCCGGAATCACCCACTGCTGGGTATAGGCCTCCCCTTTTTTCCGCCACGTGTCCCGATCCTGTGCGTCTCTCATCCAGGTGTTTCCCGCAACCTTAATGATGTCGTCAACCCAACGAGCTTTCACACCTAAACACATATTTTAATATTCAATTTTCCAGCATAACACACTCACACACAATTTCTAGCAACCACGTCTATCTACATCTTAATTTTTACGTAAAAATCGAACCTAAAGAGACATTAATAACATGTACATGTTTGACTTTACTTAATACTTTTCAAGAAATCAACAAAAATATTATTTTAAATTGCTACGCAAGTCTTCGGTCAGAAGAATGTAGGAAACTGACACTTCATATCAGTAATGTTATAACACTGACACCTAACTTATGGATACCAAAACCAACATTACCATTCACGTACAATCTCTCGAACTCTTCAACACTTTACAAATCTGTTAACGACACATGCGCAAATGATCAAATCCCCTTCACTAAAACATCCACACATCATCATCTAAACAAACGAAATAACACTCAAGTTTCCATAAAGCTACATAAGTTATTAATAGTGACAACAACAAAAATGGAAAATAACAACAACATCCCAATCTATACCTATGGCTTTACTTGACGTTATACAAGATATAGACGAAAATGTAAACATAACTTGTCACACCTGCGACCAATTAGAAGACTGTAGGAAGATCATAGCGAAACAAAATAGTTTTACATCTCTCATATTCGGTAAGTAGGTCCTTATTACCCCCAAATGGGGCTTGTAGGTGACCAATTAGCGCTCCAGGGCATTAATGTCGCAAGAAAAGCCCTAGGGCGGTAAGTAATTAAAAAAAAAACACTTCACTCTTTCAAAAAGTTCGCGTACATCTAACCATCATAGTACTGGCAATAGACATCATGCATTCAGCCCAATGACAAAAGAGGTCGCTTCGCTATTCAGCCTTGTCTTCGTATGAGTATACCGCCTGTGTGGGGGAGGCTTAATAGTCATCAATTTTAAATATCGAACGGCGAAGCTCAATATCGTACTTGAAAAAAAAATTTTTAAAAAGAGATGAAAAAGGCGGTAATAGAAAACTTTACTTTCAATATTGTTTGTTTTTGGATTTTGTTTATAATTACGTGCTAATTAGGAAAAAAACATGAGTTCTGCAAGTGATGAAGATATAAGCTGCACTCCCGATTCAATGAAAATGGAAGCTGAAGCAGCAATTAACAATATTTTGCCTGAAAGTTCTAAAGAGAGATATTTGAAAACTTTATTCTTGTAATGCCGGTTTTTTTCTTCTTACCTCATAATCGAGATGTAAAGCAGAGTAGTTAGCTCGGGTGTAAGCATCAATTGCACCCTCGAACTATTGGCGCCCTCGCTGCGCTCATGCGCCTAAATATCTCGGGCTGCAATTGATGCCTTACAGCCCTTGGCTACTAATCTACTATTAAAATACTCACGTTTAATATAAGGAGTTACCAGCGCAACTTTGATCATTTTTGCATGGCTTTTAAACGATTAAAAGTTGACTTCGAGGCGATTGTTTTAACAGAATGTTGGCTAAGTGAAGGGTCAATATTGGAACCACTACCAGGTTATTCTGTTTTTCGCTCTCACTCACAATCGAACAAAAATGGCGGCGTCATAATTTACACTAAATCGAGTAGAAATGTAAAAATCATAGAGTCATCTATTGCTGAAGCTGATAGTATCATGCTTGTCCTGGACAACGAAGTAGCTATAATAGGAGTATATCGGTCGCCTTCCTTTTTAAATCTAAATAACTTTATTGTATCCCTAGACACTGTTTTATCTCAAATAAAAATATATCCAACTATTGTAGTAGCCGGAGACCTAAACATCGACATAATGAATACTGCCATCTCACATGGTCTTTTACCTGCTATCACTGAACCAACCAGGGGGCGTACATGTCTTGATCATATCTTTATTAAATCAAACTACAAATCCGAAGGAATAATCTGCAAATGCTCGATAACAGATCACGACATGGTTTTGGGTAATATTTCTCTAAAAAATAATAACATTAAATCTCACATAAGATCCCGGTGGAAAAATAGAACTGACGATGACGCAATCGCGGAGGAACTAATGAGCATCGATTGGTCTGATATCCTCAATTCGAATTGTACCAACTCCTCTTTAAACACATTTACAACTATTATCACCAATCTTATGATCAAACATACGCATAAAGTTAAAATAAGCAGAAATAAATTCATTCTTAAGCCCTGGATCACTCCAGGTCTTATGAGGTGCATAAAGCACCGTGACAGTCTTCATAGAGCTTCAAATTGCGACCCAGACGATGAAATGAAAAGACTGATTTATACTAGGTACAGAAATTTCTGTAATAACCTTTTACATAAATTAAAAACACAGCACAATAGCCAGCTAATAACAGAAAGCCAAAAGAACCCAAAAAAACTATGGCACACTCTCAAATCAATATAGAGCCCAAATAGTCAAAGAAATGACTCATCCCAACTAATCTCCAATTCGGCGGATCCAGTTAACTCACTTAACAATTGTAATGCCTACTTCACCTCGATTGGAAAAAATCTATCTGATCTAATACTATCACGAATTTCTGAGACTCAAGAATCCCTAGCCAAAAAATACAAACCTCGTGAAAATTTCCCACACACATTCTTTCTTCACCCGACAGACGAAACAGAAATAACGAAATATATCCACCAACTTAAAATTGACAGCGCACCAGGACTCGATGGTATCACTACAAGTTTTATTATAAAAATAAAGAACGCAATCCTTAAACCACTCACTCATATTTTTAATTTAAGCTTAGAAACTGGTAACTTTCCGGAGTGCTGGAAAGTTGCTTCCGTTAGACCAATACATAAAAGCGGCCCTACAGACTTACCTGAAAATTATCGACCAATCGCACTTCTGTCTATTCTGTCCAAAGTACTGGAGAAACTAGTTAACAACAGGCTAGTGAACTTTTTCGAAAAACACAAATTGATATCCGACAAGCAGTTTGGATTCCGGCGAGGAAGGTCAACAGAAGACGCTGCTTCATTACTGACTAACTTAGTGGCTACTTTCACCCAAAAAGGAGAACAGACTTTAGGAGTTTTTTTAGATCTGGCAAAGGCCTTCGATACAATATCAATTCAACTTCTTCTTAGAAAACTTGAATGTTCGGGCATACGAGGGGCTGCACTTGAATGGGGTCCATATTGGCTCACCTAAAGTTTTTTACCCGAAATTGTTCTTCCTAACGATTTGTAATCCGAATGATCACTCCTCCTAAAATTTTTCATCCTAAAGTTTGAATTCCTACTATTTGTAATGCTACTGGCGATGTTCCTAACACTCATGTTTCCGAAAATTTTAATTCATAATATCGTTATTGTAAACATATTTCAACTCCTACTGTTTTTTATCCTAACGTTTTTATCCCTAAACATAATTACCATAATATTTTCACTCATATACAACTGTTTAGAATGATTAAAGGTCGTTTCACTGATTTTTGTCTTGAAATGAAATAAATGAATGAAATTCAGGTCAGAGTGTCGTCTTGGGGGCACTATGAAAAAAATACTTAGAAAAATTTCGCGACCAATTTCCAGGTAGCGCTCGCCGGCCGCTGCCGCGGCACCGCTCGCTTCGCTCGCTCGGCTCGCGCGTAGTTGGTCACAGTTCTAACCTAACCTAACCTATGGATATCTTTGCATAGTATATAAGGTCCCATTAAAATAGGTGGACAAATTTTAACACAGCGTTTAGTAAGCCTAGCTAAAGACACCTAAACAAAAAAAAAAACAATACCTATATAAAGTGATTTTATTTTGACTTAAAATAATAAATTGCCGGCACTCTAGAACAAACTCATCCTATAAAAGTAGGTATTTTAATGTCTTTTTCTTATATATTTTTTTTTACTATTGTCCTTATTTTAGCGGTCTAAATGATTTCTAAAATTTTGTCCACCTATTTTAATGGGACCTTTTATAATACTGATTATTATGTTTAAAAAGTAATATAAACAAAAAAGATATGACTTTGAATAATAGTGTAAAAGATGGTTATGTTGAGAAAATATAGGAAAACAAATAATAGTGTAATAGATGTTTATTGCTACTGACATTATGAAGTTGAATGCTTAGGAATTAAAACATTAGAGACAGAGACTTTAGGAATTGCGATCGTTAGGATGAAAAATGTTAGGAAGAACATTTTCGGATTTCCAATTATCGGAGTTGAAATTTTAGGTGAACTTTGGCGCACCCACTTGAATGGTTTACGAGTTACCTGTCTGATCGCAAACAGCTAGTGAAGGTCGATGAACACTCAAGTGACGTACTTCCCATCTCCTTTGGAATTCCACAGGGCAGCACACTCGGACCAACTCTCTTCAGCTTCTACATGAATGATATTCTAAACTCACAACTAAACGGCGCAGAAATTATATCATAATTGCTGACGACACTGTCGTTATTTTCCACGCTAAAACATGGGAACAAGTGTACCGTCTAGCTGAGATCGGTCTATTAACGGTTTCTAACGCTCTTGATGCGAATCTCCCTGACTTTAAATATTAAAAAAACTAAATTCATAACCTTCTTCAAAACATTAGCTTCTCGAACTCCACGTAATCTTCTTCTTAAATACCATACATGCTGCAGTTACCAGACATCACCGCTTACGCACTGTTCTTGCCTAGTCATTGATCACACTGCCTCAATCAAATACCTTGGCATCACACTAGACGAAAACATGTCATTCAAATCTCATCTACACTTGCTCTCTGGTCGCGTTAGAAAGTTGATACATGTAATGAAAAAGCTACGTAACTGCACACCCTTTGAAATACTACGTACAATTTACCTTGGTTTGTGTCAGTCAGTACTTCAATACGGGATTTCTGTTTGGGGTGCAGCCGGGAAAAGCACTATTATAGAGATAGATAGAAAGAGCTCAAAGAGCCGTTATAAAAGTAACTTTAAGGAAGCCTTTTCGCTACCCAACAGATCTTATTTATAAGGAGTTTGCTGTATTAAGAGTGCGACAATTATTTATTTTAAAAGCAACTCTACTTGTTCATAAAACCCTAAAAAATAGACCTGACTATGAAAACCTTATCTCTAAACGCGTCCTCTACATCCCTCCTCCGGAAGCTCATAGCCTTTTAGCCAGACGATGCCCATTCTACTCACATATCCATATTTACAATAAAATTAATAAAAGCTGCGACATAAAAAATTTGAACAACTTTTCATGCAAGAAAACTTTAATAAAATGGTTTGCCAAACTATCGTACGAAGAGACTGAACAAATTTTAACTTAACTAAATTACACCAAAAATATACACACACGCACACACACAAACACACATACACACTCACATACACACGCACTAGCACACAACATTATAATACTTTTTCATTTTTGTAATAATAATATTATTTTCTTTTTGTATAAAGATAACTACTTAATAATATTAATAATGTTATGTTAAGTTAACGCAACTCCGGCCCCCAAGATACAGGCGCAGCCTAGTTTGGGGACCTCTGTTTTGTAACAATTGTAAAATTTAATTTGTTACGTTTATCATTAGTGCTAGTTATTTAAGAAACTATTGTAACAATGACTAAATAAATTTATTCTTATTCTTGTAACAATGACTAAATAAATTTATTCTTATTCTTATTACATTTTAGTGTTCAATTAGACGTGGTTTGAGTCGGACTACTTGCATTTTTATTTAGATTCATCCCGTTGAGCATTCACTGACATTTTCTGCATTTAAGTTTACATGTACATTTTACATCTGCATTGACATTACTTATGTTAGGGAAGCACCCTACAACAGCTACTGAGGAACTCATCATAGAAAATCTCAATAACACTACCCGAAAAGCAAGTAAAATGTTCTAAAAACCTATTATTCCTTTCCAGGCAATCCTCTGCTCAAAATGCGGTACTCTCCTCGGCCCAATAATCGGCAAGATTGAAACGAACAAGGAAACCTGTCGTCTGTGCGGTGACGGTAGTCTGGTCTCCATCGCGATACCGTACATCTTCAAGTTCTTCGTGACGCAGCTTGCGTGCGTCAATATCAATGTCAGGATCAACTGTAGCGAGCATCTTGCTATTACTGGATAGATAGGGTATAAGAGTAGTGTTGCATGGATCTTTGGCGCTTCAGGCCTGGACTCCACCAAAGCGGTGACGAGCGAAGCGGTGAGATGTGCGGAAATCGACCAATCACGTTAGTTAAAAACATCAGGTCTTTCGCCCTTCCTGTGATTGGTCGAATTTGGCACATCTCTCCGCTTTGGTGGAGTCCGGGCCTCAGTGACGTTTTGCGCTAGAAAAAATGTGCTATATACCTACGTTTAAGTTTAAGTGATGTTGGAATAAAGATTTACTCATCAAACGTTTTCTTTTGTCTTCTTTTGGAATAAACGCGTATCAAAATCACATTATATACATAAACTCACGCCCTTTTCCCATGGGGGTAGGCAGAAATCACAGAACGACACATGCTACGATCCTGAAACTCCTTTTGCCTCCACATTCTTTGTAATAACTTCATATCTTCCTCACATTATCCATCCTTTTCTTTGGTCTTCGTCGCCATCTATCATTATATTCATCACTCTTAGTATAAAACTAAGAGTGATGAGTCACATGCAATTTATCCCTCATCACATGCCCATACCACGATAGTCAATGGTGCAATTTTTAAACTTCCTCCAAAATATTAATTCCTTACTTTATCCATTCTTGGCACTCCACACTAGTCCACACATCCACCTCAACACAGTTTGAAAAGCTCAAAATTAATTATTTTAACATTTAAAATGTGTGATAATCTGCCGCTAGCTTGGACAATATAATTATTTAGGAATTGGTAAGATTTGATGTGCAAGTAACATTACGATAGGGATATAAAACAAACAACACAATAAGACCTTAAGGAGTGATGTGGCGACTAGCGACATCTATCGCAACACCTGCGTACTAACAACGATTGACAGAAATCCTACATCGCGCTATCAACTTTATCCGCGACATAAGCCTATATAGGAGTTCCCGACTTACAACTGTTGGGCAGTTAGCCCGCCGGACACAACACCCGTCCGCGAGGAGGATCCTCCCTTTTCAATGGGGGATGAGGAACTTTACACCCTGTACCTCATACCCCCAAACTGGTGACAAAATAATGTATTTACTGCAAAGGAGGTCACAATAATAGATATAATATCTGAAAAATAAGTAATCACTATGACGTATAGCTATCAAAAGAACTGTCACTATCACTGTTAAAAACAGTCATAAATGTATGGTTGAAGAACCAGACCCGGTAGGGGCTAACTTTCTTTTGCTAAATATTGATTCCGACACTTGTATTCTAGCTTCCTATAGATCACCATCAATATACTGTATTGATACTTTCCTGAACTCCCTGGAAAACATTTTAAGTAAATTAAAAGCGAACACCATAATCCTGGTAGGAGATATTAATATAGACATAAAACCTAATAATACAGATAGAAATAGTCCCTCCTATCTAAATCTAACTGCAGAAATGAGCCTCTTACCAGGACATACCTTTCCGACTAGACTGCATAACTGCCTTGATCACATGATGATTAGGACCAATACCTGTGCGACAGTTATAGTTATGGACTCAACAGTCAGTGACCACGCCTCCGTAATGGTATGTCTAGGTAATGTCCCCTCTAGAAATAAGAATAAAAGAAATATTACAAGAATAAACTATGAGAACACTGTTCAACAATTAAAAACTACAGATTTTACTTTTATTACACAAAATTGTGATGCAAACGAAGCCGCCACAAGGTTTGTCGAATCTCTTATGTCCACAATATCCCAAAACTCAACAGTAACGAAAGCCCCTAACCGTAAAGTAGTCCTTAAGCCCTGGATCACACCTGGCCTATTAAGGTGTGTGCGACACAGGGATAACCTCCACCGAAAATTCCTGGCAGACCCAAAAAACGTAATTATCGAGTTATCGTACAAAAGATACCGCAACCACTGTAATCTGCTACTCAGAAAACTTAAAAACGCCCACGAAAGCTCCGCTTTAAAATCTGCAAAGGATAATAAAGAAACATGGAATATTATAAAATCTATTACCAATCAAGCCGGGAACCAAAAATCAGCTGACAACCTTCTATCTGCCACTGAAACTGCGGACACGCCTAATGCTATTGAACAAATAAACCATTACTTCTCAAACATTGGAAAGATATTGGCAGACAATATTATAAAAAATAAGAACACCTCACGTGCTCCGTATGTCATTGAAACACCCCCTGCGCGAGATTCTATGGTTCTACTTTCCCCAGACGAGGCTGAAGTAGAGGCAGTCATTAGCAACCTAAAAAATTATTGTGCCATAGGTTGGGACTCTATTCCCGCTAAAATCCTCAAGCTTGGTAAAGAAGTACTAGTTCCACCTATTACAAAACTTATTGCAGCCTGTTTTGAACAAGGTGTCTTCCCTCGTGTCTTTAAGAAATCCCTAATCACACCTGTTCACAAAGGGGGTACCCAAGACGATGTAAAAAATTACAGACCTATCTCAGTCCTGTCAGCACTGTCAAAAATATTAGAAAAATTATTGAATCGTAGACTCATGAAATACTTAGAGCACTACAAAATAATATCGGACACACAATTTGGCTTTAGGCCCGGGAAAAGCACCGCAGATGCAGTTAATCAACTCGTTGATTACGTGACTGGTAAACTCGACGCAAAGCAAAAATGCCTAGGTGTTTTCCTGGACCTGGCCAAGGCGTTTGACACCGTTTGTATTCCAACCCTTGTGACAAAGTTAGAGCACGCTGGAATCCGGGGAAGGGCTCTGGGCATTTTTTCAGACTTTCTCAACGACCGGACACAAAAAGTAAAGATTGGTGACGTCATTAGTAACGAAGCCTGCGTTGATTACGGTGTGCCTCAAGGCAGCTGTCTTTCCCCCAGTCTTTTCCTACTCTATGTAAATGACCTATGCCAGAAGTCTCTTAGTAATTGTAAAATCTTTGGCTATGCAGATGACACAGTACTAGTTTTCCACGGTGAACACTGGGACGAAGCACGGGAAGCTGCAGAGACTGGCTTACGTAAAATAATCCACTGGCTGGAAGCTAACTTACTTACCCTTAACATCTCGAAAACCTCATTTTTGCAATTTACCTTCGCCAAAACCAAACCCACAGAAGTAAGTCTCAAAGCACACACCTGTGACGTCGCAAACAGTAGCACTCCATGCCCATGTCTTCCAATCACTCAACAAAAGACAATAAAGTACCTGGGAGTGATTCTGGATGAGGGACTAAGCTGGCGTCCCCACATTGAACATACCTCCTCCCGAGTTAGAAAACTGATATGGGCGTTTAAAAAACTACGGCAGGTGGCCGAGTTTAAGCTTCTCCGGGTGGTCTATCTGGCTCTGGCACAGTCAATCATAGGTTACTGCATTACTGTTTGGGGAGGTGCTTGTAAAACCTACATGATACGCCTCGAGAGAGCTCAACGATCTCTTTTAAAAGTTATGACTTACAAACCGTACCGGTTCCCTACAAGAACCCTGTATGAATGTTGCCAAGTATTGACAGTGAGACAACTATACCTGCTCAATCTCGTATTGAAACAGCATGTAATAACACCGGTAAATCACGCAACCAAATACAAGAGAACCATCGGTAATGTATGTAAAACAGTCAAATGTAAGACCGCATCCGCTCGACGGCAAAGTTTATACTTATCCATTTATCTATACAACAAAATAAACATTATCCTAAACTTCAACCCACTAACAAGAATTAAAACTAAGATTAAATTAAACTCATGGCTTCAAACACTGGATTACCAGCAGACGGAAAACCTAATGAAAGAACAATACCACTCGAGATGACAAATAGTGAGGTAGGCAAACCAAGTGTAAGTTGTAACCCAATTTTAGCCACCAACTACGTTCACTCACTCAGTCACACCACACACCAAACACACACACAGTCACACCACACACCTAACACACACACACGCACATACATAGACACACCACACTCCCACACCAAACACACACAGTCACACCACACACCTAACACACACACGCACATACATAGACACAACATTCACACATACGCTTAAACACACGCACACGCACCACACAAGAGCACGCATGCATTATTGTTATTGTTAATGATTATTTTTGGTTTTCCTTTTATTTTTTCTTTTTAAATTTCTGATGTATACATTGTGAACTTTACCAAAAAGGGGTGTAGACACTGACTTCTGTAACACAGGTCTCACCTAGCACAGGAGTCAGGGTTTCAAATCGAAATGTATAACTTCTTCTTGTGTCAATAAAAATATTTATTATTATTACTATGACACTGGAAGATGAGCTGTCACTTTGACATTAGAACTGCCACGTTGACAGCTAGTCTTCATCCATATTTTCTTCTCCTGCTTCTTCCTCCTTCTTCTTCTTCTTTTTTTTCTTCTTCTTAGCACTGGCTTCGGCCTCAACATTCTGTTGTAGTTCTTGCAAGGCTTCCTTCATGACTTCAATGTTTTTCTTGGGAACGTCACCGGTTTCGTAGAACTTCAAACGGTCTTCCACTTGCTGACGTAGCTTCTCGCCGAAAACTGATGATTGAATTTCTGAAAAGAGTTGTGTATGTTTGAGTTGATTCAGTATTTGAGTATATTGACATTGAAATTTAGGCCCTATGACATAAGAGATTACGCGCGGCTGATTGGCAGCGAAAACAAATTGCGTTACGCCCGAATACTCGAACGTCACTCAATTATAAGTAGCCCTCAAAACTCGTGCTATCTCTGTCACTCTGTACTGTCACAAAGTAACAAAGACAGCACGAGATTTAAGTGCAACTTAAAATTGAGTGACGTTCGAGTATTCGGGCGTTAGTCTTATAATTGCAGGTATGAAAGTAAGAACATAAAGCTGGCCGAAAAATATTTAAGTGTTTAAAAAGTCTATGCAGCCATTTTCTTTCATTTAGTTTAATGAATGAAGTGTGATTTGAATCAGTCTTTATTTTCAAGTAGAAATAATAATGTAGCAATAAAATTAGTACATGATACACATTGAGCGTTCATGTGTGGATATAACTGCATTCAATATAGCACTACTGTTATTACCACAAGTGCAGGGTACACTTGCAATAGATCAAAGTGTGCATATTCATCATGCCCTTATGATGACACGAGTTGCCATGGTCAACCTGCACCCGTATTCACAAATGCTTCTATTCGATTACGATTTGGCAAGTCCTATAACTATCTTTTTTGGCATTACGAAAGTGATCGAAATAGACATACGACTTTCCCAATCGAAATCGAATCGAAGTTTTTGTGAATAAGGCGCCTGGAATCTTTAAATATACTCTGGACACAGGTTGGCCAAAGCAAGGAAAACTTGGAGATTCGTAGATGACTCTGCCATGGAGTGGTGTTGTCTGTTGTCAAACAAACTATGGGACACTTGATATCGTGTCCTGTCTGTTCTGCTATTTGCACATCACAGGAGCTGCTGGGAGGCTATTGAAAGTGCCAAACTCGTCGCCAAATCTCGAGCCGAATCATTTTGAATTGTCATCGACACGCTAAGAAGACTATGCCCTTAAGCCGCCTTTTCACTATGGGATGTAATATTCCTTCAAATGACCTCTAAATATCGCTCGCATACATTTTGTACGTGACCGTTCACACTGTGCTATAATATAATTTACTAGCTGACCCACGCAACTTTGTCTGCGTCTCTATATAGAACTTATAACTTTCCTCGATAAATCAACTATCCAACCAAAATTATTAAGTTAAATCGTAACAAACAAAAATTTTAATTTTTCCTCTTTATAATATTAGTTAAGATTATACTAAAATGAGAATTACTATAAATATCTCTTACTGTTAAATATACGATGTCGATAACACCCTGTACTTGTAAACATTATTTTGTTTTTCCCGGAGGCCAGCCAGAATCCCCCGTACCTACATTGCGACGCAACCCGCGTAATTATTTTTCCGCGCGGGTATTTTTACATTGCGATATCTTCTAAGATATTTGTTTAAACTGTATAGAGTAAAGAGCACAAATATTCTATATTAAATTTCCGTTCTAATGAACACATTTATTTAGATATAAATTAATACCTTAGGGGTTAAATAAGAGTCGCAAAAAATAATTCTTTTTAACCTAACATTTTAATAGTAAAAAATGGTTACAGTGAGTCAATCTTAAAAGATAGACAGATGCTGTCGCGGACTTTTTTTTAGAACTTTTAAAGACGAATAATTACTTCATACATGATATTCTCGTAACTTAAACCGTTTTCGCAGCGTACGCAACGGAAGCTCTCAGAAAGGAATGTTCTTTTCCCGTTTTTGCAACATTTCTCATTTATGCTCCGCTCCTATTGGTAGTAGCGTGATGTTATATAGCCTATAACCTTCCTCGATAAATGAACTATCCAAATCCAACCAGTAGTTCCAGAGTTTATCGCGTTCAAACAAACAAACAAACAAACTCTTCAGCTTTATAATATTAGTATAGATTAAATCCCAAACTATAAAATATTTTTTCGACCGACTGAGCTATATTTAGAGGTCATTTGAAGGTGTAATATTTTACCTCACGTCCCCGGACAGCGCGCTCCCCCCTGTATCGTTCTAAGTTTGAATGGCGATGTTCGAGTGCAAGGGAAAAATCACTACTTAAGTAGTATAAAACAAAGTCGCTTTCTCTGTCCCTATGTCCCTTTGTATGCTTAAATCTTTAAAAATACGCAACGGATTTTGATGCGGTTTTTTTTTAATAGATAGAGTGATTCAAGAGGAAGGTTTTAATACTTTTTTTGCACCCGTGCAAAGCCGGGGCGGGTCACTAGTAAATAATAAACTACACATGTTTTGAATTTTTGGTTTTATTTTACCGTAGATAAAAGTATTTTACCTATAATTAAATAAAGTTATTTGAAGTACCTACGAAATCCTTAACCACGGATTAAATAATTGAACATTTTATAGAAAGGGTTCACATAATTCACATTTGATTTTGTTGATACAGGTGAAATTTCTATGGTGGGGCAACGTTTAAAAAAAATCTATATTTATTATTATTATTATATATAAATAAAAAGAGTAGTCCTGACTGACTGACTGATTGACTAATTGACTCATCAACACCCAGCCCAAACCCTTGGACCTAGAAAGCTGAACTTTTGCACAGAGGTTCCCTTTATAATGTAGACAAGGAATAAGGAAGGATTTTTCGAAATTCAACCCCTAAGGGAGTTAAATAGGGGATGAAAGTTTGTATGGAAAATCGACATTTTCACGCGGGCGAAGCCGCTGGCAAAAGCTAGTGTAAAATAAAATTGTAATCATGGCATGAAGTTCGAAAAATTATGTTTTATTCAAACTGTAGTAATTAAAAAACTTTTCTTCATCGAGTTCATTAAAAAGCCGAAACTTGAATCTTCTCTAAGCCTAATATGATTCGGTATCCAGAATTGACTGACTGACTCATCAACACCCAGCCCAAACCCTTGGACCTAGAAAGCTGAACTTTTGCACAGAGGTTCCCTTTATAATGTAGACAAGGAATAAGGAAGGATTTTTCGAAATTCAACCCCTAAGGGAGTTAAATAGGGGATGAAAGTTTGTATGGAAAATCGACATTTTCACGCGGGCGAAGCCGCTGGCAAAAGCTAGTGTAAAATAAAGTTGTAATCATGGCATGAAGTTCGAAAAATTTTGTTTTATTCAAACTGTAGTAATTAAAAAACTTTTCTTCATCGAGTTCATTAAAAAGCCGAAACTTCAATCTTCTCTAAGCCTAATATGATTCGGTATCCAGAATCGACGTTTATTATATTTTCTTTTATTATTTCTTAATAATGATACATGTAAATCGAATACAGCATCATCGTCGTCTGAAGAACTATTGTAGGAATCAAGCAAAACAATCTCCATATTGTCCATTTTAAATAAAGAACGTGAATTTTCATTAAAGAACGTGTTGACACAGCGGTGACCGAAGCTGTACTGTTCCAAAATATACATCTTACAGTGTGAACAGAAATCGCGAGATGTAATATATAGCTCGGGATGTAATATATATTACATCCCATAGTCAAAAGGCGGCTTTATCCATTGAATGATGAATGCTGATGATTCCTTACCAGAGAAGCAGTCGATTCTGGAGGCTATGGAGCACTTGTTAGCGAGGTAGCGACTGATGCGGCCCTTGTTCTTGACGCCGGCGCGACCGATGAACGTGGAGTGGTAGAGCAGACCGTACTTAGGCGTGTTGGACCGTGTCTTTAGCGCACGGAAGAGCGCTTTCTCGGCACCTGAGGAAATTTAATTGTTTAAATAGGGTTCATTTTATTTAGTTTGGATAAAGTTTGTATTTAGAAGTTTGCTTTGGGATGTTGAGATTCCTTTTTTTGGTAGTTGATATTTACAGACCTGTAAATATCAACTACCAAAAAAAGGAATCAACCCAAGTCATATGATTACAAAATGTTCTACCTGTAGAACATTTTGTAATCATATGACTTGGGTTAGCTGCTAGGTTTCTAATCTCACATTAACTTAAAATGGAAGCACCAGAGTAGCCCGCAAAGGTCATATTTAAGAACGTTTTTTGCAGGTTAGTATCAGGCTTTATGTTAAATTATTGCTGTTTTGTCTCCTCATCAGAACTAAGTGTCAATGACAAGAAACCGAAAAAGAGCATTTATTTGAACTTGTAAGAGGAAGTAAATGAATAAAAAATAATAGAGAACACGAACCAGATAAATTAATAAAAATGAAATACTTTAGTTCGCCATAATTATTGTCTCTTTGAGAGCAATAGAAAAGGGAATATGATTCTAATTTAGATTATATAAAAGCTATATCGCAATACATACCCAAAATCTGCAGCGTAGAGGCGGGGTACTTAGCAAGGCTGGTTAGAGAACCGGCCTTGGATATGAGCCGCGCACCGACCTGGTCACCAACCAATGTGGTCAGGTTGGGAGCCACTGACTCCATCTTTGTGTGAAGGTATTCAGCTATCTGTCTCCTGAAGGTTTAATAATAATAATAAATCATTTTATAACAAATAAGAGATTCATGAATTGTTAATAACAGGTTTAGAATTAAAAAGGTTTGCAAGGTTTTCGTTAGTAATTAAGTTTATGAAGATGAAGAAAATATTAAAAGTATTTGAAACATTTGAGGAATAATGCCTGGAAGATGATGGAATCATCTTTCAGACGTTACTCATTAATTTCATTAGTATTTATTTTATATGACGTTTTAGAGTTCAATTCAACACAACACCAGACAAATTCCAGTGTTGTTCATGTAGGTATATGAGATTGAATGTATGTAAACGCACTCACAATCAAAGAGAAATTCCGCGCAGCATATTAAAAACAAGAGAAAATAAATAGAAATGAAAAAAGTGCGAAACAGAGATGGAACTAAGTCTATAATATGGCTCTAACTACTCCACAAGACAGGGACTAAACTTCTCTTGCTTACCTATAACCAGCAAGCGCAACAACCCTCCCAGCAAACATTTGTATATTAATCAAATCAACAGGCGATATATCCATCCCCATAGACATCTTAGACGCATCTATGATAGCCTGGGCCTTCTCCGAGTCTCCCAGGATTTCTGTCAGAGGTTCCACTGACTCCTGGCTTAGCGTCTTCCGGTCCTTGATGTACTCGGCACACTTAGCGTATAGCTGGTTCTCTGGGACAATGCTCACCAGCTCTGGGAAGTGGTAGGAATACCATTCTCTGTGAAAAATGGTTTTAGTTTAGTTTTTATAATTATTATTAAAAGTCAAGCACATGTTCTTGTCATCCCATTTCAATAGGTTCTGAGTTAGCAGTGATGACTTAAGTGTGGGCGTTGGACTCCCAAGTTAGAGGTCCCGAGTTCGAATGTTATCAATGGCACAAAAAGACAACAGGTTAGGCAGTAGGCACTAACCACACGATCTTTTAGCGTGTCGGTGGAAAACTTTGTGTCGGCCCAAACACGATAAAAGAAAAATATACTGAGACAACTCAACTGTGTTGAACAGAAATTGTCGACACTTACCTTATCCGCATAGAAAACGTGTTAACATCCTTGTCTAACTGGTCCAGCAGTGCGATAGACTGTATGATCATGTTGTCAACTCGGTGCACGTTGAACTTCACGCGGGCTCGGGAGTATGAGTGGCCGAGACCGAGCTGTGCCACGCTGCAGGCCTTCAGGGTTAGACCTTTGATGAGAGAATGGAAGTGGTAGCGGATACCTGAGGGAGAGAAATGAGAGTTTTATATGTGTTGCCAAAGAAAATTTATAAAGGAGGAATGAAAGGAGCCATCTAAAACTTTACATTGTTACTATCAACCTTCTAAAGTAGACTATATCAGTGGTTTGTACTGTGTTGAAACCTATGTATTTCGTAATCCTTCAGGTGAACCATTGTGCAGTTCAAATGTTTTTTTTTGTACTGTTTTAAATTGTTAGGACAGAGTTTTTTTCTCCCATACATTATGGCAGAAAGTTTTGATATGTATTAATTCATCATTCGTAAATATCCATTCGCGGGAAGCCCCCTTTGTTTTAAGTTATAACATACAAATATAAACAAAAAAAAAAACATTACAGTTTCAGTAAAACAGTTGAAAAAAACACTAATTTCTGAATGAACATAAAAAAAACATGTAGCAGTAAATTTCATACACAATACACTTATTATTTAGGCACATGTGTGGATACAACTGCATTTACTTTAGCACTACTGTTATTACCACAAGTGGAGTTAGAACACCTGCAATAGATCAAAGTGTGCCACACTAGATGATGCTGTCTTCTGCATCTTTTTGAGTTTTCTCCTAAGAACTCTGCCCCTAAGATGACCCACTGATCGATATTTTTTTTAGATCCATTGGACTGAGAAAAAAGCCAAGTTAATAGGAACATCTGGGGAGATTAGGTCCACAAGGGCAGTTGCATGGGTGGTAGATCACAAATTTGAGCAGCACCAAACTTGATTCTGTCAGGGTGGTATCTATGCAACATTTAAACCAGCAGAATAAAAAATGATGATGGAAATCTTACCCCTTAGAATCTCTGGAACAGCCCCAGTGTGTGAACAAGGAATCTCCAGCGCCTCGCTGATAGCTGCCCCTAGCTTGGGGTCCAACACACCTAGAGTGCATTTGCTACGCTTCTTGCGCTTTGGAAGCGCTCCCTCCAGGAAAAGGTTCAAGTCTTCTGGTAGAATACCTGTTTGACAATCAGGAATATGTAAATTCGCAAAAGATAGTTGCAATATTGATGATCTTTATCTACCTTAGTATTATGTAGTACCTAAAAGTGACCTATGATTTGTGATTGTTTGTAAATATGCAAGTGTTTGTTACAACAATACAAAGCATCCCTACATAAAAATATATCACATAATATACTGAAGATATAGAAAAGCATCATGCATGATAAGAAAATAAGGTTAGTCCTGATAAAAGAAAATATCACTTTACTGTTTTTCTAAATAACTAAATATAACATAGACCATTTTTACATCACACTCGTTCCACTTCTCAAACAAGCATGGTACTACTTCGACATTATCAAAAACACGCGAGCACTAACCTTCCGACACCGCATTGATATTTTCCAAAGCGACCACCGCCGATTTGAATGGCTGGAACCCATTAAGCGTCACAACTGAGTTGAACCGCTGCAAATCAGTCACAGACTCCTCAACTTGGGGCAGAAACGCCGCAAGTTCTTCAAACTCGGTGACTTTAAACAGCGCAAAGCCTGCGCTGTGCTCGTACAAAACATACAACTTACTCTGAAATAACACAAATCTTTATCACTAACGCCCAACACACATTTATTAGACGATATAAGGATATTACGCACCATGTTTGCTTGTTTTTACTTCAATTTATTTTCATTTTTCGGGGAGAAATAAACACGTGAGTTTTGTTTGCTCCCCCGCGATTAAAATGTTTTTTTGAGGTTATAACGTTTCGTATCAAGTATGAAAACAAATTTGACGTCTTGCTAAAAAAAAATCGTTGAGTTTATTTTATTAAAATATGATTCTAATAGTCTTGAATTTGCTTACTTACTATTATTTTCCAACAAAAAATAATTTTACGTTTTTCATTGCATTTCTGCGCTGTTCGTCTGCCTATAGTCGTGTAAAGGAACGTAAAATGCGATAACTCGTTCAGAAATAGCTTCAAACAATTTTAGTTAACCTTTACGTGTGTGTGCTATTTGTACAATACCTACCTCTTTTTAACATAGCACATTTCAAGTTTGTTACAGATATCATCTTTGATTTGCTTGTATTTTAATATGTTAGTATGTTTTTTGTAAAATTGATCATTATTCATTACTTATTATAGCATCGTGAAAATGTACGGTTTCTGGACGAAACAAAATCTATAGGGTTGGGCAACAATGAATAAAAATAATAAGATGTCTCTGTTGTTACTCGACTACTGGCGGATATAAAAAAAAAACAGTTTTTGTTTACCACAAGGTGATCGGCAGGGAACAAACGAACTCATAAAGTTCGTGTATTCATACATAAATAGGTATTCCAATTCTTTTCGGATCTCAAAACTTTTATTTGTTACTATACAAAGGTCCTTGGACGACGTCCTTCCTCAAGTTTTTTTTTTACTTCTATATTCCTACATTAATATATAATTTATAAACAAATATGATACAGACTTAAATATTAAAAAAAAATCAATTTGTACTTATCAACATTAATTACTTTTCAAATAATTTTGTGTGATGTTTACCTCTGTTAATTTTACTGATAAACCATGTGTATAGAGTATACTGAACATTTGTTACTGTATTTTATGTGTAATTTTATTTTATAAAATGTTTAGTCTAAATTAAATCTTTTATTTTTGAAACATGTACACTGCCAAAAAGTCGATTTTCATTTTATGGCAATTGGACAACACTACATAGCATCAACGGAAAAATTTGACATATCAATTTGAATTCGACCCAGAAAATGCATGGGGTTTGTTGTTGTTATTTCAAAAATATTCTAAAAACTCTCTAAAATATGGTTTGAAACCTCATGTTAGTGTATAACGTTGTGTAAAATAAACGATTTGGTGTTATAAAGTGCATCTATGTGAAAACAAAGTGCTAAAATGGCTACAATAGCGATGCAAAGAGACCTTGTTGTCTCATTCAAGAAGGAGACGATTTTCAACTTGGGAATTCTCAATAGACTGCAGCAAATGCCTTCAGAGCTCAGCAGACAGATATTCAAGGAGAATTCATTAGAAAAACCTACACAAAACTTCTTTAATCACCTATCTTACTATTTGGTATCGATAATCGATACTCAGGCTTCTAGTTCATTACCATGGCCTCTATACGATACAAAAACTGAGAGAACCTACAGGAACGAGCTGTCTAACTTCATCAGCGACTACAGCAACAAGGGTCTGTTAGCACCAGTCATGTCTTCCTATCTGGTGAACCCAAGCTGCTACAAAGTCACCATGTTGATATTTCAAATGTCTCAACTCGCTGTCCAAAGAGTATTAATGTCTAAAATGATCAAGGATACTCAAAAGAAGCTGTATGAGAACATGACTGAGGATTACAAGACAAAAAAAGAAGGTTTCATTGACAACATTGAAAAAGAAACAGTGACAATATCCAGAAAATTTTCTAATTTTTTGTGTAAAAGAGCAGCTATGGAGAAAATAGCAGAGTTGTTTCGTAAAAGAATAACTGGTATGGAGAATATATTGACTGAATTAAACGCACAAGGATATTTAGAGGAAATAGTTGATGGCTTTTTAAAAACACATGATGTAGATGAGACAACAAAAGCAGAAATCCTGAAAATAAAAGATGTTAACAAAACCGCCTCATTTTTCGATGATTGGTTAACTGAAATGGATAACAAAATTACTCAATTGGAAAGCGAATGGGATGCTAAAATAAAACCATTCCTTCAAAATTGCAACGAGACTCGTGATTGCACCGAAATGCTTATAGCCAGACATACCGGTGAAGTAGAAAAGAGTTCATACACGTTAGAGTATAACCCAAAAACCGACGATATATGCACGAAAGAATTACAAAACCAAGTCAACAGTGAACAGAAATATATCCTCAAAAATATAGTGAGAGACGATAAATTAAATTTTCCGAACCTTATAAGAGCATTTCTTATATCAATATGTTTTATATTGAAAAATGCTGAAATTGGTGATGAAATATACAAGTTTAATGAGTATTTGGCTGGTGGACGACGGAACTTTACGGAGATGGTGGTCGCTATGCGGATACTTTTGAACCGAGTGATGAATGCAGAAGCTAGACTTCAGGTGAGTTCCTATTATTGTTTAAAACTATTTTGGTTCCATTTTGGAATGAAAAGATTTATTTCTAAAATCTTCTGTATGTCACATTTCTCAGGTGACAGTAAATAAGACAACAAGCAAATAATATAAGGGGAAAGACAACCTTAGCACTAATTTGAATAAAATACTAACATTTTACCTGTACATGTAGTAATCATTGTTCTACTGTGGTCCTGGATTTGATGCCCAGTTAGTGTAAAGTGTCATTAACTAGTGTTATTAAATAGTTGGTTGTTTTCTATAGATTTCTGTTGATTTAACATAACTGCCCCAATGTTTAGGTGTGAGGTTGCTTCTGACTTTTCATTTTCTTTTCCTGTGTTTTATTCTGACTATTAATTATTATTTTTCAGCCAACACACACATCCTACAACCAGTCAATATCACTGAAAGAATTCTCAGAAATACCACCGTTACCTGACCTAGCAGACCTAAAGATGGGCAAAGACTTGCAGTCTCAAATTATATTTGACACATTCACACCGCTCAACATATCCAAACATCAATTCAACTTGCGTAAACGAGCTAGCGTTTTTGCTAAACCACAGTCACGGTCATTACTCATCGCACCATTCTATCAAGGACCGAGAGATGACTTCCTAAAGAGCCTCATATCCTGCCGCATCAGTTCCTATGACCGTCCAAACGCAACGCAAAACTTCAACTTGTCAATACTCTCACAGACAAATTATAGAAGCAACGAGACCATAGCGGAATGTTCCTCGGGCTTCACAAAACAGCAAATAATGAGGTTGTTGTCAACAAAGAAGTCTAGTAGCTCCAAAAAGTTTAAATATAAGACTGAGAGACCAGAAAATCTAAATGTGAAGAAAGGTGGATTGTTTAATGAATCTGTGGCTTCCATAGCTTCGACCGATAGCAACGGTTTATTCAGAAGTCATTCTTCACCAAACCTCTTTGAGCACAGAGATAAGAAAGGTAAATCTAAGATTCCGATTCCTAGAAAACTATCTGTCATGCAAGAAGACAGTCCACTTCTAGAAGTTTCTGGCATCTTAGCACTGGAAAATGATAATAGCTACGGTACGCCTGAAGGTGTGATGCGACTTGAATGTAACAGAAAAATATTTGATGCCGCCAGCCTGCCTACGATATCGATAACTCCTGAACCGGACAAAGTTTTAGCAAATATTCAGGAAGACTCAAATAAGGCTCATTATGCTGATCTAAATGTCCTGAAACTTCAAGAAGATATTCTAGAAAAAGAAGAAATTAAGACTGAAACTCCCAAATCTAACTCTCAATTGATAAGAAAAACCAGTTCTTTAGAAAAAATTATCAATAGGTTTAAAAAAGTCAGAGCAAGCGTCTTGCCATGTGACAAAAGCTGTGAAGAAGTCAATGAATTCAAAACGATTGTAGAAGAAAAAGAAAACCTCAACACTGTTAATGTAGATGTGTTTACAGCAAATAGGATCTTACTACCTGATCTCCTAAGTCCAAGTTGCAGTGTGATACCGAAGAAGTCTTCGGACTATTTGGATCCTATCTCGTTTGATGACGAGCCTCCTTGCAGAAAACCGCGGGAAAGTCTCGGGACCGCATTAGGTGTAGATCACACGTTCCTTGACCAGTTTGATTTGATAGACTAATAAAAAATATTTTTAAATTAAGGAGTATTAAATTGAATATTTAAAGACCAGTATTTTTGAAGTTCGGATTACGAAAACACCATCTTCCATTCTAATTCTAGAATCTTCCATTTTAATTTATGAAGTTTTTAAACTACTGTGCACAAGAAGTAGCACATTTTAAGCTCTCTCAAATAGACCCTATTTTCTAGTATAGTGAAGTGCAGTGTTTTTATCGATATAGTCTGTTCATCGGTTCATCGATATGCCGCACGCAGCACAGGATTAAAGTGGTAACTTCTATGAAAAAACCTAATTATAAAGACTAAAGTTGCATGTATGTGAGATGAATGGTAAAGTGTTTATTTACCCTAGTTGAGGTCTGGATGAATATATTTATTTTTACATTGTTTTAATAATGTAATGGCTAACACACAGTGGCTTATGTAAGGCCAATTTTACAATCTTCCTATTCAAAATTGTGAATGACATAATTTAAGAAAACTGTTGTGTTCACTAGTATCACTTGTGGGGGTTTAGATTAAAACCTCTCAATATATCAGTAAGTAGTGTGCAACTCGAACGGACCGTCTGCTTGCCTCAAGGGCTAGTTCAGGACTGTTCTACGACGTAACCGTCGAGCCGCTGTCTACGTTTATTTGTATAAAATCGAACTGCCTTGTTGGGCAAATGGTTGCAATCGTCGTTTTGGGGTTGGTTCACAGATCGGGCAAAGTGTTGTGTGTTTTCGGTTTTTCATCAAGAAATTCTCAGTAGCAGCCACAAAGTCTGGGTTTCGGCCCAGTTGAAGGCGATTGCTGTTGAGAAATTCCTAATTGGAAAACCCAATAACTCTTTGCCCGACCTAGGAATCGAAGCCAGGACCTCACGCACAGCAGTCGCGCTTGTGTACACTAGATCAGCAAGGCAGTCAATAATTTCCACCTGAACTGTCGAATTAACCATTATCCTTACCTGTAATTAAATTCGTCATCATTTGTCACTGTGTTGTAGCCAAAAGAGTAACCGATTATGATTTTAAAAGCTTTAGGGCCAGTTTCACCGGTTACGGATAAAGTGTCAGATAGTTATCTGACAGTTATCTGACAGATAATGCTATCAAAAGTTGTAGTTTATCTGGCAGATAAGTTCCGGATAGGCTATCAGGGACTTATCAGCAAGTGGTGAAACCGGCCCTTACAATCATAAAGTATGATATACCGATATATATGATATATAAAGTATGGTATTAGTTAATTTCCTTCATCTGTTAACTGTTATCCATTATGTAACTAACTAGTTTTACTAATAAAATGAATATAAATCGACGCTGATGTTTATTTAATGCATTTTTGGAGGTTTCAAAAAGATTAACACTGACATTTAAAAAAAAACTTTAATTAAGTAGGTACTAAACATTAGCATTTAAAATACATCCTAACATACTTCCTTGCACTTTTGAATATAAATATTACACTAACGAATATATTTTTACATTATACAGCGACTATCTCATGGAAAAAACAAGAATTCGCAACTAATTAACAGAAAATGTTGAATACAATGCAACGAAGAAAAAATGTTTCGAAATATCCTCGACGAAATCGCGATTTTGAACGCTTCTTTAATAAATACGTCATTCTTCCTTTTATATTAAATCCTGGGATCATCTTCACCCAATTTCACCATTTTTTCGGACACCTCCCAAACTTTCTTAGCCCTGGTCATATTACTGGCAGAGTTCGACAAAGAACTTTCTCGGCAATCAGAAAAGTACTTCCCAGAGACATTTTCCAGTTTTTCATCCACGGCCAACATTACTGTGGTCTGGCAACCTTGTTCTGGGTTCTTGAAGAAGCATTTGGTTATTGGGTAGAGGAACCAGTTCAGCGGAGGCGGAACCGAGCTCCAAATACCAGTTTCAATCAAGCCGGGATGGAGGCAGTTCACCGTCACTCCTGTACCTTCCAGTCTTCGCGCGAGTTCTCTTGTGAAGAGTATGTTAGCTTCCTTTGAAGCATAGTAAAGATATCCTGGGATAGTGTCAACTGGATTCGGGTTATCTGTGTTAAAAGATGCGAGACGGTACAAAGAAGACGCGACGACCACGATCCTGGATGGGGCGCTTTTCTTCAGCAGATCTATCAAAAGATGTGTAAGCAAAAATGGTCCATAATGGTTCGTCTCCATGGTCATTTCGATATCATCAACAGTCTTCCTCTTCTTGAAGGTGTCTGCATAGCCAGCGTTGTGGACCAGAACGTCCAGTTTCGTCTCTGTCTTGTTAATGTCTTCGGCAAATTCCCTGATGGATGCGAAGGAGCTGAGGTCCAGTTTCTTGACTAAGACTTTCGTGTTCTTTGTCGTGTCGATGATGTCGGCTGGAAAATTAGATAGATTAAGTACATTAAAACGCAAGACCGGAATAATATATAACGATAAAAATAATTAAGTATACTTAATTATTTTTATCGTTATATATTATTCCGGTCATTACCTACTATAGTAGGTAACTTATGCATAATACACTGATATAACCCACTTTCTACTTGGTCATTTCCGCCCAAACCTGTAATCTAATTGCTAATAACTGTCACTGGTATGGCCAGAACATTCATTTCCCCGGCTTTCGTAATTTTACTCTACTATGCGTCAAGGTCAACATCATCATTATTTCAGTCAAAAGACGTCCACTGCTACACATAGGCCCAAAGTGTCACCACATTGACCGGTCCCACTCGTCTCGCATACATCGGATCCCCGCAACCTGTGAAGGTTTTTAATTCCTATCATCATCATCATCAGCCAATAATGTTCCCACTGCAGGGACTCGAATCAGGCCTCCTCTCTAGGAGAGGGATGGGCTATAATCCACCACGCGGGCCCAGTGCGGATTGGCGGATGTCACATGTCTTCGATTTTTTTGGTTCTAAGGCATGCCGGTTTCCTCACGATGTTTTCCTTCACCGTTTTGAGAGCAGCGGTGATGAAATAAATTACACAAAGTAATGCGCCTGCCTGGGTTCGAACCCACGACCTACTGTTCGTAAGTCGGGGCCTTATAAGGCGGGGAAGGTTTTTCTTACTACAAAAAATAAATTAAACAATTACCTTTAACTTTCTCAGCAACTTCCAAATTCCTGCAAGCCATGATGACTCTGGCTCCTCTCTTAGCCAGTTCCCTCGCAGTTTCCTTCCCGATGCCTCCAGTACAGCCAGTCACAATCACCGTCTTCCCATCCATCCTGGTAGGCTTCCGGAACTGTCCACAAGTGTACCTGGCGAAGAGTCTGATCGCGAAGATGACTCCGAAAAGACCTAGGATCGCGAATACTGTTATGATGATCAGCACCGGGAAGACCCAGTAGAGGTAGCTTGCTTTCCAAGCTTCGGCGACGATCATGTCTGTAAAGAGAAGAGAGGGTTTTCTTTGAAAAGAACATTGCCTACACGGAATTTCTCCTGTATCGTGGGTGCGTTTACAAACATTTATACACAAACAGCCAAATCCGAAACAAGGTATCTGGGCCCCGAGTCTGCTATTCAATAGTGTCAGAATGGTCGATCATTGATCTCATAATGGTTGATTGATGACAAGCCAAAAAGTACCTTATGCCTGTCGACTTAAGGTACTTTTTGACTTGTCGTCAATCAACCATTATGAGATCAATGATCGACCATTCTGACACTATTGAATAGCAGACTCGGGGCCCTGTACGCCATACAAATATTAGTTTCGTACGGGGATCGAATTCAAGACTCGCAAGTCGCAACGCAGCCGCTCAGCAACTACCCTCAAATTATTATTACAGAGTTTCAAATGAATCGTGAGGAACCTATTATAGAACTTGTATACAGCATGTGTGTGTGCGTCTTCCAAAAAGCTTCCAAAGCTAGACAGTACTCTTTTCTGTTGTTTATGTAGGCCCATGATCCTATTTATACGGAACGGAACCAATTATCCGGTCAAGATTAAGCTCTTTTTTTGTTCCCAGCTCTTTCAATGAGAGTCCATTCAAAACCTCTGGCCATAATATTTGTCATGCCACTTTGTTTTCTACGCGTGAGAACCGTCGCGTTGCGGAACTTTTTCCATTTATTTTCTTTACAGTCGATGTCACAAGATGCGTGTCAGGGGTCACCGTTGTTTATCTTCTCAAGTCTTCGTCAATCAATACTATAGGCGTCACGTTCGGTTAGCTAACTCTATCTATATGTGCCTATGACCCTCAGATTAATGCGCGCAATGTTACCTGCCGAGACTTCTAATTACAATGTGAACATTGACCTTTGGGGTCTCTTCATTGTATTTAGAACGAGCTAGTTTTTTACCTTGAGCCACCAATACGTTTGTCTCTACCTACATGTTTTGGCATGAAAATTGTGTTATACGATTAGGTAAGTTAACTCAATCCTACTACGTATTTAATTGCGTTATTTCGGAGGTTAGATTAAACATCTAAAATACTGGTATTATTCAGTTGCATACGGAAGATCGGAAGGCGGAAGACAGCTAGCAAAATGTTTGGCAGATGATGTTGGACTAAGTTTTGCGAACTTTGTCCGACATGATTCCTATCAAAGCAAGAATTTCACCCTTTTTTTGGAGTTTGTGAAATCGTCAAATGACTCCTCCTGCTCTGGGCTGACCGGAAGGGAGTGTCAGACTTCTACTGACTATAAACCACCCATGTTCCTTCTTGGCTCTTTGTGTCCGGAGCTGCGGTATCTCTTTCGAACAACCCGCAGCACCGGCGGGAACCTCACCCTTCAGTCGTGCTTCTGACACTTAGGCTGAGGCTACATTAGGCCGCGACGCGACCTGCGACACATGAGCGATTAAAACAAGTAAATGAATGCTCACGTATATGGCTACACCGTACATCAATTCAATTCAGTTCAAAAAATTTCGCTCTTCCAGTCGCATCGCAAATCGCTGCCTACTGTAGCCTCAGCCTAAGTAGACCAAGGTGGCCAAAAGATTTTTGTAGAACAGGAGGACCTTTGGTAACAAAACCAATAAATGATCTTTTGTTTTAAATCCCTTGAACTACCTATCGACTTTATCGGTTTTGATAGGTAAGTAATTAGTGAACCTAATTACTAGCGGAAAATCCGAAATTGTCAATCAAAACTAATTAATTCTTATGACCTGAATTCAACAGGAACCTACGTGATGTGATGAGTAATTAAAATAATTTCGTAATACCATTTAGTATTGTTAGAATTACTTGCGAAGGTCAGCAGTTCGATAATGTATTGTCTCGCAAATACTTGCATATGTTACTGCAATCAACCTTGAACCATGGTCAAGATCATTGATATCCATTTTAATGTCCCATTTTTTCTAGGGAGAATCACTAAGGATCTGCTCCAACAAGGTTCAAGAAGGGCAGAATCAATAGTAGGGATCTTCTCGAAACAACCTCGAGAAGGAGCACAAAATCAATCTTAGAGAACATATAATTCATAACCAGATGTATGAACGTGGACGAGGCAAAAGGAGTATCTATGTAAGGGTCGTAGCAGGTGGCTTTCTGAGTCTGCCTACGCCCATGGGCGAAAGGTGTAAGTACACACGGCTACACATCAAGCTATACAAAACCAGTATAATCTGATCGTTCATTGTGCGAAAAGGTCTAGTAAAGTGAGGCCAAGATTAACTGGTTTTGTATAGCTTGATGTGTAGCCGTGTGTACATGGTATTGGCAAAAGGTGTGTTCAGTTTATATAATTTTATAATATTTATAATATCACACCTGTTTTCTTAGGTACCGAAGAAAAAACTATTACACCTCTCCCACCCAGCCTAGATGTTGGCAGAACTATAGATCATGGTTAAGAATCCTGCCAGGGCCACTGCAAAAGCCCGAGGACCACTAAGGGCTCCACACATAAACACGATACGACGTCGCGTCGTACAACGATGCCGCGTATCGTGTCACGATACGACGTCGCGTCGTGGAAATCTACGATGAGCATCGTAAAAAAACACGACATCGTAAATTCGTAACGTTATGTGCCACGCACGATACAATGCACGATACCGTCGATACAGTGGGGCGGTGTTTTAGTTCATTCCGAAAAATGGACCGCTCTAGACGCATTCTGAAAAGAATATTTAAATGTTTTTGAAATTAGAACCCAAATAAATGTTAATTTGTTCATTAAAGTAACAAGAAAACTGCGCAGGATTGCATCGTGAGTTTCTAACGTCACGACGTCGTATCGTGCATCGACACGTTACGACGTCGTGTCGTAGATTTCCACGACGCGACGTCGTATCGTGAAACGATGCTGCATCGTTGTACGACGAGACGTCGTATCGTGTTTATGTGTGGGAGCCCTACCTAACGGAGTTCGAGGCCCACTGCTTAAGTCTTGAAAAACCTTAACAAAGTTATCAAACAAAATATATACTCACAATGCAAACACTATCTACTTCCTCGAACCACGTGCAAAACACACCTAAGTTGTGTAAACTAAAAACTATTCCACTACTTAGGTTTATTATTTCAAGGCCACTAAACTATAAGCAAAGAATAATAATTATTTATAATAATAAAACGTTGTCTAACGCTTGCACTGATGTCTATTCATAACACACTGGTATAGCAGACTGATGATTACTTATTGAATCTTAAAATTACCTCGAAATTTAATACAAAAAAAACCGGCCAAGAGCGTGTCGGGCCACGCTCAGTGTAGGGTTCCGTAGTAATAATTCTTTTTTTGTTTGAAATACGGGCCAATGAAACTTGACCTCTGGATTGTATAGGCGCTCATACGATTCAGGGACCAAATTATATTGGTTCACTGCAGTTTCCATCTGTTGTTTCCATCCAAGTTCAAAATAATTTTCCTAGAAAGTCCTTATAAAGTTCTACTTTTCAGATTTTTTTCGTATTTTCTAAACTTATGGTTCAAAAGTTAGAGGGGGGGGGACGCTTTGTTTTTTACTTTTGGAGCGATTATTTCCGAAATTATTGACATTATCAAAAAATGATTTTAGTAAACCCCTATTCATTTTTAAATACCTTTCCAACAATATATCACACGTTAGGGTTAAAATAAAAAAAAAAATCACTTCCCACTTTACATATAGGGGGGCTACCCTAATAAAACATTTATTTCCAATTTTTATTTTAGCACTTTGTCGGCGTGATTGATACACATATTGGTACCAAATTTCAGCTTTCTAGTGCTAACGGTCACAGAGATTAAGCGAGGACGGACAGACGGACAGACAGACAGACAGACAGACATGGCGAAACTATAAGGGTTCCTAGTTGACTACGGAACCCTAAAAAACATTAGGCCGTGTTCACATTGGTGGGGCGATTAGCTTAAGGCAAATATTGGTAAAATTATACAATACAAAGCAAGGCAAGGCCATGCATGTCATGTTGTAAATTTTATGTTTAGCTGGATGTATATGGGCCCAGGTAGGTAAAGGTGTATGTTAAATGTATAAGTCATTAGCTCATCTTACTAGTGTTTTTTTTTTGAAATAATGTTACGTTTACATTAAATAATGAACACTGCGATATAGCCGTGATTTTGTTTATTACAGTATGGCCATACTATTTGAAATATATGTCAGCTAGCGAAACCATCTTATAGTATAGGTAGATAAATAGTTTACAAACTTCACAAGGCACCCAGTCAGTACTGATACTGTTAGCCTGTATCATCCCACTGCAGGGCAAAGGCCTCTCCCCTCACTGCGCTCCAAAACACAAATGACTGACGTTGTTCATAAAGCCGCTTAGCGTAATTTAAGTGAGACTGAACTGGGCACGTCTGCCGCATGCCCAATGAGCTGTGGGCCAAAATAGCCACTTTCTGGAGCCCTGACTAACTGTTTAGAAGGCGTCGCGGTAGACCTCGTAGAATATGGCGAGACGATCTGGACAAGACCAGCGACCAGTGGTACACATTGGCCTTAAATCGAAATAACTGGAAGCCATGGCAGACAGGCCTTTGTCCTGCCTAAATGCGTAGTACTCGTAATAAGACTCAAAAGTGTTTTGACTCTTGACTGATCCACTCATGACGTTTATGTAGGTAAATGCCACCAATGTGATCTAGGCTTTAGGAGCATGCAAATAAAATAAAATATATAAATAGAGGTGAGGTATAGGTACTTATTTAGTAAAGATTGGACTTAAAATTAAAAAAACCTTCACTATACTGTCAAAATCTTTACTAAGTGATGGCTTAAGCCGCTTAAGTAATCATTAAACGTCTCTGAGTGCGGAAGTAAGTCTGTTTTCTAATTGCATAAATGCTAATTCATTAATTTCAATACACGATAACCTGAAAATAACTTATAGATGATTAAATTATGCTGTGTTTTGTCCGCTGTCTATTAAACTGTGGGTCAGCCCTTCCGGTTGAAAATAAACTGGTTTCTAATCAATAAGAAAAGGTGGGTTATGTAAATCGTGGAATACCAATGTTTTTACCACTTCCAACGTAAAAGAATGTAGGACTACCTACCTATGTTGTGGGGCATGCGGCTTTTTGGAAGATGATTGCTTGCCCGATGCGTCATGATTTTTTGTTCGATCAAAATCATAGTTTGTTAGTTAGTTGACCACTTTTTTTAGGTATTGGGGATTCCCTAGATGCGAGGAGCATCGGACTAGTTGCTGTGGCGTGGCGAGGCAAATGTCTAGCAGTGGATGTCTTTCGGCAGATCTTTATATGATGTTGGTTATGACTCCATTCTGAGGTGGTAACGTGGCTGGTCTAGTGGCTGTACTTTCATAAAAGTCTACAAGCATTTTGCTGCCGTTACAACATTCTACTCTTCATGGTGTTCGGGTTTCTAAACAGCCTAAATTGCCTTGCCTTGTCCCTAGGCACTTAGGCACACACTCGCTCTTATTAGCCCTAGTTTATAGGAACTCAGCTAATAAAAATGCGAAAGTTAGTAAGTACTACTGAACGGTTAGTTCATAACTTGGAGGATTTTTATCCAGGTATAGTGCGATCTCGTGGGACAATTTGGCGGTGGACGGCACGATTGGCGCTATGGCTAATCGATTGGACAGCAACGCTGCGTGTCGCGGGTTCGATCCCCGCACGGAACAAATATTTGTATGGCCTACAGATAGTTGTTTCGGGTCTGGGTATTTGTGTATGTGAGTTTAAATGTTTGTGAACGCACCCACGATACAGGAGAAATTCCTAGTGTGGGGCAACGTTAAAAAATTAAAATTACCGAAAGCCACACGGGACAGTTCTAATTCCTCGCTTTCTATTCTGAGACCATTGAGGTATAATGTACTACGTAACATTATACCTCAATGTCTGAGACAAATATGTGGAGCTCCAAGTCATTAAAATGTACATAAATAAGCACTTTTGTGCCACTCAAAACTTACGCAATGTACCGGTGCCAGTCACTATCGGGCATCGGGTGAACATAGGTAGCTAATAAAGATTACATTGAGACCATAACATCATCATCACCATCTGCCTAGCCTTTTCCCAACTATATTGGGGTCAGCTTCCAGTCTAACCGGCTGCAGCTGAATACCAGTATTTTACATGGAGCGACTGCCTATCTGACCTCCACAACCCAGTTAATACTAGGTAATACGATACCCTTTGGTAAGACTGGATGTCAGAATTTCAAGTTACTGACTACCAGCTGTAACGACTGCCAAAGATCTATTATATGGCAGCCGGGACCAACAGCTTAACGTGCTTTCCGAGGCACGGAAGAAACTCGGTATGTCGGGCGGTCACCCATCCACAGACCGACCTAGGCAAGCACAGCTTTACCTAAAGATCGACCCGAGTGGCAGTTCCTATTAAGTCACGAGACCATAACATAACGCCTGTTATTCCCAAAGGGGAGTGTGATACGCAGAGGTGTACCTATGTTAACCGACATTTCGCCAGTTATGTGTAAGTCCCATTTACTAGGGGCGACCTTATTGCCATAAAGTGGGCACAAATAGAAACTTTTGTGGTTGCTACTGAGAAATTATAAATGGAAAATAGTGATTAATGGGAAAAACCCACGAAAAACCCAACAGCGCTTTGCCCGACCTGGGAATTTAACTCATGATCTCATGTTTAGCGGTCGCGCTTGCGACACTAAACATGAGGTCCACCGAACATAACTTATCGCTTGTAATCCTCGAAGGCAGAGGAATAGCTACAGAGCTGTTCTGCTGGTATACCGTATAGTGTGTGTGTGATAAAGAACTAAAAACCGCACATACTAGCGGATTAATGAAATAAATAGTTCAAGCGGTATTTTCTAGAGCAGTTATTGAATTGAGGTCATCGACCCTGTACAAGGTCAATGCCAATTGAGTACAATTACATGCGTAGTTTACGGAGAAATGTCTCAATTTTGATACGTAGCTTACAGTTTACAGTACAGTGTATTGTGATTTGATATTCAAGACATAATATGTATAGTGGTCCCGTCGGGGCTACGGGTTGTTCAAAAGATAACGCGGCCTCGACATAAAGGGCTAATTTGTCGAGAGGAGTCATTTGACGATTTGCCATGCTCAGAAAAATGGTTTTGGGATCGATTCTCAGGATTGTTATTAAAATACTAGCTTCGCCCGCGTGACAATGACGATTTTCCATACAAACTTTCATCCCCTATTTGACTCTCTTAGGGGTTGAATTTCGAAAAATCCTTCCTTATTCCTTGTCTACATTATAAAGGGAACCTCTGTGCAAAATTTCAGCTTTCTAGGTCCAAGGGTTTGGGCTGGGCGTTGATGAGTTAGTCAGTCAGTCAGTCAGGACTTCTCTTTTTAACCGACTTCAAAAAAGGAGGTTACTATGTTCGTGTGTATATTGTATTTTTTTTTTATTGATATACTTACTTACTTAGATAAAAAAATATAGATTCCATCAGGAATTTCTCTCTAGAAGCCACGAAATCTTGATTAGTGTTGATGGCTTGATGGCTCTCTCCGTATTAGATGGGACTAGCGAAATGTGAGCGTGTCTACTATTATAGTGTCTACAATAAATATTTTTTTCTTTCTATTAGTCATCACGCCTCTGCCTATAACCTTTAAAGGGATTACACACGTGATATCATGTTAAAAAAAAAACTGGCCAAGTGTACAATTGTACGAAACCCTTCATGTGCAAGTCCGACTTGGACTTGCACATGAAGGGTTCCGTACCATTGTAGTAGATATTTCCATGGTATTTTATCACCATATAAGACTTCTTATAGGTTTTCCTGTAACCTATAGGTGTTGAACTAAATTCAGTATTTTTTTTTTAATTCAAGCTCAGTAGCTTCGGAGATAAGGGTCGGACAGTCAGACAGACACACGAGTGATCCTATATTTAGTTTTATCCTTTTGAGGTACGGAACCCAAAAAAATATCGCAATTTTGATACGTAACATACTATGTTATGTTATATGTACCTATGTTATTTGATATTCAAGTCGAGTCAGACTGACGCAAGACAGTTTGCAAAATCGCTACTTTTTTGGTCTTCATTGTTTCTAAATGATGCACTTGATATTAGTACCTATGCTATGTTCACTGCCAAAGTTTATAATTATGCAATCCTTCGGAATCCTGCACCTAATCACATAAACATAACCTCACGTCAGTAATCTCCGAAGGGATAGGCAGAGGTCTACCTACTTAACAGTACATTTCACCAGTTATGTTTAATCTCATGTAATATTTGACGACACGGTTAGCGCAGTGGCTCAAGCAATGGACTGCCGCGCTGCGTGTCGCGGGTTCGATCCCCGCACGGAACAAATATTTGTAAGACCTACAGATAGTTGTTCCGGGTCTGGGTATTTGTGTATGTGAGTTTAAATGTTTGTGAACGCACCCACGATACAGGAGAAATTGCTAGTGTGGGGCAACGTTTGATTAAAAAAAAAAAAAAAAAAAAAAAAAAGGAGGCAAGCCTATTGCCGTCAACCGTTCTCAAAGAGAAATTCCTGAGGGAAAACCCCAATAACACTTTGCCCGATTATCCGTTTGTTACGTTTGCGCAGGTTAAACAATGCGTAGGCAAATTGTTTCTTAGTAAAACTTTCTCTTCCACCACAAATGTTGACACTAAACGTTACTAACAAGATGGTGTCGGATGTTGCCGACAGTAATAATGTTAAATAAAGAAGACGTTGGCATTTCTCTATAACTAGTACCTTTGGTAGTCCTACCAAAGGGTATCGTATTACCCAGTATGAACTGGGTTGTGGAGGTCAGGTAAGCAGTCGCTCCATGTAAAAGGAATTTCTCCTGTATCGTGGGTGCGTTCACAAACATATAAACTCACATACACAAACACACCCAGACCCGGAACAACTATCTGTAGACCATACAAATATTTGTTCCGTGCGGGGATCGAACCCGCGACACCCAGCAGTCCAATCTCTCAGCCACTGCGCCAACCGTGCCGTCAATTTATCTGTACCTTTACCTATTTCTAATTTTCTATATACAGCATATATAGGTACATTTGAATACTTAAAGGTAGCTTCATCATCATTCTTCTGCCCTTCTTCCAATTCATTTGGGGTCGGCGCAACATGTCTTCCTCTACCATACTTCTCTATTACTCGTCATCTTATCAGACACCTCATTTCTTGACATATAAGGTCCCATTAAAATAGGTGGACAAAATTTCAGAAATCATTCAAACCAGCAAAATAAGGACGATGGTAAAAAAGAACAAAGCATTTTAGTACCTACTCATAAAGGATGGGTTTGTTCTAGAGTGCCGGCAATTTATTATTTAAAGTAAAAAAAAAAAACAGTTTTTAAATTGTTTTTTTTTTTGTTTATATATGTTTGGTTAGACCTACTGAACGTTGTGTTAAAATTTGTCCACCTATTTTTATGGGACCTTTTATAAGAAGCTTGATATACCTACTTACAATTAAAAGATACCTACAGTTATCTCTAGGCATGCATTGATTAATGAACAATCATTACATAATGATCATTACCGTGTTAAAATAATAATGAATACTTAGTAGAAGTAATTAAATTAATTACCAACATAATTAGGGAAAGCGCGAAGTTCTTCAAAATCAGTGGCGCATACAACCTTTCACATTTTAGAGAAATTATAAAAAATAAGAAACAAAAGAGGAAAATAAAAAGATACTGTAATAGGCCTGCGGTTGTAGGAGAAAAAATACTGCAAAAACCTTTGATGATGTGCGAAAAAGTTAATCTAAACTAAAAGTCATGCGTTCAAATTAGGCCGAGAATCGCCCAATGCCCCAATCACACTCATTTTTAAACGTAAGTATAATATTTAAAATTAAATTTAAATATTTTACTCGTTTTCTTCTCAGCAAACCTCCCTAGCGTTTTAGCTGGGAACTCCTTCGATTGGCTGAAAGACCCAAAGAATGGAAGAATTAGCAAAAAGAAATCACTGCCATTCCCTGCGATACCTATGTGGTTTGGGTTATGAGTAAAATACCCCATGACTGTCGCTTGAGGAATTAACTTTAACGTATAATTAGAGAGCTGAGTTCTCATCATCAGCTCATCATCTCCCGGCTCTTGTCACATGTGATGATGTGACTTGTGGCCGGCGCAACACATTTTCTTCTTGCATGCATCCTCCATCAATGGCCGCGCCATTTACCGCTTTTATTTTTTATCATTTCTCACATTATCCATTTTTGGCCGTAAGCCCCTATCTTAAAACACATGTGTGTGTCCATTTTTTTCTTTTATATGGTGGGTTAATGCCTAACTTTGTGTCAGAATTATTATGTCGCCCATGGACCTCTGACTTGGCTTTACATGCCGTTGAGAAATATCTCTCAGACATGCTGCCTGCTGGTTTGTTTTCGTGTACCAATTTCCATACATTTTTGCCCATCCTCCTTTGAATATTTTATCCTGTACCACCGATGTACAGTTACGATCAATCCCTGTAAACTTGAAAATAATGCTTTGTAAGTTTGTCTGACTCTGACCCGCAAACTCCAGGCTAAGTGAGAGCGTGTGCGGAAGTTAAACGAGTTTCAAATGAGATCATTAATTAACTATGTATCTGTGATACCTATGACATATATGAAGTAAGTAATTAAGCAACTCTGTATTGTGAAACGAAGATCGTGGGAGTCGGTCATCGTTGATCTAGTTTTCAGAACGGGTAAAATATTATTGGCTTTTTCCATTAGGATTTTTTCAGAAGGAGCTTGGAGTCTTGAAATGTGCCCAGTCTATGGCAAAAAAGGCTTACCCTATTATTTCATGGACTCAAAAACAAAACTGGCTAAACATTGGCGTTAGGTTCTCTCTCTGCTTAGCCTTTCGTGGATTAAGTTATATGTTAGAGAAATTATATGTTACGAGTTTCATTTATTGTAATTTATAACATTTTAATTATTGCCGGTGTGCCTAATTTCGAATGTTTTGAATAATATATTATGACTCATATACCTATATTATTCAAAACATTCGGAATTAGGCATGTAATATTATAAAAAAATACTCATTTATCATCATATTTTTTATAATAATGTTGCTTAGTGAATTGAAAGCTATTTTAGGTTTGTTTATGTTTTATGCCTAGTAAATGAATTATATTAAATAAGTAAATTATTTTGCACGCCGTAACGGAAAATGTGAACTCTCATCAAAATTACCATCATACCTACGTTATTGGCAATTTAATGATTTTTATTGCTAGACTCTAATAAACGCACAAACTCACCGTTTTCTTTAAATAATATTTCAGGTCCGTATTCCCGTAACCACTGCACTTAGATACACGCGTGTGAATCGGCCGGGTGTCGAGTTAGCACTGACAACTGAGTGAGGAGTGACAGCCTTTGGCTTTCGACTCTCTTTAGAGAACGCTGGGTAAGGTGGAAGTCACAGTGTGAGCTATACGATGCGATTGCTATGTTGCGGTCGTGGGTCGGTACGTGTGAATTTTCGCTGAACGCGTTGAAAGGCCCGGTTTCCACCAAAGTGGAGAGGAGTGGAGGCAGCTGTAGATGTGCGGAAATCGACTAATCTCATTAGTTAAAATTTACATCTGGTCTTTTACCCTTGCTCGAGCTTGAGACTGTCAGTAACTTTACAGACGCGCTCCAGAAAGTAGGGGCCAGATTAAATGGACTCCTTTTGGCTGTGAACAGACACACTTGCGTTTTGTTGGCATTGAAATCAACCAGATTTTCGTCACCCTCACTTGGAGACAAGACTTAAGGCTGAATTCGTTCGGTCTACCATGGCCTCTCTCAATGAACGTACTTCATCACCGACGGGTTTTGCACTAGATGACAGTACGTGCTGTCATCTGCGTACCCAACAATACCGGAAACAAGGAGGTCATTGATGTGCAGCAGGAAAAGTATCGCGGAGAGAACAAACCCCTGAGGAACTCCGGCATCGATAGCCATAAGGTCAGAGGAGAAGCCATCAATGACCACTCGGATCGACCGTTCACCCAGAAAGTCAGATATTCAGCAGCAAAAGTCAGCGGGAATGCCATATGCCGAAAGTTTGCTCAACAAACTTGCGTGCTATACCCTGTCGAAAGCCTTCGAGATTTCCAGCGACACGGCAAGGGCCTCGCCGTGTTTCTCGATGGCCTTGCCCCAGCAGTGACTAGTAAACACTAGAAGATCCCCAGTTGACCGTCCCCAGCGAAAACCATACTGACGGGCGCTGAGTAGGTCGTTTGCTTCAAGGTGCGCCAACAGCTTACCGTTGAGTATCCTTTCCATTACTTTACAAAGTATGGAGGTGATAGCGATTGGTCGAATTTGGCACATCTCCTCTCGTGTCCACTCCTCTCCGCTTTGGTGGATACCGGGCTTTAATCAGGGTATGATGAAACCTAGGCAGGCGCAAACCTAGGCAATTTATGTCATCATCACTGAGTTAAAACGATGGAGCTGCACTGGTGAATATCACTCCTTCTGAAGGCGAAAGGAAATAGATTTTTAGTGCAGTGGTTTTGTTTCTAATATCTATTTCGATTACTTTGTGTAATTTAGAGAGCAGTGGTTGCCCAGTGGTGGCGATGGTGGCCCCGACTTACGAACAGTAAGTCGTGGGTTCTAACCCAGGCAGGCGCATTCATCATCATCATCATATCAGCCCGGAATCACCCACTGCTGAGTATAGGCCTCCCCTTTTTTCCGCCACACCTCCCGGTCCTGCGCGTATCTCATCCATGTGTTTCCGGCGACTTTGACGATATCGTCAACCCAACGGGCTTTAGGACGACCCTGGTTTCTTTGGCCTAACCTTGGCCACCACTCGGTCAAAGCCTTGCTCCATCGGCCATCTCCGCGTCTAGCCAGATGTCCTGCCCAGGTCCACTTTAGTCGCACCACCCTCCTTTGTGCCACTCGTACTCGATGGACAGTCTCCTTTGTGAGCCTACTATTAATATCATAAACGGGATATTTACCATGTTTGATTTTTGCTTCGAGTTCCCGATATTTCGGCGCTGTTACAAGCACCATGATCACGGATAAACTGAAGTCATTGCGGGTGGATGTTTATGAGCAGACAAAACGGTCTACCCTCTTTCTCGTTCGTTTGTTTTTGTTCCTTTGTGAGCGTCCATGTCTCGGCACAGTCGGCACCAAGTTATTGTTGGCAGGACACATTGGTTGTACAGGTGGGTTTTTATACTTTGTATAATTTATTTCATCACCGCAGCTCTCAAAGCTATGAAGGAAAACATCATGAGGAAACCGGCATGTCTTAGAACCAAAAAAATCGAAGACATGTGACATCTACCAACCCGCACTGGGCCGCGTGGTGGATTAGCCCATCCCTCTCCTAGAGAGGGACCTGAGTGAGTCCCTGCAGTAGGAACATTATAGGCTGATCATGATTTATTTCTTGATTCACCGCTTAAACAACAATAGACTTGTGCAGGTGACTACATATTGCCCAGATATTGTTTATAGATCGACAGCGATAAAACGCTTTCAGTGTGCCTAATCTTTATAACTTTGAAGAGCTGTTGGAAAACCGAAATGTGTGTGAATAATCTATAATCACGCTATTCGTAGTGGGGTTAGGCAGACACAATAAACTGTTATAAAGCCGGATAGACTGGAATGAGGAATCTACGGCGAACTTACTACATTTTAAAATGTAATTGTTTTTCGGTTTGTTTTTCAATTAACGTAAGACTCACAATGGTCATGAGAATAGATTAAACGTGTATCTATGAATATCTGTAAAAAAAAGTGAAAGGTTATTATAATCGAAATAAATACCTACCTAAAAACCCATAAAACATGAAAAAGCAAAACATATAAAGTTATAATTATATATAGGTACATAATTTGGGGGTCACCTTCTTGTGGTAGGTATCTGCACTCTTCTATTTTAACACCAAACAATGTAGACAATAATTGAACAATAAAAGAAAACATAAAAAGGAGTACCTAAGTGCGCTTTGTATTGTTGTTAAATTAGAGTGAGTTTTTGGGTGTCTGTGTGTCTACGTGACTGTGTGCATATGGTGTGCATTGTGCTATCCTTTTTCTTATATTTTATTGTTGCGGACTATTATTATTATTTTTTGTTTATAATGGTAAGTACACACGGCTACACATCAAGCTACACAAAACCAGTATAATCTGATCGTTCATTGTGCGAAAAGATCTAGTAAAGTGAGGCCAAGATTAACTGGTTTTGTATAGCTTGATGTGTAGCCGTGTGTACCTTCATACAATAATAACATTGTGCAGGTTAAAATTAAATACTTACCTACACATTTGCACACAATATTAATTATGTAATGGTAGAATAAAGGAGCCATTATAGTTTTAACATCAAACTCTGTAATTTCTGTAAACCTACATTCTGGCAGAGAAATAGATTTGACTTGATTTAGTTTTGCAATAGTCGGGCAATACATACGTCCCAGTTTTCTTGGAACATAGCTTTTCACATTACCATTGAACAGGGTCGTTAACTCGTTACCGTCACCGAGAGCATCTTCAAATGCCATTGGGCCTGGCTAAGGCCAGGGTTGCGAAATTTGTTCGAAAGACTTACTGCGGCCCTGGAACGCAAAGGCCATTTGAATGAACACGGGTTTTTGTCAGTAAGAGTCTGACCCTTCATTCTGATCCAACCAGAGGAGTCATTTGTAGATTTCCCATCGTTAAAAAAAAGCTGTGACTGAGTGGCAGCCGGCATAATTGTGTGTGTTACGTTAAAGATTCTGTTTTTAAGGTAGTTAATAAGGAACCTAATTTAACCTAATTGTAGGTATAATAGTAAGATTGTTTTTTTTTTCATACTAAATAAGGTACCTATAGTTTTAAGACCGCGCTATCGCATTGTACGGTAATGACCTGCACCTGCACCTTTTTTTTATGGGACAAGCCCGCCACAGCCACACTATTCCCAAACCACTGTAACTCCTGTTAGCCAGAATCAACAGTGGCGACCACAAGAAAAGCGCCGAGACAATGAAGCTCGACGAAGTCCCAGAGAAGCGATTTAACTGTCTTGGATCCCGCAACGAAATTAATCAGAAAAGAATAGCGGAGGAGTAGGAAAAAACATAATTTCCACTGCACCTGCACCTGTAATGATAGCTGTTGTAGGGAGATTTTAATAAATAAATAAATAAAATAAATCATGGATGCAGCATCATCAACCTTGCCATTTCCCAACTATGTTGGGGTCGGCTTCCAGCCTTCCACTCTAACCGTAACTCGGACTCTAACATCGAACGACAGCCTATCTGACGTCCACAACCAAGTTAGTACTGGGCCCCGAGTCTGCTATTCAATAGTGTCAGAATGGTCGATCATTGATCGCATAATGGTTGATTTACGACAAGCCAAAAAGTATCTTAAGTCGACAGGCATAAGGTACTTTTTGGCTTGTCATCAATCAACCATTATGAGATCAATGATCGACCATTCTGACACTATTGAATAACAGACTCGGGGCCCTGGGCAATATGATACCCCTAGGTAAGGCTAGTTGTCAGACTTTCGGGTAACTGACTACCTGTTACTGTCACAGATTTTCAAATGACAGCGTGCAGCGGGGCTAACGGCTTTAAAAGTGCTTTCCGAGGTACGGAGGAAACTCGATATGTAATGGGCGGTCACCCATAGGAAAGTTGATCCGAGCAGCTGTTATTAAGTAGGGTGCATGATTTAATATTTTTTATTTTTTATCTTCTCAATTTTGTAACTATGTTACGGACGCGAATCATATTTTCATCAAGATACCTACAACCTGACTGACACTGACCTGCAAAATGCCTGCAAATTGCAAAAAACATCAGGCAATACATTGAGGTATAATGTACTACGTAAGGCAATATGAATTTAGCGGGCTACCCTGGTATATATTCAAACATCCTTGTGAATAATCCTAACAAAGGCAAGGCGAAGGGCTATTTCGAAGACTCAACAATGTCGTGAAGGTTTGCAACTCGATGTCTTAGTAAATTAGTGCACTTTGTTGCACAAATTGTACAGCTAACAACGATGACTTAGGTTTAACACAATGACTTGTACAGTTATGATAGAAATTAGTCTGTTGTATTGGAGAAAATGGTTACAATGTAAAGTATTGGCCGAGTGATTAGTTTAAATCTACTTAACCGACTTCTAAAAAGAAGGAGGTTCTCTATTCGTGTAAGTATATGTTTTTTTTTTGTTTCTATGTAGAAATATATCTCCGTCAATTTTATTGTGGACCGATTTTGAAATTCTTTTTTTTCAATAAGCTATTACTATGTAGTGAGTAGCAGGCCCCTTCTAGAATGATTATGCTCGTGTAAGTATATGCTTAGTTCCGTGTGGTGTCGGACGTAAAGAATAGCACCATCCCATATCTTCCCGTGGGTGTCGTAAGAGGCGACTAAGGGACTTACCAGAGAATGGGCAGCAGCGTTCTCTGTGTCTTTGTCAACCATACTGCGATCGCCAACCCGCCTGCCAAGCGTGGCGATTATGGCAAACCCCCCCCCAAAAATGATGAGCGTTAAACCAAACAGGCCCCTAGTGCCCGGCAGCCCGTCTACCCTCGGCTACGGTAGCGGTCGAGGCAACGGCGTGGCAAGGGGTGCTAAGAATCTCCGGACGGGATCCGGCTACCAAACATACCGACGACTGGACCTGGTAACATACAATACGCGCACACTCCGGGGCGACGAGAAGCTGGCGGAACTCGAGGAAGAATTAAGCAGGCTGCGATGGAGTATTGTCGGATTATCTGAAGTCCGAAGAGAGGGAGAGGACACGATAATCCTGAAATCCGGCAACCTGCTCTACTTCCGAGAGGGAGACCGGCAGTCACAGGGTGGTGTTGGGTTTATCGTCCACAAGTCTCTCGTGAATAACGTGGTGAAGATCGAGAGTGTGTCGAACAGGGTGGCGTACCTTATACTCAGAATATCTGCAAGATATTCGCTGAAGGTCATACAGGTCTACGCGCCGACCTCGGCATACCCCGACGATGAAGTAGAAACCATGTATGAGGATATTTCTAAAGCCATGCATGGTTTCAGAACTTACTTCACCGTTGTCATGGGGGACTTCAACGCGAAACTGGGCAAACGAAGCGAGGATGAGCTGCAAGTGGGGCAATTTGGGATTGGACTTCGGAACCACCGGGGTCACCAACTGGCCAGTTTTATGGAGAAGGAGGGCCTCTTTATGATGAACTCCTTCTTCAAAAAACGTGAGCACAGGAAGTGGACCTGGCAGAGCCCCGATGGTGCGACTAAAAATGAGATTGACTTCATCATGTCTACCAACAAGCAAATGTTCAATGATGTCTCTGTGATCAATTCGGTGAAAACCGGAAGCGATCACCGCATGGTAAGAGGCACATTGAACATCAATATAAAGCTAGAAAGGTCGCGACTGATGAAGTCTACGCTCCGTCCAGCACAGATCCAAATCCAAAACCCCGAGAGCTTTCAACTTGAACTTCAGAATCGTTTCGAATGTCTAGGAAGCTCAGTGGACGATTACAACGACGGGTTCGTGGAAACTGTCCATACGACTGGGTCTAAATATTTTAAGATACGTCGTACAAACAAGATCAAGAAACTCTCAGATCACACTCTCAGGCTCATGAAGGAGCGGCGTGAGATGATCCTGCAGTCTTCAGACGAAGCTCGGCAATACCGGCAGCTCAATAGACAGATCTCCAAATCCTTGAAGAGCGACCTCCGCCGCTTTAATACCGAGCGTATTAAAGACGCAATTGAAAGGAACAAAGGCTCCAAGGTATTTGCAAGAGATCTGGCTATTGGGCAAAGCCAGCTCACGAAACTGAAGACCGACGATGGCAGGATCGTCTCCGCCAAACCGGAAATTCTGAGGGAGATCGAGAGTTTTTATGGGCAGCTGTACACGTCAACTAATCAACCCGTCGAAAATCTAGCGAAAGACCCCAGAGCTAGATTGACCCGACACTATACCGAAGACATCCCGGATGTCAGCCTGTACGAGATTAGGATGGCTCTGAAACAGCTTAAAAACAACAAGGCGCCGGGTGATGACGGAATTACGGCCGAACTTCTGAAGGCGGGTGGAAAACCGGTCCTTAAGGCCCTACAGAAGCTGTTTGATTCCGTCATACTCGAGGGGAAAACGCCACAGGCTTGGTGCAGGGGTGTGGTGGTGCTCTTCTTCAAAAAGGGTGACAATGCCCGGTTGAAGAACTATAGGCCCATCTCACTTCTAAGCCATGTCTACAAGTTGTTTTCAAGAGTCATCACGAATCGTCTCGCACGCAGGTTTGACGATTTCCAACCTCCCGAACAAGCCGGATTCCGAAAAGGCTTCAGTACCGTAGACCACATACATACGCTGCGGCAGGTTATACAGAAGACCGAAGAGTATAACCTGCCTCTCTGTTTAGCGTTTGTGGACTACGAGAAAGCCTTCGATTCGATCGAGACTTGGGCTGTGCTGCAGTCTCTCCAACGGTGCCAAATTGACTACCGGTACATCGAGGTGTTGAAGTGTTTGTACAAAAACGCCACCATGTCAGTCCGACTTCAGGACCAGACCTCGGAACCTATCCTTCTGCAGCGCGGTGTGAGACAGGGAGACGTCATATCTCCGAAACTGTTCACCGCTGCATTGGAGGATATCTTCAAGGTTCTGGATTGGAGAGGACTTGGCATCAACGTCAACGGCGAGTACATCACTCACCTTCGGTTTGCCGACGATATAGTGGTCATGGCTGAGACCATGGAAGACCTCAGTGCAATGCTCGATGACCTCAGTAGAGCTTCCGAAAGAGTGGGTCTTAAAATGAACATGGACAAAACCAAGGTTATGTTGAATGTTCATGTAACACCCACTCCTATCAAGATTGGAGACTCTACGCTCGAAGTTGTGGACGATTATGTCTACCTGGGACAAACGGTCCAGTTGGGTAGATCTAACTTCGAGAAAGAGGTCAATCGTCGAATCCGACTCGGCTGGGCAGCGTTCGGGAAGTTGCGCGGTATCTTCTCGTCCAACTTACCCCAGTGTCTCAAGACGAAAGTCTATGACCAATGTGTGTTGCCAGTGATTACATACGGGACCGAAACGTGGTCGCTCACAATGGGCCTCATCAGAAAGCTCAAAGTCACCCAAAGGGCAATGGAGAGGGCTATGCTCGGAGTTTCCTTGCGTGATCGAATCAGAAATGAGGACATCCGCTTGAGAACCAAGGTTACCGACGTAGCCCGAAGAATCGCCAGACTTAAGTGGCAATGGGCAGGGCACATTGCTCGCAGAACGGATGGCCGATGGGGCCGAAAAGTTCTGGAATGGCGACCGCGAACCGGAAGACGTTGCGCTGGAAGGCCTCCCACTAGGTGGACCGATGACCTGGTCAAGGTTGCAGGAAACCGCTGGATGAGAGACGCACGGGACCGGTCAATGTGGCGACGCCTGGGGGAGGCCTATGTTCAGCAGTGGACGTCTTTTGGCTGAAATGATGAAGTATATGCTTTTGCCATTGTTACGCTATATATAAGAGGAAGAACGGAAATGGTCTGAAATTCTCTCTTCTTTCTCAAGTTGAATATTTTCGTCCTGTAATGACACCCAGATTATAACAAAAACTGGCCAAGTGCAAGTCGGACTCGCACATGAAGGGTTCCGTACCAAAACGGTATTATGGTATATTATACAATTTCTTCTACGGGCCAATGAAACTTGACCTCTGGATTGTATAGGCGCTCATACGATTCAGGGACCAAATTATATTGGTTAACTGCTGTTTCCATCCAAGTTCAAAATAATTTTCCTAGAAAGTTCTCATAAAGTTCTACTTTTCAGATTTTTTTCATATTTTCTAAACTTATGGTTCAAAAGTTAGAGGCCCCCCCCCCCCCCTCTAGGGACGCATTGATTTTTACTTTTGGAGCGATTATTTCCGAAATTATTGACATTATCAAAAAATTATTTTAGTAGACTCCTATTCATTTTTAAATACCTTTTCAAACAATATATCACACGTTAGGGTTGAAATTAAAAAAAAAATCACTTCCCACTTTACATAGGTACCTACCTATAGGGGGGCTACCCTAATAAAACATTTTTTTCCAATTTTTATTTTACCACTTTGTCGGCGTGATTGATACACATATTGGTACCAAATTTCAGCTTTCTAGTGCTAGCGGTCACAGAGATTAAGCGATGACGGACTGACGGACAGACAGACATGGCGAAACTATAAGGGTTCCTAGTTGACTACGGAACCCTAAAAACGAAGTTTGACGATAGAGTTAATCGAAGTCGGTTGATAACTACATAGGTACTTTACATTCAGCTGCATCCGCTTAGACTAGAATCCTGGTTAGACTGGAAAGGTTAGGCAGATGGTGATGACAAACTCTTTAGGCCACAGCAAAAAAAAAATGGAAAAAATAAGATAAAAAGAAAAAATAAGAAATAAGATGGAAAATGGATCTTATGTTGTCCCAAATAAAACAATATTATTATTAGATATTATTATTAAAAGAAATGCATAAAACAGTATGTGCTCGGTTGTACAAAACGAAACAAGACTTGTCATCTCACGGTGCGTCGCTAGCGCATTGTGAAAACGCAAATAATTGTAGAAAGTGACGTTTTGAATTCAAGATGGCTGCCATGGTCTATGCCAGGGATGGCGAACCAATCCACACCACCAAATTTTTTACCCTTTTTTTCATCTATGCCTACGAGTAATTATTTTCGGAGATGAATAATGTAAGATTCGATTAGAAACCATTTGGTAGAGAATTTCAGTTCAACATGCAATCTACTAAAAGTAGAATTAAAACATTTATTAGGTACGAAATTGGTCAAGTTTTCTCTTTTTGGTAGGAAAGAAAGACTTTTTAGTTGATTTATCTGCCAATAAAAAGTAAGCAATATTATTGGACGGCACGTCCAAGGTTTCAATAAATATTGCTCCAGAAAAAATGGCACGTTGATCCATAATGTAGTTTCGCCATCCCTGGTCTATGCGCTATGGATTATTTAAATGCTGTTCGGCACTCGTCAACTGCCGAGGGATATTGTTTAAATAAAACAAATCTGTTCAAAGCAAGTACCAAAAAAAATTTAATTCTCTAAACCTTATATAGTCTCGGCGGAGAATCTTAACACCGCGATTCAGGATTCTACACAAATCGTACAACGCCATCTATCGCGCGCACGTGGAAGCTCGCGGTCAAACATCCCGCCCACCATGGACAGAATGTCCAGAACATAGTGTTAAAAACTTAAAACATAACAAAAATAAAAAACCGCCCACCATGAAGCAATACACAATATTCGGTGGGACGTGAAAAAGCTAATGGACTGTATGTAAATAACAACAATAACAACAAATCATGAGAACATCTTAATCGAAACTTAAAATTAACATCTTAAACTAACACTTATGGATTAACAGGAAGCACAATCAACTTTGATACAGGTCTTTTAATCGTAGAACCTTTTCAACGCAAAGAAACCACTCTTGTGATTTTGTCCGAGCCAGCATGCTTTTCAATAATAAGTCCGTAGAGCCATCTTGCAGGTGGAAGATCGTCTTCCATAACCAACACAACGTCACCCAAGTTTGGTTCTACGGTTTGATGCGCCCATTTGTTCCTTTGGTGGAACTGAACCAGATATTCACGCGACCACCTGCGCCAGAAGTCCTGAACCATGCGTTGAGTCAACTGCCATCTTCTCAATGTGCTAATATTTGAATTTTCCAAATTAATTTCGGGCACGAGAAGCAACGGCTCGCCTACCAAAAAATGACCCGGTGTCAATGGGTCTGGATCTTCTGGGTTAGTGGTGATGGTAGAAATTGGCCTGGAGTTCAGACAGGCTTCTATTTGAGCAAGCACTGTCGTCAATTCCTCAAAAGTGAGTGTGCTCGTACCAACCACTCTTTTAAGATGGTGTTTGGTCGACTTCACTCCAGCTTCCCAAAGCCCCCCAAAGTTCGGGGTGTGGGGTGGAATAAAGCTCCAAGTTGTACCATTAGTTGCCAACCAATCGGCAATATCAGGTGCTATGCCTGACCTTTCGTGGTTGAACAATACCTTCAACTCCTTGTTAGCTCCGACAAAGGTAGTGCCGTTATCACTCCACATCTCACCACAATGGCCTCTTCTCGCTGTAAAGCGCTTGAAGGCAGCTAAAAAGGCTTGCGATGTCATATCGCTGACCACTTCTAAATGTATGGCCCGAGTGGACATACATATAAATAAACATATATAGCCTTTGGTGGAGTGATACCCGCGACCCTTGCTAGGCCGGACACTAATAGGACCTGCATAGTCCACGCCACTTCTAAAGAAAGGTCGGCTAGCATTGACCCTAGCAGAGGGTAATGACCCCATTAAAGGATGTGTCGACCGACCTGAATGACGGATGCAAATGACACATTTACGTACAAAGTGCCTAACGACGCCCTTTGCGTGTATTATCCAATATTTTGATCGCAAATAATTAAGAACTAACTGAGGCCCGCCATGCAACGTCCTCTCATGAGCGTCAGCTATCAGGAGGTTGGTTAAATGTGATTTACGAGGAAGAATGATAGGATGCTTTGAGTCTTCGTGAAGGTTGGCCTTGTGTAACCTACCGCCGACTCTCAAAATTTGTTCCTGATCCAGGTAAGGGTTAAGCGAGGTAAGTACCCCCTTTTTACTTATTTCTTCCTTCAATATTAAACTATCAATCTCCGATCCGAAATGCTCCCTTTGACATAATTTAATGCAGGTAAGTAATGCTCCATGAATTTCAGAATGTGTAAGAAAATTATTGAACTTTGTAGTATAATTTTTGTTTTTAAATTTTAAGAACCTTTTACAATAGGCGATCACTCTGGTTAATTTTCTAAGAGATGAATATTTTGAAATTATAGAATTCTCACTTATTTCTTTTACTACTGTGTTGCATGCTACTAACGATTTCTTTTCCTCTAGATTAGTTTCCTTAATTTCCCTTCTACTATAATTAATTTCTTTATTTTTCAGCCAACTAGGTCCCTGTGTCCACAACTCTAGGCCAGCGCACTCAGAGGGATTAACGCCGCGCGACGCGCTGTCTGCGGGATTATCACCGGACTGGACGTGCGACCACTGACTATTCTCCGTTACGGTAAGTATTTCAGACACTCTGTTCGCGATGAAGGTCTTCCAGCGGCTCGGGTGGCTGCTCAACCAGGCGAGCACCACTGTCGAGTCAGTCCACGCATGTATGTTTTCCTTACAGATACTCAAGGTGTCGGAAACTTCACGCAGAAGTTTTGAAAGCAGCACAGCGCCACATAACTCCAAACGAGGTATGGATACCTGTTTGACAGGGGCCACCTTGGTCTTAGCTGCAACTAGACTGACATGAACGAGACCGTTGGCATCAATACACCGAACATAAACAACGGCTGCGTAAGCGACATTAGAGGCATCAGAGAATCCGTGTAACTCTAGTAACACATCAAGTTGACTCGTGTGAATCCATCGTGGCAGACGGAACTCTCTAAGAAACTTAAGGTTGTTTCTAAAACTAAGCCATTCCTTTACCAGGTGATCTGGAAGTTCATCGTCCCATTCGGATCCTGCTAACCACAGACGTTGAATGAACACCTTGGCTGTTATTATCACCGGCGCAAGCCAGCCGAGAGGATCAAACAAACGAGCAATGTCAGATATCACCTTACGCTTGGTTATGGGGGTTTCGGGCGGAGGAAGTTGGACAGTATATCTAAATTCATCTAACTGTCTATCATAACTTAACCCTAAAATCTTCGTAAGTGTATCTACTTTGAGTTCTAAATTGTCCTGCCTAACAGCCTCCTCGGTTATTTTGGATAATAATTCCGAATTGCTGCTGGACCACTTCTGCAGTTCGAACCCTCCCCGACCTAGTAATTCTTTCAATTGGTGATAAATTTGTTCACCTTCATCGACCGATTGACAACCCGTCAACAGGTCGTCTACGTAAAAGGACGTAAGGACTCGATCTGCTACGAGAGGAAAATCTTTTCCCTCGTCCCGAGCTAGTTGCTGCAAAGATCGGACGGCCAGGTAAGGAGCAGAGGATGTTCCAAAAGTAACACGCAACAACCGAATGTGTTTCCATTCAGCATCTGGGTTGTCACGCCACAAAATGCGCTGATAATCAGCATCTTCATCTGCAACCTTGACCTGACGGTACATTTTAATAATGTCTGCAACTAAACTTATGGGGTGACAGCGCCAATGCATAATGGTTTGACGCAAATCAGGTTGTAGGGTTGGGCCAACCATTAATTCTTTATTTAATGATACTCCATTATGGCCTGAACATGATGCGTCGAAGACGACCCTAACCTTAGAGGTGCTTTTATCCTCACGCACTACGGCGTGGTGTGGTAGGTAGCACGCATCCTTACCTAATTCTATTTGAGGGACCACTTCAGCATGTCCCAGTTGAATGTATTCATTAACGACCGCACTATACTGTGTTCTAAGTTCCGGGTCCTTCAGTAATTTGGTCTCTAGATTGATAAAGCGCCTACGTGCAATGACCTCTGACCCCCCAAACGTGCAACTGGGCGAATCGGTTTTGAATGGTAGTTTTACAACATACCTCCCGGTCGCGTCGCGTTTGGTGGTCTTAGAGTAGAACTCCTCACATTCTTGTTCTTCTTCAGTCAAGATTACACAACGAACTGAGGGTTCTGACTCTAACTCCCAAAACTTACGCAAAAGGCCATTGACATCCGCTGACTGTACTACAGTATGATAACATACTGGTCTAGAGATTGCCGACGATGGGATCTCACCAGACAAGATCCAGCCTAATTTAGTTTTCTGTGCGACTGGTGATCCCCGCGGACCCTTGACTAAACCGTCCATTAGAACTGCGCCGACTACCCGCGTACTCAACAGTAAATCAATCTTACCGGGTGTGTCAAAGGTCGGGTCAGCTAATTGTAAGGACGAAAATGAAGCCGAAATCTGTACGATCTTCTTCTCAGGAAGATGAGATGTAAGTTTGTTCAATACATAAGCATCGACATACAAAACAAAAGTAGGATCTAGACGTGACTGTAGTTTTAAATGAACTATCCACTTAGAGGGCATTGACTTTCCCTCGTCATCGCCTAATCGAAATATGTCGGTGTTTGCAGGTGTTTTCCTCAATCCGAGCAACTGTACTGCAGCCTCTGTTATGAAAGAGACTTGAGAGCCCTGATCCATCAGAGCTCTTAAAACAAAAGCAGTCCCAGTTCTGGACTCAACGTTGACCAAGGCTGTGGCTAACAGACCGTGGTTGTGAACATCCGCAAAACAACAAATGGGTTTAGTCTCACTTTGACTGGAAGAGGTTGCTGCATTAGCAGCCACCACCTTCGTTTCTGCTGAACTATCAACAATTTCAGCAGCATTGGCAGTTGACTTTGGGTGAAGTAGAGTATGGTGCTTTTTCTTACAAAGGTGACATTTAGTGCTCTGACGACAAGAATAGACGGAATGGTTTGTTCCTAGACAATTGTAACAAAGCTTACTGACTCGTGCAAACTCACGACGTTCGTCACAAGTTTTCTTCGCAAATGTTTTACAGTGACATAATTTATGATCTCCAGAACATACTATACAAGTTTGAGAAGCGACATGAAAAGATTTGGCATTATTGTCACGAGTATTACTATGTTTATTGGCTTTAGGATCTAAATACTCCAATGCTCTAAACCTAGACTCCATAAAACTTTTAAACTCATCAAGCGTAGCTAAGTCATCATTAGGACTAATTCTTAGTTCCCACAATTTACGAGACTCGGTATCCAACTTTTCCGAGCCTAAATATACAACAAATGGATCCCAAGAACTGACATCGATTCCTAAACTACGTAACCCATGCAAACAATCTACAGTCGTGTCTAACAGCGCCTTAACGTTGGTCGACGATTCCTTCGTAATCGGCGATTGATGTATAAGCCGCTTGAGCATACAGTTTACCAAAAACCTTTTGTTATCAAATCGTTTGTTTAGAATCGACCAACACTCATCGTAATTAGACGCGGTTACGGGAATATGTCGCAGCAACTGTTCTGCTTCGCCCGAGAGATGACTTTTCAAGTAATGAAGTTTTTGAACGTCATCCAGTGCCTCGTTTTTATGAATAAGTGACTTAAATAAATCGCGGAATGTAACCCATTCGGCGTAACTTCCCGAGAATGTAGGCAAACTAATTTGTGGCAGTTTTACATTGGAGCTATTTTGATTCGAGTGTTTTTCACTACTGGTATTAGCACTATTGCACGAACTAGTCTGCAAGTGCTCTTTTAGTTCCGACTTGTATGTCATGTACAATTCTTCAGTTGAATCATAAATATCGGTCGTAAAATAGACATTTCTTTTGAAATCCTCGTCGGTTGCTTTTTCTATTATTCGTCTATGAGTTTCAACAAATTGTTTCCATTGTGTTTCTAATGCTTCTAATCTTGTCTCAATGTAACTTTGTGTGAGGGAATCTTTAGGTGATTTTTTGAAGTTAATTCTACCTTTTTCAATTATTGCTTGGTTGTTTAATTGCAATTTACTCAAGGATTCCATTGTGTACAACAAAACTACAAAGTTATGTAATTACTAAACTCAATTCAATGCAACCGACGAAAAATTACAAGTTACTGCACAAAACCACAAAATTTTACAAGTGTTTAGAATAGGTTTACAAATCGGGCATAGAATTCCCGTCGCAACACCTTATTTAAATTATTCTAAGTCAAAAATTACTACTAAATCTTAAAGTCTCTAACACTTGAAATTGCACTACGTTGATCTTCAAAATTCACTTGGAAATATTTAAGTCTACAAAATAATAGCACTGGTTAACTCACAGTTTTGTCTGCCAAACCTCTCCAAACACGTCGTTGCTGCGAGTGCGTCGACCGTCGTCACGCACGCTGATGTCACTGCTGATACCGCTGCGAGTGTGTCGTCACTGTTTGTGACGTCACTCTCGATGTCGTCGCTGCACGTCGCACTAGGCCTCAACGGCCTGCTGTCACCGATGACCCGATGCTGGTGGCGCCCTCTGGTGGAGACGGCCGTAAACCTCGTTGCTGCGCTGCTGTACACCGCTGCCGCTGCCCGCTGATCACCACACTCCGGGGATTTTACAGGCACTTCAAGGCGATCCACCAGGGTTTCTATGCCACACCATACGTCACCACAACCGGTCACTTCACTTTTCGACTCGCGATTCACTTTCGCGATCCGACTCGGTAGGACCAAAATGTTCGGCACTCGTCAACTGCCGAGGGATATTGTTTAAATAAAACAAATCTGTTCAAAGCAAGTACCAAAAAAAATTTAATTCTCTAAACCTTATATAGTCTCGGCGGAGAATCTTAACACCGCGATTCAGGATTCTACACAAATCGTACAACGCCATCTATCGCGCGCACGTGGAAGCTCGCGGTCAAACAAATGCATTTATGTTGTTTAAAACATGTCTATCTTTTTTTAATATCTTATCTTTACTCATTAGTACACCCACATAGGTATTCACCAGTTATGTTTAGGTTCCAAGTAATAGGGGCCGAGCCTAAGCCTATTTTTTTTTAATTTGAAATACGCTTACTTTTGACCTCAATCTTGCCCTAAAGGCAGAGATGAGGAACGCGCTCAATTCGAATGTGTGGAACATCGACAAGGTATGGGATGGGTGATAACCTGCAGTACGTCTAGTCTCTCGATGGCAGAAGGGAGACGGTGGAATCAGCCCGTGAAGCTCCTGCGCACACTCTCCGAAGTAGGTACAGTCTGTAGAAGACCGACAGACATGCAACTTTGCGGCGGTGGGCCAGGCTATGAAGCTTCTTGGCAACCAGTTTACCACCATAAACCGGGCTATCTACTGAAAAAATCGTGATAGAAAAATCCAGTAACATTGCCCGATCCGCGCGGGAATCGGACCCGGACCTCATGCACAGCAAGCGCACTTGCGACCACTAGGCCAACCAGGCAGTTTACTAATGTGAAGTTAGTTTACCTTTACAAGAACAGACGAAGCTCGATTGTCACACACAGAGGCATAATGAACTTACACACCGACTTCAAAGCCCACCATTGCTTTTCAAAAGACAGAAAAATATTTCCATGACCTTTCTTTGTCGGTTTATCAATAACTTAGCCATGAATACTTAAGCGAAACGGTACACTTATGTCACTTCGCCCACAAGCGATAGAAAGCTGGATTTCTATAGAAAATGTACAGTTACAACACCGCTGTATCTACGACCAGACTAGACTGACACCTGTAACTGCATCTTTCTTCACAAATCTTTCGCGCGTTTATGAGAGGAGAGGGTTTAAGTTATAATGGTCGTAGATAGTACATAATATAGTTAAATACGATGCACTTTATGTGATGGACGGGTATCGCAAAATGGTGCTTTCTAATGGAACGGGAGAAAATATCTAGTGATTGATTTAACGAGATGCGGTGAGATGCTCTGTTTTAACTGTTTTTGGGATAATAAATTATATGAGTTCATTCATAAAATTATAACACATAATAAAGGATGTAAATTAAAGTACCCTTATCGAAGCCGAAAGACACGTGTTCTCCCCATGGGCGTAGCCAGCCATGGCCTCAGGGTGGGGCAGCAGTCTAAAATAGTAGGTATGTAACAAGCTAGTTAATTTTTTCATACAAAAAGGTTACACCCTGTAGCACCCAGTATCTGTATTTATAATTCGAATTATTCAAAACACTTTCTTATTGCTCACCTACATAAACCACGAAATCTTCCATCCAAAAAAAAATGTGTCTCTAACTACAGCCGTTTGGGCTCTGGGCGTATGCCAATTTGTTAATTAGTCAATTCAGAGGTTTATATCTATCTGTAGATAGTACTCTCAGGTACAGTAAGTAAACAATTACACATAGGTATTTTATGTTGTTTATTAATTTAGGCATAGTAACTAACTTCATGATATTACTTTATGAGAAGCCGGCGTGGGTTCTGGCAGAACTTCCTTAGCACTTCGACTTCCAATTTTTTTTTCGCTTCGGCGATCCTCTTCCTGTGAACACTCAGCATACAGAGACCGTTCAGACGATTTTCACTAATGGTGGAGCGAGCGAAGCCACGTCTTGACACGCCGCGGCGGGTCGCTTTACCGCTCAACTCAACCACAGTATAAATATCGTCAACCCAATAGCGCGCGCGCTTTTTGTTTTGATCGCATTTTTTTTGTGTCGACTGTCGAGTGTGGTCAAGTGTGAACTTTCTTACAGATATTAAGTATTGTAGTTAGTACTTAGATAATTGATTTTTTTAGGTTAGGTTAGGTACCTTACAGGTCAGGTCCAGGGTGGGGCAAGCGCCCCACCCTGCCCCACCGTGGCTACGCCCATGGTTCTCCCCGTCACACTGCGATCATTTTTTTGTTCTAGATCATACCTGGGAAACCCCTAGTTACAGAGATATTAAGGGTCAAAGTTGAAAATTTTCATATCAATTAAACCGGATTCTTTTTAATAGCATTATTTGCATCTAAAAATCTACATTGCCTTCTAAATTACTAAGTCAGCCACAATTAACGAGCATCAAAATAATACTATCTTAGCCACAATTTATCTTTTCTAAAGCCACTCTAAATACAACTCAGCATCGTGGTTATTTTTTAGCATCTTGTAACATGGATTCAAACAGTAAACTTCTAAAATATTAATATATTATGGCATCAGAAAAATATTCTAAGTATTAGCTTCTAATTTACTAACTCAGTACGTTTAAACTCATTATAACTCATGCCACATTAACTGATCATCAAAATTTGTGGCTTAGTAAGTTAGGTGCCTATGTATAAATAACAAGGACAAGTTAATATTATTGTTGATCTTCACTTGACGCTTTTTATAGAATATTTAGTGGGCGTTGTAAAAAAGACGAAGTAGTATATTAGAGGCTATTTATCATTTTCCCGTGGCTTAGTTATAAAATAAGAAGTTTGATCACGTGGCCAAATAAAAAAAACCGGCCAAGTGCGAGTCGGACTCGCGCACCGAGGGTTCCGTAAAAAAAATATATTATGTGATGTAACTAAAAATTTATGGTTTTCGTAATTATTCCTTTATCTATGCTATAAGACGTTGCTTCGTACCAAATTTCAAGATTCTGAGTTCACGGGAAGTACCCTGTAGGTTTTGATTCCCTTGCGAGTGTCGAAAATTTGCGGCATAAACGGGAGTATCTTGATGTAACTAAAAATTTATGGTTTTCGTAATTATTCCTTTATCTATGCTATAAGACGTTGCTTCGTACCAAATTTCAAGATTCTGAGTTCACGGGAAGTACCCTGTAGGTTTTGATTCCCTTGCGAGTGTCGAAAATTTGCGGCATAAACGGGAGTATCTTTTGATCGCGTTGACTTAGAAGTTTGATTTTTTCACAGCTCCAAGAGACCATAGACTTGAGTATTTGATATGAATTTCAGCTTGATACCTCCACGCGTTCCTGAGAAAAAAGGTCTTGACAGACAGACAGACGGTTCCGATTCCGGTCCGGATTCCGTTTTTTCCTTTTGAGGTACGGAACCCTAAAAACTATGGCTCGGTTTATTATTTCTCTTTTTTTAATAGGTAACAATTTTTAAGGTGGTTTCTGTTTCTCTACTAAATTTAAATAACTTAAATGTCGTTAGGAAACTTATTTGGTTTGTTAGGTGTTTTTTGACCCTTTGGATAGCCTTGTACGACATCAAACATTTATTTCGTTAGAATAAACGCGTTTTAACGCAATGGTTTTGACTGAAACCAGTCAAAACTACTTTTGACTGGTTTCGTGAAGGGTTTTATTTTTTTTTATTTGGCACAAGCCCGCCACACAGTTCTTGAAGGGTTTGTTTACACTCTGTATCAACACGCCTCTAATATTATTATCAATTCTCGGAGAGTTAACGGGTGCACCAATTTGTAGGTACACACGGGTACACATCAAGCTATACAAAACCAGTTAATCTTGGCCTCACTTTACTAGATCTTTTCGCACAATGCACGATCAGATTATACTGGTTTTGTATAGCTTGATGTGTAGCCGTGTGTACACACACACACACCCACATTTGACCAGTTATGTTTAAGTCCCATGTAACAGGAGGCGAGTCTATTTACATCAACCGGGCACAGATCCGGACTCCGTGGCTGCTTCTGAGAAATTCCAGATGAAAAAAAAAAAAAAAAATATAAAACTTTGACCGACCTGGGAATCGAAACCAGTACCCTAAGCACAGCAGTCGCGCTTCCTACCACCAAAGAGGTTGTCAGCGATGTAGTTCAAAAAAAGAAAATGGCTATGGCTATTAATTTTCACCCAATGATTCGTGCCTCTTAAACAACTGTGACATGACGCTGACGGCACGGTTGGCGCAGTGGCTAAGCGATTGGACTGCTGCGCTGCGTGTCGCGGGTTCGATCCCCGCACGGAACAAATATTTGTATGGCCTACAGATAGTTGTTTCGGGTCTGGGTATTTGTGTATGTGAGTTTATATGTTTGTGAACTCACCCACGATACAGGAGAAATTCCTAGTGCGGGGCAACGTTATAAAAAAAAGCTTTTGGGAAGATACACTTGATTAGATGGGCACACCGAGAGAGTTGAAAAGTAACTATTTCATTAATAGTCGCGATAAAGATAATTTTCGAAGTGGACGTCTTGCTTTCTCGAACTTCAAAAAACTGGTCGTGAATTCGTGAGTGCTACTTATTATAGGTATCAAACTCGTAAACTATGTTAAGGCGCTAACAGTACCGTAACTAGTAACTTTTCAGTAATTCTAAATAATGTAATGTAACATTACCTATACTTATTTTAATGTAAACAAGCGAGACGCCTCACTCGCACATAATCTTTCAGATTTAAGATTAAGCGATGTGTTTTTATTCAAAAATGTAATGTTTTTTGCAATAAAAAGTTTCAAAGTTTTTTCTAATTTTAGTTTTTCTTAATTTATCAAGTCTAGAATCATGAAAAGTGATTTTAAAAATACTACAGGTTATTTACTAGCCTATTGGTGTTTTGGATTTTTCAAATTTGATGTGATTTTAGAGTAAAATAAATAAGATGTGGGTGGCACAGGGTGGCACTTCGCTCAAGGTCGCTGAAATTTAGTATCGCCTGTGCAAAATAATATTCAGGTAAAGTGGGAAGGAATGGCTAATGAACATAATGCCTTTTGTTAATCCTATTACTTATAAGCACAGATGGGTTGTTAAAGATTTTCGGTAATTCGTAAAATGCATTGTCCTAATTATGGCAAGCTGGTATTGTTATATTCAAACAATAGAATGGACTTATTTTTGTAGGATTAGAAAGGTGTAACTTTGCAAAAGCTTAACGACTTTTATTGCACCTTCTTCGAAACAATGCTTTATGCATTACTTTGAAGTTTTAACAATAAGTACCTATTTTTAGAACTGACTCTTTTGTATTTTTGTAGCAAGAAACGATTTAATATATCTTCAGGTAGAGTCTTATTATGATTCTTGCACATATTTCTTATTCTAAATAACATTATTTTAAAAAACGGGAAGGCTGTTCTTGATCTTACGATCGTTTATTATGTGGAACTATAGGGTTGCCAGGTCACCTAACATAATAGCCAGACAGTCTATCAGAAAGTTTGTGCGGACATTTGGTAAAAGTGGCACTCTACATTATTGAGGATTTTGTGCCCAGTAGGTATTAATAGAATCGAATGCCAAATCAGTCTAAGTAGGTACTCTATTATTTAATCAGTCTAAAAAAAAAACAACCAAAACTAAAAAAAAACGTCATGTGTTCTGATATAGGTAGGTACTTAGTAGAAGTGAAACTTCAACGGAAAAGTTGAAAAACTAAAACTTTTTAACAAAAAATAAAACAGACTTCAAAAAAAAACACAAAGTTTTTATTTTTCCCTTTTTTGTGGTTCACATGTAACTTCACATGTTCATGGGTCATAATGTGGACAATGTAGTTTTTTTTTTTGTTAATTTTTCAAAAACCGCTTGTGCGATTTTGATAAAAACCACGGTACCATTTGGGAAGTAGGTATACCTACCCTTTCCAACAAAAAAAGAATTTTTCAAATCGGTTAGCAAGTGACGGAGTTATGCCCGAACAAACATAAAAAAACCAATGGCAAATGGCAACGGACAAGTGGAAAAACGAATCCCAATCCCAACAAATATTTAACTTGAAGTTTTACAGGCAGGTTGTTAATGTAGAAACAAAAATATTTATCTGCAATATTGGAGACGTTTGTTACATCTGTGTTTACATGGTTGTTTATAGCATGAATTGTTTATCTAACCATCGGAAGTCTTATAGTAACTGCTATGCGAAGAATTCAACTTATACTCGCGGCTTCGCTCGCGTGGATGTAGTAAGTCGTAACTTGACAAATTATAAACTCAAACCTTTCTCGCGAACCACTCTATTCGTTGGTGAAAACAGCATGAACATCGCGAACAGACAGACAGACCTAGACGCGGTGGAGGAATAATGTAGTGATAGTGACTAGCTTATACTCGCGGTTTCGCCCGGCCGCGTGGAGTTCGGAAATTGTCCTACGCGGGGTCATACTAGCAGGATACAAAGGTATTCTATGTGTAAATCCAGGTTATTACCAATGTTTCTGCTCATCCAAATCCGTTCAGTAGTTTTTGCGTGAAAGAGTAACAAACATTCATCCAGCTTCACAAACATTCGCATTTATAATAATAGTAGGATTATAGTAGGAAGTAGGTAATGATAAGTAAGATATTATTATATGCTTTACCTTATAATAAAGAGACTAAACTACCTTTAGAACCTCATTATTATTCCTTATGAAAGACTGGCCCAAAAAAGCAAATTAAAAAAAACAACCTCATAAACGTTGTGTGACAACCGTCAACATTTAACAAACACGAAATTTATACTGTCGAACAATCAATACTAAATAAAATAAAGAATATAAACAACTTAATTTATTATTAATAATTTTTAAATGAACCATGATGGCTAATATAGAATCTCCAATACCACTATCGGAAATCGAATCAGTGCTGGCATGGGTGGATACTTTTAAACTATCGAGAACAACGAAGAAAATTAATCGGGATTTTTCTGATGCTGGTAAAATTTAGTCTTTGATCTTTATAATATTCGCTATTGTTCTCTCCCGTTATTCTTATAGTATGCAAGTCTCTAAAGGGAGTGAGCATGGCAATGCCGGCAGGGGCGCCCTAGAAAGTCATACACTCGTAGGTGCGTGTACTTGCAACCGGTGTGCGTGTATGACCAGATGTATGAACGTGCACGTAGAGGGAGTAAGTATGTAAGGATCGTGAATACCCCCATGATAAAAAGCGTGAGTTCATGTTTGTATTTCTATGGAGGCATACTCGGCGTAGAAACTAATGTTGTGAGTGGCCTCATATACTTCAAAAGTCAACTACGTATTTAAATCATTTTGTAATCTGCCTGTCAGGGTACTCTAGAGAATTAGTTAATGTATGAATGTAGATGGCTATAAGAGTAGAGGAAGACCAAAGAAAACATGTACAGACTGTGTAAGTAAAGGATGGCTAGAAAGGAGGTGACTGCTGAGATGTATGGAAGAAGAAGACACCCCAAATAAATTAGAATAAGGGCAGGAGAATGATGATGATGTTTTATAACGAAGTGTCTAGTTGTCCGATTAGCGGATGAATAAAATTAATTAGTCGTCCGATTAGCCGGATGAATAACCAAAATTATAATACGACCGTCTCGCGACAGTATCCTTTATGGGCGGCATGGGCACATGGGCACTTCGGGGACAGAAGATATAGTGTTATTTAATATGCAAGCGAAACGTCATGGAGTACATGTATGCGTTGCATGTATGAGTGACAGAGAGAACGAGAAAATGGCGCGCGGTGTTGTCAGTTCGAACGATGCTAGAGGCGCAAGTGACGCGCAACGTCATTGGCTGTCGTTGACAATTGCCACGTGACTTAGCGGACGACTAGCAACAGCCGTTTTATAATGAGCAATTATTTCAGTCCTCCTAGCAGAAATCCTGGGCGTCCACTACCCAAAGCTGGTGGAGATGCACAACTACCCACCGCGGAACAGCCACTCGCTGAAGCTCAACAACTGGATGACCCTCAATAGGAAGGTGCTGAAGAAGCTCAAGCTGAGTCTCTGCTGCAACACAATGGAACAGCTGGCTAACTCCACACCGGGAGTCATTGAGAGGATTCTGGTTATGGGTGAGTTGATATTGGCTACTTTCATCGTGTGGCTAATGTGTAACCAGGTGTCAGAGTTTTCATGCCGCTCGTGGACGTCTGAGTTGGCTTAACATGTCGTCGAGAAATACCTCTCAGGCATAGGTACTGGTTTCCTCACGATGTTTTTCTTCAACGAAGCAATACACACATACATCGGAAAAATCACGAGGTGCGTCCCTCGGGCTCGAACTCGGGACCTATGACTTGGCAGCAGTCCTACGGCCACACCACTTGGCAATCACTGCTAGATATTGTTAATTTGTTAAGGTCTTCAACGAGGTGTAAACCTAGGTTCCCGTTCATGAAGTAGCAAACCAAGCATTTTAAATCATGTTTTACTGTAGGACTCAATTTTAAGCATTCAAATCATTGTGCTGGTCCATAGATTTCTGACATTCAAAAGTGCCTGGATAAGAGCAAGAGTTAATTATGATGATAGGAAAACCTAGATTGTCTAATGTAATGTAGGTACCTACCTATGTTTTGGTTATACTCGTACTTACTTATTATGCTGTGGCGTCCTGAACTTATTTTTTACACCTATTAAAGGTACTCCAGAAATAAATGTGTATGTCCATGAAGGCATCACGGCTTGTAAAAAATATTTTTGGTATACCTACTTACCTATTTTCGTCATTCCAGTTCGAGACAAAATCCGTCGCGACGAGGACATGAACAAGTCCATGAGAGATGCCGAACAGAACATGTCCAGCGGCGGTAGCTACTACGAAGCCTGCGGAGATGATGGTATGTAGTGGTGGTGCTTTCATACAAGACTTAAATATTTGCCACGCTTTGCTTGCCCTTTATAACGTACTGCTTAAGTTTTCACCCGCGTTTAGTTCGATATTTCTTCTACGGGATCATATTACCGAGATAAAAAAGTATCCTATTATTATTATTAACCATTTATTTCGGACAGAATCCATATAAGTGTTAGTAACAATTTTCTTAAGATCTATGTTAGTAGGTACATAATATAGAAGTGTTAGTAACAATTTTCTTACGATCTATGTTAGTAGTTAAAAAAGTTCATCACAACTTTCCCGTGACTATTCCCACCCAGTGAGCCTGTATGGGACAGTCGTAGCGGGATGCAATCATTTGCAAAATGCTGTTGGTGCTACCGCGCAGTCTTTGCAATAACGACGCCGCTTTCTTTTTTCGCAGTCTCAGACCAAGAAAAAAAGAAAGACGGCGCGCCGCGAACACCAACAGTGAAGCCACAAAACCACACGCCTATAGCAAGTAAACATACAAGCTCACGCACACACCTACACTAAAACCACACGCATTTCTCCTAGAACGTCACGACTTCACGAGACATTGTCTACACACATAGATAAAAAGTTGGCTTCACTTTTGATGTTCGTGGCGCGTCGTCTTCCTTTTTTTGTTGGTCTGAGTTCGCAGTATAGCGTGGAAACCGTCAACGCGCGCGTCTGCGAACATTTGCGATGCACTACAGTAGCGCGGCAACCCTGAAAGCATATTATACTGAACGCGTTGGACGTTGTAGGCTCGTTGCGTATACCGAACCCACAGGCTGCTCGAGTAAAAGGATTGGCAATATGCCCTAAAAAGTGTTATTTTCACTTCCCTTGTACATCGAGCGAACCTGCGGGCCACCATATTGCTCCTTACCGCCAACGCCCTACGCTCTCTTTCAATATCCAGGTCATCCTTTAAAAAAGTCCTCCGTGACCCGATGACCGACCTATGTCGGCAATTTGAGTTTGGCAGCCGTGTGACCTATGTCGGCAATTTGAGTTTTGGAACGCAGTATCGAATTTCTTATTTGGTCAGTAAGCTTGACTCCAAGGATACTACGCTCCAAGGATAGTGGATACTAAACTACCTATATGTGTGCTAAATGCCATCCAAATCCGTTCAGTAGTTTTTGCGTGAAAGAGAACAAGCGCATCCATCCATCCTCACAAACTTTCATATTTAAAATATTATTATGATTACTCTTCATGATGGTTTCTGAACAATCTGCTTGCCTTATGGGTTTGCCGTTTTATTAGCCCCTGGGCTGGTACTAGTATTATTATTCTACCCCACCCTATTCGTCATTATCAGCCTACTGCAGTCCACTGCTGGACAGAGGCTCCATTGCACGCCATTCTTCTCGATTCTCAGCAACTTCACAAGTCATTCTACTATCACCAGTCGTGTTCGAAGATCATTGCCAATCTAACCTGAGAACGTCCTACCTTAGGCTTGCCGACTCGCAGTCTCCACACTAAAACACGTCCACCCCAACGGTCATCATTCCTACTGCTGATATAGCTGGGCCTTTGCCACTTCAACTTGCCATTTCTATCAAGCCATGACGAGAACTTTGTTTTTCTCATGGATCAATTCATTTCGGTTTCGATACCTCAAAGAGATTCCAATCATATAGCCCGTTCTATAGCTCGCTAAACCGTTGTTTTGTTCATAACAGACATTTAAAACATAAAGGCCCACGTGGTGGGTTACAGGCAACTTCTTCTCACAGAGAAAAAATATGTGTCAGCAGTGGGAACTTTAAAGGGTGACTGTCCCACTCCAGTGCAAAGGCCTTCCCTCATTCCAATTTTCCTGGTGTTCTGCTGATATTCTGGGCCAATCCTTAGAAAGGAGTAGAAGTCCTTAGTGAGAAAATAATTATGAAATACTTACGTTTCAATTTAATTGGGATATGGGCACGAGAATGATCATGCAATTAGTAAAGTGATGACAGAGTGACAATTCATAGTATTAACTGCGTCTGTGATAATTTTAAGAATTATAACGTACATCATATTACTTTCCTATGATGATTCTGCTAAACCAGCTATTTTAGGCCGCCTGATCTTTCTCTCGTATATTTCCTACCCTACATAACAACCCATTTAAATAAATAAAATTTAAATGTTCCAGACCAGGTATTGGTGGTGCCTGTCAAAATGAGGGTCAACGGCGTGTTGGAGACAGTACAGCAGAAGGTGATCAGCTACGAGCAGTACTGCGCCCTCAAAGAAGAGCTGAAAGACGCGAAAGAAGCTACGGAGGTGCTCAAGCAAAAAGTGAGTAGAAACAATCATAAAAAAGAATCTTGAAGGCTGGCTTGCCTAATTTCCGCCATTAGTAAATCGTATAAAGTTAATCCTTACCTGTTATCATACAAAAACGTTTTAAATTAAACAAAATCTTATTCTAAATCTAATCTGAAGCGACACGTTTGTAAATTATAGTGTGAATTTTAAGAGTGACTGCTAAAAAATTGAATTATCTGGCGAAAGTTAGGCATCCCAAATTATTCGAACCCCTTTTCATTCTTATATTTCTACCACACAGGTTGATCATCTAGACAGTCTGTTTAAACTTAAAGAAGAAAGAATAGATGAACTGCAAAAGCAGCTAGAAAGAAAACAAACGTGGCGAAAGGAGGTAGAAGTCCTAACGAGCAACATCACTATGAATTCTGACAGTGTCTCTTCAAACCTGGACGTGAAACATGAATGTATAATAATGCCAGTCAAAACTACTAATTCCCTTAAACTCATAAAGTCTAAAAGTAAGCTGGATGACATAAAAACTCCTGCTGCCAAGGACTCGTTTAAAACTATTTCTATTCCTAGTCTAAGTGATGTGGTCAACACAGAAATGAATGATACTGTGGATAGAATCAAATCCGATGTCTTCAAAGAAGTAGAGCTGAGTGGTGACTTCGAAAATAACCCAGAAATTTTCGAGGATTTCAAAGACAGCGTTATGAGACAAGAAAATTTAACAACCATTCACGAGGGAATGCCGGCAGAAATAAATGATATACCTCTAAATAAAATGGAATGCAAAGATAGCCTTACTAATATGCTTAATTAAGTTCAAAATCATATGCTCTAACCGCTGGAGATGAGTGTTTTCTGAAAGAAAATCTTATAAAGTATTTATAAAATATAATAAATACACTTAGAACAAGTGAAATCCACTGTGCACAGTTGTTTGTAATTGTGTGTAAAAAGTATAACTTTTTAAAATATTTTGTGATCGTGTTTGTCTTAATAAAATAAATGTTTTTGGATGTTCTAAATTATGCTATGTATTCATAAGAAGTAGATATAAAACGTCTGTTATATTTCAATGTTTTTATTAGGTTTTAGTTCGTTTGTTACTTACAATTGATTTAGAAATAAAAAGTTTACACTAGTAGTTTCTTTACTTTGTGTTCGCTTGGAATATGTCAAGGAGGCTGGGATGTTTATTTAGTATTTTCGTAATTTCTTGGTATCTGTTCTCCTTAAAATTCGCATCTAGCTTGTCCTGTCGACTAAAAAGAGAGTTTCAAATTATATAAATATACTGGAGCCATTGGTTCTGACTTCTGGTAGCTTGTGGAGGTATTTGCTTATCCAACATGATGGGACATTTCAGCACATTGAGTCTTAGGGAGCAAAGGCTTTCCGAAAAATTCATTTATCACCCAAACCAGGAATTGGAACCCCGTGCTTTTAGCAGCCCACCAGAGGAGGAGTTTGCGTCAAACCAAAAATAATCGTTGAACATAATAAAGATGACATTATAAACTTACATTTGCTCCTTCCAATCCATGTCCTTTCCGATTAGTTTGAACCTGTTGAACTCTATTTTATCGCTGAAGAGGCATTCTTTGTGAATAGCGTCCATGGCTACTTTCACAAGCTCCAAATTTTTCACTTCACATGAAAAAAAAGGAAGAAGTTCCTTGAAGTAGGTACTCTATTTAGCTACAACTGCTACGATTATAAAGATTTCATCATCATCAGCCTATATATAATGTTCCCACTGCAGGGACTCAGGCCTCCTCTCTAGGAAAGGGATGGGCTATAATCCACCACGCGGACCCACAGTGTGGGTTGGTAGATGTCACATGTCTTCGAATATTTTGGTTCCAAGACATGCTGATTTCCCCACGATGTTTTCCTTCACCGTTTTGAGAGATTTAAGCCTGGATAATGGTTGCCTGAAGATGGAAAGCGCCGCCGATTCCGGCCCCGAAAGAGGTGGTGAGACGATCTGGACGTACCCCCATAGTTAGTTCGAGGTAGCACGAGAAAACAATGCAAACCGGCCTTAGAACCAAAAATTTCGAAGACATGTGACATCTACCAACCCGCACTGGGCCCGCGTGGTGGATTATAAGCCCATCTCCTCTTCTAGAGAGAAGGCCTGAGTCCCTGCAGTCGGACGGAACATTATAGGCTGATGATGATAATGTATTTCTGATCGTCCCCTCCTGGCGTTGCCACCCAGCTCTGCAATGTCTACTTACGATCCAGCACAGGCGACTTGCCCCTGGAGGCAGGCGACTTCGGGGATCCGTGACTGCGTTGGCATGTGCAGGGCGGCAGTATGTCAGTACCCGACGTCTGGACTGCCACACCAGTACTGAACCACTCTGGTAGCTCACGGTCCGAGCTGCTTTCAGTTTCGAGGTCCTTTTGAGACTCCTTTTTCATCCTGTTTTCAATGCGTTGTTGCAGCATCTCTAGTTGTTCTGTTGGTAGTGTCATTGTATCTTAAGACGATGACAATAGCTATTGACTTCTGATGTTTCAGTATTTTTGGACACGCCCACAATTTTTCCGATACCCTAGCGCCATACTACCAAGTAAGAAACAAATAGTCCAGGATCCGCGGTCCATTTTTGCACTTGATTACTATCAAGCTAATTTTGATGAGACGGCGAGACGCCCAACAATTTCCTGCACGAAACTCTCGAATTCTCGATTGTGGTAAGTAATAGGGGTAGCAGGGATAAAATATGTTGGTTTGATGATTCTCAAAAGTGTTAAGTACAAACACTTTTGAGAATCATCAGCTGGGTTTTTTTTGTTAAATCTGATGATAATTATCTAAATTATTTGAAAAAATATTTGTCCTACAAAATGTATGGTTTGATCAAAGAGTATGTATGTATGTATCGATAACGAAGTCATTAAAAATGATTACTTACTAACTGGGTTTTGGGGATTGGATATTTTCTATTAAACCCACTCTTTACAAGTTGCCTACAAGATTCTAAAAATTATATTAAGTGTTTGGCACATAATCCACGCACCATCAATACTCCTGTACATCATAAACAACAGGCTAATACACTTTCTGGAGCCACAAATTCCAGAAGAGCATGCAGGTTTTGTTAAAGGCAAAGACACGCGGGAACAAATCCTGAACGTTCGCCAAATTATAGAGAAATGTCGGGAATTTAACAGCCCTGTATTGATATGTTTCATAGATTATACCAAAGCATTTGATTGCGTGGAGTGGGGCAAGCTGTGGGGGGTTCTTAAAGACATGGGAACGCCTCAACATCTTATTGACATAGTCCGATGCCTCTACCTACACATCAACAACCGCTCTTTCGTCAAAATAGATCCCGACTGTTCAAATGCGTTAGGCAGGGATGCATCCTCTCACCTCTGCTCTTCAATATGTACGAAGAGTAATATCATTCAAGACTCTTTAGGGCTGGGACAAGGGGTTTACTGTTGGTGGAAAGTGGATTTCCAATCTGAGGTACACTGATGACACCGTTCTCCTTGCTACAACATTTGGCAACATGAAAGAGATACGGCACAGATTGGAAGTGGAAAGTGGCAAAGTAGGGTTTGCAATAAATAGGCAGAAAACCAAGCTTATGGTGGTACATCGTGCGGGAAACCTATCGGGCGCCTATAACATCTAAGGCATCTATACTGTGGACAGCTTCGATTAACTGGGCTCCAATATAAGTAATGAAGGTAGCTGCGTCACAGAAATAAAACGGCGGATAGCCATGGCTAAAGATGCTATATTACGCCCCCGGAACATCTGGGAAAAACGTGGTATAAGTTTTAAAACGAAGGCCCGTTTGGTCAGAGCACTAGTTTTCCTGATTTTCCTCCATAGAATTAATAATAATAGTATTTATTTATTTTCAGGCTACTTTGGCCCATAGATAAATACCTTACAGACTAACATACATACGATATAATTGACAGCTTGTGTTAGTAAACAAAACCTTAAAACTATATTAGTATCACTACAGTTGCACTACGTCACTGTGCGATCATGTGGCACTTGCCCGCGGAAGCGTCGAAACACCACCCCCTGCGGCCAAAAGTCCTCTTCCAAGACGAGGTGCAGGTAGCATGTCGGTACTCGCACCACAAACGCCTTAAAGTTGACGTTGCGGCGCGACTCGAGCAGCTGCACTCTCGCCACGTACTTGATCTTCTGGCGCACGTACTCCACGATGTCCTCCGTCGTAGTGGTGTAATGTAGACGGGAGAGGTACAAAGGAGTGTTCGACTTTGCGGCACGAATATGCACATTGGGCTCCGATGGAGCCGTGCCGCAGCGGTTCTTGATGGTTCGCTGACGGCGCTTCCTCCTCAACACCGTCACGAAACCATCATCAGCCTGGATCGGTTCCTTTTCAGGCACAGGCTTCTCGGAAGGAGCATTTTTCCCCACAAGTTAAGACATGGACAATCCAAACAAGAGTAAGACAGAGGATAGACGCATTCGAAATGTGGTGTTTTAGGCGGATTCTCCGAATTCCATGGACGGCCAAACGCACAAATGTGTCTATCCTTTACCAACTCGATATCAAGACTCGATTGTCAACAGTTTGCCTACAGCGTATTTTGTCTTATTTCGGCCACATAATGCAAAGAGGAGATAGCAGCCTTGAAAAGCTGGTCATTGTTGGCAATACCGAAGGCAAGCGACCGCGAGGCCGGTCGCCATTTTACAAGTTTGGAAGTGTCTGTCTTCCAAACGATTGGCTTTGAGAAAAAATTGTTTGTGGAACCTCAATGTCATTTTTAAAGACCTGTCTAATGTCTATAGACACCCCACACGTAGGTATAGGTTTGATGAAAAAAAAAATATAGTTTCAGTTCCATTTATGGGGCGACCCCCTAAATCCTTTTTTTTATTTTTGTATAAAAATCGTAAAGCGGTTCACAGAATACTGTAGAGTTTCAACTGTGTAGTCTCAATAGTTTCCGAATGAAGTGGCTGTGACATACGGGTGGACAGACGGACATACAGACATGACGAATATATAAGGGTTCCGTTTTTTGCCATTCGGCTACGGACCCCTGGTTTGTAGTAATTTTTGATGAGCTCGTTATCAATACATGTTGGATTTAGATAATGATCATCAGATAAAAATAAAATAGTTAGTAATAGATTTTTGAAAATCATCAAATAAATAATTATAATAATATATAATCAATATATATTTTATCCCTGCTGCCCCTATTACCTACCACAATCGAGAGTTTTCGTATAGGGTAATGTTGGCTCACGGAAAATTAGCTTGATAGTAATCAAGTGAAAAAATGTACCGTGGATCCTGGACTAACATTGTGACGCGGTCAATAATAATTTATAGATGAACGGATAGCTGTCAGTGGGGCGCAAAGTGACATACGTCCGTCTAGCACCGCGCCTAAGCGCTCACTGTCGGATTGCATACGTAAGAAAGAGAGCGCGATGACGCAACGCTCGAACTTCTTACAAACCATATAATGATTAATTATAAAATAATAATTTATTAAATAATCAAAAATTAAAAACAACCAAATTTTGTATTTAAATATGATACGTTATTGTTATAAATTTTACCAACGTACGTTCATCAGTAATACAGATATTTTTGTTGGAAGATCATTTTAAGAGGTTAGTTTACCATTTTTTTGTATCGAGAAAACTTTTCAAAAACGTGTTTTGAAAACAACGAAATTATCAGAAATATGTTCAAGATTAACATATATTTTTTCCGCCGTGTCAAACTGTATAGATTTGGCTAAAAAATTGTTCAATACAAGCCTATTTGGCTCTTGTCAGCGCCTTAATATTATTATAAGACAGCATTGTTGGCGCAGTGGATGAGCGATCGACTAATGCGCTGCGTGCCGTGGGTTCAATTCCCGCACCGAACAAATATTTGTATGGCCTACAGTTAGTTTTTTAGTTGATACTGGATTACACGAAACTTAAAATCGTCGAAATTTGCATCATTAATGATCGAAAATGTGTTACTAAAGTACAAAATATGCAACTTATAATAAATACCTACTTATACCAAAATCATGTAGCGTACCTACCTATTCGAAAAATATTTTTTTTTAAAGATTGATTAGAAATCTATATAAATAAAGAGAGAAGTCCTGACTGACTGACTGACTGACTGACTGACTCATCAACGCCCAGCCCAAACCCTTGGACCTAGAAAGCTGAAATTTTGCACAGAGGTTCCCTTTATAATGTAGACAAGGAATAAGGAAGGATTTTTCGAAATTCAACCCCTAAGGGATTTAAATAGGGGATGAAAGTTTGTATGGAAAATCGACATTTTCACGCGGGCGAAGCCGCTGGCAAAACCTAGTTATAAATAAAGGATGATGGAAACGAGACCAAATAAATGATAGATGGGCTATGTGAAGGATGATATGGCTTAGAAGGAGGTGTGCTGTTGAGATGACGAGTAAAAATAATAGCGAAGTAAGGAACAGACATGCTGCACCACCTGGGACCCCCAATTGGGATAAGGGCGAGAGAATAATTACGATGATAAAGTGACTTTTACCTGGTGTGCAAGTCTCGTACTCCTCGAAGGTCTGCTCAAAGTGCGTGAAAGGATTGGCTCTCATGTACGGTGGCAACGACCTCATGAACGAGTCTACCTGCAGGTGTTTGCACTTCTCCACGGGACAAGCCTGGAAGATTGTTCTAGAATTTATTGACTTTTCATAATTGGATCCTAGTTTTACAAGATTGTTGATATTGTCCTGAGCTTCATTAACGCTGATTGAAGTACTGGAAGATATTTATTTCGTTCCTAAGAAGAAATTAGGGTGATTTTTGTTCTGCCTGCTGAAAAAGTGTCAGCATATTGCCAGTGAGCTACAAATCATTGATTAACTGGTTACTCTGTATATTTTATTAGGCGCTGAAATCAATCGACAAACTATAATAAGTATGTACCACACGACCACACAGACGTCTGGCTTAGTAAATCATACCTACTTAGGACTGCGTGACGCGAAGGCCTCTTTTCAATTTCTCATAAAAAGAATTGAGCCGAGGGTGGCTTCTTTCGCGTTAGTATTAAGACTTCGGGCGCGTTTTAGGAGGCACAGGAGAAAAACTCTTGGAAGGAATTGGAGGTGACCTTTGCCCAGCAGTGGGACCGATCCTATTAATACAAAATTAGAAACAATCATACCCTCTCGTAGTTAATCACGTGGTCTATTTCCGGGTGATGAGAATGTACCATTTGTAGGCTGTCAGTGTGGACACTCCTGCGTATAAGAGGAGACAAAGTTTTTTTTTTTTTGTAGAAAAGTACTGTTTTTGATAACCGATGAAATGTTTCTATGTCTATGGCCACTATGGGGCTCAGAATGATATTATAATCATTACGTGCTAAGCTAACCGTAATCACGTCAGTGTGTTCTACCCTGTATAATTTTGGTGGCTACAGTATCAGTAGAATCCCGATTATTCGGACTCATTGTTCACGGCTCTAGTTACCGTATTTTTATATCCTATTATCTAAATGACGTTTATGAACACTATCTTTATTTAAAAGTTATTAATATTGTTCAGATTATATCCGGTTTTCGATCATACGGAATTTCCCTGGTTTTAATTTATCCGGATAATCGGAATTCTACAGTACCTATTTAAAAAAAAAAACAGAAATAAGGCAGGCCAAATAATTCATGTGGGAAAAGCTATGACCATCAGTGGACTTTGACACACCTAGATCGGGCAGGTCGCTACCAAACATTTGAATTATAAAATTATCACTATTTGCAACTTTTGAACCCAGTACAAGTGATATTGCCATTTTCGAGAACTGGGTTATTAAATTATTCTTCCCTTTATTCATTGTTAAACAAACTTTATACATTTTTAAATATTTCTTATAAAAACAATTAAAAAAAAACATTTAAAAATATAAAAAAATTGTAGCCCACCGATAACGGGAACAGGGTTATTAAATTATTCATATTTTATACACAAAAAGACAATAACATACCCAAGTGCCAACGGCGACATCCCTTCAAGGTTCTGATTGAGTCCAGTGGACGCAGAATCCTTTGGTATACTTACTGCTGCCCTGTAATTAGATAATGTTACTAATCTATAGGTATAATAAACACCAGAACATCAGGCTGCTACAATGTGTCTTTCTTTTAAGATTGTCATCTTATCGTTATAGCATACTAGCATATATGCCAGCGGCAGAAAAAACGACTTTCTATACAAACTTTCATCCCCTATTTACCTAACTTAGGGGTTAAATTTCGAAAAAACCTTCCTTATTCCTTGTCTACGTTATAAAGGGAACCTCTTTTCAGCTTTCTAGGTCCAAGGGTTTTGGCTGGGCGTTGATGAGTCAGTCAGTTAGGACTTCTCCTTTTATTTATATAGATAGATAGATAGAATAGGTTGATTGAGGAAATTTGGGATTTCGGGTAGCTTATGTGCTGGGGCGTCGAGAGGAGCAGTGGCCCCGTTTTACGAACAGTAGGTAAGTTGTGCGTTCGAACCCAGGCGCTTTACTTAGTGTGTTTTATTTCATCACCATTGCTCTCAAAACGGTAAAGCAAAACATCGTCAGGAAACCGGCATGTCATGGAACCAAAAAAATTTAAGACATGTGACATCTACCAACCCGCACTGGGTCCGCGTGGTGTATTATTAGTCCTAAGTCCATCCCTCTCCTAGAGAGGAGGCCTGAGTCCCTGCAGTGGGAACATTCTAAGCTGATAATGATGTGGTTTTGGAAAGTTAAGAATTTAGCTTGATATGATAAGTCACCGTGTGTATGACCAAACTTTCTCGTGGTTGTAGGCGTTGTAGCATCTGCGGTCAAAAGTCGTGTCGTGGGCCTAAGCTAGACCTATTGATAACACGTCAAACAGTATCAAGGTATACAGGGTGAGCTGCGGGTTGTTCGAAAGAGATACCGCGGCCTCGGTACAGGGGCAAAGAAGGAACATGGGTGGTTTTTAGTCAGTAGAACTCTGACACTCCCTACCGCTCCCCAAGTAGCACGTTAGTGTATTTTGGAACTTATTCTGCAACTGTAGGTAGCATTTAAGTGATGCAAGAGTGTACGGTATTACTTATAGATGCAAACAGCACTTGAATTTGCATATGAGTAACTCTTATCACTAACAGTTGCTTTTGAGTGATTTTTGTTCCTGCTTTATAACTTATGGTGGCACTAGGCCGAATTTATTAGTTATAGACGCATAAAGGTTTCAATTTTCAATATTTTAGAACTCAAAGAAGCTTAAGACATCTTAAAATCTCCCATTAAGAACCGTACCTTAATAGGTGGTAATTTTTCCTTATTTGGCACCTTTAGTACTAAATAAGTAGTATATATAAGTTACTTATCACCTGCAGTGGCTCAAGAGTTATTATTGCAGCTCATTTGGAACCTAGTGTAATTGCCTTTGTAAGGTCTAATATACTCTAATATGCCACTGTAACGCGCAGATCGATTCCAAAAGATGGTTCTTGAAAACCTTAAGCAACAATTTTCTCTCATTTAGAACCAATTAAGATCTTACAATTCTAACACTATCGCAGGTTCCGTACATATTAATAAATTTAAATAGAGTATGATTTGTATTTAAGTAAATTTCCTACATTTTAGGTACTTAATTGAATAGTTTATGAAATCACTAGTTCACTTTGTAATTTTTTTAATCTACTTACGTTATACACGGTGTAAATCACAGATTGGTAGGCAAGGCATGATCAGCTACCCTTCTGAATGTCTCTTGTATAAATGAAAAATGAAAATTTGCAAACTATCAGTAGGAAATCAGGCATCGAAATAAAAAGTCGAGGATTCCAGCCAACATTTACAATTAAATTAAATTTTACTTTATTTACCTTCCTAAATGGGTTTTGTACCCGTCTTGAGGATCCCCAATTCAACGCAAAGGCAACGAGACCGTATAAGTGAAAATAATCACTACTAGGTACTAATAAGGGATTTTTGGACCTAGGAGCTCTAAAAAGGTAACAAATGAGTGTAAAAATGACCTGCAAGTTCTATTTCAAATCGCCATTTTTAAAAATGGAGTCCTTGAAAAGTATCTTGTTGAATGGTATTTTATTACAATAACATACAATAAAATTAGTTTTGATAACTGTTTCTGATGTAGTTTGACATTATACTTTTTGTTAAACCATAATGTTAGGTTTTTAACAACCAAATTTTTATGAAGTATTATCTTATTTATTTGATCACCGCATATTTTTTGCTAATTCTTGATTAGATCGAAGGCGCATCAAAATTTACTTAGTAAATATACCATGGTTTCACAATAAAAAACCATTTGCAAGGGCATGATGGTTATCCTGCGTTAAACACATAATTTTTGAATACTCGCAAAATAGTTCACAAATAAAAGCTGCCATAACACAAAGCCGTTGTTGTTTATCTCCACCGAAAATAAGAACTTGTTAGGATCTTATTTGTCACTCAACGAATGAACTGTATCGCTTTATCGTTCAATCATTCATTTACCGCGCGCAATTTGCACCGTTAGTTCCTAGTGCCACTCAGGATAACAATTCGAACTCTTATGCATCGCTTTTGCATCTATAAATAAGTTGCAATTTTTCTCCCTTTGGTAACATACAGGTTGCTTATCGGTTCTAACCACCTCTATAGAACTTAATCACGGTGGATTTTATTACTAAAGATTCCAAAAATATTCTATATGCAAGCCTTTTGTCACAAAATGTGTTACTTGGGGATCTGCCCAGAGCGGGAAGAGTCATTTGATGATTTCCCACCTCCCAAAAATAAAGGTATACACAGGGGTTCACGAAGCCGTCAACCAAGCATTACTGAAGATCAAACTTTATGTGCCTCTACGCAAAAAATATTTTTTTGGAGTGAAAAATCAATTTTTTGGGTAAACCTCAATGTAGCAATCAAACATTGTGGTAGTGAATGTTTTGAATCATAACGGGTCATGGAAGTAATGCAAAAGTTAACTTATTAAAAAAAAAAATTGGAACGTTGACCGCCAATATCTCCGTAACTAGGGGGTTCTCAGGTAAGGTCTCATCATCATCATCAGCCTATAATATGTTCCCACTGCAGGGACTCAGGCCTCCTCTCTAAGAGAGGGATGGGCTATAATCTAACACGCGGGCCCAGTGCGGATTGGTAGATGTCACATGTCTTCAAATTTTTTGGTTCTAAGACATGCCGGTTTCCTCACGATGTTTTATTTCACCGTTTTGAGAGCAGTGGTGATGAAATAAATTACACAAAGTAATGCGCCTGGTGAGGTTCGAAGTGTTCGAACCCACGACTCACTGTTCGTAAGTCGGGACCGCCACCACTGGGCCACCACTGCCTACAACAGGCTACAACAAACAAAATATGTACAGTGCGATCAAATTATCTTGGCAGCTCCGAACTTCGTGCAGGTCATTTTGTTACAACGAATGTTTATAAGTGTTATGATATTAATTTATTTTATTTGTATTTCTCACTGTTTAAATTAGATATTTTCTGATCGTTTAAGTATTGGTTTATCTGGCAATAACAGTTTTATTCCCAAGTTTACATGCGTAAAATTTCGCAAAGCCTATGTTCAGACCTGCCAAGATAATTTGATCGCATTGTATACAGGTTTAGGTAAGGTCTACAACAAACAAATGTTCGCAGTGACGGGGAGAACAAGTCCCTTTCGACTTTGTCAACGGTACTTTTACACCCTATATATCCCCAGTACAACATGGCCTCGCTTTGTATAGATTTCCCGTACAATAAGAGATCCGCATAAACTGGTTTTGTATCGCTTGACGAGGTCGTGCGTTTCCTAAACTTCGAAGTAATAAAATAAAATGTAATAATTACTGTAGCTCCACTGTGGATTCCTCTTCTTTTTCATAGTCAGCAAACATTGATGCCTGTTTGAAAAAAAAACATATTATTATAACTATCATCACGCCTGTTACTCCTAAGGCCTCAGCCTCGAATTTTGCGGGCAGCGGGGCGGCGGCGGCGGCGGCGCGACTTGTATGGAGTGCACCGCTCGTTGCCCGCTCCCGCGCCGCTGTATTCCGAGAACCGGTCCATTTGCTTGTACGCATAAGAACCTGCGACTTGTCAGGGCACTAGTGTTTCCCATATTTCTTTATGGTGCCGAAACGTGGACTTTAAGAGAAAGTGAGAAAAAGAAGATAGACGCTTTAGAAATGTGGTGTTGGAGGCGAATGCTTTGCATAGCCTGGACACAGTTCCGAACCAACGTCTCAATTCTCGAAGAACTGAACATAAAACAGCGTCTTTCTTCCATCGTTCAAGGCCGTATTCTCACTTTCTTTGGACATATTACACGTCGAGAGGACACGTCTGTGGAGCGACTCGTGGTCCAGGGCAAAACCGAGGGCACGAGGGCGCGCGGTAGATCACCAATGCGCTGGACCGACCAAATCAAAAATGCACTAAATGGTCCGCTCCACGAATGCACGAGGCAAGCAACAGTGCGAGAGGAATGGCGTCGAATTGTTAAGCTTGCCACCACCCCTGTCATGACGACCACGACCACTCTGCCAAGAGTGTGACGACAGAGAAGAAGATAAGAACCTGCCGCGCCCGCGCCGCCGCCGCTGCCGCCCCGCTGCCCGCAAAATTCGAGGCTGAGGCATCGGATCGGACTGCTGCGCCGCGGCACCGCGGGTTCGATCCCCGCACGGAACAAGTATTTGTATGACCTACAGATAGTTGTTCCGGGTCTGGGTATTTGTGTATGTGAGTTTAAATGTTTGTAAACGCACCCACGATACAGGAGAAATCCCTAGTGTGGGGCAACGTAACGTAAAAAAAAAAGGGTTAGGCAGAGGTGTACCGAATAGTACACATTTCGCCAGTTATGTTTTAGTCCTATAGTCCCATGTAATAAAATACGAGCCTATTGCAATTCCTGCCAGAAAACCTCAATAATAATTTGCCCTACCCGGAAATAAAACCCGGGAGCTCATGCTCAGCAGTCGTAGTCCGTCAGATAGATTTCCAAAAATTATTGGACACGTATTTTTTCTTTTTTCACGTAAACAAAAAATGAAGACGATACAGTGCTTCGAAAACTCGTGTGACGTCATATGATAGTACATTTTGTACCTACAAGTGACGTTTCAAGCCCCACTCCATGATTTTTGACGCATTTTATCTTCGTCATTTTTTATTGATTTGTTAAAACAAAAAACACGTACCTATTCAATATTTTTCAATAATCTAACTTATGGACTAAACAGAATCATATTATTTTGACCCAGTCCGATCCCCTAAAAATGACGAATCCTAAGGGTTCCGTTTACTGCCGTTCGTTGTAAATACTGTAGAATAATAGAATCCCGATTATCTGAATTAAATAAAATCAGGTTACCAGGGGTATTCCTTGTAATCGAAAATCCGGCTTAGTCTATAAATGCCCGATTCGGAGAACAGAATTCGTTCTTTTAAGAATTAGCCATTTTAAGAATTGGGCATTTATCGACTAGCCATGAAATAATCGAAGTCAAATCAAACAATATTACATTTCAATAACTTTTTATTACGGAAAGGGTTTCATATCCGTCATTTAGACAATACGCTAGAAAAATACGAGTCTCAAAGATAAATATTTTACTTACATTTTTTTTAAAATAATTAGTTGTTAATCAGTAATGAATAACGACGAAATCATTACTAAATCGGCAATTAGAGCCGTGGAGAATGAGTCCGGATAATTGGTTAATCGAGGTTCGTGATAATCGGGATTCTACTGTACTGTCGACTGACTAAAACAAAAATGATTCTGTTTAGTGCAAAGTTAGATTATCGAAAAATATTGGATACTTACATGTTTTTTGTTTTATCAAATTAACTAGCTTTTGCCCACGGCTTCGCCCGCGTGGATGTCGGTTTAACTACAAAAATGTCGATTTTCCATACAAACTTTCATCCCCTATATAACTCCCTTAGGGGTTAAATTTCGAAAAATCCTTCCTTATTCCTTGTCTACGTTATAAAGGGAACCTCTGTGCAAAATTTCAGCTTTCTAGGTCCAAGGGTTTGGGCTGGGCGTTGATGAGTCAGTCAGTCAGGACTTCTCTCTTTATTTATCAAATTATTCCTTGTCTACATTAAAAAGGGAACCTCTGTGCAAAATTTCATCTTTCTAGGTCCAAAGGTTTGGGCTGGGCGTTGATGAGTCAGTCAGTCAGTCAGGACTTCTCTCTTTATTTAGCAAATTAATAAAAATTGACGAAGATAAAGCGCGTCAATCATGAGTCTGCTTGTGAATAACTTTTAGGTAACTGAAATATGACGTCACACGATTCGAGTTTTCGAAGCACTGCATCAAGGGAAATATATTCCCTTTGCCTTATTAAGGGTTAATTTTTGTCTACGTGAAAAATAAAAAATGTGTCCAAGATTTTTTGGAAATCTATCTGACGGATTAATTAGATCTTTTTTGCGGTCTACCCCGCTACCCCGATTTTTGATAGTAGGTATTGCATTGTGCATAATTATTTTCAAAGGAAACTCACCCGATGCTTTCCGATGTTCAGTACAACAGAATGATGTTCTGTCGTATCCGGTTTTATAGACATCCGCTGAAAACATTATATTAGAATTACAGTCAGCATCCAGAAGTAGATAAACATTACCTACCTACAAAGTTTCAAAGCAGGTTTTTTAAACATTTGTTACATAGTACTCACTGCCGCACTCAGAGAGCTTTAATGAATACTTAGGCCAGCACTTAGTAACGGTTTTGACAGCTTTGTCATACAAAAGTATGTCAAATCTTTACTAAGTGACGGCTTAAGTTATCATTAAATACTCTGAGTACCGCAGTAAGAATAATCTTCTGAAACATTAAAAATAATTGCTGGAGTCCTGGACATCAAATAATTAATATTTCGAAATGTTAAGCTACTTCTGTTGCTGATCGTACAGTTTAGGCTGAAGCGCGATGACGTGGCCTCGGCGCAAGGGCAAAGAAGGAACATGGGTTCGGTTTTTAGTCAGTAGAAGTCTGACACTCCCCTTCGCTCTACCCAAGAGCGGGGGGGGGGGGGGGGTCATTCGATGATTTTCCACCCACCAAAAAAAAAAGGCTAGTCCGACCCAATTTTGATGATTCTTACGTCGATTGACTTGTAAATGTCACTAATGACATGAAAGTAATCAAAATTAAACATGGCGACCACCAGAAAAAAAAATCGTTAAAAACAAAAAAATCCGACTGAATAAACTGAATAGCAAAAAAACAAGCACATTTTAAATTAAACAAAAGTTGGAAGCAGGGTACCTATGACCCCTTTTAGTTTTTTTAACTACTTTTATAATCTCAGTTTTTTAAGAACGTGCAATACTTCGCAGACGATTTAACTTTTTTCGTATGATTTTTTAGTTGTTTTTTTAATTATACCTAATCATCAAAATCATCATTACAACCCTCCAAGTTCATATAACTCTCAAGAATGACCTTCATTCTCGAGAGTTACATGAACTTGGAGGGTGCAAATCGCTAAAAACGTAAGAAAATTTGAATTTCGCGGGCTACCCTGGAACAATCATTAAACGCCTCCGAGTGCGGTAGTCAGATATTTCCTCAATAATTAGAAGTACGTGACAGACAATCACATTTGTGACGGTGATGATGAATTGATGACATGTCAAAATCTTTACTAATAAGTGACGGCTTAAGTAATCATTGAATACAGCTTTTGCCCACGGCTTCGCCCGCGTGGATGTTGGTTTAACTACAAAAAAAATGTCACTTTTCCATACAAACTTTCATCCCCTATTTAACTCCCTTAGGGGTTGAATTTCGAAAAATCCTTCCTTATTAGGTACTTGTCTACATTATAAATAGGGAACCTCTGTGCAAAATTTCAGCTTTCTAGGTCCAAGGGTTTGGGCTGGGCGTTGATGAGTCAGCCAGTCAGTCAGGACTTCTCTTTTTATTTATAGATATGGATGGATAGACTCTGAGTACGGCAGCAAGTCTTGATTCTTATTTCATAATCACCACGAGTTATCGGGTCACTGAAACACATTAACTGCCGCACTCAGGGACGTTTAATGATTACCTACCTAGGTCATCACTTAGTAAAGATTTTGACACTTTAGTAAAGGTATTCTATATCAAATTTTTACTAAGTGACGCCCTTTGTAATCATTAGGTCTATCTATAAGAGTACAGCAGTTAGTCTATTTTATGACTTTACAGCCGGACATTAAAGGTAATTTCCGTATTATTAAAGGTAACCCATAAATAATATTTTTTGGTTTGAGTTGTAATTGTTGTAAAGCAATATCCGACTCCCAAGGCCTTTCTAAAAAGGCATAATAAATCCTTTGTTCAATGGGAAGCGGATTAGATACCTGTATAGGCTGACAAGAAAAATGTAGTTTCAAAGAACTAAGATTAAGATAAGAGTAATAAAACACTAAAGTATCAATAGCAAAGCCTCATCTGGTTGCCATATTTTGGGAACACCCGAACCTTTAAAACAATGGAAAGGATACGAGAGGCTGAAAGACGCCGCCGGTCGTGGTGTTTTTAGAAATGGTGGGGATGAAGGAAAGGGAATTGACGAGGATTGATGAGGAAGCACGGAGAGTCAGTCGGTTTAACACCGCCATAGAGATCGGTCGATATCAGCGAAAGTCAAGTTACGATACTTGGTTAATTCGAAGAGTCGGGTGATCGCAAGAGTGCGATAGTGAGTGAATATAGTGGAGAGTCGGTGCGCGGGTGATCGCAAGAGTGCGATAGTGAGCGAATAGATTGCCCTGTTTAGTGTAATCTACGAGTATTATGTTGGTGTATTTGTTGGTGAACGACTGGGTGAGTTCCTATTTACAATAATTAATTATCCTATGTTGATAGAGTTATTACGACTAAATTGACAGGAAAGTTTTGCTGAGGAGTTTGTTGCACCACTTATTTTCCTTAGCTCAACACCAGGAAGTTGTGGCGGATGGGCGCTTTTGAGGCTGTCTGTAGGGTTTCAATAGAGTTGATCCCCAACTCTATTGTAAAATAGTATTGAGTTTTGATTCTCAACCTCATTATGACCAACCATTACAGTGATTCTAAAATAATTATATTTTCTCTTATGTGACAAATAAACAAATATCTTAGAAGATATAGCAAAATAAAAATATCCGCGCGTCAAAATATTTACGCGGTCCGCCCGGCCCTCGCGTTTCAATCCCAATATAATGTAATACATGGAGATTCTTGCTTCCAGGAAATTTAAATTCAAAATATTTTTGCACCATAAAGTTTGCAAGGTGTTATTGTAAATTTAACAGTAAGAGATACCGATAGTGATTCTCACCTTAATAAATTATAATCTAAGGTAATCTATTAGATTTTTTGTTTGTTACGATTAAATTCAAAAATAACTCTGACGACTTTGAAAATTCTTTGAACATCAGATAGCTACACCTTTACCGAGTAAAGGCAATACGTATCATATTTTCAAAATACAACCAGACGAAAAAAAATGTATTAATGCTGAATTCATTTGGTTGAACGCGCGAATAGAAAAAAATATTTCTATGTTGGATAGTCGATTTATCGAGGAAGGTTATAGGCTATATAACTTCACGCTCCGACAATAAGGAGCGGAGCAAAAATATAAAATATTGCAAAAACGGTAAAAAAATATTCTATTTTGAGAGCTTCCTTTGCGTGCGTTATAAGCCATCACTTAGTAAAGATTTTAACACTTTAGTGATGGTTTTGTATATCAAATTATTACTAAATGAGGGATTCAGTATTAATTCCGCCGCAAAGTTGCATGTCTGTCGGTCTTCTACAGACTGTACTTCGGAGAGTGTGCGCAAGAGCTCCACGAGCTTATTCCACCATCTCCCTTCTTCCATCGAGAGACTAGGCGTACTGCAGGTTATCACCTATACCTTGTCGATATTCCACACATTCGTACGGAGCGTTTTGTTAAGACTTTCATTATTCGTACAGCCAAGGAGTGGAACACCCTGCCTGCGTCGGTTTTCCCGAGTTCATATAACCCCAATCTATTTAAGTCGCGAGTAAATAGGCTTCTTCTGGGTAAGCTCGTTCCATCGTCGACCTCACATCTCTGCCCTTAGGGCAAGATTGAGGTCAAGAGTAAGCCCTTATTAAATAATAATAAAAAAAAAAATATGTGACACAATTAATAAATATCTTATAAATTTCCAACTGCCGCACTCAGAGACGTTAATGATCACTTAGTAAAGAATTTGACACTTAAGTGATGGTTTTATAAATCCAATCATTACTAAATGAGGGATCCAGTAATGATTAAAAAATATCACTGAATACGGCAGTAAGCCTCAATTTTTTTTTATGACTTGACAGGCTCCAATGTTACCGTATAAAATAGGTAACGAAAAGAACTTTCTTGTTTTGAGTATTAAAACAATATTCGACTCCTTAGAAACGCATAATAAATCCTATTGTTCAATGGGAAGCGGATTAGATACTTGTATAGGCTGACAAGAAAAAAAATGTAGTTTCAAAGAACTAAGATTAAGAGTAATAAAACACTAAAATATCAATAGATTTTGGGATCACCCGAACGGACCTTTAAAACAATGGAAAGGATAGGAGTTGAAAGACGCCGCCGGTCGTGGTGTTTTTAGAAATGGTGGGGATGAAGGAAAGGGAATTGACGAGGATTGATGAGGAAGCACAAAGAGTCAGTCGGTTTAACACCGCCATAGAGATCGGTCGATATCAGCGAAAGTCAAGTTACGATACTTGGTTAATTCGGAGAGTCAGTGCGCGGGTGATCGCAAGAGTGCGATAGTGAGTGAATAGAGTGGAGAGTCAGTGCGCGGGTGATCGCAAGAGTGCGATAGTAATTGAATAGAGTGCCCTGTTTAGTGTAATCTACGAGTATAATGTTGGTGTATTTGTTGGTAAACGACTGGGTGAGTTCCTATTTACAATAATTAATTATCCTATGTTGATGGAGTTATACGACTAAATTGACAGAAAAGTGTTGCTGAGGAGTTTGTTGCGCCACTTCTTCTCCTTAGCTCCAACACTAGGAAGTGGTGACGGGTGGGCACTTTTGGGGCTGTCTGTAGGGTTTTAACAGAGTTGATCTCCAAATCTATTGTAAAATAGTTCTGAGTTTTGATTATCAACTAACAACAGCCATTTGCCTTTTGAGTTTTGATTCTCAACCTCAGTATGACCAACCATTGTAGTGAAAAACGAAAATTTTATCAGCCTGGAGTAATTTAGAAACAGTCACACTATCTTTCAATTTTAATCCTTTTTCTGTCATTCCATTAATGAAAACCATGGAATGGACCCCTCTGCTTCTAAAGGTGCTTGCTTTTTTGTTTTTTTTTTCGATTTGTCAGTGAATTCCTGTCTCACCAGTTTCGTCATGGAAGCGATTTCCATAGAATCCCTGGCGCCAAGAAGCTCTGTCTTCGCCGGAACGGGCCCGTTAGGTGGCCCTAAGGCACTGCAATCATATTATTGAGGTTTATAGAACAGGGTGGAAAGATTCTCGTTCTCATTGTCCAATGAAAAGGGTACCTAGTCGATCCAAATAGCTGATTAGTTATTTTCCTTTTACGATGTTGTTCCACGACCCATGATCTGGATTGTGAAAGTTGCTCATTGTATTCATAGTTTCTATCACACATCGCACCCTCAAATATGAACATCTGCTCTGATATGGCTCTGATACACGCTGTATAGCAGGAGAGGAACCCACACTGGGCCTGTGTGACAGAGAAGGGACTTTTGTCACAGCAGTGGGAATGTTATGGGATAATTATGATGACGGATAGGAGGATACAGGAAGGAGTAGGTTATGATGTTTACAAGATTTTTTGTAACAATATATTGATTTAGAAGTGTCCATAGATTTTCTTGCCTTTTCTTCTCCATATAGATCTACGCTTTGGAATGGGCAACTACAGTTTTTCCCAAGTTATTGTTTTTTTGAACTGTGTCTGTTGCTTCGTTTTATTTGTTTTTCTGACATTCAAAAGTGCTTGTAATGGTCTACCTAATTGTTATAATTGAGTTTGAGTAAACAATAGCAACAACGAATAAAAGAACTCACATGATCTTGAGTATAGAGCCCATAGTCCCGCGTATATCTACACTAGTTCCTCGATTAGTGGCCGCCATTGACTGAAAGAGAATACGCCGTATAGGTATAGTTTAGTAGTTATTCGTATTTAACAAAAAATACTCGGTGGACGTTACTTGGCACTTACTACAGTGAAACCTGGTTAAGTGAGACCTCAAGGACCTGAAAATTTGTCTCACTTAAAGAGGTATTCCACTTACCCAGTTTCTCAGATATCCAAATCTGTCTCATAGGACCCCAGTATGAGTTCCAGTTATAGAGGTTTCTCACTTATCCAGGTCCCAGTTAACCAAGTTTCACTGTATTACTAAGCAATATTCCTTTCACAGTCGCACAACTGTTAATTTGTAAGTCGAACACTGAGAGAGGAACATGTCCAACTGCCACACTAACTGCCGCACTCAGAGACGTTAAATGATTAAGGCCATCACTTGGTAACAATGTTGACACCAGTGAAGGTTTTGTACATCAAATCTTTACTAAGTAACGGCTTAAGTAATATCTCTGAGTATGTCAGTCAGAGACGATTAATGATTAGGTGCTACCTGCACTTAGCAAAGATTTTGTCAGTTAAGGTTTTGTATGATTATAAACGTCTGTTTATCCAAAAAAAAGCAGTCTTACGATTTTAGAAGTGCCTCTCACATCCCCATTCTTCTCGAATGGTGAATGACATTCCCACTTTATGGGTCTAGGCAGCTTATCTTGGTACATCGTTTTTATTTTATCCAAATGGACACACTTTGATTTCAAGAACATGTCTTTGAAGTCTGAAAAATAAATAGAATAATCAGCCTACAATGTTCCCACTGTTGAACAACAGATCTCCACTCTATGAGAGGAAATAGGCTATGATCCTTGACGCTGGCCCAGTGCGAGTTGGTAGATGCCACATGTCTTCGAATTTTAGAATCTTTCAATACTCACACAGCTTAGTTTATAAAATATTATTATTCTATTTAAAACATAATACATAGGTAAATACAATCAAGTAGGTACAGCTATTCGCAGGTAAACAACTCAGTAGGATTTTACAATCTAATAGGTAGGTACATTCGGAGAAACTCCATTCATTTACGATTTTAAATAATGGATACCTTTGTAATGCTTTCCAGGAATTGGACAATATTGTAATCTCAAATTTCGTTACTTTTCTACTTAGCTATAACAATGACTTGACCGTATTGACTCGAAAATTAAGCATTATTTTATAGAAATTTTGACGCCTTATTGCAAATTGCCGGTACCATCTTTTCGCTGTTTTCCTTTACCGTTTTGAGAGCACATACATGAGTCGTGGCCATGCACTGCTCTCGTCAAAAGAAAATTTACAGGCTTTAAAACTGATAAGAACTATCACACACATACCTAATTCCTTCCACTCTTTGGGCGCAGTCTTCTTAGCCTTTATTTTCTGGGCCTTGATTGTTTTGAGAACGTCTCGTCTTTGACCAGGCTCCAAATTGGCCATGTCACCAAACATAACGAATGGAGCATGCTCTGCCTCCAACTCTTCCCACCATTCTTTTCCACTGCATGCTGTTGTGAAGGAAAAAGGAAGTTGGGATAACATAGCATAATCATCGCGGGGGAGTTTTACTTCTCACTCGCCACTGCGGATTATAGGAGGATCGCGGACGCGGGCCGGTTTTTAGTCAGTTAGTCAGAACCTAGGACGGTACATGACTTTAATATTTTGTTCTAGAACATGCTGCATTAGTTCAGATACAAGGCGTCTTCGTGTTAGAAGTCACTCATCGTCGATTCTTAAGTCTTACTGCCGTATTCAGAGAGACTAGTATGTATAATATATTTAGGTTAAGAAATACTATTCTATTCTATAAGCAAGTAGGTACTCGTACTGCCATAAGAGGTCATAATAGGCCACCTGCGCTTAAAGCATCTTTGTTAGCTTCTTCCTCATTATCGTCATCACAATCACAGGGGTCTTCGTTAGGGTCGACATCTAACGATGCATCAGTCTTCAGCAACTTGGGTAGGTCTATGAGGTACTGGTTCGTCTCTGGATCACCACCAGCGAAGTTGTAGATGAAAGCCAGGAACTGGTGGATGTTGGTTAAGTTACGTTAAATATTTTGGGGCAGGCAAGACTCTTCCTATCGTGGGTTGTTTGAAAGATATCGCGGCACCGGAACATACAAGGGTTAAGAAGGAACATGGGGGTTTTTAGTCAGAAGAAAGTCTGACACTCCCTTCCACTCCACCCAGAGCTGGTGCTTGATGATTACCAGCAACGAAAAAAAAATGACATGTATATAATCTGTCGTATTGTTCTCTCCGGTCGTGACGCATTGCCGACTTGCCGTTCAATCGGACTATGGATGAAGGATTATAGAGTGCACCAGCTATGCCTGCGCACAGACTTTTGCTGCACTATAATATCTCTTATGGCAATGGCTGATCTCCGCTTAACCTAAATATCGACCCGAGCGGCTGTTATTATTAAGCCACTAGCTCCTCAACTGGCTCCTTTTTTTCAAGATACTTTAATCTACATGTCTCTTGATTGACCGACCTTGATTCGTCTAGATAACAGTTTAAGATAAGATACTTACTAGTACAGTTTACCTATATGTCATGTCTTATCTCACAAGCCGAGCCTGCGTCCATAATAATTTCTTACTGTAAAAGTAGATGATAGAGAAAGATTCGCAAGATGTTCGGCAGATCCCAAATATCTACATAGGGATACGTGATCGGGAAGGGGAAGGGGGCACTTGTTCGGCAGTCGCTGGTTTTTGTCAGATATTTATTTGAAAAAAAAATACATATAATCAAACCGATCCGAAGCAATCACTAGACATAAATTCGGCTCACATTCGGCCCCCACAGTTCGCCAAAGGCTGTCGATGTCCATTTCGGCTCCGCACAATTCGACCCAAGTCATAAGTCGAGAGGATTTCAGGTACCTGCGGCTACGTACGTACCTGGCTAACGACTTGTGTCATTTTTTCGCGCCATTCGTGATCAACCCTAGCCGCTGTCTTGTAACCTCTGGATAAATGAAGAATCAATTCCTGCCCTTTAGTCAGTATATCATGCAATACGTTGATATAATTCGTATAATCTGTTGAAAAAAACATTATAAAAGTAGGCACCTTTTACCCACATTTAGACGATTTTTGTCCAGAGCCGGTAAATAGGCGTAGAAAGACCAAACGTCAAAAATAATTCGCAGATGCCAATAGATAGCTACGTGAATATTTTTCTATCTGTTTTTGTAATACTTTATTGATAAAGTAAAGATAGTAATAGAAATTGCCAAAGTTCCAGCGTGGTGAAAATAGTGCGCGAGATTTTGCTTCGTTTCCATTTCGTTTCACACACACTAAAAACCTGCGTGGTGATTGCGTTGCTAACAGTGCTGCCAGATATATAAATTTTCCCACGAGGCGTCGGTTAGGGATGTTCAGTTGAGTTAATCGATTTTGGTAACGGTATTTAACTTTCTAAATATAATATCCTGCCGTAGACTCTACTTACTACTTCACCTAAAATTATATTTCTTAGGATGTTTCAAGTCAACCTTGGAAAAAAATTAAAAAGGCGTGCCGATTTAAAACTAAAATTATTTTAAAAGTATACCTTCGATAATTTGTAGTTTTTCAAATCTATTTCTTTTTCTTTCTGTACACATGACATACATTAAAGCTGCCAAGTTCTTACATTGTAGTTGTGATTGTAACGCACGTATTTTTTCTTGTCTTTCCCGGTGTGCTTCTCGAAGCATGTGGGATGCGCGAGTTTGTTCATTTCTGTATGATATAGAAAATAAAACATTAAATTAGAACCCCTATTTCAGAATCACACAAAATCCCAAAATAAATATGTTTATGCTTACAACAAAATGTAGTTATATCTCTCTTTAATTTGTTGTTTTTCTCTTTCTAATATCCTCTCATATTCTGCACGCAGTTCTATTTCCTTTTCTCTTAGAATCTCCTCTACGTGTCTATGAGATATTCTCACATCGGAACCCTAAGCAAAAATAAAGATTTTTGGGGCATGTGTACGTTTTTAAATGCACGGGACAAAATATTAACTATCACGTTGTCCAGCACGTTGGATCTAGTAGGTAAACAATATTACTTTTACAAATATGCACCAAAGTTGCTTTTAAGTGTTTTAAGTAATGTTTACCTCGTCGTATGTTTTACAAATACATTTCAGCAATTCAACTTGGGGGTCTTCGGTTTGTTTTGGGTCCTCCAACCGAGTAAAGGACACTGGAAGAGATTTTTCTGCTCTAATTACTTCCAAGGTTGACTTAGTGGCACTTGAAATATTGCTAGACATCTGTAAAATATATAATCTATTAAAAGCAATAACTTTCGTTTTACGTCATCGCAGGGGCAAAGTTTTTAAAAACATTTTTCTATCATACTCCCAACGATTTTGAACTTTGAAGAAAATTTTGAATCTATTGAATGTTTGAAAAGTACCTACTCGACAACGTAAAACGAATGTTGTTAAAATTGACAAAATGAATAGCATGGGGATGTAGCTCCCCGGCCGCATATTTCATGAATTGCTTTATTTTATGACAATTCACGGTACAACCCTTTAAACGCGCAGATTCGGTCGCTAAACGTGGTACCTAACTGCCTATATTTGAATGTTCGAACAAAGGTATTTTAGAACGAAAGTTCAGGTTTTTTCTTTGATTAAATCTTATAAAACAACCCCTAAAATTTGTAAAATTGACTAGTAAAGATATTGATAGACGCTAGAGTTTCTGTTTGTACATGACAAACGTTGTTTGCTGTACTGTAAAATTCCAGATTGTATGCAATCGCATTGTACATTTTATTTCAATTCAAATTTATAAATTTATATTTTGTTTGTATTAAATAAAACTAATGCAAAAATTTGAATCGATTACAATTGTTTTGGAAGTGTAACCAAACTTGCTACTCAACGCAACCCTAGCAATGACAAGTAGTGAAATAAATTATGGCAACACACAGTTCTGCTGTCGTGAAGTTCGTAACATGTGATGTTTCGTGAAAAGTGTTAATTTTTTTACGAAAAACCTTTTATAATTATCCGTAGTGCATCTTAAAAGTGTTAAAAACATACGTTTGTGCTTTCCGTGCTGTGTATATTGTGTTAAAAGTGTTTGAATATCGTAACAAAAATTACATGGATAAAGCCGTCACCTGAGGTTGTAAAGGTTAGTGCTTTTTTCATCTGTTGTTTGTCTTAAAATAGATTTCTGTGCGGGTCGCAATGATATTTCAGTTTTGTTTGTGTAACGCCTTCGTATGACTTTTCAGTTCTTTCATAGGACCTTGAACTAGAAATCTATCACAGTGCCGTGACCAAGGTTAGGTTCGCGCGGGCGATTCATCTCGCCTATTCATTGTTTATTCCTCCAGTTTTGGTGATAAACCTGTAGTATTTGGTTAAAAAAGCTATAAAAATGCATAATTATGGTGTGTTTTACGTTAAAATGTGGTTATAAGTACAAAAATCTGGTTCCGTGAACCTAACCTAAAAACGCGATTGTATTTAGTGCAGTTTTTTTTGCAAGTACAGCGTTACGATGAATTCACCGTTACCTGGTCGGTGCGCGTGTTATTACGGGTATTGGAAGTGAGTGAAGCTGTTGAGTACATTTAGAGCAGAAATTGAAGGGGTCACGTGAAAATATTTCGGTTTCACACATGGCTTGACAGTTAGTCGAGATTATTTTGGTCCTTATCGGTGACGGCAGTTGGTATGGACAGTTTTTGGCGTCAGATTTGAGATAAATGTTACGAAGCTTTATCTGCAAAGAGTATCATTTCATTGATATGTGTATTTGGGGATGTAAACATTGTGAATGTGCAAGATCATGTTATTATGTTTCTTTCGTGCCAGAGCGCTAAGGTAAATGATTTAGATTTAAAATAGATAACATTGAAATGTCATGGTTTTTAAAATAGTACATTTTTGACCTTACGGTCTGGTTTTCATTTAGTTTACAAATTAACTGTGCATGTAATTGTACATATTATAACATTAAGCAGTTTATCTAATAACATGTACTCTATTCGTTATAGAAATCAGAAGTTTCTGTATCATAATAAAAACATAACCTAAAAATGTAGCCAACCACAAAACAGCCATTAAACAAAAAATAACTTCATATAAGCCTTTTTCATAAGATAAGGAAGTAAATAGGCAGTTATTAGTAATTTGCAATTCAGGATAAAAATTAAAAAGGCAAGAATTTGAAACTACCATACTTCAATGGTAAAATCCTTCGTCAACAAAAAAAATCTTATCTAGTTTTTACTAATTTACATTGGTTAGGTTAGGTAGCACATGTTAATTGAAAAATGTGCTTGTTTTACTTGTAAACTTAAAGATTTACTTAATTTATATTCATTTTAATAAATCTGAATACAAGCAAGTAAGATTAAAACTGGGGCAATCTTAATTTGTTTTATCTATTCAGAATCAAATGCCTTTCATTTAAATAAAACCTTTTGAACTACAAAATTGAATCCATGAGAAAATTCATACTGTTGTCACTAATTTTATTAACTTAATCACAACAGTAATCCATAAAAAGGTAGGCAAAGTTGTGCCTATAAGTACACAATTTCCTTTGTAATTTACACAACTTTTTTGGCAAAGCAATTATATCAAAAGGACCTATTTCTTTAGATGAGGCTCTCTTACTTGTAGTGGCGGTACTTTCAAATGAATCTAAAAGCTTGGCTTGGCCATAAAACCTACTATTTGTCTTATGCTTCTTCATGTAGTTCATTTTGTTATGATGGTTCTTATGCAGTGTGAGCAACATAGTAATTATGCTGTACCTGTAGTACCTACCTATATAGTAACTTGATGTGAATGTCCGTAGAATTTAATTATTTTTTCCTTTCTGTATTTTATAAGTGGAGACCTGTAACTATTGGCTTTCTGACTATTGTACTGTACTTATTCTGTTTGTTTTAGCTGTAAGTCTCTGTATGTTAACTAAATAAATAAATGATGTTAGGGTTTCATAACAGTCTGCTAACCCTAAGGGCTTGCTTGCATTGTAGACCCCTGGTATGCCACTGCTTACTTTTATACGACTTTTTATTCACATAAGACCCTAAATAAGACCCATGATAAAAGAGTGCTATCAAATTTTTAACATAAACATTTCAGTTGCGGACTGTGCTCAAAGGTCACACTTTTATTTAGACAACCTTTTAGATATTGCCTAGTGCTAATAAGTAAAAAATGTCCATTAGTTTATAAACAGTTCTAAAAGACAATTACTATCTTTGTTTTTATTGTTCTAAATCCAAATAAACAACCATAAATTCCTACACCAACATTTAATTAATTTCACAAACAAACGGTTCATTGTTAACTCATATAAGTTCATTCACCGTACCGCATGAGAAAAGTTTTTTTCGAAACATGTCTAGCAGTTTCCGATATGATCTAAAGTTTGCACAAAAACAAAGGAGGGTAAAATGGTTAATTTATTCAAATGATTCATCAGAAGTACGGAGACTTGAGACATTAAAATGTAGAATGCAAATAAAGCTATATTTTACATATAATTAACATTTTCCTTCAGTTTAGCTAACCTTAGCACTTCCTAATAGCCTAATTGTTTTTATTATCGGTTGTTGATTGGATTGCCTACAATATCAAATTACCTATTGTACCCTGTGAATCCAATACACTGTACCTGCAGATACAGTGTTTTGAATTAACAACGTCCATTCGGTTTCTCTTTGCCTGTTACATGGTCCTGCATTAATATATTTTGGTCCTTATACATGAAAAACTGAGATATCGCAATCAAAACTACACTGTATCTAACTAAAATTGAAGTCCTAAAATACCAAAACACGGTAATCGAAGATGTAGTGTGATGCCCAAATAATAATCTCGCTCGCTCCGAGATACAGTGTTTTGTCAAAACTATCGTGCGGTGGGCGCGCCAATCAGACAGCAGCTGAGCGACAGTCTCGATAGTTATTGGTCAATTTAAGGAGTAAGACAGTTCGATGCAGCCACATTGTTTACGCGCGGTGCTGTCAGTTGTTTAATGTTTAGTTATGACAGTTTTTTGTTTGTTTCCGAAGTAATTTGTGAATTAACTTGATTATTAGTTGTTAAAATGAGTGGTTATCGTAATAAACTGTTGATAAAGTTATCACAAAGCAATGTGCAACATTATAATAAGAATAACTCAAATAGTGTAACCATGGTGTCTGATTTAAATAACCATTTGCAAAAAGAAAATGATACTTCTATCACGAATCCTCCAAGTCTCTGTGTACCTTATGATGATTGCATGGACTTAAATATAGACTCTTGCGATATTAGCTCAACTTTAATACCATTAAGTGAATCGGAGTGCCCAAGCTTTTGTGAAGAAATAGGTAAAGGAGACTATACTGAATTATGAAGTTAGTGTTATTAGGTACGTCTTCAATTACTATGGACCGACAAAGACGTCGAGATTTCTTATCTAGACAGGTGGAAAAGTTACCAACTGCAACTAAATCTGCTGGATGTAACTCCAGGAGACTTAATACATTGGTATGGACACTCGATGAGAAAAAGGTGTGTAAAAAGTTTTTTCTCAGCACATTGCAGGGTTACACTAATGACGAAGGAGCTCAAGCGGTTTTGAAAGCGAACTTGTTATCTGGAAATTATAATCCAAAAATAGGAGCTGCGCAAGACCCTCGACGTACATATTTTTTTAATAAGATAACTAAACTGTCAATTCAATTTATAAAATATTTTTTACTGAACTTTCGATGCAAAACAAACGAAACTTTCTGAGATACACTGTTCAAACCAGTAAAAAAAAACACTGATTTGACAAGGCAATACACTGTAACTCTATAATACAGTGTATTACCCTAACAATATCTTCGTTCGCTTCTGATGACTATCGTGGCAATACAAGTTATCTATGTTAAATGATTGTTTTAACGGTAAAATATTGTTTTAATAACTAGGGCTGAATACCTTATAAAATAAACTTTTTATTGATATCAAACACTTAAAACTTTCTAAAGAAAACATGGTGGTAATCCTCTGAAAACAAAACAAAACGTTTGTGCTCGTTTTCTCAAAATCTGTCTTTCGTAGATACAGTGTATTGGAAACACAGGGTACTATTGTGCTTTTTTTCTTGAATATAGAAGACAAAATTGAATGCCTGATGATTTTTTAAGAAAACAACAGACATTTGTTGCCTTCATACAAACTCTAATACTAGCTGTTGCCTGCAAGTTTCTTCCCATGGAAATTAGTGATGTGTTTTATGAGAAACAAAAAAGATAGTCCTTGCCAAATTTTATTACGTTCCGATCAGCTGTTTAGCCGTGAAAAAGTAATGAACAAACCGAGTTACTTTTGCATTTATAATATTAGCATGAATTGCTTTGACAGTAAAACTATTATCCTTACAGCCCTGCCTAAAAACAAGTTTAATTTGAAAGAAATATTGATAACGGCTATTTAAAAAGGTCACATCTATTTCAGTTCAATGTTTTTTTATTAAAACAAAAAAATTCTACAAAAGAAAACACATTGACAAGTTTGCAAAATATTCAAGCTTAACAAAAAATTGAAGGCCTACAATTTAACTTGTTTGTAATTGAACTCAATTTGTTTTTATTGCTTGTTAAACAATAGTTTCACGGATAATAATTTGTTGCTAATAGTAAGCTTTTTAAAATTCTTAGATCTTGGAAACTGTAAAGTCATTATGGGCAGATAACGTCAACCTCTTTGTTACAATGTAAATCAATTATACAAAAATCATCTTAAACTACTTTTGAAGCTAGGCATGCTGCGGCTTGTTTGGGACTGTGGGTTGCTCGAAAGAGATACCGCGGCCCCAGATACACAGGGCTAAGAAGGAACATGGGTGGTTTTTAGTTGGTAGACGTCTGAAACTCCCTTCTCCTCCACCAGAGTGTGAGGAGTCATTTGATGATTTACACCCAAAAATGAATTCAGATAAGGGCTAGAAAATGATGATGATGATGATGACCCATACCTTGTATTACATTTACAGCATAATATCCTAAACTGGTAAAATATACTTGAGATTTTTTCTATTTTATGTTATTATTTCTCTATTTTGTTGATGTTTACTGACATTTTGTCTTTTTGACAGTAAAATCAGCTGGGTTGTGTCAAATGTCATTTGTTTGTGGCCAGTTATTGGTCACCTATTTCAAAATCATGGAGTTTTATTGCTCCATCTGGCTTAATACTTTATGATTCATTTTGTTATTGTATTTAACTGCTATTGTGAATTACCTACAGTAGTTTTGGACCTATTCAGATATTTTTCGTAGATCTGATATAACATTTTCGAGACTTCAGTATGACTTCTATCTAAAGCCTTTCTTCACCTAGTTGATTGTGGATCTCAATTAAATCTTTGCTTATTCTTCTTAGCATTTGGTGGAAAGTATGCTTACGCCGCCGGGAGCAGCAAACAATATTTATTCTGTAAGCTGTCTTGTTTGTTTACGTGAAAATAGAAAAAATATTTCGGAAATCTATCTGGCGGACTAATTAGTTTTGTCAAGACCCCAATTAAGGTTAATCCCTAACACGGTTTTGTAAAATGTCAAAGGAAAAATCAAGCTATTAATCTCCAGTATAATACAAGACCTCGCTTTGTATAGAATTTCTTCACAATGAGAGATCCGCCCAAACTGGTTTTGTATAGTTTCAATCGTCGTCGTGTTCAAAGAGGATAAGTCCCTTCAAAACATTGGAAAGCATCCCTTTTTCTTCATATATTTTTTTATTACAGTTTTGAGAAACAACTATTATTGTAGTATTCATAAAACTCAGGTACCTACCTACCTAACATCTTTCTTTAGCCATTCAAAACGGTCATAAAATTATTCACCACGTGCTTCCAATCCTCGAAAGGCGGGAATTTTACACAATGCAAGCAAATTACAAAGTGTCGTGTTCAATATCGTTTGTATTAAATAAAACACTTGAATCAATAAAATTCTATGGTTGCTATGTTCTATGACACAGTAAGAAATGTAGACGTTATTTAATTTGTATGATTTCAACATTTCATTTATCAAAATCGGCAAATTAACTTAACATACTACATCATCATCTTCCTACCCTCATCTCTTTCTATTCGGCGTCGGCGCAACACGGTTTCTTCTTCAATTCTCCCCTGTCAGACGTCCTAGCATCATACCTATTTTACTCCTTTCTCTTTCATATCATTCCTCCTCTAGGCTGAAACTCAGCACTTTTCGAACGTCACAATTTTCTTTACTTTACATAACTATTTAGTTAGGCACATTTTTATAAGACATTCCCCCAAAAAGCCCACCCATCGACACTTCCTAGTGTTTAGCTGGAAAGAAGTGGCGGAACAAACTCCCCAGCATCATCTTTCATTTTGTTTTGTATTTGCCGTAGTCAGGTAAAAAAGCCGTGAATATAATTTATTTTTCAAAATGTAAAACGAACACGTGGCTTGCTGCATTTATTTGAGAGAGCGGTGAAAGTAGTAGGTCGAAGATGCGCGCGTGCGCTTGCCAATTCTGTATAAACTGGAGCGTTTATGCACTCAGACACGAAATCTTATGACTGCAATCTTATGACACCCACTTGGGCAAGACTGCTTTAAGACGTCATGGTGGGATACCTGAAGTCTGTTACTGTTAGCCATAACTGTTAGCCCGTTGTGTCATCCCATTGTTGGGCAAAGGCCAATTTCGACCAAATCCCAAGTCGAACAAAAAAATAAATGCGAATAGGTACCACTTTAATTCACGAAGCGAACCCAGAATACTCATCAGACTAAAATACGAGTAACGCATTTTACCACTTACCGCCTCTGACATTGATCTTGATAAGTTTATCAACCCGTGACAGGATACGTCGCGTGTTTACGTAAGAAACACGAAACATATTGGTTTAATACATTTTGTATGGTTCATAATTTATAAGGACATTGGTGTTGTCATGATAAATTGACTCGTCTTGAGACTGATGTTACGCCCCGTCCACAATCTCGGGCGATGCCAATTGCGTCATGAGAGACGCGCGTGTGCCACTTGTTTCCTTCGTCGCATTGCGGTGACTTGCGACATGCTCGCTATAACAAGACGTGTGTCGCTTAAGCTTGTAGATTGTGGCCAAGCGGTTATAGTACCCAGAAGTATGAAGCCCGAACTTCACCAAAGCGAAGCGGAGAGGTGTAACATTTGACCAATCACAGGAGAGAAGAGAGACGCGTTCCAACCAATGTGATTGGTCGGTTTTCACACATCTCCGCTCCGCTCCACTCGACTTTGGTGGGGTCCGTGCCGGACTCGTTAAGCTCAAAAAGAGGCTTTCAGAACACCATCTACTACTATACGATCATAGCATACTCCTTTTGTTTCGAACATACTAATTCACCTGACCCTTCTGAAAAACATAACCAACTGAACTAAAATGTGCTAGATTGTGGTGTAGTCTATATTTTCGCATTACCTACTGACCGTCTGACCGAGTAACTTTGACTCCCAGATATTTGCAGTGTTATATTATCGTCATTTGGATGCTGTTGTATTACGTTTTCTTACGCAACTGTCACGCGCCGCACACCTCCCTAGCAACGTATAAGTTGAAGTTGAGAGAAAACTTTTCCGTAATCGCGAACCGGGCGCTTGTACCGAAGCCTTGTGATCTTTATACTAGCTTATGCCCGCGACTTCACCCGCGTGGAGTTCGATCATCAATAATTGTCGAACGGGATCATACTACCGGGATAAAAAGTATCTTATGTGTTAATCCAGGTTATAAACTGTCTGTGTGCTAAATTTCATCCAAATCCGTTCAGCGGTTTTTGCGTGGAAGATTAACAAACATCCATTCATCCTCACAAACTTTCGCGTGGATGTCGGAACTTGACAACTTATACTTAACCCTAGAAAGATAACCTACGTCGCAGAGGCGCCTGAGCTAGAAACATATTGCTGTCGTTTTTTATCCGACGCGTGTATTTGTTTGTCCTTCTCAGCCAACTCAGTCGTCGGTTAGCCCCTTCACGGGATGGCTGTTTCCATGCTGTAAGTACTACAGTTTTGTTTATATGATGAGTCTGTGCGCTCGCGAGGCGTATGGTTATCTTTTGTGAAACTTTTAAGAATGAATTAATATTGTAGTTTTAGTGATGTAAATCGTTTTTGTAAATAGTTTTTGTTTGTTTTTAGGAACAATTTATTACGTATATATCGTGGCACATAGGAGAACGTTGGTAGAAAATGAAATTTATGCGCTTTACTAGGTGAAGAAGAAGAAAACACTCTGATGAACTTCTGCAAATTGACAGTGAATTGGAAAATCACCAGAGCGAATGGAAGATGTCCAAAGTGCCTTCGAAAACGAGTTTGTCGACAGCCAAAATGAAGAGCAACTGGAAAATAAACAAAACGAAGAGAATTTGTTCGTCCTGAAAATTTCAGCGCCTTCTGACCTGCACTAAGTGCAAAAAAAAAATGACGTTTTCCATGACTATATTTGAAATTTATTTTTTTGATGAGAGATATTTTTTTATACTTATTATATTGTAGTCAAAAAGCTTGTGAAAAAAAACTTAATTGTTATAAGATGATTAGAAGTGTTTTTGTTCCTGAAGCATAAGGCTGTTTATTTTCGTTACTTTTTTGTAGAGGTCTACTCATTTAGTTATAAATTATTTTTAATAAACAAATAAGATAAAAATGTATTTAATTTTTATAGTTTATATTATAACTTTTAACACAATATCATAAATTATAAATATTTTTTATTAAATCAATTAAAAAAACGTATTATAAAAAGGTGCGCCTCTGAAGCGTATGGTTATCTTTAACGTAAGCCGTGGTATGGTTATCTTTCTAGGGTTAAACCTCTTTCTCGAGAACCACTCACTCCGTTGGTGAAAACAGCATGAAAATCGGTGCATTCGTTTTTGAATTTATCGCGAACAGACACGTGGCGGAAAACTTTTTTTTTTTAATATGTCATGCAAGTAGGTACCTAGGCTACAACATTTATTGAAGTAGGATTTTGCTGTTCTGAATGTCGTAATCTGAAACCGTTATGGCAAAACTTTGCTATTGTAGTCCCGGGAAGCGCGAAAATGGGTGGTCACGCTTCAGTGATGTCTTTATTGTTGGGTGTTATTAGGGTTTTTTTGGTAACAGTTTTTGTTACATACAACAGGGTTGAACCCTATCTGGTAAAATAAGCCAAAAACTGAGCATGCTATGAACGCACCGTCGCACTGTGGTTCGAGTAGAACAATCTAGCTGGACAAAAACAACTCTTCAAATTCCTAGTTGTTAATTACTAATATGAACTCATTAGTTCATTACCCCTATACTTACATTAAGGAATACACTTATTAATTTTCGTAACTACCCTCATTAGGACCGTCATTAAGGTAGATGAAAAATATAAAAGGTTGATGATTCAAAGTGCATTCATTTGCAATTTTACACCATAAGTGATAGCATTATTTAAGTCGTGATAGTGTTTTTTCGATGGATCGTGTCCATAAGGGTAAGTAGTTTTGTTTTAGTTAATTTTTATCCTCCCTCATTCGTTAATTTTAGTAAATTAAATGTTTAGATGAAAGTGAACTTTTTCACCCATATTTTTGAATTTGTTGGTCAAAAACTTACATGTCCGCTCTCTAGAATCTATTTGATATGATTCTCACAAGTATCTAGTAATAATTAGTAGAAAAACCCATTGCGAATTATATATGAAGATCTATGCTTAAGGTGAATCCTCCAACCAGCCCGCGAAATTCAAATTTTCTTAAGTTTTTTGCAATTTGCAGGCCAGTGATAGGTTGTATGTTGATGAACATATGATTCGCGGCTGTAAGACATAATTATGTAGTTACAGAATTATAATCATCAAAATCATTTTAATACAACCCTCCGAGCTCATACAGGTTCCGGAATGACTTTTTACAAGGTCAAAGTCATTCCGGAACCTTTATGAGCTATAAATGATTAATAAAATAATAATGATGATTATAATACTGTAACTACATACGTCTTACAGCCGCGAATCAAATGTTCATCAACATACAACCTATCACTTGCCTGCAAATTGCAAAAAACTTAAGAAAATTTGAATTTCGCGGGCTACCCTGGAACATCAACCTTAATAACCTCGTTTATGAATAGAAACATGTTCTACTCGAACCATAGTGCGTGGTTGCAGCCGCGTGTGATAGTATACCGCTCGAGCTCTGGCAACAGAAAGGTATGGAGACTATTGGAGACATCTGCCAGATGAGTTTCAGTCCTTACTTATTAAAGGCCTCTTCATTTTCTTCGTACTCTGCTGCAACCCCACGATTCCGTCTGTGGCACCAATTTGTGTAATATTTTTCCTTACACTTTGATACAATTTTGGCGTACGTACGGCTGCCTTTAATAATGCCCCATAGAATGACGTCATCGGTATGTTCAGTAATATTTCGACAAAAAACTTGTTAGGTAACATATTTTTGACACCCATATAATAAACAAAGTGTTTTATGCTCGAAAATTACTTTGTCACGAAATGGCTGGCCAAAATGGCTTCTACGAATTTATGACCTAAATAACCTAAATTACACATATTTTTATCGGACAACAGAAATTTTAGTATTTTGTTGATAAGTAAATAAATTATTATCTCATTTACTTATCTTCAGGGGACAACAATGATTCAGAACATTCAGAAACGTACTTCCAAATCGTAATTAAGATTACATTTACCCAAACAAATATTACGGATGTTGCGTCATAAGTTGCTGGAATTTTGTCGCACTGGGACGTGGATATACCAGAAATTCTTATCGCTAATCTGAGGGCTTATTTCGAAGTTTTAGAATATGGCATTAAATGCCAAAAATAACTCAATCCAGAGTCGTTGTTTTAAATTACTCATCATCTGCGTATAGCCTTTGTCCAACTATGTTGGGGTCGGCTTCCACTCAGAGTGAAAGGCTTACTAATCAGTTTAGATGCAGCTGAATACCATTATTTCACATTCACATGGACCGACGAATCTGACTATTGAATAGTCATTGGGTGAACATTGAAAATAGCCTTCAATCGGTAATTGGTGTCTGATGACCTCAATTTCTAGTGGATCAATCTTTCAGTTAGCGTATTATTTATCGTACCTAGTTTTGTTAGCAATCGTCTTTCATATTCTGCTCGAAGTAAAGTGCCTTCACATCTGGCATTGGTCCAGCTTAGGCCTGTCGAACGTATGACGTTTATTATACGCGACGAACTCGTGACACTAACACCGTAACTCTTTTCCCAACCAATGCTGCGAAGAGTCTGTTGTCTGTCAGGTGATCTACCTATCATGACGTCTTCAAGTAGGATGGAATAGAGATGGCGAAGATAACCTGTTTAACACTGTCGCTTCTACACACTGGAATAAGATTGAAATAATCCTGCTTTAAAACGTTGTGGTAATACCAAAAATTAGCAATATGTATTTAGGGTTAGATAGAACTGTCCTATGGATTGGTATTGTAAACAGTTCCTAAAAAAATATGAAAAAAAAGATCGCACTATCTATACTACCCCTGGCGAAAATCTTTGATCTCAAGGTTTTTTTGACAACTTTTGAATTATGGCTCACATTTCAAAAGGTTATTCAAAATTTACTTAACATTCTTCTAATTTACAAGGCAAAACACTGGGTTTACGCACATGATTGATCCCAATGCGTCACTTATTTTAACTCTCAAAGATAACGTTAAAAACGGAATTTTAAAGGTCGGAATACGGAATTCGTTCTTGCCGTTTTTTTCCCAAGCTTTAGGCAGGAAGTGACCGGTAGCTTGCCTTATCTATTTTATTTCCACGTTTGTGGTTTAGACAATAACCTCGGTCGTTGTCATTCTAGAATATCATGTTATAAAGCGGTGTGGCTATTTAGCGCCTGTGCAAAGTGCAATACTGAGGATATGTTATGTATGTATATGTTTTAGGTATTGCGTACTGAAAGTATTCGGTAGTCTTAAACAAATTTAATTGAGGGGAAATCATATCCCGTCGGGGCTGCGGGTTGTTCGAAAGAGATACCGCGGCCTCAACACAAAGGGCTAAGAAGGAACATGGGTGGTTTTTAGTCAGTAGAAGTCTGACACTCCCTACCGCTCTGCCCAGAGCGGGAGGAGTAATTTAATGCCTTTCCACCCTCCAAACTAAATGGGGAAATCATATCAAAGTCAACTGTAGCATACTTCCGTGAACAGACAATAAATCCTGTGTGTGATTTTGCTGCTGTAAAGGTAGTGAAAAAACCTACAAAAATAATAAACTCGTATCTCTATCTTCCACAGACATGGAGTCACACATCCTAAATACGTACCACCAGGCGCGATTCCGTCCAATCGGCCACAAGATCCTCCGTATGAAGAGTGACTCCCTGTCGTCCGAAAGCAGCTGCAACCAGAACAGTCCCGAGTACCCTCAGATCAGCGTGTCTCAGCCGAGGCATTCCGTGGACAGCAGCAATGGCGATTGGTGCCAAAATCAAACTGTGAGTATACCTACCCCTCTTTTCTGCATGAAACAGTTTATGCTTGCAGTACATTCGTAGAACAGTTTTCAAGTTACGACCAAGCATAAACTTTGGTTCTCTAATTTCAGATGAATATAACACAATCAAGTCAAGACACTAGTACGGATGACGAAAGCTCCGGTCGGGAAGAAAGTATGGGAGAAAATGGAGTTCAAGAGAATGTTGTTGACAGCGGTGAGGAACTTGAAGAAGATATACTAGTACAGGAGGTTAACGTCGATGCTAATGGTGATGATGATGACGACGAAACTATCGAAGTCGATGATGACAACGATGGCATGCATTCAACTTCACAATACAACATACAAATGATCGGATCTAACAGTATAGAAGACAATTCCTTAGTAGAAGGCCATGATTATGATGTCATTACTGTTTACACGGTCAACCCTAATTTAGCCCTAATTGAACCTTCTTCGGATGACGATGAAGACACAGAAGATTATGCAATCAGTGAAAAAGAAGTGGAAGCAGAGTGCATAAACGGTGACGATAGTAGCTACAGAGAAGTCAATTATCGAGAACGGAACACAAGTCAGGACAGTCTAGATATTAATTTAGACACTCCTGTAGTTTCAAATGTCGATGAATATTTTATTAAAAATAATAACAACGAACACCTATTAGACACATATGGTCCCGTTGTAAAAGACGTCGACGAATATTTCATAAAGGATAAAGGTAAAGAAACGATACCAGTGCCAACAAATATAGACGATTTTTTCATAAAACACAAGTTACCTGAAGAAGAGAGCACACAGTATCATATACCAGTTCCTATACCTAATGTAGAAGAATTTCTTGTTACTGAAGTTAAAAAAGATGTAGAAGTAAACACTGAAACTGAAAATGAACCCGACAATGACCAGGATGACCAGAACGACCAGGAGAACGCAGAGAATGTCGCAGATGTGTCAATAAACGAGTCAGATTTAGATGTTCTGCCGAACATCGAAGAACTAAAACGGTATCTTTTAGAAGACATGACATACACCAAATTCAGGCACATACAAAAGTCGTGTTCGGTTCCACAGTCGCCCATGCAGAATATTTGCATGGACATTGATGACGTGAAAACTTGCATGAGCTTTGAAGACTTAAACTTAGATCTCTCTGACCTGGCTTTTGATAACGACAAGGACAAGTCCGATAATGCTAACAAAAGTGATGACATGCCACGAACACTAACAGACGAAGACGTAAACAGCTTTCTAATAACCAACAAATCAGAACCTAAGGCTGAACCCGAAGAAGACGATTTGAGTCATCAAGACATGGAAATTGAAAGACCACTTGAAGCTACCATCGAAACTACACCACCAATTGTAGATTTACCTCCATTAAAACGAACGTCTACCCCAATACCAACTGTCTTAGATTTCTGCATAGAAAAAACACCTATAAAAAAGGAAAATGTGTGCATAGAAAAAACATCTATAAAAAAGGAAACCACAGCTGATTCAAAGGGTGAATTAGAAGACTTTGTTGACGTAGAGTCTTGCAACGATACTGTCATACCAGTCCTCGAAGCGAACAACTTGAACTCTTTACTGGAACAGTTTGAAGCTACTGAAAAACTTAACACAAAGAAAAAAGTGACACCTGTAGTAAAAACTGAAGATCCAAAAATCAAGAGTTTCAATAAGAACGCTTTGACAAACGGTATGAGGCTTCAAGACGCGGGCGTGCAGCTAAACAAGAATAAAATGCGGCAAATACTGGTAAGTATCTTAATATCCTGTTTGCTTCTCAGGTCAGGTCAAGTTAAAGGACACATTGAATCGCAATACGTTATTACAGATTATGATGATAATGACGTTATTACAGATGCCGACGCCAATAAACACTACAGTCAGGAGGTCACAAAGTCCAGTTCACTCGGACCATGACTACTGTTCGTCGAAAAAGCGCCACAGTCTGCCCAACCTCAAGGGCGGGCAGAGCCTTCTCAAACCGGAAGTGTTGTCTAGCAATAGCAGAATTCTAAACTCAAGGCATAGGTCGTGCAAAAGCAAAAAAGTGGTATACGCCCTTAGTAGTGACGAGGAGACTGACAGTAACGCGAAAAACAAAAAAGTGACAAAACCTGAGGTAATAGACGCAAAAAAGAAGACAAGTGTAAAACAGAGTGTGAAACCCACAGTCCAGTCGAACTGTCGTAAAAAACTGTCCCCACCCCACAGTGCGCCCGATAGTTTTAAAGATAAATCTAACAGTTCTGTGATGATCAAAAGTGCTTCTAAAGCGAGTGATAATTGTAGTCAAAATTCTAATGGTAGCATTAAGTTAACTATAAAAAATAAATCTGAAGTTATATTAAACTGTGATCACGTAGACTCTCAGAAGGATAAACATATAGACAAGTGTAAAAATAGTGTTAGTGATAAAACGAACAATGTAGTAAAACAGGAAAAAAATATTAAGGTATTAGATAGGAGCAAAGGTAAAGTTGTAAATAACGTAGAGACTGTTACTGTAAAGGAAGAACCCCGTCCGAAAAATGAAAACTTTTACACAGAATTGTTTAGTAATAAGCAAGATGTACAGATTCCTCAAGCTTTGCAACCCAAAACGGAGAAGAGGCCGTTTGACGATGAACTGAATAAGCTAGATATGATTGAGGTTGCTATTAAAAAGGAGACTGAACAACCTCTGAAGAGAAAGAAACTTAATCTACAAGAATATAAATTGAGAAGAGGCGCCTCTTCGAATAACAGCTCTGCGACCGTGAGTCCAGAGGCGATATTCCCAGACATGCCTAGTCCCTTACTCGACAAAGTGGTCAAATGTCCAATAACACAGACCCCTCCCAACGGCTTACTTAATACTACTGGCAAAGTGAAAACTGAACAAACATTTTTCGACCCAATCAAAGAGGCTTCTAGGAAAATACTGATGAACACTAAGAAACAAAAGGCTGAGGCTATGAGAAAAAGAGACGAAGATATAGTCATGAGTAAGATACCTAAAGTAGAAAATTTGCAATTGCAACCGTTGATTAGTGATGCCGAAATGTTGAAAATTGTAGGAATGTGTCAACCGGAAATTTTGCCAGTACCTAAGGAAAAGCCCCAATTGTCAGCTGATTATGAAGAAATTATTCTCGTCAGTATAGGAACTAATACTGATGAAAGTATGTTCAATCATGTTGAAGAGCCTGTTGAGAAAGTAGTAAAAGCTACATCTCCAACAATAATTGAATCCAAATCTACGATTAATTTTAAAATTAAAAAGTCTGATCATGTACTAAAACAAAATGTGTTTGATAGTGTCAAAAGAGACAAAAGAAGCCCGATTGACGAGAAAAAGCATTCAGACATAAAAATAGACAAAGAACGATACAAAGACATAACAGCTACATTAAAAAGTGTGGGGAAACAAGTCGAGACTAGAATACTGAGCAATTCATTATTCTCAAGTATCCAAGATGTAGTCATGAAGAAAGCGCCCGAAAAGGCTGAAAAACATGGCGAGAGACACAAATCTAAATCACCACAAGAGAAACGAGACTTCAGATTTGCAAAGACGACGATAGTAAGAGACTACGATCCTAAGGCTGAACATGGAGAAGACAAAGTCATCCTACATTTAGGAAAGCACAGAAGTAAACCAGGATTCTCTAGCACGGTCGTACAAACCGACGAAGTGGCTGAATTCGCTGAACTGCCAGTCTTAGCCCCAATGCCTAAGAAGCGAGCCAGCCCTGTGAGCAGAAAGCGAAACGACAGCGACATGTCGTTATCAAGCGATGAAAGCCCATCCCGTAAAAGCGACGACCGTCAAGTAAAACAGACGAAACCAGATGATAGAGTATGTAAATCTAAAGAAGTTAGAACAGAACGGACTGAAACGAAAGAGAAGAGGTCTCGATCAAAAGACCGATACGATTCTAAGTACAGACGACGATCGAGGTCCTTGTCGCGCGGTCGTAGAAGACGGTCGCGTAGTCGCAGTCGCAGCCGCAGCCGTAGTCGCTCAAGGTCCCGTGGTCGCTTCAGGAGATACAGACGGTCTGACTCTCCTTACAAAAGGAAACGTAGGTCCAGATCCCCGTACCACAAAAGAAGATCTCCCTCAATTAGGCGCGATCGTACAATTCGGTCCAGATCTCGTTCGAGGCCGACAGAGACTCGTTCAAAGAGTCCTGTTGCTAGGAAGACGAAGCCAAGTCCTCATGCTCATACGAACGGCAATGATAGGAAAATTGCTAAGTCAATGACCCCGCCGTTGAGACAACCCACGGTTTCTGAAAGCTCCGATTCGTCCTCTAGGTAAGCATCTTTTGACTAATTGATCTTTAAAGGGAGGAATTTTGGGATGGGTTAAAACTTTAAAAGGTAAATTGCGTCACCACTCCTTTTTAGAAGCTTTGATCTTTTTTTGGAAAGCTTTTATTGAAGCTTTTTTATAAGCATTTGTCTTTATTATGAACTGCTTCTAGTCTCCTGTCTCAAATCATCTCCCTTTTGTTTTTTTTTTATGCTGTGCGTTTACTCCGTTTCACTGTCTTTTCTTCTCAAATATGTACATAAAAAAGATAGACCTAATCGATTCAACTATAAAAAGAAAATAGAACACATGTTAAATCGTTCTAATTTCTAGAACTCATGGCGAGAATTTGTCACCATTTAAATTTAGTGATTATTAAAACCACATGTGGTAATCACTATCAGTAGTATGTCTATTAATGAACAATGCGAATTTTTACTTGTTAGATATATTTTTTCGTGTCTAAATAGCGATCAGACTTAGGTTTTGAGCGCGTTCACTGATGTACTCATTGATCGAGTTTAGTTTCATTCGATATATTCGCGATTAGATGATGAAATGACAAAATATCTTTTTGCCCATGATTTATCTCTCGAGCCAATGTCATGTGCCATAAAAAATATTTCCGTAAAAATGATAAAATACACCTAACCATGGAATATATTGAATATTTTATAGTCTCAGAAAAACAGGATATACATGGTAGATTTATTCACACGTGTAGAAATAACGTATATTTAGGTATATTACAGGTTATAGTGGATAATTTTCCTTGTAATTGTTTTGTAGGAAGTTTACGAAGCTCAATATAAATAGGAACAAGGTAATTGTAATTCAATTTCATGAAAACAGGGTGGAAGGGACATCGATCCACAAACGGTTACCGCGACTTTCAAAATCAAAATATTTTAGTTTACTTATAAAACGTTGATAAAAAGAATCACGGTACAGGTTGGTCGTTTCCTTTGGAGAAGAACCGGTGGGAAACTCGATAAGAAGAACCGGCAATCCCTTTAATACATCATTCCGACTCTCCCCTTCCCCTACATGGATTTCAATTTTCGGAATCGGATCAATAGTTTCAAAGGTTACCCCCACTTCCAAGCTTAAAACGATTACTATAAATTAAGTAAGTCCAGTACAAATACAAACCTTAAATAAAATCTTTTAAAAGGCTACGCCGAAGCCTACCAATACTGTAAAACTTTTTCCTATTTCGCCAGTGTTACGCTCTAAAGGGGCCCGTCGACCCGTAAATAAACACGTCCCTCGAAAGGGTTAGAACAATAGTAGGTGGAAAGTTTCTCTTATATGGTTTCATTGGCCACAATGAACTTAAGAAATGAATTTAAGAGGAACTTTCCATGATTGCGAAATATAAAAGTTAAATTGTTTTAAGGACTTCTTTCAGAAGAAAGGAGGTTTTTTGATGAAAAAAAAAACTTGTTTCGCAACCATTGAGTAAGTTCTCGAAGAAGGTAGCTTGCGAAATAAATAAAAAACCAATTTTGCTTCCCTCTTAAAATTAATATTTCTATACAAATTCAGTTCTCTTTTTGGATTTGATAAGTGGTACAAAAAAAAATACAACATTATACTTACAATAAAATAATTTCTATGAGTGAGGGTTATCGTTAATAATTTGGAACAGCTAAGAACGCGCGCAACTAGATATGGAATGTGATGATACATATCTATCCTAAATGAATGATCACCATCTAATCATCACTTAACTATTCCAGCTCATCATCTTCTGGTTCCTCATCATCCTCGGAATCCAGTTCATCATCGAACAGCTCAGGGAAGTCGAGAGGATCCCGTGGTTCCAGCAGCCTTTACAAGCGAGATGAGCTGTACAATCAGAAGGGGTATAGGAGTTACAGCTCCGAAGATAGGTGAGTTCTTTGAATATGTTTAAAGTTGTGATAAAGGTTTTGTTAGGATATAATGTGTAATGGGAAAATTAAATTAATTGTGTTTCGACGTTGGTAGTGGCTTTTGACAGGTCCCTTAAAGTGTATAATAATTATATTAAGTTGCACAAAGAGCAAGTCTGGCCGCGGATTTTAGAACGAGATGACGTGGCCTCGGCACAAGGGCAAAGAAGGAACATGGGTTCGGTTTTTAGTCAGTAGAAGTCTGACACCCCCCCGCTCTTGGGCAGAGCGACGGGGGGGGGGGGGTCATTTGATGATTTTCCACCATCCAATAAAAAAAAGGGTGTAGACCATGGTTTGGGAAGAAACTATACTTACCCATGAAACTTGATGATTGTTGTAAAAATACCTTAATTATTTTACAGGCGGTAGTGGCGCCACATACGGAAGCGTTTAGAAAAAAGAAGCAATGTTGATCAGAATCAGCATTAACTCTAAACCTTTTTACAGGGAAAGCAACACTCCAGTAGAAGAGCGTCGGATTGTGTTCGTGGGTCGTCTAGAGAAGGACGTCACTAAACTAACACTAAGGAACCAGTTCTCCAAGTTTGGCCATGTGGTCGAAGTGCGGCTTCATAGCAAGGAGGATGGGTAATGAGATTTCTTTTACTTTACATATTGTTTTGTTATCATCAGTGTGAGCAATATAATGTTCCCTTGTCGTAACCCGTCTGCCGTCAAAGCAAGAGTGAACAGGCTCACTCCACGCTCGATTATAAACCTCATCCATTACGCGTGATTAATGATGAATAATCGGAGCTCATACGAGGATTCCCTGTTTTCTAGGCCCATAGAACTTCTTCTAGGAACACAGGGATTCCTCGTATGAGTTTCCGGAATCAAAGAAAAGATTGTATTTTTTTAAAAAAGAATTTATTCTTATTCTTTAATATCTCTCATATACCCACAGTTCACGGTACGGCTTCGTGACATACCAGCGCGCCCGCGACGCCTGGTCAGCCGTGGAGGCGTCCGGCACGTTCCCGCAGTACGACGTCGGCTTCGGAGGCAGGCGCGCCTTCTGCAGGCAGAGTTACGCTGATCTTGGTAAGTTGGCTACCATAATATGATTCTATATATTAAAGTCTTTTACGCACGAATTGTGAAATGTCAAGCGATCAGGGCCCCGAGTCTGCTATTCAATAGTGTCAGAATGGTCGATCATTGATCTCATAATGGTAGATTGATGACAAGCCGAAAAGTACCTTATGCCTGTCGACTTAAGGTACTTTTTGACTTGGCGTCAATCAACCATTATGAGATCAATGATCGACCATTCTGACACTATTGAATAGCAGACTCGGGGCCCTGGTTGGACTCACGGGTTGGGCGAAATGTTATTAGTTTGCTTCATCAGAATTTTCGTGCCCCCTATTTAATTACAAAGGACTTAAACATAACTAGACATTTTCATGTGAGTGTACTGGACTCCTCTGGATCGCTTTCTAGTGGTCCTAGGGGACTACTCCTTGATCACATTTGGGTCTGACAAGGTTATGGAATACATTTACTAAATTAAAACTAATTTGGATGTCTTCTGTTTCAGATGGTCTCGAAGCCAAATACACAGAAAGCGCCTTCCACGGCCAAGCAGCTCCTCCACCAATAAGAAGAGACGATGACATGTCCTTCGAACAGATGCTTCTAGAAATGAAGAAGAAGCTGAGCCAACGCAAACGCCCTGACGATCCCAAGCCTTGACAGTTACTAACACTTGGCCGGGCAATTATCATGGCACTGACATTCGCTGTCAAAGTGACAGTTGGCTTAATCTAGTGGCGAAGGCATGAATGAGATTCAGCCGCAGTGATTTAAGTGACAGTGATTTAGTTCGATAAGACTGTGAAATTTTGTGTTATTTACTAGACGCTGGCTTCTGATTAAAAACGGTTTTTCGGTAAGCATTATACTTTAGTATTTTAACACTTACCTCTGTAGAACTTTCAGTCATAGTAGATAAGAGATTTAGTATGACTAAAATGAGTTAAAAATGTATACAAGATGATATTACGTACTGATTGACATTTATATTATCCCGGCTATGTATACCTTGTCAATTTATTTAAATTGTGTCAGGTCAAGATATTATTAATTAAAAGAGTGAGATTATGTGAATTAGGATTTACAACCGAATTATACATGAAATTCTTATTACATTTGGACCAATCATGTAAATGGTCTGTTTGAACATCTTTGGTTTCTGCGGGTGTGTGCAATGACAGCGCCTGTCAAGGATGACAGCTGTCAAAGTGACAGTTACCTAGATGTGCAATATAAAAGACAGTGCTGTGTTGCGAACGAAATTTTGCTCATGAGTTGTGGCATTTAGTGGTGAACCATCAGTAAGGTTTTCGTTTCATACACATGTTAATTTTCACTGCATTCTTTCTGAGATACGCTTAGGGTGTACTTTTGAAATCATTTTTACTGATTCTATAATCATTATAAATCACCAAATGCCACTGACTTCTTCATTACCGTTTTGTTGTAGTTCATTAGTTTTTAATTTAGTTAGATTACCTCATGGATGTAAATATTTTGTTTTTTTTTGTGCTCTTAAGTTTTGGCGCTACCTCTTGGCTTAAATTAGGGTCTGGTTTTCTGATAGAGTCGACCATAGATTAAAATAAAAGATTTTAGTAGACAAAAACATACTTTTTTGACACTATGTTCTATCACTGATGTACAATGCAAACAAGTAGAAGAGTATTTGGAAAAGATTATTTTGCTTGTGTACCAGTAGACTAATCTTTTGTAGGCATATAGAGAGAAACTGCCCATAGGTCTGCCATTGGACTATGACATATTATTGTCTCATTTCCTATTGCTTGTTGCTTCAATATTCACAGATTTCATTCAGGATCTAACTTTTCTTTCTTTTGTCATTGACAACATTATATTACCTTCCGAGGGAGTCTGCCTTTCATAGTTTTCTGCTGGAATTTATATTTACTCATACTGCACTTTTTCAAGTAACTTATTCTGGAAATTGTTTGTTCTATTTTAAATCAAGGATTTGGTTTCTGCACTTAGTCCTTCAAGTGACCACTGTTCATGCGTGGTTTTGTTGTAACCAAAAAAATAGATTCACACTACCATGTATAACAGTATCTCTCTTCTGTTTTGTTCACAATGATATTTTAAAAAGTACTATGTCTCTCACTTTTGCCAGTGGAAACAATTTTTCGCATGACTTGCATGTTGAGTGCACTTCTGACGATTTCAATCATTGTTTGTAATTATTGAGTATCTATGCTAAACCGACCACTGGATAATTGCCTTATAATATAAGTTCCTTATAATATTTTAATAAAGTGAAAAATATAATTCAGTACATTATTATTTCTGCCAAAAAATGTAGTTGTCTCCCAGTGTTCACTCAAACAGTTTTATGAAGTTTGAAAATTCGAAGGACTGTGCCCACAGGAAAGGAAAATGCCGGGACCATTAGGAGAAATAATCTCTTGCCTATAATAATATCACTTCAGATAATTATTTTCAAATTAATCAAAAACTTTAGTGTGGTATGACTTTGATGATGTTTGTTAGAGAAAACTTGAAAGAGTTTTGTAGTCATGTTAGAGTATACTGTTTTAATGTCTGTCTGTCTGTACCCTCTTTCACACTGATACTCAAATGCCTTGATAAAAACATGGAATTTGAACCCTCATCTCAGCACTGTGAGTTGAAATTCCAACAGCTATGGTTTGGGTTAGGAATAGTCTAAAGGAACACAACATAAAAGGAGCTGCAGCATTTGGCAGTTGTTAACCAAAGCGAAAGTCATATTATACCACACTAAAATAAAAAATAATTATGTAAATATTCTTTTCATTTTGTCTTTATTTAATTTTATGTATGTTCTTTCATTTAACTACTGTTACCAATACTTCACGATATATTATTATGTATTACTTAACCACACGGTTGTTATTTTTATGTGGGTACATAGGTTTAAATTATAGAGGTACACTGAATATAAAATATTAAGACAGTTAAAAGACAACAGGAATTTAAAATGGCCCTGACTAAACAGCTCAGTACCACAGATAATTTAATACAAATGTCAAAATGTCAATTTAGGTTGCAAACATGCTTTAGCGTGCTTGTAGGCGGCAACCTAATCTGGCAGCTGTCGTTTTTGACATGTCTTTCAAATACTTCCAAGAGTTCCAAGTAAGGAATTGCTAGTTGGGTTTGAATCGGGGCCATAGCTTTAGTTTACTTTAAAAGTAATAATCTTACACAATAATAGTTAAACATGGTGTAAATGGTATTTTAATGAAGCTGTCAGCCATTTTGTACATCTAACCTAGGGTGCGTTCCGAGTTACGCTGTAATCGATTTGAGCGTCCATAAACCCGTTCCGAATTACTGTGAGCGCGATATCGATGTCCCTTAAATCGTCATAGATGACGTCATGACATGCGCCATCTTGCGATTACACCGACCTTATTATATATCACCGTGAGCGCTGTCAAAAATGACAGATGTCACTGGACAAATCGTCGTTCTCTACCTCAAAATCTGAGTTATCCGAGTCGATAGAGTTAACATGGAGTCAACCAACACTTCCATTTCAAAAATAGGATAGAATGCTCTGTGAAAATTAGGTCTTGTGAAAGGTTTTGGTTTTGGAGGTTATGTTTTTGTTATCGAGTGACGAGAGACGACGAGTGACGAGTGTTTTTGTTATTTATCGAGTGACGCGTTTACGAGCGTTCCGAATTGATGACAGCTCTTAGCTGTCATAATCGTAATATCTAAATCGGAACGCAAAATATAGGCATGAGCGCTGTGAGCGATTATTTTGTAATACGGAACGCTAGTAACTACACAATTTTTTTTGATTGGATAACGAGATTTTTTTTCGAGGTGAAGAGTCACAGCTTATGTTAGACTCAATGTAACACACTCAGAATATTGTGCTAATGGATGCATTGAACAATACAGGGGTCATGGAGGTATTGCAAGCAAGTACCTAACCGTAATAAAAAAAAAAAAAAACTTCTGCAAAAGTTATAACTTTCAACCCCAATCTGTACTTTGTGTTGTCTAGAACCAAAAAAAATATCGCAATGACAGTGTGGCCAAGGACCTTTTGACTTCATTAAGGGTACTTTTACACCTATTATAATGACCATTTAATATAATAAAGGATAAAGCTTCCATTGAGATTGTAAGTGCCAAAATTAGAAAAAAAAAACACTGTTCCTATTATACACACAAATAAAATAAAACACCGAATTGATTAGCCAATAGTTATACACAATCATGCAATAGGCAAAAAAAACGTTTAAATTTATCACTCACTATAAGTTTATTTCTTTAAAATTTGCGGTGACTAACCTGGACCAATGTAAATACCAAATAATAGTTAAATTAAGCCTAAAAAAACTTTCGAATCTTTTAGAACGTGATTTCCGCAATTTAGAAAAAAAAAGTTACATATATAGGTATGAAAAATATACATTGGTCTGTTCACCCTAATTGTACAGTTGATTATTTTGTGGATCTAACTAAAGGCTCGTTTTGCATATATTTATCTTGACCAATTCTACTGTAATTTACAAACTCTAAAGGTTTAGATAAAGCGACTTTAGTTGTACTTTTATGATTGTCATATTTAGTTCCAATTTCAAATAGAATAGTACTGAAACTCAACACTTCAACTTTAAAATAGAAACTGCCAAAGGAATTGTAAATAAATACTAGACAAAACTTTAATTTAGGTTTTTTTTTACTAAACTATCTTAGATTCAGTAACTGGCAACATTTCATAAGCTTGCTTGGAGTTGCCAGTGTAGAAAACAGCAATTAGATTCATTTTCAAATCTAGTCAGTGTTACTAGATGATATTTTATGTTTTATCTTTGTGGTGATAATTTATTTAAACGTAAAGTTAAGCGTATTTTAATGGTTTTAAGTTTAAAGATTTTATTGCATAGTTTCTATCGACTAGCGAACTAAAGGTATGAAAAAGGCGACTAAAACTTAAAAAAATAATGCGCTTTAATCAGTTTTCTTGTTTGTTATAAAATTGGTCTTTGATTAAACAAAGTTTTGTTTTCTTGTATCTAAATAAGTTCCACTATTATTGTAATTTATTTCCAATTTTTGTTCCACCGACAGTTTAAAATCAACTTAATTGTTGATATCATAAGTTAAACATTCTTTCGCTTTGTGTATAAAGGTACCATACACTAGGCAATTTATTTGCAGACATTTCTTCCATATTCGGTTAAGTTCTCATCCTTGTACATTTAAATATTGTAAATATAGACATACTACGATAAACTGTGTAACAACTTGTATCACCCATTCGGTTTGCACAAACATCTGACGGTAAATTGGCAAGTGTATGGCCCACTTGACACAAGTCACTCCCGCCAAATTTTGACAGCTGTCATAACAGCCAGCACAGATAACAAATTCTTTTTTTTTTTTCTAAACGTAAACTTAAGAGGAATGATAAGTAACGTGAATGAAAAGACTATTTAGTACATAATTTTGTACGTAGGTATTTTTAAATTTAATCAGCTACACGAGTCATTACGAACTTAGAATCAATACTCTTTATAAATAAGATCATGGCTTAGTAGCATTTAGGAATTGTTAAGATTACGATAATAGGGAATATGAAATTTTTGTTTTGTATTACATGATGATGGTGTAGTGTCCATAATGATTTCGTTTTGTGACTAATATTCAGATAATGAACGAGTTTTGTATAAGAATTTTATACATTTCGGTTTTATAAATCTTAATTGTTAGCTCTTAAGATTTAAAAGTATGTGAAAAATGATAAATTGACCTTAATTACTTTCATATAACCTGTGGCGCTTTTTGTCAAAAAAAAAATTTTTGAATGTTAAAAGAATGAAATGTATAGGGAGAAAAAAACGCACACTAGCGCCATAGGAAATCATGACGTGATATGGAACTAATCGTTCCTAATATTCTTTAAAATGACTTGTTATCCAAAATTATGGAAATTGAATAAATAGAATGACTTATACCCGTATTTGAAAATATAAAAAAACCGTTATACTAGGTTCTATTCAAATTCGACGGTAGCTTAATAAAAATATGTTTTTAAATGCGGGTATACATAATTCGCTTGGCTTGAATCTTATGTGCTTGTGAATAGAGTCGAAATTCGTACAGATTCACTGATTCATACACTACGGGGTTGTAGTACATATTGAAAGTCCAACATAGTGTTTTGATAGTACATAGTGAGAATGTTTTATACATAAAGCTGTTGATAAATAAAAGTATTTTGGACATAATTTACGACTTTTTTATTTATTGTTCCACCAATGTCCAAAAAATGGTTCATTCCCACTAGTTCTACTGCACAGTCTTACGATAGAACTAGTGGGTTTTTTTTTCCACTAGTTCTACGATTCAAGGTAGTACGAAATCGTAGAACTAGTAGGAATGAAAAATTCCCACTAGTTCTACTGGTCCTATTAAACAATTTATAGTAGAACTAATGGGACTTTTTGTTCCCACTATTTGTACGATAAGTCCAGAAGGAGATGGCGGGTTGAGCTGGACTCTTTCACAAAAGATTGGCCTACAATCGCACTAGATCGCGAAAAGTGAAGGAAAGGAGGCCGTTGCCGTACAGTGGGCTTTAAAGGCTTTTAAACCGTATTAGTTGTTAACGACTTATATCGACCAATAAAACGAAACACGATAATTAAAGCACCTAATGATTTTCTTACTGATTGGCTAAAGTCAGAAACATGCCACATCGACGATGCTGTCGTTTTCGATATGTAGGGTAGTTGACAAAAAAAATCTAATTAGTCCGCCAGATAGATTTCAAAAAAATATTGGACACATTTTTTCTTTTTTTACGTAAACAAACAATAAAGACGATACATACAGTGCTTTGAAAACTTGTGTGACTTCATATTGCAAGACATTTTTCATCAGAATGTGACGTCACAAACCCCCACTCTGATTTTTCGATAATCTAACTGACGGACTAAACAGAATCATATTTTTTAGTCAGGACAACATCCCTGTTTTGCCCTGTTTCTCGATCCAGCAAATAACATTTGTTTCTGAGAAACAGAAAGGGACCATCATCATCCACAGTTAAGTTAGGTTTCTCTCTTTTCTCATGCCAATTTCCACAGTCCTGTTCCGACCACATCCAGGTTTTTCCCCGCCCATCTCACCGCCGGACGACACACATTCTTTTGCCAGTTCATTGACGCCGTTCATTGACAGCAGCCTTAGTCCACCTATCATCACTGCGCCTTGCTAGGTGTCATTTAAAAAGCGATACCTGAGCAAACATAATATATTATGAAAAACTTATTAAAAAACCAAAATAAACAGCTAAAGGCAAAATAAATTGCTTTTAGTTTATTTGAAATAATATTCAGCGTTCCGACTTCTCCGTAGATGGCGTTGGGTCGCGGGTCGCCATGTTTTAAAGACATTTTAGTGCTACCACCTAATAGATGGCGTTATCCCTAATGTATAGAGTTTCGTTTTACTATCTGGTAGATGGCGCTGCTCTAAATTTTAGTGAAGCTCGCTTTGGTTTCGCGAGACTTACACAGATGTCGCTGTACAAGAAGTGGCGAGCAAAGTAGAGCGGGCGCTAGTCAGTGCCGGATTAAGACGATGACAATAGCTATTGACTTCTGATGTTTCAGTATTTTTGGTCACGCCCACAATTTTTCCGATACCCTAGCGCCATACTACCAAGTAAGAAACAAATAGTCCAGGATCCGCGGTCCATTTTTGCACTTGATTACTATCAAGCTAATTTTGATGAGACGGCGAGACGCCTAAGAATTTCCTGCACGAAAACTCTCGAATTCTCGATTGTGGTAAGTAATAGGGGTAGCAGGGATAAAATATGTTGGTTTGATGATTCTCAAAAGTGTTAGTACAAACACTTTTGAGAATCATCAGCTGGGTTTTTTTTTGATAAATCTGATGATAATTGTCTAAATTATTTGAAAAAATATTTGTCCTACAAAATGTAGGTATGGTTTGATCAAAGAGTCCCCTTCCTTCCTTCCAATATGTATCGATAACGAAGTCATTAAAAATGATTACTAACTGGGTTTTGGGGATTGGATATTTTCTATTAAACCCACTCTTTACAAGTTACCTACAAAATTCCTAAAATTATAATAAATGTTTGGCACTTACTCCACGCACCATCAATACTCCTGTACATCATTAAACAACAGGCTAATACACTTTCTGGAGCCACAAATTCCAGAAGAGCAAGCAGGTTTTGTTAAAGGCAAAGGCACGCGGGAACAAATCCTGAACGTTCGCCAAATTATAGAGAAAAGCCGGGAATTTAACAGCCCTGTATTGATATGTTTCATACATTATACCAAAGCATTTGATTGCGTGGAGTGGGGCAAGCTGTGGGGGGTTCTTAAAGGCAATGGGAACGCCTCAACATCTTATTGACCTAGTCCGATGCCTCTACATCAACAACCGCTCTTTCGTCAAAATCGACACCGACTGCTCAAATGCGTTAGGCAGGGATGCATCCTCTCACCTCTGCTCTTCAATGTGTATGAAGAGTAATATCATTCAAGACTCTTGAGGGCTGGGACAAGGGGTTTACTGTTGGTGGAAAGTGGATTTCCAATCTGAGGTACACTGACGACACCGTTCTCCTTGCTACAACTTTTAGCAACATGAAAGAGATACTGCACAAATTGGAAGTAGAAAGTGGCAAAGTAAGGTTTGCAATAAATAGGCAGAAAACCAAGCTTATGGTGGTAGATCGTGCGGGAAAGCTATCGGGCGCCTATAACATCTAAGGCATCTATACTGTGGACAGCTTCGATTAACTGGGCTCCAATATAAGTAATGAAGGTAGCTGCGTCCCAGAAATAAAACGGCGGATAGCTATGGCTAAAGATGCTATATTACGCCCCCAGAACATCTGGGAAAAACGTGGTGTAAGTTTTAAAACGAAGGCCCGTTTGGTCAGACCACTAGTTTTCCTGATTTTCCTCACAACACTCTCACAACCACGTTTGCATCAAACACATGAGTGTAATATAAACAACAGCTTGAATAAAATTATTACATGGTTAGATTTAAATGCATTAAAAATTAATTTAGAAAAAACTAAAATACTAAATTTTAAAACACAGAAAAGTAAATATCTACACCTTAAAATTTCACATAAAGATCAAACAGTTGAACAAATTCATAAAACAAAATTTCTTGGTATCACTATTGATGAACATTTCACTTGGAAAGATCATATTGATGATATGTGTATAAAGATAAATAGATTCGTTTTCGCCTTGAAAAAAGTTAAAGATGAGACCTCCAGACAAACTGCGTTAATGGTATATCACGCCTATGTTTGTTCCATCATCAGGTATGGTATCATTGTCTGGGGGAACTCTTCTGAAATTACTAGGGTTCTGTTAGCACAAAAGAAATGCATACGCACAATTTTTAATATGGACTGGACTGATTCGTGCAGACCAGTGTATAAATCACATAATCTTCTAACAGTTCCTTGTATTTATATATACGAAATAGCTAAATTTGTTAAAACTAATTCTTCACTATTTGAATCAAAAAACAATATTAATAAACGTAAAGTTACGCAGTATTTATTAACAATGCCAGTACCTAGGATTGAATTATTTAGACGTAATTGTGTATATATGGCTCCACTTATCTTTAACTCTCTACCAAAATTTCTAACTGATCTTCCATATAGGAAATTCTGCAAAGTTTTGAAAAAGTGGCTTATTTCACAAAGTTTTTATTCCGTAGCAGAATTTCTTAAATTATCTAACTGCAAATCCTACCATTACCGCAATGCATTATAAGGTTACCTTAATTATATATTGTATATTTCAAAAATATTTTATATTATGTTATCTTTGATTTTTTCTCTATGTTTGTGTTAAAAATTTCTTTGTTTGTTTATTTTGTAATGTTAACAGCAAAATTTGCTTTGTGCTGAGTACCTATGTTAAACATCGAAACGCACATATTTATCTAATTTAATGCTTATTTCACAGTTACTGTGTGTTGAACTAAGCATCATAGTTAATGTTTGCATGCCAACTTTATGGCGAAAATGTGTCTTTGCTCTACATAATTATTATTTTAACATCTTTTGTACCACATTTGTTGCAAATAAATAATTTTGACTTTGACTTTGACTTTGAAACAATCCAAACAAGAGTAAGACAGAGGATAGATGCATTCGAAATGTGGTGTTTTAGGCGGATTCTCCGAATTCCATGGACGGCCAAACGCAGAAATGTGTCTATCCTTTACCAACTCGATATCAAGACTCGATTGTCAACAGTTTGCCTACAGCGTATTTTGTCTTATTTCGGCCACATAATGCAAAGAGGAGATAGCAGCCTCGAAAAGCTGGTCATTGTTGGCAATACCGAAGGCAAGCGACCGCGAGGCCGGTCGCCATTTTACCAATTTTGAAGTGTCTGTCTTTCAAACGATTGGCTTTGAGAAAAAATTGTTTGTGGAACCTTAATGTCATTTTTAAAGACCTGTCTATGTCTATAGACACCCCACGCGTAGGTATAGGTTTGTTGAAAAAAAAAATAGTTTCAGTTCCATTTATGACCCCATAAATCCTTTTTTTTTATTTTTGTATAAAAATCGTAAAGCAGTTCACAGAATATATCTACCTACCGAGTTTCAACTGTGTAGTCTCAATAGTTTCCGAATGAAGTGGCTGTGACATACGGGTGGACAGACGGACAAACAGACATGACGAATCTATAAGGGTTCCGTTTTTTGCCATTCGGCTACGGACCCCTAAAAAACAGCTGGTTTGTAATAATTTTTGATGAGCTCGTTATCAATACATGTTGGATTTAGATTTAGATAATGATCATCAGATTTAACAAAAAAAAAATTGTTAGTAATAGATTTTTGAAAATCATCAAATAAATATATTTATAATCAATATATATTTATAATCAATATATATTTTAGTTTGTTTAACCTGTTTGTTAATCAGCTGATTGTCAGGCTCAGCGGAACCATGGTCGGATGCTCAGTAGACGGAAAAATGATCAACAATATTAGTTATGCTGATGACATGGTTTTGCTGAGCCCGTCAGTGAGTGCGCTCAGGAGACTTCTGAGCATCTGTGAGTCGTATGCTCTGTCACATGGACTCAAATATAATGCTAGTAAGAGTGTTCTCATGCTATACAAGGCAGGGAACAAGGCTCCTGTAAACGTGCCGCCAATTAAGATCGGTGGGTCGGCACTAGTAAGGGTGTATAAAGTAAAGTATTTGGGTCACATGATGACGGATCGGCTGCAGGACGATGAAGACCTGGAGAGGGAGAGAAGGGCGTTGGCAGTCCGCTGCAATATGTTGGCCCGCAGATTCGCACGGTGTACCACAGATGTAAAACTGTTGCACTTTAGAGCCTTCTGTCAGTCTTTCTACACGTGCAGTCTGTGGATCAACTTTACGCGGCGGGCTTACAACGCCCTGCGTGTTCAGTACAATGACGCGCTGAGGGCAGTGTTGAGAAAACCCCGGTATTGCAGTGCTTCCGCAATGTTTGCGGATGCTTCCATCGATGATTTCTTCTCCATCATAAGGAAAAGAACTGCATCGATGATGAGCAGAGTCCGTGGTAGTACCAACACTGTCCTCAGTACGTTAGCGTGCAAAATAGACAGTCCTTTTATTATGTACTGGGCAAGTGTACACCTGCACAGAAATAAGAAATAGGCTTAGTTGTTTTTGTGTCACTTGTTTTGTTTACTAACAGATTACTAACACCTTATTATAATATATTATTCTGTGTACTACTAACAACACTACTAACTAATTCTCTTTGTATCTTTGTTGTATTTTTTTTTTATGGACATTATGTCTGAAATAAATATAAATTATTATTTATCCCTGCTGCCCCTATTACCTACCACAATCGAGAGTTTTCGTATAGGGTAATGTTGGCGTCTCATCAAAATGCAGCTGCTCACGGAAAATTAGCTTGATAGTAATCAAGTGAAAAAATGTACCGTGGATCCTGGACTAACATTGTGACGCGGTCAATAATAATTTATAGATGAACGGATAGCTGTCAGTGGGGCGCAAAGTGACATACGTCCGTCTAGCACCGCGCCTAAGCGCTCACTGTCGGATTGCATACGTAAGAAAGAGAGCGCGATGACGCAACGCTCGAACTTCTTATAAACCATATAATGATTAATTACTTATAAATAATTTATTACATAATCAAAAATTAAAAACAACGAAATTTTGTATTTAAATATGATACGTTATTGTTATAAATTTTACCAACGTACGTTGATCAATAATACAGATATTTTTGTTGGAAGATCATTATAAGAGGTTAGTTTACCATTTTTTTGTATCGAGAAAACTTTTCAAAAACGCGTTTTGAATACAACGAAATTATCAGAAATATGTTCAAGATTAACATATATTTTTTCCGCCGTGTCAAACTGTATAGATTTGGCTAAAAAATTGTTCAATACAAGCCTATTTGGCTCTTGTCAGCGCCTTAAGCAAGCGCGGGGCCCGTAGCTAATTCTATCCAGGGGCCCTTGATCTGCCAGAGAGAGATTCATTTCCCCCCATGTTGCAAAGGGACAACAACCTTCCCACACTGAAGACCTACCCATCTTCCAAGGAGACAAATATGAGAAAGGAAGTATTAGCGACAGCGAGCGAAGCGAGCTCGAAAATTGTACTAATTGTCTGACGTGGAGTGTCTTTGTCGGAAAAGGAGTAATGTTTCAGTTTTGTGGCATCAAGTTAATTCAATATACCACATAAGGTCATATAAGTTTCACTCAAATAAAATTACAACCAGGTGGTGGTTGGATACGCGGGGCCCCAGAATGCGCGGGGCCCGTAGCAATTGCTACTTTTGCTATATGGTTAATCCGGCACTGGCGCTAGTGGTGGTCGACTCGAAAGAAACAGTTGTGAAGGAACTACCGGGCGGTAGTTTATATAATTTGCAGTCATAAAAATAACATCTTATTTTTAGAGCTCACACTTTCTTCACCAAAAGTGAGGATTTTCGTCACTCTCAATGTATGTACCTAGCTTTGTCTATGACCTAGGTCATGGTTTTTACCTTGTATGTAGTTAATAATGATAATGTGACGTCGACAAATAGAAGTGCTATAAATTGAATACTCGACTATTATCTCTTGTATATGAAGCCTGCCAGTCTTTTTGCTTGCACATTACAGAAGCTGATGAACGCTACTGAAAGTGCAAAACTCGTCGCCAGGGCTGACTCATCGGCTGAATCAATTAAAATCACCGACACACTACTTGGCCTGTTGGTCTAGTGGTTAGTGACCCTAACTGCTATGCCGGAGGTCGTGGGTTCGATTCCCACCCAGGACAAATGTTTGTGTGATGAGCACGATCATTTGTTCTGTGTCTGGGTGTAATTTATCTATAATATGTATGTATTTAGAAATATATAAGTATGTTTATCAGTTGTCTAGTACCCATAACACAAGCTCTGCTTAGCTTGGGACTAGATGGCGTTGTGTGATAGTTGTGAAATATTATTATTATTATTATTACTTAATCTCTTGATTTGTTCAATAAGTAAGCTTCTCCACAATAAGCAATAACTAATACTAAAAAGAAAATACATACAAAACAAAGATATCTGTCGAAATCAGGGTGCGCTTTACAAAAACAGTGTTTTTTGTGTATTACAAACGGACATTTTGCTTTCTTAACTATTTTAATTGTAGCATAGATGACACTCCGGGTGAATGTAGCTTCCCGTTCCTGAAGTAATCGGATCAATAGTTCTGATGATTAGGCCCTACAAACAAACTACCTAACAAAAATGTATTATTAGGTACCTCTTAAAACCTTACGTCTCCTTTAAAAAAGTCCTTAATCCAATTTCCCCTTCAATTGCTATTTATTCAACCTAGTAAAACCATTTCCCTATATCTAGCTTACGCCACCCCAAATGTACCTACAAGGGCAATTATACGCGCAAATTAGTCATTAGGGCGACATCACACTGACGGGGAAGCAACGGAATTGCTCGAGGGCACCACACTAATTTAGACAGTGTAGTTGTTGCCTTAAGGCCCGGGCTATTTAGTGTAGCTGTTGCCTGCTTGGGGCTATTTAGATATAAAGAAAAGCGAACTCCGCTTTGGGTGAAGTAGGTATTTACGAGTAGGTACCTACTTGGGGTAGAATGGTGGAATAAATACGTTTTTGGGTTGTAGTAAGTTGTTATGATAGTTTGTGTTAGTTAATTTACGTGACTACGTTTTTTTTTCTAGTGTTGTTAGGGTAGATACCAAATCAGGTAGTTAAATGTCTCAAAAACATCCCTGCTTATTATAGGTACCTTGGTGAACTCATTCTAGAAACCATTCGTCCATGTGAATACTGAAGTATCCGGCGCCTATTCTGCGCTGATTACAGGTTTTAGGAAGAAGAAGACAGGCTAAGACAACCACAAATAAATTGGTATTCCTAGATAGGGCAGGACTTGAGGAAAATTATCTACGCCGGGGTCTTTAGCAAAAGACCCCATCGTAGCTCATTATTCTGATGCAAAACTAATTTGCGTTTGTGATGGTGGCCCCGTGGTGGCGGTCCCGACTTACGAACAGTATTAGTAAGTCGTGGGTTCGAACTTCAAAACTACACAAAGTAATGCGCCTGCCTGGGGCGCATTACTTTGTGTAGTTTTTCATCACCACTGCTCTATAAACGGTGAAGGAAAACGGCATGTTTTAGAACCAAAAAATTCGAAGACATTGTGACATCTACCAACCCGCACTGGGCCCGCGTGGTGGATTATAGCCCATTTCCTCTCATAGAGAGGAGGCCTGTGTCCCAGCAGTGGGAACATTAATAGGCTGATGATGAAGCAAAAGAAATTAGTTTTACATCCGATAAGTTTAAATATAATTAAGTAGTAATGCTTCCGGACGCTTCCTCACACCATGAGGACGCCTCTTTAGAGTGGTTTGGAACTACGGCCATCATTTCAAAACTAGACCTAAAACAGAAATATGTGTTTAACAATAAAATAATATCTTGATCTCAATCACGCCAGATGGAAAGCGATGAATGAGGTCAATGATGGAACAAATGCGCCCAGAAGGAGCCCGTTCACTCTGGTTTATTTACTCTATACCTATAAGTTATTTCCGTTTTAATCTTTCTGTCTGCTTATCAGTAGATATTCAATTTCATAGAACTTTTTATTTTCCAAAAATAAAACCGGAGTTTTTTTAAGGGACCAAGGATTCCAACGGACGGCCTAAGTATCGGACATGCCCGGACAAATCCGGGCGGACCCTACCCTTTGCCTGTTGCATAAGGTTAAGTAAAAACAAAAAGATGAGGTAAACGGGTACTTAGCACGTTTACACCTTTTATAGTGTTGCTCTTGTATTCAAGGAAGAACTTGGCTAGTTGGCTCATATTATTATGTAAGTAAGTATATCCAGGAGGTCCAAAATGGCCACTTTAGCGATCATAATAATATGAATTGCGGCGATGATGTTAAAAAATGTGGCTTAACATTTAAAAATAATTAGGTACTTACTAAAGAATAACGAAAACGTGGCAGACATCGATGTAGTACACACGGCTACACATCAAGCTATACAAAACCAGTATAATCTGATCGTTCATTGTGCGAAAAGATCTAGTAAAGTGAGGCCAAGATTAACTGGTTTTGTATAGCTTGATGTGTAGCCGTGTGTACAGTCTGTGCCCAGCATTACTTCAAAATCAAAATCAAAAGTCATTTATTCAAACTAGGCTGATAATCAACACTTTTCGAACGTCAAAATTTACTTTACTTTACTATTTAAATTTTTATAAGACAGTCCCCCATCGACACTTCCTAGTATTAAGCTGGAAAGAAGAAGTGGCGGAACAAACTCCCCAGCACACATCTGTATGTTAGGTTGGTTAGAAGAACGACTCGATACAATAGCAAGGTGTCAGTTAAATTTAAAATTTACTACAGACACAATCAGTAATAAACAAAAGTAAATAACAATAAACAACCCCTCTTCTTACTTCTTGCCCTCTTCTTCTTAATACGAGGGTCAGGTAACCCCGTCAGGGCTGCGGGTTGTTCGAAAGAGATACCGCGGCCTCGGCACAAAGGGCTAAGAAGGAACATGGGTGGTTATTAGTCAGTAGAAGTCGGACACTCCCTACCGCTCTGCCTAGAGCGGGGAAGTCATTTGATGATTTCCCACCCTCCAAAAGGGGTCAGTTAATGCTGGGCACCGACTTTACGTACACGTGTAGGTACTTAACGTAGTTACCTATTCTTCTATCTAAAGAGAAGTCCTGATTGACTGACTGACTGATTGACTGACTGACTCATCAACGCCCAGCCCAAACCCTTGGACCTAGAAGTCTGAAATTTTGCACAGAGGTTCCCTTTATAATGTAGACAAGGACTAAGGAAGGATTTTTCGAAATTCAACCCCTAAGGGATTTAAATAGGGGATGAAAGTTTGTATGGAAAATCGTCATTTTCACGCGGGCGAAGCCGCTGGCAAAAGCTAGTGTTAAATATAACAAACAACATTTAACGAACACTATACTAAGGAAATTAAATAAAATAACGTTCAAAACGATGTTTTATTAAGATCTATTGAAAATGGGTCAGTCAAAAATCAGCGCGTGTTTTCGGTATCTACATAAATATAAATCCAGATGCGCGATAAGCGGTGGCGGTGGGGTCTGAAGGAGTCGCTCCGCAAATTGTCGTAAATACTAATACTTGACTAATACTTTCTATAAGAATTTCCTATTGACTAATACTTATAAGAAGTTCCTAATTGATCTACATTTTTAAATGTTTTCTCATAATAAATGTAAAGACTCTTCTTCTTCTTAGCTTGTCGATGGCAATCTAAATTGTGTCAGCCAAGAACTGAGCTACTAGTTTGGCGCTTTCGGTCGCGTCCATCAGTTCCTGTAGTGAACAAATAACAGGACACGATGTAAAACAAGTAAAATCAAAACTTTTTTGCAAAAAATACTACTTACTTGCAAATAAAAATGTGTTTTTTTTTTTATAAAATAGTATATTTCATTACAAGTGCGGAAAGCCTGTCATTGCAAAGAGTTCCGACAAATGTCTACCCGAGCCTAGGCACAGCCGACGGCGAGGGTTGACAGTCGGAACAAGTTGCAATGACGGTTCCGCACGTGTACTGAACAACTATTTTTAATACAGTTGCGAAAAAATGAAGCAATTTAATAAAATAATAAAACCGTAATTAAACTCGCAAAGAACATTTTTGGAAAATGGCGCCAACCGTAAAAGAATATGAGCAGAGATTTTTTTTTGTTTTCACCCATTCTGGGTAGGCAAAGGGAACTATGGCCCATACAGCCAAGTCTTCAGTAGATTTTTTTTATTGATATGAAATGAAAATGACATTTGATGAGATGAAATGGAATGAAACCTTTAACTCATTGAATCAAATAATTAAATCTGATATTGAAACAAATTAGTAGCTTCTTTAGAAATAATTGCATGAATCATAAAAACTTCTATGATTTTTTTTTGTAAAAACTTCGTGGTTGGTTTTTTTAATGGACATTATTTTGACAGTTGGGAAAGAGAACGCACGAGTTCGGAAATGGTAAAGAAAAAGCACGAGTACGTAATAGCCCACATCCCGAACGCTATACGTCCCTGCAATACGCCACTTTTTGAGCAACTGTATTAAAAACGTTTTTTTCGGATCTTTTAATAAGATATTTTTACAGCATAGAGAAGCTGAAAGGAATCGTACTAAATGAATAAAATATGAAAATAATTCATAGTCTATACCAACGACCATAAAATTGTTACGAGCAAACAAAAAATAAAACAAAATCATAAGACTGTCAATAGGACCAATCGCTTGGTCTATTTATAAATAAACTGTAATAGATTCAATTACTTTCGCTATTTAATTAACTGGCTGAATATAAAATAAATATAATTATTCAGATCATAGATAATACATATAGAGATATCTCGGGATGCTTTAATTAACAACGTAACCGCCCCCTAAGTAATCACCGATCCAAATTCAAATGACAATCACCACTCCGCTTAATAACCGAAATAAAATCTTTAACAACAAGAGAATCCCATTCGCAAACAATTTAAACTTAAATAGTTTTATCTAAATTACCGAAAGCAGTCTGAAACAAGTAGCGTTCCACCACAGTTGCCATTATAAACCAGAGTCCACCAAATTTAACAAAAACACGGGAACCGTTTCAGCGATTTAAAAGCTAAGTGTGCCCCCTTAATTGTGTTAGAGTCGACTCAGCACGGCCACTTTAACGATCGATGATTTTACCTTAAATAAAACAAACTTATCATACACTTCACACCCACCTTAATAGTACCACTTAAGGTTTAAATTCAAACGAATCGTGCCGCTATTTATAATGGTATTTTAGTAGGAAAAGGATGGGTATAAGGTACACGGTTGGTTGATATAAGGGGTGGTACTTGCAAAGAGTGACGCCCCAAAATCTAAGGGTAGTTTTGCCAGTAGCCGTGGTACAGTCAGCCGCGGTGACGCGACCTCGCTACCAAACGGACATGTTTTAATAAAAACAATTTTGTTAACTCGATTTTTAAGAAGACAGTGGTTTAAAGGACTTTTATGTGTTGTGGTTTTTAGATAAAAAGTTATGGTTTTTAGAGTAGTGTGCCTGTGTTAGATAACGGAGGGAATTGCTGATTTTTTGACAGGTTAGAATTTTTTTTCGTTAAGATTATGGTCGTGTAAAAAGGCCTATTGGTGTTGGTTAATCTTGAGAAGTGTACTGAAGACTGTCTGTATGTATGTTCGGGTTAACCTCTAAAAGTATTCGGAGTATTTGGAAAAGATTACTTGCTTATTATTTTCGAAAAGTCTGTTCTATCTGAGCGAGTAATCGAAGATGGTTTTCTAAGACAACTATAACGCGTTTAAATCTTTTGGGCGGGCACTTACCCAGGTATAATAATCTTACTATTTTTGATTCAAGTAAATTATAATTAATAAAAATAAAATAAATAAAAATAAAAATAGCCTTTATTTCTACTACTTTAACAAGTTTCTTAAGATTAGTATTATTTATGTAATAAAATATATAGATGCATAACTATGTGTATATTTGGCGCAGCCATTTTTTTTTTCTTTTCATTTTCTTTATTGTTTGTTGTGTGCACTTGTGGCATGTACTAAATAAATATGTTTTCTTTCTTTCTTTATAATTATATATATAAGTATGTAGGTATATTTAATCTTTATTCGTAGCAGTCGCCTCTTCGGCGTAGGCCTCTCCTAAACCTTTCCACGTATCACGTTCCCGTGCTTCTCGCATCCATAGGGGTCCACATCTCTGATGGAAGATGTCTCTCCACCTTTTACTTGGTCTCCCTTTTTTCCTTCTCATTTCTCTTGGGATCCACTCTGTTAGGCGTTTTGCCCATCTGTCGTTACTCATCCTACAGATGTGTCCTGCCCAATGCCATTTGAGTAGTCTTGTTCTTTGCCTTACATCAATTATTTTTGTTTTTTTCTTGATTTTGATGTTGCTGACCTTATCTGATAGTTTTAGACCAAGCATACTTCTTTCCATTTTGCGTTGGCAAATAGCCATTTTTCCTTCGTCTTCTTTTCTCAGTGACCACGTCTGACAACCATATGTCAGGCATGGTAATATCACTATTTCGTAGAGTTTTTTCTTTATATTTATATTGATATCGTTATTTTTCATTATTTCTTTATATCCCCAATATTTCTTCCAAGCTAGAGTTATCCTTCTTTCCAATTCTTTGCCTGTGTTTTCAAATGATACTAATTGTCCTAAATATATATACTCTTTCACATAATCAATCTTTACATTTGTAATCGTAATGTCCTGAGGGTCTCCATTGGTTAAAATCTTTGTTTTCGTCTTGTTCATTGACAAGCCCACCTTTTGACTTTCAATTGCTAGTTCGGTCATCATACTCTCTAATTCAGTGGCGCTTTCTGCGAAGATCACTCTATGTCGTCCGCGAAACGCAAGTGGTTCAGAAGTTCTCCATCCACTTGTATTCCTTTCTTTCCCCAATCTAGACGCCTGAAAATAGATTCGAGCACTGCTGCGAACAATTTTGGAGAGAGTGGATCCCCCTGCCTTACTCCTTTTTGTATGGAGAATTCTGCACCTTCACGTTCTAGACGCACTTTGGCAAGACCTTTTGTGTATATGCTCTTAATTAAATCAACATACTTCTGACTGACACCTTGTTGTGTAAGTGATGTCCATATAGCTTCGAAATGTAGAGAGTCAAATGCTTTCGTGTAGTCTATAAAGCACATATAAAGTGTCATTCCATACTCTTTTACTTTTTCGATTACTTGTGATACAGCTTGTATGTGGTCTATAGTCGAGTAACTTTTCCGAAATCCTGCTTGCTCGCGCGGTTGGTGTTCGTCTAGATTCTTTGTTATCCTGTTTAATATAATTTTTGAAAAGATTTTGTACAAATTTGACATGAGACTGATTGGTCTATAGTTACCTAGATCGCTTCTATCTCCTTTTTTGAATAGTAGTATGATTGTAGATTTTGACCATTGATCTGGTGTGGCTCCGGTTCTAAGTATATTATTGAACAATGCTTGAAGAGGTTTTAGAAGAATGGTGGATAGTACTTTAAGGACTTCATTGGTAATGTTGTCGCATCCTGGGGTCTTATCGTTTTTTTGAGATTTTATAGCGTGTTCGATCTCTGAAGTAAGAATGATTGGTGCCTCCGTGTTTGCATTTACTTCGTTGTTCACGTTCAATTTTGTACATGAGGGGGAGTAGGTGTTGTCCGTGGCAGCGTAGAGCTCTTTGTAGAATTGTGTGGCTTCGTTTATGATATCAGGGCGTCTTGATACCATAATTCCCTGTTTATTTTTCAGTTTTTCGGTCCACTCTGACTTATCGCTCAACTCTTTGTAGGCTTTACGTATAGCCCCTGTTTTACCTATGAATTTTTCGAAGGTGCTTTGTCGTATTGCTCTTTTTTGTTGTGTAATATTTCTATTGATTTTTTTGCTTATTCTTGTTAGTTCACATTTTACTTCTTTTGTTCTCTTCTTCGTGTTTAACTCTTTTCTCTGTTGTAGCAGATTTTTTGTTTCGTCGCTTATATATTTGTTTATACGTTTCTTTTTCCGTGGCAGCTGTTTCAGAAATTCTTGTAACTCTACTTCTAGCTTGTCGTATTGGTTTTGTACCTCTGTGTGTGCACTTACGGCTCCCATAAATTTATTTGCCCAATAGCTAGCGACGTCTTCTGAAATATCCGGTGTGTCTCTACCCAAGCAACATACTCACGTGATAAATGACGATAAACTGACGTCATCTTTGAAACAATGACGTCCTTCGTCATATATGACGTAATAAAATGACGTGATTCGGAGCTTTATGTCGTCTTTTGCTTTTTAAGACGTCATCAAGTAACGTGATTCGGAGCTATATGTCGTCGTTTGCTTTTTAAGACGTCATCAAGTAACGTGATTCGGAGCCCACCCACTTGATATCTAGTAGCGCCACTGTTCGATAGATGGCGCTGTACGCTGACGTCACGTTTCTGAATCGCGGTGTTAAGATTCTCCGCGAGCGAATGACTACCCCTGCTTTACTTAGATGTGTTATCGCTTCTCGGCCTTTTGGCTAAGATCAAAGTGCAGTGTCTGAAAGTTCCCTCCCTGAGGGACCAGTATATTAATCTGATTTTTGTAAGCTGACGGGATGTTCGGGGCTCGCTCCACCCCCGTCGTGGGTCGGCCCCAGTACTACTCTAATTTAGCCATTTATGACGTGATTATCACGACGAATGCGACGACATGGTAGACGTTATAATTGACGTCGAAATCACGTAAGCTGATCACGTCATTAATGACGCACTAATTTGTGACATCCTCACGTCAAAATTGCCGTCTCTATTGACGTGATGCGACGTCTTTCGATGCCTTAAAATTCACGTCATTATTCACGTGAGCATGTTGCTTGGGTAGTGTAGTCAACAGATTTTATTTTCCTTCTCTGTGATTTTGAAGACAGTGATAGTTCGCATCTAATCATCCTGTGGTCGGAATTAAAATTTAAGTTTTTTATTATATCGAAATTTATTATATTGTTTGGTTTATTTGTTAGTATGTAGTCAATCTCGTTAAGATGTTGACTATTTGGGGATCGCCATGTCCATTTTTTGTGTGATTTGCATGGGAACATGCTATTCATGAAGTAGTAATTCTTTTCAATTGCAAATTCCACTAGTCTCTGGCCGTGTGGGCTTCTTTTCCCGTGTGCGTATTGTCCTATGTTCCTTCCTTCATTTTTTTGAGCTTTTCCTATTTTTGCATTGAAATCTCCTAGCAAAATTATATTTTTCGTACGAATAGAGTCTAAGGCGGATTGCACTATTTGATTGTATTTGATTTTTATACAAATTATAATTACTAGTTAGATAATCTAAATAATAATATGATGATAACATACATTTTTCTGATTTAAATAGGTTCAGATCTTGAATAGGCAAACCACATTTTATGAAAAGATATTTTTTTAAGTAAATAATCAGAAATCTGTGGCACCGTTTCAGTGTTTTTCTACATAAACATATCTTCTGGAACATACTGATGAATGTACAAGGTGTTTTATTATCCCCTTATGAAAGAATCAACTGGCATATGAGTCATTTCTCAATTATTTTCATTTGTTTTAATTTTTCATACAAAATTATTCGCCAAAATCACCATATTAGTGTAAAACAACAACAATAAACCCTAACGTGAAATATGACAACGTCGCATTTTCTTATATTTAAATATGTATGTATAATTGGTTTTAATCAATATAAATTATTCGTATTTATAATGAAACTTAGATAGCTTTGAAACAATGCATTTGTGGACCACATATTCTACAACTTTTTGTATTATTTTTACTTACATAATAAAACCCTGTTGTAATGGTACTTATAAATATATAGGTAGGTAGGTATTTAGGCTAACCGATGGCGACGGAAAATTCCGTAGGAAAATACTGATTTCTGATGTATTTGAGATTTAGGACCGTAGCTGTAGCACCGTGTCGTAGCGCCGCGTAGCATTTTCGTAGCGATCGGCTTGCAAGATGTTGGTATTAAAAGATCTTTATGATTTTCTTCATAACGTATCGATGAGAATAGGGGATCGGACAAAAAAAAACGAATTAGTCCGTCAGATACATATCCAAAAATTATTGGACACGCATTTTTTCTTAGTTTACGTAAACTTAAAATGAAGTATATATATTATACGAGTTTTCGAAGCACTGTATTATATATATGTAAGTATATATATAATACGGTGCTTCGAAAACTCGTGTGACGTCATATGATAGTACATTTTGACGACACAAGTGACGTTTCAAGCCCCACTCCAAGATCTTTGACGCGTTTTATCTTTGCCATTTTTTATTGATTTGTTAAAACAAAAAACACGTATTCAATATTTTTCGATAATCTAACTTACGGACTAAACAGAATCATATTATTTTGACCCAGTCCGATCCCCTATTCAAATTGACTCGGCCGATTCGGCAACGAGTTTGCACTTTTTTCAGTAGTTTATGATAGGTTCTTATTTCTTTGTAAAATTAGTTTGACTAAGAGATTTAATGGTAATATTTAAATAATAATAAAAATGATTTAATTTGAATATATTTTGGGTAAAACACTTTTTGTGCTTTTAACTAGTTAGTGTTAGTGTATAGAGGTATACTTAGATTTATTTTGTATTACTCATCTGTTTTACTTTAACCTTTGTTACTAAGTTAATAAAAATATGTATAATAAATACATATAAAAAGCTGTTCTCATTTAATAAGCAGTAATTTTCCATAAAGATAAGTCTTAATTTTCAAATATGTAGATATGATTCGTTTTATATTTCAACTATTACTATAGATAAGTACATACCCAAACAACAAAATTTTCAGGCCGTTTTACCTACTATCTTAAAAACAATTAGTTAAACCCTAATTTTTGCCTTCAAAAAAATTCTAATTAAAAAACCGATTTGTCAGGCAATAAAAAAGCGAAGTACATAAAATATTAATTAAAAAAAGTGTTAATTAGTTAGTGGTATATTAAAGTAGTGACAAGTGTCATGGTCGGTAGCAAATGACAGTAATATTGTGTCCATAGAGACTTGCGTTTAGTTTCAAATAAATTATCTATGTGACTTCTAGTTGTTTATGGTTTTTTATTGTTTCGAAGCAAGGACGGGTCGTGTTTACTATGTTGTGTATGTAAATAGGAAGGTTACTTGAGTAATATTGTCATTAATCTTTGTCTGGAGTGATTCATAGGTCTATTCTGGATATTAGTTAATTTTCGCTGACCTGCTTTAATTTTCCGCGCACCCATACGTATAATATGTTGACATCAAAATATCGTCGGCGTCGGTAAACAAAAAATAGCTAAGTGCCGGGGAACACGATGCGTTGCGGCGCCGCACCGCAAAGATTCCGAGGAATCGCCTTCAATTTCACTGGTCGTGTGCCCGCCGATTGGACGAAATCATTGCGGTGCGGCGCCGCAACGCATCGTGTGCCCCGGCATTATGTCTCATAAAATATCTAAAGGAAAAGGATGTAAGTTTCTAAAACTAACATGATCACTAACGTTATAATTAACACTGAACACGGGATGTTTGCCATGGTTTTTATTTGTTTTGAGTTCCCGATATTGCGGCGTTGTTGTCAGCACAGATAAACTGAAGTTATTGCAGGTGGATGTGTCAATAGGATGCCAATAGGATTATAGCTATGTGGCTATATAAGAATAAAGTATACCTAGATGAAGTCTAGCAGGCTATACCATATTATTATTAGCCTGTAACGTTACCCCTGCTGGGTGCAGAGGAGGTATGCCTCTCTATGCGACGGATCGGGCCGTAATCCACCACACGGATAGCGCGGCGGGTAGTTGTCAATGTCAGTCTTATCATTTGACAACACTGTTGTACTTAGTTCAAAAATGATGTTGAGCGGAATTAACACAGCGGGGCAAAAACTAAAAATCGCCGCTGCTACGATGATTACGTACTCCTTGTACGTGTTCCACGTTAATATATCTATACTACTTCTGTGATTATATTATATTATTTCTAAAACTGTCCTAAAATTCTCTCACAGGCAGAACGCTACATTATTCGTGTGTCATATAGGCTGTAAATTATATTTATATCTTTCATATTAACCGCGATAACGCAAATTTTGCGGACAAAGTGCTAGTCCGACCATAAAAGCCCTCGGGATATATAACTATTTAGATATTATATCGATTCCGTTTTTTATTTCTTGGTTAAAGAAAACAAATTGCAGTTAATAAAGCCGTAACCATTCAAAGCTAATTGAAAGTTTCACCTATTAAGGCTCGCTCAACTCACACTGTGTTTTTAATTTATAAATGAGTTTTTAACAGCCGACCGCTAAGTCATAAACTACATTACAAAGTATAATTTTAATAACCCTTTAACTAAGATGTGTTGTGGACGTCACCAGGTGTCTATTGCACCGTAGTGTAACGTGTTTTCTTGAGGGCTGGCACAATAATTGAATTTACAAAAAAATTACGTTCATTTATTTTTCTTTAAATTATTCGTATTTACACTCACACATATTTGAGCAGGAAATGCTTGTGTTAGTTTAGAAAATCCGTTGCCAGCCCTCACCGTTTTCCAGAGAAAACTTTTACACTGATTATGCTATCAAATTATAACTTGATTGCTTTTTTGCTGTTGAAGCAAGTAACTCTTTACTTGGAAGGCTGCGTATTAAACAAGTTCTGTAGTTTTGACCCGACTGCGGCAGAAGCAGGGTTATGTTTTTGCATTTAAGTTCGCTTGAAATGATGTTTGAATTCAGTTAAAATCGGGTAGTCAATGAAGAGGGTTTTTAAAGTTATTTTTATCTCTTTTACGTTTACAAGTAGAAGAAACCGTTTATTACAGTTGCTTTTTCAGTTTGAAGGCTAGTTTGTTGAAAGTAACCTAAATGTATGGTTTGCGAATGTTTGTGGAGCGGTTTAGTTAGGTTTTTAACAAGTTTAAAAACCTAACAAAACCGCGCCTTATCTATTAGCAATCAAATTTATCGAAAAAAATTATACTGCGATTGATATGAATAATGAAGATGAAAACTGTAAATGAAAAAAAACTACCCTTTAGTAACAGTTTGCAAAAATGTTGCAAAATAGCATTAATTTTATGCTAACCCGTCGCCTGCCGCTAAACAAACCTTCCAAATTCAAAACGCCACAATGTCATTAGAAAATTAGGAAACAAAATTATAATCTAACCGTCTGATCGCCACGGTGTGTAAGCCGGCCGAATTAACAGTGTCCCGCGATTAGCATGCAAAGGGTTAGCTTTACTACACACTAAACTACACAGAACGATGCTATCTCCAAATGAACATCTGCTTGCGATCTTGTTAACTTAGTTTTCGGTAAAATGTGTGAGTTGAAAATACGTTAAATGTTGCATGCTAGTAGGTTTTATGACAGCAGGTGAGATGTATTATAGTGGAACGGGTGATCTATAACTAAATTTGCAAAAAAAGCTAGAAATTCAATAGCAATTTCACTTTTAAATAATTAAATACGAACTACTTATCTACTTACATAAAATGCACTGATTTTAGTAAAAGGGGAATTATAAAACGAGCGAATAAAAAAACTTAGCAACTGATGATGAGATACTGTTTTAATAACTTGAGCGGTATGAATTTGAGTAAGCCATTGTAAATAAACAACAGGGCGCTTAGTTGGGTGTCTAAATACTCCGCCACGTCGTCGCTGTCATCCAGGAACGGGTCCAGAAAACTGGCAGCATTGCAATGTTGAATGGCAAAGAAAGAGCCAGCCCTCTGGTCACAATTTGTCAATAACTTCGATTAACGAATCATTTCTCTAGAAAGGTCTAGCTAAAGCTTTTTATATCAATGGCTAAAGCAGTTTTATATTCGACTTAATATTAACATCTTGGAAACCTATGTCTGAAACTGGATCAATATAAACCTTGGTTTTTGGTTAACGTTACAATAGCAAGATTTATAGAGTAATTTGAAAAGTAATACAATCCGATTTTGCACATTAAAATCTTTATCTTTAAAATTTTTGTATGTATACAACTTTTAGTAGGTACCTATTTCACAAAAAACTGCACTACCTACTGTTAAAAAACATACTCCCAAGCCACAATGTCTATTGTGACAACAAAATAAAAATGTTTTACGTAAACTTTTAATTAAAAACTTAAAAGGCAAAGCCAAGGCGTTGTAAAAAGGCTAATCGATAAAAAGTATCGTTTACATTTCGATTACGCGTCACTGAATCGAGAACACCCGGCGTTATTTGTGATTTTATCAGCGGTATTTTGTTACTGGCAACACAATGTGGTTGATGATTGTAAAACAATCGTTTGACGGCTGAGATTCTTGCAAATAATACTGCGTTTCTTAATTATTTCAGAATTGGATATAGAAACATTAACATAACATCACGCATTATTACCCTAGAGGGGTTAGGCAGATGTGTACAAATACACCCACATAATGTTATATTCGCCAGTTATATTTAAATTCCATGTAATAAGAAGCGAACCTTTCGCTATCATCCGGGCACAATCCAGACTCCGTGGCTGCTACAGACAAATCTAAAAACCCAAAAACACTGCCTGACCCGGGAATTAAAACCAGGACCTCATGCTCAGCGGCCGGCGAGTCAGTCCCAGACCATAAGTACCTTTATAATCGCGAAACAAACAAGATAGCTATATAATTAGGTAATTAAACTGGCAACACGCAAGCTGCGTGCCTATCAATCAGATCACATGCTACTAACTAATATGTTATGCTAAGTGATGTTTAAAGGTTTTTTGGGGCATTCTGTACAGAAATGGTACTTAAGTTATTAAATTTTAGGAGTGTATGTGTAAAGGCTTGTTTGGTGGTCAAAAAAATATTGGTTCCTCCCATTGATATAATAAAAGGAGGAAGATACGGTACGCGCTAACATCGCAATCAGAAAAACATGCACCGAAACTCACGCATGATAGACAAGGACAGACATAAGAGCCGACGCTGTTGTGCGAGCGAAATCGCGTTAGCTGCGACTGCGTGCCACCTACAGGCAATCCCTTAGTTTAGTAGGACCATGTGCTGTGAAGATTTAATGTGAAGCTTCTTGCAAGTGAGTACCGTATCTACCTCACATTGATTACATCAATGGTTCCTCCCTATTTTTGGCATTTAAATCTAGTATTTTTGATTTGTGATTGGAAGTCCAGGATAATTAATTTTAGATGCCTTTATAAATAACAGTAGAGCAGAATCTTAAACTGCGGTGTACTATTAGGTAAACCTCTTCCCTTCGAGAATTACACGCGTGATGTTATGTTATGTTAGAGGTAGAGCGAGGCTCGGTTAAGTTAAGTAAACATCTAGACGCATCTGTCACAAGAAGAGCTTGAGGCTTAATATTAACTTAACTGTCCTTCAGGTCAATCTTTCAGTTAAGTCGTGCTTGCCTAGTAGGTTGGTTCGCGGATGCGGGACCTCCCATTTCATAGCGATTTTCGTGCCAGCTGCCATATACAGATCTTTGGCAGTCGCTATAGGTAGTCAGTGGCCTGAAAGTCTGACAATCAGTCCCTAGTAGTCTAACCCAGTACTAACTGAGCTGTGGAGGTCTGATAGGCAGTAGCTTGATGTAAAATGCTGCATTAGGTCGATAATCTAACTTACGGACTAAACAGAATCATATTATTTTAACCCAGTCCGATCCCCTATTGATGAAACCCTTATTAAGGCAGAACGATCTGGCAATCGGAAAATAAGGGCAAATTGGCATAGGTATAATTGGTAGAAAATAAATTTTAAATTTTTATACTTTTTTTTGTGTTTTTTGAATATTTAATGAGTGATTGATAAGTCTTTAAATAAGCTCTCGTACCATCATAGAATACCTAGCAGGAACAAATTATTTAATTTTTGAGGTGAAAAAAATGGTGGTAAATATATTCCCTTTGCCTTATTAAGGGTTATTAAACTAGAAGCCAATCCCACCATGGTTGTGAAAAGGCTAGGCAGATGATGACTCTGTTTCTCCATTCGCTTTAAACAAAACATTTTAATACCATCATATTATATACCTAATACTCGTAACATTAAATACAAATAAAAGCCAGCTAATATGAATAAATAAGCAATTCTTTGCTAATACTCGTCAGGTCAGTCGTAAAGAGGTATATTTATGACCGCAAGCCGTGACCCGATGCCGGCCACGTCTGAATATTACCTTTTTACACGATAACTGGGTATCTACGTATAATTGTGTTATCATAAATGTGTAATTATAATTGTGTAATTATGAAGTATTTAGAAATGAATGCTAGTGTTTAAAGTGAGTTTTTTTGTTCGTCTGTTTGTAGAGTTTTGTGATTAAATTACAAAACCGATTTTGATGGTAAACATAACGTAACATCACGCCTGTGATCTCCGAAGGATTAGGCAGTGGTATACACCCAAATTTCGCTAACTCTTGTAGACCTCAGAGGCCAGAAATCAAATCTATGCCCTCATACTCGACTGCAGCACTGACCACTAGAACAAGGCAGTTCATAAATGTCTTTTGTAGTATAATCACAGTTTAACTAAAAGATACAATAAATTACTTAAAAAAATCACTTTGGAGTCTAACACCGTTGAACGTTTCATCAGGCGTGATGTTATGTATATTTAAGTTGAATTATGGTATTTGAATATCAGTATTTTTCACCTCACTACTGTCATCTGACCTCCTTCCTAAAATTAAGAGGGGCTACCGCCCACAAGCCACGAGCCACGAGCCCTCGACCGGCTTATCAGAGATCTTGGACGTGTGCCTCCAATTATAAACCCCTGTACATATTTAATTAGTTAAAAAAATGTCGGTACTTTGTTTCAGTTGCACTTTCATTTGTGCAGTTCTTGCTTATGTATGTTTGTAAAGTTAATTGCAAGGCTATGCCCAGTAGCGGGGTAATATAGGCTAAAGAAAAAACATAGTTGAGGATGGTTTTCATCGAAAACGACGGTGAATTTTTAGCTGAACACGATTTTAAGAAGACGTCACTTCGACGATGTAAATCAAAATAATTTATTTCACATAGAATAAGCCTACATAGGCATTTATAAACCGCCGAGAAATGCACGGTTCGGCTTGGTCCTTTTCTATGGAGGAAAAATGCAAAACAAATTCACGAAGTCGTCGTGTGGAAAACAGGACACCAAACAAATATCCTATTTCTGCTTCTAATTTATCTTCACTCCATACTTATTCATAAACCATTTCAACCTAACATCAATTCCAAAACCAACATTACAAAATCTAAAACCGCGTTCACATAAAAATACAGAAAAAACCACTCAAATGCAGCTCATTGCAGTCGAGTAAAAGCTCAGCGGTGAATACAGGAATGATTGCAAATGAAAACATGCCTTTTTAGCGGTAGTTTCAGAGCATTTATCATTAAATTGCCGTATTGTATGCATGCGGCAAGCCTGTATCTGATACTGTCCTTTTAAATTTAATCTCATTTGGTTTTTCGATGGCAAATCGTTTTTGGGATCGGTTTAAAAGGTCAATTGGCAATAGTGTTGAAATGGTGTGAATAAATTGGGCTGTTAATATCGTTTTGTGAGGTAATTAATAAACAGTCATGTTGTTAAAAGTTTTGTGGTGTTCATGGCTAAATGAAAACAGCCGCTCGGATTAATCTTCAGGCTAAGCTGCACTTGATTGGTCTATGGATGGAAGACTACTCATTATATACCAAGTTTCTTCTGTATCTCGGAAAGATAGATAGATAGAATACTCTATAATATGTACACCAAATTACAAAAAAAACAATAGTTAAACCCTCCAATGAGTAAAACATTTTTTTTTAAGCACGTTAAACCGTTGGTCTCGGCAGACATTTGGATAACTTTGACAGTCGTTACAGGTTGTCAGTCTGACGATAGTTTGACAACCAGTCTTATTAGGTATGGGGTATCGTATTACGGGGCACTCTGTACCGAGCAGTGCTCACTGTAAAAGACAGCATGGTTTAGAGACGTGTCATGTGTGGTCGCGATAAGAATCGCAGAAGCTATTATACAAAGACGAAGGAGTAGAATTGAATGAAGTACGTTTTTGACAAATTATTCATTTTGCAATCCGCTTCTGTTACTACCTATTTAAGCAAGCTAAACTCCACTAAAACATAACCCAATGAAACTTCAGATCCTCCAAAACTAAAACTTAGTCTCTTAAGACGTTTAACATGATCTATAATTCAAGACATTTAAGTGCGTTATTGTTCTTAGCTTTATTTCCCCCCGTCCCGGGGGTGCAGGCTAATATAACGAGGGTTCAACCCCCATTGTTTGAATAATAAATGAATTATAAGGATTTTGGATGAAAAAGAATTTTGCTTAAGATAATCGTGTTATGGGATCAGGTTTAAGACGTTTTTCGGGATCATATTACTTTTAATAGATCCTTTTCAAAGATTTATTGAATCTGTGAGCAGTTGTTGATATATTTGGTTTATTATTAAGAGATATTAGGGTTTAGAAAAAGTGATTTTCCATAAGTGGCTTCATGAAAGTTTTCCATCGGCATAAAAGACAAATAATTCAGCCAATTTTGATAGAAGTGGTGGAACTGTAAATAATAAACGTGTTTTTTTTTATTATATATTTTTTTAATCCTATATTTAATATTCTTAATGTGAGAAAATTTAAATATGCATAAAATATTTAGGCTCTAAAGATATACACGTCTTATCAGAGATTTAAAAAAACAGTCCAGACGCCGAGTGTACAACGTTCCTCAAAAGACTATCTAGCTGTAAGACTGATGATGGAAGATAAAGTTAAAATATTTCATTGCATGTACTCCAGAAAAGCTACCATACGGTGCTTAGCAGTTTCAGTGATAAGCCGAACATACAAACAGCACATTCGACTTGGAACTTTTATATATTTATTTATTTATACAAGGTAGCTTCACAGCTTACAGTAAAATAACTTAAAATATTAAACAAAACAAAAAAAAAATATATATAAATAAAAAAAATAAAAAAATATAAATATTATTTTAACTAATCAACAACTCTCATTTCACATCCCACCAGGTCACCATAAAATGAAGCAGTAACCACCAAAATGGACTCGCCCGTTTCCTCACAAGATGACCGGGACATTGAAGTGAACGTAGTCTCCGGGGCAAGCAGCCCTGACATCACTTCTTCTCCTTCTAGAAAAGACCAGAAGAGTCCCTTCTATGAGCTGAAGAAGGATAAAGAAGAGAAGGCGACGGGCAGTGCGCCGTACACGAGTTTTTCTATCAGTTCGATTTTGAATCGTGCGGAGCCGAGAAGAGAGTCCAATGTTCTGGAGGCAGCGTTGGCTGCTAATCATTTTGGGAGCGCGAATGATGCTATGTTGTCCAGGTGAGTTTAACTTTGATTTTATTGTGGACGACACCAGCCCGTTATACAATACAACCTCTTTGGCACTTACGTATCATCATCAGCCTATAATTGTTCCCACTGCAGGGACTCAGGCCTCCTCTCTAGGAGAGGGATGGGCTATAATCCACCACGCGGGCCCAGTGCGGATTGGTAGATATCGCATATCTTCGAATTTTTGGTTCTAAGACATGCCGGTTTCCTCACGATGTTTTCCTTCACCGTTTTGAGAGCAGTGGTGATGAAATAAATTACACAAAGTAATGCGCCTGCCTGGGTTCGAACCCACGACCAACTGTTCGTAAGTCGGGGCCGCCACCACTGGGCCACCACTGCTCAAACTACTTACGTATACCTAGTACTTATCTGAATCAGTTCATCGTCGTATTTAGCCTCAGACCAAGAAAAAAAGGAAGACGGCGCGCCGCGAACACAAACAGTGAAGTCACAAAACCACGCGCCTATAGCAAGTAAACATACAAGCTCACGCACACACCTACACTAAAACCACACGCATTTCTCCTAGTATGGTTTAAGACATTTATTTCTCAAAAACAGAATACAATTATTCACTTGGATGAGAAACACTGGTTACATAAATAAACGTTCATTGGAACGAGTATCGGAACGGTACCTATTACAATATTGTTAATCATTAACTTATCACTATGTTAGTAACATAAAGTAAAATTAACAATGCTAAAAAAAGAACGATATTCGAAGGTAGATTTTTTAATATTTTTTCTTGGTCTAGGGTAATCTGCAAAAATGTTGAGGCTATGAGTCCATATTACGTGTCGAAACACACTTTCTATCGTAGATGCTATTGAAAGCGTTATTACTGTTTATTGTTTTGTGTTTTTGTTTTGACTAAGGTTTTATTATGTGTTAATCGTTTTAATAATAATGTTTATGTTAATGATTTTGTGTGTTTTTTATTGCTAGATTTTTTTTTGTTGTTTTTTAATCATTAGTAGATAGGTAGATGATAGGTAGATAGTAAGTAGGTAGGTAGTAGGTAAGAAAACGGTCATTACCATGCATTCAGAGTACAGCTAGTTATGAAATATTTAAGGCTAATATAATTGAAAACTTTTCATTATGTGGAATTTTAATTTCCTTTTGAATAGGGGAAAAGATTGTATTTCCTTAATATCTTTTGGCAATTCGTTATACATTTTGGCACCCTCATACTTAATGTTTCTAGTACCATAATTGGTCCGTGGTCTACTGTATAGGCAGATATCATTAGCATTTCTCAGTAACCGGGTCTGAATTTGCGATTTTTTGGTAAAAATTATTTGAGAATGTGTATCTTTTGTAATTATCTTTCGTATAAGAATGCAGGTCTGGAATTTATATAACTGGGCAAGTGTCATTAATTTGGTTTTATGAAAAACAGTTTCAGTTGGCGTTAAGTAATTTAGATGAAAGAGTAATTTAATAATTTTATTTTGTGTAATTTGTAAATTTTGTATGTTGGTTTTAGCTGCAGAGCCCCATACTTCGATTAGGTAGGTCAAGTGAGATTTTATGAGGGAATTATAAATAATATACTTTACTGATTTGGGAAAACAACGGACGGTACCTCGCAGTGTGCCCATCAATGATGATAATTTAGATCGCATTTTGTCCAAATGAGGCTTCCAAGTTAGGTGTTTATCTAAGATTAGACCAAGATATTTTTCTGATTCTACTTCAGTTAACGGTTCATTGTTAACATGTAATTGTTGAAAGTTTGAAACATTTTTATTTTTAGCACTGAATATCATAAAGTTGGTCTTAGCGACATTAATGGTAAGTAAATTATATTGAAACCAAGCAAATAACGTATTAAGGTCCTCTTGGGCCCGACTAACGATTGCTTGAATTTCATTGCCAAAGTAGAAGAGACAGGTGTCATCTGCATATAGTGTTACATCTGCGGCTAAGTTAAGGTCTTTTATATTATTGATATATATCAAGAAGAGCAAGGGCCCCAGAAGGGAACCTTGTGGAACCCCGTAAGTTATTAGTTCAGGAGTGCTTTTGGCCCCACTAATTTTAACTATCTGGTATCGATTAGAGAGGTATGACTCAATCATTTTATGTGCTGATTCCCGTATGCCAATATCATGTAGTTTTTGAAGGAGAAGTTTATGACTTATCGTATCGAATGCCTTTTTTAAATCTATAAATATACCAAGTGCTATTTGTTTTTTGTCTATTTTACATTTTAAGTTAGTTACAAGGTCGATACAGGCTGATAGTGTATTTGATTTAGAGCGAAAGCCATACTGTTTATTGTAAAGGAGATTGTTAGAGCTCAAATATTTGTCCAAACGATTGTATATTATTTTTTCGAAAATTTTGGAAATGACAGGTAATACCGAGATAGGGCGATAATTACCCGGGTCAGTTTTGTTGCCGGATTTAAAAATTGGGCTTACTTTAGCTATCTTGAGGGAATCAGGAAAACACCCAGATTTAAGGCAATTATTAATACATGTAGTTAACTTCTCGAGTACTAAATTTTTTACACATTTAAGAGACTTGCATGAGATGCCATCGAGACCAGTGGTTGTATTCGTATTTAGGTTGTCGATTATCTTGCTAACTTCAGATAAGGACGCAGGAGCAAATTCTGATAGTTCAGTATATGTAGATTCTAATTTATTGCTGTACAACTGTTTGTATACTTCACTATCGTGATATTTAGGTGGTATTTTATTAGCTAGTACAGCGCCTATATTGGCAAAGAATGAGTTAAAGCAGTTGCATACATCAGCCACTTCGGTGAAACAGCCGGAAGGTGTCTCCAGTTTGGATGGAGGAATGCTATTTTTTGTGTTTTTGTTGATGCTCAAAGAGTTTATTAATTGCCACATTTTAAGTGGTTTTTTGGTGCAGTTTCTAAAAGCTTTGTAGTAGTATCTACTTTTAGCATCTTGTATGTTTTCTCGGACTTCCTTTCTTGCTTTTAGTAATTCTGTCTCTATGTTTTCTTCCTTTTCTTCTAATGCCATATTGCGGGCACATAATATTTGGTTTCTTCTGCTTATTAAATCGATAATAGTTTTGTTGATCCAGTCCGACTTTGGTGGGTTTTGTATTTTTGCTTTCGTTATCCTGCTTTTCATTAAAGCTCCTATAAGTTTTTGCTCAAGTTGTTCATATTTCAGATCATCGTCCAGGAAAAGAACCTGATCGACTGTCTTGTATAGTTTATCATAATCCATTGTAATGTATGTGATTTTTTTCTTCTTTTCTGGTTTGTATTTGTGTATTTCCAGGTATAAATGTTTGTGGTCCGACATCGCGGAATTTACAACGGCTAGGTGGAATTTATTATTCTTGAGATTGGTGCTGACATGGTCAAGGATTGTTTTAGTACTTTGTGTCTCTCTTGTGCAGAATGTAGGTTTTATTTTATTGAGAATTTTGAATCCATTTTCTTGTAGTGTCATTTTGTAGTTAGTGGTTGCTTGGCTCATTTTCAGTAAGTTGTAGTTGAAATCCCCAAATACGACTCCTCGTTTTTGTTTGTGCAGCTGTTGCGAGAAGGTTTCTAGAAATTGTTCATTGTTAGTTCTCTCCGGCTTGTAAATAACACCAATGTCTAAGGAAAATCTGTTGAGATGAATCCATAGAAAATGGTTATCTTAATTTTTTTTTTTTACTTGTTAATAGTATGTCACGACTTCACGAGACATTGTCTACACATAGATAAAAAGTTGACTCACTTTTGATTTTGATGTTCGTGGCGCGCCGTCTGCCTTTTTTTGTTGGTCTGAGTATTTAGCGGACTATTGTGTTTTGTGATAGAGATAGACCTGTCGACATTTTTATGAACTACTAGCTTTTGCCCGCGACTACATTCGTGTCGACAAAATAAGAAAAAAAAAGTAGCCTTGCACACTTTAACCAAAAATAAATCTAAAGAATAACATAAATTCAGACTCTATAAGAAAGTAGTTTGAAACAATGGAAGGCTTCGGTGCACTTCGCTTCGGTCTTTGCAAAATGTTGAATCTCCCTTTGGATCATAATTGACGGACATACACGAACTCTAATACTTCTACAGACAAGTCAAAAACAGCTGAAAAATCATGTATTAATATCACTAAATACCGTATATACCGCATCTTCATCCCACCCGTAGACACAACACTACACTTCAGCCCCGACACAACCACTAACAATAGAGGAGTGTTTAAACTCGGTAATCTATTCAAGGCGAGTAACTGGCCACTTGTCTGACGGGTATAATGCTGGGATCGATCGGCGGTCGACCGACGCGGTTGTGGCAGACTTAATCTCAGATAGAATGCGGGTTTGTGTAGGAGAGTTACTTGACTAGAACGTCTGCTAGCTTGGGGAGTGAAAAGAGTCAGTATTAATTGGAATGGTACTTTATCGAGACTCGAATGATATTTTGCGTGGAGACCAATCGTAGTAAAACCATTTAATTGGTATTGAAATTTATTATAAACGTTTAAAACAAAATGCATGTTGCTTTATGTAACATTCTTTACGGAATAAGTACTCAAATTGGTCGTTAAAAATATTAAGCAAGTAGTCAAAGAAGTCGTAATTTACAAATCTAATAAATAAAGAGAGAAGTCCTGACTGACTGACTGACTGACTGACTGACTGACTGACTCATCAACGCCCTGCCCAAACCCTTGGACCTAGAAAGCTGAAATTTTGCACAGAGGTTCACTTTATAATGTAGACAAGGAATAAGGAAGGATTTTTCGAAATTCAACCCCTAAGGGAGTTAAATAGGGGATGAAAGTTTGTATGGAAAATCGTCAATTTCACGCGGGCGAAGCCGCTGGCAAAAGCTAGTTAAGTAATAATTAAGCTCTTTAAAATGAAGTAAGTAGTTTTTAATCAACAAACTAATTAATATTGGTTTGTAGGCTGTTAAGTTATGACCTTTTTTACACAAGTTGTGTAATGCCATACCTATCACTTGCAACAATGTTATAAATAACATTAAACTGACCAACCTTAATAAATTAAGGATGGTCAGTTTTGCAGTTTATTATTATAGGTTTTTCTAATTATATTTACTTTAATGTGTCATAAACGCTATTTTTATAACCTAAGGCAAACCTACAAACCTGCTATCACATAAAAGGTGTATCTATTTAAATAGTTCCTGCAATTAGTATAATTATGTAACTAGAATGCTAATTTTAATTGAAGACTGTATTTGTAGGGGCATGACTAGACTAAAAAGACCAAAAGGGTCTAATAAATGACAATCATTGCCAAAACGTTACCAGTTAGTATGAAGACTTTCAGCAAGATTGACATAATTTCCTACTCCTCCGCTATTCTTTTCTGATTAATTTCGTTGCGGGATCCAAGACAGTTAAATCGCTTCTCTGGGACTGCGTCGAGCTTCATTGTCTCGGCGCTTTTCTTGTGGTCGCCACTGTTGATTCTGGCTAACAGGAGTTACAGTGGTTTGGGAATAGTGTGGCGGGCTTGTCCCATTAAAAAAAAAAAGATTGACATAAGCTAAGTAAATAGCAAAATAATCTTACACACACTATTGTATAGAATCTGGTTCCTCTAACTTATCAGATAGATTGCTGGGAGTTTGTTCCGTCACTTCTTTTTCCCAGCTAGACACTAGGAATTGTCGTTAGGCGTTTTGGGGGGACAGTCTCTTATAAATAAATTTTGATGTACGAAAAGTATTGAATTATCAGCCTAATTTGAATAAACGACTTTTGATTTTCATTCGAAAACCGTTACACTACTCACTCCTCAGCCTTTCCACTCTCCTCGCCACAAACCCACGCCAGTGACTCAACCGTCTAAACACAGCACAGTCCGCATAAGATCGGTTTAAACCTAGTTGGGAAAGTACGTCAAGTTTACCGTAATAACCTGGACTACTTTTCAACTCAAATTTTAAATTAATCAAAGTTTTTGTTTATTGGATGGAGTGTTATTGGTTAGATTATGATCGGATCTGAAGGTAAATGATGAAAGTTAAGGTTATTTTTCATTTTCTTTTGATTGAGTTCGCCATCTATTCTAAATTCTTCTCTATACACATAAATGCTTAAAATGTGCAACTACAGCCTTGTCACACTTCCTTTTGGCGGTCTTGTAGTTTCACATTCATTATGTTTTACTAGCTTTTGTCAGCGGCTTCGCCCGCGTGAAAATGACGATATTCCATACAAACTTTCATCCCCTATTTAACTCCCTTAGGGGTTGAATTTCGAGAAATCCTTCCTTATTCGTTGTCTACATTATAAAGGGAACGTCTGTGCAAAATTTCAGCTTTCTAGGTCTAAGGGTTTGGGCTGGGCGTTGATGAGTCAGTCATTCAGTCAGCCAGTCTGTCAGAACTTCTCTTTTTATTTATATAGATTTATTTAAGGGTCCCTGCAAGTGATTTTATCTTTCTGCCCTTATCTCATTTTTCATGGGTTCTGCGCAACACGTTTCCTTCTTCCAATCTTCCTTGTCAGACGTCACGGCATCATTTACTCCTTTCTCTTACTTATCACTCCTCACACAACCCATCCAGCTTTTCTTTCTCTGTTTTCTCGCTCTCTTCAGTACGAGTATGAGTTAGTTGTTGTCACATGTTTTCGATTTTTTGTTTAAATTACAAAAAAAAAAACATATTAAAACAAACTATTCTGTTAGAAAAACACTAAGCCGTTCCAAATTCAGAAAATACATTTATTTTCAATAGTTCTCTTTTCCATTTTGCGAAATAAAACAAAAAGCTATCGCTCAATTTTTGACCGAACGGATCGGCAGCCATTTTAAAATAATAATAATAATAATAATATTGTTTTATTTGGGACAACATAAGATCCATTTTTGTTAGTAAATGACTTATACACTAGGATTAGTAACAAATTTTATCGCATATAATTTAGTGAGTCATGTACTTACGAGGCATTTCATGAGGACAATGATTCCGCATGAGATGCCTCAGTACAGGAGCTCTCGTGTCCTCAGCCACGACTTTCAGGATGCTATTGTCACTCCCCCGAATCCTCCTCACAAGCGATGCCACCTTTTTCCTGATGATGGCATGGAAACCATCTGTCCCCGATTGGGCAAACATCCCCGAGGCACTGCAGAAACGAGGGAGTTTCAACATCATCCTGAAAACATTGTTATATTGGACGCGCAAGGCATTTAGCGTCCCCCGAGAACAGCTGAACCACAGACTTCCCGTGTACAGGCCCTGACAGTACGCTTTGAACAATGTTATTTTGACCTGATCGGTACAACTGACAAAATGCACTTTGATAAAACTGTACAATAGTAAAACATTATTTGTTAAAAGTAAAAACCATTTGTATTTGAAATATTGATTGTGCCTATTGGAAATCACAAAGTTTACATTCAGTAGAACATTTACATTGTATCTTAAGAAACGCGCCGTATCATATAATAATAATAATCATTTATTCATCAAAAAACATTGTAGTACATGGCAACAATTTACAGAATCGTTTATATAGTATACTACAATAAAATGGTGGGTGAGGTGCTGTACTCCTAGCTAGGTTTAGGTATAGATAACCTGTGTTAAGGAATACAGTGCCGGTCCCTAAGGAAAGAAACAATAAAATCGTACACAGTATGCATTACAGTACATTGTGATGTGAATACTACAAACATTTGATATTTAACAATAAGAGTTTTATATAATCTACTATGGCTTAAAACTAACAAAAGTAATTATGTATGTTCTTTAGTTTCCGCAAAGCTTAGCTAACCAAATCGAGAATACTCTAAGAAAATAGTATTTGAGATTTAAAAACGTCGTGTTTACGTTACTATTCACTGCGCGCTCGTGCTCTGGCCCGTAATGTCTTACATAAAGAACGTCATAAGAAAATATTTATTCAGTGCTTATACTAGTTACTAACTAAACTGTTAGTATTTTATCTTAAACAAACCTACACAATCACATCTAACCACAAACAAACACAATAATCCAAAAACTACACGAAAAACATTCCCATTCTCACGCAGTCATTACCAGGCTTCTAAACATCCAAACTGACGTAAAACTGAATCCTTACATCTACCGTAATACGGGCCGACATCCCCTTGTAATCAGCTGTCTTAAAGAACATCCCTACATCCCTTTTTATCTTCAACACCCCTTAAACCCTTCGAATAGGGGTAAGAATGTAAGAGAGTAACAAATTACGAATTGGATGGACTTTCACTGACAGATAAACAAGATGGCGCCGAAGTTTTGGCGCGCTTTTTGGATGTTTTAGGTTAATTAGTTTTTTGGTTGGACTAATTAATTTTGTCGGTGATTGCTGTTGCTGATTTAATGTGGTTTGAGACTTATTTAGTGTTGGTTCTCCAAATAAGGGTCAAATATTTGGAAGGGTGATATTTTATTTTGTTTGCCATGACAGTATTTTTTTCTTTACATAGAAATCTGAATTGTAATTGAGCAGTGAAAGCGGGTTACAGTATGATTTTCTTTTATTGTATTGTTTTTTTTTTATTGATGTAGGGCCACACGATTGACGATAAATACGTCCTATAAGTATGTTCTAATATTTCTGTTGATACAGCCAAAAATGTGAACTAACCCGTGAAAAACAAAAAAAAATGCTAAGTGACGAAACAGCTCCGTATGCAAACTCATAAAATCCTGTCATAATACGCTCAGAATAAAAAGATTGATGACATAAACAAAGTATCACAGACAAAAGCGAAATACTTCACGGTGTCTGCACCCCAAAAATAAAAAAGTAATCTCGCCATTTACAAGGAAACACCATAAAAACCCAACATCTGTAAGACTAAACATTTATTCGCGCCTTTTCCTTTCCCCATCTTAATTTACAGTGGCGGGACATTTTGTATTTGTGTAAACGATCTGTCATTGTGTCCGCCATCTTGGAAAACTTTTTTTTTCATGCCTAATCTGTGTTCATCCTTGTTTTGACAGGTTACTAATTAAGTAAAAAATACACCGTGAATTTATTTCGAGATTACAACGAATTAGGGTGAATAATTTTTGTTTTAAAAGCATTTTGCTGCTAATTAAGTAAATGGTTTTGATGTTAATTGGTGTTTTTAACGTGAAGGACGCTGTTGAATATTCATATGTCCCAGTTTTTTTATTAAGTGTTAGAGATTTTTTGAAGTTTGGCTGTTTTTATTTTCGTGCTAACTTTTTGTTTTAGGAACACTGAAACAGTAGGTATGTGGTCGTTGTACTTTGTATGGCAAATGTGTGAAAGAGATTGGCCAAATACAACTATCGTTTGTTTCTACTGTCAAAGAATCTGGCTGCCTTGTTGTTAAGGTTCGATTCCTGGTTAAACTCAAACTCAAATAGTTTATTTCAGTTAAGCCATTACAGGCACTTTTGAATGTCAGAAGGACGGAAGAAGAACGAAACTACGAGTGCAATGCGTCATCCTGAAAGCCACCACGCCGAACCACACGCAAAGACTAAGGCATAGTGTCCTTGGATTTTTCCATCAAGCATTTCTCAGTAGAAGCCACGGAGTTTGGATTTGTGCTGGGTGGCCCTATATTACACAGGGACTATGGACATTACTGGCAAAATGTGGGTACACCTCTGCCAAACACTTCGGGGATAACCGGCGTAATGTTATTATGTGATGTTTTAAAATTTGGCAAGCTTCTCATAGGTATCAGTGATGTAACAGATTTAAGACTTTCTGACCTTTTTTTTCATCATCAAATGACTCCTCCCGCTGTGGGCAGAGTTGATACTCTCTAAGGGCTAAGAAGTCAGTAGAAGTCTGATGACTTCCACTGACTTCTTAACCCTTTGTGTCGAGGCCGCGGTATCTCTTTCGAACAACCCGCAGCTCCGACGGAAACTTGCTTAAACCTTACGGCGTATTTCCTATACATATTATCATAGTGTTGTATAAAAACTTATCACATATACTCAAGTCCCCTCACATGGCGGCAGGGATCGTCAAGTTTTCCGAAATCCGAACAAAATTCAGACTTTGGGACGAACTCGTCCCCTCGTAAACCGGGACGGCGTTGATCCCGTATTATGTGTCGCTGGAGTTATTTACGAGGTTCCCGGGATCCCGCGGGATAGCCAGGTTAAACCTGTGTCTATTGATTTTTATATTTATATTTACACTGTTAGAGGTGAGGTAAGAAAAAAGTGTTTTGGCAGATGAAATTTCGGGAATTTGAGCCATTTTGTATCTTGTTTTTTTTTTATTGTGTGCGATTTTCACACATATTCTAAATTAAATTTCATAAGAATAGTCCATCCGTCTCTTTATAAAACAAAACAAAGTTTTAGTTTTTGGCTATAATACAGGAAAACGAATCGTATTTTTCGTCTTTCTCGTAAAGGTGTCTTTGCAAATCAATTGAAAATCATCATCATTCTCTTATCCCTATTCCAATGGGGTCGGTACAGCATGATTGTCTTCTTCTTCCATACTTCTCTATTACTGATCAACTCAGCAGTCACATCATTTCTATTCTAGCCATATCATTTTTCACACAGTTCATCCATCGTTTCTTTGGACATCCTCCACTCAAATAGCCTAAACTATGAGCTAAAAAAACTAAACTCTGTAAATGTGTCCATTTTCATTTCGATACACATATTTCAACACCCAACACCCAATGCAGATTTAAAACCACACTTATTACATCTTTACCTCGAAATCGCACCCGAAAACTGATCGAATCTCGTCCAAAACCACGGTAACTGCAGCCCCTCTTACAGAGTTAATAGCTTAAAGAGCAGACATGTTGAGCGCGTCCCGCGTCCCCGCGTCTATCCGGCCACTTCGACGGGAGCGTTAAATGTAAATAATTTACTGAGATGGTTTGTGGTGCTAGGTAGCGGCTGTAGCGGGGAGATTTTGCTTTCTGTTGGTGAAATTAGGAAGAGACAACTTTCTTTGGAATTCATCATTGTCATCAATCATTATTTTGTCCTTATCCGAATTCTTCTTCCATAGTTGTCGGAATTTATGGTTGTTTATAGTGCTAGGTCTTGTATTACATTTTCGTGGGTTTAGAGTAATTCTTTCTTAGTAAAGGATCACTAATTTTTGCACAGGTTAACACAAATGCTAACCGATATCATCATCATTCTCTATTCATTTGGGGTTCTAAACTTCTGTATTACTCGTCATCTCATCCGACATCACAGTCGCCAACAAAACGCTTTTAATAAGAAACAAAAATACTTATTTGGGAAGTTTCGATACAGCACTTTTAGTGCGGTGACAGATTTTCTATCAGGTTACATCTTGAACGTATTGAAATTGACATCGGCTCCCAGAGTTATCAAAGTCTGAGTACTAGTGGAATATTAACACTGAAAGCTCTTGAACGCCTCTAGTTTTATTGCTGAAGTTCGCCCTTAGAGCAGTAATCTAATTATTTTGATGATCTTTCAAAAACAAATTACCTGGGGAGCAATTTCAAGTTAAGGGATTCTCACTCCATCGAAACCAGTTACGTACAAGGACAAATCATTCCTTCATCGAAACCAGTTACGAAACTACGGTTTCGTAGACGGCCGAAGCCTTCTCAATGCCCATCAACTCGGGGTACGAGACAACACTATATCCCGTCTCTTTCACCCTTTTCATCTCGCCACCTCCCATAACTTGGACCACACAATCTTCTCAGTCTATATACAATCTTAAGTTAAGGGGAGCCATACTTACCTACTTATTGGTTTAGACGATTACATATAAGGGGTGTTTTGATTTTTACAAAGGAATGCGGCTTATATACAAGGGTGGAGAGAGCTCGGTTTTATACTTCAACGATTTCTTTTAGAATTATTATAAAGAGTTGAAATTCTTGTTTGAAGTGAATGCTTTGAAGGAAGTATTAATGCGTAATTTTGTTTCGTTTGGTTTAAAGTTGAGAGTCTGTTCTAGTAGACTGATAATTTGGTTTTGTGTGAAAGAGTGATGACGTTCAGAATAGGAAATTTTCAATTTTCATCTGGCTAGCCTTTTCCTAGTTACGTTTTGGTCGGCTTCCCGTCCAACCGGATGCAAGTGAACATCAGTATCTTACATAGAGCTACTGCCTACCAAATTAGTATTGAGTAATATGATAGTAGAGAGTAATATTACGACTTGGTAAGACTGGTTGTCAGACTTTCGTGACACTGACTACCTGTAAAGACTGTCAATGTTCTTAAGATGACTTCTGAGCTGTGTGTTTCAATGAATCACACCAATCCACACTTGTTTTTCCAACTCACTGGACATTGGCAGAATAGTCGACATCGGCTTTAATTTCCATTAAATAAAAATAGAATAGAATTGTGTGGACTATACTAGCTTATAGTTATATTGTCTCTTTTCATACTTTTATTTGTTAACTAGCTGTTGCCCGCGACTTCGTTCGTGTGGATTTTTTAAAATCTTTTTTTTTCGTGTAGTATCCTATGTTACTTCTAATTCCTCCAAGTAAGAAACTACTTAACCTATCATCATGAAACTTTGTACACATAACAAAGTTTTAAGATTGATGATCGGTTAAGTATTTTTTGCGTTAAAAGCGTAACAAACAAACTTACATTCACATTTATAATATTAGTAGGGATTAAAACACGCTACGTCACCGGATCATTTATTATACCATTCTCGGAATAAGCATAAATAAATTATTATTTATTTAATTGCGGAGATAATTAGCTCACGTAACACGTTGATTCACACATTACATTCATTTAATTATTTATTTTTGCCTTCGGTGAATTTTAAATGAAATAAATTGCATCGGTATCAGTGTTTCAATTTCAATATTAAAATGCTTTCACTTTTATTTTTCCTATTCAATACTTATTTTATCATTAATGGTAGGATAAGTTTGTTATTGGATGCATCTGGCTAGGCTGGAAGTCGACCCTAACATAGGTGGGATAAGGCTAGGCAAGGGATTATGAAGTTTATGTTGATGGCAATAGGCTCGCCCCCTACTACGTAGACTTAAACATAACTGACAAAGGCTGTCTCGAATTTGAACTCAAGACCTCTGATTTTGGCCGCGGATTTTAGTACTAGATGACGTGGCCTCGGCGCAAGGGCAAAGACATGGGTTCGGTTTTTAGTCAGTAGAAGTCTGACACTCCCCTTCGCTCTGCGCAAGAGCGGGGGGGGGGAGGGATTTTCCACCCACCAAAAAAAAAAAGACCTCTGATTTTTCGAAGTCATAATTATCACTTACTTCGGTGAAGGATAACATCGTAACGAAACCAGCATGACTGAGAGATATTTCTTGACGGCATAAAAAGGCACCAGGTTAGGCCCTAAATAAGAACAGAAAGAAAGAAGAAAGAAAGAAAACATATTTATTTATTACACGCCACAAGTGCACACGACAAACAATAAAAATAAAAAAGAAATTGAAATTGGAAGAGAGAATTTCAATTAGCTTTCCCAAACGGGCTAGCAAGTCAACCACGATAACTGACAAATGCTTGCACTGACTGGACGGGTCCACTCAAATCTGTGTGGTGCTTTCTTTAAAATACCATCTCAGACACTAATCTGCATAGTCTTCATGTGTGTATTAAACTTATTTTTAACCCAAACGATTTTAAAAGATTAAAAGAGTAACCTTTGGAGTTTCTTGCCGGTTCTTCTCCTTAGGAATCGACCAATGCACTGAACCGTGCCCATTTAATGTTGACGTTTTATGCATGTAGGCCTAAGTGAAATAAAATATTTAGACTTTGACTTGACTTTGACTTTGAAACAAATTGTGGTTTCCTACCGCACTAGCCTCTTTTATCGATACGTAGTTTCCCAGACAAGTACAAAATCATATCGAAACAATTTCCCTCCCTATTTGAACAACCTACTTACAAGACCCATCTGCGTCCACGACATTACCCGTAGAACACAAAGCCGTATTGTCCGACCAGCGCCAGAGTGGCCTCGCTTACACCGAACACTATCGTCTCAAACCAGAAATTGAAAAGAACACAATGCTTTTAAAAGCATACCCTACCAACAAAGACAGCCTCCTGAACGGACAAGATACAACTAAACACTTTAAACCTATAAAAAGATAGCACAAACGCTATTATTAGTAACAAGTGAAAAGTGTCGGTGGACGTGCGACACCAAAAAGAAGACGCGCTCGTTGAGCATCGATTTTTATACCCCCAGCGGGAGGCGGGGTTAGTGAGTGGGCCAATCACGGCGCGGTGTGCCGACCAATCAGACGGTGGCGTAGTGCTACGTTTCAGCGCGTCGTTTTATCGTGTAATGGAATTTGTGCGGAGTACGCCGCCTGGATTACTGTGGAGCCGAATTGGTAATGCCGGGCGACGGGATTTTTTTTTAGATTTTCTTTGCTCTTATGTATGGTTTTTCTTGTTCTTATTGATTTTTGTTGGTTATTTTTAGGTTATTGGTTTTGTTAGTTTAGATTGAGTTTGGATTTTGTTTTGTTTTGGGATTAGTGAATTTTGTCCCATTTTGGTAAAATTGGCCTTGGTAACAAGTTGGAGCGGTTCAAAGCGTTCTATTTAAGTTTTTTTGTGGATTTCTTCGTATACCATTTGTCTGCGCCATTCACATTATTTATCCGCATTTTTATTAATATCTATTTATCTAATTTGGAAATCACAAAACGCATACTTGCAACACTATACACGCTATACTCTTCTCTCATTGGTCAAAATGAAGGATCAGACGTTCATTCAAATCCCTTCCTCCGCATCCTTCCTACCACCCATCAGTCCTACCTCAGCGTCAACAACAAGCGCACGTGAAATTGCCCTGCGCCCGCGCTTCCGCGACCGCCATTAAAAGACTCAAAAACCAAGCTAGAAACTGTGAATAGAAATGTGTGTGTGATCCTCCTCATATCATCTTGTGACACTTGGTGGGTTTTCGCTGAATCAACGTGCTCCAGAAAGCTGTGCTATCGAAGACATTACGCTTTTCCCTTACCCTAAAACCGTGAGTACCATATTTCCATCCAAGTGTTCTGGTCCTTCTTTCCAAATAAAAAACAAAAAATTACTTCGCATATACACTACACTCATCAATCACAACATATTTATCACATTTATCTATTTAATCGCATAAAAACGCTCAAATACGCATCCGCTATTACTCTCGTCTATGTGACAAGCCCACGAGGGCACATTCCGCTAACATCTCATCAACGCTAAGTTATTTCTTTAAAAACGCATCATATTTTACCGCATTTAGCTATTTATTCGCATAAAAATACGCTCAAAACACGCATCCGCCATTACACTAACCTACGTGACTCGCTCACGAGGCATTTCCCGCTAACATCTCATCAACGCTAAGTTATTTATTCAAATACGCATCTTATTTCACGCTAAACACTCTATTGCTAAAATATTATAAATATATTTTAGTCATCGCACACATATTTCACAGGTTATCTCAACACATAACGCACACGGGCAAGTCCAATTTATTCTCGATATTTCGCATACATTCACTCATTTAAGTATTATTATTAACGATTATTAACTCGAATAGGCATTATCCCAACGCATAAAAATGGCTTCAAAGCATGGTAAATCCAAGGAGTCCGATAAGGAATCTTATGGCTCCGCAGAAGAAAATTCAAAAGTGCTTCTGTTTGAATCTAAGAAGGAAATTTTATTCAAAATGCTGCAATCAATTTATGACCTCGGTCGACAAGTTTCAGTAAATAGTTCATTAAAATCACAATTTCTAGCTAGGATTAATTCCCTTGATCAAATTAGGACGAATTTTATTGAAACGCTTGATGCTTACAATTTAGCACTCTTGGAAGCTGGATCAGCTATTAATTACCAGCCGTTGTCAGCATTTGATGAAATCTATTGTGAAATAAAAGCAATCGAAGCTAACCTTCTCAAGTCTCAAAATAACGAAAACAGCAGTAGTAAATTCGAGTTTTTAAATCGTAAATTGCCACCTTTAAAACTTGCTTCATTTGACGGCACGCCCAGCAAATGGACAATTTTTCATGAAAACTTTAAAAGTCTTATTCATGATAATTCGCATCTAACTGACGCCGAGAAAGTACAATACTTAATAGGGTGTCTCTCTGATAAGGCATTAACTGTTTGTTCGGGCGTCGCGCCTACCGCTAATAATTACCTACTCATTTGGAATGCTTTAATAGAAAAATACCAAGATACCCGCGTACAAGCTTCCATGTACTTACATCAAATGATTCAGTTTAAGCCTTATCAATCTATAGACACATTTATTGAGCAGTTCCATGCATCGCAAGCCGCCCTACGGCGCTTAAACATAAAGGATTTGTCAGATTTTATAATAACGGATATTGCACTCAGCAAGCTTGATAAAGAGGTCGTTAACCTTTTCGAACGATCACATAATCATATTGAAATACCTACTTTCGATCATCTTTCGCAATTCTTAAAAGAACAAAGTAAAATAATAACACTTCGTAATCAATCTAACCCCTCTAAAGTCCGTAATTATAATAGTGAAAATAATAAATCCACTTCTAATAAATATAAAAATAGCCAAACATTCGCGATCACTACCCAGGACGCATCCGTGCGTGCCTGCAAGGTGTGTTCGTCACCTGATTCACACCCACTTTACAGATGTTCTCGTTTCATGAATCAAAACGCAAAAGAAAGATTAGATCTAGTAAACAAACATAAGTTTTGTCGTAACTGTTTAGGATTTCATGATATTAAAATGTGCAAGTCAACAAACACTTGTTCGGTTTGCCAGCGTAAACATCATTCTCTAATACATTTGGACAACTATCGGGGAACCGGCAACTCGCCGCCGCATGTAACCGCGCCCCGCGCGCCCTCCGCCTCGCCCCCGCTGGTAGCCGCGCCCTCGCTAGCTGTCGCGACTGTGAGCACTGTGGGCTCGACGACGACGCCGCACGCGGAGCGCGTACATTCAGGCGCTTCGCATTTGTCAATGACTTCGGCTACCTCGAGCGTTGAAAATAATACAACTGTTTTGTTGCCCACCGCTTCCGTATACGCTTATAATAATAATAAACCTCATACTCTCCGCGTTTTCCTTGATACCGGCTCAATGAGTCATTTTATTACAAAGGCTTGCTGTAAACGTTTAAACTTAGAAATTACTCCTGACAAATCTTCCATTTTTGGGATCGGTCACGCTAAAATACCCTCGTTTGGAACTGCTACTTTTAAAATATTTTCCCGCTTTGATCACCGCTGCTATTATAAAATTCACGCTCGGGTTTTAGATCGTATTACAGACGACTTGCCCAACATATCTATAGATATCTCAAATCTCGCTTCATTACGCAATCTACCTATGGCTGATGACGCATTCCACGTTCCCGGTGAGATAGATTGCCTCCTTGGCAATGAACTTTTCCCGCTTTTGTTGGGCAGTGGAAAGGTAACTTTACCTGGCTCCTCGGTCGTCGCCGTAGAAACCACCCTTGGCTACATAGCCATGGGTCGGGCTGATTGTCAACCTAGTGTAACTCCGCGCGCTCGCCCCGCTCAAATAAATAAAAATAAAAGCGAGCAAACTTTTCTGTGTGCTGCTAGCACGCTTCGCTTAAATACGCTCACGCAACGCTTTTGGGAACTCGAAAGCGTCCCTAGTAAGGTTCACATGAGTCCTGACGATCAGGCGTGTGAACAAATATTTAAATCAACTTACTCTCGCGATGAAACAGGTAGATACACAGTGCAGCTACCATTTAAGGCTCCGTGTATAGACTTAGGAAATTCACACTCAACGGCGACGCGCCGTCTCCTTAATTTGGAGAAAAAGTTAGATTCTGATCCCGAGATCAGAACTAATTACAACGCTACGCTTCAAGATTATCTTGACAAAGGTTATTTAACCAAGGTCAACGACCCCTCTCTAACTATCCCGCATTTCTATATCCCTCACCGTGCAGTTTACCGCCCGGATAAACAGTCTAGTAAAACTCGCATCGTGCTTGACGCTAGCTGTAAAACTAGCTCAGGTAAATCACTAAATGATCTCCTTTATGTAGGTCCGAATCTACAAAGTAACATTTTCGATTTATTAATTAATCTTCGCATGTTTTCCGTTGCTGTAGTTGCAGATATCGAAAAAATGTATTTTCAACTTAATCTTTCCGCTGATCATCACGCATTTCAACGCATTTTATACAGATTCAATAAAGATTCTGAAATTTCAACTTTTGAATTTAACCGCGTTTCTTTCGGCGTCTCAAGCTCACCATACTTAGCTATGCGAGTAGTTCGCCAACTCGCATCTGACAGTCGGGAAAAATACCCACTCGCAGCTTACGAGGCTGAAAACCATATGTATATGGATGACTACGTATGTTCGCTAGATGGCGTTGAAATAGCTGAGCGGACATACCAAGAAATGGTCACCATGTTCAGGTCAGGCGGTTTCCACCTTGTAAAATGGATCTCGAATAGTTCCGAACTGTTAGATAAAATTCCTTCAACTCATTTAAATCCGCAAAATATTGAGTTTGACGCTGACGCGGATAATAATACAAAAATTATAGGTATGCAGTGGAATCCAGTAGAAGACTTTTTTCAATTTAAAATAAATGGTAATTCTCTTAAATGTACGAAACGTACCGTCTTATCAGCAACCGCACGGCTGTTTGACCCCTTAGGTCTTATAGGTCCAGTTACTGCATTCATGAAAACGTTAGTTCAGGAATGCTGGAAACTTGATCTTGATTGGGATGATCCTGTACCCGCTCACATTGAAAATAAATTTAGTCGGTTTCACAAAGAACTTCCCTATCTCGAAAAAATAAAGTTCCCGCGACATGTAGGTATCACCTCTGGTTCTCATGTCACTCTCCTCGGGTTCGCAGACGCCAGTGAGCGCTGTTATGGTGCCGCTGTTTACATAAGGGTTAGTTCTAACGATGAAGATAGCGGATCAGTCCTCTTATTAACTTCTAAATCTCGCGTCGCTCCGCTTAAAAATACGCCCTTAGCTCGCCTCGAGCTATGTGCGGCTCTCCTCTTAGCAAACTTGATCAATTCAGTTGTAGAAGTTTTAAGTAAACGCTGTAAAATTAATAAAATCTTTGCTTTTTCTGATTCAACAGTCACGCTCACCTGGATCCACTCGCCCTCGCACAAATTTCATACTTTTGTCGCAAATCGCATTGTTGAAATTAATTCAAATTTACCCGCAAAACATTGGTTTCACATAGATGGAACTGAAAATCCCGCTGACGTAGTTTCTCGTCCTATAACGCCTAAACAATTATTAGATTTAACGCTCTGGTTTAACGCTCCGCATTGGTTTTCATTCCCCTTATCTCAGTGGCCAATCAAACCATTTAAAATCAATTTAAATAATAACAATTCAGAAATAATGGAAACTAAAAATATCGTTCTCTCTGTTAAAATAACGCAAGAAGGTTCACAACCTATTCAATCTTTAATTGATCGCATTTCTAAATATTCTATTTTACTTCGTAGCGTAGTTTTAATATTACGTTTCTGCAAGTTAATCAATTCGCGTGGTTGTATCACCGTTTCGGATTTGGATGCTGCGGAAATACACCTTATACGTTACGTACAAGGTAGATATTTCTCTGAAGAAATTGGCGCGTTAAAATCTAATAAACGTTTTAAAAATAAAAGTCTCGCTAAACTCAACCCATTTCTGGATTCAAATAATATTCTCAAAGTAGGTGGAAGGTTAACTCATTCTAAACTGGATTATGGTCAAAAACATCCCATTTTAATTCCAACTAAATCACGCTTTACTCAACTCTTAATTGACTTTTATCATGTAAGTAATTTGCATACGGGTCCCGCTCTTTTATTAGCTATAATTAGACAAAAATTCTGGATTTTAGCTGCTCGTAACATTATAAGACAACGCGTACATAGTTGTAATCAATGCTTTAAAATTAAACCTCGAAATACTTACCCTCCTATGGGCGATTTACCTGATTTCCGTGTGTCACAAGTGAAAGCGTTCGTAAATACCGCTGTAGACTACTGTGGTCCGTTCTACGTTACGCATATCCGAAAACGCGGAATTAAGAGCCACAAAGCTTACGTTTGTGTGTTTGTCTGTCTAACAACTAAGGCAGTACACTTAGAGTTAGTCTCTGACCTAAGTTCAGATTTATTTCTCGCCGCTTTCAAACGGTTTATTTCTCGGAGAGGTCCCGTTGCTATGATATACAGTGATGGAGGCACAAACTTTATTGGCGCAAAGCGCAAATTGAACGAAATTTACGAATTAATTCAATCAAAATCTCATATAAACTACATAGGTGAACAGTTATCAGAACATCGTGTACAATTTAAACATAGTCCGCCTTACGGTCCGCATTTTAATGGACTCAGCGAAGTTAATGTTCGTTGTGTCAAAACTCATCTGTTTAAAGTAATTGGTTCTCAAATATTAACATACGAGGAGTTTAGTACTGTACTCGTTCAAATTGAATGTCTTTTAAATAATCGACCTCTAAGTATTTTAAGCTCAGACCCGTCTGATATTAGTGCTTTAACGCCTAATCATTTTCTCAACGTAACACCGCTTAAATTTCTACCTGCTGAAGATGTCACAGACATTTCAGACAATCGCTTATCGCGCTATCAGCTTCTTAATAAGATAACTCATTCCTTCTGGCACCGTTGGAGTCAGGAGTACCTCACTTCCTTGCAACAGCGGGAGAAGTGGAACACACCGTCAAAGCCTGTTGAAGCAGGTACGATCGTTGTTATCAAAGACAACAACGCTCATCCGCTTTGTTGGCCTTTAGGTGTCATAGATGCGACTTATCCTGGCAAGGACAATATAATTAGAACTGTGAAGGTTAGAACTGCTTCCGGTACTTATATACGCCCAGTAGTGCGGCTCTGTCCCCTACCTACGCAATAAAATAGTATAAATTCCCTTTAACTCTATTTAAGTTTAAATTCATATGTTTAAGTTAAGTTTTTTTTTCTCATAAATTTTCTAATAGAGGAAAACCTCTAGTCCGGGGGAGTTGTCTGCGCCATTCACATTATTTATCCGCATTTTTATTAATATCTATTTATCTAATTTGGAAATCACAAAACGCATACTTGCAACACTATACACGCTATACTCTTCTCTCATTGGTCAAAATGAAGGATCAGACGTTCATTCAAATCCCTTCCTCCGCATCCTTCCTACCACCCATCAGTCCTACCTCAGCGTCAACAACAAGCGCACGTGAAATTGCCCTGCGCCCGCGCTTCCGCGACCGCCATTAAAAGACTCAAAAACCAAGCTAGAAACTGTGAATAGAAATGTGTGTGTGATCCTCCTCATATCATCTTGTGACACTTGGTGGGTTTTCGCTGAATCAACGTGCTCCAGAAAGCTGTGCTATCGAAGACATTACGCTTTTCCCTTACCCTAAAACCGTGAGTACCATATTTCCATCCACCATTTATTAAATCATTCTAGACACTTTTATAACTATAAAAAAAGAAAAATTTCGACCTAAAAAGAAAATCCACCACTATTAGTTCACATTGTCCCGCAAAAATCAAAACTAGGTGCGACGTCCAAGTGCGTCCATTATGTTCCATTGTGTACACCCATTAGTTCAGGCTCCACCATTCTACCCTCAAGTGACAACACTGAAATCTTCCAACAAAGGGTACTTTTAAAATAAGCGCTGTAAGCGAAAACTGGGGAAAACGAGCAGTTTTTCATTTCCCCATTATACTACACTCGGCGCTTTCCGACAATAAAATATAGACGATAAAAGACTCGCAATCGTTATTGTTATTTGGAATATCGATAAAAAATAAACTTGCAGCGAAATGAGAAAATGTGGGATCGATTTTTATAGTGGTGGGAAATGGGGGTTGCAAATAGTAGATTATTTTAAAAGTATGTGGTGTTATTGGGTTTATACATTAGGAACTTCTCTCTCATTGTGCCCAGTTGATGGCAATAGGCTCGCCCCCTATAACATGGGACTTAAAAATACCTGGGCAAATGTGGGTGTACTATTAGATACACTCTGCCTAGTCCTTCGGGGTTAACAGGCGTTATGTTATATCTATCCTCGAAACTAGGCAATCAATAAGCAATTTTGATAAAAACATTTTTTTCTTACGCTAATCGCGATCTTAGTGGACTCATTAATCGTAGCATTAGTAAATGTTTGCTACGAGCTACACACGCCTACGCCGTAGCGCTACGAATTTCGTAGAGGCGTAGCACTTGATTGTGTTTCACTGATTCGCTACGGTGATTAGTGGAATAGTGACGCGCGTTTGTGTTAAATAGTTTATTTGTAAATTAAAATAATACAATAATATGGATAATAATAATTTGCACTTATGGAATAATTTTTACGATGTTAGTATGTCCTTTGGTTGGAATATCTTTTTATGTAATTTAATTTTAATGTACAGCTGAAGTAAAAGTACACTTCACACATTATGGGGGTAGTTTTATTTTAGGTGTTTTCCCCCTTTATTGCTAGTGCTGGAAATAGAGATAACTTGGTGATATATTTTATGTTTAACAATTTTTTTTTGAAAATTAATGTCACATACACGGACTAATTATAATAATAATAATAATAATATTCCACAACTATCACACAACGCCATCTAGTCCCAAGCTAAGCAGAGCTTGTGTTATGGGTACTAGACAACTGATAAACATACTTATATATTTCTAAATACATACATATTATAGATAAATTACACCCAGACACAGAACAAATGATCGTGCTCATCACACAAACATTTGTCCTGGGTGGGAATCGAACCCACGACCTCCGGCATAGCAGTTAGGGTCACTAACCACTAGACCAACAGGCCAGTCAAAAATTAAATTAAATTATTAATCATAACAGAACATCACACGTGTGTAATCCCCGAAGGATTAGTCAGAGATGTATCCATAAGTACCGCCACATTTAGCCAGTTGTGTGCCCCAAATAATACGGGGTGAGCTTTTTGCCATCAACCGGGCACAGATCCAGCCTCCATGCCTGCTACTGTGAAATTCCTGACGGAAAATATCAATAACACTTTGCCCAACCTGGGAATCGAACGCAGAACCTCATGCACGGCAGTCACGTTTGCAACCACTAGACCATCGAGGCTGTCTACTATTTCTTTTAAAACGTTGCCCCGCACTAGGAATTTCTCCTGTATCGTGGGTACGTTTTAAACATTTAAACTCACTTAAACAAACACCCAGACCCGGAATAACTATATGTGTGCCGCCACGGCACGTCTTCCTAGAGTGTAGAAGCGTGGCAGATCACCGGGAACAAACTCTACGATCCCCATTAACTCTCCCGGAAGCCTGCAGTAGTCTGGGAAGGCTGCTGCAATTCAGGGATGACCTATGTTGGTTGGAGTAGGTATTATATAAACATCACGCACAATGACCCAATCAAGAGGCTAAGTGTCGATAAAAGCCCAGTTAAACTAAACTAACTAACTACTAACTATCTGTGTGATCGAACCCGTGACACGCAGCGCGGCAGTCTTATCGCTCAGCCACTGCGCCAACCGTGTCGTCAATTCTACTAATCATCTGTTAAAATCACTGTCACATATATTACTTTTGTTCTAACGTTTAATCCAACAAACTATCGACACTCCCCCCTCACTAGCAAACTACCACGTCCCTAGAGCGTAGTGCTGCAATCCTCTTTGGCAACAATCGATATTTATACGCGCCTCCAATCGGTCGGTAAGCGAGAAAGCTTGTATCCGAACAATAAGGACTACTCTATGGTCTAAAATCTAACATTTTGCTGCCGATCTTTCACTGCTACTGATTTATGGTGCCTCTTACTTTATATTGGTTTGGTTTTTCTTTCTTTCTTTAGTTTCGTTTTATTGGGAAAGGTTTTAGTTTCTGTGATTTCTTCTCTTGTGTTGGTGGGAATTGTCTTGTGCAGCGAGTTATTTCTTGCTTTAGTTGCGAACTCTGACAGATATGCTGAAGTATCTGTCAGATTCCGCGTGGTCTGAGTGTAGAGGAGGGTTTCAACATTTAAATAAGTAGAAAAAAACAATAGCATCGTAGCAAAAGTGCCACTTTTACTATTTTTATTTTAGAAAAGGGAAACATCCCTTTTCTATCATGTGTTGGTCTTGAACTTAAATGCAGCATTGACATGATTGATCTCAAGTAATTGGAAACAACGGTATTGTCATCATACTAAACAGTACAAACCTAATTCTGCATACAATGTTTGGGTTTAATGAAGGTTTGTCACCTATACCTACAGCCCAACGTCACGAGTAATTATATTATGTATATGTTACCGGCCAAAGCCAATTTTAGAACAAATAAGTTTCGGCTCAACTAGTTCTTACTATACGCGATAGTGAAGGAAGGCCTGCTGACGGTCGACGTCAGGGGCACCCCGAGGTTCGGTTAGTTAGAACCGAACCGAACCTCGAACCTTCCTTTAAACCCTGCAGACAGGTTAATACTCCGTCGGCCTGCTGACGGAAACGCTAACCCTGAACATGAAGGAAGAACTAGTTTAGCCTGGGCAAAACTAGTACCTATGTCCTGAAATCGGGTTTGGCCGGTAACATATATATAAGGTCCCATTAAAATAGGTGGACAAAATTTCAGAAATCATTCAGACCATCAAAATAAGGACGATGGTAAAAAAATAATAAGAAAAACGCATTTAAGTACCTACTCATAAAGGCTGAGTTTGTTCTAGAGTGCCGGTTTATTATTTAAAGTAAAAAAAAAATATCAGTTTTTTAATGTTTTTTTTTTGTTTAGATATGTTTGGTTAGACCTACTGAACGCTGTGTTAAAATTTGTCCACCTATTTTAATGGGACCTTATATATACACTTGGCAAACTACAAACGCAAATATCTCGTGAAATAACTCGGTGCGTCAATGTCCTTTCCAGTATTTTTATGAGACTACATACTCCACTAAACTGATTACCTACGTGACATTGCGTACCTACATAGACAAAATACTTGACAAGACAATTTTTAAGGCGTTTTTAGTAAAGCTTATGACAGTTTAATGAGATTTTAACAGCCGCGGCGCGTGTCTCCGTGGTGTGACAAGATTATGTCCGGGTATTGAGTTACCCGTAAACAAAATATGGACAAACCGTGTTCAGTCACATACACTAATATGGATTTAGCTGATTAAGAGAAATAAGTAGGCCTAATTGAAGAATTTGTGTTACAAGCAGGTAGTCCTGAAAGTCTGACAAACAGTGTTACCAAGGGCTCTCGTATTACCCAGGACTAACTGGGCTGTGGAGGTTAAATAGGTACCTAGTCCTATAAAAAACTGGTATGCAGCAACATCTGGTGAGACTGGAAGCCGAGCTCAACATAGTTGGGAAAAGGCTTAGAAGATGACGACAAGTAACAGGCCCTTTTGAATGATCAAAAACTATTCCAAATAGCAGATCTTTATGGAATCAAAAAAAAGAGAATGTGGCACTCGGAGACTGCCGCGGTAAAGCTATTGCATAGCATTTTTTATCAATTATTTAATTTGACAACCTCAGTTGACAACCTTCTTATTCCGTAACCATAGCAACCTGGTTGAAAATTTTCGTTACGGAATTTCTGGATTCGCTCTCCACGCTCAAGGCCCGCGATAGAAGCTATGCAATAGCTTAAAATCAAAATAAAAAATATTTATTTCAAGTAAGTCAGTAACAGGCACTTTTGAATAGTCGAACTAAACTAAATCTACTAAGGAAGCTAAATAAACTAAGCTACAGTCCCAGACACAAGACATAATAACTGTGAGTGTACTGTAGTGGCCTATTCCACGGCGTTGGTCTCATGAGAAGAAGGGCAAGAAACGAGAGAAGGAAGTTTACTCCGTCAATTATATTGTGCCAGCCAATCAATCATTCAGCCACCGCCACATCAATCTCTTTATCTCCATCATCATCATCATCATCATCAGCCTATGATGTTTCCACTGCAGGGACTCAGGCCGGGCTATAATCCACCACGCGGGCCCAGTGCGGTTTGGCAGATGTTACATGTCTTCGAATTTTTTGGTTCTAAGGCATGCTGGTTTCCTCACGTTTTCCTTCACCGTTTTGAGAGCAGCGGTGATGAAATAAATTACACAAAGTAATGCGCCTGCCTGGGTTCGAACCCACGACCTACTGTTCGTAAGTCGGGGCCGACACCACTGGGCCACCGCTGCTCTAGACTCTTTATTTCATTTTATGTTAATTGTTACAGATTGGGTCTGATATCTCAGTGGAGCGCGCTCGCTGGGAGGTACGGCGGTTTGGTTCCCGCACCATGGTACTGGCAACGGCCGCAGGATAGAACCACGCCACCTAGAGGTTGGTATACGAACTATGCTTTTTCTAGTGTATGAAACAAACAGGGTGTCTTCGATTTAATGCAGCTAGTAGATATAATAAGCATAACAGAAAAAATAAAAGCCTAACAGACAGAAGTGTTTCTGGGGAGTTTGTTCCGCCACTTCTTCATATCAGCTAAAAATTAAGAAGTGGCGATGGGTAGGCGTTTTGAAGGACTGCCTCTTATACATTTTGACGTTCAAAAATATCTGATTATGAGCCTAATTTGAATAAAGGATAAAAAAAAATATTGAGTTGATTAAATTGAATTGATTAAAAAATCAAAATTATCGATTAACAACAATATTATATTAGTTACGTTGGTCAACAGGTGTAAACTTTTGTAAACCCTGTCTGTGATGCAGATATCACCCAAAAGATGGTTGAAAGTGCCTATGGTATTAAGTCCGCCTCTGTACTTTGTGCTGGAAGTATTAAATAAATAAAAAGCCCCAAAGAGTTCTTCTTCTTCTCTTCTCTTGAGGCCAATTGCGCCATTCTTGTTTTTAGTCTGAACCTGCAAATAAATATATATTCTACTAGCGACCCGCCCCGGCTTCGCACGGGTGCAAATGGATGTTATTATACATATAAACCTTCCTCTTGAATCACTCTATCTATTAAAAAAAACCGCATCAAAATCCGTTACGTAGTTTTAAAGATTTAAGCATACAAAGGGACATAGGTACAGAGAAAGCGACTTTATTTTATACTATGTAGTGATAAACAGTACGCATTCAGGCTGTCAGGCAATCAACTTAGGTAGCTACAATATTCTTAACAAAGTACCCGGCCTCATCGTCATGCTTAGAATTGTGCAACTATGCCCAAACCCGAATTGCCTTTGCAACAATTCAACCACTACAGCCTTTGAGTGACATTTAACTAAATTGTCGATTTAGGAAGCTCTGTATTCAGCTCAGTTACCCTACACTTAATAGACAAGTTACTTTGATGACCATTAAATGTAATCCGTACTCTCAAAGGTACCTCTCAAAGATATTGATGTCTTGAGACGGCCGTCAAAGACGGATCTATGTCGATCTAGACTGTCTTTGGTCAAACACAGGCGTATTTGTTACTATTAGACTGTTTGCAGGCACTAGTTTGGACTAGGCATTGCAGTTTGTGATTGTACTCTAAATTGGTACATTTTGATAGAATCAGAGAATAATGGATAATAATATGATATTTTGTTAATTAATAGGCCTAACTCTTAATTTTAATCTTATTGTACGGTTATTTTTTAACGTCATGATTATTGTTCAATCCATAAACAAAACGACATAAAAAAAATATATATTATTTACTAATTAAAAAAAATAAGTTGAGAACCAAGTTGTTTAAGATTCGTAAACACATTAAAATTTTAGATCCGTATCTTTCGCAAAGCTAATCGTCACAGTTTACTATTCTCACACAAAAGATACCACCCTCCTAAAACAAATAGACAAAGCACAACAATATAAACTGAAACCCAACCCCAGAAAATCCATTCCCATTTTCCCGCGTAATTTCTAAACAACACGGCCATTACTGTCTATTAGTCGGCCACAGATAATAAATGATGTCAGCAAGCTACCGGCAGAGATTAGCGCACTAGTGGGGCGTCCGGACCTAATCGATTCTATATGCGTGTATCGAGAATATCGAGTTACCGATGTGATTTTGGTGTCAGGTTGAAAGGATTAGTGATGCCGGATGAGTTTTGACAAACTGTTGTCGAGTCGGTTTTCGGTTATTTGGAAATGGAATCGAGTTCGAATTTGGAATGGTGTTGCGTTTGATTGGAAATTGGAATTTCGTTTGTTAGAAATGTTAGGAGTGTCAAATTTTTGAGGGAATTGTTTGTGATACGAAAATAAAGGCCTTTTGTTAGAAAACTATCTGTATAAAACTAATACCGTTTTCCCCGTAGTTTGTGTTGTTATACAGCATTCATGCACCAATGAAAGGCTTTAAAATGCAGTGACTAAGAAATGAGTTTCTGACTATCTGAGTGATAGGTTCAAATTCAGTTAGGAACTAAAAAAGCTTGCAGGAAACATTTTAGTTTTGGTGCAGGTTAAGTCATCAAATAACTCCTCCCGCTCTGGGCTGAGCCCAGAGGAGAGAGTGTAAGACTTCTACTGACTAAAAACTACGTATGTCCCTTCTTAGCCCTTTGTGTCCGGGGTCACGGTATCTATTTCGAACAACCCGCAGCTCCGACAGGCGCTTATAATATAACTACCCTTAATTTACTGTCAAAACAATGCCCAATAAAACTATCTCAAGAACTGAACATATTTATTTTCGAGATTATAGAGGCAGTTCCAAAACATTTAAGTAAATTAATGTCTTGTCGCTAAATCGCTCTCAAAAAGACCACACAAGACTAAGGGCCGGTTTCACCGGTTACGGATAAAGTGTCAGATAGTTATCTGACAGATAATGCTATCAAAAGTTGTAGTTTATCTGGCAGATAAGTTCCTGATAGGCTATCAGGGACTTTATCAGCAAGTGGTGAAACCGGCCCTTAATCGTCAGACTCCTACATATTTATTACTTACAGATTCTGTCAGTATTCGCAGCCTGACCGCACCTAAAAAATGCCATCCCAATTTTGACACCCCGTACTTCAAACTACCGTACCATAAAATACCGCAACAACAGCTGTCAACGCAACTGACATGAAAAACTAACATAAACAGACTAGGCACACGTTACCTCTAAACAAGCAATCACCGTAACATGCTCTGCCCTCGACGCAGCTTTAATTTTCCCAAACCCATCTCACTGACGAAACAAAAGCTACGCCATTTCACGCGGTCCAAACCGACCGAACAATGCTTTTCTGCCGCAGTGTTGGCAGGTTGGGGAGGTTTTTCCCTGTTGTGGGGAAAAATCTTTCTAGAGGAACTTTAGTGGAGATTAAATCTTTGAGGAAAATTCCCTAAGGGCACATAGAATAAGTAATATGAGAAAATTACGTAAAGTTTAAAAAATCATGGGATATTTTACAGCATGAGTAATTTGTAATAATGAAATCTGTATAATGAAAATAACATTAAATTCGATAACAAGCGGTTCCTTATACAGGCTGGGCCAAATATTTTTGCACTTTTGAAACATGAATAGAAATAAAACTACAAATGTTATTTTGTTGATAATTAATTTAACGTAATAATCATTTAATGAAATTTATTATTTAAAAATGACATCGTCCAAATGTGCGCCGTCTCGTTGTTGGCACTCCTGTAATCGACTACGCAAACTTTGGAAAACTCGCTGACACATACTGTGGGTGATCACGGTTATTTCCTCGTGGATTTTTTGTTTTAATTGGGTTATTGCCGTCGGTTTATTAACCCATTGACCGCCACGGTCAAGTAAAACGACAAGCCAAAAAGTACCTTACGTCGACAGACTTAGGGCACATGTTTGCTTGTTCGGCTTGTCGTCTATACGTGACTGTGGCGCTAAAAAGGTTAAGTTACACTCGACTTATTCTTTATTGACTTATTTTATTATGTACAAAGATGAGCTTAACCCAGAATAATACCTAACCATTTTGCGAATCAGCAAAATTTTGCCGTTCGTCCGTCCGTTGGTTTATTTATTTAAAAAAATACAGTCGCAAAATGTAAAATTTTGGGGAAAAACATGGGGAAATTCAGAACCTCGACCTAACATCCCTATTCTGCCATCACAGCGCAATTACAGACGAAACAACAAATGTAAATCCATCTCTTTCGCACCTACGACATTTCGTATACGAATCAGTTCGCGCCAAATGCGGTGTCGTTCGCTATGTTAGAGTGACGTCGCGCGCTCGTTTTAATTTTCGAATGCGGTTTATACGGAACGCTGTTTTGTTTGATTGCTCGGTTTTTGAGGAGTGTTTTTTTTTAAATTTTTGTGATTATTGACGAGGGCACAGGTGTAGGGTGCCAAACATCAAAAGAGGTTTGGTAAATGAACATCGTAGGGAAAGCTGCAAGGATATGAATGTTTAATTTGAATGGTGGTGTAATTTACATCTTCATTATTAAAACTGACAAAGTATTTGGTCGCCTTAATTAAGACATGTCAAGTTGTTATCAAAAAGAGTCGCGGTTTTCGCAAACCCTGTTGGTACAAAGTTTGATATACTGCTTTCCATGTTTATCACACCTTTATAATTAACTAGTAAATAACGACCTGCCCCGGCATCGCAGAAATGCATGTTACTAATGAAAAAAAAAATGAGAGGAGTGTTTTAAAAGTTTGATTTAAAAGAAAAGAAACAGCCACATAAATTGGCCGAGCCTTTCTCAGTTGGAGGGTCCTTCATATAAGGGTAAATCGATTTAAATTATACATAAAATATATAGATACAATATGCCTCGTTGGTCAGTAGTCGCAAGCGCGGCTGCTGAGTATGAGGTAATTGAACCCGGGAGGTTCAATTCTTGGGTCGGTCAAAGTGTTATTTTGTTTTTGCCGTCAAGAATTTCTGAGCCGCAACCACGAAGTCTGATTTTGTGCCCAGTTGATGGTAAATAGGCTCGCCCCCTATTATTATGGAACTTATAACATAACTGGCGAAATCGGGGTGTACTTCTATACCCAGATTCAGATCAGATTTCTATTCATGTTGATGATTTGATTTCATTTTGACCTATGTACACACGGCTACACATCAAGCAATACAAAACCAGTTAATCTTGGTCTCACTTTACTAGATCTTTTCGCACAATGAACGATCAGATTATACTGGTTTTGTATAGCTTGATGTGTAGCCGTGTGTACTTACATTTTTATCTAACTCTGTGGGGATTATAGGCTGAGTAAGGCCCTTTTGACATTATCCCTAATTTTTAATAGTTATTTATGTTACTACCTATATACCTTACGGCAAATAAACACCATTTTCCTTCTTTCTTGTGTTAGATACATGTGTTTCTTTGCAAATTTTCTAGTTCGCCGTAACAATTCCATAGCTAAGTATTGAATAATATCTCTGGCAGCAAACAGGTAAACTGCTTAACTCGTAAGCGTTTGTGTAAACAGCAAGCGGGCACTAACACAGGATTACTAACATGGCTTCTAAAATCAATGCAAATCACACATCACACTAACCACTTACAAAAACCTCTTTGTTCCTAACTAAACTGTGAAATAACAGGTCAACTTACACTGGGTGTGTGTTGTTATGTGACCAGTTTACAAGAGCTTTCGAATCAAGGCTCGTGTGTACATGGTAGAGAACTTCGTTATATTGGTTTTAGCCACATTCTGTTCCGTGGTTTTAGCATTGTTTAAACTTAGAAAGTCAACTAGGACTTTAAAATTCAGCTCTAATAATAGCGGTTTAGAGTAGAAAATGCAATGAAAGTAGATCTAATTCGAATGAAGTGATTCATACATATTTTGTAGATGACAATAGAGAGAGAGCAATTCTATTTTCGAAATTTGAATTACTTTTTTTTTTTAATTGTGTGGTTGAGGCTGCGATTTTTTTTTATTACATCTCATGTCATAACTTATGTCGCAAAAAGTTTGAATGACAATATATCTTTTAGTAGTAGAGTCGTTATTTTATTTCAGTCTAATGAATAGCCTAAAGTAACGGTTCATTAAGCCAATTAGCCAGTTGCCTAGTGTTTTACCAACGAACTACTAACTTAGTTAACTGGTACAAACCGTTTATAACGTACTTAGTAGTCGCTCAGTCGTTAAGAACTGAAGTCGTTAAGAGAGTCGTTTTAATTGAGTCATAGTCTCTGATTCTGAACCTGAGGAGTTGGTGGCTAAACCGAGCGATATTCAGGTTAAGCCACACTTGTCTAGTTTTTCTTTTCTTTTTTTTTTTACAAAAACATTGCCCCACACTAGGAATTTCTCCTGTATCGTGGGTGCGTTTACAAACATTTAAACTCACATACACAAATACCCAGACCCGGAACAACTATCTGTAGGTCTTACAACATTATGGGACTTACGGGAGGCTCCGTGTGCGCAAGAGCTCCACAAGCTGATCCCACCATCTCCCTTCTTCCATCGGGAGACTAGACGTACTGCAGGGTATCACCGATACCTATTCGACATTCCACACATTCGAACGAAGCGCTTTGCTGGGTCCTTTATTATGCGCACAGCCAAGGAGTGGAATTCCCTGCCTGCGTCGATTTTTCCGAGTTCATATAACCCTAATCTGTATAAGTCGCGAGTAAACAGGCTTCTTCTGGGTAAGCTCGTTCCATCGTCGACATCATCTCTGCCCTTAGGGCAAGATTGAAGTCAAGAGCAAGCCCATTTATAATAATAAAAAAAAAAAACAAATATTTGTTCCGTGCGGGGATCGAACCCGCGACACGCGGCGCAGCAGTCCAATCGCTCAGCCACTGCGCCAATCGTGTCGCAGTTTGGTGCGTGGATGCGGGTGACTCATTATATACCGAGTATTCGAGTTTAATCCACAAGATAGCACGTTAAGCCGTTGGCCCCGGCTGTCATTTCGTTGGTCCAGATGAACAGGGTCATCATCATCATCATCATAATTTCAGCCGCAAGACGTCCACTGCTGTACATAGGCCTCTCCTAAGTGTCGCCACATTGACCGGTCCCGTGCGTCTCGCTCGCGTCCAGCGGATACCCGCAACCTTCACCAGATCATCGGTCCACCTAGTGGGAGGCCTTTCAACGCAACGTCTTCCGGTTCGCGGTCGCCACTCCAGAACTTTCCGGCCCCATCGGGCATCCGATGAACAGGGTATTAACTCAAAAAAGCCTACTTTTCAGGAGAGCGATTTAAAGTTTTGAAATCAATATGGTTATTTCTATAAATAACCACGATCCACGAAAACCACACACACTCACATACACACACACATCGCATCACAATCATGTTTTTAGTAAAACTGTATTTCTAGGTTAATAATCGTAAATTTTGAGTTATAGTGCGCGCGGAACTAGTTAGCCGCGCCTTAGGCATGTTTTTGTTTTTTATTTATGTATTCTTTTCAATAAATTGAACAATTATTGTTCACGAAATCTCGAGATTGGTCATCACTGTCTAATTATAGTCTCCTGTGCATTGCGAGCTGTAGGCAATCCGCCCCCTCACCCCTGTCGCCACCTAAGGCGCGGCCAACTAGTTCCGCGCGCAGTAGAATACTCTGTTCATTCAAACGAACGATTTGTATAGTATATTTCATTATAAGTGCGGAAAGCCTGTCATTGCAAAGAGTTCCGACAAATGTCTACCCGAGCCGAGGCGCAGCCGACGGCGAGGGTTGACAGGCGGAACAAGTTGCAATGACGGTTCCGCACGTGTACTGAACAACTATTTTTAATACAGTTGCGAAAAAATGACGCAATTTAATAAAATAATAAAACCGTAATTAAACTCGCAAAGAACATTTTTGAAAAATGGCGCCAACCGTAAAAGAATACAAGCAGAGATTTTTTTTGTTTTCTTCACCCATTCTGGGTAGGCAAAGGGAACTATGCCCATACAGCCAAGTCTTCAGTAGATTTTTTTTATTGAATGAAATTTAATGAGATAAAATGGAATGAAACCTTTAACTCATTGAATCAAATAATTAAATCTGATATTGAAACAAATTAGTATTAGCTTCTTTAGAAATATTTGCATGAATCATAAAAACTTCTATGATTTTTTTTAGTAAAAACTTCGTGGTTGGTTTTTTTTTAATGGACATTATTTTGACAGTTGGGAAAGAGAACGCACGAGTTCGGAAATGGTAAAGAAAAAGCACGAGTACGTAATAGTCCACATCCCGAACGCTATACGTCCCTGCAATACGCCACTTTTTGAGCAACTGTATTAAAAAAAAATTAACAGTCGTTACAGGTAGTCAATGGCCCAAAAGCCAGCAACCAGTCTTACCAAGGGTTATCGTATTACTATATATTTTTTTAAATGTTTATCAAACGCCCCTATGAAAAAAATTATCCCAGTCCACAATTTTGCAATCAGGGATCTTTCTCTCACAATCTCAGTGCACCTTTTCACTGTGTAAGAAATATAGTAAACTAGCTTTTGCCAGCGGCTTCGCCCGCATGAAAATGACGATTTTCCATACAAACTTTCATCCCCTATTTAACTACCTTAGGGGTTGAATTTCGAAAAATCCTTCCTTATTCCTTGTCTACATTATAAAGGGACCCTCTGTGCAAAATTTCAGCTTTCTAGGTCCAAGGGTTTGGGCTGGGCGTTGATGAGTCAGTCAGTCAGTCAGGACTTCTCTTTTTATTTATATCTAATATATATAAAATTCTCGTGTCACAGTTTTCGTTGCCATACTCCTCCGAAACGGGTTGACCGATTTTGATGAAATTTTTTGTGCTTATCCGGTATCTATGAGAATCGGCCAACATCTATTTTTCATCCCCCTATTTTTTTTTATATGGCAAAACAACGTTTGCCGGGTCAGCTAGTATATATTATATATAGATCTTTAAACGTACACCTATCTTTCTCCTTATAACCTAATTAAATAAACCATCGTTCTTACACAAACGAATACATTTATTGCTTAGACAACACACTGTTAAGTCAATAGAGCTTAAAACAAATCAGTGCGGATTAACAAGTAAGGTTTCTTTGCGGTTACCATACTCGGTTATTTTCAAACGAAAACCAACCTTATTTACATTACTATAATGCTCATTGGGATCTAACCAAATTCATCAGAGATAGCTAAGCCAATAGCTACCTTATTTCAATGACATAAGGATCACAATAACGTTAGGTCAGGGGTATAATAAATATGAAAGGACTATACCGAGATATCCAATTACTGTTAGTCGATAAGCTTAATCCAAATCGAACAACGCCTTTGATTGGTCAATTTGACGGGTTTGGTTTGAATACGAATGTGTTTTATAGTTTTAAATAAAGTAGCTGTTCTTTTTTTATGAAAATGAGGCCGTCTTTTTTATGGTGTCAGTTTTTTTTAAAATATATTTGGCGAGATTACAAAGATATTCTATCAGATTGTATCAGCAGCACAATCGAAACGCCAAAAATAGTTGGTTTAACATAAGGTATCGAAAACCTGTCAAAACAGTTGACAGTCGTTCTAGAACCTCTGGTTACTTTGATTGTACGACTTTCCATGCAGAAAACTGTATCCCTTTCTATCCATTAGGCTTACGTTACCTAAATACTTACTAACAGCCACACCCTTGTTACAGAAGACTCTACCACCAACGAAGAAGGTTCAGCCGGCGGTTCCCCTCGCATACGGAGCCCGACGCGAGCACCCACCCCTCCTTCCCCCTCCCGTTCATCCCCCCGTTCCCCCCGCCTTCATCCAGCCCTCTACCCCCAACAACCAGACGTCCAGGACTCAGACCCTGACGTCGACGAAAGCGACGACTTCGATAAGGATGAAAAACGAGACCCCAACGCGAATTTGGGCAAAAGAAAGAAGAAAACCAGAACAGTCTTCTCCAGATCCCAGGTCTTTCAACTAGAACAGACCTTCGACATGAAACGGTACCTCAGCAGTTCAGAACGAGCTGGTTTGGCTGCGTCGTTACACCTTACTGAAACCCAGGTGAAGATCTGGTTCCAGAACAGAAGGAATAAATGGAAGAGGCAGTTGGCTGCTGAATTAGAAGCTGCTAACATGGCTCATGCTGCCCAGAGACTGGTCCGTGTACCGATACTGTATCACGAATCCCGGCCGACGTCTATGCCTCATACACCAATGCCACTGCACCCTCAGTTCAACGATGGTGTTGGAGGGGTCTACTTCCCTACTCAAGCTCCTCAGCAGTTGCAGCAGCTTCCAGGGTCCCCTGTGACGTCCAGGGCTCCGCTGTCCAGCCTCGTGTAGTGTTCGCTCGAGCCCGCACGCTCGGAGGACGGACATTTCTGAACATGGCCACGATGAAGGTCTGAATGTAGTCAGTGCGGAGACTAGTCAATGTCGGGAGTGTAATTGCCAAATCGTTCAAATGTAACTTATTGTATAGGTTGGTGGTGGGGCGTTTTCGAAGAGATAATACAACCAGTAGGTTCCAGAATCGTCATTGTTTGGAACTATGCTACTGCCATTAATTTCAAAGTACAATTAAGTTAAAAACTATTCCGCCATCTGTGCATGGACATCGAAATTCGATTTAAAGTCGGGACAAGTCAGGTAACTTGTTGAATTAAACCTAGTGACCACGCTAAAAGGTTTTATGACCAGACCGCCATTGCCATGGGTTCTAATCTTATCCGAACACGCCCCGACCATTTTATTTACGTGCTAGATAAATTGCAACGGCGTAGTACTACGTTCTATACGCTTTATGGACTAAAGAGGTTTTACTCACTTGTTAGGTGGACTCTATCTATGGTCGGTTTTGTCGATGGCCAAGTTGCTTGGATGAATAAATTGTGTGTGTAGTATGTAGTACTAAAAGTTGTACTATAAACTTTTGAAAACGATCCAATTTTCGCGCATTTTTTGGAGTAACAAGCGCAAGCGGAAAAGTTGAAAACGGATCTGACAAATTGGGACGGACGAATTGGAAACTTAACTTATGTACAGACTGCAGCACATTTGGCTATTACCTACAATCTGTTAAAATATCTCTAGTAGATTTTCAACTTTATCGCCAAAATATTGGCTTCAAAGTTGATTGGGAAAAATTTACAGTTTCGGGTACAGCTTGATGTGTTGGCGTCTTTACATAACTGTCTGTCAAAGTCTGGTGTCCACGGCTTAGTTCGCAATTTGTCCGTACTAGTTTGAACTTCAACTGCCGAAGTACAAAAGTTCATGGTAAACCTCCGTCGTTGATAAATTATATAAATAGTAAAATGATAAAATTGATGACTAAATGTTACGTACAAAGATCAATGTAATTCCGTGTTGTATATTAATGTAAATAAGAATGTTTTAAATCCTCCATTTATTGTAACTATTTATTTATTTGCGGGTAAGTTTTGTACATAATAGCTATTGAAAGAACTGAGTATTCGTTTTTTAAATGTAAGCATTCGATTTGTACTGCCTTACAGTTTATTCTACCGCTAGTTGTTCAGTTGGCTAACCTGATTCCTGAGGTTTATGAGTTAAAAAAAATAATGGTAGTAAAAATTCTTAACAAAACTGAAAGGAACTTGTTCACATTGTTTTTGCGGTCATTTTGTTATCCTGGACCATTTCTGGGAACCTTCTAGATACGGAGAAATTAAAAAATAATTTTATTTTAAAACAGGTTTTCCAGCAATTTTGCGTAGAGTTACTTTATTTGATGTACAGAATGCTTGGTTGACGGCTTCATGAAGAGTCCGTTTAAACTTCTACAGGAAATATTCGAACCTCAGGTTTGCCAACTTAATAGGTAGAGGTAAAATAACTGTGAATGGACTGTAGTTTTTATTTTATATAATTTCTGTAATTTTATAGTCTTTGTCTAGTCGCCGTATAGTAATAATATTTCATTCATTTTGTTAAACAGTACACATTTTTCTTTCTCGAGTTTTTTTCTGAAATGCTTTGAAAGTTTGTAACTAAACTTAGTTTTTAAAAGCTTACATTGTTTGAACTACTATTTTTGATTAAAAGCTGTAACTTTGTATAGTGCTTCAACTTCGCTAGCTAATTCTTTGACATTTCATTAATTACTTCTTGCAAATTGGCATATCAAAAACAAACGCAACCATTGCGATTTAGACATTTGTAGAAAAAAAAAACAAAATTAAAAAGTAAACGAATCAAATGCTCAGAATATTGTAAATATTTTTAAGATAAACATACACTGTGTTACTGTTTTTAAGTATTTTTAAAACCTCAGTATTTTTAAATATTTATTCAGAGAAGAATCGATTAATTTCGAATCGAATATTATGTTTTATGAGTATAAACTGTGTTGCCATGTTGCTTCAATGTAATTCTGTAATATTGCTAGCCTAAATAAATCTAATTAAAACAATGCTTAATTCTAAAATATTAATGTTATTTACTGATAGTAGTTGAATGATCTTCGTAATTGTAATATTATGCTGAGGTAAGGCGAAAAAATAAAACGAGTATGCAATATCTGTGTCGTTTATTTTACTTACTATAAAGAAAAAGTCTGTCAGCGAGCAATGGAGCGTAGTATTCTTGGAGTGAAGCTTACTGACCGAATAAGAAACTCGATACTGAGTTCCAAAACTCAAGTTGCCGACGAAGGTCACACGTTTGCCAAGCTTAAACGGAACTGGGCGGGCCACATCTGCCGCATACCGGAGGAGCTATGGGCTAAAGTAACCACACAATAGGACCCAAACAGCAGCAAACGGCAGCTTTTGTTTTGAAATAATTTTTGTTAGTTATAGTGTTATTGTTAATTTTACAGGGTGACGTTATCGCTCAGCGATAAAGCCCTTTAAATAAAGAAAAAAAAAAACACAGCAGGTCCAGAAGAAAATGCCGGGGCGAACTGGAGTCTTTTCGCAGGGATTGGCAATTAACATCATTGGATAGGGATAAGTGGAAAGAGGGAAGGGGGGCCTTTGCCCTGCAGTGAGACACAAATGGCTACTAATAAATAAACAATAGAAGAAATACCTTAAATGTAAATAAAGGGAATAGAAAGTGTTAAATATTCAGAATATCTTTAGTTTTTAAATGAAAAACCGCGTAAAGATTACCTATAGATTGTGGAAATTATTCTTCTATATAAATAAAAAGAGAAGTCCTGACTGACTGACTGACTGATTGACTGACTGACTCATCAACGCCCAGCCCAAACCCTTAGACCTAGAAAGCTGAAATTTTGCACAGAGGTTCCCTTTATAATGTAGACAAGAAATAAGGAAGGATTTTTCGAAATTCAACCCCTAAGGGTATTAATTAAGGGATGAAAGTTTGTATGGAAAATCGTCATTTTCACGCGGGCGAAGCCGCTGGCAAAAGCTAGTTCCTTTATAAAATCAAATGCTTGTAGAAAAACGCACAGAGAGAAAAGTGGAAGGCTATTAGGGGACGCCTTTGCCGAGCAGTGGGACAATATAGGCTAAGAAAAAAAACATTTTTACTTGCTGGAATTGTAATAGGTAAGTACATTGTAGATGGTCGAGTTTTGAACATGTAAAATTATAGAATATCGTCATCATCATCACAGCCCATAATGTTCCCACTGCAGGGACTCAGGCCTCCTCTCTAGGAGAGGGATGGACTATAATCCACTACGCGGGTCCAGTGTGGATTGGTAGATGTTACATGTCTTCGAATGTTTTGGTTCTAAAGACATACCGCTTTCCACACGATGTTTTCCTTCACTGTTTTGAGAGAATATACTCGTAAGTATGTACATCAAATATATTTCTTAAATTGCTCTCCCAGCTAGTAAGGATATAGTACCTATCCATATGCACTATATAATTATACAATCTAAACAATAAGTTCCTCAAACACAAAAACCCCTGTACCAACCCCCTAACTTCACAAACCAGTAAAAATAATTAAATTACATTCAGGATCATCACGCGTGCCATGTTATCTGGCAATCAGAATGGCAGAAAGTAAAGTAGGGTAGTTAAACACTGGCACGCGGGGTTCCCACTAACACGTTCGTCCCGCGTCCGGTGTGGGAGGCACGCGTCCGGTCCGGATGTAAAGCCTGGTTTACAAGGGTAATGTTATTTTTAACGCTGGCAACATCCGGGAGGGAAAGTGTTGAGGATGGTTGTTTTTGTGGTGATGCTAAATTTTGTAGTAGAAGATGAGCTTTGGTAAGTATATTGTCAAAAAATATGTTGCCGTATCTTTCTTACACGGGACCGGTTAACATGGAGACATTTAGGGAAGGCCTATGTAGGCGTCTTTCTACTGAAATGATGAATGATCTTCCTTTTGTTGAGAAACATATGGTGCTTCATTGTCTGAGCGCTTTTCTGGAGGTCACCACTCTTGTTTTTTTTATTATAAATGGGCTTGCTCTTGACTTCAATCTTGCCCTAAGGGCAGAGATGATGTCGACGACGGAACGAGCTTACCCAGTAGAAGCCTGTTTACTCGCGACTTAAACAGATTAGGGTTATATGAACTCGGAAAAACCGACGCAGGCAGGGAATTCCACTCCTTGGCTGTGCGCATAATAAAGGACCCAGCAAAGCGCTTCGTTCGAATGTGTGGAATGTCGACTAGGTATCGGTGATAGCCTGCAGTACGCCTAGTCTCCCGATGGAAGAAGGGAGATGGTGGGATACGCTCGTGGAGCTCTTGCGCACATTTTCAGACTCTGGTTTACAAGAGTTTGCACAGATTCTGGTTTACAAGAGTTTGAGAATAGTGTGCGGGGCTTCCCAATATAAGAAAGAACATGTGGTTTAGGAGAAGTAGGTAAACTGTTTTCTTCCTGAAATAGCAGTAAAAGGACTCCGGTGAGTAAGTTGGCCTTGTATGGCGGAGGGACGATGGCTCATAGAGCAAATTAAGTCAATCCGCCTTATTACAAAAGGTAGTTAAACCTGGTTTAACTTAGACCCTGGTTTATGTCGCATGCTGTCACTTTCTTTTGAATATTATTGAAGTGAGACGTCATGCGAGATAAACCAAGTCTAAGTTAAACCAGGTTTAACTACGTTTTGTAATAAGGCGGTTAAAGTTGAGAAAGCATATCAGCAAGCTCAGCGTTGGACGTCCTTCAGTTAAACGGACTGAGCATCTGAAAAAGTGACTGAGTCAGACTGAATGCGGAAAGCGGAGAATAGTATTTTATGACGTAACTTGGGAGAGGTCTATGTCCAGCAGTGATAAAAACACCGTGATGTTTCTTTGACTTCCATGATAAACTTACAAGCTCCAATTCAGAAATGGTCAGTCGCAGCTCAAACTTATTTCAACTAGATCACAAACATAATTAAAAATATTAATAGAACCATATAGAAAATATTATTACAAGACAACTTGTAAAAGTACTGTAATTGCCCATTTCAAAGCGTAGATCTCTTTAGTGAGAAAAATGGGCAAGAAACTCTAACCCTGACATCCAGTATCAATGGTACTCAGCGGCATCCGGTGAAATTAGAAGCCCAGTTGGGAAAATACTGGTGTTGGTTAAATTATAAAGGATTTATCTAAATGGTTTTGAAATAGTACTTGAACGTTATTAATTGGGTTAGATTCCCAGGTTAAGCCAAAATAACGTAAGTAAAATGAATAAATGAATAATAAAACCAACAGCACCAATACAGTTATTATATTATCAGATTGCGATAACCATTTAATTAACCACTTGTCTAATTAATTACAAAATAAACTTATCTACTCATTCACGAACGAATTAATAAAATAAATACAAATTAAGCTAATTTCCCACTTCTGATAATTTCCGCATCAATAATGTCGTTACATTAAATCAATCATCGAATTTTAATTAATATACGTTATCGCCATTAACTGACCGCTCACAAATATATCAATTTAATTAAGCGATTCGCGATATTAATTCGATTATTACCCGTCGTAAAAATGTTACAAAACAGTCTGTTTTACCGCGTAAACGACGCCGTGTCACGAAGACCCCGCCATTATCATAAAGCAATTTGGATTTTATCGTTAAGTAATAGAGATTACATTGGTTTATCACGACAATCCTCTAATTACCGTTATGCATCCGCGGAAACGTCACGCCATAGTGTAATTTTGTGTTAAAATGGACCTTATAATTGTTGCGCTATGATATCATTTCCGAAAATTGACGGTGAAATTTTGATAGTGTCATATGTGTTTTTGGCACGAAGGAAAGTAGTCTCTGCTTTGATGATTTCATAGTTTCTTTTCGTTTTTTTTGTGGTAAGTTCAGCGCCATCTATGGCTTTATTAGATCAAGTTAGTGCGTCGAGGAATCTCTATTTAATTAAAAATGGTGGGTTTTTATCGGTTGATCGCGCGTGCTTGCAAGTGTTGGCACGCTCCGATTGTCGTTCGGCGCGCGTCGGGGATACTCCATGTTGTTTTTATCAACTGTCACTTAATTATCGAAATTGAATTTGGAACGGGCGCCCGCTTTGTTCGAGTTTTTATTAAGTGCAGCTGTTTCTTTGATTTTCATTTGCTAATGAGAATTCCTTTGATGAGATATGAATGTTAAATTAATGGATCATATTTTTGGTTTGACGGTTGGATTTTTATTATCCAAGAAATGGCTGTGTTTTTCAAATAAGCACTCTATATTTTTTTGACTAATGTTTTGGTCGAAAATAATTATGAGAATTTTTGAACATAGAGCAATACCATTTTTTTCCTTGAGTTAATAGAGCACCATAGATAGCCAAAGAATATTGGATAGGTACTTAAAAAATACCCTTTATTACTCCCCAGAGTATCATATTGTTTACATTAACCTTTTAATTGCTTAAAAGCGTCCAAAAAAAACTCCACAGTATCAATTAATAACATGTTAAGAGGTAATTTAGGTGAACTGTCAGTTATTGTAACAGATAACACGACACGAAGACCTTAATGGCGGACTCGATGTCACACCGCCCATGTTTAAATGATGACGGAAAAATACGGAACTAAAAATAATGTATGAAACTTTTCACTTTAATTGACAGTTGACGAAGACACTAGCGCCATTGATAAACGCAATGTAACTTGGTCGAGTTATACGTGTTTGTATTTAAAACTTGTAATTATTCAAATTTGGAACGGCAGATGCGTTTGAAAACGATAATCGATTTTGTAAACGCGGCTAAGTTGATTAAGCATTTTAGAATTTATCTTTAAAGGATTTTGAACCTAATATATTTGCCGATAAAGTTTTTTTTATTCCGTCTTCTGAGTTGCTAAAAAGTCTTATTTAATTTTTTTTTTGAAACAAATGTAATTATTGTATTTTGGTAATGTTTGGAGATACACTTCCGAGGGCTAAGTTTGAACCACAACTGAACAGTTAATGGTGTGTTTAGTTAAAAACACAGTATCTAACAATTATTCGAGTTAATGACGCGTGAAAAACAATGATACTTTAAATAAATAATTGAAAAAGATGATAGCACATTAATATTTGGGGTGTGTCGGATCATCAGATGCAATATTACATTTTAACTTTTTGTAAGAATTTTGTTTTAAATTTTAACGAGTAAACATCAGCACGCGTGGGCTAAGGACCCTGATTTATAGTTAAAATAGAAATAATATAATCAAATAGAGACTGATTTTATAAAGGTTTCTGTTTTTACCCACGACGGAACGGAGACGGTATATGCGTTTGGGGTGAGAGGTTGTTTGTTTGTTTGTTTGTTTGTGCAAACACATGTTGCCATTTTTCTCCAAAACTATTAGTCCGATTTTGATGCAGTTTTCAGTTATGGGTTCGGGTTTGATTGGTGCATGTTCTTAGATAGGTGTTACGGTGACAACTCACCAGGGGGCGCTGCAGCAAAAGTTTTTTGTGCAAATCAAAGTTGCCACTTTTCTCCAAAACTACAAGTCCGATTTTGATTCAGTTTTCAATTATGGGTTCGGGTTTGATTGGTGCATGTTCTTAGATAAAAAAAAATAAAAAAAGTAAAAAGTTTAAAAAAAGTTTAAAATAAAAAGCAAAATTAAAAATTTTGAAAAAACCCACGACTGTTAAAAATTAATTGAAAAAAGGATAAAATAACATAAAACACCCACCTTAAAAAAACCCAAGAATGTCCGTCGGGTGCTGAACATTGCAAAACTAGTTCATTTAATGGCCAGCCTCCGACGGACATTCTTGGGTTTTTTTAAGGTGGGTGTTTTATGTTATTTTATCCTTTTTTCAATTAATTTTTAACAGTCGTGGGTTTTGTCAAAATTTTTAATTTTGCTTTTTTTGATGTTTGAGGTACGGAACCTCAAAAATAATATAAATATAATATTAAAACAATTTGGTAATCATTGAAAGCGTCGATTGATCCTGTCTGACTAGATGTTATAGAACAAGCTTTAAAAAAAATGAAATTGGTACTTTCTAAAAATTGGAGTTTGTTATAGAAATTCAAAATTGTTTTTCCGATTCTTTATTGAAAAAAATGTACGTCATGGTAATTATGGTACGGTTATGGTACTTATGTTGTAAAAGGCAGAATCCTTAATCTATTTCTAAGAGCTAGGAGTTTAACACCTAAAACTTTTACACATAATACTTAGTACTTATATAAAGTTATTATATAGTAAATAGGCGTTCGTCTGTATAACGAGCGAATGTCGTGCAACCGCTGTGTTTACAATCGCTACACTTTTCGCTATCGTTAAGGGATAGTCGGTTTTAATTTAAGAGAGAAAAGTAATAACTCCATTTACAAGTAGGCAGGCGATCCATGTAAGATACTGGTAAACCGCTGTATCCGCAGCTCGTTGGTAAATAAGAACATTTTCTCGGGTCGATCATTAGATTAAGCCATGCTTGCCTAGGTTAAAAAAAACCTTTATTTTAATTAAGAGCCTGATGTGTCCCATTGCAGGGGAAAGGCCTCTTTTCCATTCATCTGTCTATGGCTGTTTGGGCCCAACTTTTGATAAGAGTCTAGCTTTTCAAGTCATCTCCTTTTAGACCTGTCAAGTCGCCTGGTTCTATTGTTCGGCACTCACTGAAGCCACTTTCGCCCACTTTTGATGCGACATGCAGCAGATGTGGCCTGGCCAGTTCCATTTTAATTTGGCGGCTGTATTGCAAACGTCTGCGATTTGGGTCTTGGATCGAAGAAAACTCCTATCTTTCGCAGAAATTAATCCCAGTAAATTCGCTCCATGGTTTGCTGGTAGACCCCGAGTGTGGACTCTTGACGCTTCATAAATGCATAGAGCTCCATAAGTATGGGTGGAAAAATAAGAATAACAAAATATTTTGATGTAATCGCGTAGGTGGTGCGGTGTCCCCTTAAGTCTCACGCAGTAATTTTCACCCGCTTCTAATAACACAGAGTGGTTCCACGCGGCTCTCCGACGATCGCGCCGTTACAGGCTAGTTAGTGTGACTGCACACGAACAAGCAAGACAAGACTTTGCAAGACTTTATGATGGGGAAGGTAGCGGTGCGCCTGCAAACAAGATAAGATTAACCTGTAAAGGGATATTTTTGGTTAGGTACAATATGATTGTTAAAAATACCTACACATAACATAACATCATCCCTATACATTGAAAAAGGGATAAAAAGGTTCTATCATCCCTATAATCCCCGAAGGGTTAGGACATTTCCGCCGGGGCTGCGGATTATCGAAAGAGATGACGTGGCCTCGGCACATGGGCGAAGAAGGAACATGGGTTAGTTTTTAGTCAGTAGAAGTCTGACACTCCCCTTCGCTCTGCCAAGAGCAGGGGGGGGGGTCATTTGATGATTTTCCGGCTTTTTAAGGGTTAGGACATTTCACCAGTTATGTTAAAGTCCCATGTACTAGAATACCTGCCTAAACCGGGCTATATATACCTATACCTATCCAGGCTCCGTGGCGGCTACTGAGAAAGTAATGTTTGATGGAAAACTCCAATAACACAATGTCCGACCTAGGAACACTCAGACAAAAAGCTCGGTATATTATGGGTGACACATCCGCATGACACACCAACGTAAGCAAAGATCGACCCGAGTGGTTATTGTTATTTAGCCAAAAACTCCTCTTTACTTATTACAAGACAAGAAGTTATATAAAAACAATTAATTTCTTGTCTTGCATCGTGCAGGTGTGTGGGGGCACTAACGCGCATCTAATAGCGGTCGACATAACAATTGTTTATTGACTCTATCGAGTTTAACGCGCCCTTCTGATCAATGCCCAGCCCTTATTGACTGCTAAATACTCTAGCTTTCGGGCATGTGTTGATGACTTCATTTTACTTTAGTTAATTTGGGGAGTATTGCGTTAGAAAGTGAAAGTTTACTTCACTGATCCATTAGTAGAACACTTTCTTACAAATATTAGGCCTATTTAGCGAAACCGTGGGGCACACAATATTATCTCTTTTTCTCTGTTTAGATTTAAGTTTCTTTTTATTTAAATTTCTTGTTGTGTTCACTTGTGGCATGTGCCAAATATATTATTATATGTAATCTTTTTAACCGACTTCCCAAAAAGGAGGAGTTTCTCAATTCAATTGGTGTTTTTTTTTCTATGTACCTATGTACACCGATTACGCTGCGATTTATGATCCCATTTACATGTTTCTTTTTTTGTTTGATGCGGAATAGTTGCCATTTGGTCCCATAAAAATTTAGTATAGTTTAGCCGAGTACTTTTCATTTTATGAACATTTTTCTTAATTTATGAACATTTTTCGTTAATGTGTGTTCGCGAATAACTTCGTCGTTTATGAACCAATTTTAATGATTCTTTTTTTATTGTGAAAGATATGTTTTAAGAGTGAAGAGTGGTACTATGATATGGAAACCAGGACCTGGTGATGGAATCCCAGAGAACTCGAGGGCAACCCTCTTTCATAAAATGAAAAGTACAAAAAAACACGCAATACGTGCCGTATTGCGTGTTTTTTTGTCGAATGTTAGGTTTCTTAGTCGAATGTTAAATGTAAATATTTCTATAGAATATTAAAACTAAAAATGAAAAAATATAAAACTTTTTAGCAAAAAAAAACAACCGACTTCAAAAACACCAAAAAGTGAAAAATAAACTTCTATCCGCCCAGGGTATGCGTTGCTGTGGTTGATTTCGAAATCTCTAAACAGACTTCGTATCCAATTCAGTTGGAGGAATCACTAAAGTTCTTTCGTTGTTCCGTGATTCGGGGTCTCCTGCATTCGTTGTTGCGCTGTGCGTCGCTGCGTGCTTTCGTGCTCGCAGTATTCGTTGTTGTGAGCATTCGGTGGCGTGTGGTTCGGCGTGGTGGCTTTCGGAATGACGTATTGCACTCGTTTTTTGTTTTTTTTTTGTTTTATGAATTGTTCTTCTGACATTCAAAAGTGCCTGTAATGGCTTAATTGAATTAAATGATTTGAGTTTGAGTTAGGACTTAATAGACAGCTCAGACCTCAAGTGCGTTATGTGCCGTCTCCCATAGACAATGGTCCTCCTTTCATGTTGTATCGCATACCCTATGCCCTGCGCACTTGGTGAGATCTTTTTACAGCAATAGTGAGTGGAGTTCGTGTGGCTGAGCTTTGGAGTTAACACTTAGAAGAAGAAGAAAGAGTTCAGGAGCGGGTTCTTGCTATGGTCGATACTGGGATGTTTGAACAATACGTAAGGGAACTTAAGTACCTAATAATAGGTTGTAGTGAACAACGTAAACTACTTGATGTTACTCAAGCTACCATCGCACAAGCAGAGTTATTCGCTAAGTTAATATAGGTAATTATTTACAAAACAAAAGTCCGCTAACCACGGACGGATCCTTATTTCTATGGGTGATGAGGAAGTTTTCACCCTGTTCCTCATCCCTCTTTATATGAATCTGCTACGCTCTTTAGAAATTCAATAAGGTAAAATTACTGATATTAAACCAACTGAATCAACAAGGCGACTGAAGATTGTATTTGCTATTTATCTAAAATCCCGAAGCATTCCTTGTGCTTAAAGGCTGCTCTGTTTTCTGTTTTATTCAGTACTAATATAACATATCAGTTAGTTTTAAGTCGAATGTAAAACGGGTTCAAACGGGCACAACTCCAGACTCCGTGGCTGCTACTGAAAAATTCCATGGAAAAACCCAAATACACAACCTCAATAACACACACTCCATACACAACATAATAACACTTTGCCCGACCGGGGAATCGAGACTAGGACCTCATGTTCAGCAGTTGTGCAGACCACTAGAGCAACGAGGCAGTCTGTATTCTTAAATACGAAGAAACTTTTAATATACATTTAAAAGTCATCATCATCATCATTTCAGCCGAAAAACGTCCACTGCTGGACATAGGCCTCCCCTAAGTGTCGCCACATTGACCGGTCCCGTGCGTCTCGCATCCAGCGGATCCCCGCAACCTTCACTAGGTCATCGGTCCACCTAGTGGGAGGCCTTCCAACGCAACGTCTTCAGGTTCGCGGTCGCCACTCCAGAACTTTTCGGCCCCATCGGGCATCCGTTTTGCGAGCAATGTGCCCTGCCCACTGCCACTTAAGTTTGGCAATTCTTCGGGCTATGTCGGTAACCTTGGTTCTCATGCGGATGTCCTCATTTCTGATTCGATCCCGTAAGGAGACTCCAAACATAGCCCTCTCCATTGCCCTTTGGGTGACTTTAAGCCTTCTGATGAGGCCCATTGTGAGCGACCACGTTTCGGTCCCATTGAAAAGGACTTACATTTTATAGTTTTCCGTAGTCTACTTAAGAAAGCAAAAAAGTTACAAAAAGATTGGATGGGAAAAATAAATGAAAATTAAACACAAAAATTTCTACTAGCATAGTTTTAATCATCAACCTATTCAAAATAATTGTCTATTGACTTACCCAGCCCATTAACCAGCTGTACCTACCAACTAACTCCGTCCGTACCGCCACTTATCACAAATTATCAACTCCTGCGCAATTTAACCCGCTGCCTACAAACAAACACACAGAATGCCGTTATTACATCACTATCTCGCGGTTAGATCTAATTCAACGATGCGCGATAATTAATTTTTGGGGGCGAAGCGTGCGCCGGCGCAGGGTTGGTGTTTTAGGGTTGACAAGCTTAGAACAACGATGTTTGGGGTTATTATTTCGGGTGGTTAGGTTTTAATTAATCGGGAGCTTCGGTCGAATGCAAAGTTATTCAAATATAGTTATGTTGAATGAAATAACGTAACTTCATTTAACTCTTCCAAAAACACACAATACATAGAGTTGCCAAATTAACACAATTTTCTTTCTTCCTTCCTGTGAACCTAGTCTAAACTATTTTCCAGTTTCTCTTCTACTGCATTCCCTGCTTTGTCCCTAGTCGGCTATTAGGAAGAGATAGGCCGCTCTCAAACTGCTTCATACCCTGTTCACCGCCTCCCGAATCCAATAAAGTACTTATTTAGTTCCTTAGGTTGATACTTATGTTTTAAAATTTCGTACAACTCAAGTTGCATGTTTTTCTTATCTATCTTACCCTTTATCAGTACCTTCCTTTATTTCAATACATGACTTATACCTAGATACTTTTAACTGTCACAGATCATAAGAAAGATGCAATCTTGGCTACTTAACGGTATAACGACTGGCGTAACCATTTCAAATCATTAGTACCAAGTCCAGTATGTCATCGCCTTCCAACTGCACTTTATACCGTAACAAAAATCAAGAAATAACAAAAAAATTATACATCAATCGCGATTTTAATCGTGAGTACCGCAAACCCATCGTTTTCCCCCCAAGGGTGAATTCTTACGCATTCAAAATCAAGATGGATTCCCCGAAAAACATATGGTAAGTAACCCTAACAACGATATTCTGGACGAATTTAATTAAGCATCCCGATAAAAAGTACAAAACTTAAATTAAAAAACATAATTTTAAATAATTTATGGCGGATCATCACGACATGTTTCCCAAAAACTGTATTATTTTTGTTTATAATTTATAATTAATTAAAGTTTGCATTTTAAGTGAATGTTTATACTTTATACCGATATTCAGTTTAACATGCTGGCTACTGACATTAATTTGATGCAATAAAATAATTAATTAATGAGCTACGGAATTTTGTAAGTGATGCCGACCGTGTGCGCTAATTACTATATAATTCCTATATGCGCAATTTTCGGGAATATTTTGGGGTAAATTTTGCGCATGTATTGTTTTCCGGAGTCATGAAAATATTGTTATTGTACCGTGAATTCGTTTACGATAAATAATTATATTTTGAAAGTAACTAGCGAAGTTACAGACCGAAAAAAGTAACTACTAAAATAATACCTTTATTTTAATATTGACGTCTTATTTAATTTAATTGAATGAGTTTGTTTAGAAAGGTGTAGAAAGAAATTACTTATAAATGGTCTAAACACAGTTTTCACAAAAATAAGAGTATGTCTCGAGCAAGTTCTACAATTACTTATATACTTTGATATAAAATTATGTAATCGAAGCCGGGAGCCACATTCACTCACTCACTAATTTAGAGAATTTGATAAATCCAATTAAATTTTTATTACTGTGTTGTTATTAAATTAGCTTATTTTTTACGACATGACTGTCCCTTTCAATGAAACGATGGATGGACCACTTGCTTCGGTGAAGAAAAACATCGGCATCGTCAGGAAAGCAACATGTCTGTCAGAGGACCTTTGGCGGCATAAAACTCGAGTCTAGGTTAGACCTAACCACACGATAAAGAAAGACAGAATTTAATTAATTCCTACCAATATTTCATCCCTTCAACTAATCAGCTTTATCTTCCATCTAAAGTCACCTATCTAGGGATTGCAATCCGGAAAAACGGATCCGGTAATCCGGCGGATCCGGCATCATTTAACGGTTACCGGATCCGGTACCAATATACCGGATCCGAAAACCGGATCCAGTGCTAGCAGTTAGTGGCAAAATAATGGGGAGCAGCGGTGGCCAAGTGGTGGTGGCCCCGACTTACGAACAGTAGGTCGTGGGTTCGAACCCAGGCAGGCACATTACTTTGTGTAATTTATTTCATCACCGCTGCTCTCAAAACGGCGAAGGAAAACATCGTGAGGAAACCGGCAAATGTCTTAGAACCAAAAATTCGACGACATGATTGTGACATCTACCAATCCGCACTGGGCCCGCGTAGTAGATTATAGCCCATTCCCTCTCAAAGAGAGGAGGCCTGTGTCCCAGCAGTGGGAACATTAACAGGCTGTTGATGATGATGATGATGAGTTAGTGTGTACTTGTTCTAATATACGAGTATAATAGATTGTTATATTTTTTTTTTATATTTCTTACTTTTAAATTGATCTATCTGTGAAAGTGAAATCTCGAAAGACTGAGCTACGTCTAAAATTATTACTAGTTACCCACACTACTAAATTTTAATTGTTTTCTTGATGTCTTAACATTGGTTAGGAAATAAAGTTGATTTTATATAAACTACCTACATATAAGTGCAGTGACACTTGATTAACTCACTTATTTTGTATTAAAAAGCAAAAATCAGCATTATGATCAATCCGGCCGGATCCGACCGGATCCGGCCGGATTGATGGGAATCTGGCCGGATCCGGCCGGACTGAAAATGACACCGGATTGCAATCCCTACACCTATCCTCTTTCTTAATAAAACAATTAATATTCGTAACACGATGTTAGTCAATGTTTCCTGATGTTACCCAATGTTTTGGCGGCATCGCATATATTAGCATGTCGTTATGTTCCGGACAGCCGGACGGACAGATATAATATGTATTTGTAATTAGATTGTACAGGAGGAAAGGACATCGATGCACACACCTTTACCACGTCTTTTTTTTGAATTATCGATGAAATCCTTACTAATATTATGCGAAAGTAACTCGGTCTGTCTGTCTGTCGCACTTTCATGCTAAACAAACTTAACTGAACCGATTTAAATGAAATAGATGGTTGGTACACAGAAAGTCTAGAGCCTGAGAAATGACATATGCTACTTTTTAATGTTAAAAAAGTGTTATAAGGGGATGAAATGATTACTTTTGGGAGCGCTATCCGACACCGGTCGCGAAAACTGACATCCACACGGGCGAAGATGCAGGCATCAGCTAGTCCCTCTGTTACTGTTAGCCTGTGTCATCCCACTGCAGGGCAAAGGCCTCCCCCCATGATTTCCAAATTTTGCGATCCAGGGCCAATGTGGACCACTGGTCGTTTGTTCTGTCAAGCTCGTCCCGCCATCTCCTTCGAGGTCTACCACGTCGCCTTTTGGCTGTGTCAGGGTTCCAGAGCGTGTGAACGTGTGAACGTGTGCGTGTGTGAACGGTGTTTTGAAATGTTAAAAGCTAGTCCCTCAGTCGTGTAAAAATACGGTTGTTAAAATATCAACAGTTCTTCCGACAAGAGTACAATTCGTAAGTGATCAAAATGTATGACACAGCAATATAAAAAAAAAACCGATCAAACTATTTTTATCAGCATCAGAGAAATCGAACAATCGCGAAAAAATAAGGTTATTTATTCCCCGTCGGAGACGCCACTAATGTAGTCAATATAAGAGTGAGGTAGACCAAAGCAAACATGGCATGGATATTGGATAGACAGTGTAAAGCATGATTGATATGGCAAGAAAGATGGTGTCGTAAGATGATGAGCTATAGAGAAGTATGGAAGAAGAAGACATGTTGCGCCGACCCCAAATGTATTGGGATAAGGCAAAGAGAATGGTGATGATCGGCTACGAGCTTATACTATTAGGGTGAACTCATCTAATTCTGTGATTCGCCTAATTCGGTGATATTTGATACTTAGTTATTACTTTATTTTTATACTAGCTTTTGCCAGCGGCTTCGCCCGCGTGAAAATTACGATTTTCCATACAAACTTTCATCCCCTATTTAACTCCCTTAGGGGTTGAATTTCGAAAAATCCTTCCTTATTCCTTGTCTACGTTATAAAGGGAACCTCTCTGCAAAATTTCAGCTTTCTAGGTCTAAGGGTTTGGGCTGGGCGTTGATGAGTCAGTCAGTCAGGACTTCTCTTTTTATTTATATAGATTTCTACAAATGCCTTTATCACGAAGTTATATGTGTCTATGAGTTCACTATAAGTGCATACAATGCCAACGTAATCTTTTCTTCTTCTTCTTCCTGCCCGTATCTTTATCCTCTGTTAGATGTCAAAGTGGTATTTACTTGATTTACATTCATATCATTCTTCACAAAGTCCATCCATCGTTTCTTTGACCTTCCTCTCCCTCTCCATCCATATAAAACCCAAGCCAAAACCTTAAGCAACGTAATCTATTTCACTTATAAACAAAAACTAAACCACAGGAAAGAATAACAGAAATACGGAAAAAAATACCAAAACAATTAAGGGTGCGTTTCCACTAATGCGTAATTTATGTAAAAACGCGGCGCGGCACAAATCCAATTATGCACTCGATGCGATGGTTGATAAGCGCAGTATGCTGCTCATCCACGCTGGTTGAGGATGAGTAATTGGATGGTTACCCAACTTTTGCAGGAGTTGGTTTATGCATTTTTTGACAGTAGAAATTGTATGCGACAATATTTGCACCACTTTGCTTTTTCAAAGAATAGGTCCTAAAAATATTTTTTTGTCTACCAATTATACTTATTTATTTATTTAATACTAATTATAGCAACATTACGGAATCATACAATACGATGCTTTATAACACAAAAAAAGAATAATTAAATTTAATTAAAATTAAATTAAACTAAGAGTATAATATTATATATTGTTCATGCCAACCGCTGGCGCCACCTATCACCGGCGCGCCGAACTTGGTGATCGCTGAGCATTCACGCTGGCACAGGGGTTCATACATTCATCACCACCACCAGGCGGAGCCAGTGTCGCGCGGCCCCTTCCACGGATTGCAACATCGCTAGCTCACCGCAGCTATAAAAACTTTTTGTTTGTATAGAATCAGTCCTTTTTTACCTTCTCTCTTCCTTCAAGTCACATCCATCATCCTTTACAGACCCCCGCCATGGCCATGGCGGTCCAATCCATCCACGCAGTCTGTAATTATTTAATTTTAATTTGAAGGAAAACAATATACGTCTCAAATCATCACGCTTTATTCAATTTTTACACCGACGGAACAACTGATCCCCAACATTTTGGTCCTACGAGACGGATCTACAAGAATACCAGCCGGAAGAAGACTCCACATACACGGTGCCGACCACGTTGCCGGCACGTTGCGGACTTTGACTCGGACTGGAGCCGGGCGCTGAAGACAATAGCTGGCTGTGAAGACGATCGACCGAGTGCAGCGATCATCACGATCGACCGAGTGCAGCGATCATCACAGCTGGTCCAGTGACCCAGCAATAACATCATACAAGAAGAAAAGGCAAAGGCGTAAGAAACGTAACGGTCAGGTCTCTGTTCCGTCCCGTCAATCCCACCCATCACATCCATATAGTTGCGATTTGTGTTAAAGCTGTGTTTCGTTTCAGTTCACGCGAGTGTGGCAGCCACGTGGACCAGGTGATATTTGCATGTGAGTAACCACACCACACCACATCACACCACATAACGCTCATCCATATTCCGTCAGAATGTCGGTTAAGGCAGTGGACGAAGTTCTTTCCGAATTAAAGAAACGTAGGGGTAACATTAAGGGTCGGTTAACCCAGTTTAAAAATTACGTAGAATCGTTCGCGGGAGCTCAATTAACTACCATACAAACAGCTGAGCTAACTTTACGTGTTCAAGCCGCGAGTGAATTATACGATAAATTCGACAACGTAGAAAATGAACTCGAACTACTCCTTCCGGAATCAGAAACAAGCGCAAATCTACAATACATAGAAGCATTAGAGGATATTTATTTTAAGGCAATAGCCAATGCAAATTGTTTAATTAAAAACGCGGAAATTAAAAATCGACTTCCAATTGCATCAGAACCACGTGTCAATATTAAATTACCAGACATAAAATTACCCGCCTTCGATGGAGCATATGATCACTGGCTAGAATTTAAACATTCATACGTAACCATGATTCACAATCGTTCCGATCTAGACGAAATTCAAAAATTCCATTATTTACGCTCAGCACTTAGTGGAAGCGCGTTACAGGTGATAGCAGCTTTGGAATTCAGCCCAGCCAACTACGTTCACGCCTGGGAGTTACTAGAAAACCGTTATCACAACGAGAGGTTATTAATCAATAATCACGTAAAAGCGTTGCATAATATTCAATCATTAAAACAAGAATCGCCATCGCAAATAAGGAAATTAATCGATACTATTTTACGTAACCTGCGCGCTTTAAACTCACTGAATGAACCCACAGTTAATTGGGATACATTAATAATATATTTAGTGGTCAGTAAGCTGGATTCGTCTACGGAACGTGAGTGGGAAAGCCACATCGGTGCCACGTGTTTGGGTTCACGAGAGAAAATAAAACTTAGCGATTTAATAACGTTCCTCCGAAGTCGAGCGGACACGTTGGAAATGATCGGCACTAGCCACATAAAGGAAAAAACACCTCATAGCGATTTTAAACATCAAAACGTGAACGAAAAACGTAATTCACATCGAGTACACAGTTACTCTGCGACTAAAGCGGCACGTTTTAATAATTTCCGTGGTGCTACAAATAAACAATGGGAGTTACCCAAGTGTGTCCTGTGCGATAGGGAACACTCATTATACGCGTGTACAGCCTTTCTTAACATGTCCGTGAGAGACAGAATTAAATTTGTTAGCGATAACAAGGTATGTGCAAATTGCCTGCGAACCGGTCACGCGCTAAGTCAATGTAAATACGGGTCGTGTAAACAGTGTTCAAACAAACATAACAGCCTGTTGCACTTAGACGAGAGGGGTAACAGCGCGTGTGATCGTGCGCCGGCAAGCGGAGCACTCGAACAAGCTCACAGTCTAGCTACATCAACGTTACGTTCGGACGACTCGAGCCATACAGTCATGTGTGAAGCAAACACTACCGGATTTAAATTAATAAGTACTGTTTTGCTCTCTACGGCGTTAATTGAAGTAGCTGATAATAATAACGTGTATCATACGGCCCGCGCGCTCTTAGATAACGGAAGCCAGAACTGTTTCATAACAGAAAAATTAGCAAAAAAAATAAATGCGTTATATATACAGTCCACTATTCAAATATCGGGTGTGGGACAGTCAGTCTCGCAATCACAGCATTCATGTGACGTCACAATACGTTCAAAATTAAGCGATTTCAATACCAAGCTTCGCTGTTTAATCTTGCCATGCATAACATCCAGTTTGCCTACGATAAACATCGAAGCCGGTAATATATATATACCTGAGTTCTTACAATTAGCAGATCCGACGTTTAACGTAAGTTCAGAAATTGACTTGTTGATCGGCGCGGATAGATTTTGGGATCTTCTAGAAACAGACAAAATACGTCTAGCAAGTGGCCCATTCCTACAAAATTCAAAATTAGGATGGTTATTGTCCGGTCCTGTGCTCGCGAGGAGCCCAAAACCTGCTCACGTTCATTGCCACTTCAGTCAGGAAATCGATAAACAACTCCGGCTGTTTTGGGAACTCGAAAACATTCCTTCATCATCATGCGCACCCTTAACAGATGATGAACGCACCTGCGAAAACATATTCAATAACACTACAAAACGCGTTGAAAACGGTAGATTTTCGGTTCGTATACCGTTGAAAGAGGCACCAGATGCCCTAGGTGATTCTTACACGTCAGCAACGAAACGATTTTTAACCTTGGAGCGTAAACTCGATCGTTTACCAGAGCTTAAACATTTATATTCTAACTTCATGCGTGAATACAATGATTTAGGTCACATGTCCAAGTTGGAGACTTGTAGTCAACCAAATTATTATCTTCCACATCATGGTGTTGTCAAGGAATCTAGTTCAACAACAAAACTACGCGTTGTATTTGATGCTAGTGCCGTCACTAGCTCGAATAAATCATTAAACGATATTCAGTACCCGGGACCCGCGTTACAAAACGATATTTTCTCGATTTTGTTACGATTTAGACAATATAAATATGTAGCTTGTGCAGACGTGGAGAAAATGTTTCGTCAAGTTCTTCTCCAGCATGACCAAAGGTCACTACAATTAATATTGTGGCGGGATAATCCTTCAGATCCGTTAGATACATATCAACTAAATACAGTCACGTACGGAACTGCGTCAGCACCATATTTAAGTATGCGCTGTATTAGACAGTTAGCATTAGAGTGCGACGATGACGTCATCGCTCGCATCATCACGGAAGACATATTCGTGGACGATCTCATCACCGGTGATGATGATCTAAACAACTTGCTTCAAATATGTCAAAAAACATCAGACGTGCTCCAATCGGGGTGTTTTCCTTTGCGCAAGTGGACCTTTAACTCAGATGCATCTCACAACAAAGCCACAGAACGCTTCATAGGCGAACATGCGCAAACCAAAACACTCGGATTGGGTTGGCATAACACTAGTGACGAGTTACACTTCGTTACAAATATTGAGAACCAAGACAACAATTCACGTTTAACTAAGCGAATAATGTTATCAGTAATATCACAAATATACGACCCATTGGGTCTTCTTTCGCCGGCAGTCATGATTTCAAAAATGATTTTACAAAAATTATGGCTGAGTAAAATTGACTGGGATACTCCGGTCTCTCAGGAAATTGCTAACATTTGGAAACATTTTATTTTTACGTTAAGATTTCTAAACGATATTCGCATCCCTCGCCACGTAATAGGCGATCATAATCAATACACAGAGCTTCATATATTTACCGACGCGTCTCAAGACGCATACGGCGCGTGTACCTACATACGTACATTTAGCAATATCGGTGACGCAACCGTTCGACTATTGTGCGCCAAGGGCAAAGTTGCACCTTTAAAAACAATCAGCATCCCGCGCTTAGAGCTGAGCGCCGCGCTTCTGGGAGCCCAGCTATTTAATAAAATAATTAAATCTCTTAGATTGCAGTTCAGTAAAGTATACTTTTGGACGGATTCCACAATCGTTATGGGTTGGATTAAAATGTCACCACATTTATTGAAAACGTTCGTACAAAACCGAGTAACTGAAATAAATGAACTCACAGGTGACTCAGTGTGGTTACATGTGAGTAGTAAGGACAACCCAGCTGATCTATTGTCTAGAGGTTGCGGCCTAGATTTATTAAAAGATAACGGACTTTGGTGGCACGGTCCATCCTATTTACATAATCGTTCACATGACTTTGAGCAAACTTACCGCGATAATTCGGAAGAATATAACTTACCAGATTTAAAACAAAAACAAACCTGCTTAGCCAATATTCAGCACGAAGACATATTCAAATTCGATAAATACGTTTCATTCACTAAACTTGTACGAATAGGTAGCTATGTACTTAGATTCATAAATAACTTACGCCTCAGGCGAGCGGACCGCGCGAAGCGACAAACCGGTTTCTTATCAGTAAACGAGTTGGACGCCGCGCTGAGAATGTTAATTATACTCGTGCAAAGGAATTCTTTTCCAGATGTTTTGAATAACTTATTGGCTCAAATTCCTATCAAGCGAAAATGTAAACAATATAATAGGATTTCAAGTTTAAACGTTTTTATTGATGAACATAAAATAATTCGGGTTGGCGGTCGAATATGTAATTCATCCGACTTCACCTACGATAAAAAACATCCGATTTTATTATGCAGTAAGCATCCATTCACGATTTGTTTATTTAAGCACGAGCATGCACGATTATTACATGCCGGACCTCAACTTTTATTAGCTAACATGCGTGAACGTTGGTGGCCGTTGAACGCTAGAAATCTCGCTAGAAAAATAGTACACGAATGTATAACGTGCACACGTAATCGGGGTAAGACATTAGCACCTCTCATGGGCAACTTACCTTCCGAGCGGTTAGAACCTGGTTACCCGTTTATGCGAACCGGTGTAGACTATGCGGGGCCAGTTTTCATATTATCCAGAAAGGGCAGAGGTTCTAGACTAACTAAGGCATACATTTGTCTTTTTATTTGTTTCACGACTAGAGCCATGCATTTGGAACTCGTTACTAGTTTATCTACAAACGACTACATATTAGCACTAAAACGTTTCATTAGCCGGCGAGGTACGCCTCGCACTATCTTCTCTGATAACGGTAGAAACTTTGTGGGCGCGGAAAAGGAGTTTCCTTTATTTTTAGAAAAGGAATCAGAAGCCATCATTGATTACGCTTCCACTAATAGCATTGAATTTCGATTTATTCCTCCTTATTCTCCACACTTTGGCGGACTATGGGAGGGCGGGGTGAAGTCATGCAAGTATCACCTGAGACGCATAGTAGGTAACGCGCGACTAACTTACGAGGAATTTTCCACGGCTTTGACACAAATCGAAGCTGTCTTAAATTCCCGTCCAATGTCACCTCTTTCCTCAGACCCTTCTGACCTTTCCCCCCTCACCCCCTCACACTTCCTCATTGGCCGACCGTTAACGTCGCCACCTTCAAGGAATTTTCCAGACCAGCCAACTTCGAGTCTGACACGCTACGAGCGCATCGAGCAACTGCGGCAGCACTTCTGGCGTCGCTGGTCTACAGAATACATCTCTGAGCTGCAACAGCGAACCAAGTGGAAGACCAAGCAGGAGGACATCACCTTGGACAGCCTTGTCCTCATCAAGGACGACCAGTTGCCACCATTGAGGTGGCGGCTCGGTCGCATTCTACGTGTCATTCCAGGCGGAGACGGCATAGCACGAGTGGCTGACATCAGGACAGCTGCTGGCACGATCAGGCGTGCCTTCTCCAAGATCTGCCCGCTGCCTCCACAACCTGTGAGCGGCGACGCCTGACTCCGTGCCGGGAACCATTTTGGAAGCAGCGCTTCCAAGGCCGGGGGCATGTTCATGCCAACCGCTGGCGCCACCTATCACCGGCGCGCCGAACTTGGTGATCGCTGAGCATTCACGCTGGCACAGGGGTTCATACATTCATCACCACCACCAGGCGGAGCCAGTGTCGCGCGGCCCCTTCCACGGATTGCAACATCGCTAGCTCACCGCAGCTATAAAAACTTTTTGTTTGTATAGAATCAGTCCTTTTTTACCTTCTCTCTTCCTTCAAGTCACATCCATCATCCTTTACAGACCCCCGCCATGGCCATGGCGGTCCAATCCATCCACGCAGTCTGTAATTATTTAATTTTAATTTGAAGGAAAACAATATACGTCTCAAATCATCACGCTTTATTCAATTTTTACACCGACGGAACAACTGATCCCCAACATATATATTCACATAATAATAGGTATGTACTTATGTATTCATATTGGTATTATTGTATCGTAGGTGCGTTCACAAACATATAAAGTCACATACACAAATACCCAGACCCGAAACAACTATTTTGCAGGCCATCCAAATATTTGTTCCGTGCGGGGATCGAACCCGCGATACGCAGCGCAGCAGTCCAATCGCTTAGCCACTGCGCCAACCGTGCCGTCAAACAGTACATTTTAATAAAACTGTCACACATTTGAATAGGTCATCCATAAAAGCTGTTTTCTTATCTCAAAGGAGTCTCAAAGTGTCTAAAGCTCGCTAATACGGAAACATAAAAACTTATCACACACAAATCGATGTATTTCAAACATTAAGCTCAATGGTGTCAAACGGCTGGTGACAATGAGCGGCCATCTTAAAAACATACGATTCCAATTTCAAATGCAGCGTGCGAGGTACGGCTGGAAGAAAGTACTGATGCGTTCTTAGTCAAACATTTTATGATGGTGGAAGAAGTGTGCTTACAATCTTTTGTTTCTCGTGTTTGTGTTTAAAAGTTTGTTTTGTAGTTGGATTGATGGTATCATTAGACGAATCATTGGTGAATTTTGCTTTATCTGCATACATCGTTTAAAAGCTATTTTCGTAATCTTTCAAATGTCAATTCAAAGACGTCGTTATTGAAACAAGTTGAAAAGACCATATTAAACCACTCATCCAACAAACCAAATAACATCAACGCCAATAAAATCTAAACAATGAAATACCACTAATTAGCTCAATCAAAAGCAAATTGATGTCTCACCAAACATTTTAAACACACAAAATTCAAATTAAACCACAATAAATTAATGATGACTACGGAAAACCCTTTGTAACCGAAGTTTTGTTTATTGTGTAGCGAACCATAATTGGCACTTAAATTTGATAATTTTCATTTAATTTATTCGTGTGATAGACAGATACTTGATCGATTGCTTAATTCCAGTAATACGATAATTGTTTGCACCATTCATTGCGAAACATTTTAATTTACGATCCATTATACGTGATCGTTTATAAATTAATTGGAAAATGGAGTGTACAATTGGTATTAAGCTTAAATAAATTATCATTAATGTAGCTTTAATGAGCGCGGCTTTTAAATGCTTTTATGTGTACTTTTGGTAAAAATATTAAATGTATTATAAAAATTAAATTAAATTAAATACTCTACAATTTCTTACTTGAATAAATACGATTAGTAATTTGTTGGTGCCATACCCAAGAGGGAGTGTCCAATGACACCTCGCTGTTTTGAAATAAGAATGCCGCGTTCGCAATTCGAAACTACGAATTACATGTTTAAAAAACGTAGGGAGCCGTATTTTTCTTTTTTGCTTATATTGAATGCTACGATATTTTTTCAGATGGTATAACAACATGTTATTCCAAAATAGACTTTAATAGCTACGAAATAAAGTGTAACCTTTATTCAGAGGGCGGTAGAACAAAATTGGTCGAATTATACAAAGCCGTTTATTTTTCCTTTTGTTGAGTATTAACGCGTCGATTTGGGCGTTAAGTTCCTTTTTTGAAAAATGAATAGGTAAATAGTGTTGGGTCGTATTACAAAGCTTCTAAATCATAGATATTTAGTCGATTATAGTCTTAGTAATACTATTCTAATGGCTTTAACAATAAGGTTGATTTTAGAGGCCGTGTTTGATATTTAGAAATAAATTGTAACTCAAAAGGTCTTTTATAGAGTCGCTGATTGTAATTAGAAACGAATCACTTTATATTTTAAAACGTATTAGAGTTTGTTTTTTTGTTCGACGTTTTATATTTTTTTGCGGATCATGAGAAGAATTCTGTGACAATTTCTTGGTTTCAAATTCAAATCACATTCAAGTAGCCAATCATACTTTATAAAGGTTATGTTCTTTTATTCAAGCTAATTCTTTATAAAGATTAAGGATTTAAGTAGGTAATATACCTAGTGCTTTAAGTTTATCTACTAATTTTAGATATTTGACTAAAATGGTAAAGTTAGACGCTTTGGAGAACAAAAGCTATAAAAATTATTGCAAATACTTAAGTAATTCTTTATCTTCAGACTTGCTTTTGTCCGCGACATTGTTCGTGTTAAGTTTCTATTCCCGTCGGGGCTGCGGGTTGTTCGAAAGAGATACCACGGCTCCGGACACAAAGGGCTAAGAAAGAACATGTGGGATTTTTAGTCAGTAGAAGTCTGACATTCCCTCCCGCTCGGCCCAGAGCGGAAGGAGTATTTTTTGATGATATCCGAACTTTCAAAAAAAAAAAAGTTTCTTTTTGTGATATAAAACCTACCCTTTAATTAGGTATAGGTAGTACCGTATATTAGTAACAAATTATAAGAATAAATGTTAATTTTGGTATGTGTAGCTTTCCTACATCCAGATTAATATACCAACTTACTTGACCTCAGCATAACAATGTTCTGAAGAACACGGAAAAATAAATTCATAGTACAGTCATTATTAAAATAACGGTTGATACAGAACTAGTGACGCAACTTATTACTTTTAATTTACCATCACAATAGTGATGTTCAGTATATCCGTTACGGCCGATAGTCGATTAATAGACACGTATAATTAGTTGCCTAGCATTAGGGACATTAGAACTGACATGTCAATGTCAGGGGTGAGAATGTCACCTTTAGTTTAATTGTTGTGTCAGTGTGACATCTGCTGGGTTCTTTTTAAAATTTAAGGCGCGGTCCCACCGCGGCGCATGCTGTGCACGGGCACGCGGCGCATTTTAGCTGCGTGTATTAATTTGTTTGGCCACGTGGGTCTACGTTTCCACTGGAGTAGACGAATATGACCCACGACTATGACTAGCGTGGCACAGCGCACGGAGAGGCTACGATATAACACAATAAGCGATTGTACACCGATAAGCGAACTGTACATAGTCGTGGGTCATATTCGTGTACTTCAGTGGAAACGTAGACCCACGTCGACCGTGTTGAGCTATGTAACCGCCTATTCGAGCAAGCCACGCATGTATCAATAACGTCAATTCATGCGTAGCCTCTCCGTGGGTTGCAGTGGACACAACCACATACATTTTCTTACAAAGCGAAGCTTACTACACATGCGTTTTTTGGGGCCGGGAAATCAACAAATAACCCCGCTCTGGGCAGAGTGGAAGGGAGTGTCAGACTTCTACTGACTAAAAACCACCCATGTTCCTTCTTAGCCCTTGTGCCGATGCCGCGGTATCTCTTTCGAACCACCCACAGCCGTGACGGGCGGCAGTTCTTGCAGGCCCTACTGCCTAATGCGGGAAAGTAGCCTGGACACCTCAACTAATTAATACAAACAGATGGCAAGCTATGATGATCATCAGCCTATAATGTTCCCACTGCAGGGACTCAGGCCTCTTCTCTAGGAGAGGGATGGGCGGTGATGCGGGTTGGTAGGTGTCACATGTCTTCGAATGTTTTGGTTCTAAGACATGCCGGTTTCCTCACGATGTTTTCCTTCACCGCAACTTTTTGAGAGCAGTGGTGATGATTTATAAATTACACAAAGTAATGCGTCTGTCTGGGTTCGAATCCACGACTTATTGTTCGTAGGTCGGGGCTGCCACGACTGGGCTACCACTGCTCCCTTTTTTTTTTTACCACTGGTCCCTCAGCTTCAGTTGAAGACGTTTAAACGCGTTATCCCTTTTTTTTGGGGATTGTCAAATCAAGTAAATTATATAATCCCTCCTGTCCTGGGCAGAGCGAAAGGGAGTGTCAGACTTCTACTAACTAAAACCCACCCATGTTCCTTCCAAGCCCTATGTTTCGAGGCTGCGGTATCTCTTTCGAACAAAACGTAACCCCGACGGGGATCAAACACGAGCCTAACACTATAACTTTGCCAATGACAGAAAAATGTTAATTCACCTCACATTCCACTAACATTAATACAAATTTAATCTTCAAGTGAATGGATGGTCGATTTTTAACAATTAATGCTCAAGGGCCGTGGACATCGGACATTAATTCTGTCGACCCTCTTAGTGCTTGGGCTTGGTATGTGAGCTGTGGGTGACTACGGGTAGTTGGGACTTGGAACAAAATTGTGAGTTGGTGGTTAGACACATTTTCTTGAAGCCATGTGGTTTAAAGCGGTTATAAGTGATATTTATTTGAGTAAGGTTATTATGTACCTACATAATATAAAAACTACAAATATAGTTAAAATAGTAAGATAAAAAACTAAATGTAGCACTCGGAGACTGCCGCGGTAATGCAATTGCATAGCATTTTTTATCAATTATTTAATTTGACAACCTCAGTTGACAACCTTGTTATTTTCCGTAACCATAGCAACCTGGTTGATCACAATATTTTCGTTACGGAATTTCTGGATTCGCTCTCCACGCTCAAGGCCCGCGATAGAAGCTATGCAATAGCTTAATAAAAGTAAATAAGCAGTGATAGTGTAGTGGTGTGACCGTCGGACTGCCAAGTCATAGGTCGCGAGTTAGAACTCAAGACACCTCTGATTTTTCGAATTCATGTACGTATTGCATAAGTATAATATCCTACGGCGCACGGCGACGGAAAACCAGCATGCCCCGGAGAGATATTTCTCGACGCTATGGCAGGTCAAGTCAGAGGCCCATGGGTGCTATAAAAACTCTAACACCAAGGTAAGCACTTACCACACGATAAAGAAGAACAAAGAAGACGACTAAAAGTACAACGACGACAATAGCACACTTGGCGTCAAAGTACTCCTCCACATAGCTGTCATCCGAGAACTCATTTCTGGTTCGATCGCGCAAGGAAACTCCGAGCATATAGCCCTCTCCATTGCCCTTTGGGTGACTTTAAGCCTTCTGATGAGGCCCAACCTCCATGCACAGAAGATTTTTGCCATCTGAAAAAGAGGACATTGTAAAAAAATGCCCAAGTCCAAACTCTACAAAGCAGCATGATATAATTTATCAGTTAAAACTAAATGAATAAAGCAGTTGCCAGTGGTCAAAACACTCCGTATCTAATTGTAATTTTATTTAAATGGCAACACCGCTGCAGTGGCGGGGGCGCGTGGCCCACATTAGGGGATGATATTTCAAACGGTGGAGATACACATCTATGCTTACCCCTCGATGTGTACGCGTGATGATATTTTTATATTAGTTAGTTTTTGGTAAGCCGTTTTTTAGATGTCGTTGTTAATGTTCAATTGACTAATGGGATGAGTGCATTAATAGATTGTGGAATCGACTAAAAATGTAATGAATTTTGCTTGGGTAAGATGCATTACCAACCTGCTAATTTACCATTCTTTTTACATAGGCAACTGGGCTTTTCCTATTTGTGAATGTCCCTTTGTGCCTATTGACCTTGTTTTATTCTGTCTCCGGTTGATACGCTGATATCGAAAGAGGTGGAAATTATGTATTTTTTTTCAACATTTTTACTCCTCCGCTATTATTTTCTAATTGCGGGATCCAAAACAGTTAAGTGGTTTATCAGAGCTTCAGTGTCTCAGCGCTTTTCTGGTGGTCGCCACTGTTCATCTTGACATTCAGGAGTCTGATAATAAACTAAAGCAGCAGTAATGGTACCATCCCGTGAACATTTCGATCGAGTAATCTACAATTTAGAGTTTGTCATATAAGTCGGCGCCATGAGAGTCAAGAAAACAAAAGAAGAAGAACGTAGAAAATTCACTAACAGCACGCAACCTTCCTAAAAAATATTCCAAAAATAAAAATACCACACATAAAAATATCAGCTCATAATATATAACCTTCCAGCTACTAAACATACCTTCTAGCTGATCGGACGAAGCCCCAATTCGTAGGTAGCTACGAGCATTAATCTTTGCTCAAAGCCCACGTTAATAACGTTACTTTGACTGCGTTATACGCGCGTTTTTTGTTGCCATTCGCTGCGGAGTACTGCTGGGGCACTTTTTAATTCTTTTGACGCTCGTTTCGGAGGCGTGTGTGTTGAGGGGCCTTTACACTGGATTGGAAGGTTGAAGTGAATGGGAGCGAATTTGGAAGTGATTTGATCAGTCCGTTTGATCTTATTTTAGTTAAGTGCTGCTGAGTGTCGGAATTTTAGCAAGGAAGTTATTGCAAATCAATCTCTTTAAATATTTCTGATCTTATAGCAGTTATTTTGCAATTTAATTCAGGGCTTACCTGGGATGATCGTAGTAAATAGGTTGTGAAATTCAGAAATATAGGAAACATGTAAAATAAAAATCTTCTTCTTCTTCTAATAAATAAAGAGAGAAGTCCTGACTGACTGACTGACTGACTGACTCATCAACGCCCAGCCCAAACCCTTGGACCTAGAAAGCTGAAATTTTGCACAGAGGTTCCCTTTATAATGTAGACAAGGAATAAGGAAGGATTTTTCGAAATTCAACCCCTAAGGGAGTTAGATAGGGGATGAAACTTTGTATGGAAAATCGTCATTTTCACGCGGGCGAAGCCGCTGGCAAAAGCTAGTGTAAAATAAAGGTATTCACAGTATTCAGCTGCATCCTATTAGATTGGAAACATAACATAGTTTTACAAAGAACGGGTAGATGAAAGTTATATTTAAAAGTCAATGTTCAACAAATAAATCCACAAATAATGATTTTCAAAATGTATTATTGTATCATAAATATTCATAAACATTATTGGTTACCAAAATCCAAGCCTGACTAGTGAGAAAGCATCTTAATTTACTAAATATAAACCAGTGATGTGAAAAATCTATCGATAAAATGGCCATGCCTTTATTTTCTCCTGAAAAAAGTCATGGTATTTAAGGAACATGCATACGACTAGGTCAATTTGAAATGTTTTCAATATTTTAAAAACATCCTGAAACATGATATTGCATCAAACCATACTTAATTTAAACCTTCCTTCTCCTCTTCTCCTTATTTTCCCTCCCTTTTATATATAATTACTTATAACTAGTTCTTAAAATAGTATTCCTATCCTGTTCAATATAAACTTCAATTACTTTAGCTTTAATCATCATCATCATCATCAGCCTACAGCAATCCACTACTGGATATATTTCGCTTCAATACTCGCACGCCACTCAACTGGATTCTCAGTAACTCTCATCCAGTTACTGCCAGCCACTCTGCGAAGATCGTCACTCCATCGAGCCTGAGGGTGTCCCAACTTACACCCTCAGATTCGTGGTCTCCACTCATGAACACTACCCCAACGGTCATCGGTTCTGCAGGGACTCAGGCCCCTTTCTAGGAGAGGGATTATTATTTATTTATCTTCGGGGACGCCGGCAGACACCAGAGTTCACCAGACGGGCGATCAGTCCTTTCGTTGTGGATTATTCGCCCCGTAGGAGAGGGATGGGCTATAATCCACCATGCGGGCCCAGTGCGGGTAGGTAAATGTCACATGTCTTTGATTTTTGGTTCTAAGACATGCCGGTTTCCTCACGATGTTTTCCTTGACCGTTTTGAGAGCAGTGGTGATGAAATAAATTACGCAAAGTAATTCGCCTGCCTGGGTTCGAACGCATGACTTACTTACTGTTCGTAAGTCGGGACCGCCAACACTGGGCCACCGCTGCGGCTAATATGGCCGATAAATATTCCAACCTTTTTCAATATTTTAAATATAAAACTATCGACATACACTCACCGCTTCGTCCCAACCCTATTAGCCGAGGTATTTTCGCATCAAGCCGGCACGAGCCATCGTATATCATTTTTATCATTTTTATTCAATCCTTTGCCGAAACCGTACTTTTAGGCGAACTCTTTTAATTCATTTTACAATGATAACTGCGGACTGACTGCTTTTTTTTGTTCAACATATATTACTTTGGACTGAGTCTATGGCTTCGGTGCGGGGTTACTCTCGATGTGGACGGAGTATTTGGTACTGCATATTTTTGGTTCTTTTGGTGTTTCAATGAACGCTTATTGTCTATAAGATCCTTCACGAAGGTGACTTGACTACCAAGCATAAAAGTAGAGAAAAGTATTGCTGAGAAACGACTTGGGAGGAGGGGGGGAATCACGTTTTACGGTAGGACTTATTTATAAAAACATTATGCTGATAGATGCATTTAACATTACACGGGGCCATTATAGGTGTTTAAAGTAAAGTTATACATTAAAAACATAACACTCTTTGTTTTGGGGCAGTCGTGTAAAAACTTGTGGAAAACGAATGGTTCAAAAAGATATGATCCAAAACAAAAAAAAATACGAACGCAATGTCAAGAAGCCTTTTGGCTTCATAAAGGGTGTTCTTACACTCAATACAATTACATTTTACTGTAAACCTCACGTATCAGATATTTCTAGCACCAAGATCTATCTTTACCTACTACTTACCTAACGTTCAAAAGATGCTGCCTAATTCGAATAAATAAATTAAAAAAAACATTCATTTATTTTCAGGCAACGTTGATTAAAATACATTATGATAAAATACAATTCTTGTTACTAAAAAAAATAAAATAAAGACTTAAAATTTTGAGTACCGAACGCGCCAACCGCAACAACAATTCCCACACAACGTAAATATCAGTTATGCAGTCATTAGCCGTGCTCCTATATTTATGGCCCGCGCTGACGCCTATACGCGACGGCCATACACGTCGGCCATACACTTCGGCCATACACGTCGGCCATACACTTCGGCCATACACTTGGTCCATACACGTTAGGTTTTAGCGAGAGAAATGTTTTTTGATTAGTCGATTTTCTGCCGTGTCGTGGATCATAAAGGTGTGGGTTGTGTGTGATTGTGATTTATTGAGTTTATTATGAGGTCTTTTTTTTAAGTTAACAAGGCTTTTAGTAGGCTCAAAGAACAGTGTAAATATACGTGGTCTTTCACCGAACGGACTTTCCACTATCATCGGATCGGAGTGCTTCACGCAGCCTAGAATAAATGTTACTCTTGTAGAACTTTGACAGTCGTTACAGGTCGTAAACGTAAGCATGGAAAGGTTAGGCAGATGATGCGACTCAAATCTATAAAACAAAACTGCGAGAATAAACTGTTTTCTGTTGACACGTGATGAGTTAACCGATAGCTTTCTAGATACACCGAAGACTGTGATGGCGAAATAAGATAGGGCACGGTTAAAATTATCAAAGTTGTTTATGGTAGGTGTAACTTTAACCTGAAGATTTGTTGAGGAGCCAAATTAAATAAATAAATAAAAAGATCCAACAGAACGACTGTTATTTATAGAGCTCATTTTCAAAGATTTCAGCAAACACCACCAAATTAATCTAAATCTTAACAAAACCAACTATACAAATCCCAATACAAAAAAAAAATACTCCCGACCCCTAAGAATCACAGACAAAAATTCAAATAATACTAATACCTCTAGAAAACAATGGTGTCCATCATAGTAGCGAATACAGACGCCACGTAAAAAAATCGTCTGTATACTACAATAGCTCCCGACTTTGCCCGACAAAGGATCCGATCAGAATAAAGATAACATCATATTTTTCGCGCTGGTAAGGTTTTGGGTGGGCTAAGTTAGGAGAGGTCGCGATTTTTGTGGTTTTTTAACAATTTGGTACATATTGTTTAACGCGAATGGATTAAATAAGGAATGCGTACATAAGCTACGAGTATAAGCTGTAATCTGAAAATAAAGTTTAATTAATTAATTAATTTATAAGAGGAAGTCTGAAAGTGGCGTCGGTGACTAAATGCACTGTGGAATCGTGGTATGGGCATGAGATAATAATAATAATAATATATTATTTTTAAATGTTTTTTATTTTATTTTATAGGAAATATTTAAAAATGTATAAAATTTGTTAATTTATGAATAAAGGAAATAATAATATAAAGTTTATTTTTCTCCACACAAGTTGCTTAATCAGCTTAATGCTAGGGTTACAATGGAGCATGAACACGGGATTAACATGGAGGGAGATGCGTAGGGATAAGGAAGGATTAAGTTCAGTATGCATGTAGATACCTATGAGAATAGATAAATACCAAAGAAACGATGGCCGGCCTGTGTGTAGGATGCTACGGTAAGTAAGGAGGTACCTGCTGAGATGACGAATAATAGACGAGGGCGAGTTTGGAAGAAGAAGACAGCATGACTTCGCCTCAAATAAATTGGGATAAGACCACGCAGGTTACGATCCTCACATATTTATATTACTTCTTTTGCCTCATTCACGCTCATGGTACGCACCTGTCTTTTTTGGAGAATCTCACCAATTAAAGATGAATAATAAAATAATAAACCACCTTACCGCTTCCCGCTCCGCCCGCCGCCACCGCTCATCCCTTCCACCACAAACCGAGGGAGCGTTAAGGGTGCTTCACACGAGTTATTAGCCCTTTTGTGGAGTGCTCTTATATTTCACGCACCGCTGCCGGCAGTCCGTGTGGCGAGGCTTTGTGTTGTATGTCCAGCGGATAAATGAACGGTATTGATGGCTAATGAGAGCAAATTCGAGTACCCACTCTTGATTTTTGGTGGAAATGTTCTTTTTTACTTTTTGTTTCCTCTTTAGTGATGTAGGCGAGATGTAGTGTGTGACGTTAGAATTTATTGCTATTCAGCAGCTTCCAGTTTGATTTGATAAGTCCAACTATTCCTGTATCCTGTTCTGCTTAAACTTCCATTGACCTAACTTAACTTTTCAGCTAACAAAAAGGATGTTTTATGAGGTTATGGTTAATATAAAAATGACTTTAAATCATAGCTTCGAAAAAACAGAGCTCACTTGATAGATAAAAAATCAGCTACCTAAACATGTATTTATCAGCAATCTAATCGGATAAACCAGAACCGTCTGGCATATTAAACTTAAACGATTTAAAAATCAACTTTTCCACATGACCACTCAAAAAGCACCGAAAACGAAACACAAAGGCTGCAAAATAAAACAACCGTATCATATTTTAAAATAAAGAAAACAGTTATTTGACCAAAAAAGGTCCATTGTAAACTAAAAACGGATTAAATGCGGCTAATTTAACAAAACTAGAATCAATGGCGCGTAAAATTGCAAATGTTTGTCTATGCCCGCAAGATGGCCGCTTGACAGTTGGTAGAAGCGCGCCAAAACCCTTTGGGATCTGTCAAAGTGAAGCAGATGACGGTAATTTGCAATAATAACGATTGGTTGACGATTTCATTGTTATTTACTGTAGTGCAATAATTGTTTGGACAAGATAACTGTTTGTGGATGACAATTATTAGATTTACAATACCTTGTCGTGTGTTTAATAGTCTCGTTTGCTCCCGGGAGGAGTTTATAAAGCCAGTGGTGACAGCTGTTTAGGGATATACAAATGGTGGCCTTAGCAAAAGATGTGGCGATCAAATGCATTCTTAATGACAATTATGAAAGATAAATAGATATTATCCGCTGCTGGATTTATGCCGCCCCCAAGTATCAAAACATTGACCGGTCCCGTGCGTCTCGCATCCACCAGATCCAAATCCCCGCAACCTTCACCAGGTTATCGGTCCACATTAGAGGTACCTACCTTTTCAAAATTCATTTGAATATCCATAAATAAATCATACAGTCTACAAAAATCACTAGTGACCTTTTTAAAAAGAATATAAATAAAAAACATTCAAAATTTAAGCTACCACGAGATAAAAAAACCTAAATTAATTTGCAAAAGCTTAGCTATCAATTACATTGTTAAAAACCATACGCGTGCACACGACCTAGTTATAAATAACGTTACAAATAACGATAACGATGTGAGTCCGCTTTGAAGTCGTTAATTATGGCTGCCTAAGGCTCCAGTTACGTATTACGCTTGATTTAAGGTGATTTTACACTGGGTGTGTGCCTCGGGTTGTGATTATTTATTTGTGGACCGCAATAAGAAAAATATTGAACCTATGTATAAAAAATGTCTAGGAATAAGTCATCGATTTTTTAAAGGTAATTCTAATTAAAAAATACGGCCAAGTGATAGTTGGACTCGTGCATGTAGGGACCTGTACCATCGTAGAGTGTTGTTATACCGGCAACAGAAATATAATTCTACGAAAATTGAAGTATCAAAATTTCAAGTGTCTACCAGCCCGCTGATAGTCCGACAGACGTACGGACAGACATCAGAGGCTTAGTAATAGAGGGTCCCGTTAGTTACTTTTCGTGTAATTATTATGCAGTCTAAACTTACTGTCAAGTATATCGTAAGTCTCGTGAGCCTTGCTTTACCTAAGACAAAGAGGCTAAGGATTAGCCTCTAAAATGCAACAAGTTTGGGATATAACAGTAAGTTGTAATCCGTCTCTATTCGACTAATAATGGGATGTAACTAGGGTAAATAAGCGATAATATACATATTTAAATTTATGCATGAATTAAATCAACACAGTTGCTTCTAAACGTTCCTGTTAACTGTAAGTGTAACCGAACCTTTACATTCTTCAAACTTTACCATTTATAATGTTATAATATGTGCTTAAAATTGTATGGATCGTTCATTAGATAATAAATACTTGATCCTCTTGTCTTTGGAGTATTGTAAGCGTTTGTATCTTTAATATTTACCTAACTAAGGATCTTGCTTTTCATTTTTAAGCTGAATCTTTGTTCAATATAATTTATAATCAATGAAATATCTTATTGATACCATGGGTTCAAATGGGTTGTCGTCAGGAAAGATTAGAGTATACACGTGGATTGGTATAAGAGTAGATGAAGACAAAAGCATCGATCGCTTCTGAAATGGTTACCTATACGGCAGCGCAGAGCGTTGAGAGCTTTGACAACCCTGTTTTCTCTTCTTCACAAGCCCACTTCCCCTTCTTATCTGACTTCTCTTTGTCAATATTTATGCACTGCGCACAGCAAGACTCTTCGTTCCGCCAATAATCGCCTTCTACGTTGTCCTTCTCATCGCTCTGGCTTTATAAAGTCTTCCTTCTTTGTCCAGGCGGTATTCCTTTGGAGTGACCTCCCTCAGAATATTAGGACGGTTAACAGTCGGTTCATTTTCAAAATAAAAGCTCGTGAACACATTCTTAAGAAGTTGGCAGATTCGTCTCAAAATTAAGTTGTTATAGTTTTCCTTGCCTATCTTTCAAAACTTTATATATTTTATGTATGTATATATGTATGTACTAGCTTTTGCCAGCGGCTTCGCCCGCGTGAAAATGACGGTTTTCCATACAAACTTTCATCCCCCATTTAACTCCCTTCGAAAAATCCTTCCATAATCCTTGTCTACATTATAAAGGGGACCTCTGTGCAAAATTTCATCTTTCTAGGTCCAAGGGTTTGGGCTGGGTGGGCATTGATGAGTCAGTCAGTCAGTCAGGACTTCTCTTTTTATAATATACTAGCTTTTGCCAGCGGCTTCGCCCGCGTGAAAGTGACGATTTCCCATACAAACTTTCATCCCCTATTTAACTCGCTTAGGGGTTGAATTTCGAAAAATCCTTCCTTATTCCTTGTCTACATTATAAAGGGAACCTTTGTGCAAAATTTCAGCTTTCTAGGTCCAAGGGTTTGGGCTGGGCGTTGATGAGTCAGTCAGTCAGTCAGTCAGGACTTCTCTCTTTATTTATTAGATTTATATATTTTATGTGTATGTATATATATTATGTATGTACTAGCTTTTGCCAGCGGCTTCGCCCGCGTGAAAATGACGGTTTTCCATACAAACTTTCGAAGTATGGGGCTCTGCAGCTAAAACCAACATACAAAATTTACAAATTACACAAAATAAAATTATTAAATTACTCTTTCATCTAAATTACTTAACGCCAACTGAAACTGTTTTTCATAAAACCAAATTAATGACACTTGCCCAGTTATATAAATTCCAGACCTGCATTCTTATACGAAAGATAATTACAAAAGATACACATTCTCAAATAATTTTTACCAAAAAATCGCAAATTCAGACCCGGTAACTGAGAAATGCTAATGATATCTGCCTATACAGTAGACCACGGACCAATTATGGTACTAGAAACATTAAGTATGAGGGTGCCAAAATGTATAACGAATTGCCAAAAGATATTAAGGAAATACAATCTTTTCCCCTATTCAAAAGGAAATTAAAATTCCACATAATGAAAAGTTTTCAATTATATTAGCCTTAAATATTTCATAACTAGCTGTACTCGGAATGCATTGTAATGACCGTTTTCTTACCTACTACCTACCTACCTATCATCTACCTATCTACTAATGATTAAAAATCAACAAAAAAAAAATCTAGCAATAATATACACACAAAATCATTAACATAAACATTATTATTAAAACGATTAACACATAATAAAACCTTAGTCAAAACAAAAAAAAACAATAAACAGTAATATAATAACGCTTTCAATAGCATCTATGATAGAAAGTGTGTTTCGACACGTAATAATGGACTCATAGCCTCAACATTTTTGCAGATTACCCTAGATTAAGAAAATATATTAAAAAATCTACCTTCGAATATCGTTCTTTTTTAGCATTGTTAATTTTACTTTAAGTTACTAACATAGTGATAAGTTAATGATTAACAATATTGTATTAAGTACCGTTCCGATACTCGTTCCAATGAACGTTTATTTATGTAACCAGTGTTTCTCATCCAAGTGAATAATTGTATTCTGTTTTTGAGAAATAAATGTCTTAAACCATAACTTTCATCCCCCATTTAACTCCCTTCGAAAAATCCTTCCATAATCCTTGTCTACATTATAAAGGGGACCTCTGTGCAAAATTTCATCTTTCTAGGTCCAAGGGTTTGGGCTGGGTGGGCATTGATGAGTCAGTCAGTCAGTCAGGACTTCTCTTTTTATAATATACTAGCTTTTGCCAGCGGCTTCGCCCGCGTGAAAGTGACGATTTCCCATACAAACTTTCATCCCCTATTTAACTCCCTTAGGGGTTGAATTTCGAAAAATCCTTCCTTATTCCTTGTCTACATTATAAAGGGAACCTTTGTGCAAAATTTCAGCTTTCTAGGTCCAAGGGTTTGGGCTGGGCGTTGATGAGTCAGTCAGTCAGTCAGTCAGTCAGTCAGTCAGTCAGGACTTCTCTCTTTATTTATTAGAAGAAGATATAAAGGGAACCTTTGTGCAAAATTTCAGCTTTCTAGGTCCAAGGGTTTGGGCTGGGCGTTGATGAGTCAGTCAGTCAGTCAGGACTTCTCTCTTTATTTATTAGATTTATTCTTATAATTTAGGTATATATCTTTTCTATTACGTTTTTTTTCTGTTTTGCACCTACTATGTATTGTCTCTGCATCACCCTAAGGTAGACTGGTAGAAAATGCCCAAGGCATTAAGTCCGCCTTTGTACGATTTTGTTGTGCATAAAGTTTTAATAAATAAATAAAAATAAAAGAAACGGTGGATGGACTATGTAAAGGATCATCATCAGCAGATAATGTTCCCACTGCTGGGACTCAGGCCTCCTCTCTAGGAGAGGGATGGGCTATAACCCACCACGCGGGCCCAGTGCGGATTGGCAGATGTCGCATGTCTTCGAATTTTTTGGTTCTAAGACATGCCGGTTTCCTCACGATGTTTTCCTTCACCGTTTTGAAAGCAGAAGCAGAATGTAAAGGAAGATATGACAAAAAAGGAGGTGTCTGTTGAGATGACGAGTTAAAGAGAAGTACGGAAGAAGAAGAAATGCTGCGCCGTCCGCCGTATTGGAATAAGGGCAGGTAAGGTAAGGTAAGGGTAGGGGCAGGCTAATGATGCGTTTGTGCAAGTCGAATTATATATCAAGTATTCATGAATGAAAATAAAAAGTTCTCTACACCTTTAATCTTTTCCAGTTTGAACACAGTTCATAATAAAGTTTAGAGCACTCTCCTGCCCTTATCCCTTATTTTTTTTTCCAATTGTATCCCTTACAAGTGTTAATAATAATATTAAGTCTTTAGATTAAATCTACGATTACTCGGAGCATCGTGCATGTGGTGTTTGCCTGTAATTGGTTGTGCAGTTAGATTTAAGACACAATTATATAATATTATATTCTTATGTTTAAAATGTCTGTAGCAACTGTTGGTGAACCTTAAATAAAATAAATAAAAAAACCCAATTTATATTTAGATCGACGCAGCATATCGTTATCTTACATAGTCCATACTTCTCTATTACTGATCATCCCAGCAATCATCACTAGCCATATCATCCTTCACACAGTATATCCATCTTTTCTTTGGTCGTCCTCTACTACTATCCACTTTCAAAATGTTATTTGCTGAAATATTCGCCTGATGTATTCTGATGGAGGATAATCCGCCGTTGTAGTGTGGTTCAGTAAAATGGACCGTTCGATTCGAATCATATTCAAGTGACCGCACACAGTTCAAGAGATGTGCATCTGGAATGAGGGCCCATGTTTTAAATACTCGAGAAAACAAATTTTACTTAGGACTTAAGAAGGGAAATAAGTAACAGTAAAGTAAATAACTTGACCCTTGCCCTTGAGAACTTAAAGTAGCCGGCAGCAGTAAGTAGGTCAGCATCAGGTTGACATCTTCATCATTATCATTTCAGCCGTATGACGTCCACAGCTGGGCCCCGAGTCTGCTATTCAATAGTGTCAGAATGGTCGATCATTGATCTCATAATGGTTGATTTACGACAAGCCAAAAAGTACCTTAATTCGACCGGCATAAGGCACTTTTTGGCTTGTCATCAATCAACCATTATGAGATCAATGATCGACCATTCTGATACTATTGAATAGCAGACTCGGGGCCCAGGATATACGTTTTTCCTAAGTGTCGCCACACTGACCGATCCCGTGCGTCTCGCATCCAGCGGATCCCTGTAACCTTCACCAGGTCATCGGTCCACCTAGTGGGAGATCTTCCAACATCTTTCGGGTTGGGGGTAGCCAATCCAGATTTTTTCTGCGATCAATGTGCCCCGTCCACTGCCAATTAAGTTAATCTAAGTTACGTAGTCGTGTAGTAAGTGTATGTTGATTAAAATATGATTCACGGCCTACCAAACTATTAGGTATACCTCTGCCCCACCTTTCGGGGATTAAAGGCGTGATGTTACGAATAAAAATCCAGTCTATATTGAAACCACTCCGTCTGTAGCAGACCTTTTGCCAGAACTCATAATCACATGTGCCCATTAACGCAGAATTAAAAATCGCCACCGGTTGGGGGAGTAATAGCTAAATCATGTAACTTTACCCCGTGCCCCTTGTGTACCCCTGCCTGCTTCACCCCTATTACCCCATTTAGGGGTGTTATGGTAATATCATATTGTGGGGTAGCAATTTGTTTGTTGGTTTATTAGTGATCATTGAGTTATCTTAATGTTTCATTTAAATCTGTGATTTTGTTGTTTGATTTAGCGAATTAGATTAAGGCGACATTAACTGCCCGCGACCTTGAGCGCGCGTTTAACTCATCGCCTATACAAATAAGGTTGAAAATGGCGATGCGTTTGATGCTCGTGACTGCCAAAATGAACGATAGTTCGCAGATTTAATTTATTAAAAAAAAATACGCTGTAATGTTAAAATATTTTTACATATGTCTTTAGTTGGTTAAATTTCCTTTCTGATAGTAAAAAAAAAATAACAGTTGTCACTCAAAATATTGAGTATTTCGAGACGAAAAAGTTTTTTCGTGTGATTTTTTTGTGATTTTGTGATTTTTTTTTTCGAGGTTCTTGATTACTTTTAGAAAATATTTTTGCATAAGTCTTTTACCTATACATTTGACTATACACTGTATTTTTTTTGGAATTGTAATAAGTAGCAATACGGCTAACTCTGCGACGAAAAACAGGTCGTTTTTACGGTGCCCCTTTAACTGCGCCTTAATGATACCGTGACGTCTGACAGGGGAGAATGAAGAAGAACGACCTTAAGCAAGAAGCCTTAAGTAAGGGCAAGAAGATGAGACCATCAGTTACTGGGTCTCTTGTATAGATAAAAATATGGTGATAATGCAGTCCAGACAAAAGGTGTGACAAGACTGTAGTTGGCCATTCTAAGCCATTATGTAAGGGGTCTGTTGAGATGACGAGTATTCGAGAATTAAGGAAGAAGAATATAATTATGCTGCGCCGACCTTAAGAATAAGGGGAAGAGAGTGATGATGATGATAAATGATAGAGTGACAACTGAGTGAAGTAAAGTATATTTTAGTGCCTCTTTGATTGTGTTGTCACAAGCGCTTCCTGTCCTAGGTTGAACTATTTATTAAATTTCTCTTCAGGAATTTTACAGTACTAGCCAGGAGTTTGAATTCATGCCCGGCTGATGGAAATATACTCAAGTCAAAGAGTTTCTTGAACTGAATGCCTCCAAAGGTTGGCATTGCTATCCAATCGACCACATACAATTTAAGGTTTCACCAAAAATCACAAACAATAACAGCCCTTAAAAAAGAACAACAACTAACCCAAAAAAGACCACGAAAAACACTTTGATCTATTAACGCCATCAAAACATTTTAAACCACAAGAGACTTGGACGCATTAATAAAAAAATTGCCCAAACAACTGTTCTGCGAAACATGGCCAATTTTATGGAAGACCAGTCTTCTGGTACATTTTGTCCCCCAATGAGGTCGCAGGGGACTGGGGGAATTCCCATAGGTGGTAGGGGGTAGTTGGGGCAGTTTAATGATCATAAACAGTAGTTAAATGATCGAGTAGCTGAGGATTTTGTGTGTGGAGTGCAGTGAGTGTTTATTTTGAAGTACTTTCATGTTTGGTTAAGTTCGTTTACTGTCTTATGATTTTTGGTCGTTTAAATTCACCCCTCATGCTGGCATTGGCTTTATTCTAGTAGATATTAATCTTGTTTGGATAGGACGATGGTTAGAAGGTCAAGACAGTGTAGTGTTTTAGTCTTTAAACAAAATAAACATGACTCTTTTAAAACATTCACTTTTTAGGCAGTCGTGTAAAAAAAAAAGGTAGATATCATCATCATCTGTCTATCCTTTTCCCAACTATGTTGGGAACGGCTTCCAGTCTAACTGGATGCAGTTGAATACCTATATTTTACATGGAGCGAGTGTCAAATTGTCTATCTGTCCTCAACCACCCAGTTATAACTGGGTTGTAAATACGATGTGCCTTTGCTTTTCGATTGGTTGTCAAAACTTAGGACCACTGACTACCTGTAACGACTGTCAAACTACGAATCGTCACTCCACCTAGTAGAGTAGATACTCTGAGGGCGTCCTACCTTACGTTTTCCGATTTACCTACTTTCTCTACAGAAAAACAGAAAAAACACATAACAGAATTATAAAGTTATAACCCATACGTGTATTTCACACATACACACACCCCTACACACACATACACACCCATAACACACTTACACCCCACAGATAATTGTCCATAGCTTTTAGCCAACACAATGTATTTAATAATCCCCACAAGAGTCATTACGTTTCATATAAACGATGACCACTTTACCTTGAACCCTACCCACCCACTTACACCGAGCTTTTTACTGTGGTATCACAACACCAAGCTCTGAAGACCCCAATTTTCCAACTTAATGTTATGCAATGCAGGTCAACTGTAACTGCGCGGTTATATTCAATGTCCAGTGTCCGGTTTAACAAGATCTCTTTCTGCCAACTTGATGTACTAAAGCCGGGGTCAACTGTCACTGGTTATTTTTAATGTCCAGTGTAATTGTAATTCTGAAGGAATTGTTTTATGTGCAAGGTCAACTTGAAATTATGAGATTATCTAGACTTTCCAGGAAAGCCTAGTTACTTTGCTAATCAGACTCCTGAGAATCTAGACTGACTAGCTAATATTGTTACCACATTTGTTTTCAAATTAAGATTATTTTCGAAACGAAATAAAATGTCGAAACTACTTTTCCGCAGTCTAGAATTCTGTGTTTGCACACGGTTGTTGACAATTTACACGTTCCTTAAAAGGGACATTAACATAAATACGTACGGATATAATTATAATGTAGTACCTAACCTAGGTACACCTCAGCCTAAAACCCTTTTTTGTTTTTTGGAGGGTGGGAAATAGCAGGAAATAGTAGGGAGTGTCAGACTTCTACTGACTAAAAACCACCCATGTTCCTTCTTAGCCTTTTGTGTCGAGGCTGTGGTATCTCTTTCGAACAATCCGCAGCCCCGACGGGAGCCTAAAGCCTTCAGGGATAACATGCGTATAAAATGGAGGTTGTAACAAGTTTAAAGTATAAGTTACTAGCGGACGTCCCGCGGTTTCACCAGCGTAGATCCCGTTTCCGTGGGAATACAGGGATAAAAAGCCTATGACACTCAGCAATTATGTGGCTTTCTATTGGTAAAAGAATTTTTAAAATCGGTTCAGTAGATCCCGAGATTATAATACCCCTTACAATTTAACAAATACCTATACAAACACACAAACTTTACCTCTTTATATACAAACACACAAACTTTACCTCTTTATAATATTAGTATAGATATAGATTAAATGCACACTTGGTTACCTAATGTAATGGCTTTCTATAACATTTTTTTTTAAATTGTTTTTGTACTTTATTGAAATGATATTTAAAAAAAACTTTCGATATTTTTTTCCTCCATACCCTAAAAAGTGACCAGCATCCTCTGAACCAGTACTTTATGCTAACAAATGAAGGCCAATTAAATCTGGTCAGTAACAGGGCAGGGCGGACCAAGTAAACCTGGTCATCATTACTAAAAGTGCGTTCAGACTCAAAGTAAGTGGAAAAGTAAACCGTTTGGTAACCGCCGGCGAGAATTTGTGAGAGGGGGTTGCCGGGTTGCGGGCGAAAATCGACAAAGGCGAAAGTGTTATGTTGGAGGAGTACTTTTCACTTTAAATACTTACTTTATACGTACTTTAAATTTCTAAATCACTAGAGAGATTAAATTAGGAATATGCCTAATAGTTATGGAAGAAGTAGACATGCTGCGCCGACCTCAAATGAATTGGGACAATGGCAAGAGCATGGTAATGAAAATTCCTAAGTTGACAGAGACGTAGGTTTTCGTAACCGGAACCGTAAAAGTAAGGTTTATGCCCGCTACTCCCGCTAGTATTCAAAATTAATAATAGGGTTGTTAACTAATTTTTGGAATCGCTTTTATTTTATAGATAGACCCTATATATACACAAAAAAAATATTAATTGAAAAATTATGACATTATTTTATTAAGAAAAAACGTAAATAAAAATAGTTTTAAAAATTCCGGCTAAAACGCTCTAAACTGTCAAATGGCTGTGATGACGTCACGGGCCGTTTTGAAAACTTTACGATCTGTCACATTGCACTGATCTTGATTCAGTTCTTATGAATATACTTTTAAAAACACTATTTAAAATGAATACGACGATTTACAATAAATGTTGTACAGTGCCGATGTGCAAAAGTACGTCAATCAGTACGCCACAAAAACTTTTCCTATGCGTTCCAAAAAGGGCAGAAATAAGGAGAAAATGGTTAAAAATGGCTAGAAGACATTCATCATCATTGTCAACAACAAGTACCAGTTATTTTTGTGAAGATCACTTCGATGTGAGTTCTAAATAAAATATAAACATCAAAATTAAATCAATGTATTTGATTTCTTCAAAAATTGTCGTTTATTTATTTATTTATAGCCTTAATTTAACAATCTTTTAATAAGTTTCACTTTTTACAATTAATTTGACACCGGTAACTTAAGATTGTCTTGCTTTTCAGCATAGGCCTCCCCTAAAGCTTTCCACTGGATTCGGTTATGCGCTTGTCTCATCCAAGTAGTACCCGCCGTTCTTATAACGTCGTCCTCCCATCTAAGACGCTGTCTTCCTTTCCTTCTTTTGTTTTGTGTTGTCGTGGACACCACTCTGTTACTTTCCTTGACCATTTCTCCTTTATACTCCGAGCCATATGGCCTGCCCACCTCCACTTAAGTTTCTTAATGCAGTACGTAACATCAGTAATTTTAGTTCGGTTTCTTATAGTATCTAGTTTTACTTTATCTATCATTTTGATGTTAAGTATGCTACGCTCTATGCTATGTTGGCAGGTTTCTAGTTGGCGTACATTAAGTTTTGTTAGGCTCCATGTTTGGCATCCATACGTCAGAACAGGTAAAATACACGAATCGAATATTTTCTTCTTAGCTTTAAGAGGTATGTGTTGATTTTTCATAATCTCCTTGAGAGACCAGTACCTCTTCCACGCAAGATTTATTCTGTTGGTAATTTCTTTGTTTGTTAGGTCTCTTGGAGATATGATTTGTCCGAGATACGTGTATTCTTCCACATATTCTATTGTTGCGCCGTTGACAGTTATTGGAGTATGATCAAGGTTTGTCATTAATTTAGTTTTTGCAGTATTCATCGATAGTCCCACTTTATTGCTTTCATGCACTAGTTGTTCTAACATCTCTTGTCGTTTATTACTTGTTTGTTAATGTTATTGTTTGTTTCAAACATACTAAAAATTTGCACTTAACATAACTTTTTATTTTGTTGATGATAGATGAGAAGTTTAAAGTTCTAAAAATGTATATAAAATGAGTAAGTTAGTAAGTCTCTTTCATTCATATAAATATATCACTTTAAAAATACTTACAAAGATTACTACTTACAACTTAAACCAACTTATCTATGTAGGTGGCAAAAAACGGAACTAAAATAAATGTATCAAGTTTGACGTATAGATGTAATTTTGCTTGAAAAGTAGCGCCACCTTATACTTCACAATTAAGTTGGTGATACTGTAAGTAGGTACTTCGAAACTCCGATGCACAAAAATTCGTGTTTGTAGCAAAGAACCATCAAAGAATCAATTTTCGGTAAGTTAGAACCATTTCCTTTCATAAATCCAGTCTCCATTGTGATAAATATCGTAGGTATAGGTAAAGTAATTTTAATAAGTTACTGAAGAAAATCGTTCACCGCTGATACTTTTGCCTTCGACATGACAGATAAATCAGCTTAAATCAGCTAGTCTCGAGGCTCGTGACGTCATCGCGCTCTGATTGGTGTTCGCAGTCACGTGATAATGGGTATGAAATAACGCAATTTAAAACAATTTTATTTAATTAAAGACAAAAAATTAGTTTCTTAAATTATTAATTTAGGATTCTAAAAACTATCATTGATTTTTAAAACATAAATTTATATGAATTCGTAATATGTGTCAACAACCCTATTAAGTCAGAATCTACAAAGCAAACTAAATAAAATGGCCATACTTTAGATATAACTCCAAAGTAAACTTTTCATAATAATTCCAATCTAATACAAGTCTGTATGAATTTCGTAACACGGCCCATTTTCAAGATGGCTATTTATTCACCACGCGGGCCCAGTGCGGGTTGGTAGATGTCACATGCCTTCGAATTTTTTGGTTCTAAGACTATGACGGTTTCCTCAAGATGTTTTCCTTCACCGTTTTGAGAGCAGTGGTGTTGAAATAAATGACACAAAGTAATGCACCTGCCTGGGCCAGGCATCATAATTACTTTATTATGTCAATGAATATTAATATAAAATCATAAATTCGCAAAAAAAAATGTCGCTTAAATAAGTATGTTCGCTAAGCACCTTTCGCAAACCGCACAGAACCCGTTAGCCCCAATGTCCGGGGGCAGCACTACTGTACAATTATTATGTCTCGCTAAGGCTAACAGAGGAACCTTCTTCTGTTGTCTATTGCCTGATAATGGTTACGCAATCCGTAAGACAAAGGGGTGGTAAACTATTTTGGTTTGTGGTTTTGCCTTTGCCCTTTTATAATATTTTCTTACCTTTGTTTAGATTATTTTTTACCGATTGTTAGTATGGAATGTGTGAAAATTGTAGGCTTTGTCGAATCCTAGTTAAGATATTATTGTAAAACCAAATGATTTTAATAGTCGAGTTTCTACTACCTGTGTTAATTTTTTATTTATTTATTTAGGTTTGCATTAATGACCACTCCAAAAGAATTTCATTGGCACCCAACATAAAGTAAAAGTGAAGTTTTAATGAAAACAAAAGGGAGATGGTTTTTTGAAGACCTTCGATCAAGCATTCAAGACTGAGACAAATCTAAGAGAAGAGGAGCCTAAAAGAAAAAACAATGGAATCTACAAACGGACCAAAATTATTTTCTCTGTAATAAAATCCCGATAGAGAAATGCGGTAATAATTATTGCTTTCAATAGCTAACGCTGTAGAGACATGCGTCATAATAATATAAATGTGGTGTGTTAAAATTAAAAACGTAGGATTTCTAAGTATCCCGTCGGGGCTGTGGATTGTCGAAAGGTTAACGCGGCTCCGACACAAGGGCGAAGAAGAAACATGGGTTTGTTTTTTAGTCAGTAGAAGTCTGACACTCCCCTTCGCTCTGCCCAAGAGCGGGGGGGGGGGGGGGGGGGGGGGTTATTCGATGATTTTCCACCCACCAAAAAAAAGGATTTCTAAGTATGACATCATTATAGTGCATCAATCTACAATTCTTTTCAAGTAATATAGAAACGAATAAAGGACACTACTACAAACGCTACTTTCCATCATCTTTATTCCCCTTTAAACTAGTCTCGTCCGAGTTAATGTTTTGATGTCTAAATGAGGAGATATCGGCAATAACAGCAGGGGGACACAACGCGGCAAATTGGCGGGAATGCGCGGCGGCCATTAGGGTACATTACTCGAGCCACTGCTTCACTAGGGGAGGGACATTCAATTATTTTAGTGATGTTCTTTCTTTTTGTGTGAAGATTAAAGGCTGCTTGTATGAAGATTACTTTTAGTGAAGTTGAATAGGGACGGGATGAGTGAGATGGGCAGGCGACATTTTTGCCATGGTGGGAATATGGTGAATAGGCTAGCTCACCGTCCGTCCCTCTTATGACGATGATAGGCCGTGCCGAGCGCGTTCATGTTCCACGCGTGCCTCAAAGAGATGTCAGCAACATTGAAAGGGCCGACGCCTATCGGGTTAGGGGGTTGTTCGAAAGAGATACCGCGGCCTCGGACACAAAGGGCTAAGAAGGAATATGGGTGGTTTTAATCAGTAGAAGTCTGACACTCCCTACCGCTCTGCCCAGAGGCGGGAGGAGTCGTTTGATGATTTCCAAAACTTCACAACTAATATATCTTTCATAAAAAGCGAGCATAGACAACACACCTCATTATTTTCGGCCTCATTACAGAACAGACCACAGATTATTATTGTTTTGTCTATACAGGGGTCGGGTTTCGCGCCATTTGGCCAACCGGTCGTTTAATAGCTTCGGTAGGAATGGCGCACACTGGTCGATTTATTTTAAGTGTAGTTTTTGGTTTTGATTGGTAAAATGTGATGGCAAAGGGTAGGAATGATTGAGGTTGATGAATTTATGTCAGGTTTAAAAACAATGGCTGCTGCAAGTACTGCTCGGAATGCATTAATGATTTTTTTTCGAAATGTTATCATTTGCAAACTTACACTTATAAGTACTGTTTATTTGTTACTTAATCAGTGCCTTCATCTGAATGAATGCTCTTCAAGAATGTCTTTTCTTTCAGTATTGTTAAGATTATCTAGTATCATACCACATACTTCAATTTGAGACAAAACCGATGAGCCATTCTGAACTTAAGATCCAGCAAACTTGACCAGACCAGCTACAAGCAGACACCACACTTTGTCAGATATGTAGACTTGTCTCCTGAGTCAACTACACTAATAAGGTAAATAAAAAATATATGATTCTGTTTTACCCGTCGGTTAGATTATTCAAAAATATTGGATACGTGTTTTTTGTTTTAGCAAATTAATAATTGACAAAAATGTAGTTAAAAAACAAAAAAACCCGACTGAAAAAACGGAAAAGCAAAAAACAAGCACATTTTAAATTAAACAAAACTTGGAAGCCGGCGGGGTCCATTCTATTTTCATTTTTTCTCTTCATAATTTAATATTCAAATGAACCCCGCCTGCTTCCAAGTTTTGTTTAATTTAAAATGTGCTTGTTTTTTGCTTTTCCGTTTTTTCAGTCGGGTTTTTTTGTTTTTTAACTACATTTTTTTATTTAACACTTTTTAGTCAGTTTCCATTAACTTCGTTACTATTATAAGACGGTAGATTTCAATTCGATTTTATATTCATTCCGTACACGTAAAAAAATCCGGTTCTAAGTAAGAAATGCGATATTGTTTGTTTTAATAACTTTAAATCGTTATATATCCTAAACGGTTTTATAAAATGAAAAATGATAAAGGAAACCTAATATTCATTTTTAAATACCTATTCAACGATACCCCACTTGACGTGATGCGTCGATTTTTTTTTTTTCATTTTGACAATATGGCGACTAGTTGTTACTATAGTGAGTATTGTTTACTGTAATGTTTTTAGTGACACTCGCGAGGTCAAGACGAATCGATTGACGTACGGATCATCAAAATCGGCCAAGGCGTTTGGCCTCTACAATGCCACATAGGAACAAACATACATACATACATACATAGACTGATAAACACATAACCCTTCTTTGCTTTGCGCAGTCGGGTAAAAATAAAACGTGTCAAAGATCGTGAGTGGGGGCTGGTGACGTCACTTTTTGGTAAAAAAAATTACCAAACTGTGACGTCGCGCGACTTTTCGAAGCTGCACTGGATCTTCTTCATTTATTGTTTACGTGAAAAAAGAAAAAATACGTGACCTATGTTTGTTGGCTGACGGACTAATTAGATTTTTTTTTGTTAACTTACCCTATTAATAATTTGTTTTATTTTTGTATCGACAGCTTATACTTTATAACTCACGACCCAGTGTGCGCCGGGCCCACTCAATTCCCTAGCCAGTATTGTCTATTTGAATTTAGAATAAGCCCGTTCGAAATTCGAATTGAGATGTTTGTTTATGAATCAACGGTTAGATTTGATTTGAAGTGGAGTGGGGTGACCCATCGAGACAGGACCAGAGGTTGAGTGTTATCTAAGTGGCCAGTTGTTATTTTTAAACTATACCTTTATTAGGACTTTAATTACGATAGGTCCGCCACTTATGCTTAACCTCTCGCGGATTACACTGTGTGATGTTATATTAAGATAGTAGGTAATGATTTTTTTAAAGCAATTAGAAATATTTTGCGTGACAGCAGACATAGTAGAATGGAAGATGACAACGTTTTGTGTCGACCCCATTTACATACCAAGGAAAATTATGATATGTCTTACCAAGTTTGGTGTGTACATAATCTTAGTACTGAACTGCATAGATTTTTAACACTGCCTTCTTGGCCATAGATTAAAGTATAAATTTCTTAAAAAAAGAAACTCGAATAGTGTTCGCATGAATTGATTAATTCGGCTTACGTTCTATTAGTCCTAAACTAAAAACTGTAATAAAAAGAAAAGTAAGTCAGTTTATAAACCAATATCATAATAATCCTATTACTTAAAACTTCTATTAACTTATTAAAATAACCATTAACTAACCCACCAAAACAAATAAATAAAATCACCGCCATAATAGCTGGCAACACCGAAGCACCGTTTAATTAGTGTTGCCACCCTCTCAGTTATATTACTTTGTGATGTAGTGATGTGCTCTGATGTATGTTAGGGGTTGCGGGATGAGGGTTCCGTATGGTATATATTTGGAGTTGATTTGATTACTTTAATAAAGGTAATGGTGAATATCATCATCTGCCTAGCCTTTTCCCAACTATGTTGGGGTCGGCTTCCAGTCTAACCTGATGCAGCTAAATACCAGTATTTTACATGGAGCGACTGTCTATCTGACCTCCACAACCCAGGTAGTACTGGGTAATATTTGGTAAGTCTGGTAGTCAGACTTTTGAGCCACTGACTAACTGTAAAGACTACTATTATCTACATTATTATGGAAGCCATGAGTCCATGACCCGTGATTGTGGCGTCACTTTGGGCCGTATCAGAATATCAGCGCTGTGACATTGACATCTGTCATAAATGTCACAGCACCAAGCTCAGATAGTGGCCCTTTAGCCTCGTACAGGACTAAGTTCGGAATTAATTTTCTGTGTTATTGTTTTTTGTTTTTTTATCAAACTGTGTTGTCCTGTGTGAGACTAATAAAAACATTTTCTTTTTATCTTTCCAGGGCCAAACGTAATTTCCGAGGCACGTAAGAAACCTGGTAATCCTGGTATGCAATGGGTAGTCCACATACCAACCTAGGCAAGCCATGGCTTAAGGGCAAAAATCGAGATAAGCGACTTACGCTAGATTTATAGACTTCATCATATTGAAAACGGTCAACACCAGTTTTCCCCAAGTTATAGCTCTATTCCCTGGATAAGGAAAAGCTTTGCCATTTGTGTACGTAACCCTAAATTGGGTCCATTAAAGAGATATCCCAATTCCCAGTTGTGAATGACAAAACATCATAAAATGGTTCCATGGATGGCTTTTGGCTCGAGTTACCCTTAAGAATGATTAGTTTTAGGGGTTGATCCTGTCTTGGGTATTTTTCATTGACTCTAAGCCTAAGCGTCAACGAAAAATACTCGAGATAGTTCCAGAATACACCCGTGTTTTGGGACAGTTGCTTTTATAAAATCAAATTATGATTTATGTCTTGTGTAAAAAGCACTGTTATATTTAATACGGATAAAATACGAAACAAGCAACGGTAGAGAACAAATTAAAAAAAAAAATACAACATTTGTTTTTTTTTATTTGTTCTCTACCGTACGCATACTGAAGTTAATTTGAAATTAATTCCAGAATTTTCTGGAATTAATTTCAAATTAACTTCAGTATGCGTCGCGTCGGTTCAAGATGGGACCCTATTTATGTCGTACTAGCTTTTGCCCGCGACTTCGTTCGCGTGGAATAGTGACTTCCGGCAGACTTTTGGTTTATCTCGCGAAAAATAAAAAAATAAACTATCCTATGTCCTTTCTCAAGTTCCAAACTATGTCTGTACCAAATTTCATCAAAATCCGTTCAGCCGTTTAGGCGTGAAAGAGTAACAGACAGACAGACAGAGTTACTTTCGCATTTATAATATTAGTATGGAAGTATGGATTAGCAATAATGTTCTTACTAAGAATGATAACTTAGTTCTCTTAACAAGATCTATTCATTAGTTAGTCTACTATCATACATAATGGAGATTCTTTATGAAAGTGACAAGAACTCGAACCACCGTAGACTATTGTATTTTTTGGACAACACCACCTGCTCAAATAACATTAACCACCAAACACCAACTAAGTTGTCTAAAGTTATCATCACACCAGTATTTTACATGGAGCGGCTGCCTATCTAACCAAGTTCTAAAGTACCAAACAAAATAGTCCCGAACCAGACCCGAACCCCAGTCCTCTTCCCTCACGAACCATCTGTCGCCACAATGGGCACTTACAAAACGCATTCACTATTTTATCAAATCTATCACAAACACACCCCACACCAAAACCACCCTTATCTCCACCACATAGATTTTAAAATCGAGTGGTTTTTCGTTTTCGGGGTCCCCCATTCCATATGGATTAACTAAAATGAATCGTAAATTCGATCTTTGACACCTTTTTCATTTTGGTTTCAAATGATTTTTGTTGGAACCCCTCTTTTTTGTTTAGGTGGGTAAATAGACATGTCTTCTGTAACATGCGATTTCATTATGAGTAGATTATAGAGTATTTAGTAAAAGGTTAGTTATTTTATGGGGTGTGATATTTGGCATGCTTAGTTAAAAATGTTGGAATGGTCCACTTGCATTAGTTTTTCTGATTGTAAATTATTGAAAGGAATAAATGATAACGTGACGACTAACAGGGCAGAATGGAAGAAAAAAACGTGTTGCGCCGACCCCAAATAACATGAGATAAGGGCAGGATGATGATGATGATGATGGTTATTTCGAAATATGAAAAAATCTGACAAGAATACTGAAAATTTTGAGTTTTGATCTATATTTTTTGCTATAAAAACGTCAGGGGACACACATGTCGACACATATCAGTACGGCAGTGCAAGTACGAACTTTGCATCGATAAGACATCGAGATCGTTATCGTTGTCAGTTTTATCGAGCTTGTTATCGAATTTGGAAGTACGTAACACGCGTCGACAAGATTTATCGTGGGCGGAATGTCAAACTGTCAAAATGTCGTTTCGTACTTGCATTTTCGATAAAATCGTTTAAATTTTAGAGTTATCTACCGATCGTCAAAATATTATTTACGTACTTGCGACATCGATTCGATTCGATAAAAGCTCATTTTATCGAGAATAACTGTCAGATTTATCGAATCGAAGCGAATCGAGTGCTACGTACTTGCACTACGGACGGCAATATAAACGACTCTTTGGTGATATAAATGTTTGAAAGCTTTTGTTACTTAACATATATTATGTTGTTAGTTAGAACTTATTTTGCATGTGCTATAAGTGGCCTCATCATCAGCCTATAATGTTACCACTGCAGGGACTCGGGGCTCCTCTCTAGGAGAGGGATGACTATAATCCAGCACGCGGGCCCAGTGCGGGTTGATAGATGTCACATGTCTTCGAATTTTTAGTTCTAAAACATGAGTGGTCCCAGAAGCTAATGACAAGACTTACTTGATCTTTATCACATCGTGTGGGCTGGGCACGTATGGGTGGTTCTATAATAAAAGATTTTCACAAAAGATAAATCTACGAGTACAAATCAATTCATCAAATGGCATAATACACTACCAGACTTTTATAAGTCAAGAGGATTACTACTATTGTACAATTTAAGCTGTACGAGATACGGTTGAAAATTCTTTGTAGAATATGTCAGTATGTGTAAATTAAAACGTTATTCAAGGGCTTTTTGGGGGACGCTAAAGTAATGATTTTAGGGTTCAGTTTACTGGGGTGTGCAGTAGTAGACAGGTTCTCTTTCATCATTTATTTTAGATAATATTATGGGGCCAATAGGCTAGGTGTTTAAAAGTCATTCTTGATGGGTTTTCCTACTCCACCGCTATTCTGTTCTGATTAATTCAATCAAAATTAAGTCGCGGGATCCTAGACAGTCAAATTTTTGATACTTAGTTTCGTCGAGCTTCATTGTCTCGATGCTTTTCTGATGGTCGCCACTATTGATTCTGGTTTTCAGGAGTTACAGAGGTTTGGCAATAGAGTGGTGGGCTTGTCCCAAAAAAAAAAAACTTTTTTTTCGTATTTTTTTTTATTAAGTTTTTATTATTATGTTTTTTTATTAAGTTTTAATTTAATTATTTTATTTTAAAAAAAACATCATCCACTGAATTCATACCTGACTAGATTTTTATACGTAGCATAATTTTAACACGTTCTTTAAAATATCTTTGTCACTCAACAGTACACAACAACATGCGAAAAAAAAACCAGTACTTTACATGAAGAATTCGATGTCTGAGGTAAGTAACGGTAAAAATAATTTAAAAACAGCTCTACAGAACCCATCCTTATCCCGTCACAATAAACCTACCTAACCCTACCACCGCCACTGTTGTGATATTTCACTAACATCCACATACACATACATTTCGTAATCCATTGCCAACAGAGGGTTACGTGATGTAGTGTCAAATCGGAACACAATTACGTCACCAATCTGTTTTTATAGTTATTTGAGCTATGATATTTGTTGGTTCTGATTTTTGGTAGCTTTTGAAGGGTTAGTTGTGAAGTTGATGTGATGAGTGTACTTAACTTTGTGTTTTTTTGTATTTTTTCGTTTGATAAGGTTTTAATAAATAACTTTAACTTAAGGTGATTTGGTGTGAGTGTATGTATTTAAGAAATACTTACTCAAAATAGAGAGCAGCGGTGGCCCAGTAGTGGCGGCCCCGACTTACGAACAGTAAGTCGTGGGTTCAAACCCAAGCAGGTGCATTACTTTATGTGATTTATTTCATCACCACTGCTATCAAAACGGTGAAGGAAAACATCGTGAGGAAACCGGAATGTCTTAGAACCAAAATGTTCGAAGACTTCGTGACTTCTACCAATCCGCACTGGGCCCGCGTGGTGGATTATTGCCCATCCGTATCCTAGTGAGGAGGCCTGAGTCCCTGCAGTGGGAACATTATAGGCTGATGATGATGATATCTCAAAATAGACAGTTTGCCTCGTTGGTCTATTGGAATTGCCTCGTTGGACTGCTGTGCATGAGATCTTCTCAACTCCGGACTCCGTGGCTGCAGTGGCAGTCTTTCAGGTATTTCTCTACTGAGAAAAATCTTTTTTTTTTTTTTTTTACACTTTCTTCACTCCACACGACACCGCAGTCTCTCTTGCGACCACAACCCCAACGAAGCAGTAAAAAAAGAGGCTGAGTTAATAAATTAATATTATTCAATGAAAATTGTATATTCGCGTGATGACAGTGCTTTCGCGAAGAGTTGAACACGAATTTAAAACGATGTCATATCGCGCTGGACTGCCCCGCGGGGACATAGGTAGCGTGGCGAATGTGTTCATGTCGAACCTTTAATTTATTTACGTTTTATGCTAGTAGTAGTGCATTAATTGAGTACAAGGGTACAGTACAACACAAGGGAACCCAGGTGCCTAGGCACAGCACTTTGTGTAATTTATTTCATCACCGCTGCTCTTAAAACGGTAAAGGAAAACATCGTGAGGAAACCGGCATGTCTTAGAACCAAAAAATTCGAAGACATGTGACATCTGCCAATCCGCACTGGGCCCGCGTGGTGGATTACCTATAGCCCATCCCTCTCCTAAAGAGGAAGCTTGAATCCCTGCAGTGGGAACATTGTAGGCTGATGATGATAGCCGAAGTCAGGAGTAGCTCGTGGCTAAATCGGCGGCGGGTGTGCGGGGCGGCGTGCATTCGTTGTTCCGTGATTCGGGGTCTCGAGCATTCGTTGTTGCGGTTTGCGTCGCTGCGTGCTTTCGTGCTCGCAGTGTTCGTTGTTGCGGGCATTCGGTAGCGTGTGGTTCGGCGTGGTGACTTTCGGAATGACGTATTGCACTCGTAGTTTCGTTCTTCTTCCGTCCTTCTGACATTCAAAAGTGCCTGTAATGGCTTAATTGAAATAAAATATTTGAGTTTTGAGTTTGAATCATAACACCTGGTCATTAAGGGTAATTTTCAGGTTCAACAAGGATAGTCCATGGTTGGATGACAACCCATTACATACCAAGTTTTCTCCGTGCCTCGGAAGGCACGTTAAGCCGCTGGTTTCAGCTGTCATCATTGTAGTAGTTACAGATATTCAGTGGCCGAAAGTCTGACAACAAGTCTTAGCAAAATGATATCGTATTACCCAGTACTAACTGGGTTGTGGAGGTTGGCTAGGCAGTCGCTCCATCTTCTATATAAATAAAAAGAAAAGTCCTAACTGACTGACTGACTGACTGACTCATCAACGCCCAGCCCAAACCCTTAGACCTAGGAAGCTGAAATTTTGCACAGATGTTCCCTTTATGATGTAGACAAGGAATAAGGAAGGATTTTTCGAAATTCAACCCCTAAGGGATTTAATAGGGGATGAAAGTTTGTATGGAAAATCGTCATTTTCACGAGGGCGAAGCCGCTGGCAAAAGCTAGTGTAAAATATTGCTATTCAGCTAAATCCGGTCAGACTGGAAGCCAACCCCAACATAGTTGGGAAAAGGCTAGGCAGATTTTTTTACTGCCTGATGAAAAGCTATGTATGCATGATCTATGATAGAACAAGCGTGCCCAGAAGATGCCTGTTCATCCATACTTTGAAGGTAGATGATGATTTCAAAAGAAGCGACTGCGGATATACAATTAAGAATTTAAAAAGCTGAACATTATATTTGTAGGTGTCCAATACCGCCGTAGGACAGTTTGTACAACAGAATAGCGAGTTTTGGCGCGACATGACGCGATGTCGCGTTGTCGCTCGCGCCGGACTAGCCCGCGGCGTAACACTTTAGTGACAACAACGCGGTTTTATAATGAATCAAAAGTTTTACGTAATTTAATCAAGACTTTTTTTTAGGTAAAACATTTAATGGCCAATTTCGTCACGGTTTGTGCAGTTGCTAAGCGATTGACTGCTTCTGTGCGAGTCACGGGTTCGAATCCCACAAGAAACAAATATTTGTATGATCTTACTATCACTTTACTTTAGTTTTGACAGACCTATATTAGTATCACCGGGTTTAAACACATTTTAAATGTATATAAAGTCCGCCTTTGCCGGATTTTTAACTTGTAAAAAAGTATTTACTCCACACCGGACACTGACGAATAATCGTCAGTGTCCGGTGTCCGGCCGGAGTCCGATATTTATCAGTACTATTTTGACTACACCATAAAAACAAGTTTAGAACTCGAAGAGACTTTTCTTAGCAACAACAACAGTCCTCTACGTCCGTAGCACGCTGCTACGCCAGTGCTACGCTGGGTCTACGGCGTAGATGGGCTCTTATTTAATGAAGCGTGTTTTGTATGGCAATGTATAACAGCGTAATGTGAGGGACAGCTGACCTTTAATAACAACCCTGGAATCGACTGATATTGTTGTAAACGTACACCTTTGGTAAGATTGATTGCCAGATTTTCAGGATCTAAAAATGACAGCTGGGACCAACAGCTTACCTTTTTTTTGTGGGTGTGAAATCATTAGTGTCAGACTTCTACTGACTAAAAACCACCCATGTTCCTTCTTAGCCCTTTATGTCGACGCCGCGGTATCTTTGACCAACCCGCAGCCCCGACGGAAACCAACTGCTTACCTTACTGAGACTATTTAAAATTAAAAATAAACCTACAATAACATGTCTAGTCTATGGCAACAGTTTGAAACGTCGAATAAACTCCGTGTGACGACGGCCGCTGATTTCCCAGCGGTTCGCGACGCCTGCTCCAATCACGGTGCTGCTAGAGACACGCAAGGTTGAGAGGACTGCGTTCAGGATAGATGAAAATAGTAAAAATATTAGATAGCACATGGGCTTAGGCATACAATTTAAGAGTATTCAGATTTTCGTCAGCAATTTGACAAAATTCTGACTGATCTACTGACATAATCGACACCGAAGTGTGATTTATTTAGCTCAAGTAGATATAATTAAATGTCGATCAATATTGCAAGGAATAGAAGGAGAAAGTCGAGGGTTTTACCCAGCTGTGGGACATAAAAATAGGCTACTAAAACACGAGGCATTGTGAATCGGATACAGTTCCGGGACGTCTCACCTCTGCTGCCATCAGACTCTGAGACTCTTTTTCGCTGCGAGCTCAAACCACCTTGGCTCTGTAGAAGCAAACTGTGGGTGTGCTTGCGATTCATTTTATGACGACTCAAAGATCTTATGACATACTTATCTTTCGCTATTCAAGACATAGTAAGAAAATCTCTAAATATTTCCTCTACACAATTCTTTATCTGTGCCAGCCCTAAGGCCACCTAATACTCTCGGCGCCCTAATCAGCGGCGCGCACCTCAAACGCGTCTTTCAACGGTCGCGTGTTCCAATCTCGAATATTTAAACTTCTACCGTTCGTGTCGTGTTCCTATATTGAATTTTGAAATGCACTTGTTCCAAATACGGTGGTTTTTTCTATTTGACGTGATTTATAACATTTATTATATTTTTTGGTGTTTTGAAAGGCAATAAAAAATTATAATATAATAATAATAATAATAATAATATTCCACAACTATCACACAACGCCATCTAGTCCCAAGCTAAGCAGAGCTTGTGTTATGGGTACTAGACAACTGATAAACATACTTATATATTTCTAAATACATACATATTATAGATAAATTACACCCAGACACAGAACAAATGATCGTGCTCATCACACAAACATTTGTCCTGGGTGGGAATCGAACCCACGACCTCCGGCATAGCAGTTAGGGTCACTAACCACTAGACCAACAGGCCAGTCATTAATTATGAAACATATACTTTACGCGTGTTTTTAGTAAATGCGGAACATAATAAGATGTATCGCTGACCAGGCTTTTCGTTGGTAATTCAATGGTGAGTGGTCGAAAGCACGACTGCTGCACATGAGGTCCTAGGTTAGATTGCCGAATTGGGCAAAGAGAACATTTCTTTAAATTCATTGATATGTTTGAATTAAAGTGCTGTGCATATTTATACCAATAAAAATATGGTCCGACCCGGAAAATGCTCAAATTCAGGACTCCGAAATCAGCAGCTGTAGCGCTAATGACCCCAACAGTTATGGGATAGCCCAATAACCCTTCCTCGACCGGGGAATTGAACCATTCGAACCCACGACCTCATGCTTGCGACCAATCGACCAACGAAGCATCATCATTATGGAATATTATTTAGTGTCAGAGTGTATTAAAACCACGAGATATTGTAGGTGGAGTGTCGTTGTTTCGCATTTCACGCCATTTTGTGATCGCTCAGTACTCCGCTGATTACTTGTACTCTCTGTAATAACGTGGTAACTGACAATGACGAAATATTTACTTGTATTTAAAATTAGACTTTTTACCCGACTGCGCAAAGCAAAGAAGGGTTATGTGTTTATCAGTCTATTTATGTATGTATGTATGTATGTATGTATGTTTGTTCCTATGTGGCACTGTAGAGGCCAAACGCCTTGGCCGATTTTGATGATCCGTACGTCAATCGATTCGTCTTGACCTCGCGAGTGTCACTAAAAACATTACAATAAACAATACTCACTAAAGTAACAACTAGTCGCCATATTGTCAAAATGAAAAAAAAAAATTTGACGCACCACATCAAGTGGGGTATCGTTGAATAGGTATTTGAAAATGAATATTAGGTTTCCTTTATCATTTTTCATTTTATAAAACCGTTTAGGATATATAACGATTTAAAGTTATTAGAACAAACAATATCGCATTTCTTACTTATAACCGGATTTTTTTACGTGTACGGAATGAATATAAAATCGAATCGAAATCTACCGTCTTATAATAGTAATAACGAAGTTAATGAAAACTGACTAAAAAGTGTTAAATAAAAAAATGTAGTTAAAAAACTAAAAAACCCGACTGAAAAAACGGAAAAGCAAAAAACAAGCACATTTTAAATTAAACAAAACTTGGAAGCAGGCGGGGTTCATTTGAATATTAAATTATGAAATGAAAATAGAATGGACCCCGCCTGCTTACAAGTTTTGTTTAATTTAAAATGTGCTTGTTTTTTGCTTTTCCGTTTTTTCAGTCGGGTTTTTTTAGCTTTGATCTTCTTCAAATGACCTACACCCGAATTAATTACAAATATTGAATATTATGAAGAAAATATAAAGAATAATAATTTTTATTAAGGTTCAGAAAAGTTTTGTAGTGCATGAGGAATTTACAAAAATACAAATTATGCATTAATAATTATACATTTTTAGGTACAACTAATAGCTGGGTGAATCACTGCACTTCTAGCTAGATTGCTAAGCAATCTGTATTAAGAAGCATGCCATGCATACATGTATAAGAGTATGCCGAATCTCAAATATATATAGTAGGCCAATCCTCCTTCAGGGCCTGCCACGTTGTCGTTTCCTTTCGTTGTCTTATTGGTATCCACTGACTGGTCATTTTCGCCCATTGCTCATCGTTCTTCGTTCTTGCTCCTAGCACACTCCAACAGGAAGTATTGCATATCTTCAAGTTTGTTTTATATTTCACAATTAGGGATGTGACCTTTTAGATTAGGAAAGCAAACTTTGAAACAAACTCGAACTAGGACCAATGGAGGAGTGAAAATACAAAACGAAGCAATGATTTATATAAAAATGCGATACGCAATGCCACCTCAGTACACAATCCTACTATTTCACGGGGCGAACCGATGACATTTTCGCTCGATGATTTTTCCGTTCCACCACATTCTCGACTGACTGCCTTCTCATTTAAGCAATGGCATTTGACGGGTGTGCCTTTGTCAATGGCCGTTGAAAAAAAAAACGTATAGACGTTCCATTTTAGATTGGAGTTAGCGCGTTTCTGTTTTATGTTTTTTTTAATAAAATATTTTTATTCTTTTTTTAAATGTGTTTGCGCGCGCTTTTTGTGTTTGGAACGAGAGCGTGATATTTTATTTTGTTTTTTTTTTCTGGTTCTGAAAAGAGTATTTGTGTTCTGAAAAGAGTATTTGTGTTTCATATTATGTCAGTTTAAATAGGAAATAAACCTTGCAACATAATAATCTGCTTAGCTTTTCCCAACTATGATGGGATTTTGTTTTTAGTCTAACCTATATTTTACATGGAGCGACGGCCTGTCTGACCTCCACAACCCAATCAGTACTGAGTAATATGATATCCCTTGACTGAAGATAGATAGAGTGAACCCTGATAGTCAGACTACCTGTCACACTGATTGTCAAAGATCTACAAATGGCTGAAGGGAGGAACGGCATAACGTGCTTTCATAATAAATCAGATTTCGACAACATACCATTATGCAATACGCGCTTAATCTATGACAAAAAAACTTTCCACTTCTTGTTTCGCCTAACCTAGTTGTAGTGTATCGAGGTGTATCTATTTAATAGATATAGCAACACCGTCTCACAGACACAAGAGTCAGGGAGCTGTCACAAGGGACAACTGTCAACCACCACAGATGGCGGGTAGTGTGTGTGTAAGCGACCGGGACTGATGACTTGATGATCTGGTGAGCCGGTGAATAACTAAGTAAATAGTGCTACCACCCCGGGTATCACAGGACACAACACTAGTGTCAGAGTTTTAAAGCCCCCCAATGGGCCTCTGACTTGGTTTTACATGACGTCAAGAAAACATCGTGAGGCAGCCAGCATGCCTGAGAGATATTCTCAGGCATACTGGTTTTCTCATGAAAAGAAAGAAAGAAAGAAAAAAATATTTATTTGTCGCAGAATTATGATACAATCAAAATCAGTAAACATACAACTAATATTAAAAAATAGGTACAAAAAAGAAAAACAACAGTATATGTTTAAATAAAAAATGTAGTGTCCGACCGAAACACGATTTTCAGCCGAAACCGAAACCGTAAACGAACCTTCGGCCTTGGTCCCAGTTTCGGCCGAAACCGTAACCGAAACCGAAACTTTATTAAATATTTATGGAATATAAAATCTATTGTAGTTTTACGCATATATACACAATTAACACGTGTAAAAAATGCAACAATTAAAGTAGGTAATTAGGTAACAAAAATAGCTCCTTAAGTATTTGTAAAATTAATAATTTCAAAAAAAAAAATTAAGCACCTCGCATACTAAAGGGAATAAATGCGACATAGAAAATATAAGATGAAACTTTTTAGTCTTCTTCTTCTTTTTAACAATGCAAGAAAGGGGCCTCCCCGAGTGGCGTTAATCTTAATCGAACTACGATTCTAAACGCCCGGCGCACCCTGGACAGCTAGCACTCGGTAACACAGAGTCTAGCTGACTAATCCTTTCACCACGATGACTCAAACTCAAACTCAAGTCTAACTTTTTAGTAAAAAGAATCTATTGGTTTATTTAACAAAAAAGTAAGTACATCATATCATTTTCAAAGATGGTGTTTTAAGAAATAATTTTCATTACAATTTTTTTAAATTATATTAATTAGTTAAGGTTTGAGGCGCTTTGCACATAGAGCAACTATTGCAGTAACTGCCACTAGCTGTTTACATATATTTCAATTGGATTGCGCACACACAGCAACTCGAGTTTCGAGTTCCGGCAATCGTCAACAGTTTTCAGTTGCTGCAATCAATGACTGAGTTAGTTGCTAATTGCCGCAACTAGCAACTGTTAAATATAATACCGATTTTTAAAGTTACCGTAGACGGCGACGACGTAATAAAAGTAGAGCAATTGGTGCTTCTTCGATATTCATCGAAGTACACACTGTACGCTGTTCGCTGCGTAGATTGAGCAACGTTCTCGGTTATGAAAGTTGCTCACAGATTGCCATAAAATTGCTGCAACCGTAAACGTTGTAGCAACTATCAACTAGTTACAGGAAACTTTTTAAGTTGCTTAAGTTGCTCCATGTGCAAAGCGCCTAAATCACCGGAGATAGTTGTGTATCCGAACTACGGGGCGGTTCGAATACGGGTACAAAATTTTATCCATCAACAAATATAGTAATGTTTGAATCAAACATCACAGGTATCTTTTAAGTGTTAAATTAATTTCTACATAAATTCTTATTTTATAAGTTCTAGGGAATAACTCAACAGAACCAAGTAAAATATCTAATGAATTATTTTATATACACACCTACTTACAACCTATTTATTTTACACTGTAGCACAAGACCCTAATGAATGCCATAAAAATACATCATCATTAATCATAAGTAAAGATAAATACCTAATTTTTGCGCAAGAAAAATCACACAACCTCAAATCATCACGATCGCGCCGGCTAGCGAACTCAACTGGTACTCGAAGTTTGCTGAATGATGTGCGATAATTCACTTAAATCTTGTTTCGGCGGGGCCGAAAGGTTCGGCCAATTATTGGCCGAAACCGAAACTATGGCCGAAACTAGGTTTTTTGGCCGAAACTAGCCGAAACCGAAACCGAACCTTCGGTCGGTCCTTAAAAAAATGGAACCCAAAAAAGAAAAAAATTATGATGATGATGATGTTTTCTTTCATCGAAACAAGTGATAATTCTGCAATACGCACATGAATCAATGGCATATGTCCATCCATGTCATATGTTCATCCATGTCATATGACCATCCATGTCATATGACCATCCATGTCATATGACCATCCATGTCATATGACCATCCATGTCATATGTCCATCCATGTTATATGTCCATCCATGTCATATGTCCATTCATGTCAGAGGCCTTTGAGGCAGTTTAGAAACTCTGACACTAGGGTGGCGTCGTTGGACCTTACTGCCCACTCGATGTGTAGAAGATGAATCCGAAAACTCAGAGGGCTTCCGTTCGAAATCGAAACCTGTGACTTGGCATTCCGACTGTCACACCTTTAGACTTTCACTTGACAAACCTACTTCCCACTATTAATAATTAACTTTCGACTATTATTAATTTCCAAGGCAATCGTCTAAAATCTTCTCGAGCATTCGTTGTTGCGGTTTGCGTCGCTGCGTGCTTTTGTGCTCGCAGTGTTCGTTGTTGCGGGCATTCGGTGGCGTGTGGTTCGGCGTGGTGACTTTCGGAATGACGTATTGCACTCGTAGTTTCGTTCTTCTTCCGTCCTTCTGACATTCAAAAGTGCCTGTAATGGCTTAATTGAAATAAAATATTTGAGTTTGAGTTTGAGTTCTTCGTTACAATCCGCGATCATGTCAACCGCAAACGTTAATAACACGCCCCGACATTGTTATAACAACAAAACTTTGTTAATCTAAATAAATAACACAAAAAAAATATCAAATAACATTACAACTTCATTCATATTTATTGAAACAAACCACTCACAGAATGTTAACAATATTTCGCGAGGTGACAACTTTTCTGAAAGATTCCGTCTAAAACAAACTTAGGTTTTCCTTCAGAAGCTATTGTTACCAACTCTTATTTCGTTAAAGAAGGTTTATTTTCGCTTGCGTTTCGTTTTTGAATCAGCAAACACGATTTGCGTAAGCATTCTTATATCAAAATTCTATTTGCTGTCAATTTACACAGTGAAATTGAATTTTCGACTTTGTATGAATGTGTATAAGGTTGATTTTGTGAATAGCAAAATATAGTGGTGCCATATGATAATCCCATTTTTCATATTAAAAGTTATTTCTTTAACAATATACTCCCTGGAGTATCGGTATTGGAGATTATTCACCGACTTAATAAAGGGGAGTGTTGTGTTTAACGGTGTTTAAAAAATTGTTTAGACTTCGTTTGTAATGTATTTGTGGGGGGTTGGAAATGTTGTGATATTTTTTTGTATTATTTTAAAGTGATTTTTAATGAAAGATTTCCATAAAAAATGTTTTAAATTTTTAATGCAAAAATTATGGATGCAATTATGTAATTACTTAATGGCAGTTACCTTGACAAACTAGTAACCACTGCTGGTAAGATTAGTTGCTAGTCTTTAAGGTCACTGACTGTGTGTACCGACTCTTTATAATGATGATATATACTCGATATGTAATGATGATCACCCATCTATGGACCAACCTCCGTAAGCATGGTTTAACCTTTAATGTTCTAACACATATCTAAATTATTGCTTAATTGAATAAAGCACGCCATTGAACTTTTGACACTCGAATCAGCATCGCCGAAGTCATGTTTTTGGGTCATTTAGTTTACATTTAGGCCGCAGGCGCAGTTACTATCGTCATCAAAATTCTTCAACTCAATAGACAATTCTAAAGTGTATCATCTTCACCAGGAACAAGCCCAATAGATACACCGAGTAAATAAAATCAAGATATTGTATTAGCAAAATACTAGTCAAAGAACTTATTCACAAAAATAAGCCCACAACCCCGTCATTGACCAAATAAATCAAAGTTCAGATTAAACCTTACATCATACGATCGCCATCCAAAGCGAAACGATAACAAAATTAATCATCACACACAAAATCGGCCGAATCAAGAAACCATTAAATAACCAATCCGCATTTTACTCAGAAACCATCGACAATGTACAACCGCCAAAATCCTCTTTCGACCTTAACTCCCGCCAAAAAGGTCGCAAATTCCTTTTTTAATCTGGCAATACTGATGTGTACAGTATTTAATCATCTACAAAGAACGTATTCGTACATGCGAGCCGTATTCAAAACTGACAAAAGAAAAAAAGCAATCTGGGAAGATTGGCAGGCGGGGGGCACAGTGCCACACAAAAAGGGGATCTTTTGGGCTATATTGTTATTGCAGATTGAAAAGCGTTTTGTCGTCAACATGTTATTCGGTAATTTAGTGTTGCCCGATTGAAATAACGAGGGGTGTAATTGGAAAGGAGGTTTTAAGACCCATATGTGGGTGATTGATTGCTTTTAGCTGCCGGTACGAGTGTACGATTAGAGTTAGTTTATTTGTTTGATGTTAGTGTTGATGATTTGTAGATGAGATGGTGCTTTGTTGATGTCTAAGTGATTTGATGTTTATTGCATTGGGTGTTATGTGAATTGGTGTGATTGTGGCAGTTGGTTATCTTTGTGGAGTCGTTTTAAAATGTTCTGGGTCATTGTATGTAACGTAAAGTGACGAAACATTAAGTTTGCGATCCTTATCATGTTCTAAAAGTATAAGGGATTTAATCATTTTAACAAAATTTTGACTTAATTACGTATTAAATGAAAAGTGATCACACATAGCATCAGAAGTCGTCGTAGCAGTTATTTCGTCAATTAAATAACTCATATAATGTGAACTATTCATCAAAAAAATATGCTTTAAAACTATCGGAGTAATTCACACTCGTATAAATTGAAAATAAAAGCACCAAACGATATCCCGAATGTGCTGCTCCGAAAAAGCAAACCATGTTTCATTGAAATCAAAACTTTGAAAAATAAAAAAATCAAAATTCATAAAATCGAACGCGAAAATGAAGTATCGGCCCAAACGAGGCTGGTCCACCGTCGGAAATACACTAACGTACGGGCCACGAAATGGACGCTTCTGGCGTTTTCTCTCTGTACTTCAAAAGTCAGCTAAAAGCGGCAAAAACAATTAAAACCTAATTGACACAATTTGTCACGTTAGTTTTGTTTTTACGGCTAAAATTGTTTTTGAAGTATGTAGGGAATACCGTCTAAGCGATATTTTCGTGGCCCAGGCATAACGCAACGTTCTTTGGGGGTCCAATTTGTCTGATTGACGTCCGAGGTCCGGTTTACAAAGGCTCAAAGACTGCAACGAGGCCATTGCTTCAAATGGAACGTGAAAATTCAAATTGTACCTATTTCTGTGACTGTTGAGGAGATTTTACATACGTGTGTAGTGTTTTGTTCAAGAAAAGTCTTTTTTCTGGGATGTGAAGTACGGGTACGGGTATTAAAAAAAAAAACAAACAAAAATAGAAACCATAGTCACCAGAAAGTGATGATGTATCTAGAAAGACCTTATATGAAACCTGCTTCGTTGAACTCGTTTACGACTTTTGGAAAAAGTGTGTTTATTTAATTATTATCTACTGGGATAGGACGAATCTCATGTGATGAATATACAGGGAGAAAGAGGAAGACCAAAGATAAGATGGGTGGGTTGTGTGAGGAATAATATGAAGGAAAAAGAAGACGTAAATGATAGATTGACGATTAGCAGGGGAGCATGGAAGAAAATTGTTGCGCCGACCTGAAACGAAACGGGAGAAAATCAAGCAGATGCTGATAGGATAAGACGAGTCTCATTATGCCCTGTCATGATCACCTGGGGTCTGAGGCCAGACCCCACCAAAACGGAAATGTGAGGAGATGTGTGCTACGAAAAGGAGAGAGTAGAGTAAAGTGGTAAGGAGTGGAGATGCTTGGAGGCAGGGTGTATCCACCGAAACTGTGCTCACATGTGTATACATACGGGCTATTCACGCTCAGTTCGCAAGTTCACCGCATCATCATCAGCCTAGAATGTTCCCACTGCAGGGTGTCAGGCCTTTCTCTCTAGGAGAGGGATGGACTATAATTCTCTACACGGGCCCAGTGAGGGAAGGTAAATCGTCCTGTCGACGTCCAGTGGCGAATCGGTCTTAGGAGAACGGTTGCAGATTCAGGTAGATGTCACATGTCTTCAAATTGTTTGGTTCTAAGACATGCCGGTTTCCTCACGATGGTTTCTTTAACCGTTTTGAGAGCAGCGGTGATGATATAAATTACACAAAGTAATGCGCCTGCCTGGGTTGGAACCCACGACTTACTGTTCTTAAGTTGGGACCGCCACCACTGGGCACCCGCATTGAGCATGCGTGGTGGATTATAGCCCATCCCTCTCTTAGGGGAGGCCTTAGTCCCTGCAGTGGGAACATAGGCTGATGATAATAATGATGATTTACTTTGCAAGGCGCTAGAGTTATAATTCTTATAAGACTACGATAATTTAAGCTTTACAAAACTACAGTACCTACTTACAATTACACTAAAAATATTTTCTTAAAATCTTTTATATTAACCAAAACCCATTTTTGCCCAATAATCTTATAAAACACATCGTTCTATCACTTTAATTTTTAATATTTTATCCATTACGCGGAAACTTCATTTTCATACCCAATACGTGAGAGTTTTTCTCAGAAAATGTGAAGAGGGCGTGCAAAGATTGGACGCCACTGTTAGCGATTTAAAGCTAAACCCCTTTTTTTCATCAAATAACTCCTACCGCTCTGGGCAGAGCGGTAGGAAGTGTCAGACTTCTACTGACTAAAAACCACCGATGTTTCTTCTTAGCCCTTTATGCAGAGGCCACGGTATCTCTTTCGAACAACCCACAGCCTAAAGCTAACCCCTTGGTCACGAGGTATGCGCTCGCTTGAGCTTGAGCATTCAATCGCAGTCGTAACACGCTAGGTGCTTACCTAGCGTGTTACGACTGCGGGAAAACAACTGAAAAATCTTTTTTTGCGTGCAGTGTGTAGTGTAAGGGTGTGGTAATACTTCTGGGTGTAGCCATCAAACTGAACAGCTTCAGCGGCAGCCATCGAAATCGCGAAAAAGAATCAGCTGTCCAATACAAAACTACTACTATACCTACATAACTACTACTATACCTAGTAAATTCAAATGAATGGGACAGCTGATGGGACGCATTATCCCACCAGGCTGAACATCCGTATGGTCTTTCTTTTTCTATGGACATTGTCTACATTTCCTAAACGACTATGGTCACACGACAAAATAATTATGAACCACTATAATTATGTTATAGCGTTTAGTGTGCACGCCACCTAACGTTACCATGTAACTGATGGGATTCCCGTGTGTGACTTTGTGCTGTGTCGTATCTATTTAATGCAGTATTGCATGCACTATACTAGTATACACTGTGCTACGAATAGTTATTCACTTGGAAATGAGGGTGAGCTACTATTAATTAGGGAAACTTTTTCAATTTTATTCTTTCTTTCCTACCCAAAGGTTAGGTGTACCTCCGGGTAGGAAAGAAAAATAATTGCACAAAATGTTTTTTTTTAATTTCACTTTGGCGTATATGAAAATTTAAAATGTTGAGAAAAGGTGCACGGTTCACGTTGGCCGATATGCAGCTTCGGAGAGGCCTATTTACATTTTGTAAGTAGGTAACGCCCAAATACTCAAACGTCACTCAATTTTAAGTTGCACTTAAATCGCGTGCTGTCTTTGTTACTTTAACGCAGAGTGACAGAGATAGCAGGAGTTTTGAGGGTTACTTATAATTGAGTGACGTTTGAGTATTTGGGCGTTAGACTTTTTAATTACTTCAAATTCTTCATTGCCTATGGGGTCGCTAGACCTTACTGTCCACACGACAAGAAGAAGAAGATAGCCTATCATGCAGTGTGTAGGTTGCCTAACTTACTCTTCATGATTTGGGTACCTACCTAATAAGGCGTACAGTGTGTACCTCACCTAACGTTGCTATAAACTGATAGCATACCGACGTATCTCTTTGTGTGACGTTTTGCATTATGAATAATTTATTTTATGATTATGCATTTTTGGTAATTGGTAGTATGTGTCGTATATTGGCCCTCAAGCATTATGATTATTTTTACTAACACTATTCTTTAAGTATACCTACTAACAAAAATATGGATCACTGTTGCCTAAATTGAATAAATAAATTATTATTATTATTATTTGTGCTGTTTCTGATTCGTTACTATCATCATCATCATCACGGACCTTAAAAGAGACTATGACCTCTGAGTTTGTTTCAGATGTTTCTTCTTAGAGTAGTCAGGTACGAAACACCGGCCACATCTAGTTTTAAAAGTGACTTGTAAAGGTGTTTGTAAAAACTTATTTGCAAAATAACATCATTTATCATTGGGACCCCATCAAAATACTTGCGCTGCGACATATAGTTTTAAATGTGGAAGGAAGAATGTCTTGATACAGACATTATACAATTAGTACCTACTTATACTAAAAGAGTAAAGAATATAGGTACTATTGCTAATTAATGGAAATGATTATAGGCCAAAAGAAAATAAATGAATGGATTGCGTCAGAAATGATATGAAAGAAGAAAGAGGTAACTTGACGGTTGACAGAGGTGAAATCTATACTAATATTACATATAGAGGTACTAGTGACCCGCCCCGGCTTCGCACGGGTGGCAAAAATTATTAAAACCTTCCTCTTGAATCACTCTATCTTTTAAAAAAAACCGCATCAAAATCCGTTGCGTAGTTTTAAAGATTTAAGCATACAAAGGGACATAGGGACAGAAAAAGCGACTTTGTTTTATACTATGTAGTGATTTGTTTGCAAGTTTGTATGTAGGAATTAATGATCCAATTCATCACAATTTTGGCGGACGAAGTTCTAGTGGAAGATAAAAACATGTTGCACAGATCCCAAGTAACAAGAGACAAGGGCAGGCAGATGATGATGAGCTAGTTTTCCATCTATTTTTTCCATCGCTTCTTCACGGCTTAGCATGCAGTGCGAAGACAACTTAAGCCTTCATTCTTCATACACAGCGTACCTCGTGACGTTACCTCGTAACTTACTGCGTTAAGATGTACCTCTTTGTGCTGCTTCATCACTATCATCATCATCATTAGGGCTTAAACTGTGACACTACCCTAATGTCACAGTCTAAGCCCTAGTGTGGGTCGTTAGACCTTTCTGCCCACACGATAAGAAAACGATCAAGCACTGCGACATTTTAAAAAGAGCAAAGAATATAACATAGCTAATGAATGGAACAGTTACAAGTAGGCCAAAGAATATAAAAGAAGAAGGAGTAAATGATGCATTAAAGAAAGAATAGAAAGAAAGAAAAGAAAGAAAGAAAATAAAGAAAATAAAGAAAGAAAGAAAATAAAGAAAGAAATGAAAGAAAAGATAACGAAAGATTAACAGAGGAGAAACTATACTAATACGATAACATGCCAGTTTTCCATTTGTTGCAGTTTCTTTATCGCCTAGCAAGCAGTATGGAGACAACTTAAGCCTTCATTCTTCATACACAGCGTACCTCGTGACGTTACCACGTAACTGATGGCGTTCCCATGTATCTCTTTGTGCTAGCACTCGCCGATCCATCTAAGTCGGCGACAGTTAAGTAATATATCCTCGCATTGATCCGGGTTTTGTGTGGTATCTACGAAATACTGGAAATAACTGATGTTTGGTACGTGTTGTGTATGTGTTGCTTTGACGTGGATTTGTAATTGAGTTTTCGGTTTGAATTTATGCTATACTAGCTGATGCCCGCGGCATCGCCCGTGGATGTCAGTTATTTTTTTGCGACACCTCTAACAAATATTATATTTTAGCCAATGTATACGAAAACTTGGCAAATTATATACTAACCTTTCTCGAGAACCACTTTATCCATTGGTGAAAACTGCATGAAAATCGGTGCAGTATTTTTTGAGTTTTTCGCGAATAGACAGACAGATAGACCCGGTGGTTGTTTTATGATATGTAGGTAGTGATATCACCTTTCTACTTCGGGGTAGAAAGATCATAATCAGGACCTCATGCGCGCTTGCTGTCACTACATCCACACGGCTGCTATATAAAACAAGCATTCAATTCCATATCTTGAAAGTTTTCAAACGCGATTAACCGCATGAACAGCATTTAAATGATTAACAAGATTTAGAATTAAATTATTGCTTATATCTTTTTGCAAAGAGGACTGTCTATCAACAACATCCTTTACTAAAATTCCAAATTAAAATCATCTTAAGACATTAATTAATCAATCATAACTCCAACCCCACGATAACCTCACCCCTTAATTAAGTAAAACCAAATAAAATGACAAAATACACGACCTCTCTCTTCAAAAAGCAAGTAGGCACTGAGCTTATCCCGCGCAAATCCTTTGATTACTCATAAACAAGAGAACACCAATCCAATTTCTTAATTCAAATTTACGAATGATTCTATCGAGGGGACGGAATTTAAACTTGGAATCAGCGAAGTTGATATAGATTAGTTGGTGGCGCAGATTGGTCGTTGCTTTTGAGTATTTTGTAGGCATAAAATGAAATAGAAACTTGCAGCTACCATTTTTGTTAAAATACTGCAGAAGGATATAAAGGAGTATGTACGGATTATTATTATTGTGGCATTATGTGGTTCTTGCCTACACCATGGGAAAAGGACATGAGTCGTGAGTAAAAATAAGATTCTGGAAAACTGCTTTATTTTCATATAACATACCTACTTAATTTATGTTATATGAAAATAAAGCAGTTTTCCAGAATCTTATTTTGCAACCATTAAAAACCGTTGTTTTTACAATTATTATTTTTGATCTATTTGCAGTGTGTAATGTACATTTTATTTAAATACTAGTTTCAATATCTATAGTAGGTAAATGGAAAAGTCAAAAATACCCATCTCAAAATTATCTAAATCTTCTCTCGCAATTTTCCATTCAAAGTAGGCTTTAAAACCCAACCTATCCAGTCTGCGCAATTTAAAATTCAAATTCAAAATTCTTCAGAACACCAATAGAACTCGAACGATATTCATCTCGTGGGGATCTTCGGGTGTTTCCGTGAGTGTTCGGGTGTTTCCGCCGGCACTCGGACATTGGGGGCGTATTAATCGTAATTAACCAAGTCTGCCTGATTAGCGAGGTTCCTTATTACTTAAAATTTACTTGAGTTTACTTTCTTGCGACGCTCTTAGCTGAGATAGGGATGGGGTGAGATGACTATGGATACGATTTTGGGATTATTTTGTAGCTTGCTTTTGATGCTGCTTGACTGTTTAGCTACTCTCAAATTAAGTAAGATTACTCAGATGAATAAATAAAGTATTCTTCAATATACAGCTACTCTTAAATCCGTATAATAGTAATTTTGATGTGTGTCGCAAGAAATAAGTAGGACTGTTTTCTTAAAAAAAATCTATTAATAAAGAGACTATCCTCATAGACTACATATTAAGCGAAATGTACTACGGATTCTCCGTAGGCTTAGGCAGAGACGTGATGTGATCCTCGACTGTTTAGTAATTTAGTAAAATTTCTTCTTATTTTCTTCGACTATTCCCATTTGCTTTGAAAGCCATAATCACAACTTTAATCATTATTTTATTAATCAACACCCACCTAATTAATTTCACACAACACAGCCTAACCAAACCGCACCTTAAACCAAGTAATCCCAAAAAAAGTACAATCACGCACAAAATTCAACCAGCATTATAATAATAATCCGGGCGTTATCCACCTTATCCCCGTCGCGGTGGGGAGGTAGGGGGGAGGTGGGTGAGGGGATGATACCAAGTATGATTCAACATTTAAATGTTAAACAGCTCCCGAATTCACTGCGGTGCGGCGACGTCTTATAAGGGGTATATAGGAGCACAGAAATGGTGATGGCTCCGAGAAAATTATATTTTATATTAAGATTTTGTGTGAGTGCCGAGTGGTTTAGTGTTTCAGGAGTTAATTTTGCGTAATGGTACGCTATTTGGGTAGCTGAATGTTTTTAGAAATGTAAACTATAGAATTTTATTATGCACTTTTAATTTTATAAGTTGGTACCTATAGCAGATGATAGGTATTACGGATTCACGAATTTGTTTTTAATTTAAACTATGACTTATTTAGAAATTTGGTCGTGCGATTTAGATTTAAGAACATGGACGACGCCAAAGGAATTACCTAAGTATCGTAGCAACTGGCGTTTTGTAGTTTCTGCCCATTCTTAAAGTGAGACTATGGGTACTTATGTAGATATTTAGATTATAAACGCACCTACACTAGAACTGCACGTGCTTACACGAGCAGTGTCACCCTGGCAATAAATAAGACAGCATCATTCACAGAATCACAGCCCGACTCCACAACCACTGCTGGGTACAGGCCTCACTTTTTATACCAAGTTTCACATTCCTGTGCCAGTCATAACCAGACTTTTCCACCGATGGCAACAATTTCGCCAGCCCATCTCGCCGCTAAAATAATTAAATGTTAATTTCTCATTAACATTTATGTACTCGACTGTACCGCATATTGTAAGTTAGCTACACCTTTGAGATATTCTTCTAAAGAGCATGAATAAACTCTTATAGTCGCGTTAACATTAGTTGATACTTGCGACTTAATTGATATGCATGATAATTACTGTGAAAGTAAAAGACTTGCTTAGATTTTGAGATCGTGTCACTGGCAGCAAAAACATTTTTAAGTAAAGCTGGTTCTTTCAGAATTTTAAACTAGAAAGCAAGTGATAAAATAAAATACATAAACCCTAGAACAAGTTATGATAGTAGCTATAATAAGGTTGAAATCCTTATCAGCAATTTAATGGACATTTCAACCTTCAAAGCAAATCATTCTGCAACTTACTTGATAGATGCAGATTGAAATGTGTTAACAAATTGATAGTTTCATTCGCTGCGGACGATGTCGCCATATACGAAACGTTTTCATAGAGACACATTACGATTGTCCCATCGGAATTACTGATCTATGGCTTGAGCTATGGCGCTGCTTAACCTCAGGCCTTCAGAGTTTTACCTAAACGATGCTCATAACTCGCTCAAAGCCTTCTCTTACTTTTGGGTGATATTGATTAAATACCATAATTATGTACAAGTATCAAAACCTCTCCCGCCTCATACCCCCACATCTCAGACGAAGGCGACCCGCCGAAATAAATAAAGTTGCACAGAGACTTAGTAATTACTTACACACAACTTACACACTTGTGTGCGTCATTATACCCGTCCGTTTGCGACGTATCACTGATTATGCTATTATGGGCGTGACTGTACTTTGGGAGATATTAAATGGCTTTTGATTGGGGTAAGTTTAAGTAGTAAAGAGATGGGATTTCTGAAATAATTATGTTAAATTATATAAATGCATACTATAACATCACACATAAAATCCCCAAAAAGTTATGCAGAGGTGTACCTAAATAGTACACCCAAATTCGCTAGTTATGTTAATTAAGAGGAAACGCGAGTGGTCTTTTCTCCATACAAACGCTCTCGCCTGTTTTCTTTTTGGTTAATGACCCTAGAGCAATGGTTTTTTTACAGAATAATAAATATTAACTATTTCTATGCCCCTATGTTTTCCTTTTTGGTGATAAATTATTTTTATAAGCACTAGAACCCTCAAAAAATACTCAAAATTGCTTGTTTAGATCGCTGTTAACAGAGTCCTAGTGTACAAATTTGACAACTATTAACGAAAAAAGAAAAACATAGCGGCGTAGTATATAACCTCCTTATTCATTGTCTAAAATATCTTTTAAATTGGTTCAATATTGGAGCAGGAAATAGGCGAGAGCCAAACCTCGAATTCTAACTTTTTTCTATAGTTGTCCTTATCGCACGAATTTGAGGGCAGGAGGACGGAGAGAGACAGCGATAGTAGAAAGAGACAGCATTCGCATTTCCTCTTAAGTCCCATGTAATAGGGGGCGAGCCTATTGATGGCAAACCTATCGAAATAAATATGAACCATAAAACTCTGGAATGCGCTACCCCCTGGCATTAAAAAAAAGCAGAAAGCAAGATGGCTTTCAAAAGAAAAGTTCGGAAATATTTTTTGAAAAAAAAAATATAAAATCAAAAAAAATCGGACTGAATTGCTCTCAATCAAATCACTAGTCTTAGCAGGTAATTATTACAAGGTTACTCGTATTTTAGACTGTTTGTAATATGTTTTAAAATATCTATTAGTTTATTTAATTATATCTGTAATAATATAATGTATTAGTATGCACCTATTTATGTGTGTGTGTTTTTTGTACTCTACTACAACAGTGCTGTCCTATTTGACCCAAAGGTTGACTGGTAGAGAATGCCTTGTGGCATTATGTCCATCTATGTACCACTCTTGTGTTACATGAAGTTTAAATAAAAAATCCTGACAATCCGACATTATAAGGTCCCATTAAAATAGGTGGACAAATTTTAACACAGCGTTCAGTAGGTCTAACCAAACATCTCTGAACAAAAAATAAATTAAATAAACTGATTTTTTTTAACTTAAAATAATAAATTGCCGGCACTCTAGAACAAACTCATCCTTTATAAGTAGGTACTTAAATGCGTTTTTCTTATTTTTTTTTTTACCATCGTCCTTATTTTTGTGGTCTGAATGATTTCTGAAAAGTCCACCTATTTTAATGGGATCTTTTAAAGATATTCGTCTACACTAAAGAAGACATAACTCCAAACGAGGCCACGATCCACATTCTGAAGCAGCATCCCCATTGCGTCGTGATCAGCGCTGTCTCAAGACACGCCTTCATTATAGCGCTTTGTTTAAACTTTCAGTCAGAATTGCTTCGGTAGCATATGTCAGGCGATTGGGACAAGTTTCGTACTGGGATTGTACTTATTTGTTTGTATTGGGAAAATGGGAATATTTGCGGAAGGAATTCAAAATTGTCTGCCTTCTTGGTATAGTGGTCGATAGCGTGATTGCTGAAGGATGAGGTCCTGGTTTCGATTCCTAGGACGGTCAAAGCCCCCAGGGCTGCGGGTTGTTCGAAAGAGATACCGCGGCCCCAGACACAAAGGGCTAAGAAGGGATATGGGTGGTTTTTAGTCAGTAGAAATCTGACACTCTCTTCCGCTCCGCTCAGAGCGGGAGGAGTCATTTGATGATTACTAACCCAACCCTCCTTAAAAAAAACCGGCCAAGAGCATGTCGGGCCACGCTCAGTGCAGGGTTCCGTAGTAATAAATATTTTTTTGGTTGAAAAAAGATACGTTCAGGATAATAAAATATGTAAACGAAGTTAAAAAAAATGCTTGCATATACGATATATACTACAAACTTAGTCCAGAAATTATTTTGTACAACTTTTTGTCTTTTTTGTACAAAAACTGTTTCCATCCAAGTTCAAAATGATTTTCCTAGAAAGTCCTTATAAAGTTCTACTTTTAAGATTTTTTTTCATATTTTCTAAACTTATGGTTCAAAAGTTAGAGGGGGGAGGGGGGACACACATTGTTTTTTACTTTTGGAGCGATTATTTCCGAAATTATTGACATTATCAAAAAATGATTTTAGTAAACCCCTATTCATTTTTAAATACCTTTCCAACAATATATCACACGTTAGGGTTGAAATTAAAATAAAAATCACTTCCCACTTTACATCAAATTTTGTTTTACCACTTTGTCGGCGTGATTGATACACATTGGTACCAAATTTCAGCTTTCTAGTGCTAACGGTCACAGAGATTAAGCGAGGTCGGACGGACGGACGGACGGACGGACAGACAGACATGGCGATACTATAAGGGTTCCTAGTTGACTACCGAACCCTAAAAAGGACGGTCAAAGCGTTATTCTGTCTTCATCAGGAATTTCTCAGTAGCCTCGCTTTTTTTTATTTATTTTTTTCAAATTTTTCGTGCGGCATAGATAACTGGCGAAAAGTGCGTGGTACTATTATGTCCACCTCTGCCTAACCCTTTGGGGATTACAGGCGTGATGTTATGTTATAATTTAAAACTTAAGGGTAAACAAGCCAACGGCACGAACTAGTTGGTGGGCGGGGCTAAAATGCATGCTATTTCACCCGACATCACGAGCGAAATGCATAGAGCGAAAGAGACACAACTAAAACGGGCGCGCGATTGTTTCTATGCAGACCTTTGGTATATTTGGTTTCATGAAAAATCTATTGAATGTATCTGTTCAAAATCAAATTATTTAAATTTTTTAATAACTAATCTATGTCCGTATAGTTTCACTTTTTTCTTTTTCATACTATATACGTTACTTATTTACGCCCAAAGATGAGTTAAAATTAGTGCTAAAATATGAAAGTTTTGACGTTCATAACTTCCAAATCAATATTTTTTTTCCAATTCTGCTTCCATACAGACCTAGATAATGATAAGACCAGTTGATACAATTTTTAATTTTGAACCTACACTGTCAAACAGAGGAGTAATCACCTTCGTAAGTTTGTATGGAAGAATGACTGGCTTGTTCAACCTTAAGATAAAGTATTTATACATTTAACAATACCAGTCCCTTACCAAAATGTTTAAATAGGTATCGTTAAAAACTCCCACGTTCCACATTCAAAAAATTTCAAATTCGAATTCCGAGTTCATTCCAGAACGGAGTTTGAAACCGTTGATCGGGCAGGAAACGGAAAGGGCGGGAAATAATTAGCCGTCGCCGGCACTCGCCGCGGGCGAAGGAAACGCTCCATACAGCCTGCCTGTAACTCCACGAACGAATGAGTTGTGATTTTTAGGATTCACACTTTTTTCCTTTGCCTTTTTTCCTACGTTAAATTTTTAACGAGACCTATTTGGTAAAGTTGCCAGTTTCAATTTACGAGGAAAATTCTTTGTGGAACTTTTATTGATGGCAATATCAAAATTGTGTATTTTATTTTTAGTGTGTATTCCAATATGAAAAAAAAGTTATTTCACTTGCTTTTCTATTATGTGGTGTACTGACAGTGCCCTAATAGCAACATCTACACTTTTAATGATGGTCATGAAAAGGTAATAAAAAAAATCGTACCTAATTGCTAGAGAGAAAAATCAGACACAAAACGAGTAAGTTGCTTGGATAAGGGCTCCCACACATAAACACGATACGACGTCGCGTCGTACAACGATGCGGCGTCGTTTCACGATACGACGTCGCGTCGTGGAAATCTACGATGAGCATCGTAAAAAAACACGACATCGTAACATAATGTGCCACGCACGATACACGGCACGGTGCCGTCGATACAGTGGGGTGGTGTTTTAGTTAATTCCGAAAAATGAACCGCTCTAGACGCATTCTGAAAAGAATATAATGTTTTTGAAATTAGAACCCAAATAAGTGTTAATTTGTTCATTAAAGTAACAAGATAACTGCGCAGGATTGCATCGTGAGTTTCTAACGACGCGACGTCGTATCGTGAAACGACGCCACATCGTTGTACGACGCGACGTCGTATCGTGTTTATGTGTGGGAGCTCTAAGAAAGGAAGTGTCAACGTAGAGAAAAGAATTTTGCAATTAGGGATCTTAGTGTCCTGTGTCAGGATCTATGTTGAAACAAAAATACTAATCATTAAAATCATCAATACGCCTTTAGGTAAATAAAGAAAAACAAATCAATCCATTTTTAAGTTAATTTAATCCCATAGAATGACTATTTTGCGGAAAAAATGTAAATTCGATTACAATTTATTATAAAAAAGAAAAACTCAATAACCAATCCAACTTAATTCACCGATAGCTACTTAAAATATAACCAATTAGTCAAAATTAACGTAAAGAAAGATCGTAAACAAAGCAATTATTATTTACGTTCAAAACAAACGTCTACCAATAAACTCCATTATTTCTCACAAAACAAAAGCAAAAATAATAATTTTAAAAGCTTTAAAACAATTGTGGGCAACAATTACCCTTCGGTCCAGGGTACTTTCCATCCCCTTTGTTTCATCCCCTATTGAACGAACGGGGGCGGAAAATAGCCGGATAGAAACTTCGCTATCAGCTCAGAAACATTTTATAAGTTAACAACCCCCGCGAAATTGTATTAAGTAAGTTTCAAAGTAGCCATCTTGCATTTTCATCTTTTTTTTTTTTTGTTATAAATAGGAACTCGTTCATTGAGTATAATTGTTGTGGACTTCGCGGTTGTTTTGACTTTTGAATTTGGAACGGTCTGAGGTAGTTTGTGAATAGGATTCGGAATGATTGTCTGATTGGAATGAACGCTTTTCAAAGTTTAAATGAATCGGTTTTTTTTAAGCAAGCATGCCCTAGGCTGCGTTATCACTTCACTTTTTTTTTGTTATTTTGTTTTTTTTTGTTATTTTGTTGCTCTAGCACTCTATGGGCAATTTTACCGGGTTTTGGGTGGATATTATGTTAATACTCCAACTGCGTACGATAACAGCGTTTACTCTTTTTATTTTGGATTGACCATTCCTCTATAAACTAAAAAAAAAATGGAAAAGACATCAACCGATTGCAACACGCATGTTGTAAATGTTCCGATAGCTATTGAGTTAGACTTTATAGCCACCTACCTACCCCCCTGCCTACCTGCCTTTTTATTTTTACCTATAGATGCAGCAAATAGAACTGGTATGCTATAATTTTCAGTGAGCGATAGCGTCGCCCTATATGATTAACAATAACACTAAAACTAAAAATTTACTATTAAAAAAAAAACCTACTTATTTGTATAAAATCCTAGCTTGTTCCGATAAAAAACAAGCCAGGATTGCATTACACTCTCCACATCATTATATTTTAGTTGATCCAAGCAAACTATATCTCATGGTACGTAAAAGGTTACTAAAAGTATAATTCTAACAAACTGTTATGAATCCTTATTCCAACCTTTCTTATTTCATTTCATCATAAAAGCCTAAAGAAAACAATCTTTCTTTTACATAATAATAATACCTATACAAAACGCCCCTCCCCTTAATTATAACCACAGTGTTACAAACATAGAAAATCGAATAGAATCCAGTAATCGACGTCGTGTCACCGCGCGCACATTCACGTCACTTCCCATTTCGCGAGTGGCAACACTGAGATATAGCGCGGTTAGCGGCGAGACGCGTGAGATTTGGTAGAGGGTTCTGCACAATGATATGAGTTTAGGAATCACCTACACTAAGTAATGGTCTCGATTAGAACTCACGACTATAACAAACTCGTTAGTCAGGGTCGATATCACTGGACCACCACGCTATATTGTTGTGTTACATTATTAAATGTTGTTTGACTATGGTAGAATGTCCATCGGCCCAATTCTATAAAATTATCAATTTGTGAATAGTGTGTCGATCGCAGGGTTGGCATGTTTAAAACAAGTTGTTTAAAACATGTGTTTTAAACAGTGTTTAAAACAGTTTCAAATAAAACATAGTTTTTTATTATGTGTCAAACACTTAAGGTATTTAAAAACTGTGACAAGTTTTGCAGCTTTCTCGTTACCAAGTTTGTTTCGTAGGTACATCGGAATGAATAAATCCAAATGTTTTTGTGTTATTGTGAAATGAAAAATCAGAAAGAAAGTCCGCTCTATTTAAAAGTCCCCGGGGAATTCCCAGAACTTCCGTAATTCGTGAATGTGATTATAGGTATTTAATATATGATTTGGGTATTCCCCTTATTTTAAGAGAAGTTTAGGTGATTTCCCTACTAAAAATGAACGTCGAAACATACCGCATACAGTATTGAATTAAGATCAATTTTGGTCATGCAGTTTTTAAAATAGTATAAAAGTGAATTATCGGCTTAATCAATTAAAAATGGATGATAACTTAAGAAAAAAAAAACAAAAAAAACAACTGTTTAAAACATTTTCAACTGTTTGTTTTATAAAATGTAAAAAAAACTGTTTTTTTCCAACCCTGGTCGATAGTGTGTAAGTAGTGTCTCAATAGAATACTGCCCTCGTAAATGAAACCACAGTATCTTTAGTTACTGTGTTTATGCCTGTATTAGTTATTGAAATAAGGCGGCCGAGAGCTATCTGAGAAAATTTTCGGTTTGTTTCTATCTACCACCGTTGCGGAGATATGATACATAAAAACACAGTATTTTTCTAAAAATCAATACATTTTTAAGAAAATACACAGTGCATTAAATTTTTTAGGTTTAAACACAGTGAACTAGTATTTACTTTGCTTTAATATGTGTTCATGTATTTATTTAAGTATGTTTTGCTTGGTTATAACACGGCATTTTCAAATACTGTGGTTGTATGTAAAATTTCCGTAAAATTTTCATAGGATAAACTTAAATTAATCACAGTATGTTACTTACTGGGTTTTAGATGCTTGCAGTTTTAATATTTATTTCAAAACTACTAAGCTGTACAACAGTAACGATTGGCTTACTAGGTTTTAAGCTAACCTTTCGCGAATAAGTACGTATAAATAAGGGCTCGGGAGGGGTGTGCCGGACAGATCCCCACGCGCGCGCTGCCCACCGCCGGCCACAGCGGCGCATTCGTTCGAGTGAACTTCTTCCTTGACACACGTCTTACGCCCAATGCAGGTATTGAAAACGAGATATAACCGCGCAGGATATTTTATTTTATTTTAGTATTCCTTTTATTAAATAATTAATTATCTATATTTTGATAAGTAGTACTTTATTGTTATCAGAAATACATAATTATAACATAAAAAAGGCGCGAAAGATTGCAATGACGCAAAGTAGGTATTGTTAAGAAGGAGCGAATTGATTGAATTACGTAAATGAGCTAGTTTGCTTTATTCATAGCAACATACTGTAATGGGAAACAGGCCTCATATATGTATGTATTTGAAATGTTTTTACAAACTTTATTCCTTTTATTGCAATCTTTGATATTATGTTGACGTGTTATTGTGTTTTTTTTGCTTTAAGTGTTTTTGAGATGAAATAAAGATCTGAAGTTTGTTTATGCCACATTTCTCAATGTCTAATCAAGTAAAACTATTACTATTTTGCAAATAGGTTTCGCCTTGTACAGTTGAACCAGTTAATAAGTATACATTTTGCAATGTGTGAGTGAAGTCATAGGTATACGCACACACACTAAGTAAAACGAGTGAACTATGTTTCTAATAGTGTGCGTTATGTGCGTATAAGTCAAAACTGGCCTACCGCAGGCCGACTTTACATCACGCACTCATCGGTAACTTTTATTAATATTGTGTGGGTATGGGTATACGTATTAAACATACACGGGTAAAAAATCAAGAAACGGGCTCACAGTGAAGGAATATGACCCAATATTTTAGATAAGTCTAGTAGAACTTCCGTGGCAGAGTGGTCTAAGCGCTTGACATAGTTATTAGTCTACGCTCGGTGTCGTGAGTTCGATCCCCACCGAAGAATTCAGTTTTACTGTTTTTTACCTTTTTTTACTTTTTGTTTTTTAAAATTAAGTTTGTGACCAATAAAATCACTTAAACAAAAAGTAGAAAGGTAATTAAATAAAAACAATAAAATAATTTGTTTTATTTTTATTTATTAGTTAGACAATTCATTTGTTGCTTATGGATGGATGTAAATAATTTTTTGAAGTAGGGTGGTATCTAAATTGAATCGAAAGTAAAATTAGCTGGGAAGTGAATCAACATGTTAGATAGTAAGAAATTATGGCAAATTCTATCTGCATAACAATAACATCACTTCACCAGACTTCTAACAATACGAATTGTTGTTTAAAACAGAGGAATACAGCAAGTTGTTTATAATAATATAACAAATAAAAATAATGCTAAGTTTTACATTTGTTCACACAAACATGAACATTATGTATATAACGATAAGGTTCACAATCGTTTAATATTTAAAATAAATTCTACTAATTTAGTTTTGACTGGCCTGTTGGTCTAGTGGTTAGTGACCCTAACTGCTATGCCGGAGGTCGTGGGTTCGATTCCCACCCAGGACAAATGTTTGTGTGATGAGCACGATCATTTGTTCTGTGTCTGGGTGTGATTTATCTATAATATGTATGTATTTAGAAATATATAAGTATGTTTATCAGTTGTCTAGTACCCATAACACAAGCTCTGCTTAGCTTGGGACTAGATGGCGTTGTGTGATAGTTGTGGAATATTATTATTATTATTATTATTATTAGTTAATATATTCATTACAATTATCTTTCACCACCTTTTCTCCATAATATTTCACGCCCATCCTTATTCAATATAAAAGTTTTTTCGTCGCTACAAATCACCACATTGTTCTTCCAATCAAAATTAAAATAATTATGACGTAGTAGTAGTAGTCGGCGTCGTCGATGCGCAGTGGACAGTAAAATCTTTCGCGCTGGCTTGCTGCAGCGTGAACCAGCAGAACGCAGGTGATTTCTCACCGTTTGTAAGCAAAGCACACATTGTGTGCTGTAGCTGTGACGCGTGTTGGCAATCTGAATGAACTAGCTTTGTGCTTTGCCACGATGTCATGGTGTCGAGCTAATGAATTCGTTTTTGATTTTGGCCCACGTCGAAGATTTTCCACGTCTCCAGAATCCGCATATCGGTGGACCCATAATTGCTCGGTTCATCTCTGTGAATATAAAACAAAACGGTATTTAAAATACCTACTTCTACTAAAATACTTATGATAATAGTTATTTTATAGTAAATAGTAATATTTATGTATACTTAAAAATAAAATTATGCTTTCATATAGGTATATATAATTAATGTTATTTATATACAATAATTATATAAAATACTTTTAAATTTATACCTATTATATACCTTATACTATAAATTATACCTCTATTAGCAAACAAAATGGGCTATTATAACAATGGCTAATGCACTTTAGTTAACTTAATGTATACCTATCTATTAAATGATGAAATAATATTAATTTGGTTTATATGTAACTATATATACCATATATAAACTATAATACATACACACTTCTATATACACCAAATTAATATTATTTATTTTCAATAATCATATGCATAGATACACTACAAGTTAAAATACTTTTAGATATGGTTTAAATATACATTAGCAAACAAAAATGGGCTATTATAACAATGTTAATGCACTAAAGTTACGTTAATTTTATTAATTCCTACGTAAACATAAAAGTTATAGTATCTGTTACTTACCGATATCATTAAGCGCCTTTCAATTTCACTAATAAATAAGGTTTGGTCATGCAAAAGAACGATTTCTGCCTTTTTAACGTTGTTTAATGATGCATGTTTGGATTCACAGAAATAAATTACAAACGAATATATTTAGAGTAATTCTGTGTTATCAATAAACTAAGTAATGCAAATAATCGTAGATTGACCACTAAGACTGCAATTTTTTTATAAATGAAGGTGTTTGAAAACAATTTTATTTTTAAATTGTCGGTAGTTAGTTTATAAGCAGCCGAAATAAAATGGACTGAGTGTCGTAGTTCTCAAACGTTGCAAACTTCATAACTCATCCATGAACGGGATTGAATCGTTAAAGATTCTACTTTAAATAATGTTTTAACAAAATAATGATTACAAAAAGAAAAGCAGCACCCGTGGTTTGATCTTACGACTCCTCGTTCGTTAACCAAAGGTGTTAACTATTGTGCCAAGATTGCTAGTAGTTGCATTAGCGAAATATTATATCTGATTCAGTGACAAATGAATGATTACTATATATTGGTATATGGTATTGTTGATGTGCCGCACGCACACTAATAAAGACAGAGCTCGCTTGTTTTACTCAGTGTTTGTGTGGCATAACTATTTCACACATGTAAAGTGTAAACTCATTAGCTAGTGTGCGTGATGTATACTTATTAGCTGTGCAGACTGTACACCTACGCTCGCGCGGTTTTATATTTTGTCACAGATTACAAGATACTACACTCCACATTACCGTGACTCCACGTACTTAAGCTCGCTAACTACCGTGGCCGTTGATTTACATTATCATACCAATAATGACGATGGTTGTGACTAAGGCATATTATTATGAATATTTTATTTAATTGTTTCATTTATATTACTAATGAAGAAGCTATTTTTATGTTGTTTTCTATATTTTTAAGTTTGTTAAATAGTAATTATAAAATAATTACTGGCAAAGGGCAATTACTCAGAATAATTTGATCTCACTAGTCATCTTGTCGTTGATTTACATATCAATAATGACGATGTTGTGACTAAGGCATATTATGATTAATTGTTTCATTTATATTATTAATGAAGAAGTTATTTTTTTATGTTGCTTGCTATATTTTTAAGTTTGTTATGTAGTAATTATAAAATAATTACTGGCAAAGGGCAATTACTTAGATTAATTTGATCTCACTATCTCCTCATCTTGTCGTTGTACCCCATATGGATAACTTAAATTAATGAAGACATAAGAAAGTAGACTGATTAATAAGAAACTGATCTGGAATTCAGCAATTACAATTAATAATTAGAACGTGATTTTACTTTTAGTAGATTTAAAAATAAAAATAAATTAATTTAAAGTGGTGTTATTGTTCTATTTCATACCTTTTATGACAAAACCAGGGTCATTATTATTTTAAGGAAACACACATAAATGAAAAAAGGTTAGCTTAGAATACAGTATATTTAGATACTCATAACTGCATTTTAGATTTTTTTATCATAAATTAGACTTAAAAATAGCATCTTCACTTACTAAGTATTCATCTAGTGATCGAAGTCTACTGATAATAGGTTTCAACCCAGTATGTGTACGGTTACTGTTTAGTATCATCACTAGAGTTCATGTCTTTAAATGGTAAATACACAGTAACGTTTAAAACTAAACTAGACCATAGTAACCATTCAATTACTAGGTTTTAGCATAAAAAAATGAAATTTCATGAATTTTGTTTCTATTTTAGAACACATTAACTGATTTAATTAATTATATAACAATAAAATATTAGTTCTTAATACTCTAAATTAAAGCTTTGTTAGTTTTACAACATATAAAAAAACAAAAAACGACTTAACTTAAATATTATGTTCAGAACGAAACGATTTAACAATTAAACTTTAACCGCGTTTTTCTCAAAATGGCATTTTCGGGGTTACTGTGGTTTCATTTACGAGGGCAGAATAGTCATTGTCATTTGGTATTCTACAAATTATTTATGGTCATTGACTTGCCACTGTAGTGACACTGTCACCGTGATGGCCAAAGTTACGGTAGTCTGTAAATTACATTTTAAGTGAAATCTGACAGTTGTGTCTATCGTGTTTGTCTATCAAACTGCCATTGTGAAGCCATCGAACAACGACACTTCGTTTCCCTATTGCAAACTTATGTCTGTAGTGTGTCGATAGAGTGTCAATGGCGTGTTGCTTATCTCTAAGTTACAGAATTGGGCCCCTGAAATATCTTTCGATTTATAAACTCCAGATTAATTGCAACCCTTATCCTTCTATGATTCTGCTATTATTTATTCCCACATGGAAAATATAAACTAAAACGTACTTAGAACCATGATTCCACCAAAAAACCAACAACTTAGACCGGTACCTAAATATCGTTTCACATCTTTGCTTACTGAATCCTAAACGAAAAAGGGGACCTGTCGGAAAATGGCGCGTTATTATCTCAGCTAATAAAAATTCAGCGCGCGAAAATCCCCGCGCCGCGATTGGTCGACCGTCCCTCGGGCACCCCCGCCATTGGTCGGCTATGCTGATTCCATTTTCAAATTAACTTTCTCTACCACCGTCGTTTTCCAGTTAGGTGTGAATTTATTTATTTCATTTCGTTTTTATTATGTGTTGTTTTTGTAGAGATGTGACTTGTTCTTTTTTTGAAATTAGAAATTTGGTTCTGTTGTTTTTACTTGATGGTTGAAAACTAAACAGATTGATAATATTTTTTTGTTTTTAACTCTGTGTCTTCAGTTTGCAATTACATTAAAAAGTAGTATTCACATTATAACTAAACATTATTCTACCAATGATAATTTAGTACTTCGTAGAGTATTTTAAGTACTTAGGCTTTAGGAGCCCTGCTACTGCCACTGCCTAGTATTTTACGTAGGTACTCAAAAAGTAATAATAAATAAAGAAACTAAAAAAATCTACATCAAAAATTTACACTCTATTATTATTTTCTGCCTTTTTATTGAATGTACAGTTAGCTCCACATTACGCATAGCGGCAGTGACAAATCCAGGCGCACACTCAGCCAAAATACATCGTTATAATAAAACTAGTTTACGACGCCGATTCCAAGCTGCGCTTAACTTTTGCACGTTCACATTTGGTTACCATTGAAAAGGGAAATTATAGAAAAATCAGGCTATAAAACACCTGAATAAGGGACGGCGGATAGAACAGAGAAGTGTGGCTGGAAGAAAGGTTAGGGCGATACCCAGCTGTGGGGGATTCTGGACTGATGAGACTGCAAAATATTGTTGTAATCTATAACTGAAAAAAAAAAAAAAATAATTAAGATGTAATGCTAAAAAATAAACTCATCATCTGAATAGCCTTTTCCCAACTAGGTATGTTAGGATCGGCGTATGCAGCTGAATAAGTGAATATCAATATTTTACATAGAACGACTGTCTATCTGACTTGCATAACCCAGTTAGTAGGTGCTGGGTTATACGATAATAATAATAATAATAATAATAAAGCTTTATTAGGTTATATGATACCCCTTGGTAAAACTTGTTGGCAGACTTTCGTCCACTGACTACCTGTAACGACTGCCAATGACCTACAAAGAAAGAAAGAAAGAAAAAGTGTTTATTGGTTTCCCAACAGGACAAAACAAATTGACAAAAAATTAAACGTTAACAAAGTAAACAATATGACAAACACTTAAAATTAGGACATAAATACATTCCGCCTTATTACAAAACGTAGTTAAACCTGGTTTAACTTAGACTTGGTTTATCTCGCATGACGTCTTACTTCAATAATATTCAAAAGAAACTGACAGCATGCGAGATAAACCAGGTCTAAGTTAAACCAGGTTTAACTACCTGCGGATTATGTTTAAATTTGTCCCGTGCGAAGCCAAAAGGCCACTATCACAGCATGTTGCTGTGACATTTATGATAAATGTCACAGCGCTGGTATTCTGATAGGGCCCAATGGTGACGCCACGTTCACAGAAAAAAACAACAAAAATCTAAATACAAACGACATCGGCGACCAACTGCTTAGCGTGCTTATCGAGGCACCGAGGGAACTCGGTATGTAGGTATGGTAATGGGTTATTGTGGTAGTGGGTAGTGGCTTTACTGGCCAGACCCGACCCACTAACATTTTAAAATTAACACTGAAAACGGGATATTTGAGGAGCTCGTGGCTTAATAAGAACTGCCACTCGGGTCAATCTTTAGGTAAAGCTGTGCTTGCCTAGGTCGGTCTGTGGATGGGTGACCGCCCGACATACCGAGTTTCCTCCGTGCCTCGGAAAGCACGTTAAGCTGTTGGTCCCAGCTGTCATATTTAGATCTTTGGCAGTCGTTACAGGTAGTCAGTGACCTGAAATTCTGACACCCAGCCTTACCAAAGAGTATCGTATTACCTAGTATTAACTGGGTTGTGGAGGTCAGATAGGCAGTCGCTCCATGTAAAATACTGGTATTCAGCTACATCTGGTTAGACTGGAAGCCGACCGTAACATAGTTGGGAAAAGGCTAGGCAGATGATGACTGAAAACGGAATATTTGCCATGTATACTGATTTTTTTCCGCAAAGGCCTCCCACCATCTTCTCACGATGGTCCACACCATTCTTCTTGCCGTCGTGCCTACAGCTGCACCGACAGACATGGCCTGCTCAGTCTCATTTCAGTCTCACAGTCTCACTTTATAAGCTACGTCGGCAACTCGGGAGTTTACGTTCTGGAAAGCAGAGTGGTTTTTTTTTTTATTCGGCTAGTTTTTTACATTCAGTAAGCTGCGCTCCGTCGCTCGTTGGCAAACCTTGGGTTTTACAATTCTGGACGTTAGTCAAAGGTCAAGTCTGAGACTGGCTGGTGTTTTCAGTACCTAATAAAGAAAATTAAACAAAACGAGTCGTCCAAAAGTGTACGAGCACTGGCACAAAATAACACAATGTTACTTGAAAGCCGTCCACATTACCGGCTAAATTGGAATGCCGCGTAATACAAGCCCTATTGGAAGGGTAGCCATGGTGAAGTGCACTGTGTAGGATAGCATTATTAGTATGAATGGGAATTTGTCGGGTTTAGGCAGTTTGGTAGGTGGGAAAGTATGTGTTAAGGGAAATGTGGAATTGTAAATGGGAAAGAGCTGGAAAAGAGTTGGAAAGGATATAATTGTTGTGTCATTGTTTAGTTAATTTGATTTGTCGTTACTGGTAGTCAGTGATCCGAAAGTCTGACAGCCAGTCTTAGCAAGGGGTGTCGTATTAAGTGGGTTGTGGAGTTCAGATTGTCGTCACTTTATTAATTTAAAATAGGATACTGGTTTTCAGATGCATCCGGCGAGACTAGAAGTTGAACTGACCATAGTTCAGAAAAGGTTAGGCAGATGATGATGTCCCGAGGACACGGCGCAGCATACCCTGGTGGACTGCTCGGCCTGGGCTCAGCAGCGCTGTGCCCTCGTTGCAGCACTCAGTTTGGGTGATCTTTCGCTTCCGACTGTAGTTAAATCTATGCTTACAAGCGAAGACGCGTGGAATCTCGTCTCCTCTTTTTGCGAGGAGGTGATGCACGCGAAGGAGGCGGCGGAGAAGGAAAGAGAGCATGCCTCTCACTCTACCCGCACCAGAAGGGCAGCCGGGCGTCGAAGGGCGCTTAACGATCTCCGGCCACCGTAAGGTGGGGCCTGCGGGTGGCAAACTTAGGGCTGAGATGTCGCCCGTCCAGCCAGGACCAAAGAAGTGGCGCGCAGTGGGCTCTGTGCGCCTTTATAGAGAACGTGCGGTCGCCGGCCGCACTTGGTGATGAGGCCCGCCGGGATAGCTGGGCTGATACCAGTCGGGGGTGCGCGCGAATGTACTTGTATCTCCCGGGCCTCTGACACATGGTATTAGTAGAAACAGTGGGTTTTTAGTCGGTTAGAGTCCGACATAACCCCCGCTCACCCCAGGCGGAGGGTATCCATGAGGATTTTCCCACTCAAAAAAAATCGGTTGTCTGTAAAATCGGTTTACTGACGATAGTTGAACGTGACAACGTCCTAAGAAAATAAAACAAAACAATTGACACGCCGTTGCTATGGAAAATAAAATAAAACAAAACAATTGACACGCCGTTGCTATGGAACGCCTCAGAGCGAGGTAACGCCGCATGACGTCATCTTTTTTCGTGCGTGCAGCCGGCCATCGAATTATAAGACGTTATCACGTCAAAAAAAAAAGGCAGATGATGATGATGTGAGACTGTGGAAACCTGACGTAAAAGACATAAAATACTATTTCAAACATAATTGTCTTACCTTTAAACAAGGGGGTTGATAAAAATAAAGGTACCTAATGTGCCATAACATAACAAGTATTTATTTTCAGGCAGCATTGGCCCACAGACCTTACAAATGACAGCACCATGCAGCCATTGACAGTCAATTTTTAACAATTCCTAAGAGTTCCAAGATTCATACACACCCTATAACCAAGGGCCTGGTAAGACAGCGGTGGTGGGGGGTAATTCACAGCTGAAGGCGGGTCGTGAGGGGGTGACCAAGTTAAACCTCTTTACAGCTCACAGAATTGAGTCGCTGATGAGTATTTATTGATATTGGCTTCAGAAGTGATATTTGAGAGGAGGTACTTCTATATTAAGGTTTTGCGGTTATGGAAGTTGTGCTTAGGAATAATTGGGTACTTTTGATGATGGTGGTGGTAAGTTTTAAAGGTTATTTGGGTTGCTCTTCTTTATTCTTATAACTACTTTAATCTAGTCCCATCGAGAAGTAATTTAGGTTTTCATAATGATGTGGGACGAACACAGGACACTAAACCTTATCTATATTATGTGTCTGACGGTACTTTGACTCTAAAAAAGGATTCGTCCACGCGAAAATATTAATAACAGTGAAATTCCTGTCTCGACCGGATCGGCCGAGTTACAGCGGCCGAGTCGCCTACTGAGCCTGTTAAAGTCCAAGCAGATGATAACTGCAACGAGTTGGTTTTAGCAGTGGTGTAGGTACATACATAGTGCTTGGTTATAGTTGCAATAGGTTCGCTACCTAAATGAGTGAACTATTCCCAAACCACTGTAACTCCTGTTAGCCAGAATCAACAGTGGCGACCACAAGAAAAGCGCCGAGACAATGAAACTCGACGAAGTCCCAGAGAAGCGATTTAACTGTCTTGGATCCCGCAACGAAATTAATCAGAAAAGAATAGCGGATTTCCACTTCCCTCCATATCAGATCAGCAGGAGACAGAACAGAACAAGGCCAATAGGCACACAGGGACGTATACAAATGAGAGTTTAATATAATTGTTAGAGACATATAATTATATTTGTAAAATCTTGTACAATCACATGCCTTTTTTTTTTTTGGTGGGTGGAAAATCATCGAATAACCCCCCCCCCCCGCTCTTGGGCAGAGCGAAGGGGAATGTCAGACTTCTACTGACTAAAAACCAAACCCATGTTCCTTCTTCGCCCTTGTGTCGGAGCCGCGTTAACCTTTCGACAAACCACAGCCCCGACGGGCACATCACATGCCTGGCCTAAAGGCGGTTTTCACATGACAGCCACTGACAGCGCTGCCCCCTGAAGAAGAGATGACCAAACGCTTGACGATGTCCCGAAATACTACCGATTAAGTTCAACCCATATTTTACTTTAAATAAAAACAAAATTTCCAAAATCGACGGCGTTTCCTTGAGCATTCAATTCAAGATCGTATCATAATATCATTAAATATGTAATAATGCTCCGATAAAAAAAACTCTATTTGTATTTTTTTCAAAAAAATCGTGTAAACCTTTACAAAATTACCGACGTGCGATAATGCGACGGCTCTCGAGTCTGACAGTGAATGGGGCGCTTTATTGTCGAGTGGTGCATAGGACGCCACGCGGCACACTTACATGTATTGAAAGTGTATGGGATCCATGTAAAAAAGGGAAACTTTCACTGGGTATTGTATGGAACTTGAGCAAATTAATAAGTGGGGTATAAAACATCATAATTTCATTGTTATTGTATTGTTATATTGTAGCGGGACTGTTGGGCGTGGGGTCCCGGGTTCGATTCCCGGGTCGGGGAAGAAGGGTAATGGGTTTTTCATGAGAATTTCTCAGGTCAGGAGTACCTAGCCCGGAGTTTGGAAGTTAGTGGTATGATACCCCCGTGCCCCGTGCCTCTTCTAAAAAGTTATTGCTGGGAAGCGCATTTTTCGGCTGAAATATCAAGAATGTGACAATTCAACAATGTGCTGTGCCGCCTCCGTGGTCGAGTGGTTTAGGCTTTTGCCTTTTTGAAGTTGTTTCCAGTTTGGTTAGGACATTGCAGGTTTGAATCACCTGATTGTCTGGTAAAAAGATGGTTCCGTGCTTCGGAAGGCACGTATAAGCCGGTGGTCCCGGCCGCTAAATGGCGGTCGTCAAACCATGTCAGAGGCCCTTGCGGCGGTTTAGAAACTCTGACACTAGGGTGTGTGGGGTCGTTAGACCTTACTGCCCATACGATAAGAAGAAGAACAATGTGCTAATTGAGGTATTAAAGGGCCAAGGAGATAGATTGACATTAATTGACAACAACTTTGAACTCAATATCTAGAAGGTCCCCAGGTATGGTAATGGAAAACATATAAGCATTGTTGTTGCAATTTGTACGTGTATTATATTTTATTATGTATTTAATCAATAAGAATTAGGTCTAACCTAACCTATAAAAAAACACGAACAATAATTAAAAAAAAAAAAAAAAACAAAAATCACCTACACCCCTTTTCACCGTCCACCCACTAAAGCCGTTTCACACGGCACGCAACATATTCGTGCGTTTTATTTAATTAAACAGAATTACTCCTGTAATAGGCGGCGCGTGGCTGCCCTTAGGTTGGAGTACGTACTCCAGGCTGCATAGGGCCGTTAACAATGTTTTTTGGTACTTCTAATAGTGATAGTAATTGTGATACCCTTGTTAAAAGGGATTTTTAGTAATTGTTATAAGAGAGTATTGATTACGTCGGTGGTTATAATGGGTTGGTACTTAATGATGCTTTTTGCAGCGAGTTGATGTGTTGTTCCCACCGAGTTCCCGTTGTTTTTGTACATGGTTTTAAGTATTTGTTTTATTATTTTATACTGATAGGGATGGATGCCGGAAGACGGACGGCGCCGCCGAGGCCGGCCTAGAAAGAGGTGGCGTGACGATTTAGACGCGTATCATGAGGGCTGGTTCGAAGCGGCACAAGATAAGAGCTCTTGAAAGGAGTTGGGGGAGGCCTTTGTCCAGCAGTGGGACAGTGCAGGCTAAATAATAAAAAAGGGTATAAGAGTAGAGGAAGAACAACGAAAACGAGCTGCTACTGAAAATTCATGACGGAAAACCCTATGACCCTTTGCACGACCCAGGAATGAAACTCATAACCAGGATCTCAGCAGTCACGCTTGCGACCAACGAGGAAGTCTAAGGCCGGCCATACACGGGCAGCTCGAGCAGTTAACCAGTGATCAACATACATGGACCGCTCTTGCAGTCAGAATCAACAGCTTGAAGCTGCCAGTGATAACTGCTCGAGCAGTTGGTTCAACAGCTCGAGCGGTGGGCAATTTCAAATCAGTAGCACCATGGATTTTATTGCGCGTGGAATGAAGAGCGCGGGCGGAGGTAACTGCGCGAGAGCAGTCGACAGCTCGAGCAGTCAGTGTATGGCTCGCGACTGCTTGACCGCACGATGAAAATTCACCGTGCTGTCGACCGCCCGAACCAGTTGCAACTGCTCGAGCGGTTCATGTGTGTGCGTCCATAGAACTCTGCAGTTCACTGTGCAGTCGCAGCTTGAAGCTGTCGCCCCTGACTGCTTCAAGCGGCCCGTGTATGGCCGGCCTAACAATTCAACAAGAAGTCAGATTTTAATAACTTACAAAACTTCAACTTTGAAACTTAACTAATACCGAGAGGCACTCAAAGACTCTCTTGTTTTCATTTCTTTTTTCAATTCCTCCTCTTGCTAGTCTACAAAACACGAAAGCATACGCAATGCATCTTACTTACCAAATCTTAATCCTACCGTAACGCTCGTTAATCTGTTAAGTATATTTTCACTTAGCGGAAACTTGGCGCAAACATAGTGTTAAGTTACTGAATAAAATTCTTTTTTTTTTGCCAGTTATGCTTAAGTCTCATGTAAATAGTGGGGGTGTGGGGCTATTGCCATTAGGCAGGTACAAAACTAGACTTCGTGGCTGCTATTGAAAAAAATCTGATTTGAAAACTCCATATCTAACCCAAGACCTCATGCTTCCGTCGGGGCTGTGGATTATCGAAAGGATAACGCGGCTCCGACACAAGGGCGAAGAAGGAACATGGGTTTGGTTTTTAGTCAGTAGAAGTCTGACACTCACCTTCGCTCTGCCCAAGAGCGTGGGGGGTCATTTGATGATTTTCCACCGACCAAAAAAAAAAAAAACAGGCGCACTTTCGACCACTAGACCAGCGAGGCTGTCCAACCATTTAACAAGAAGTCGGATTTTAATAACTTACAAAACGTTGACATATTTAACGCTTAACTATACCCGAGAGTCCAAACTGCCTCGTTGGTCTAGTGGTCGTAAGCGCGACTGCTGTGCATGAGGTCCTGGGTGCGATTCCCGAGTCGGACAAAAAGTGCTATTGGGTTTTTCATTAGAAATTTCCCAATAATAGCCCGGAGTTTGGAAGTTGGCGGTATAGTACCCCCGTGCCTCGGAAAGCACGTTAAGCCGTTGGTCCTGCGCCTGATCTCTCTCCGGTCGTGTCGGATTGCCGTCCCATCGGACTATGAGAGGAAAGGACCAGAGAGTGCACCTGTGCCTGCGCACACACTTGTGCACTATACTTAATATCTCCCGCGCAGTTGGCTAATCTCTGCTACGATTGGCCGCCGTGACCGAAAACGGTCAGGAGGACTGTTATACCCAAGAGGTACTCAAAGACTCTCTTGTTTTTTAACCGACTTCCTTCAAGAAGGAGGAGATTCTCAATTCGTCTGTTTGTTTTTTTATAAACTTTTATTGCTTTTCGGTTTTTTATTTCTCTTCTTGCTAGTACCAAGTACAAACTAACATTGCATACGCAATGCATCTTACTTACAATCTTAATCCTACCGTAATACGGTTAATCTGTTAAGTATCTTCACTTATCGAAAACTTGGCACAAACATAGTGTAAAGTTACTAAATACGCTTTGAATGTTAGAGTTGGGGACACTAGCTCGATATACAATACAATAAGTGATTGTAGTGACGCCGATGAAGAGATAAGTGTGTACAGAGATGAAATGAGGTGGCGTTGGTGATTGTCGTCCGAGGAATTTTGGAAGGAAAGAATTATTAAAAAAAAAAAACACGAAAACATTACCCATGTCGTTGGGGTTAAAACGAAAATTGAATGTCGTTGGAGTCAAAACTTTTTGGTGAAGGCATGTTACTCTTGATAAAAAAAAACCTTGATAAAAGAATTATTCAAAAAATATTGACGAAAACATAATGTCGTTGAAGTCAAATTTTTTTTGCTGAATGCATTGATAAGTCATTGTTACTCTTGAAAACAAAAAAGACCTTGAAAAAGGATTACTTCCGCGGGTCAGACTGGGTTTGGTCGTCACCTAGTTACAGTACCCGGCGATAAATATTGCACATCGACCTTTGGAAAAATCAGTGCAATTTATTCGTTAATTAAGTTCTTATTTTGTATTTAGCTTGCCGTGAAACATTTTCGAACTGACCTAGCTTGTGGCAGTTTATATATAAAAGCACACCGGAAAAGAGTATCTCGAACAGTCATTTCGTATATAGTTTCTCCAAAGGTCGATGTGCATTATTTATCGCCGGGTACTGTAAAACATCGAAGCCTCGGAAGCCAATATGTTACTTGCTAAAAGTATGAGCATATTGGTAAGTAGGTACCACTAATAAACTCTAGTCAAACTAATTACCAGAAATGGTATTACTGCCTGTCTTCCGGGCATGTTTAGTTCATCATCATCATTTCAGCCGAAAAACGTTCACTGCTGCACATAGGCCGGACCAAGTGTCGCCACATTGACCGGTCCCGTACGTCTCGCCACCATTTAATAGTTCGTGTAGTTATTTTTACCCGACTACGGCAAAGCCAAAGGAGGGTATGTATGTATGTATGTTTGTATGTATGTATGTTTGTATTATGTATGTATGTGTGTATCTTCATCTGTTCCCTCATAGCTTCTAATCTACTTAACGGAACTCGACTTATGAGGTATCGTTAGAACCGTCTTAATTTTCCGCTGAACATAGGCTACGTAACGTGTCACAAAAAGCGATTTGGCGCCCTCTAGCGGACAAAAAGTAAGGCTTAAAAAATAAAAATGAAGATAAATACGCCGTGTTTGGTATCATTAGAAAGGGCCTCACTTGTACATTTTCAAAATATTGCTCAAATTTAAAATCACGCCCTCTAGCGGACAAAAAGGCAAGAGTAAAAAAAAAAACACCAAAATTGTTTAAATGAAAAAAAAGTTAAAAACTAAAACCCGACTACGACAAAAAAAACGACGCTGAAAAAGTATGAAACAAGATTTTCAGGATAGAACAAAAAGAAAAGCCGTAGTCACACGTTATAGGTACCAACCTAAACACTTTAATACCGTGTGACTACGGCTTTTCTTTTTGTTCTATCCTGAAAATCTTGTTTCATACTTTTTCAGCGTCGTTTTTTTTGTCGTAGTCGGGTTTTAGTTTTTAACTTTTTTTACTTAAACTAACCGCCCTTTTAGTAAATGTTTAGTTTTAAATATTCTTAAAGTTAAATAGGACAACCAGAATAAAATCACTTGAGTATCTACAACTAGCTTTTTTCCGTGGCCCGTGGATAGTGTAGCATTCCAACGGCGAAAAATTTTTTCAATCGGTCCAGTATAGTTTATACGTTACATACAAAAATACAAATCTATCCTCTTTATAATTTTAGTATAAATAGATGACGACAACACTCCCTCCTACCCTACTCACGCCCGAACAGTTTGTCATTGAACCGGGGCCCAATGACAACACTCAGTGCCCAATGCACCGTACGCATGTTTACGAAGATTAGCCGACAGTGCCAAATAGCTGTTAGCGCAAATTAGATGGTTGGCATTGGGACATCGCCCAGTATTGAGTCGTGTCATTGTGACGTGGGACGTGGGGTGTAGGCTATGGTTACTTTATATAAACTTTTGCACGACAATCATGTTGAAGCTCGGGGTTCGATTCCGCTCAGTGTTATTAATTTTGGATAAGGAATTTCTCAGTGGTTCACCCTTGTTTGGTATAACAACTTTTGATGTAATGTTACTAATTCGAACAACGTTTAAGAAAATCATCAATTTGTTTAATATCGATTAACATAATTTTCATTTCATCGAATATTTATTAGCGATAACAACATAATTATGCACAAATGATCAAAAGGTATAATGAACATTTGATGTAATGTTCAGGTGGTATAACATGTATTTTATCGAATATTCACTAAGTGTCAAAAATCCTAACCGTCAAAATCGACCAAATGAGCACTCCGAGGTTTGGTTAGTTAGGTCCCTTTAACTCTGCAAACAGAAATAGGAGCCCCGCGCAGCGGGGGGCTCCGTTGACCTGCCGACGGAAACTAATGAAAGGAAATGAATTAAATGAACTGAATATTCGATACGATCTTTCGACTAAATCATTATTAGTCTAGTGAACATTAGTTTAAATAAAATAAGTGCATTTGAAAACTCGGTCAAATGACATTATGTATTTCAAATAAATAAATATGCTTTATTAGTAATCTGCCAATTAATAAATTATTCGGTCAAATGAATAATTTTTACACGAAATGACTTTATTGTAACTAAAATAAGTCGGCGCGATTTTCGCCAAAACGTTGTTATACCAAACAAGGGTGAACCTTCTCAGTCGCAGTCACGGAGTCTGAATTTGGACCCGGTTTATGGCAATATGACTCGTCCCCACACCATAATCTGCCTAGCCTTTTCTTAAAGCATGGGGTCGCCATCCAGTCTAACCGGATGCAACTGAATACCAGTATTTTACATGTCAGACCTCCCATAGTTCATCTCCGTTTTTATTTAAAAGTACATTTGACCACTAGCTCAGGTTCAGTTGAAAACCAGCGTCGGGCACTAGCTGCTCGGCAGTTTGCTGAACTGGACCTATTTGACACTGCTGCCGTGACACAGATTATTATCTCTTTTAAACTTGTTTAGTTTTTTTTTCTTTTTTGTGAGTAGGTAGGGTACTTGTGCTTGTGTGTAGGTGCCAAATAAATATGTTTTCTTTGTTATTTTTTTCTTTTAAAAAAGTGCCAGAGATGATTCCTAAACAACCTACCACAAAAATTAAGGTCTCAACAGTACCTACAAGGGCCAGAAGATGATAATGTCAATTTCCTTAACCATGATATCTGGTTCAGTAACCTTAATCCATCTCAACATTAGTAGTCAAGCACCACTCACCATTCTCAAAGAACACAATACTCGTTTTTTGTTCGCAATGTCGGTGACAATCCATGGTATTTAACAGATTAGTGTAAGAATTTATATACAGTAGGTTACAGATACTCGCTGGGATTAGCGGAATTGCATCAGAGGGATGAGGGATGTATGGTTATGTCTTGTTTGGAATTTTAAGTGGGTGACTAAGTTATTTAAAAGTATAGGAAGACCAAAGAAACGATGGATGGACTGTGTGAAGGATGATATGGCTAGAAAGGAGGTGACTGCTGAGATGACGAGAAATAGGGAAGTATGGAAGAAGAAGACATGTTGCGCCGACCACAAATGAATTGGGATAAGGCAGGAGAATGATGATGATGATAATGACTAAGTTATTTGAAGGAGCTCGTGGCTAAATAAATACAGCCCCTCGGATCAATCTTCAGACAGACATATATCTACTTACTTATTTTGTTAAGAATGAAAAAAAGTATGCATTTGAACGAGTGCTTATCAGCTCATTATCTGACCTCTGCAATTCAGTAATACTGGGTAATCTCTTGGTGTGATTGATTGCCAGACTTTAGGCCAATTTATATATTCTGTAACTTGACCCACGGGGCCATTATAATTTGGTCACGAGCCCGAGATTCAGTTCTTTAACGGAAATTTCGTCAATTTTATGGTGTAAAATAAACATGTTTTTAGGCTCCCTACATTGTTTTTTTCAATTCCCTACGAAACGAGTGTTTTATTGATCCAAAAAACTTAATACTGTCCCAATTCTGGGTAAATCAAACTGCTCATAGAACCAACTAATAACGATTGCATCAACAAACATTTCCAACAAAATCTTTTCAAGCTTCCTTTTTAAACCTGTGAACACAAACGCAATTTGCGCCACCCTCCACCTATCTCACTTTAGAAATCTCAAAAACACTTTTACTTTTAAAGTAAAGTAATCCTGCTTATCTGTCGTTCGATCTGTGAGGAGCTGACGATTGTCACCGACTTAACACCGACGGAGTAAACATCAGTGTCGGGTTACAGAAATAAATAACAATGGTGGGTCTTCTTTACTGTTTGGGGTGGTGTGTTAGAGCACTATCAGGGAAATTGTTCAGGTAGACGATAGATTTTGAATTACTGGTAATGTTTTATCAATGATACCTCATCATCTGCCGAATCTTGTCCCAACTATGTTGGAGTCGACTTATTAGGAGCTCTTGGTTAAAGTGCTGTGAGGGTCGATCTTCAGGTTAAGCCCGCCTGATCTGGTCTGTGACTTGGTGACCCATTACATATTATAGTCTTTACCCCGTGCCTCGGAAAGTCCGTTACACTGTTGTCCCCGCTGTTTGGCAGTCGTTACAGTCAGTGGCATGAAAGTCTGCTGACCAGCCTTCCCAAGGACTATCGTATTAATTACCTAGTGTTAAGTGGGCTGTGGAGGTCATCACTCCATGTGAAATACTGGTATTCAACTGGTTCGGTCAAGACTGGAAGCCAACCACAATACATTTGGGAAAAGGCTAGGCAGATGATGAAAAATGAAAAAAAAAAAATGAAAAATATTTATTTGTCCCAAAAAAGCAGTTACATGGATTATAATGAGACATCCCCAGTAAGTAATTGTTAATACTTGTGTTGGGGCTATCTCGCTCTTTCCCTTAATTATTTAACAACATTGAGACTATTGTACTAGTAATTACAATTACAAAAGGTGACTAAAAATAAATTTAGGATGAAAAATTAACAATAAATGACTTATATACTAATTTGCAGCTCTTTGTGTAAATGTTGAGGTATGCCTATGTGATGCTCTGTCTATAGTATGTGCATCTTGAATTTTATTTTTAAGCATAATGTATGTGTAAGTGTGTGTGTGTGTGTGTTTGTGTGTATGAATGTGTATGTGTATGTCTTTTTTGTTTTTAAGTGTGTTTTAGTTTTTGTGTGAAATTGTTTAACCAAGTCTTACCAATATTTGCTCAGTTTCTTCGTATGTCAAGGTTTTGAGCCACTCTGTTTATTACCTTTGGATGATGAGGTAGAGCTCTTTGTCAAAGGGCACAGGTAGGTACAGGTTTTACTCTGAGAGATTTTTGCGGACGAAGTCGCGGGCGAAGTGTTAGTTAATAATAAAACAAAATAGATAAGTATATATATTCACAATCACGCTATCAGTAATCGTTGAAAAAAACCCATTCGGTCCAGTAAATCGTTTCATAAACGCTTTTATAATAAAATCCTTAAGATCACGTCGCGCGTCGGTTACTTAAAAGCTAATCCGAGCACTCGACACAATGCTAAGTAGCATTCGCATTAAGTTCACACTTGACCGGGTAAATTAACGTAAATATAACCAAAAATGACTTTTATTTTAAATTTTATTGCAGATTTTATTTAAAATTCATCTTCTTCTTCTTCCTGCCCTTGTCCCATGTTACTTGGGGTCAGCACAACACGGTTTTTGTCTTTCATACTCCTCTGTCAACCGTCACGCTATCATTTATTCTTTTTTCTTAACATTCCTCACACAATCCATCCATCGTTTCTTTGGTCTTCCTCTCCCTCTCCATCCATCAACATTTATATTAATTAATTTTCTAATCCGCCCCGTCGATTTTTTCCGCAATCACGCTGCAATAACATAAGTACACATACCACTGTCAGTAATCGTAGAAAAAAAAAACACATTCGGTCCAGTAAATCGTTTATAAACGCTTTTAACAATAAATCCTTAAGATCACGTCGGTTACTTAAAAGCTAATCCGCGCACTCGACACAATGCTAAGTAGCATATCGCATTAAGTTCACACTTGACCGGGCATTAACGTAAATATAACCAACAATGGTGGATGCACACAATGGTTCTGTATAGTTCGGCGAAATATTTGTGATGAGGCGTTTCAGACGAATAGGAAAGTCGGGCGGTTTATAGAAGCTTTGTGACTTTTCTGATATTTTGATGTACCATTAGCATTTAAGAGATAGACCAAAGAAACCATGGATGGACTGAGTAAAAGATAAATGAGGTGCCTGATGAGATGACGGGTGATGATGCGCTGACCCCAAATTAATTGGGATAAGGGCAAGAGAATATTTAGATGATGATGATTTTAAGATTAACATTTGCTTGCACAACTAGGTACTTTGGCTTAATGCGCCAAACGTATTAATTTCTGTCTCTGCTACATCCAAACGACTGTCAGAAGTAAATTGAAAATTCGTTTTGCGCTAACGTATTTAGTGATTTGTGTGACTAATGGGCCAAAGATTCAGGAGTTTCTTCTTCTTCAAATTAACCCGTACAGTTGTCTCAACAAACATTTTTTAAAACAGTGACGATTTAAAATAAAAAAAATATTTTAAAGGTATCTTTTCTATGATGATGCTTCGTAAAGCAATGACAAGTTCAAAACCATTTCAAACAAGTTAGATGATTTTGCTGCCTAACCAGTTTTTGGAACTAACGAATTTTAGAACAAGAAGAATATTTTTGTCAAAGTTCAAGCTTAATTAATCTTTTTTTTTAAACATACCTAATGAGCCGGACTACTGTTCAACAAATTTGAACAAAAAAAGAACGCTTCGTAGGCTCCATCTCGCTGCGATTCGCAGCACACGTCTGAAAGGGCTTTACCAAAAAAAAAACAATCACTAAGATGATCTTCCTCTTAGTATAATCTGGACAGACGGACATCATGCAATACATTATAATATATATTGTGTAACATTACGACCGAGCACAATAGAGGTGACCACAGTTGAAAGGAATTAGCGTCTTTTGTTGTGTACTTGTGAATTTATTGAGATATCTATAGGTGCTTGTGAGGCTTTGAGTAGGCCGACGGTATAAAGACTTTTTGTAATGTAACATCACGTCTACACCCAACGGGATAGGCAGAGAGGTGCTGCATACATTCGTACACCCATGGTTCAGCGGTTCGGTTGTAGACCAGCCGAAGTCTTCACAAACGCTTTGGTTTGATTTCGATTCGGGAAGTCGTATGTCTATGTTTTAAAATACAACGATAGCGAAAAATATGGACATTTGACAACCTATAATTTTAAGCAGGGAAGGGGCAAACAATGGTAATTAGGACGGGGTGCTACCGTCTCATAGCCTCATATCTTTTTGTACAACTGGAGGAACTCTTGGACGAGTATCAACTCGTCAGCGATATATTGTGTTGTAACCAGGGGGTCTAAAACGGCCACTTTAGCAGATCATAATATGAATTGCGTCAAAAAGCGTAAAATGACCTTTCATAATAGTAACAGCGTCTGGGACCATTAAGGAAAATAGATCATAGGTAAGTAATAATAGGAAAACAATATGAATTGCGTTAAATTCGTAAAATGGTCACAGACGCAGTTACTATTTAAGGTCAATTCATATTATGATCTGCTAAAGTGGCCATTTTAGACCCCCTGCTCATGTCGAATATTTATGCATTATTCCTTGGCTTGAAGTTTGAAAAACTGGTCGTCGTCATCTGCCATGTTAGTTTTCCCAACTACATAGTAGTAGTTCAGTATTTTACACGTAGTGAGGGTATTGACTATCTGACCTCCTTAGCATGTCCTGCAGTTTAGTCACAGTTTACTTTTCCCTGGATTCGATTCGACATGTTTCCTAACTTTAGAACTCATGAAGATTGGCAAAAAAAAACAGATATTCTTAACAAAAAAGTCAAAAGAAAATCTGCCGAATACCTAGTTTTTTATAAACAACTTAGCTTTGAAGCTTTCAATAAGTTATCCACAGACTGAAGTCTACGTACGATCTACCCTCAAATAAATTACCTGTAAAAGCTAAGAAAATAATAAACTTAACAAAATAAAGGAATATGATCAAAGCGTACATTTTCATACGGTAGGTAGGTGGGTAGGTAGGTATCGGAGTGTAATGTGTTATTACAAAATTGGATTTGTCTGTTATGTTAAGACTAGTGATAGCTCCTGGGTTTGCGTGTGATGAGAAATATATATTTTTTTGGATGGTGGTCAAAATTATGGAAAAAGGGATGGATGGAGAGGGAGAGAATGGCCAAAGAAAATATGGATGGATTTTGTGAATAATATAATAATTGATTGTGCGACTGACGATTTTTAGTTTACCTATGTCGCTGCTGATCTTGTTGTAGTTTTGACTAAGTCGCTACAAAATTTTCACAGATAGACAAGCTGATGTTCGACAAGTTATAAATTCAAAATATGTCATTCGTCTGTCCGCGTTTTTCAGTACCTATACAAACAAAGAACACAGTGTTTGTCCGCCTGTCCGGCTGCCTGTTTGTTCCGGCTAATCACCGACTTCATTTCGGCAGATAGGTGAGGTGATGAGGATTAACTGAGACTACTTTTATTTTAGAAAAAATGTTAGGGTTCCATGCAAAAAAAGAAAGTAAGTTATATTTTTATATTAATTTCATGCGGACGAAGGTGCAACGGCTAGTAATATTATACACGGCAAATTGCATAATAGACAATAGTCTTCAATAAATCCGCGCACACCGCAACCACCATCACATAATCTGTGCTCCCCTCCCCTAAACGCCTAATTCCGTCAAAAATATCCGCACAAACAAAAAGACGGTGATATAATACCGTAATGTAATAAGGAGAGCTACTCACCGGATTTCTTATGGTTGAAGTTTAGAGGGATTGAGGGCGCGGCAGAGTAGGTATATCATTGTATCTGGCACGATGGATGGACGGTCTGGGGGAGTGGAGACGGATTTTGTAAGGAATTTTGTGGTTAGGTTAAGGTAGATGTTCACGGTAGCCCGCGAAATTCAAATTTTCTTACGTTTTTTTGCGATTTGCAGGCCAGTGCTGTCAAGAATAGTATTTCATCAATTGAATTTCGCGGGCTACCCTGGAACATCAACCTTAAATGTGCTGTAAGTACTCGTAATTGACGTGCGTGTATGCCCAGATGACCAGTGGAGGTACTTTAATAGTGTGGCGTCGCGAAATGTGCACTGGACAAAAACGTGCACTTTTCAAATTGGTGTAGGTAACTAGGTACCTAATTCTTATAACGGGCAATTGTCAAAATGAGCATTTTGCAGAATGAGGGCATTGCAAAATGTGCACCAGCGACACCTCCTTTATCTTGCCATAAATCATGCTTTAAACAATCCATCTGTCGTATTTTTAATAAAGTTAGTAAAGTTCAGTCGACCTCTTCTGATTACAGAGCCAAAGTAAACACAAATTGATTAATCAGACGAACTTACCTTAAGTGAAGTCCGATTACAATTTCATGAAGGATGAACTGAAATATAATTGATTACAGTGTAGTTCCCAATTCGCAAGTATTTGGCATCGCAGTTTTAGAGAAAAAATAAAACTTTTTCTCTATGGATTGGCAACACAGCTTTGACACTCTTTAGAGATAGCGTTGCTCTATTAGCCCATTCGACAAGGGACTAATCCTAAAAAGGATGGGTTGGGTGGGTAATTATATTTCAGTTCATCCTTCATGAAATTGTAATCGGACTTCACTTAAGGTAAGTTCGTCTGATTAATCAATTTCATTTCATGATGAACTGAAATATAATTGATTACAGTGTAGCTGTTTAGAGTCTAAGTCGACATGGGCCACTCTTTTGGAAATATACAAGACTTACCAAATCAATCTTATTGTTACATGAATCAAATTTATTTGAGACCAATATAGTCAAACTACCCTATGCTTGTATATCTTAGGTAGGTATGATTCATAATCATCAATCATAAGGTATTATATAATAAGTATGTATGTGTAAAAAGACAAAATACCTAGCCATTGTGTGGCTTACATAACTAGGGCGTCATTAAAGACAAACCAATGATAATTGGCTACTAGTATTTTCATGATAATAAAATACTATCAGTCCTGTCTCATAATCAGATACAATATGAAACAATACATGCTATAAGTATGTATAGCTAATAATGCCATATTACTAAATTAAAACACTATTAATGACAGTGTACAAATAAAATAAATAATCATTATTACTATGGGATGTTTGAATAAAACTTAAAACTGAATGTTAATGAAACTTATTAAGTTTGTGTAAAGATAAATAAAGGAATGTAAATATTATTTACATCTTCAAGTTGGTATTTAAGACGGTATTATTATAGCTGTCATGTAGGACATTTTTTTTTTTTTTTTAATGTTGCCCCACACTAGGGATTTCTCCTGTATCGTGGGTGCGTGCAAAAACATATAAACTATCTGCAGGTCATACAAATATTTGTTCCGTGCGGGAATCGAACCCGCGACACGCAGCTCAGCAGTCCAACCGCTTAGCCACTGCGCCAACCGTGCCGTCAAACAGACATAAACCATTAACATTCACTGATACATCATGAACCTTGTCAATGTAATAAAACTATCTGGCTAGCCAATAGTTTTCCTAATGACACCCTTGCCTGTTTAGCAAAATATGTGTCTGCATAAAGTGTGTTATGTGTGGTACATAATATTATATCAGTCAATCCCACTTCCCTTCATTAATAATTTAATTCTTCTACTAATTGTTTGTTTGGATGCCTGATAGAAAAGGAAAGCAGGTTTCAGTTTTTGATGACAGTGATATTTTTATAAGAATAGTAATGTACATAATGTATTATGTCTTGTGACATGGACATATTGTCTTTTAATAACTGATAGAGTCTGCACTCTTTGAGCAGTAGCAAGAGCTGACAAGCTTTTTACTTAATTTTTTAAATTAAAATTCAGATTATCCCCAATTAGACAGTGAATACTACTACACTACTATTGTAGGATCACAAGTATTCCCATACTTGTATAAAGCGGGTTGAATTCTTTAAAGACCCATGAGAAAACGCTTGGTGTGATCATCCCTGTCAATTCATTCATTTAACAGAGAAGCGAAAGTATTGATCTAGCCTAATGTAACAAGCTGTAGCCAACATTATTTTGGTTTATGTATAATGTATTTCAGTGAGGTATTGTATTAGATCTGGTATTGAATCACACTGTGATTTTGGCAGAATAACTACCAACTCTTTAAGTAGTACTAAATTGTTTTAGCCTACCTGGTGGAGTGGATAGGTTAGTGGCAAACCTTTACATGTGAATGCATTTTGCAAAAGATGGTCACTGCCGGAGTAAGCTGGTTGCTTTATGGGTGTTTGGTACTGAAAGGAGATTTTAATAAATTATTATTAGAATAGAAAATGATTGATTTTATAACCATCATCATTTTTACCAAAGGATATCTGACAAGTCCACACTGGGTACCTACACCTACTCATATTTCCTTGCCCCCCCCCCCCCTTTTTTTAATTTTTTAAGACAATTCGTAATTAATGTCAATGGTATGAATATGTATAAAAAAAAAGGTAGAAGCTCTATTTAATTGACAAGGCATCTATCTCAAATGCATATGGGTCTCTACATCAAGTTCATGACACTTAAGTATCCCTAGTATGCTTTACAATTTGAATTAACTCCGGTAGCTAGTAAATCATAATTGATCATTCCCACTCTGTGGCAATGTTAGTATGCCTTGGTTCCTCATCTGACAAGTTATATTTAGATTTTATGTAAGATGCTTGGAGATTGATACACCTAGCTTCACACCAAACCCATAATAATATCCTTCTGCTAGGTACCATCATTTAGGTTTGGGCATTGAACACTACCCATCTTGTTAATGCAAGCAATGGCAGTAGCGTTGTCAATCCGAAGAAGAATATCACAATTATTTTTTAAATATACAAAGCATTTTAAACCAGAAAATATTGCCCTTAACCTGGTTTATGTGATATATTTGCTCTGATTGTGACCACAAGCCTCCAACATTTTCACCATAGCAATGAGTATCCCAACCTGTCAGGTCTGTATAAACTTGTAAATCAAATTTTCTTCACTGCTATGCTTCTAAGTTTTGCTGATAAGCATGGTGTCATTGGTGGAGGAACATAATTATATTCCTTCTCCATTGAAAGTCAACGGTCAATTGGTCATGGTCAATGTGGCGAGGGGGGCTTAGGGGAGGCCTATGTCCAGCAGTGGACTTCTTTCGGCTGAAATGAAGATGATGATGACCATTGAAAAAGTAAACTATATGTAATGTCATGGATGCATCATAATTTATAAAATAATTGATTGATTGTCTGATAAAAAGATGGTTTGATTTGAGTAATGGTATTCCATTTCCATTTGTTTTGTATGTACTATTCCATATTATGATAAAGCTGGCCATGCTGCTACTAATGTGCCTAAAAACAAGGCAAAATTATCTTATTTTAAATTTTAGAATTTATCATACTCTTCATTGTATTTCTTTTTTCAAAAGGTATGGTTGGTAGGTAGGCACAATGATTTGGAGTTAATCATGAATCCCAGTTTACAACATTAACAAGGTACTAGGGTACTTTTGTCATAATCAATAAGGGTTCCTAGTTGACTACGGAACCCTAATAATAGCTTATGAACTTTAACACACTATTTGTTGTTTTCATGTTTTGTAAACACTCCTTGTAATATGCTTATGGTCAATATATAAAATATCATTAATGTAGATTATGAATAAGTGGCCTAAATTTCTTGCATAGACAACCACAGGTATTAACAATTTGATGAACAAACTAGGTGCAGTACATAGTCCATATGACAATGCTGTAAATTCATATAAGGTTCCATTGAATTCAAAACAAAAGAACTTTAAATCATAAAAATGACTTCCTTCGGTCTATGCAACACACCTTAACCACCTTGATCAGCAATTAACCTTACTGCAAGTGCTGACTTTTACATACTTGTTCAAAGGTTTTAGATTTAAAATTAACCTGTTTGCCATCAGGTTTTGAAACAAGGAAAATCTTTTGAGATGTATATAGACCTCTTCACCGTATCCGGCGACAGCGACCCTTTGGATGACAACATGGTGTTATAGCTCTTAATTGTAAAAGGTGAACAATTATGAACAATTATAGTTTCCTGCATATGTGTAATTTCACAATCAGGTAAATTATTTTTAGGACTGAGACATGAAAGGGACATGAAATCCTTAATCCACTGCAATATAATGGGGTCATTTGTTGATGACAACCAACAAACAAAATATGTACCTTGTTTATTTCCAGCTGTTGTAGTAGGCATCCCGGGTTCTCTCGGAACGCTGTGGGTTCAAGGATGTTCTGCGGTGTGATGGCTGTGGTCGAGTCTGTGGCCCATTTCATGCCATCTCCTTGGTTGGTTGATGCTTTCAACTGTTGTGGTTGACTTTTCCTGTTTCCCATATATTTGTTACTTATGTTTTAAGCAGAAATTGCTGGCTTGGTGCAGTTTTCTTAATAGAATTTGAACTCTGTTGTATTAGGCATCTTATTTACCGCAATTCTTTGATAAATTGCCACCATTTAAAAATAGTTTTATGAGTAATTTCTATGAAATGCTTGTGCAGAGCCACTACAGACCTTGTTTTTAGTTTCTTAATGATAGAGTTCACACACCAACTTGTTGCTTCACCAAGTGATTTTAACATAGTTATTTTATCTAGTAGGTTTTTTATTATAAGAGACATGTTTTTGTCTAATATTGTAAGTGCTGTGCCCACCTGTCTTTGCTGGTAAGCGATACACTTATTTCTAGTTATTCCCATTTTAGAGATCACTAGCTTTACTTTGGTGATGATAAGGATTCAATATCTGGGATTGTGTCACATTATTTATCAGGGCCTGATGTTTGACAAATTTCACACCTTTTAATGATTTTTTTCTCAAAAAATGATGAAAAAATACCTTACTTGGTACTTAGGGCTTCTCAACAGCATTTGACTTGCACTACACAGTATCTCGTACTGTCGCACATGCTCGTTTTGATCAAATCGGCATCACGTGCCGGTAAATAGAAATCTGACATCCAAGTTGATATCTTGTAGTGTTTGTAAACACTGTATATTGTAAGGTTTCTCGACAGCATTAGAATGGCACTGAACAGTATCTCGTACTGTAAGCACATGCTGGTTTAGATCAAATTGGCAGCTCGTGCCGTTTGCCATCAAAGTCGATATCTCGTATCAAAGTTGATCTTCGTGTTTGGTAACTCGTACTAACACGGTAAACAGTATCTCGTACTGTAAGCATATGTGGTCGGCTTCGGCATCGCGTGCCGGTAACAGAAATCTGTTTTACATCAAAGCTGATATCTCGTATCAAAGTTGATCTTCGTGTTTAAGTATCTCGTACCAACACGGTACATTATCCTCGACCATTGCTGTAGCCAGCCACGTTTTTTGACTTAGTTGCACCTAAAACAAAAAGCTTACCTTCATATCCGAGGCGAAGTAATGACGAGCTAAGGGCTCCGGTCAAGTCAAGGTCAAGTCCAGTCCCGGTCGACACTTTGCCGTCGATTTAAACTGAAGTTGCGTTGGCGCACACCATCGGGACTCCGTATTTTGTTTCGACGTCGACAATCCAACTTATACAAGAGTATTTCCACATTTTTCCAAAAAGGTTTTCTTCAGAAACCATTTTTACTTGCGATTACGTTCAACGCGCGAAAAAGAAGTGTCAAAGCTGTGTTGCCAATCCATAGAGAAAAAGTTTTATTTTTTCTCTAAAACTGCGATGCCAAATACTTGCGAATTGGGAACTACACTGTAATCAATTATATTTCAGTTCATCATGAAATGAAATTTTGTAACTTTCATAATTATCATATAATTGGCACAAGTAATAATATTTTTCTCAAAAATGGTATATAATGTTGACATAACATCTCTAAAAAGTATCCAGAAAGTGAACTTTACCGGAGACTTATTCACAACTGTCCAGTAAGAAGCGAGATTTTAAATTTGGAATTTCCTACTGTCCAGTAAGTAAGTATGTAATTTACTTACTGGACACTAGGTCATCCTCTTTAGATCTGCTTAGAAAAAAAAACATAGTACCAGACACAGATTAGAGTTTAGCCATTATAACATGGTTATAGAAGGGAGGTTCCCACAGAACATTGTTCTGTGGAGGTTCCAAATATATATCTATCTCTCTTTTTGGTATGACATTTTATGAGGTAAATATATTTTTGGAACCTTAAACAGCCATTTTATACGTTGCGTTTTGTACTTAGTAATGTTGTAGAAGTATAGTGTGGGATTTTATGATTGTATTTAGTAATTTCAGTTTATTAAAAAGTTTTTTCTAAAGTTGTTTCCTAAACTGCCTCGTTGGTCTAGTGGTCACAAGCTCGACTGCAGAGCGTGAGGTCCTGGGTTCGATTCCCGGGTCGGCCAAAAAGTGCTATTGTGTTTTTCACATGAATGTAACCTTCAATATTAATTAAACGAATTTGTTGTTAAACTTTCTTTAATTTTTGAGAAAAGCATTATACAAACCTCAACCAGTAAGAAAGCCATCCTGGCCTCGTATGTAACCAGACCTCACCTGCGGTTCGGTCCGGTTAACTCATACTTGGCCAGGAAGGCTTACTTACTGGATTCTGCAGTAATGTACTATTTCCTATCAGAAGCCCTCTCCACCCTTACCGGCCTCCATTATCATATAAATATGTATATTACGCACGCGTCGCATCCCATACATTTTTGACGCAATCCTACAAATATAATAAAAGGTTCCCCCAGTATGATATGTGCGTATAACTGTACGGGGGTAGGCAGGGTAGGTAGATGTCTACCTTTTATTCATGAGGTGTGGGAGAACTGTGTTTAAGATGCGAAGACTTCGTAAGAAAGTAATCTACACTCGATATTTTGACCTGAAACTTAACATTACGACTGTTATTCACCGAAGGGTTTAGCAGAGGTGTCCCTAATAGTTGGTAGACCTACATGTTCCAGTTTTAAGTTCCATGTAATATGGGGCAAATCTTATGCCATCATCCGCTACAAATCCAGATTTGGACAGGAATTCCTGAAGGAAAAACCCATACACACTTTGCCCGATCAGGGGCCCTACTATGACGTCTCAAAACAGTCCTAACTTATTCTTAATCCAGTGTGGAGGAGAGATGGCGCTAGACACCCTGTATAGTTCTGTCACGTTTCCACACTGGAATAACATTAATTTAGGACTGTTTTAAGACGTCATAGTAGGGGCCCTGGTAATCGAACGCTACGCTCAGTAGTCGCGCAAGGACACATACTTTTACGAGATACCTAGGTTTTGTTTCAACTGCATGAGTATTATGGTTCTGTAGATACGTACATAAATGTTCTGTATATACGTACATTAATGGGGGGTCTGTATTTATGCTTTTGCGGTTGCACAACGACTTGCTTTGCTTTTGCTTTGCTTGGTAGCATAGATACAGGCCTACCCTACCTCCTCCCTCTGAGGCGGTAGGGTGGCGTGGTTTTGAGGGAGAGCGCTACGGTCGTGTAGATCCTCAAGGCAAGTCTGATGGTTCACCTTCCCGTGGTTGCCACCCTGTTTTTGGTCTAATTCTCTCAGAATTAGACGTAACTGAAACCACCAGGCGATTAGAACACAGGGGTGGCGAGGTCATACCCCTGGGTGTTCATCATCGAACAAGAGCAGATGGTGGATAGTGATGACCTCCCGCGTGTTTGTGCCGTGCGCGGGGACCCGTACGGAGGGATGAAGGAATCCTGGTGATTGAGTGGAGCAGGTTGCACACAACACATCACTTTGGTCCGGATTTCCTCTCACACGGGTGGTCGTGGAGTAGCTACCCATGATCAATCGGCTGGGGCATCCCATAAGCGGGTTGTCAAGCGAGGGCCGGTTTTTTGGGGGGGGGCAGCCGGCGCGGCGTGGTTTTGCGGGATGAGTGGCGGCATAGTCTCGTGCCATTCACAGTCCCGTGATCCTCCGTCGTGTGCGGGCTCGTCTACTTCCCAATAAGCTGGTCCTATACCGAAGGAGTAGCTCTGGCGCACACTCGTGGAACGAGTGGCGTCCCCGGCTTGAGGGCTCCGTGGCGGGTGGAGAGCTCCGACGGTGAAGTTTTTGAATCCAAACGTATGGATAAAGAGACGAATAAAATTAAATCGCAGGCAGCGTCTTCTGATGCGCCAAACCAAGCCACCAACCAACCACCTAAGGCTGCGTCTCTTGATGCGCCATCTTTACCAAGAACCAGAGGTACGCCTCAGGATGCGCCTAAGCGAAAACCGCCCAAGGTTGCGTCCGTAAACAAACATCCCGCTGCGCCCAAGGATGCGATGGGGAAGGCTACTGCCAGGTATGCGCCAAACCAGGTTGCGTCGAAGGCAATGCCAACCTCATCTGCGTCCGACGATGCACGCACCGAACTAAACCTGTCTGCAGGGCCTAGGGCAGCTCTCGTACATGGCGACTCAACGGTGGCTGTTGGCGCTGATGCGCCCACTAGGGCTGCGTCAGCGTCAGCGGCCTCGGAGAGGGACCTAACGGGTCTGACTGGGGCCTTGCCGGCAGGGGCAGCAAACACGACCGGGATTGACTTGTCGTCTCTCAAGGACGCCATTCAGTCTCAGGTCGTACAAACATGGACCACCGTCGAACCCCGCAAGAAAATGGCTTCTGAGAAACTGGCTGCGACGCAGCAAGTCACCGTGACAGCCACTGCCGGAACGTCGGCAAACACACCGACACCGACAGGTGGTGCTGCCTCGGCAACAAAAAGCAAGCGCAGCCAGAGACCGAGGGGACGCAAACAAAAAAACAAGACCACCGGCGGAGAACCTCCTTCTAGGGCGCAGAAGCGTGAGCGACCCGAGGACACCGTCACACCGACTGGGGTAGGCAAGAGGAGCAAGCCTGCTCGCTCCCACACGGTTGACGGTTCCTTGGTGAGCTACGCTGAAGCGGCTGCGTCGTACAGGAACAACGAGCTGTGCGTCGCCGTCATGTCGGAGCCATTCGAAGACATGACGCAGGAACAGGCGGAGGGGATCCGCCTTAACATCGAAAAAGAACTCAGGGCTCAGCTTATGGCAGATCCCGACCCGTCTCAACCAACCGCAAACACGGCGATCCATTTTCGGGGGAAGGCCCACTTCGCTGAGGGCGTCCTGAAGACATGGTGTGATGATGCCTTCACACTGGCCTGGCTCAAGCGGGTAATAACCTCCATGGCGTCCCCGATACCAGGAACCAGCTTAACCGTACGGCCCCAAGCCGAAATACCGAAGAAGGCCCTATGCATGCTTTTCGTTCCGGAAATTACCGAGGACACTCCGGCACTGCTAAAGCTGTTAACCCGCCAAAACCCTAATCTTAATATTAACAAGTGGACCCTGACACACGAGAGGGTGCGGCAGGAACCCCCGGGCACCTGTCTCTTCTTCCGTGTGCCGGAGCCCATGGTCAAGACCATTAAGGACCAAGAGAGGCGCGTATACTACCTCATGGGCAGTATCTACATCCGCTTCCTGGAGGAGGGTGTAGCCAGTGGGGTAGTCACCGCGCCTTCAACCGCGACGGCCCCCGTCGTACCGGGACTGGAGCTTGGCCCGCCACCGCCTAGACGGCCCCCGTCGCCAACCGCGACGAGGACCGTAGAGGGGGTGGGGGAGCGGGCTTCTACCTCGGCCATGGAGGTCGAAGCGAGCAACACAGAACCAGCACAGGATCCTTCCTCGCCTGGACTTACTTCGGACGAGGACTGCTTTCCGGCGGGGGAGGGGAGAGAGGAGTACGACAGCAGCCTCTGCTCTTCTCCCTTGCGGGACAACTAGGCTCCTACAAGCCAATCTCCAGCACAGCCAATCTGCGTCGGCCACTTTGCGCAGAGTGCTGGAGAACCAACTTCAGAAGACCATTGCCCTTATCCAAGAGCCGTGGATTAGGGGCGGCAGAATATGTGGTCTTGCGAACATCGGAGGTAAGTTGCTGCTAGACACCTCCGTAAGCAACCCACGAACCTGCATTTTTATACCCAAACATGTACCCCACCTACTAATTAACGAATTCTGTTCAAGAGATCTGACAGCAACGAGGCTATCCAGGACAGAACAGGATCTCCCGGACATTGTCCTCGCCTCGGCCTACCTGCCGGGCGACGAGGACGTGCCACTACCAGAGCTAGCCTCGCTGGTGGAGTACTGTGAAAGGGAGAAACTGGAACTCATCATCGCAACTGACTCCAACGCACATCACACTCTATGGGGTAACGTCAAAACCAACAACCGAGGTGAGGCAATGCTCGAATTTATCCTTAGCAATAATCTTGTATTACTCAACAAAGGTTCAGAACCAACTTTCGTTAACGCACGATCGCAAACAATAATAGACCTAACTCTATCAACCATAGGTATCTCCAATTCCATCCAGGACTGGCATGTGTCCAGCGAACTATCATGTTCTGATCACAGATGGATTCGATACACCATCAACTTCAACTTACCAAAGCCACAACCGAGGAGGGTCCCACGTAACACAGACCAAACCAAGTTTATTAGGCTGACTAAGGCAGAGTTTGGTAACTTACCCTCCCTTCCATCTGAAATTCCTTTAAATAACTTAGATGAACACGTAAACAACCTCACATCAATCCTCCTAACTAGCTTTGAGCAGTCCTGCCCACTTACTGTACCAAGACAGGGGGCTAGGCAGTCATGGTGGGGTTCTGAACTAGAAAGACACCGTAACAGGCTGCGAGGGCTGTTCAACAGAGCCATGAACACACGTTTGCCAGGCGACTGGGACCGTTACAAATCAACCCGCAGAACTTACAAAAAACTAATACGCCTCAGAAGCAAAAACGGCTGGAGGCGTTTTTGTACTAACATTGAAAATAGCAACCAGGCAATGAGGGTTAAAACTTGTCTCGCCGCCGAGACTGATCCTTCAATAGGTTGCCTCAAAAAATCAGACAATACCTACACAACTAGCGATGCGGAGACTAGTGAATTGCTTCTCACTACCCACTTCCCAGGCTGCCAGATTGCGACCCAGCAGAGCTGGGAATCGTACAGTGAAAGGGCTACGTGCAGCCTGGACTGGGAGGTGGCTACGGAAGTAATCAACAAAGAGAATATAATATGGGCAATCAACACCTTCCTACCTTTCAAGGCAGCAGGGTTAGATGGTATTTTTCCGGCTCTGCTCAGATGGAGTGGTGACTTGCTAGCCGATTACCTTGTTAAGGTTTTCCGTGCCTGCCTGGCCCACCGCTACATCCCCCTGAAATGGCGCGAAGTAAAAATAATCTTTATTCCAAAACCAGGTAGGAGTGATTACACCCAACCCAAGTCCTTCAGACCCATCAGCCTCACTTCGTTTTTCTTGAAGACACTGGAGAGGCTGGGAGACAGATGGATTAGAAACAAAATATCGATATGTAAACCCCTACACCCCAACCAACACGCCTACTGCGAAGGTAAGTCAACTGAATCCGCACTCCACAGCGTGGTCACACGCATCGGAAACGCGCTAAAGATCAAAAATCCAACGCTGGGCGCCTTCATAGACATAGAGGGTGCTTTTGACAAAACGAACTTCGCCAGTATTAGCCAGGCACTAGTCGTGCACGGTGTGGCGCCAACCCTTATACAATGGATTCACAACATGCTAAAATACCGTGCTATTCAATTTACTGTGAACACCACCACACGAGGCATCGTTAGCAGAGGCTGCCCGCAGGGTGGGGTGCTGTCACCACTACTGTGGAACCTAGTTGTAAACGAGCTCATTACAGAGCTCAACGCTAGCGGCTTGTACTCGGTGGGTTACGCAGATGACATAGCTATTTTAATCACGGGGAAATTTGAAGGCGTCTTATGCGACCTCATGAGGAAAGCCTTCAAAATAATCGAGAATTGGTGTACTAAACACGAACTGTCGGTTAACCCCACTAAAACAGAATTAATAATGTTCACTAACAAAAGAGTCCTTGGACCACACAAACTTCCTAGTCTTTTCAACACCGAACTAACACTCAAAGAAGAAGTTAAGTACCTGGGAGTGATTCTTGATAGCAAATTGCTCTGGAACAAGCATCTTGACTACAAGCTTAACAAAAGCACAATCGCCCTATACCAATGCAAAAAAATGCTAGGAAAAACATGGGGGCTATCTCCAAAGATCACACGATGGCTTTACACAGCGGTGATCAGACCAATGCTGACCTATGGCGCCCTGGTTTGGTGGACGAGAACTGAATTCTCGACCACAGTCTCCAGGCTCCAACGTTTCCAAAGGATGGCATGTTCCGCTATCACAGGCTGCATGAGGACAACCCCAACTGCAGCAATGGAGAAAGCCCTTCAACTAACCCCACTTGAGCTGTACATACAGCAGGAGGCAGCTTTAGCAGCCATCAGGCTTATGCACTTGGGCATATGGGGCAAGAATCACACAAGTCCCCACGCAGGCATCCTGGACCGTGTGATTGAGTATCAACCTCTCATCGCTGCCCCGTGTGATAGGACACCTAACAAACCTATGTTCAACAAGAGCTATAGCATACAAACAACAGAGGAATTAAGAGATCAGTCAGGAGTCAATGAAGTACGCATCTACACAGATGGCTCCAAAACTCAAAACGGCTCAGGGGCTGGCGTACACTCCCTAGACCTCAACATTAACTTTCACCTACCACTAGGCGAACACAGCTCGATATTCCAATGCGAGTGTGTCGCCCTAACACAAGCTGCAACAGCCGTAAAGCGTCTGAAGATTCACGGCCACGCAATCAGATTTGTAACTGATAGCCTGTCTGTGCTTAAAGCCCTAGAAAACAAACAAACTAACAGTAAATTAATATTTGAATGTCACCTCGCCCTGGAGAGTATATCGCTGTCCAACAGTATCACCCTCCAGTGGATTAAGGGGCACAGTGGATCCCTGGGAAATGACGCCGCAGACGAACTTGCTAAGAGAGGGTCCGAGATGGCAGTGCTTGGCCCGTACCCACTCCTTCCCTTACCTTTCTCACAGTTCCGTACATGGGTTCGCCAGAGATCAACTGAACTCCATAACAGCAAATGGTCACGGTCTACAGACTGCAGACAGTCAAAAATGGCGATGCCAAGTCTACATCCGCGGCTAACAAAACGACTGCTTAGCCTAAGTAAAAATAACCTTAGAATAATAATAGGGACAATAACGGGCCATTGCCCCCTCAATAAACATCTTTTTACCATAGGCGCCACGGACAGCCCACTCTGCAGGGGCTGCTTTGATGCCGAAGAATCAGCCGCCCACGTCATCCTGGAATGCGAGGTCGTGGCTACTCAACGCAGACAAATCCTCGGAACGGTGAGGTCGCTCCGCGAAGCCTGTGAAGCTCCCAGGAAACTTCTGTGCTTCTGGGCGGAGCTAGGCTGGCTATCTTAGCCAGGACACCTACGCACAACGGACCGATCAAGAGTCTAAGTGCGGAAAACGGAGTCCCCACTCTACTCTACTCTACAGGGGCCCTACTATGACGTCTCAAAACAGTCCTAACTTATTCTTAATCCAGTGTGGAGGAGAGATGGCGCTAGACACCCTGTATAGTTCTGTCACGTTTCCACACTGGAATAACATTAATTTAGGACTGTTTTAAGACGTCATAGTAGGGGCCCTGGTAATCGAACGCTACGCTCAGTAGTCGCGCAAGGACACATACTTTTACGAGATACCTAGGTTTTGTTTCAACTGCATGAGTATTATGGTTCTGTAGATACGTACATAAATGTTATAAACACGGGAAACCATCCATATAACTTGCCAAATAAAATCTTTATCTATATCTGTTAAAAAAAAAACTCAATAAAAAAAAGAAATCGACATTACTTTCATTTTCCTTTATCTCTCAACACACTAATCGCATTTTATTTATAAAAATAAATACTATAACAACAACAAAAAAACTAAATATTTGAACAAAGCACACAAAAGATTATACAGGACAGGCCCTCGATCCAATTTGAACACATATTACATACGGTATTTAGTTTACTTACAATAAAAATAAAAAAATCGCAACAATAGGGTTAAAAAAACTATTCCCAAACAAGCTCTGCGGGTGGCAAATATTATATTCGGAGACAGAGACAGAGTAAAACCAACTTTAAAGCCCACCGTTTAAGGTTGAAAATCAGCTGTGTTTCCCAAAGTTAACCCCTAAAATGCTTGCTGATTCGTGGCGGCTACCTATTTATTCGGTAAGTAAAGTAGTGTATTGTACTTGAGTGTTTCAAAATATGGTCGTTTTGATTTGTTATGGTATGTAAGGATGTAACGATGAACTTTTATTTTAATCTTTTAAACTCAAATGGAGCCCCCATTTGAGTTTAAAAGATTAAAATAAAAGTTGCTGTTTGAAGAGCTTTTTTGATCGGATGGTATGGAAACAGGCCGATAAACGCCAGTCGGTCTAGTTGTTTCGGAGATTAGACATAGGTACCCCGCCTTATTACAAAAGGTAGATAAACCTGGTTTAACTTAGACCTGGTTTATCTCGCATGCTGTCACTTTCTTTTGAATATTATTGAAGTGAGACGTCATGCGAGATAAATCAAGTCTAAGTTAAACCAGGTTTATTTAACTACGTTTTGTAATAAGGCGGATCGAGTTTTCTCCGTGTCTCGGAAAGCATGTTAAGCAGTTGGTCCCGGCTGCTAGATAGGTATGGATCTTTGGCAGTCGTTACAGGTAGTCAATCCAGGCAAGTGCGTTTTAACTTGAAGATCGACCCGACTGGCTGTTATTAATAATAATAATAATAATAATAATAATATTGTGAGGAGGTTCCTGTCTCTGGAACCCTAACCACCGGTGGCTTGGACCCTGCTCCCGACACCGGTGGACTACTACTTTTTATATTTTTAAATGTTTTTTGATATCTCTTTTAACAAATATTTAAAAATGTAAATTAGTATGTAAGAAAAATAAATAAAGAGAATAATAATATTCCACAACTATCACACGGGTTATTATTTAGTTACGAGTTACTGTAAGTATCTAACATCTCTTTTTAGGGTTCCGTACCTCAAAATGAAAAAAACGGAACCCCTAGTAGAGGATCACTCGTGTGTCTGTCTGTCTGTCCGACCATTCCCCCCCCACCCCCTTACCTCCGAAACAACGTAGTCCAAAAATTTTGAAAAAAATACAATAATAGTTCAACATTTATAGATTACAGAAAACCTTTAGGTAAGAAGTCTATGGTGCTCAAAAAACATGGGAAATCTCTCAATATTTATGTAAGTACGGTAGCTGTACTGCCTACCTGCAATTTAATCATGCAAATTGTACTTTACTCTTCCTACTAGAAAAAGGTATACCATCAACAAGATTAAAAGACAGATATTTTTATAAGAACACTAGAAAATATTTCAATAAAATAATTACATAATTACACAAGTTTCTACTTTCATTTCTGTAACTTTTTTTGGTGAAACAAGTAACTCCATCTGCTATCAATATTCTCTAACTAAAGTAAGCAGCTCCATCTGTTAGAGTAAGTAAATACTACTGACCCCACTGAAAACTAGGAAAAGTGACGTCAATAAGTTCTTGCAATTCCCGGTAGATGTCATGGAGTTAAAAACCATTTTCACAACAGCAACAGAATGTTTTTTTTTTTGGGACAGATGTTATAAAATCCGCAGTGGCTCAAGACGAAAGTCTATGACCAGTGTGTGTTGCCAGTGATTACATACGGAACCAAAACGTGGTCGCTCATAATGGGCCTCATCAGTAAGCTCAAAGATACGGTAGGATACCCAAAGGGAGAGGACTATGCTCGGAGTTCCTTGCGTGATCGAATGAATAGAAATGAAGACAAGAGAACCAAGGTTACCACGTAGCTCGAAGAAATTTCAAACTTAAATGGCAGTGGGCAAGGCACATTGCTCAACAGATGGCCAATGGGGTCAAAAAGTTCTGCAGTGGCCTCCCACTAGGTAGACTAATGACCAGGGGCCCAATTCTGTAAAATAGCTAACTTATCAATAGGGTGTCGATAGTGTGTCGGTTGTGTCTCAATAGACTACTCATTGACATTTGGTATTCTACAAATATTTATGGTCATTGAATTGCCACTGTAGTGACATTGAAACGCCATAGTAGGACTTTATGGTAGTCTGTAAATATATTTCAAGTGAAATCTGACAGTTGTGTCTATCGTGTTTGGCTATCGAACTGCCATTGTGAAGCCATCGAACAACGACACCTCTTTTCCCTATTGCATAATAATGTCTGTAGTGTGTCGATAGAGTGGCAATGGCATGTTGCTTATCTCTAAGTTACAGAATTGGGCCCCTGGTGAAGGTTGGGGGAATCTGCTGGGACCGGTCAATGTGGCACTTGGGGGAGGTCTATGTCCAGCAGGGTTGGAAAAAAAACAGTTTTTTTTACATTTTATAAAACAAACAGTTTAAAATGTTTTAAACAGGTGTTTTTTTTGTTTTTTTTTTTCCTAAGTTAGTTATCTTCCATTTTTAATTGATTTAAGCCTGATATAATTCACTTTTATACAATTTAAAAAATGCATGATAAAAATCGATCTTAATTCAATACATCCTGTATGTTCCGACGTTCATTTTTAGTAGGGAAATCACCTAAACTTCTCTTAAAATAAGGGGAATACCCAAATAGCCAAACTGTAGACTAGTGACACAGCTGCACACTGCAGTTGCTTCAAGTGCCGGAATTCAAAGACTGTTTTCAACATTTGGATTCATTCATTCAACGAGAAAGCTGCAAAACTTGTCACAGTTTTTAAATACCTAAATAAAAAATAATAAATTTTGTCTAATCTGCGCTGCGTACTTATTAACGAACAAATATGATTGTACATGGTCATTTTATATAAAAAAAATGTTAACTATTGCTTGATTATGGACTTTAAATATTAAAAATTGTACTTGTCTAAATGTCAAGTTAAAAGCCACTTTAATTATTTTATAAAAATTGTTTAAAGTTGATTGATTACTTACATAAAAGAAATAAAGAAAAAAATAACTAGTAAGTATTCATTTATTTAGGCATTTTTTTTTTTTTAAACCCTGTCTTTTTATAACTTAATATAGCGTTTTAAACATTGTTTAAACAATGTTTTCAAACACCTAATAAAAAACAATGTTTTATTTTAAACTGTTTTAAACACTGTTTAAAACACATGTTTTAAACAACTTGTTTTAAACATGCCAACCCTGATGTCCAGCAGTCGACGTACGACTGAAATGATGTCAATGTTAATAAAATGCTCAAAGTTAATTGATTAAGTATTTGTTTATTCAAGTACATTTTATAAAACTACAGATAATACACACACGGAACAATTAAACAAGCATTGCATTGCATTGCTAACTTGCACCACAAATCACTTATTTTAAACATTGTTCTCTCTGAACTATGAAGGACGTGTCCTGACTAAAATATGATTATGTTTATTCCGTCGAAAAATATTGGATACGTGATTTTGTTTTATCAAATTAATAAAATATTATGAAGATAAAACGCAGGTCAAAAATGCTCTTCAAACAGCAACTTTTAATCTTTTAAACTCAAATGGAGCCGAAAAAGGCCAGTCGGTCCAGTTGTTTCGGATATTAGACATACCGAGTTTTCTCCGTGTCTCGGAAAGCATGTTAAGCTGTTGGTCCAGACTGCTAGATAGGTATGGATCTTTGGCAGTTGTTAGAGGTAGTCAATCCAGGCAAGTGCGTTTTAACTTGAAGATCGACCTGATTGGCTGTTATTATTTAGCTACGAGTTACTGTAAGTATCTAACATCTCTTTTTAGGGTTCCGTACCTCAAAAGGAAAAAAACGGAACCCCTAGTAGAGGATCACTCGTGTGTCTGTCTGTCTGTCCGACCATTCCCCCCCCCCCCCCCCACCCTTACCTCCGAAACAACGTAGTCCAAAAAATTTGAAAAAAATACTTAAGTACATAAATTAGTTCAACATTTACAGATTACAGAAAACCTTTATGAAGTCATAATGCTCTTCCTACTAGAAGAAGTTATACCATCAACAAGACACGGATATTTTGTAGAAAATAATAATACCCATAAGTGTGTACATAAGTTAGTAGGTGCCTAATTAATTTTTTTCATAAACTTGTATCTTAAGTTTTAAGTTTTTGCATACCAGAAATGGTTAATATGAGGATCGTTTTTTTTATATTATATAATGCATTATGTACCATCTATTTTTTACCCATATTATGCAAATAAATTATTTGAATTTGAATTGAATTTGAGTCTGTAACTTTTTAGTGAAACAAGTAACGCCATCTGCGATCAATATTCTCAAACTAAAGTAAGCAGCGCCATCTGTTAGAGTAAGTAAATACTACTGACCCCACTGAAAAACTACGAAACGTGACGTCAAGAAGTTCTTGAAATTCCCGGTAGATGTCATGGAGTTAAAAACCATTTTCACAAGAGCAACAGAATGTTTTTTTTTTGGGACAGATGTTATTAAATCCGCAGTGGCTCAAGACGAAAGTCTATGACCAGTGTGTGTTGCCAGTGATTACATACGGAACCAAAACGTGGTCGCTCATAATGGGCCTCATCAGTAAGCTCAAAGATACATTACGATACCCAAAGGGAGAGGACTATGCTCGGAGTTCCTTGCGTGATCCAATGAATAGAAATGAAGACAAGAGAACCAAGGATAAGACGTAGCTCGAAGAAATTTCAAACTTAAATGGCAGTGGGCCAGGCACATTGCTCAACAGATGGCCAATGGGGTCAAAAAGTTCTGCAGTGGCCTCCCACTAGGTAGACTGATGACCTGGTGAAGGTTTGGGGAATCTGCTTAGACCAATCAATGTGGCACTTGGGTGGGGTCTATGTCCAGCAGTCCACGTACGACTGAAACGATGTTAATGATAATAAAATGCTCAAAGTTAATAAAATTGATTATGTATGTATTTGTTTAATCAAGTACATTTTATAAAACTACAGATAATACACACACATTGCATTGCATTGCTAACTTGCACCACAAATCACTTATTTTAAACATTGTTCTCTCTGAACTATAAATAGGGATGTGTCCTGACTAAAAAAAATATGATTACCTATGTTTAGTCCGTCGAAAAATATTGGTTACGTGATTTTGTTTTATCAAATTAATAAAATATTATGAAGATAAACCGGCTTCGGCCGTCTACGAAACCGTAGTTTCGTAACTGGTTTCGATACGCGTCAAAGATCATGAGACGTGACGTGACGTCACTTTCTGGTAAAAATGTCATGCAATTTGTACGTCACACGAGTTTAAATAAAGCACTGTTATTATGTCTTCATTTTTTGTTTACGTGAAAAAAGAAAAAATATGTGTCCAATATTTTTTGGAAATCTATCTGACGGACTAATTACTACTCGGTCACAGAGACGCTTGACACTAGACGCAGAGATGTGTCAAGTTAATGTGACCGCACTATAGACATTTTTTGTCAACTACCCTATCGACCCTAGGTTTAGTGCCTGAGCATCCGCTGTCCACTCTTGAATCTAGCCTAGGCTCACAACTCATTCTTATAGTTATTCTTCTTCTCATTCTTAGTGATCTCTATCCTCAAATTAGGGGGACTCCAGTTATCTTCCACCACTCTGCTCTCGATGATATGCTTATAGACCAGCGCAGAGAGACGGGCTGTTCTCTTCTTTGTTTCCGACTCGAAATCTACCTCGTAGATGCCGAAACGTTCGCTGGAATGAAAGACAGACGGTTAAGTGGAGAATGGTTGGCAGCAGTAAAAAGCGGATATATAGAGTCTTGAGAAACAAGTCACTTATCTATAGAAAACAACAACAACAATCATTTATTTTCAGGCTACTTTCGCCCATAAGGTATATCACCTTACAGGCTGTAAGTTACAGCCTAATATAAATATGATAAAATACTGGAAGCAATGGAGCGCAGCATAATTGGTGTTAAGAGAACCGATCGCGTTAGAAACACCACCCTGCGCTCCATAACTAAAATAGCTGATGTTGGAGAGAAAACAGCCAGGCTGAAGTGGGAGTGGGCAGGCCACGTAGCACGGATGCACCCGGAGAGATGGGCAAAGATCCTCACTCACTGGACGCCTGAGGAAGGACAGCGCCGTCGAGGTCGACTGTGGCGAAGGTGGCGTGACGATCTGGTCATATTTGCGGGGCTAACATGGCCAGAGATCGCCCATGATAGAGACATATGGAAGGAGAAAGGGGAGGCCTTTGCTCAGCAGTGGGACACAAAGTAGGCTAATAAAAAAAAAACTGGAAGACCGAACCAGACAGAGGTGTTGTGTCTATGACATATTCAATTATGTTGGGCATTGGATGCCCTTTTTTTGTAGAGTGGGAAATCATCAAATGACTCCTCCTGCTCTGGGCAGAGTGCGGAGTGTCAGACTTCTACTGACTAAAAACAACCCATGTTCCTTCTTAGCCCTTTGTGTCGAGGCCACGGTATCTCTTTTGAACAACCTGCAGCCCCCGCAGCCCTGACGGGAGCATTGTATGTCCTCTAATGTTTTCAGCGACGGCTCCATGACTCGCCAACATGTGGTCCAAGGTTCGGGCAAAGACATATCGAGAAAGGAAATTCTCCTATTTCCAGCCGATTTTAATCAACTGGGCACAAATCCAGACTGCGTGGCTGCTACTGAGAAATTCCTGATGGAAATCCCCAATTGGTAACACTTTGCCCGACACGAGAATAAAACCGGAGAGCTCAAGCTCTGCAATCGTGCTTGCAACAACTAGATCAATGATGCCGTTTTTTCAAACTTACACCTTTAAATCTACCAACCTGGTCCCAGCAGTCCACTCCACATTATCCATAAGACTCCACACGGTGTACCCCTTGACCTGCGTCCCATCTTCCATGGCCAGCAGTAGGGCTCCGAGGTAGGCCCTCAAGTTCTCCACCCTGGACGTGTCGCGTAGCCCAGGGTCGGAAGACCAGCCGTGTTCCGTGATGATGATGGGGGGGTAGTCGTAGTTCAGATTCAAGTGGATACAGGCTTTGTAGATGCCGTAGGGGGCGCTCTGAAAAAGATGAAGATCGGTGATGATGATATTTATTGTTGGAGAAGGTCTTGCCGGTTTAATTTAATACGAGCGTTTGCTCGCAGAGATGCTCGTGGCTTATTACTAACAGCCACTTGGGTCGATCCTTAATTTAACTTAGGTTGGTTTATTTTAAGATCTTTGACAGTCGTGACAGATAGTCAGTGACTGACGAAAGTCTAACAACCAATCATACCAAGGGGTATCATATTTCCCACTACTAATTTGGCTGTGGAGATCAAATGGGCAGTCGCTCCATGTAAAATACAGGTATTCAGCGGAAGTTTGACTTAAAGCCCTGGTACAAGACCAGGCAGGTAATGGCTTACATGATCAGTAGCTTACCTTCAACCACGGCGACTTGGCAGGCTTCCACTGATCACCCTGCGTGTACTCCACGTCGCGATCATCTTCGAACGAGGGAGCATCGTACTTCGTCTTACTGGGCTGCGTCAGGAATGTGGTGTAGTGGTTCATTCCTAGGAAGTCTGCTGAGCCTGTAAAATGGATAAAAAATATTAGTAGCAGCTTATTTACTGTGTGTCTCTATTTATTCAAATCAAAGATTCTAGGTCAAAGACGTTTTATTGAATACTTACTTACTTCTAGCTTTATTCAGACACTTAGAAAATAATAATTCATACTTGTTATCTTCTATCGTATATTATCTTCTAATCGGGAATCCGATGGATAATTCCGTTTCCTGGTAAGTACCTCCTTTTGTCATGATTTCCTACTGCTTTTTCCCAGCACTGCCGACTGTCTAGTCTAAATAATTAATTTTCTTTGACTTATGAAGGTGAAGCATACCTTTAAGAAGTTTAATTTCAGCAGCAGATAGTGTGGGAAGTCTGGAAGTCTTGAAACCTTGCTCCTTACTCTTCTTGTCCACAATAGTCTTGATGAGCGCCGGGAAGTCTCCCTCTTTACCCCATATCGGTTGCAAGTAGATGCCGAACTGAAACAGAGTAGAATTTTGATATTACTTTACTGAAAGACTGGGTGGATGCAGATTATAAAGACTTCGGAAATACTCGAAATTAAATTCTTTACTGTCCACACAAATTATTGATGGAATTCTGTCGTAATTAAGTAAAGTTGCATAATAATATGCGGAGCAAGGGGAAGAAATCTAAGAATGTAAAAGCATAATCAGCCTATAGAGTTCCCACTACTCCTCGGGCTTTGCTAGTTGCTACCTTTAGCTGAAAGACGCCGTGAGCCCGTGACCGAAATCTGTCATTCCTAATATCCCTAGTTTAAGAGGCAGGGTTTTTTTTTTATATTGTGAACAGATTTTAGCTCCTAAATTGTATTATACTCACCTCAAATGCTCTAGCCCTCTCGGTAGCCTCCACATTCTCCGTAGAGTTGTTCAGTGGATCATACCAGTTCACTGCGATACTGATACCGACGTTGCCTGAAAAGTTATGGTTTAGGAGTTGATTATTATTGTTGCAATAAATCTGTTTATCGTGTCTTTGTTTGATAATAAACAAACAATAGTTACTAAGATATGAGGAACATCTTTCGTCGGAAACACCGACTTCCAAAAATAAATAGTATTTTTTTAAAGGCGTAATTTTTTTTCTTTCTATAAAACTGTTATTTTGTGTGGTGGGCTACCTACTGCTCGACAGTTGTTGTCAGGCGCCTGTAGTTTACCCCTTTGCATGTTTTTAGGGTTCCGTACCTCAAAAGGAAAAAAGTTAACCCTTAAAAGTAAAAAACTAAAACCCGACCACGACAAAAAAAACGAGGCTGAAAAAGTATGAAACAAGATTTTCAGGATAGAACAAAAAGAAAAGCCGTAGTCACACGGTATTAAAGTATTTAGGTACCTAGATAACGTGTTTTTGTTCTTATTGTGACACGTCACGTAGCTTATGTTCAGCGGAAATTTAAGACGGTTCTAACGATACCTCATATATGTCGAGTTCCGATAAGTAGATTAGAAGCTATGAGGGAACAGATGAAGATACTCACATACATACATACCTATCCAGTCAAAATCATAACCCTCCTTTGGCTTTGCCGTAGTCGGGTAATAAACTACAGAGCCTAATTTTTTTTAATACTGAAATTAGTTCAATACACTTATAGATTACAGAAAAACCTATAAGAAGTCTATGGTCCTAAAATAAAATAGAAAATCTCTCAATATGTACTGTAATGGTACGGAACCCTTCATTTGCAATTCCGACCAGTTTTTCATAACAAATTCGTAAGTGGAACACTGCTGACGCACCAACTTGGATCTCAAAATTCTTAAATTCCATCATGTCTGCAGTATTACTAAACGTTCTTACCTTCATGCCCCTTCTCATACTCCTTCTCATAAAGCCGATAAGCCTTCGCATGAGCCAGCAGCACATTCTTGACACACTCATACGCCCCCCCATCCCTAATATTAAGCCCTGGAGCCATAGCTTTACTGCCATAACCATCAAAACAGATAGTATTCGGCTGGTTCATTGTGATCCAGAACTTCACTTTATCCGCATATCTTTTGAAGACCAGTCCAGCGTAGTCCTCGAACCAGGTGATGGAGAGCGGGTTGGTCCAGCCTCCCAGGTCTTGTAACTCTTGGGGCAGGTCGAAATGGTAGAGGGTTACCATCGGCTGGATGTCGTATTTGAGCAGTTCGTCTATTAGTTCATCGTAGTACTTGAAGCCTGCTTCGTTGATTTCATTTGCGAAGCCTGTGAAAGGGGAAAATATGGTTCATTATTTGGGAAAGAAATCAGATAAAAACATTGTATTTTGTAAATTAGAAAACGGGGTCAATTTTTTGTAAGATTTAGGCAGAAGTACACTTCTGCCTAATAGTAGTACACCCACTTTTCGCAAGTATATTGCCATCGACAGGGCACAAGTCCAGACTCCGGGACTGGTAATGAGTTTATAAAATATATTAAAACTCAATAACACTAGCACGATTCCACTATTTTCGGACGGGCCCGATTTTTCGTTTACGGACTTTATAGACCCTTTTTTTTTTTTGGTGGGTGGAAAATCATCGAATAACCCCCCCCCCCCCGCTCTTGGGCAGAGCGAAGGGGAGTGTCAGACTTCTACTGACTAAAAACTGAACCCATGTTCCTTCTTTGCCCTTGTGCCGAGGCCACGTCATCTAGTACTAAAATCCGCGGCAGTACTAAAATCCGCGGCGACTTTATAGCCCCTTAGTTTTGTAAAAGGTTGCGACCAGTTATGCGACAAGTCCCACCCCGACCCGTGGTACAACTGCGATGTCCAACTGGTTGTACTACGGGGAAGTAAATTTACCCATGGTTCAACTCTTTTTTCTGATATTTATGATTATGACCCGTGGTACAACTGTGGAATTATGTCCAACTGGTTGGACCACGGGGATAGGATGATCGTGTAAAACAAACATACATGCAACGCATGTTGTACTCCATGACGCGCGCTCGCTTCGCTCGCATATTACATAACACTATTGTCTTCTGTCCCCGAAGTGCCGGGCCTCCGTCGGCCTCCTTCGTCGGCCTACGGCCCGGTGCCCATGCCGCCCATAAAGGATACTGTCGCGAGACGGTCGTATTATAATTTTGGTTAAAAGAGGAGGTAGTAATTGCATTGCACTTCAGCATTAATAGATAACCTTTTCCTGTTTATTACCAGTAGTTGTTCCATAGATCATACATTCAATTCCCAGAAGTACAACTAGTTGGACCAAGGAAAGAACTCACTGTAATTGAACCATTGGTAAAGATATTTCCCCATAGAACAACCAGTTGAACCCAGTTGAACCATGGGTAAATTTACTTCTCCGTAGTACAACCAGTTGGACATCGCAGTTGTACCACGGGTCGGTCACTGACAAGTCGGTAGTAGTAGCCGCATAGTTCGCGAGGTTCATCTTCTGCCTAGCCTTTTCTCAACTATGTTGGGGTCGGCTTCCAGTCTAACCGGATTTTACCGGATACAGCTGAATATCAGACCTCCACAACCCAGTTCATACTAGGTAATGCGATACTCTTTGGTAAGACTGGTTGTCAGACTTCCAGGGCCCCGAGTCTGCTATTCAATAGTGTCAGAATGGTCGATCATTGATCTCATAATGGTTGATTTATGACAAGCCAAAAAGTACCTTATTCCTGTCGACTTAAGGTACTTTTTGGCTTGTCGTCAATCAACCATTATGAGATCAATGATCGACCATTCTGACACTATTGAATAGCAGACTCGGGGCCCAGGTCACTGACTACATGACTGTAACGACTGCCAAAGATCTATATTTGACAGCCGGGATGAACAGCTTAACGTGCTTTCCGAGGCACGGAGGAAACTCGGTATGAAATGGGCGGTCACCCATCCACAGACCGACCTAGGCAAGCGCGGCTTAACCTAAAGATAGACCCGAGTGGCAGTTATTATTAACGTAGTTCGCGAGGTTATTGGTTATTTTTCTGATAGCATTGGTATTTGCCAAACGTCGTATTCATTATGGGTCGTTCGTCGTTTCGCACCACAAGAGGTTCGGACCGCGGTGTGAAACGCAGAAGAGCTCTGAAGAATGGGCTGTTTCGGACCGCGGCGGTTCTTGGAGCGCCGAGTGGTGTGAATCGACCAATAGCTCTATGTGGCATTTATTAATAAGTGTTATCGTAAACGATATAGAATTGTAGTAGAATCACGTAGTAGGTTATCAAGTGATAACCTGAGGTGGGGTGGGCCAAGGATAGACCGACTGGACCATCCAAAAATAAACTTGTTAATAAAATTGATTGTTATATTTTTCCGGATTATGTTTGCAACAATCTTTTTATGTTTATTTCTTGTTTTTACGTATCAATGGCACAACAAATTGCTCGCAGAACCGCCGCAGATGGTCGAAATCGCAGATGGCCGATGGGGCCGAAAAGTTCTAGAGTGGCAACCGCAAACCGGTAGACGTTACGTTGCGTGGCCTCCCACTAGGTGAACCAATGACCCAGTGAAGGTTGCGGGGATCTGCTGTATGCGAGACTAACAGGACCGGTCAATGTGGCGACACTTGGGGGAGGCCTATGTCTCTTCTGTATCTTGTGGCTGAACTTATGATGATGGTGATAACAAGCCAATCGTAGATAAAAAGTTTCTCTCATCCTCACCAGTAGGCAGTACCCTGCTCCAGGATATAGAGAACCTGTAGAAGTCTACCCCCAGCTCCCGCAACATCTGCACATCTCTCTGCCAGTGGTGGTAGGAGTCGCTCCCAACGTCCCCGTTCCTGCCGTCCGCTACCACCTCCGGCTTCTCGTGGACGAATCTGTCCCATATGCTCTCGCCTTTTCCTGGAAAATAACAATGAAAGAATTTAGTTAAAAAAACGGTTATTTATACATCTTTGCCAGTCGTTACGTAGTACCACGTAACCACGCCGACAAAGAAGTAAAATAAAATGTTGAAAAAATATTTTTTGGCTTGCATATAATGCTTTTATTTTTACTAGAATATCATCTGCCTAGTCTTTTCCCAACTATTTTGGGGTCGGCTATATAGTAGTATAACTGGATGCAGCTGAATACCGGAAAGAAACCCCTTCGTAAAACTGGCTATCAGACTTTTAGGCCATGACTGACTACTTGTAACGTCTGAGACTGTCATAGGGCCACGTAATTCTAAGAGAGCTGGTGAGTACCTACAGTATTTCTACCAAAGATAAGACACAGGTAAAGTTATCATTATAATATCAAGAGATTAACAAATTAACTTATTATGTTTATTTACAGATTAATTAAATATATAAAGAAATCATGTGGCATGTAAGAATGAGGTGTTCCGCGTTACTATCTACTTATTTTATAGGGAATTATCGTGAAAAAAGATAAGATGCGTTCAAGAAATTACCTACTTTATTTTTTGTTTGTGTTTTCTTTCTGATAATCTGTTTGGCTGCTAGGCTAAAATGGGATGGGGTGGGTCACGTCTTCTGCATGCACGATGACCGGCGTTTGCCAGTCTCCATACTATGGTTGCCGGAAGACCGACTGGGCCGCCGAGGCCGGCCTAGAGATAGGTGGAGAGACGATCTGGATGCATACTGCGAGGGTTGGTTCGAGGAAACACAGGAAAAGAGCTCTCGGAAGGAATTGGGAGAGGCCTTTGCCCGAAAGCGAAAATCTGTGAGGTGTTTTCTATACCTATCAGGAAAAAAAACAAGTTCTAGATAGCAACTTTTTTTTGGTGTGTGGAAAATCATCAAATGACCCCCCCCCCCCCCCCCGCTCTTGGGCATAGCGAAGGGGAGTGTCAGACTTGTACTGACTAAAAACCGAACCCATGTTCCTTCTTTGCCCTTGTGCCGAGGCCACGTCATCTAGTACACGAATCCGCGGCCCCGACGGGTAGTTATGTACTTCAGTCTGTAAACGATAATACTGGTAAAAACATTTGTAAACAACATTTTACTTATGTGTGAATGTCTGATTACAATATTATTACGACATGTAGGTTATTATAACGTATTATCGCGTGTTTTGTTGACATTACGTCAACCATGATTTTGCACACATTTTACTCTAATATTTAATGATACAGCAGAACACGGTTACGTTACGGGGTAACGGTATCTCAGACAACATGAATTAAATAAGTGTCTACTAAAACATGTCTAAAAATCCTAATAGGACTCAAAATCATGACCACTGGCATGGCGTGTTGTGTCATTCATCAGCAAACAGAACGCTTATTCTCGTTCTTATATAATTAAAATTCTGGTCGCACTCTCATTTCATCATCGGATGAGCACAGATACGGCTTCACTCATAGTCCACCTCCACCCACATTTTGCCAGTTGTGCTTAAGTCCCATGTAATTAGGGGCTAGCGTATTGCCATCAAACAGGCACAAATCCATACTCCGTAGCAGTTACTTACTGAGAAATCGTGTTGGAAAAATGCAATAAAACTTTACCCGACCAGAGAATCGAACCCAGACCCTCATGCACAGCTGTCGCACTCACGACCACTAGACCTACGAGGCAGTCGTTGCCCCTCAAACCAAAATAAAATCGAATGAATCCAAGAGGACATTTCACATCACCCGCTTTTCCCTCTCTACTTCCTTTCTTAAGTCTAAAAGATAGAGAGGTATCCTTACCATCAGCATCCCAGCCACCTTCCACCTGGTACGCAGACGTGGCAGCACCAAACAAGAAGTTGGTAGGAAACTTCCGTACCCTGTTGTCCGTCCAGCCATCGGAACCGATGACTATGAGGAGACTGAAAGATAGAATGTTATCTATTGATATTGGGTGGAACTATTAGAAATACGTTTTGAGGAAGAGGATGAGGATATAAGGAGGAGGATGAGGATGAGGAAGAGGATGCGGAAGAGGAAGATAGAACCTGTGATTTGGAATTGAAATTTTAAATAAAAGAATGATTGCGAAAGGGCCCTTTAATATTTAGAAAGAAAAAAAAACTAGTCTAAACTAAATAGTCAAAATTCACAATATGGAGGTTGAATTTAATGAAAATTAACTTTGAAGTTGTTTCCGGGCTAAGTGGCTACAGTACTGCACACAGACACAATAGCTTGCTGTCTGTATTATATTTCTAAAACACGTTGAAACACGTTCGAGCCTGATCGTGAAAGTATCTAATGCAGCGAGCAAAAGACGGAGATTACTTTTATTTACATTGAATACGTCAACAACACTTCCTCATAAATTCCTCTTAATTAATGAGGATGTGGAAGAGGAAGAGGAATATTTTATGCCTGATTTTGGGGATGTGGAAGAGGATGAGCAATCGCTAAAAAACGAGGAACTTCCGCATTATGAGAATGAGGAAGAGGAATCCTCATCAACCCTTTGATAAGGCTGATTGCCAGACTATCTGTAAAGACTGTCTGATCTACAACATTCTTTCAGGTAGACTCATTAGAATCAAAGTTGATTGGAGACAATTTTGGATAGCCTGCTGATGTGCTGGCGATGGCATCATCTGTACATATTTCCATTACATTACAATTAATATAATAGATTCGTTCCGCATTTATTGTCGTTTATAATCATTTGTTTCACGGACTATAAAAATATCTAAACAGTCTTGAAACAGTGAGTGGTTTCAAGACTGTATATTGTTGACTTATTTGAACCTAGTTTTTTTGGCTAAGTATGATATTGTAGTAGACAAAAAGCTTTGGGCCCAAACAGAGTAAATGGAAAAATGGAAATGAGGCCTTTGCCCTCCCGTCGGGGCCGCGGTATTTTGTACTAGATTACGTGGCCTCGGCGCAAGGGCAAAGAAGGAACATGGGTTCGGTTTTTAGTCAGTAGAAGTCTGACACTCCCCTTCGCTCTGCCCAAGAGCGGGGGGGGGGGGGGTCATTCGATGATTTTCCACCCACCAAAAAAAATATCCGGAAGACTTCTTCCGCTCACTTGACTATAAGGAAAAGTAATACCACCTTTTCTCATGCGGGCCCAGTGCGGGTTGATAGGTATCACATGTCACACACTTCACTAAATAGTTAAAACAATAGGATTGAAATAGGTATCTAGTTTTTAAACAGATATTATGGTCACTAATATTATTATTAACACTTGTAACGGGATATCTACCACGTTTACTATTTATTTCGAGTTTCCGATATTTCGGCGCTGTTACAAGTACCATGATCACGGACTGATGTTTTTGCGGATGTATATGAGCAGACAACACGGTCTTCTCCCTTTCTTGTTCGTTTTAGACGCTCGCTACCACTACCATTGTAACTCACAACTCGATTTTCCCGACACACGAAACTCACTGTGTCCACTCGCGAACTTTTTTCGCCACTTTTTGGGTTTTTACACAGTTGAACCACTGGATTACAGGCTCTAGACAGTTGAAACTCATCCTCCTGGTTGAAATTCCCATAATACTTAGTAATTTCAATTTAAACGGTTTCTCGAACATGATAAACCTGTTACAAGTGTTAATAATACTAATGAAACAGGTAAATATATAAAATTCTTACTTCAACAAACACAGTACCACGACGCGCATTGTGCAAATTAAAACTGAATCGTTTTACATAAGTCTTCGTAAAATTATCATAGGATAAGATAATAATATCAGTTAGACTTTATCAATTTTGTTCATTACTAACGTGTTCTTTTAATTAGTTTGATATGGATTTTGATGTCAAGGACTTTGTTTTTGCTCTGTAATTGTTGGGTGTACCTAATCATTTGTACCCAACAATTACAGAGCAAATTATCGATTATTTTGGTGGTAGAGTTAACTTTATTTAACACGATTGGCTCATTAATATGAGCCAATCGTGTTAAATAAAGTTAACTGTCAACCACCAAAATAATCGGATTTACAACGTTGTTTTGTCTATACGAAATGTTGTAAAACCACGAACGTCGTCGTCGTCGTCGTTGTCGAATATTGAGAAAACCACGTTTAGGAGAATACGTTACCTATCCTAGAAGAATTATGAATTATTAAATGAATTGTAATATGAATCGTAAGAGGAATCATTATATGAATCCTAATATGAATTGTAATATGAATCGTAACATAAATCGTAATATGAATCATTATATTATTCATAATATGAATCACAATATGAATTGTAATATGAATCGTAACATAAATCGTAATATTAATCTTAATATGAATCATAATATGAATCCTAACATGAATCCTAATATGAATCGTAATATTAATCATTATATTTATCATAATACTAAGTATGTTTTATTATATGTATCGTAATATGAATTGTAATATGAATCATAATAGGAATCATTATATGAATCATAATATGAATCGTAATATGAATCAAAATATGTATACACGGTAATGTGTACACGGATCATGATATCTACGAATCATAATAATATGAATCGTAATATAATAATTGAATAAAACATGCTCAAACATAATTAATGCTTTTAATTTCAAATAAATACATAATATCAAGTTCTTAAACGCTTCAGTGTCCTTCATCGATGGTCATGGTCATAGACTCAGGTTCATATTCATAGTCAACGTAGCGGTTCTTGATGATGTGCTTGTACACAAACGCGGACTTTCTAGGAGTGCGCGTGCGCGCGGGGTCTTCAAAGTCCACGTGGTACAGACCGAAACGCTCTCTGTGGAAAAAATTATATAAAATTAAATACAGGATGAAAACCGTCCTGTCGGGGCTGCGGGTCCTGTCGGGGGACTGCGGGATACCGCGGCCTCGACACAAAGGCCTAAGAAGGAACATGGGTGATTTTAAGTCAGTAGAAGTCTGACACTCCCTTCCGCTTTGCCCAGAGCAGGCGCAGTCATTTGATGACATACCAACCTCCAAAAAAAAAAACGATGAAAACAGAGTCTTCACAAAGTCATCGACCAAGCATTGTGCATTTCAAACTAAGTAGGCCTGTACCTAACCTGAGAAATAAGAATTTAAAGAGAACTTGGGAAATATTTGGAACTTTGACCTCCAATATCTCTGTAACTAAAAGGTTCCCAGGTATTGTCCTATATAAAGGTGAATGGTAAAGGTGAAACCTTTCAGCTTCATTATGCGTATCATACATTACAACACCCTTTAAAATAACGAACATTAACATTAAAATACAGTTCAAAAACTATACTTACTGATAACCCTGCATCCATTCGAAGTTATCCATCAGACTCCAAGCCATGTACCCCTTGAGATTCACTCCATCCTCCAAGCAGTTCAGAAGACTCTCCATCGAAGCTCTGTAGTACGTGACCCTGTCGTCATCTACCAGGCCACCATCAGGGTCGGAGGACCAGCCGTTCTCGGTGATGTAGAAGATAGGATTATTGTATCTTTCTTTTAGGTGGGATAAGGCGTTGTAGATGCTGTTTGGAGCCAACTGTAAAGGGAGGAATAATTTGAAGGTTGGGTTTGGAACAATTAGAGATCAGTTGATAACTTATGGCTGCAAGCAAGACTTTTCAACATGTGTAAGGTAATACCAAAGCCAAATGACATAAGGACCGAATTGTTATATGACCACCGGGGTGGTTTTAGTGATGTAAAAATCCTACACTCCCCGGTCTTCTCCCCAAACACCGATCGCCTTTTGACGATTTTCCCCCGACAACAAAAAGAACCGTATTGTTAACAATATAACAGTGATTATCCTTACCACAAGCCATGCCGAAGAGGATGTAAGCCAGTCATCAGGCACATAGTGTCCAACATCCATATCATCCAACAGAGAAGGCACGGGAAACACGTCTTTATGATCATTCGCTGACACCAATCGTGCAGTGTAATGGTTCACGCCGAAGAAATCGGAAGCTCCTCTGACTAAGGCCTTCTCTTCATCAGTAAACGTAGGCAAGCGTGACCGGGAGTAACCCTGCTGAGCGCTCTTTTCAGCTAGTCTTTCCGAAAACTCTTTTGGGAAACCTCCTTCGGACGAGAAGATGGGATGTGCGTAGATGCCCCACTGAAAAAGGTATTATATTTATTGGGCCTCGAATAATAGGCATTGTCTTTGTTAATTAGGGCGTGAAGAAGAATACTTAAGCGAAGTATCTGGTAATACAAACCTCGCCTTGTCTCTTCAGCTCAGCAGCTATCAGATCCTCAGCAGAGTCAGTGGCTGCACCAAACCAGTTCACACTGATCGTGATACCGCACTGTCCATTCTGCGTCGCCCTGAACTCTTTGTCATACACGTGGTAGGCCTTGGCGTGGGCTACGACCAGGTGCTTACCACATAAGTAAGTTCCAAAAGCAGTGGAATTTAGAATAGGAGCCTTTAAATCACCTCCGTAGCCTTGATAGCAGATTTCTCTGGGCTCATTGAATGTGATGAATAGCTTGACTCTGTCTCCGAAATTCTCGAATACAACCCTCGCATAGTCCTCAAACCAGTCGCTGAACAGAGGGTTCGCAAATCCACCAAGTTCTTGCAGTTTTTGGGGCAGATCCCAATGGTATAGAGTCGCCATTGGTGTGATGTTGTATTTCAACATTTCATTGATGTAGTTATTGTAGAATTCGATACCCGCTGGGTTGACCTCATTGGCCATGCCTGTTGGCAGGATCCGGGGCCAGGAAAGGGAGAACCGGTAAGCGTCCAGGCCTAACTCCCTCATCATCTCGACATCACGCTTATAGTTACGATAGGAGTCGGCAGCGACGTCGCCGTTGGTCGAATCTCTGATTGCGGTCGGGTTGGTGTGGGTCATGTAGTCCCAAATATTTTCTCCTTTGCCTGAAAAATATACAATATTTATAGATTAGATCAAAGCACTAGTATTGGCAGATATTTAAAAGTCATCAGTATGATGAGAGCATATTCGACCCCTATACTGAATAAATTTATTCAAGTGGATATGCTCTACACGCGTTTTGCATTTTTGTGCAAGCAATCCTTATGTAGATTACTTGAAAACTTGGATAAGACAAAATGCCACCTTTCACATTTTTAATGAATATCATCAATAAGGTCAGGGACGGCCTTCTAGAGCGTTCCAGGGGCAGATGTGAGTGACCGGGAGAGGTCCCAGCCACTCACATCTGTTTTGTAAATACTTAAGTACCAACTGAGCGTACATACTCATAAATTGTCAAAACATCTTGCTTTAAACCACGACGTTTTCGTCTTAATTCAATCCTCTATTTATCATTCCCTTCAGCTTAATAGTGATGAATCAATTGACTCACCATCTTCATTCCATGCTCCCTCAATCTGGTAGGATGCGGTGGCTGTGCCGAAGAGGAAGTCATCTGGAAACCTTCGCTGCTGCCTCACGGTGGAGCCGTGGCAGGCTGCCACCACCAAACTGGAGATAAATCACACTGTTAAGGTTGGTGTCTGAAATACCTTAACCTTACCTTGGTGTTTTGATACCTGGTAATTACTGCTATGATTTATTTGGAGGGAAGGTCCATGCCTAAAGATTAGGATAGGTTCAATGATTTTATTCATTTTCATTTTGTTTGGGCCCAGTTCCGGTATTATAATCTGCACACTTTGATATAGAAACCGTAGTTCTGCTGTTGTGTAACTTTACAAAACAATTTTCTCTATTTTTACCTGACTACGGCGAAGCCTTATAGAAGGGTAGACTAAGACTTGTATTAGGACTTTCAGGCGGGCCCACAAAGCACAAGCTGGGACTAACAACGGTGGGAAACTCATTATGTAAGTAATGGATGGTCTTGGTCACCCATCCACAGACCAACCTTGGTAAGAGCTGCTTAACCTTGAAAATCGGCCCGTGTTGCGTTTATTTATTTACTTAAGTATTGTAATTTATTACGTAGGTATTATTTTATCGATTTCCTTACCTTAAGACCACAAGCAGCTTCATGTCGGCACTTTGAAGCAATAAGCAGATTATTATACGTATTTACAATTTATACAAACGGACACATTTATCTCAAGGGATAGCTTAAACTGTCTACTATCTTAGTTTTGTTAAGTAGGTACTGGCTTTATCTCAATTCTGAACGTTCAATGTACAATTGGAATTTTTAGATAAACTTGAATAGTTCGCGGTTATGCTTGCCTATACAATTCCAAAACACTCACAATTCAATTCATCATAATTCAAAATAATCATACAATAAAAATAATTAAATAATTCTAAACAATAAAAATAAATAAGTACTTAATTAAATTCAAACCCAAAAAACAATTAAAACCAACTTTACTTTTTTTTCTTTGTTTTTTCTTACTTAAAAAATAGCCAATAAAAAATATACCCAAAGGGTCCATCCATCGTTACATAGGTCTACTCCATTTCTTATAACCAACTAGACCTAAGGTCCTATTGGTAGGTAACCACTTTTATGTTAGCCTGAACTGTCCCACTTTTGGGGAAAGATCACACTCCACTTCATCCACATTACTCGATGTTGCTCCTCTTCTCACGAGTTAACGAGAAAGCTATTCTCGCATCGCGCCATCTTCTCCTTGGCCTCTCGCGACCCCATCTAGCTGTCTCAGGGTTTTGTGATATGCGGGGTTCCGTAAAAAAAAAGCTTTTTTTTGGTGGGTGGACAATCATCAAATAACCCCTGCCGCTCTTGGGCTGAACAAAAGGGAGTGTCAGACTTCTACTTACTAAAAACCACCCATGTTCCTTCTTAGCCCTTGTGCCGAGGCCGCAGTATCTCTTTCGAACATCCCGCAGCCCCGACGGGTTCCCTTTCATTTTAATTTTGCAGCTTTATGAGCTACATCTGCAATTTGGGTATCTATTACCCATTATTATATAAACAAAGTTGTGTTGAATGCATTAATATGTGATATGACTATATAAGAATTAACAAATATGTATAATGTTTTATCCCTCATAGATGAAATAAACATAGATGTTTATCAAGAGCTTGTCGGTTATCAAGAGTCAAGTAGCCAGATCACATTATGTAACACGTTGCCTTAGGGTTCCGTAGCCTGTTGCAAATTATCCGATACCGAGCCGATCTCCTTCGATCGGCAGATCAGCAGAAGAATAGCTATCTATGCTTCTATGTGATCGATGGCTTCTATCTTTATTTTTGGCGTTACGAAAGTCAGCGAGACAGACATACAACAATGTCGCGTACGTGTGTATGTCTTTCTCGCTCAAAACCGAATCGAATATGTCATATTCGACTCGCTTTAGATTCGATTGTTTGTGAATAACCATGATGCCCTCACCGAATCGCAAATGTTTCGCATTAGAGTCTGCCAAAGAGCAATAGAGCAAAAGACTCTGAATTTTGAATAATAATAATAATAATAATAATAATTTATTCCAAAAAAAGTTTTGCAATGTTACATAATATATCCTTAGGGCTAATTTTATACTTTTACAAAAGAATTTACCATCTGTAACCGAACTAGGCAAGAGCCTGTATTTCGGCTATCAGCGCCAATCCCCTCAAATATTAATAATTAATGGCAGCCATCAAATAGACATGTTAACCTCCAGTAGGTTTACAACAAAAATTCAGCAAAACAAATTATAGTTTGATAATTGATATCGTTAAAGTAGTACAAAATTTAAATTAATTCTAAAATCATAGAAACAAAAAATTAATATAAATCATTAACAATTTTTCTCTACTTAAAATCACAAATAAATTAGATAATTAATTAAACAAAAATTAAAGAAGTTTAATAAAGAATAAAATCGGAAGTTCATATTAATCATTCCATAATATTAAAACACTAAAAATAAAGCAAATCAATAAATAAAATCTTTGAAATAAATAATAATAAAACCATTACATTAACATCATTTAGATTCAATACTACATTTCCTACGATAAAAACAGATTTTAGAGTTTGCCAATAAATAAAAATAAAAGAATTTGGGTGGTGTGTGTAAGTATGTAGGTAGTCCTCTCTTTGTGTGATATGATTATGTAAGTGAGTGAGTGTGAGAGGGTGTGTATCTGTGGCAAGCAGTCAATCACTTTGGTATATGTAGAAGCAGTTCAGTCTCATCGTAAGTAAGTTTTTGTAAGTATTCAGTTACCTTTTTCTTACATTGCGTTTTTGTCAAGGGATAGATGTTAACAGCTTTGTTTATCTTGTTATAGATGTAGGGGCCAGTGAAGTTAGCAAATCTAGTGCTAAAACTAGTATTTGTGGCATCTTTCCTGACACAGACCCTATCTTTTCTTCGCTTTTGTAGGGTTAGGGGATTAAATATTTGTTTGCTATGTTGTAGAAGAGTAATACTCAACAAATAAAGCTGCCTTACGGTCAGGACCTCACAGTTCTTGTACAATTGAGTGGTAGGGAAGAAAATGCGCTTAAAAGTACTAACTTTTAGCACTGCACGTTGGGCGATCTCAAGACGCTTCATCGTTGTCTTAAAGGAGCCACCCCAGGAGGATATACAGTATGTCAAGAGTGACTGACAGAGAGCATAATATATCTGTTTCAGCAGTTGTGGATCAGCGACATGGCGTAAATTTTTAAAAACAAATATTAATTTACGTATCCTTCCACATACAAGTTTTATATGTTCCTTGAAATTAAGGTTGCTGTCAATTATTACGCCTAGGTATTTAATCGCCTGCACACGCTCAAGGGAAGGACAAGTGCATGTTGATTTTGATTGACAGTCGTCGTCGAATGGAACACTACGCTTTATTTTCAATCAAATCATCAAATGACTCCTTCCACTCTGGGTGAAGCGGAAGGGAGTGTCAGACTTCTACTGACTAAAAGCCAAGCCACCCATGTTCTTAGCCCTTTGTGTCCGGTGCAACGGTATCTTTCGAACATCCCGCAGCCCCGACAGACTTCAGCCCTTGCGCCTCTGCAATGTTGCTGACATCTCTTTGAGGCGCGCGTGGTACACGAAAGTGGCTGTGACAGACGGACAGACTGACACACGAGTAATCCTATAAGAGTTACGTTTTTTCATTGTGAGGTATGGAACCCTAAAGACACTCATAGATCTGCTTTTTTATTTAGCATAGATAAATTTAATACGGTACGCAAAGTTAGTAAGTAATATTATGATACATTACCACATCATACGGAACCCCTACGAAACTTTAATTTCATGATTAACGCCTTCATGCCTCGCGGGGAGGATAAAATCTTTGATAAAGATGGATCGGCGGATATTTTGACAATCGTGTTGTTGCTAAAAACAAAGATTTTATCTAAAGTCGCAGTGACATTTTCTAGTCCCTACATCTTGTACACTACACTAAGCACGTAGGAACTGTTGCTACATTGGTTGTATATTACAACATTCGTTATGATTATGACACAGACCTGCCAATCCGCACTGGGCCCGCGTGTTAGATTATAGCCCATCCCTCTCCTAGAGAGAAGGCCTGAGTCCCTGCAGTGGGGACATTATAGGCTGATGATGATGGCAGCTGCCAACGTATTGTGCTGGAAAGCAGTACTTAGATACCTACTGCTTTTCAGCGGTAGGTAATTGAGGTGGTAGAGTTTTGACCTTTTTTATTACGTCAATTTAAAAATACTCGTTTGACGAATAATATTTTCATAATTTTAAGATTTTTTATCATAATATCTATGAATGATAGGTCTACCCCCGTAAACCCGACACACTAATCTCTAGCCACTGTAACTTCTAACAGTGGCGACCACCGGACCAGCGCTGCGACATAGAAGCTTAACGAAGTCCCAGAGAAACAATAAAACTATTTTGAATCCCGCAATCAAATTAATCCGAAAATTATTTTGAAAACTATGTTTTTCCTACTCATAAAACATAAACATAATTTTCACTTTCCTTTATATCAGCAGAAGAAAGAAAAAAAGGCACAAAGGGACGAATAGAACTGGTAAAGGCTCTGTTGCCTTTTTGCCTAGCACCACGGATTGAACATGACCATTAATATTAATGGGTTCTAAGTTGTGAATAATAAGTATGGAACGCACGGAAACTTGTTCCATAAACTTGTTTTATAGTTATTTTGGTATGTGCAAGGTCCGATTAGTAAATAACTTCACATGTAACCTTTACGTACACTATCCAACAAAATTGGTTGTGCGTTAGGCTGAGGTGTAGTACATAATAGTAGGTACACCCACATCTCGCCAGGTATATTTTAGTCCTGTGTATAGGGTCGAGCCTGTTGCCTTAAACAAGGCTTAATTGAACCTCTGTGGCTGCGACTGAGACATTTTAAATGAGAAAACCCAGTTGCATCAAACCCAGAGCCAAGCTGCTCGGTAGTAGCGTTTGGGATCACTAGGTCAACGAAGCAGTCCTTTATGTAATTTTTAACCGACTTCCCAAAAAGGAGGAAGTTCTCAATTCGATTGGTATGTTTTTTTTTTTTTTTCTATTTAAGTACACCGATTACGCTGCGATTTATGATCCGATTTACGTGATTCTTTTTTAGTTTGATGCGGAATAGTTGCCATTTTGTCCCATAAAATTTTTGCATTGTTTGGCCTTGTACTTATCATTTTTTAATCATTTTTTATAATTTATGAACATTTTTCGTTCGTTTTTTTTATGAGTGTTCGCGAATAACTTCGTCGTTTAGGAACCAATTTTGATGATTCTTTTTTTATTGGAACGGAGATATTTCAAGGGTGGTACCATGATATGGAAACCAGTTCCTGGTGATGGGATCCCAGAGAAATCGAGGGCAACCCTCAAACGTAGACACGTATTACGTGTTTCGTGCTTTTTCCGACTCATACAAGTATAGGTTTCATAGTAAATATTTCTTGATACACAACTAAAAATGAAAAAATAAAAAAAAAATGCCAAAAAAATCAACCGACTTCAAAAACACCAAAAAGTGAAAAATAAACTTCAGAAGAAAAATCAGCTTCTGCATGAAGTCGGTGGCAAAAAAAGCCAAATCAAACAAACAAAATAATGTCACCGACTTCAGAAGCTGATTTTTGTTTATTATTCTAGACTTTTACCTACTTAAACCCAACTAAGTTTCAGCATATTCTAGCCTATCTAGCATATTCTACTACTTTAGATTTTAGCCTTCTCAGCGATTGTGGAACACATTAAACTAAAATATCTAGTATTTCTAACTGTGTTTATTAGCAAAAAAACAATACATAATGCGTTGCCCAAAACCATTCCTATAATTTGTGAACTCCAAAGTTTTTAAACGGGTTGTCTTTTCGAATGGTAACTGCAGAGCAAGGTAAAAAAAAACTTTGAACTTTACAGCAAATAAATACTTTTAATAAAACACCATAAACAGTAATAAATACGAGTATATCAATATCAGATAATTATAACACTTTAGTGTCCTTCATCGATGGTCATGGTCAAAGATTCAGGATCATATTCGTAGTCAACGTAGCGGTTCTTGATGATGTTCTTGTACACAAACGCGGACTTTCTGGGAGTACGCTTGCGTGCGGGGTCCTCGAAGTCAACCTCGTATAGGCCAAAACGCTCACTGTGAACAGAAAGAAAAATAATAAGTCTCTCAAAGATCCAACGGTCCATTTTCAACGTGCCATTAACCAAATTCTTAGTTTTAACCCTCTTCAAAAACATTAGTTAGTCGAAGATATCCCCTAACAACTTATAGTGGGACAAAGGCTTCCCCAAAGCATCTAGGATAAGTAAATTGATCTTTCCAGTCATCTGTTCAATTATTTCAAACCATATAATGTAATATATTTTACATCAGCATATGTTAATATTCACGTTAGTACTCGCCCTATCCCGCAAAAAATGTTGATGTAAAAGTTGGACAAAAAACTCCAAAGTCTTACATGTATCCCTCCATCCATTCGAAGTTATCCATCAAACTCCACGCCATGTATCCCTTCAGCTTAATGCCAGCATCCAAGGCGTTAAGCATGCTCTCCATCGAAGCCCTGTAGTACGTGATCCTGTCATCATCAATCAGGTCTTTGCCTTCCCAAGTAGACCAGCCGTTCTCAGTGAGGTAGAAGATAGGGTCGTTGTATTTCTCCCTCAAGTGGCTGAAGGCTTTGAAGATGCTGTCTGGCGCCAACTGCGGAAAAAATCACAATTTCACCTCAAAAATAACATAAAAAATCTTTTCAAGAAAGAACTGTTCCTTGAAAGTGGAGTAAACTTTACTAAATTGAGCTTCGAACAAACCTAAAGACGTTACGATACGTCAGAAAGTAACGGAAAAAAGATAAAAGAACACTTACGGTCAACCAAGCAGACGCTGATTTAACCCAATCATCATCAGAAAAGGAGGCATTATCCATATCATCTTGCAGAGATGGCACTGGGACCGCAGATTTGCGCTCAGTAGCCGATACAAGGTAAGCCGTGTAATGGTTCACGCCAAAGAAATCTGAAGTGCCTCTGACGAAAGCCTTCTCTTCTTCAGTGAATTCTGGCAGACGGGAACGGGCGTAGCCCTGCTTCTCGCTGTTCTCTGCGATTTTCTGGGCTAACTCCTGCGGGAAACCTCCTTCGGTGGAGAAGATGGGATGAGCGTAGATTCCCCACTGTAATTGGAAAATATGATTAGGGTCTCGAAATCACAAAATCTAGTTTATGATTGTCTTTTTTTGGCCTTAGGCGAGTCAATTGAAAGACTGGCAAAGACAAAGACTAAAGGCAATACATAAAAATGCTAAGAAATGACAATCATACCTCGCCTTGTCTCCTAAGTTCAGCAGCAACTTCGTCCTCGGGAGTATCAGTGGCTGGACCAAACCAGTTGACACTGATGGTGATACCGCACACTCCTCCTTGTGTCGCCCTGAATTCGGTGTCGTATAATTTGTAGGCCTTAGCATGAGCAGTGACCAAGTGCTTGGCACACAGATAAGTTCCAAAAGCGGTAGAGTTTAGGATCGGAGCCTTGGTACTGGCTCCATAGCCTTCAAAGCAGATTTCTCTAGGCTCGTTGAAAGTGATGAACAACTTGACCCTGTCTCCGAAATTCTCGAACACAACCCTTGCGTAGTCTTCAAACCAACCGCTGAAAAGAGGGTTCGCGAATCCTCCTAATTCTTGGAGCTTTTGGGGAAGATCCCAGTGGTATAGAGTTATCAGTGGCTGGATGTTGTATTTCAACATCTCATTGATGTAATTGTTGTAGAATTCGATGCCAGCTGGGTTGACTTCATTGGCCATGCCTGTAGGCAGGATTCTGGACCAGGAAAGGGAGAACCGGTAAGCGTCCAGGCCTAACTCCCTCATCATCTCGACATCACGCTTGTAGTTGTGGTAAGAGTCGGCAGCGACATCGCCGTTGGTGAGGCCTCTGATGACTTCGGGGGTGTTATGGACCATGTAGTCCCAGATACTTTCTCCCTTACCTAGAAAACACAGAGTGGGTCGAGATCAATCTGTCTTAATAGCATTATCTTTTCCGATTGACACCGTACTATAAGTTCTAGGTCACGCGCTGATAATAACACCGCGTGCAGAGATAAAGTTTAGAAGATTTGTTTCTGTTTTATGGCCTTCGTAGTTCAAACCAGAATGGATCATTCGAAGATCATAGTCTTTAAGCAGGTGGAAGACCTTCCTAAATTAGTCTTGATTTTTTTGTCTTTCATAAAGTTGTGTTTAGCAATAAATGAAGGTATATAAAACTCACCATCATCATTCCAGCCTCCCTCGATCTGGTAGGAAGCAGTAGCTGTTCCGAAGAGGAAGTCATCCGGGAACTTTCGTGACTGCCTCACGGTCGAGCCATGGCAGGCTGCTACCACCAAACTGCATCAAAAAAGGACAACGATGAGATACCTACCCCAAAAATATATGGAAAACGTAGTGTGTGCCTATAAAATTTGAGGGTTGCCCTCGATTTCTCTGGGATCCCATCATCAGTTCCTGGGGCCCTACTATGACGTCTTAAAACAGTCCTAACTTATTCTTAATCCAGTGTGGAGGAGAGATGGCGCTAGACACCCTGTATAGTTCTGTCACGTTTCCACACTGGAATAATATTAAGATAGGACTGTTTTAAGACGTCGTAGTAGGGGCCCTGACTTGGTGACAATGGGACCACCTCGGGAGTATATTGTTTTGAATACAAAAATAATTTTGAAAATCGGTCCACAATTGACGGAGATATCGGTGGACATACAAAAAAAAAATACAAAGACACGAATAGAGAACCTCCTCCTTTTTGGAAGTCGGTTAAAAAAGAGAATCACTTAGAATAGAATTGATTTTACTTAGCTATGACCACCACAGATATGATTTCAGCAAAAAAAAAGGTTCGGTAAGAAATGAGTTCAAAGTACTTGATAACTATTTTTAGTAAAATTTAGAAACAGTTATGAAAATTCCGTACCTTAGGACCACTAGTAGCTTCATATCAGCGATATTATTGAAGCACTAAGCGGCTCACACAATCTAGTTACATTTATATACCGTGGAGATCTGCGTGACATATTTTATCTTAAATCTGTTGAATAGGACCACTTCAAGTGTTTATTATCATATCACCTGTTTATAATCTGCAAGTTCATGGTTTTTTTTTTCCAAATAAAACTAGTTATTCCGGCTGGATGCGCTTCTGTGGAATTTTAGTATATATGTATATATAAGAAGATAGAAAATATGATGAAATCTCTAATCGGAATGAATGTTGTTACATTGTAATAGTAATAGTTGCCGTACCGTTCTGTGTTGAGTGCTCGATAGATGGCGTTAGCGTTGAATTAGATTGCATTATGGTCTAGTATAGGCAAGAAAGCTGCTATCAGCCGTATCCCCGATGATCGCTGGACAAAACGGCGCCACCGAGGCTGGTCCCGAAAGATATGGTGAAATGATGACGCGCACTGCGAAGGCTGGTTCTTAGGAATAGGAGGAGGCCTTTGCCCAGCATTGGGGGACTAGGCTAATAAATAAATAAATACTTTGCATGTAAGGACATAAAGATAAGTAATGCAGAATACCCACCATCTTGTTTTCCATACATATGTATTTATTTACTTACTAAAAATACAAAACAAAATTATCTTATCACATAAATTCGGACAGAATTACATAAGAAGTAACTCTATCTTGAGGGTTCCGTCACAGACACAACTTTGTCAGGCATTGTCTCCGCCACTCATACAATGTAAGAAAGAAAATAAAATACGTTCATTAAGACATACATCAAATCGTGGAAAAGATGGGTGGATTGTGTGAGAAATGATATAGAGGAGAAAGGAGTAAATGCCACCATGGCGTCTAACAGTGAAAAATGGAAAAGAAAACGTGTTACGCCGACCCCAAATAGAATTGGATAAGGGCAGGAAGATGATGCTGAGACATAAGAACATCAAGGTTGCCGACATAGAATTGTCAAACTTAACTGACAGTAGGCAGGGCACATTGCTCACAGAACGGATGGCCGATGGGGCTGAAAAGTTCTGGAGTGTCAACCTCTAACCAGAAGATGTTGCATTAGAAGGCCTCCCACTAGATGAACCGATGTCTTGGTGAAGGGTGCAGGGTTACATTCTGCAAAATAAACAGAGGAGAGACAAAGAAAAAAAAAAGGAAATGTACCTGACGACTGCGCCAAAGCTCATGTGGTTGTTCTATTGTTTTGTTTTCTGATTTACGGACTTTGACTGTTACTGGTGGTCATGGAACCTTAGACAGACATGACACGTAGACCGCAACTTCAGCTTTTGATTGTGAAAATAAAATAATGTACGGAGCTCTAACAAAATATTAAGGTTTTGCCTGACCGTGGACCACACCTAGAATTTAGAGAAAAAGTTTTAAGATAAGAGGACCACTTGGATAGGTGGTATGAAAACAGAGATATTTAACAGAAGTACATACTTTTATTTTATCGGCTTACGATAGGTATTATAATATTTTGTTTAGTCATTTTGTTACATAATTCTTACATTTTTTAATATGTGCCATTGATCCAGCTGTTTAAGGTGTATCTAGATATTAATGAAGACATCCGCTAGAGAACCAAGGTAACCAACATAGCTCGAAGAATTGCCAAACTTAAGTGGCAGTGGGAAGGGCGAATTGCTTGCAGAATGGATGTCCGATTCGGCCGAAAAGTTCTGGAGTGGCGACCGCGAATCAGAAGACGTTGCGTTGGAATGCCTCCCACTAGGTGGACCGATGAACTGGTGAATGTTGCGCTGGATGCGAGACGCACGAGACCGGTCAATGTGGCGACACCTGTGGTAGGCCTATGTCACTCCCTCTCACAAAGAAAAGATATAATGTGATCCAGCACCGGGAATTTTATTATCCGATGATGCTATGCTTGTGAGTCACAGTTCTGTCAATGAATTTTCTGTTTTCTAATTTTTATGAAAGTGCCAGTGTAGACCGTAAAATTCCTATTAGAGTAAGATCCCAGGGCCGCCAGACGTCACATATTTTCTGACGAAGGAAATGTGGACGATTGAGTAGTGTAATAAGAACACACTACTACCAGCTAGCTTGCTTGGACGGCCAATTTTCAGGTATCAGGTCATCAAGGTACGCAAAAAAATTACTTACTTCACGTATTTTCTCCAAGCTGATTTTTACGTATATTGTAGGCAATATCCTTAAAAAACTACTATTTACAGAACTAAGTAATAATAAAATATATATACAAGTATCAAAAAGGGGAAGTAATTACAGGGCGTCAAAAAATTCGTCCACACCGCTGTCAACAGGAAAAGTGCCCAGAAGGCTGGCAGCATTGCCACGTTGGATGGCAATGCTGATTCTTTGCCCAAAAAATATTCCAGCCCTCCGGTCACGTGAAGAGTCGACCAAACGCTTGGAAATTTCCTGATAAATTAAGTGGGCACTCGGACCCCATGGCCCCAGTGTTTCAACCCCAAACGGCTCAAACACATAACTACCAATTAAGTTATTGTATTTACGCCGTTTGAGGTTTTCAGCACCTGCAGCAGCCGCCCCAGCACAGCTCACCGTGCTAGGAAGATGGGATGGCGCAAGGGTGTCGACACAAGTTGCATCCCACACCAAAGGCCTACCCAACTTCCAAGGCATTATGGTCATACCATCTGGTCTCTTCCCATCGACGCGTGCCAACCCATTGGGTTCCAAAATAGCTGGCACACCGGCGGTAGCCAGAGCACGTCGGATAAGATCATTAATGCTGGCGTGTCGCGCAATCCGACCTGCGCTCTTACTGCAAGAAAGGCCATGGTGTCCGAGACCGTCGACTGCTTCACTACATTGACAGCGATGTGGAGCCCCACATGGAGCACCCAATCGCAAACAAGTAGCGAGCCGGAAGGTAGTGTCACCTAACATAGTGCCTATATTAGGTGACGGTAGTACTTGAAGCCAAAGGCCCGACTCCCACTCACCCACAGCCAGTAGGCGGGCACGCTCAGCAGTATTGGTAGACGTATTAATAAGGTTATTCCGTACCAACCTGCAGAGCGGCTCATCCCACTGTCTCTGGGAAAATGGGTTCTCGGGCCGATCCGTGTTCGGGCAAGCCATTCTCCAAGCGCTCTCTGCATCGGACAAGCACGGCACTTCCGAGTCAACCAGGGAGAGGGTTAAAATTTTCCTGGTTAGCTTTTCAGTGCTGTGGACAGACGACAGGAACGCCGGTAAGCTTACACTAGAAATTTTGCGGACGCCGAGGCCACCAAAACGGATTGGAAGGGTGGCTTGCTGCCACGCTCGGTCGTCCAAGGCCACATTAAGAATGGATGTAAGTGTGTCGTGGATAATTTGGTCAATTTTGTCCAAAAGTTGTGGTTTCGTCCACAGAGGTGAAGAACGAAGAAAATACATAAAATTTGGACCAAAACAACAGTATCTGATAAGGGTGAAAGCCGAATGTAGGTTAATTTTGGAGAGTCTATCTGAAATATCATGAAAATGTTTAATTTTGTCATCGATGAAAAATGAGAAACTTTCTTCTAAAATAGGGGAACCTAGGAGGTACAAGGAACTTTTTTCTAAAATTTTGATTTGAGGGGCTATTGAGTTAAATTTTTCTATTGTCGATTGTCTGTCGGTAAAGTCAGGGAGATAAATTTCGCATTTAGACGGGTTAAGGTCCAGGCCAATAGATTTAAATTGTTGTTTGAGGAGTTGTAAGTCATTCAAAACGGTGTCTATATCACCTCCTAGCGTTCCATCATCTAAATACCATACGTTGAATTTGGAATTTAGTTGTTGAATAATGGGATGAATAGCCAAACTGAAAATGACAGGCCCGAGAGGATCACCTTGTTGGCAACCAACTGCAGATTCCAAAAATTTGTCCTTATATAATAATTTTGTAGGATTCCTGTAACATTGCCACATAAAACCATAAATTTCGGGTAGTACTTTTTTAACTTCAGCCAACAAAGTGTCCCTGTTCACGGAGTTGAAAGCATTTTTGACGTCAACCTTGAGAATGACCTCACCTTTCTTTGAATTTAAAAAAGAGGATAAGGCATGTACGGCAGCCTCGCAGCCTCCTCTGGAACCAAAACCAAGTTGAAGGGGCTGGAACTTAGCTGCAAGCGGTTCACTGTAGAGCTTGCAGCATATTTTGGCTGCCATACGCCTGTAGGTGCAACCGACGGCAATGGGACGAATGCCGCCGTCTTTCTTGCGAAGGGCACAGAGGTTAGCCCCATACAAGACATCGACGACGGCATCGTTCACGCCGCCGGAGAGCATTAAATTGATCAAAACCGCAAGCTCCTTCAAGAGTGACTCACCAGCTGCCCCGGCGCCTGGGCTCAGCAAATCTTTTAAATGCTGTGGAGTCAGGCCGTCGAGGCCACCAGCAGAACCACTTCGGAAAGAGCTCACGGCTGCGATCAACTGCGGGGCTGTAATTTGGAAAAAAGATGAATCTCGAACGAGGGGGTCGGGGTGGACGGGCGGGTCGGGGAAGGTGAGACCATCCGCAGGCGCTGGATGTTTACTCTCCAGGGCTGAAAAAGTCTCTGGAGAGAAAGGCGCCACAACATCACTGCTGAAAAGAATTCTGGCTGCCCCCCTTATATCACCCTCACTTAATTTGGATTCCACATGTGCACAAATGCCTTTCTGCGAAAAATTGTACATAAAAGGTAATTTTGCATCGAAACTATGAGCCGAATTATTACAGTTGTCTTTAATTTGGTTTGTTAAAGATTTTTGAGTAGCCAAATTTTTTTGCACATGCAGAATCCTGTAAGGGAAGGTGAGCAACTCCTCCCAGGCACGTTCTGAGTTCTCCTGGGTCGCGAGACGCACACATTGCGCTAAACTTTGAGCAACAGTGTGTCTCGCACCCCGGGGAACCCTTTTTAAAACAGGAGTCGAATTTTTGAATTTGGACAATGTTTTCCACAAACTTTGTTCCAAAGATGTTGAAGTCGGTGAAGTGGCTTGGGGGCACAAAGGTACACTATGAGGTTTGTGGACCTTGCCATAGTGTATCTTAAGTCCCCGTTCACCTTTAAAATAACGAGCCTGGGAGCAGTGAGGACATCGTACCAAATGTTGCACATCCAGTGATGTGATAGGTTGACTAGCACTTATTCCGGCGTCGCTACAGCTGCCGCTCAGCATTAACTAGAACGGGTAAAAAAAAAAACTCTTAAACTTACCAATACAAACGAAAATTAACACTAATTATAAATAAATAAAATATGTTCACAATAAAAACACAATATAAATAAACTAAAAGTCAGTTGGTTACTAGGTGACAGCGACACGGAGAGCGGCGCAGTCGCGCTGGCGGCCTATATAGGGTGATGCGCCGACCACGCCGTCATTTTGGCGCAGCCCTGGCAACCGTTGCTGGAGTCACGTCGGCGTCGCTTTCAGTTTTCTTCAAAGATGCTCGTCAAAAATGTGGTGGAGTCTTCAGATTTAAAGATTTTATAATTTGTATTTCGCGTCAAATATTTGAAAGTTGAGTGGAAAAAAAAATCCTTTCAGATTTTATGATAGTAGGGCGATGCGAAACACCGCGATGTGTCCAGTGAATAATACTTGTATAATTGTATTTAAATCAACAAAAGAAATGGATTTAAAAGAAGTAAAATAATAATTAAAAGAATTATAACTTCTTTGGCTAATTTTTGACGTGTGCTGCCGCTGACAGATCACTTAAAAATAAGTTGCCAATACTCCCAGACACTTCCTAGCGGCCGTTTTGCTTAACAGACGCTTTTTTTTTTTTTCCCACAACTATCACACAACGCCATCTAGTCCCAAGCTAAGCAGAGCTTGTGTTATGGGTACTAGACAACTGATAAACATACTTATATATTTCTAAATACATACATATTATAGATAAATTACACCCAGACACAGAACAAATGATCGTGCTCATCACACAAACATTTGTCCTGGGTGGGAATCGAACCCACGACCTCCGGCATAGCAGTTAGGGTCACTAACCACTAGACCAACAGGCCAGTCAAAGCTAAAAAAAGTTTAGACTTTAAAAAGAGTTTAGGCTTTAAAGTTCCCAAAAAGTTTAGACTTAAACGTATTGTGGCATCGCTCGTGTGGCTGACATACAGACCTCCACTGGACTCATTCGGTGGGCATTTAACAGGATCTGTCCATTGCCTGTGTCTTCAGAATTTTGTTGAAAACGTTGCTTTTAAAGCTCGGGTGCATTTTGGAGCGCCTGCCCAATATAGCATGGCAATATTTTTTATTTTATTTTTTAAATCATAAGGAGTTTAGTATTCTTTAAAGCATATGTTAAGCAATACGGCCGCTAGGAAGTGTCTGGGAGTATTGGCAACTTATTTTTAAGGATATTGCCTAAAATATACGTAAAAATCAGCTTGGAGAAAATACGTGAAGTAAGTAATTTTTTTGTGTACCTTGATGACCTGATACCTGAAAATTGTTCGTCCAAGCAAGCTAGCTGGTAGTAGAGTGTTCTTAGTTCATACTAACACTACTCAATCGTCCACATTTCCTTCGTCAGAAAATACGTGACGTCTGGTGGCCCTGGGATCTTGGACTATATTGTTTGTTGATGTTTTTTTTTCATAGCATTTCGCAAGTGAACCTATAAGCAGCCTCATAGGTTTGTGTGTAAGGCCTCCTCTATCTGGCCGCGGTATTATGTACTAGATTACGTGGCCTCGGCGCAAGGGCAAAGAAGGAACATGGGTTCGGTTTTTAGTCAGTAGAAGTCTGACACTCCCCTTCGCTCTGCCCAAGAGCGGGGGGGGTCATTCGATGATTTTCCACCCACCAAAATTTTTTTTTTAGGCCTCCTCTATCTCTATCTTTGCAATGGTGTAGGTATTGCAGAACTTAGGCACCATACCATGAGTGCGTTTTTGACACGAGACATCTAGCGTCATTTAGTAGAATGACAGCATTTAGTTTAACTGCTACGTTCAATAGATGTCATACATAACATCACGCCTGTAATTCCCGAAGGCATTGGTGTAGGTACAGGTGTACATTATATAACGTCCCATTAAAATAGGTGGACAAAATTTCAGGAATCATTCAGACCACCAAAATAAGGACGATGGTAAAAAATATTAATAAGAAAAACGCATTTAAGTACTCATATAGGATGCGTTTGTTCTAGAGAGCCGGCAATTTATTATTTTAAATAAAAAAAAATCACTTCATTTAATGTATTTTTTTGTTTATATATCTTTGGTTAGACCTACTGAACGCTGTGTTAAAATTTGTCCACCTATTTTAATGGGACCTTATATATTTATATACCCACGCCCACTCCTCTATATCAATTTTTCAGGAGTTGCAATAGTTTGAGAATAATTTAACACGCTTGTCCCAAAAAACACCTACATGTAATAGGGGGCGAGCCAATTACCATCAACCGAGCACCTAATATCCATAGGTGCTCTGTGTCCACCACACCCAGGAATCGAACTCAGGTCCTCTCTTCCTTAGTCTTGTTAGACACCACTTGCTTGACCAATGAGGCAGCCATTTTTGAAACTGTGTGTAGGTAGTTATTAAATTGACAAAACAAGATGGCAGCATGACTATGACGACTATGGTCATGCGCCAAAAGATAGATGAACAAATAAAGACCGATATAATCAATATTTTGTTTATTAGATATTAAACAAAAGTAGGTATAGTAAAGTAACAAAAATGTCATAAACAAAAAAATCTTCAGTGTCCTTCATCGATAGTCATGGTCATAGACTCAGGTTCATATTCATAGTCAACGTAGCGGTTCTTGATGATGTTCTTGTACACAAACGCTGACTTTCTAGGAGTGCGCGTGCGTGAGGGGTCTTCGTAATCCACGTGGTAAAGGCCGAAACAGGCTCTGGGAAAAGAAAAAAAAATAGTAGTAGGTACTCAGTCAGTGCTTATCTTGCCGTCAAAAAAAGACAAGTTAGTCCGACTATGCTTGTGTATGAAATTCGAAGATAAAAGTTTAAAAAAAAAGGTACATACACTCGAATAGAGAACCTCCTCTTTTTTGGAAGTCGGTTAAAAAGTAAATACGCAAACTGTATTTAACATAGGTACTACGCTCATAAAAGATAAATTATTATGGATCCAGTGATGACCTGCTCATTTTTTTTCGTAAGGTAAAAAAAAACCACCTACCTTTTCATTTCATGCCTATGTGATGACCAGAAATGAAAAGCTCCATTTGATAGACCTAAGCAGATTGCTGAAAAATAGAAATAAAATATTTCGCCAGTTATCTGTTCTGTCTTACTCTTTTGGGTTTACAGCTGGCGTGATGTTATGTTATTTTTAATTAAAGCCATACTTACATATACCCCTCCAACCACTCCATATTATCCATCAGACTCCACGCCATGTACCCCTTGGGGTTCACTCCAGCATCCAGGACATCCAGCATGCTCTCCATGGAAGCTCTGTAGTACGTAATCCTGTCATCATCTATCAGTCCACTGTCAGGTAACGTGGCCCAGCCGTTCTCTGTGATGTAGATCACCGGGTTGTTGTATTTTTCCTTCAGGTGGGTTAGGGCGTGGTATAGACTGTTTGGAGCCAACTGGGAAAGAGAAGAAGGCAAAATTGTTAATTTTTTGACTGGTAATGTGAAAAAAAGAGTTATGATAAGTGGTGACAATCATCATCATCTGACAAAAACGTTGCCCCACACTAGGAATTTCTCCTGTATCGTGGGTGCGTTCACAAACATATAAACTCACATACACAAATACCCAGACCCGAAACAACTATCTGCAGGTCATACAAATATTTGTTCCGTGCGGGGATCGAACCCGCGACACGCAACGCAGCAGTCCAATCGCTTAGCCACTGCGCCAACCGTGCCGTCAATTATCAGAAGGTCGGTTTTCAATCTAATCGCGGAGAAGCAAAATTTTAGAATTTACATGGAGCGACTGCCTATCTGACGTCCACAACCCAGTTTTGTACTGGTTAATACGATACCCTTTGGTAAGACTGGACTGAAAGGATTGTGACGAATGTATACGTAAGAATGATGCTTATTTCCTAGGTTCTAAACTATGGTTCCCAGATCTAACATTTAGTAACACCATCTATTGACATCCCTGCTGTATTAACCTTTTAGTACTATGACACCATTCAAAGATGTCGCTACAAAATTGTAAGCCGAACTAGTTTTAGTGGTCACAAGAGCGACTGGTGAGTATGAAGGCCTGGGTTCGATTCCCGGTCGGGCAAAGTGTTTTTGGGTTTATCCATCAGGAATTTCATAGTAGCAGCTACGGAGCCTAAAATTGTACTCGGTTGATGGCAATAGGATCGCTCCCTATTACTTCATGTGGGTGTACCTACTATTAGGTATACCTCTGCCTTACCTGTCGGAGGTTCTGAGGCGTGGATGCTATATCATGTTTTTTGTGATGATAGAGTATTGAAAACCACTTACTGAAAGCCAAGGTGACGCAGATTTAGGCCAGTCATCATGCCAATAATAACCAACATCCGTGTCATCAAGTAAAGAGGGCACAGCATATACTTCTTTGTGCTCCGTCGCTGATATCAATACCGTTGTATAGTGGTTCACGCCGAAGAAATCGGAGGATCCTCTGACGAAAGCCTTCTCTACTTCAGTAAACTCTGGCAGACGGGAACGGGAGAACCCTTGTGCTGAACTCTTCGCTGAGATTTGGTCTGACAGCTCCTTTGGCCAACCTCCTTCGGCTGCGAAGATAGGTTCGGCGTATAAACACCACTGGAAAAAAAGTTGTTCAGTGAGTTTTTATCGATTTAACATGTTGATTTTAATACAAAACTGATATCTCTTTTTTGGAGGCTGGGAAGTCATCAAATGGCTCCACCCGGTCTGGGCAGAGCGTTAGGGATTGTCATACTTCTACTGACTAAAAACCCCCATCAGCAATGAATATTCTAACAAAGGCTAAAGAGTGCGAAGTAAAAGAATAAAACTGCTTTCTCACTTGAGATTGCCGCATGAGTTCAGCAGCCAGCTCATCTTCAGCAGTATCAGTGTCTGGAGCCCACCAGTTAACATTGATCGTTATACCGCACTGCCCCTTCTGTATTGGCCTGAACTCTTTGTCATACAAGTGGTAGGCTTTAGCGTGGGCTACGACCAGGTTCTTGGCACACAAGTATACACCCACACCCGAGGTATTCAAGTAAGGAGCCTTGTTCATGTATTCAAGACCTTCGAAGCAGATTTCTCTAGGCTCGTTGAAAGTGATAAACATCTTGACTCTGTCTCCGAAATTCTCGAACACTACTCTCGCGTAGTCCTCAAACCCTCGGCGAACAGAGGGTTCATGAGACCTCCTAGCTCTTGCAGTTTTTGAGGCAGATCCCAGTGGTATAGAGTAGCCATTGGTGTGATGTTGTATTTCAACATTTCGTCGATTAAGTTGTTGTAGTATGCAATGCCAGCTGGATTGATCTCGTTAGCCATGCCTGTAGGTAAGATTCGAGTCCATGCGAAAGAGAACCGGTAAGCGTCCAGCCCTATCTCCCTCATCATCTCGACATCACGCTTGTAGTTGTGATAGGAGTCGGCAGCGACATCGCCGGTACTCAAGTCTTGCACGGCGGTCGGGTTGGTATGGACTAAGTGGTCCCAGATGCTTTCGCCTTTGCCTGAAAATTAATTTAATTGGATTTTTAATTTGTGCATTATTTACTAAATTTAAATTAAAACGTCGAAACAAGGTCAGAACGAGAAATTCGAAGAAACGAGTTATTTCTTAGTCACACTTAGTTTTAATAAAAATATCAATGTGTGCTCTGTGTTTTAAAAACAGTGCGGTGGTAGACTTACCATCTTCATTCCAACCTCCCTCAATCTGGTAGGCAGCAGTGGCGGCTCCGAAGATAAAGTCATCCGGGAACCTTCGCTGCTGCCTCACGGTCGAGCCGTAGCAGACGGCCACCAACAAACTAGAAAAAAAAACCATATAACGAAAGTTTTTGTCGATGAATTATTTGGCATTTCTTCCAACTATTCACTGTTTGGTAAAGTAATAAATAACACTATTAATATAGTCAATAGAAGAGCACAAAGTTACTGCTTATTTCGTAAGAAATTTCTTCCAGCAGCCCTGCGATGGAAAGTTGAATAAGAAAATAATTATAGAATCACATTTTGTCACACAAACAAAATAAATATACATACATACATAAACTTACGCCCTTTTCTCATGAGGATAGGCAGAAACCACAGTACGCTACCTACTACGATCCCTACGTATCTCTTTTTGCCTCGTCCACATTTATACATCTGGTCATACATGCACGAGTACTTTGCACCTGTCCTTTCAAAAGAACGGCACCAATAAGATCAGCGTTTGTCTTTAAAAAAAAAAAAATTATTTATATTAAAACTATAAGCACAACAAAACGTACAAGGGCATTTTCTACCAGTATACCTTAGGTAGGTTAGGTTCTGTTGTTTCTGTCATCTGTGGGTTTTACCTTACCTTATAAAATATATTGTGTCTTAAACTAAAATCAACGGCTTTACGTACCACATTAACACCAGTAACTTCATACCACCGACACCGTTCAATAACTCAGTGGTTAATGCACCGCTCACCGCAAACAGTGATACATAGTATACAACTTTATCTCACACTTGTCTACTTCAGCTATCTAAGATCTGTTGCATACTGGGAAGTTTTGAAGATAAACTTGTCATGTAATCTGTAGTAGAGAACCCACGACTTACGAACAGTATGTCGTGGGTTCGAACCCAGGCAGGCGGATTACTTTGTGTAATTTATTTCATGTGCAAAACGGTGGAGGAAAACACCGCGAGGAAACCGGCATGTCTTAGAACATTCGAAAATATGTGATAGGTATCTATCAACACGCACTGGACCCGCGTTGTGATTATTCCATCCCTCTGCTAGAGAGGAGGCCTGAGTCCCTGCAGTGATGGGAACATTATAGGCTGATGATGATGATAGTAAAGGAGCATTATTAACTACTTAACATCTCGTCTGTAATTCCCAAGATGGCAGATATGTATCATGCTTGCCTACATTTCGCCAACTATGATTAAGTCTCTATTAGGGACGCGCCTAATACCACCAACCGGGCACAAAATAATCCTGATGTAGAAACTATGAGTTGGGTGACCTGAGGGAATAGGACCCTGGACTCCTGGGTCATCCAACACGCTCAGTAGTTAAGCTTCTTTCCTTCGATCAGTAGACAAGAAGTATTTCTCTAAATAAAGGGTAAAATGAGATCCCGTCGGGGCTGCGGATTGTCGAAAGAGATGCCGCGGCCTCGCTACAAGGGCGAAGAAGGAACATGAGCGGTTTTTAGTCAGTAGAAGTCTGACACTCCCTTCCGCTCGACCCAAGAGTGGGGGGGGGAGTTATTTGATGATTTTCCACCCACCATAAAAAAATTAAAAAAGGGGTAAAACGAGGTGAATAGAGATGCAGACTTTAAAAGGGATTATAACGTTAAATTAATTTGATACCTACATAAGGTGGGTCACGAAGTCATCGACCAAGCATTATACCTACATACATGTACAATTCTATATAGGTACATCAAACTATGCAACTATACGCAAAAAACCGGGAAAATAAGACGATTCATTGTGTTTTTTTTCGGCTTTCATTGTACGAGGTAGAAGCCGGTTGTTTTTTGTTTGCAAAAAACACATTCGTTCAAAGAAGAATATTATTATGCCAAGTGTGTTATGTATGCCAAGTAAATTTCGGAGCATCAAGTTTCGGCCAGATAGATGGTACTTACCCCAAAGATCTATATATGGCAGCTGGGACCGACGGCTTAACGTGCTTTCCGAGGCACGGAGGAAACTCAGTATATAATGGGCGGTCACCCATCCACATACCAACCTGGGTAAGCGCGGCTTAACCTAAAGGTATTATTGGTAAGCCACGAGCTCCAGCTACACTAATATCTGACCTTGTATAATAATAATATGTATTTTACTAACTCACTGCACAGTGGTAATCAATCATTTTTCGTTAAACAATACGGTCATAAATAATTACAACTTAATGCACATAATAATATATAATATGTTTTATAACCAGAGGGATATTCTAAATCTGTAGGTTGTTCAAAAGAGATACCGCTGCCCCGGACACATAAGGGCTAAGAAGGAACATGGGTGGTTTTAGTCAGTCGAAATCTGACACCGTTCCGTACCCTCCAAAAAAATGGTTATTCTAAACTAGCTTTTGCCAGCGGCTTCGTGAAAATGTCGATTTTCCTTACAAACTTTCATCCCCTATTTAACTCCCTTAGGGGTTGAATTTCGAAAAATCCTTCCTTATTCCTTGTCTACATTATAAAGGGAACCTCTGTGCAAAATTTCAGCTTTCTAGGTCCAAGGGTTTGGGCTGGGCGTTGAGGAGTCAGTCAGTCAGGACTTCTCTTTTTTATTTATATAGATAGATAACCCTCCTTTTGGGCTTCGCCGCAGTCGGGTAATAAGATAAAGAAGAAAATTGTAAATGATAGCGTGATGGTTGACAGAGGAGAATGGAAGAAGAAATCGTGGTGCACCGACCTCAAATAAATTGGAACAAGGACAAGAGAATGAATATGGTTATTCTGAATGACTGCAGGGGGTCTAAAATGGCCACTTTTGCAGATCATAATGTGAATTGCGTTTAAAAGCGTAAAATGGACCTTTCATAGTAAAAACTGCGTCTGTGACTATTTTACGAATGTTAACGCAATTCATATTATTTTCCTATTAAGTGCTATAGGCTACAATAAAATTAAAAAACAAAGAAAAATTGCGGATTTTGGGGGCCAAATCGCGGAGTTCAAAAAAGAAAGTTCCAATACCATCGAGTAGAGTATCAAAATATAGGGTTTTAAAAGGAGATTACAAAAATATAACACCAATATGATTTAAAAAAAAACAAAGTGACAAATCCTATAAATAAGCACAAAAGTTAAATCATCTGCGAAGAATTTTACGCGACCAACGAAAGAACAAAATACAAAAGAACTAAAAAGTTGGATATAAAAAAAGTAGTTAAAAACCAGGGCAGGCATAAATAATTATAATAATAATAATTTATAATTTGAATAAGTATTAAATTATTAAATGAAAAAAATTAAACTAAAAAATAGAACCCCACCTGCTTCCAAGTTATGTTTAATTTAAAAAGTGCTTGTTTTTTTTGCTTTTCAGTTTTTTCAGTCGGGATTTTTGGTTTTTTAACAACTTTTTTGTTTACGTGAAAAAATAAAAAACCGGCCAAGAGCGTGTCGGGCCACGCTCAGTGTAGGGTTCCGTAGTAATAATTCTTTTTTTGTTTGAAATACGGGCCAATGAAACTTGACCTCTGGATTGTATAGGCGCTCATACGATTCAGGGACCAAATTATATTGGTTAATTGCAGTTTCCATCTGTTGTTTCCATCCAAGTTCAAAATAATTTTCCTAGAAAGTCCTTATAAAGTTCTACTTTTCAGATTTTTTTCGTATTTTCTAAACTTATGGTTCAAAAGTTAGAGGGGGGGGACGCTTTGTTTTTTACTTTTGGAGCGATTATTTCCGAAATTATTGACATTATCAAAAAATGATTTTAGTAAACCCCTATTCATTTTTAAATACCTTTCCAACAATATATCACACGTTAGGGTTAAAATTAAAAAAAAAATCACTTCCCACTTTACATATAGGGGGGCTACCCTAATAAAACATTTTTTTCCAATTTTTATTTTAGCACTTTGTCGGCGTGATTGATACACATATTGGTACCAAATTTCAGCTTTCTAGTGCTAACGGTCACAGAGATTAAGCGAGGACGGACAGACGGACAGACAGACAGACAGACAGACAGACAGACAGACAGACAGACAGACAGACATGGCGAAACTATAAGGGTTCCTAGTTGACTACGGAACCCTAAAAATATGTGTACTTACAATATTTTTCTGACGGACTAATTAGTTTTTGTTTTGTCAAGTAGCCATAATTTTCGCAGAATAAGCCATACCTGACCTATAACTTATGGAGTTGATTTTGTTCGTTGATGTTTTTCGCTGTCCCTAACCCCAGATTAAAACCTCAGTAAGCTATGCGGTTTAGTGCAATCGAGCTGTTTGTTCGTCCCAAACTCAATATATTTTCTTAAAGAGGCGGTCGACAGTCATTCCAGATGAAATCTATCGTAATTGTGTATGTATTTACTTAAATATTATTTCTTATTTTTTTATTTACAAACTACAATATTTACAGAACCAAAATTATAATAAAACTAGCTTTTGCCAGCGGCTTCGCCCGCGTGAAAATGACGATTTTTCATACAAACTTTCATCCCCTATTTAACTCCCTTAGGGGTTGAATTTCGAAAAATCCTTCCTTATTCCTTGTCTACATTATAAAGGGAACCTCTGTGCAAAATTTTAGCTTTCTAGGTCCAAGGGTTTGGGCTGGGCGTTGATGAGTCAGTCAGTCAGTCAGGACTTCTCTCTTTATATATATAGATAGATAGATAGATATACATATAATATATAAGAAATATACAAGTAGCAAAAAGAGAAGAATTACAGGGCGTCAAAAAATTCGTACAATTGCTGTAAACAAGAAAAGTGCCCAGAAGGCTGGCAGCATTCCCAGCTTCCTCACATTATTTTTTAACCGACTTCTAAAAAAAGAAGGAGGTTCTCAATTCGGATGTTTGTTTTTTTTTTTTTTTATGTTTGTTCGGGCATAACTCCGTCACTTGCTAACCGATTTGAAAAATTCTTTTTTTGTTGGAAAGGGTATACTTCCCAAATGGTCCCATAATTTTTTTTATCGAAATCGGACAAGCGGTTTTTGAAAAATCAACAAAACTCAAAAAAAATACTACATTGTCCACATTATGACCCATGAACATGTGAACCACTAAAAAGTGAAAAAAAAAAACTTTTTAACAAAAAATACCATAGTCAACAAGACTACTAATTATACCCTATCATCATAAACTCACCATCTTCATTCCACGCTCCTTCGATCTGGTACGCAGAAGTAGCAGTTCCGAAGAGGAAGTCATCCGGGAACCTTCGCAGTTGCTGAACGGTCGAGCCATAGCAGGATACCACCAACAAACTGAACCAATAAGGAAAATGTGTCATAATCATCATATGCGTAGCCTTTTTCCAACTAAGTTGGGTCATAGACCCATAGCACTGCTACCAACATTTTCTAAAATATTTGAAAAAGCTATGTGCAATCAGCTATATACGTTCTTAGAAAAGTTTAATATTCTTGACGACGCACAAAATGGATTCAGAAAATGCAGATCAACAACATTGGCAGTATATAAATATGTTCAACAAGCGCTACAACATATAAACGACAAACAACATGTAATTGGGCTACTACTAGACATGACAAAAGCATATGACAAGGTACTTTATGACATCTTACTCACTAAACTAAATGGTTGCGGCGTACGAGGACCTGCTTATTCGTGGTTTAAATCATATTTACATAGTAGGACACAAATAGTAAAAATTGAAAATTACGACCATAATAAAAATGAGATCAAAACTATTAGATCACAAGAAAGACAAATTACTTGCTCAATCCCACAGGGAAGTGTGTTAGGATGCCCACTATTTTTAATATACATTAATGACCTTCCCAAAATATTAGATAAAGAAAACGCTTTACCAGTACTATTTGCAGACGATATTTCAATATTAATTAAATGTGTAAACGTAAATAACCCTAGCCTTCAAATACAAGATGTGCTCCAAACTGTGGATACTTGGCTTCAGATTCACAACTTGGAAATAAATAGTGATAAAACAAAGATGATACAATTTAGATCGTACAAAAAAATACGGAGACCTGCAAACCACACTTCATAAAGTATCAGATTCTAACTCTGCCGTCTATATACATACTTGACATTTGCGTATTTGTTTTTAAAAATATCAACAAATTCACTAAAGTTGAAGATACACACAACGTCAACACTCGCCATAAAAAGAGGTTATGCGCTCCACCCTCAAGAATCAAAATGTTGAGCGATAGCCCATATTATATGGCAATAAAAATATATAATAAGCTACCCAGCACGTTTAAAACTGAAAAATCCGTAGCAATATTCCAAAGAAGGCTAAAACTATATCTCATCCAAAAATGCTTCTACTCAGTCAAGGAATATTTAGAATCTAGTCTAAAACTCTAAAATAACGACTGTACAAAAGTGGCGATCTGACCTATAATACAAACAATAATATTTACCCTGTCCTATTTAACTCTGTATATAATAAAAAATTGTGTTAGGTACCTGAGAAAAATGACATTAATATTGCTGACTAATTGTATTGTATCCACTATCATTGACATTTAATTTTGACATAATATCTATAATTTCTTTATTTAATTGTACTACATAATATAAAATAAATAGGTAACTCAGTGTCATGTTTAATGCATGCTAAAATAGATGTTATGGACAGGCGAATAATAGATTGCAATGCTTGTAAAAGGCTGCTAAGTTGTAAGTACTAACCAAAATATACCTAACACCACATTGTTACACTTGGTTCGCAATAAATGTTTTGACTTTGACTTTGACTCATATAACAGTATGATTGTACACAAAATAATAAAATGCATGGCATTGATGTAATCAAAAAAAAACTTTTTAACAAAAAATAAAACCGACTTCAAAAAAAAACACAAGAAAGTCAAAAATAAATCAGTTTCTGAAGTCGGTGGCAAAAAAATGAAATCAAACAGACAAAAGTCACCGACTTCAGAAACTGATTTATTTTTGACTTTCTTGTGTTTTTTTTTGAAGTCGGTTTTATTTTTTGTTAAAAAGTTTTTTTTTGATTACATCAATGCCATGCACGGACAGACAGACAGACAGACAGACAGACAGACAGACAGACAGACAGACAGACATGGCGAAACTATAAGGGTTCCTAGTTGACTACGGAACCCTAAAAATATGTGTACAATATTTTTCTGACGGACTAATTAGTTTTTGTTTTGTCAAGTAGCCATAATTTTTGCAGAATAAGCCATACCTGACCTATAACTTATGGAGTTGATTTTGTTCGTTGATGTTTTTCGCTGTCCCTAACCCCAGATTAAAACCTCAGTAAGCTATGCGGTTTAGTGCAATCGAGCTGTTTGTTCGTCCCAAACTCAATATATTTTCTTAAAGAGGCGGTCGACAGTCATTCCAGATGAAATCTATCGTAATTGTGTATGTATTTACTTAAATATTATTTCTTATTTTTTTATTTACAAACTACAATATTTACAGAACCAAAATTATAATAAAACTAGCTTTTGCCAGCGGCTTCGCCCGCGTGAAAATGACGATTTTTCATACAAACTTTCATCCCCTATTTAACTCCCTTAGGGGTTGAATTTCGAAAAATCCTTCCTTATTCCTTGTCTACATTATAAAGGGAACCTCTGTGCAAAATTTTAGCTTTCTAGGTCCAAGGGTTTGGGCTGGGCGTTGATGAGTCAGTCAGTCAGTCAGGACTTCTCTCTTTATATATATAGATAGATAGATAGATATACATATAATATATAAGAAATATACAAGTAGCAAAAAGAGAAGAATTACAGGGCGTCAAAAAATTCGTACAATTGCTGTAAACAAGAAAAGTGCCCAGAAGGCTGGCAGCATTCCCAGCTTCCTCACATTATTTTTTAACCGACTTCTAAAAAAAGAAGGAGGTTCTCAATTCGGATGTTTGTTTTTTTTTTTTTTTATGTTTGTTCGGGCATAACTCCGTCACTTGCTAACCGATTTGAAAAATTCTTTTTTTGTTGGAAAGGGTATACTTCCCAAATGGTCCCATAATTTTTTTTATCGAAATCGGACAAGCGGTTTTTGAAAAATCAACAAAACTCAAAAAAAATACTACATTGTCCACATTATGACCCATGAACATGTGAACCACTAAAAAGTGAAAAAAAAAAAACTTTTTAACAAAAAATACCATAGTCAACAAGACTACTAATTATACCCTATCATCATAAACTCACCATCTTCATTCCACGCTCCTTCGATCTGGTACGCAGAAGTAGCAGTTCCGAAGAGGAAGTCATCCGGGAACCTTCGCAGTTGCTGAACGGTCGAGCCATAGCAGGATACCACCAACAAACTGAACCAATAAGGAAAATGTGTCATAATCATCATATGCGTAGCCTTTTTCCAACTAAGTTGGGTCATAGACCCATAGCACTGCTACCAACATTTTCTAAAATATTTGAAAAAGCTATGTGCAATCAGCTATATACGTTCTTAGAAAAGTTTAATATTCTTGACGACGCACAAAATGGATTCAGAAAATGCAGATCAACAACATTGGCAGTATATAAATATGTTCAACAAGCGCTACAACATATAAACGACAAACAACATGTAATTGGGCTACTACTAGACATGACAAAAGCATATGACAAGGTACTTTATGACATCTTACTCACTAAACTAAATGGTTGCGGCGTACGAGGACCTGCTTATTCGTGGTTTAAATCATATTTACATAGTAGGACACAAATAGTAAAAATTGAAAATTACGACCATAATAAAAATGAGATCAAAACTATTAGATCACAAGAAAGACAAATTACTTGCTCAATCCCACAGGGAAGTGTGTTAGGATGCCCACTATTTTTAATATACATTAATGACCTTCCCAAAATATTAGATAAAGAAAACGCTTTACCAGTACTATTTGCAGACGATATTTCAATATTAATTAAATGTGTAAACGTAAATAACCCTAGCCTTCAAATACAAGATGTGCTCCAAACTGTGGATACTTGGCTTCAGATTCACAACTTGGAAATAAATAGTGATAAAACAAAGATGATACAATTTAGATCGTACAAAAAACCACCTCTTAACCTAAAAACGACCTTTAGAAACAAGCAAATAGAAGAAGTCAATACATTTGGCCTACTTGGCATAAACATTGATACTCATATTAACTGGAAGTCACATATAGAACTAGTAAAAACAAAACTATCCAGATTTACTTATGCTATGTTTCAAATTAAACAAAGCACTAACACACAAACAGCTATGGCTGCTTACTACGCATACGCATACTCATGGCTACGATATGGCGTAATGTTATGGGGAAATAGTGTTAACGCAGAGGAACTATTCATTATGCAAAAGAAGTGTATAAGAATTTTAGCTCAAATAGATAATACGGAGACCTGCAAACCACACTTCATAAAGTATCAGATTCTAACTCTGCCGTCTATATACATACTTGACATTTGCGTATTTGTTTTTAAAAATATCAACAAATTCACTAAAGTTGAAGATACACACAACGTCAACACTCGCCATAAAAAGAGGTTATGCGCTCCACCCTCAAGAATCAAAATGTTGAGCGATAGCCCATATTATATGGCAATAAAAATATATAATAAGCTACCCAGCACGTTTAAAACTGAAAAATCCGTAGCAATATTCCAAAGAAGGCTAAAACTATATCTCATCCAAAAATGCTTCTACTCAGTCAAGGAATATTTAGAATCTAGTCTAAAACTCTAAAATAACGACTGTACAAAAGTGGCGATCTGACCTATAATACAAACAATAATATTTACCCTGTCCTATTTAACTCTGTATATAATAAAAAATTGTGTTAGGTACCTGAGAAAAATGACATTAATATTGCTGACTAATTGTATTGTATCCACTATCATTGACATTTAATTTTGACATAATATCTATAATTTCTTTATTTAATTGTACTACATAATATAAAATAAATAGGTAACTCAGTGTCATGTTTAATGCATGCTAAAATAGATGTTATGGACAGGCGAATAATAGATTGCAATGCTTGTAAAAGGCTGCTAAGTTGTAAGTACTAACCAAAATATACCTAACACCACATTGTTACACTTGGTTCGCAATAAATGTTTTGACTTTGACTTTGACTCATATAACAGTATGATTGTACACAAAATAATAAAATGCATGGCATTGATGTAATCAAAAAAAAACTTTTTAACAAAAAATAAAACCGACTTCAAAAAAAAACACAAGAAAGTCAAAAATAAATCAGTTTCTGAAGTCGGTGGCAAAAAAATGAAATCAAACAGACAAAAGTCACCGACTTCAGAAACTGATTTATTTTTGACTTTCTTGTGTTTTTTTTTGAAGTCGGTTTTATTTTTTGTTAAAAAGTTTTTTTTTGATTACATCAATGCCATGCATTTTATTATTTTGTGTACAATCATACTGTTATATGAGTCAAAGTCAAAGTCAAAGTCAAAACATTTATTGCGAACCAAGTGTAACAATGTGGTGTTAGGTATATTTTGGTTAGTACTTACAACTTAGCAGCCTTTTACAAGCATTGCAATCTATTATTCGCCTGTCCATAACATCTATTTTAGCATGCATTAAACATGACACTGAGTTACCTATTTATTTTATATTATGTAGTACAATTAAATAAAGAAATTATAGATATTATGTCAAAATTAAATGTCAATGATAGTGGATACAATACAATTAGTCAGCAATATTAATGTCATTTTTCTCAGGTACCTAACACAATTTTTTATTATATACAGAGTTAAATAGGACAGGGTAAATATTATTGTTTGTATTATAGGTCAGATCGCCACTTTTGTACAGTCGTTATTTTAGACTAGATTCTAAATATTCCTTGACTGAGTAGAAGCATTTTTGGATGAGATATAGTTTTAGCCTTCTTTGGAATATTGCTACGGATTTTTCAGTTTTAAACGTGCTGGGTAGCTTATTATATATTTTTATTGCCATATAATATGGGCTATCGCTCAACATTTTGATTCTTGAGGGTGGAGCGCATAACCTCTTTTTATGGCGAGTGTTGACGTTGTGTGTATCTTCAACTTTAGTGAATTTGTTGATATTTTTAAAAACAAATACGCAAATGTCAAGTATGTATATAGACGGCAGAGTTAGAATCTGATACTTTATGAAGTGTGGTTTGCAGGTCTCCGTATTATCTATTTGAGCTAAAATTCTTATACACTTCTTTTGCATAATGAATAGTTCCTCTGCGTTAACACTATTTCCCCATAACATTACGCCATATCGTAGCCATGAGTATGCGTATGCGTAGTAAGCAGCCATAGCTGTTTGTGTGTTAGTGCTTTGTTTAATTTGAAACATAGCATAAGTAAATCTGGATAGTTTTGTTTTTACTAGTTCTATATGTGACTTCCAGTTAATATGAGTATCAATGTTTATGCCAAGTAGGCCAAATGTATTGACTTCTTCTATTTGCTTGTTTCTAAAGGTCGTTTTTAGGTTAAGAGGTGGTTTTTTGTACGATCTAAATTGTATCATCTTTGTTTTATCACTATTTATTTCCAAGTTGTGAATCTGAAGCCAAGTATCCACAGTTTGGAGCACATCTTGTATTTGAAGGCTAGGGTTATTTACGTTTACACATTTAATTAATATTGAAATATCGTCTGCAAATAGTACTGGTAAAGCGTTTTCTTTATCTAATATTTTGGGAAGGTCATTAATGTATATTAAAAATAGTGGGCATCCTAACACACTTCCCTGTGGGATTGAGCAAGTAATTTGTCTTTCTTGTGATCTAATAGTTTTGATCTCATTTTTATTATGGTCGTAATTTTCAATTTGTACTATTTGTGTCCTACTATGTAAATATGATTTAAACCACGAATAAGCAGGTCCTCGTACGCCGCAACCATTTAGTTTAGTGAGTAAGATGTCATAAAGTACCTTGTCATATGCTTTTGTCATGTCTAGTAGTAGCCCAATTACATGTTGTTTGTCGTTTATATGTTGTAGCGCTTGTTGAACATATTTATATACTGCCAATGTTGTTGATCTGCATTTTCTGAATCCATTTTGTGCGTCGTCAAGAATATTAAACTTTTCTAAGAACGTATATAGCTGATTGCACATAGCTTTTTCAAATATTTTAGAAAATGTTGGTAGCAGTGCTATGGGTCTATGACCCAACTTAGTTGGAAAAAGGCTACGCATATGATGATTATGACACATTTTCCTTATTGGTTCAGTTTGTTGGTGGTATCCTGCTATGGCTCGACCGTTCAGCAACTGCGAAGGTTCCCGGATGACTTCCTCTTCGGAACTGCTACTTCTGCGTACCAGATCGAAGGAGCGTGGAATGAAGATGGTGAGTTTATGATGATAGGGTATAATTAGTAGTCTTGTTGACTATGGTCCCTTCTTAATTGGCACGAGATTATCTACACATAATATGTATAAAATAGAAATGAAATTGATGTGTCTTTTCAGTAGAAGTCTGACACTCCCTACCGCTACGAATAATATCCATGGTGCCAGGGAACTTAGCTTATCCCAGTTGTATACGTCCTTAGGTGCGTAGTAGCCTTGTTTTGTTCTGTCTCCTGCTGATATATTTTCTGATTAATTTCGTTGCGGGACCCAAGACAGTTAACGTAATTTTGCTGGGACTTCATCAGGCTTCATTATCTCGGCACTTTTCTTGTGGTCGCCATTGTTGATTCTGGCTTACAGCAGCTATTACAGTGGTCCGCAAATAGTGTGACAATCCTCTGACATGAGTCTATGATCCACAGCTACGATACGGATACGCACGAGTAAACATCAACCGTAGCAAGCCTCTTCGACCATATTCTACGTAGAAGTTCAATGTAATTTAGGCTTAAATTTCCATCGCTCTACAGGCAAAGGTGAAAACATCTGGGACCACTTGACCCACACCAATCCAACACTCGTGAAAGACAAGAGCAACGGAGACGTCGCTGCTGACACCTATCACAATTACAAGCGAGATGTTCAGATGATGAGAGAACTAGGCTCGGACGCTTACCGGTTCTCCATATCCTGGGCTCGGATCCTGCCTACAGGCATGTCCAATAACGTAAACCCAGCTGGCATCAAATTCTATAACAATTACATCAATGAAATGTTGAAATACAACATCACACCAATGGCGACTCTATACCACTGGGATCTGCCTCAAAAACTACAAGAACTGGGAGGTTTTATGAACCCTCTCATCAGCGACTGGTTTGAGGACTACGCAAGGGTTGTGTTCGAAAATTTCGGAGACAGGGTCAAGTTCTTCATCACTTTCAACGAGCCTAGTCAAATCTGCGATGCAGGCTATGGTGGAAGTACCAACGCTCCTATCCTAAACTTCACAGCTATGGGAACGTATCTTTGTGCAAAGCATTTAGTGGTGGCCCATGCAAGGGTCTACTACTTGTATGACCAAGAGTTCAGGCCGACACAGAAGGGACAGTGTGGTATCACACTCAGTGTGAGCTGGTTGGGTCCTGCCACTGATTCTGCTGAGGATGTGTTCGCTGCTGAAATCGCTAGACAAGGCTCGGTAAGCAAATTATTGATGGTATTGTTTATTTCATCATTCGTCTACCTTGCATTTCTTAATTATTTTGAGACCAGTGAGTTATACTGGTATAACTACCAGCCAAAGCCTAGCTCCAGCCTTCCGACTGCCTAGCTGATCTCTCCAACCTCGTTACTGGGTAATTACTCTTTGATAAGATTGACCTGGTGAAGCTTGCGGGAATCCGCTGCATGCGAGACGCACGGGACCGGACCAATGTGGCGACATTTGGGGGAGGCCTTTGTCCAGCAGTGGACGTCTTTCGGCTGAAATGGTGAAGATTCTGGTTATTTGACTTTCTACCTTTAATACGCCTGAAGCAGATATAGTCAGGACTGAGCAAACGGCTTGGTTGTAGTGATATGGTAACACTCGATCGCCGATTCGAAAATAGTCAAGAAATGGCATTAAAGCGGACGATGACATAATAAAATTGTGATCGTATTGATTTGGCCATTGCGGTGGTCGCAGACACGACCTACAAGTGCATTACTTTGTGTAATTTACTTCATCCCCACTGCTCTCAAAACGGTGAAGGAATACGTCGTGAGGAAACCGGTGATGTTTAGAACAAAAAGAACACATTTGCCAATTATCAAGCCAAACTGGGCCCGCGGAGACCGGGCTCAGCAGTGGAAACATTATAGGCTGACCATGCTTACTAATGCTATTATTTTAATTTATTATTTATTGTGATGCACTTGTGGCATGTGATAAATAAATATATTATGTTTTCTTTCTTTCTATTGATTTGACCGCCTTATCTGTCTCCTGCTAACCTGGATAAGATACAGCAAAACAAAGAAATTGCAAATATTTATTTGCAATTTCTTTGTTTTGGAATAACTCCTACCAGTAAAAAATATAAACATTAACACAAATGTTCTACATTTCTAGTGGGGTATCTACGCTCATCCCATCTTCTCATCAGAAGGAGGCTTTCCTAAGGAGCTGGCTCTGAGAATAGCAGAGAAAAGCACCCAGCAAGGATACCGTCGCTCTCGCTTACCAAAGTTCACGGAAGAGGAGATGGCTTTCGTCAGAGGATCCTCAGATTTCTTTGGCGTGAACCATTATACAGCATACCTGGAATCAGCGACGGAACACAAATGGTTTAACCCTGCTATGCCTTCCTTGTCTAATGACATGGATATTGGAGGCTATGTGCCTGATGATTGGGCCAAATCTGCTGCTTCTTGGCTTACGGTAAGGGATTTTTAGCTATTAAAATTTTAGTTTATCATCATTAGCCGCGTACTGACTGAGCACGCAGCCTCGCGAGGCAATTCATGCGGTCGGCCAGGACGTGCCTCGCCAGAGGAAAACTAAGAAAAAATTCGTCACGAGGCATACGCCCGAGGCTGCCCAGCAAGGCTGCGCGCTCAATCAGCGATTATTTGGATACAATTTAACGCCTATACACGTAATTAGTCTAGTTTTAATGATTGTCGTTGTACTCATATTTGTCGATCTTTACCTTTAAATATCTCGATATCGTGACACTTAGAGACTGGACATTTTTTGTTCGTCTATATGTCCTCTATTCATACAAATCACACTTCCATCGTGGGCCGCGATTTAAAAAAAAAATTCGGGCAGGTTGATATGCAACATCGGTTCTATCCCCTTTATTTTTACCAAATTTTATTTTTATAACTTAATTAATTTCTATTACAGTTAGCTCCAAACAGTCTCTACAATACATTAACAGATCTGAAAGCCAAATACAACAACCCAGTGATCTATACATCACAGAGAATGGCTGGGCCACGTTACCTGACAGTGGACTGATAGATGATGACAGGATCACGTACTACAGAGCTTCGATGGAGAGCATGTTGGATGTTCTGGATGCTGGAGTGAACCTCAAGGGGTATATGGCGTGGAGTCTGATGGATAACTTTGAGTGGATGGCGGGTTACACGTAAATATTCTTTAGATAATGAACTAAAAATAAATCATAATCAATAGGGGATCGGACAAAAAAAAAACGTTTAGTCCGTCGGATAGATTTCCAAAAAATATGGACACATATATTTTTTCTTTTTTCACGTAGGTAGACTAAAAATGAAGACGATCCAGTGCTTCGAAAACTCGTAAACTCCTCGAATACGTCAATGGTCAGTACATTTTTTACCTATACAAGTGACGTCACGACACATTTTATCTTCGTCAATTATAAATTATTAATTTGATAAAACAAAAAACACGCATCTAATATTTTTCGATAACTGACGGACTAAACAGAATCATATTTTTTTGATACAGTCCGATCCCTTAGTAAGTTATTTATTAAAATTAGTCTGATAATCAGCACTTATTGAATGTCAAATTTTACGAGAGACAGTCCTCCAAAACGCCCACTCCTCGACACTCCCTAGCAAAGAAGAAGAAGTGGCGAAACAAACTCCCCAACGACACATCTGTCTGTTAGATTAGAAATTAATAATGAACCATTTTAATTCGTATCTGACCGTGACGACATTTTGGGCCCTATCATAATGCCAGCGCTGAGACATTTTGTTATGTTACAGCACCAATCAGCAGCATGCTGAATTAGTGCCTTTTTGATGTCATAAAGGACAATTTTTTGTTTAATGTATGTCTTCGTTGAAGCTTTTAGTATGTTTCCTTGTTATATTTGAACGTATATGGTTGATTTTATATCATTATCTATTAACTGCAATGGGGTGTGGAGATCAAGTAGGTAGATGCTCCATGTTAACTACTGGTATTTCCCAACATAGTTTGAAAAAGGCTAGTGTGAGATCAATAAATACTTTTTCTTTCATTTAAATTCGATTAAAAAGTGTATCTTTTTGGTCATGATCCCGTTTACGATTGCGTGAGACGAGGTAGTGATCAAACGAAAGCGTATCAATTACATGCTTGATTGCTGCTGTCCTTGATTTGTTTTCAGAGTTACGAGAAGTGTTGGCTAGTTTATTATTACGTTTCTTAATTAATTTTATATTTTACTTATTGCTCGATACGCAGCTAAGCGCAGTCTAACCTACCAGTGGTCCACATTGGCCCTGGAACGAAAGATTTTCAGTTCGTGCGAGATGCCTTTGCCCAACAGTGGGATGACACAGGCTGACAGTTATTGTCATAGACAACATTACGGCTTAAGAAAATGCCTATGGAATTTCTGCTGGTTCTTATTCGTTGAAATGTGTAAGTACGTAATTTGCGACAACGCTACAAAAGGCGAAGGCAAAAGGCTTTTTTTTGGGTTGAGAAATCATCAAATAACCCCTCCCGCTCTTGGGCATAGCGAAAGGGAGTGTCAGACTTCTACTGACTAAAAATCACCCATGTTCCTTCTTATGTAGAGGCCGCAGTATCTCTTGCGAACAACCCGCAGAACCGACTGGACCCGCAGTCCCGACGGGAAGGCAAAGGCCTTAGCTGTAGACTGATTTCAAGAGCGGCATATTTTTGGCAAAAATCTCCCCATCTATGTATTAGATGCGATATGCGATCTCTAGACTAACGATTAACGAAGCAGTCAAATATTCTTACATGTGTAGTGGTATGTTTACCCACACATGCACGCACACCACTTGCGAGCTTATAAGTGCCTATGACGTTGCACCGTCAAGTTAAGTTCGAAGTCACGCGTCCCCGCGACAACACATATAGTCGGTTACTACCCGTTACTCGCGTCAATCATTTATTATTTTATTGTAGTATTGTACCGTGTTTAGTTATAGTAAATACTTTATTAAATTCATAGTGCAACATAGAATTGGACATTTCATTTTATCTAACTATAGAACCTATATCACGTCCCAACAAAAGTTCTATATTGGTGACCCCGACGTGAATGAAATAATACGGTTCCATACTTTGACCCGCGAGTGCAATTACGTTCAATACAGCCGTAGACTTTATTTAGTGTTGTTACTGTGAACTATAACAAACCTTCAAAATGGTCAACCCTAACACTGTTGCTGCCAGTGAACATAAAGTTACCATAAATCCCGAGCACACAGCCACCACGGCTGCCACCGCACCTGATAGCGTCAACGCACCTCAACAAGCTGGTCCGTGTTACACCACATACCAGCACCAGCAGCCAGAGACGGGGACGATCACCATCAACTCCCGCATCGCCGACTTCTGGACAGCGCGTCCGCGACTATGGTTCCATCAGTTTGAGGCCATAATCGGTGCACAAAAAGCAGGTGACTTGCATAAATATCAATTAGTTATAGCTAAGTTAGGTCGAGATGAATTGAGTCAAATTAGTGACATTCTTGAGAACCCGCCCGTGAACGGTAAATATATAACACTGAAGGACAGGTTAATTTCGTCCTATGAAGAGTCCGAGTCCAAGCAATTACATACGTTGCTTACGAAAGTCGAGCTAGGGGATCAACGACCCACTCAACTTCTTCGTAAAATGCGAGAGCTTGGAAGTAACAAAATTCCCGAGGATACAATCAAAATTTTGTGGTTAGATCGCCTGCCTCAAACAGTCCGTGCAGTAGTTACTGTCTGCGATGTAACGTTGGACAACGTCGCAGCAATTGCTGATAAGATAATGGAAACTTCACGGTCATCTGAAGTCTGTTCGCTAAATCCGGTCGCTATCCCTAGTCATTCAACGGATCAACAATTTAATCATTTAATTAAGGAAATTGCCGCGTTAAACACAAAAATTAATTATCTACAAAACACGCGCCAGAGTACAAGTCGGAGTCGTGGCAATGATCAGTCGCGATCACGGTCACGATCACGCTCTCGGTATCTTGACAATCAAGACAGATACAGGCGTCAAACAGCGCAACCGGGAGACAAAGATTTTAAGTGCTTTTATCATTATATTTATGGAGACAACGCCAAGAAATGCGGCGACGAGCAATGCATCAGAAAGGCGTTAAACTAAACCCGACACCTACCTTGGCGAGAGTAGGTGTCGAAGGAACATCTCGCTTGAGCGTCACCGACTGGAAAAGTGGTACGCATTTTCTTATTGACACCGGCGCTGATATTTCAGTTATTGCCTACAAAAACGTTAATCGTCAACCCACTGATTTTACTTTATTTGCTGCTAATGGGACCACAATCAAAACATATGGGACTCAGAAAATGACTTTGGACCTTGGCTTACGTCGAGCTTTTACCTGGGAATTTGTCCTGGCTGATGTACAGCGGTGCATTATTGGGGCAGATTTCCTATCCAAACATCAATTGCTTGTTGATCTTCACGCAAAAAAGTTAATTGACAAAGTCACACTACTCTCTAGGTACACTAACGTAGAAGATGCCTCAAATATTCCTACAATTAAAGTCATCGACTCGGATAATAAGTATCATCGTATTTTAACAGAGTTCCCAGACATCACTAAGAGCGAATGTTTCACCCACCCAAAGGACCCACCCAAACACAATGTAACGCATCATATATGTACCCATGGCCCACCTGTGTATGAAAAAGCACGTCCACTTAACGCTGCAAAATACAAAGCGGCAAAGGATGAATTCCAACGAATGGTAGATTTAGGAATATGCAGGCCGTCATCCAGCCCATGGGCGAATGCTTTACACGTTGTTCAAAAGAAAAACGATGAGTTACGCCCGTGCGGTGATTATCGTCGTTTAAACGCTATCACCGAGCCCGACCGCTACCCGATTCCTCGTTTAACGGATTTCACATACATCCTCAAAAATAAAAAAGTTTTATCTAAAATTGATATTAGACGTGCTTACCATAACATAAGCGTCGCACCTGCGGACATACCGAAAACCGCAATAATAACTCCATTTGGTCTGTTTGAGTTTACAAAAATGAGCTTCGGTCTGAGAAACGCTGCACAGACGTTTCAAAGATTTATCAATGAAGTTTTGAAAAATACTCAAAATACGTTTTGTTACCTGGATGATATACTTATTGCTTCAGAATCAGAAGAATGTCACATTCATGATCTCAAAGAAGTGTTCAAGCGACTTAGTGAATATGGCGTCACAATCAACACGTCTAAATGCGAATTTGGAAAATCCGAAATTACATTTCTCGGTTATCGCGTTAGCTGTGATGGCATAAGGCCGGACGAAGAAAAGGTCAAAGCCATCAATAACTATCCACAACCCGAAACCATCGAAGAACTGAGGCGCTTCCTCGGTCTTATAAATTTTTACCGAATGAGCATTCCTAAAGCCGCCGACACTCAAACTATCTTAGACAAATACTTACACAATGCTAAGAAAAAAGACAAAACAAAAATCGCTTGGTCCGAAGAAGCAATCAACGCATTTAATCAATGCAAACATCACATAAGTGAAGCTGTCACTCTCACGCATCCAGACTCATCATCCAAACTTATTTTAATGACCGACGCAGCGAATACCTGCATTGGCGCAGCACTTCATCAACTAGTCAACAAACGGTTAGAGCCACTGGGATTTTATTCGAAAAAACTAAGTAGCGCCCAGACAAAATACAGTACCTACGACAGGGAATTATTAGCTATTTACATGGCAGTAAAACACTTTCGGTATATGATTGAAGGGCGTGATCTCACAGTGTTAACCGATCACAAGCCGTTAATATTTGCTTTATCGAAGAAAGAATCGAAATCCGATCCACCAAGACGTCTTCGTCAATTAGATTTTATTTCTCAGTTTTGCAACAAAATTGAGTACGTTAAGGGCGAGCTCAATAACGCCGCCGACGCTCTTTCAAGAATAGAAGAGATTTTTCTACATGATATTTTCGACTATGAAGAATTATACAAAAGCCAAGTCGAAGATACGCAATTGTCATTATTAAAACAAAAACCTAACTTGGAATTTAAATTGTTCCGCATGCCATATGCAAATCACGAGCTTACGTTCGAAACATCAACGTCATCAGCGCGACTTTATTTACCGTCGGAGTTTCGAGAAAAAGCGATTTCAAGTGTCCACGCACTTAATCACCCTGGGGTAGCCGCTACGCGTCGCCTTATCGCGCAGCGCTATTTTTGGCCTAACATGAACACTGACGTTGCAAACTTTGTAAGAAGCTGCATTAAATGCCAGAAATGTAAAGTACAAAGGCATACAATTACACCTCTAGGAGAGTTCGAAAGGTCAGACCGTTTCGAGCATGTGCATATAGATATAATTGGACCATTACCACCTTCCGAAGGATACACATACTGTGTCACAATGATTGATCGTCATACAAAATGGCCTGAAGTCGTTCCTATAAAAGACATAAGCGCTGAAACCGTCGCGAAAGCTCTACTCGAGCATTGGATAGCACGTTTTGGTTGCCCTACAAGAATAACTTCGGATCAAGGTCGTCAATTCGAATCCAATCTTTTCAAACAGCTGACCAAACTACTTGGAATAGAAAAGATTAGAACAACAGCATACAACCCAAAGGCAAATGGACACGTCGAAAGGATGCATCGAACGTTAAAAGCTTCCATCATGACACGTTGCGATAGTAGCAGTCAATGGTCACAACAATTACCTATCGTGTTATTAGGAATGCGCAATACAGTTAAAGAAGATTCAGGGTACAGCCCTGCTCAGATGACCTACGGTAAATCTATGCGTCTACCGGGAGATTTTTTTGTTTCCACCGAAGCAGACATTAACAACACCGATTACACTTGCAAACTCATGGAAACATTAGCGAACCTTCAACCAACCACAAGAAAACAAGCTGATAACAGAAACATTTTCGTGCACAAAGATTTGACTAAATCGGACTACGTTTTCATTAAAAACGAAGTTAAACGTTCGTTAACACCGCCGTATGAAGGTCCTTATAAAATACTCAAACGAAGCAATAAACATTACGTCGTTCAAGTAGGTTCTCGAGAAGTCACTATTTCTCTCGATCGTCTCAAGCCTGCTTATGTTATAATTAATAGCCCCGCACTTCAGTCGCCACAGGAAGTTTTTGTTTCGCCCAAAACAACTGCGATAACACCGGTTGCAACCAAATCGACCTCACTTGACAAAACTGAGCCATCTGTTACTACAAGATCGGGTCGCGTCGTGAAAAAGACCGTGAGATTTGCCATTTAAAACATTTTTTGTCGCCAGTCCCAAAGTCATAAAAATATCAAGTGAAATTTGAAGTGCGGTGAAGTGTTCTGTGTTTTAAAATAGACCCACAAAATTGTTTGTTTTCACACTAATTATGTCAACTTGTAACGTATTTATTTTTATGTTATCGTTACCACTTAGCTAACTCTTAAGTTTAAAACCTTTTTGTGTCAAGTTATTACTAAATTTATGACCAATGTATTTTAATATTTTTTTACAAAATGTCTTCAGTTTAGGTAAGTATCCATTATTTTGTGTAGTGTTGTTTTTATATTATAAAAATACCTTATGTTACCGTAGTCTTGTTGTTTATTAATTTAGGAGTTATGTATAGCTATACACTTTCACACCAAACCATTTTATTTAATATTTGCAATGTTTTTACACTTTGGTCATTGCTTTTGATGATATTTTTTTTCACCCTTTTATTAAATTGTCTTCATCTAAGGGGGGAGGACATGTAGTGGTATGTTTACCCACACATGCACGCACACCACTTGCGAGCTTATAAGTGCCTATGACGTTGCACCGTCAAGTTAAGTTCGAAGTCACGCGTCCCCGCGACAACACATATAGTCGGTTACTACCCGTTACTCGCGTCAATCATTTATTATTTTATTGTAGTATTGTACCGTGTTTAGTTATAGTAAATACTTTATTAAATTCATAGTGCAACATAGAATTGGACATTTCATTTTATCTAACTATAGAACCTATATCACGTCCCAACAAAAGTTCTATACATGTAATAACCGTTTTCCTTTTCACAGAGAACGTTTCGGCCTATACGAAGTGGACTTCGAGGACCCCGCACGCACACGCACTCCTAGAAAGTCCGCGTTTGTGTACAAACACATCATCAAGAACCGCTACGTTGACTACGAATATGAACCTGAATCTATGACCATGACTATCGATGAAGGACATTGATGATAAGTGTTAGATTTGTAGAATGTAATATTATTCGTAGTAGTTTAAATCATCTATTATTCTGTTACATGTTAGGCTGAACGCCCACGACAGACTTTTTGTAGGAGACCGATTTAAATTTGTTCGTAAAAGTCGGTGACAGATACCGAGTTTTTTTACGAACTTTAAAAATCGGCCCGACAAAAAGTCTGTCGTGGGCGGGAAGCGCTTAGCTATACTTAACAAGTACTACAGCCACGAACAAAAGTATTAAATTCAAAGGCAAAGATTCTATAGAAAATTAATAGAGTTGTGTGTCTAATAATTATGTAATAATGGCGTACCTAGGTAACTACTTAAAATAGGTAAATAAATTATCGTCCCTCGACAAGTGTGTCGCGGTGTGTCACTCTAAACAAAAGTTCTTTACTTAGATTTTCCTGCAGTTACTAGCCCGAGAAGAGATGCGCAATATTCGATCAATCGCAAGATAGACGAGATTCGCGATGTGTATTTCAACGAATGTGATTGGTCAATTTCCGCACGTCTCCTCTTCTACGCTCCACTCATCTCCTCTTTGATGGGGTTGGTATACCACGATGTTTTAGCAGTGTTGTTTTATTCTTATTCCAGAGTGGACAAAAGATGGCTCTATCTCTCTGTCTCATTCCCACACTGGAATAAGATTGGCTGCGGGTTGTTCGAAAAAGATACCACGGCCTCGACACAAAGGGCTAATAAGGAACATGGGAGGTTTTTAGTCAGTAGAAGTCTGACACTCCCTAAAGCTCTACCCAGAGCGGAAGGAATCATTTGATGATTTGCCACCCTCCAAAAAAGGCCACATAGTGAACAGCGTATAGTTCGCCAAGCAGTTAGGTTATAGCCGGTGACCGTGATGTAGGTAGATAAGTGTCATTTCGATTTTTATTAATTACATAGGTACAATAAGAGTATAATTATCTAGTTACTTGCCTTCGTAATTTAACACCCATTGTTACTAGTTACCTCTATTATATTGTAAACCTACTTACAAGTAAAACGTAACTATCATCATCATCATCAGCCTTTAATGTTCCCACTGCAGGGACTCAGGTCTCCTTTCTAGGATAGGGATGGGCTATAATCCACCACGTGGACCCAGTGCTGGTTGGTAGATGTCACAATATATATTTCCTGACGATGTTTTCCTTCACCGTTTTTGCCATAACTATAGATAGCGATAAATTACATAACGCATTGTAATCTTCGCAGAATCCGGCAGATCTTAGATAGGTGAAGTGGTCCAATTTTGAGATAAAGGTAAGATGTAAGTATGGTTGCGATAACTCGGTGCATTGTCAGCTTAGTGGTGGAGCGGTCGAGATGAAGTTACTGGTGTTAAGGTAAGTCAGTATCTTGTTTTTAACCGAAAACGAATACCTATTTAATTTAACTTTGCTCTTTACCTTTTTTTGTTAAAGTTTAAAACAACTACCTCCAACCGTCCTGGGTCCTGGGTTCGTTTCCCGGGTCGAGCAGTGTCAAATTTCTCAGGAGTTTGAATTTGTGCCCGCTTAATGGCAATAGGGTCGCACCCTATTAAATGCCACTTAAACACAGTATTAATGGTTACACCTCTGCCTAACCCTTTAGGGATTACAGGCGTGTTGTTTTATGCCCATTTCCTTTTTTTTTGTGAAAGTTTCACATTAAAGGCTCCAAGTAAACTTGGTTAGTCCTTGAAGATCCTCAATTTATTTAACAAATGGGACAAGCCCGCCACACTATTCCCAAACCACTGCAACTCCTGAAAGCCAGAATCAACAGTGGCAACCACCAGAAAAGCGCCGACACAATGAAGTTCGTCGAAGTCCCAGAGAAACAGTTCATTGGTATTGAATTATCATCATCATATCAGCCAAAAGACGTCCACTACTGACATAGACCTCCCCCAGGTGTCGCATTGAATCCCGCAACAAAATTACTCAGAAAAGAATAGTGGAGGTGTAGGAAAACCAAAATTTCCATTTATTTAAGTTCGCATCGTTTTCTTAACATAAACCCGTGTTTGCAGTTTGTTGGTAGCAGCCTGCTATGGCTCGACCGTGAGGCAGCAGCGAAGGTTTCCAGATGACTTCGTCTTCGGAGCAGCCACTGCTGCCTACCAGATTGAGGGGGGCTGGAATGAAGACGGTAGGCTGATTTATCGAATCGTTTTTTTATTCGAAAGGACGTCTTCCAAGTTCCGGTTAAGCAGAGTCCAAGAGGTTGGCTTCTGCTTAACCGGGGTTAGTCCTGTGAATGCGTTGAGTTTAAGGCCTCCAGCCAGGGGATTGTGTAGTATTTCATTGCGATTTGACTTGACCCAGTAGATCCATAATCACCATCCAAAACATGGAGTAGTAATACCACAAAAAATTTCTTCATCTTTTCAGGCAAAGGCGAAAGCATCTGGGACCACCTAGTCCACACCAACCCAACCATCATTCAAGACTTGAGTACCGGCGACGTCGCTGCCGACTCATATCACAACTACAAGCGAGATGTCGAGATGATGAGGGAGATAGGGCTAGACGCTTACCGGTTCTCTTTCGCATGGACTCGAATCTTACCTACAGGCATGGCTAACGAGATCAATCCAGCTGGCATTGCATACTACAACAATTTAATCGACGAATTGGTGAAATACAAGATCACTCCAATGGCTACTCTATACCACTGGGATCTGCCTCAAAAACTGCAAGAACTGGGAGGTATGATGAACCCTCTTTTCACCGAGTGGTTTGAGGACTACGCGAGGGTTGTGTTCGAGAATTTCGGAGACAGAGTCAAGACGTTCATTACTTTCAACGAGCCTAGAGAAATTTGCTTCGAAGGTCTTGAAGACTTGAACAAGGCTCCTTACTTGAATACCTCGGGTGTGGGTGTATACTTGTGTGCCAAGAACCTGGTGGTAGCCCACGCTAAAGCCTACCACTTGTACGACAAAGAGTTCAGGGAGACGCAGAACGGGCAGTGTGGTATCACAATCAGTGTGAACTGGTTTGGACCGAGTACTGATTCTGCTGAGGATCAACTTGCTGCCGAAGTTATGCGCCAAACCCAGGTGTGAAAATTATTTATAACTTTGTAGGAGATATAGTACCTAACTTAATCCACAGAATGTGAATTATTCTTTTGCAATCTTCACAATATTAGATTCTCCGACCGAATGGAATCGCGATGTCGGCGTTAAATCTGCCAGGTTAAAACGGGACTGGGCAAGTCACGGTTTTAGGATAATGCCGGATAGTGCCTGAAGACGGCTGTCGTAACTGACGCAGGCCTAAGAAACGCTGGCGTAATGATCTGGACACATTCTTAACGGATTAGTTAAAAACAAACCTCGATTGTGTCCTGCAATTTTTTTGCTTTGAATAAGTTATAGCAGCAATTTCATTAAATATTTAAATAGACTTAATAAAAACTGATTTTCTTGTCTTTCCAGTGGGGCATATACGCCGAACCCATATTCTCAGCCGAAGGAGGTTGGCCAAAGGAGCTGTCAGAGCGAATCGCTGCAAAGAGCGCTGCACAAGGGTTCTCCCGTTCCCGTCTGCCAGAGTTTACGGAAGAAGAGAAGGCTTTCGTCAGAGGAGCATACGATTTCTTCGGTGTGAACCACTATACCACTGTCCTAGTGTCAGCGACTGAACACAAAGAAGTCTATGCTGCTCCCTCCATGATGGATGATACTGATGTTGGCTACTATTATCATGAGGACTGGCCAAAGTCTGCTTCACCTTGGCTTGTTGTAAGTGATTTTTGGTTTCTGTCATTTGAAATTGAATAGGTAAGTTCTGCTTACTAAATGTAGGTGGGCACTGCACAATAAGGTGGGGATGGGGCAGTAAATCGTTAGCGTTAGACGAAATTTTGAGCTTCATTTACAGATTTCGGAAAAGTGTTAGTACAGTCGACAAGAAAATTACCAGTTTACACAGAAACTTTTTTTGATAGTTACCGATTGTAAGGGACCAAAATCTTGGAATCAAAATCTGGAAACCGATTTCAACATAATTGAGAAAAGGCTGCATGGGAATTTTGAACCCAAAATCCTATTATTTTTTGTATCATCTACACTAATATTACAAACAGGAAAGATTTCTACTGCGCCGATTTTAAAAATTATTTCACCATTAGAAAGCAACCTCACCCTGAGTAACATAGGCTACTTTTTATCCCTGTATTCCAACGGGAACGGGAACTACGCGGGTGAAACCGCGCGACGCGACGTCCGCTAGTCTTATAATAAATATCTTATCTGCCGTTGTTTCATATGCGACTTATTCACAATCTGGTGCCGACGAGATAATCTGGGAAGTGTACTTGATCTTATGTTATCAATACTGGAGATCACTAAAGCCGTGTGTGGCTCAAAGGCTTCGAATAACTCTTCGTCGACGCTGTAAGCCGGTAATCTGCCCAAGATACTGGCGGCGATGCCGCGATGCGACGTTGTATGGCAACCGGGGCTCGGAAACCGGTTGTGTGGCTTAACCGGTAACGGTCATTGACCCCAAACCGAAATCGATTTCGGTTAAAGGTTGTACTTTACCGGTTTAAACCGGTTAATGAGGAAAACCGGTATATCACGAATTTGGGTTTTGGTAGTCAATATTAACCGGTTAAACCCAAGTTTGATAGGGTCGTCGGCCCCCGCCACTCTCGCTCACACGGTCTGGACGTTACGATGTCGCATTTAGGTGCATCGCATCAAGTCGCATGCAAGTTCACAACGTCACGTCGCCGCCACCGTCTTCCTTCACCAAAGTTCGTAACTTCGTACCTACTGCAGATACAAGGACTGTAAAAACTCTCACTGAGGATTGTGTGCATTGAGTATTAAATAGGTAACGAAGGATGAATAACAGAGGTGAGCTTTATTTATTAATGAAATATGAATTAATTATGTTGAGTTCGTTTTAATTATCTTCTGTCTTTACTTTATTTACTGCCTTATTCTTTTTAGGATTAAAGCGAAGCAAACCTCCATATCCTTTGGAATCAGAAGATGACGATTTGGAGCGCCCTTCATCTCCGTCTTTATTAAAACCAAATACGAGTACCTACTTCGGAAAAAAAGAAAGATAAAGTTGAAGTCGTATCCAAAAAAGAAAATAAAATATGTTTGTCTTGTGCAGAACATTCTAAAGTAGAACTAGACCAAAGGAATGACCATTTTTCAGACCTCATTAAAGAGGAATTAAGGCATATCTTACCGTGTATGCGTACAAGATGTTATGTAAAAATAATAAACTTTTTTAACAATGTAAAAGGTTTTCATACGGACCAAATTGAAGTTACAGATACTGAAATAAATTAATTAACATAAATAAATCCATACATATTAGTTTGATTGAATTTAAATTTAACCAATTGCAAAATACTCGTAGTCCTTAAGTTTTTTGTATTAAATAAAATAATTATGTAATATTCAAATTGTTTTATTTCTGTAGTCTATCAGTAAATCACACTGAAAATAGTATTTTTCAAGATCAAAAGATCAATATTTTATAATTTAACGATTTCACATAAAAAAACAATAAATCATAATCATGATCAATATACCTTAGTGATCTTTATGTTAATCAGAGGGCTTGGAGTTCTAAATTACAGACCTAGAATTAGTTTAGACTCCAGATCTCCCACAAATTACAACTGTATTCATTTGTACACAAAAACGTAATTTTTTAAAGATAAACTTTTTTGATTAAATTTGAATTACTAATGATTCATAATCAACACACAGCCATCTGATTCCAAACTAGGCAGAGCCTGTTTTATGACAACCAGACCACTGATGAAATTATCATCATCATCAGCCATAAGACGTCCACTGCTGGACAAAGGCCCCCTTCATAGAACGCCATAAAGAACGGCAGCCTGCCGTTTGCATCCACCTGTTGCCCGCGACTCTCACGATGTCGTCGGTCCACCAGGTGGGAGGCCTACCAACGCTGCGTCTTCCGGTTCGTGGTCGCCACTCGAGAACCTTTCTTCCCCATCGGTTGTCTGTTCTTCGAGCGATGTGGCGGTGTGGCCTGCCCATTGCCACTTCAACTTGCATATTCTGCAAGCTATGTCGGTGACCCTGGTTCTTCGGCGAATTTCCTCATTCCGGATTTTGTCGCACAAAGAAACTCCGAGCATAGCTCTCTCCATGGCTTGTTGCGCGACTCTAAGAGGCCAGCAGTTAAGGACCATGTCTCTGTACCATAAGTCATCACTGGCAACACACACTGGTTAAACACCCTCGTCTTAAGACACTGCGGAATTTTGGTCGAAAAGATGTCGCGTAGCTTCCCGAACGCTGCCCATCCCAGTTGGATTCTTCGGGCGACCTCTTTGTCGAAGTTCAATCTACCCAGTTTAACAGTTTGTCCCAGGTAAACATAACTATCGACAATTTCGAGAGTATCGCTCCCAACAATTACCGGTACGGGTGGAACACGGACATTCGACATAACTTTCGTCTTGTCCATATTCATTTTAAGACCCACCTGTTAAGAAACGTTATTGAGGTCTCTGAGCATTGTGTTCATATCCTCCAGCGATTCAGCCATGATGAGTATATCATCGGCAAAACGAAGGTGAGTGATATATTCGCCGTTGATTTTGATGCCGAATCCGTCCCAGTCCAAGAGTTTGAAAACATCCTCCAATGCGTTCGTGAACAGTTTCGGTGAAATAACGTCTCCCTGTCTCACACCTCTTTGCAATTGGATTGGTTTCGTGCTCTCGTCCTGTTATTGGATCAACATAGTGGCGTTTCTACATATACACTTATAAGCACTTCGATATACCTATAGTCGATACGGCACCGTTGAAGAGACTGTAACACCGCCCAGGTTTCGATCGAATCGAAGGCTTTTTCATAGTCTACAAACGCTAGACATAATGGCCGATTATACTCCTCGGTCTTCTGTGTAATCTGGCGGAGCGTATGGATGTGGTCCATGGTGCTGAAGCCTTTTCGGCTTGTTCGGGAGGCTGGAAGTCGTCAAACCTGCGTTCGTAATGACCTTCGAGAACAGTTTGTACACATGGCTCAGGAGTGAGATGGATCTATAATTCTTCAATAGGGTGTTGTCACCTTTTTTGAAGAATAGCACCACCACACTCCTGTGCCATGCTTCTGGCGTAATACCTTCGAGTATGAAGGAGTTAAACAGCTTCTGAAGGATTAAAAGTACTGGTTTTCCACCCGCTCGCAGAAGTTCTGTCGTGATTCCATCATTCCCAGCGGATCATTCCCGGCGCCTTGTTGTTCTTAAGCTGCTGGAGGGCCATTCTAATCTCATACAGGTTGACGTCTTGGATATCCTCAGTGTAGTGTCGGGTCAGTTTCACTCTGGTGTCCTGAGCTGAACTGACAACGGGCTGTCGGGTCAAGGTGTACAACTGTCCATAAAACCTCTCTAGCTCTTTCAAGATCTCTGGCTTCGATGAGATGATACTGCCGTCCTCGATCTTCAGTTTTGTATTTGGCTTGCCCAATAGACGCATTCTTCGCGAACACTTTGGAGCCCTGGTTTCGCTCAATTGCGGTCTTAATCCACTGAGTATTATAAGACCAGAAGTCGTGTCGCATGGACTTTGAGATGCGCCTATTGAGTATGCCGTATTCCGACATATCTACTGAAAATTGCAGACTCATCTCAGACCGGTCTTCCATCAACTGGATTGTGTTTTCCGAGAGCTTTTGAGGCTTTTTCCGGCGTGGGATATTGAAGAACTTATACCCCAATGCATGGACAGTTTCCACAAACCCGTTGTTTAGCTCGTCCACTATTTCGCATTCGGTTAGGCATTGGAAGCGATTATGCAGTTCGAGTTGAAAGCTTTCGTGATTTAGTATCTGCGCAGGATTAGGACGGAGCGTGGACTTCACCATACATGACCTCTCAAGCTTAACATCGATATGCAATGTGCCTGTGTGACAATACGGTGATCGCTACCGGTTTTCACCCTGCCGATCACGGAGACAGCATTGAATATTTGCTTCTTGGTCGTCATGATGAAGTCGATCTCATTTTTGATGGAACCATTAGGGCTTATCCAGGTCCACTTTTTAGTCGGGCGCTTCTGGAAAAAAAGAGTTCATCGAGTAGAGTCCCTACTTCTCCATGAAGCCAACCAGCCTCTGGCTCTCTGGTTCCGCTGTCCATAACCACATTTCCCCACTCTCAACTCATCGCCATTCCGTGTGCACCTTTGCATTGAAGTCCCCCATCACAACTGTCAAGTATGATTTGGAGGTATGCATGGCTTTCGATATATCCTCATACATAGCCTCCACTTCATCGTCAGGGTATTCAGGTCAGCGCATATACTTGTATGACCTTCAGCGAATACCGATCGGTGATTCTGAGTACAAGGTATGCTACCCTGCTCGACACACTACCGACCTTTACTACGTTGCTAACGAGGGGCTTACGGACGAGAAACCCAACACCACCCTGGAATTTTCGGTCTCCTCCCGGAAGAAGAACATGTTGCCGGAATCCGTCTTACTCCACTCAATAACAGTATGTCCCAACGCAACTTGCTCAATTCCTCCTCCAACTCGACAATTTTTCGTTGGTCCGCAATGTGCGGATGTTGTGTGTTGCCAGGGCCAAAGTCCGTTGGTGGTGGTAGCGGGACATCTGCCTGAGATTCTTAGCACCCCCTGCTCCACCGTTACCTGACCCGCTACCGAGGTCAGGGATAGTGGAGCCGCCGGGGACTGGGGGCCGTGTGCTTTGTCTGTCTGACATTTTAAGGGGGGAGTTGCCGTAATCCCCACGCTTGGCAGGCATCTTGGGGATCGCAGTGAAGCTGTTAAGTACACAGAAGCCGCTGCTACATGACTTCCGGATTTTCCCTTAGTCGCCTTCTACGACACCCTCGGGGTGGGTGGGTGCTGTTTTTGCCCGGACACGGGAAGGATAAAATTATACTTTCATATAATTTCTAATCACATACAATACAGGGTTACTGGTAACACGACGTATTCCTTGCAGGACGTCATTAGCCACCAAATGTTCCCCCGAAATTCAGTAATTTTTGAGTTATTTAATTTTTTTTGTAGAGAAATCCCAGATTAACTGCTGTACCTGTTACTAAATCAAAAACGATTTTCGGAATGTAGTCCATGATTTTGTATTACGTTTTATACTGTTTTAGACAGCTGATAATACAAGGATATTTTCTATTCCGCTATTTTATTTTCCGCAGTCCTCCATTTGACACTTGGATTTTTTGTTTTCTTTGTCGTCAACATGGAATAGATTCTATTCCCTTTTTTTCCCCATTATAAATACTTAGCTATCACATTCACAACAATAATAGAAATAATGATATCTCCGCTGTGAATTTACGAATTGTCCAAACGCAATGAACAAGAGTGAGTGGCGATGGTCGAAACATGAATCTACCCACACCATTTAAATATTCCAGTTGTATTTGACGTCCTCAGTTCAAACATTCTTTTTTAATACTTTCTGGGGTAATGTGACTACAACTTGTTAGAACTGTCAAAAAATAGACGAAAGAAAATTATGAATTAAGTACGGAATTAACCGGTTAATTTGGGTATCAAAACCGTTCGTGCTTGTGTTACCGGTAACCTTTATCATTTGGGTTACAAAAAAACAGTTCACTTGTTTAACCGGTAAATGAAGGAACGATATTTTAACCGGTATTTAACCTAAATTAACCGCTCTTTTGAAACCGGTTCCGAGCCCTGAATTGGCAACACTTAGCCTCTGGCCAAGGCCAGCCCTGTCTCTGGAAGCATCAAAAAGTGGGGTTCGCGAAATTTTTCATAGATCCTTTTGAATACATGGGAGCCGTTTGTGCGCCGCGCGGTGCCTTCCACCTTGTATGGACCTACAACAGCCTTCAGTACTTATACTGATTCCCTCTAGATTAATCCAGAAGTATTGAAAACTTTCCAATTTATTTTACAGTTGGCTCCAAACAGCATCTACCACGCCCTAACCCACCTGAAGGAAAAATACAACAACCCAAAGATCTACATCACGGAGAACGGCTGGGCCACGTTACCTGACAGTGGACTGATAGATGATGACAGAATCACGTACTACAGAGCTTCGATGGAGAGCATGTTGAACGCCCTGGATGCTGGAGTGAACCTGAAGGGATATATGGCGTGGAGTCTCTTGGACAACATGGAGTGGTTGGAGGGTTACATGTGAGTAGGTATGGTTTTTATGGTCTTACTGCTGCGCAAAGCAAACGCCACCCTCCATTCCTTTCAACGGTCACGATTCTGTGCAACTTCTTTCCAATACGCAAGGAAGACATCCAGTTTCTCCTTCGTGGTCTGCCATTACTAGGTACCTAACCAGCATGCCTGAGAGATATATGGCATCTTAAGCCAGGGCCCCGAGTCTGCTATTCAATAGTGTCAGAATGGTCAATCATTGATCTCATAATGGTTGATTGATGACAAGCCAAAAAGTACCTTATGCATGTCGACTTAAGGTACTTTTTGGCTTGTCGTCAATCAACCATTATGAGATCTATGATCGACCATTCTGACACTATTGAATAGCAGACTCGGGGCCCAGGTCATAGGCTCATGGGTGGCATGAAACCTCAGACACCAGAGGTCCGGCATAGGAATGCTGAAAGCACACCTATGAAAAGTACGTAAGAGTCTTTACTCTAAAGCGCTATCATGTCATGGCTACATGGTTCCCGGTGAAAAGAAAATAACTATCGAGGGACTCTGAGACCTACCGAATACATTTGTATTGTTTTCTTTTTTCACAGAGCCTGTTTCGGCCTTTACCACGTGGATTACGAAGACCCCGCACGCACGCGTACTCCTAGAAAGTCCGCGTTTGTGTACAAGCACATCATCAAGAACCGCTACGTTGACTATGATTATGAACCTGAGTCTATGACCATGACTATCGATGCAGGACACTAATGACAGCAGTGTTTATTTTTCGTTGTAGGTACCATACTCATTGTAAAATTATTAAAAGACAATCATAAAGTTTTATCGGCTTCCATTTGTTGTTAAGTTCTTTTATTCTTACCTTTACCTGGGCCGTCAAGCGACGTAACTATGTAGGTACAATAATTTAAGAGAAATAATTAATCGAGCCGCAGTTTTTTTAATTGGCCACAGGATCAAACTTCTAATTTTATAACTAAGCCACGAGAAAATTATATAGCCTCTAATATACTAATTCGTCTTTTTTACAACGCCCACTAAATATTCTATAGAAAGCATCAAGTGACGATCAACAATTATATTAACTTGTCCTTGTTATTTATACATAGGCACCTAATTTACTAACTCAGCCACGGAATTTATATCTCACCACCATTTTACATTTTACAGCTTCAACACAAGGCCCTCAAAAAAATATAATTGAAGCGACCATAGTCAACATCATTTATTATAACTTAGCATGTAAAATAATACATCACATTCTTTTATCGTGAAAATAGCAACAGCAAGATTTGGCGCGAGCGCGCGAGACGACAGTGACCGGCCATTTGCACCAATCAGAGAGCGCCATTCGATTCATGTACTGACGAGTTAGTCACGTGTATTCAAAATGTCAACTTTAGATACACTTTGGATTATTACATTTACGTTAAAAATACCTACTAGTAACAGAAATGTATTTACCATTGTCTAATTGACTAGTCACAGTCAGATTGTATGACTCGTCATTGTAAACTGAGGCAAATAGGTTAGGTTAGGTTAAAACTGTGACCAAACGCGCGCGAGCCGAGCGAGCGCTACTTCTGAGTTGCTTGCAGAAATGTTTTCACAATTTATTGTCTAGTTTTCCGATAAAAATGAAGTTCTGAAGCGATTCTGTCGATAACTTTTGTAGCGCAACATGTTTGTAAATAAAATCGATCTTTACGACATTCGATACTCTGAACTTCAATATTTAGGTCATTAAATACTCTGAACTTCTATATTCCCTTATTCTATATTGCCTTTCGATGACACGATAGGAGTTTATACATACTATTATTGGCTATAATGTAATATTTAATGACAATTTTAATTAAATTTTGATGCTCAGTTATTGTGGCATGAGTTATAATTTAGACGTACTGAGTTAATAAATTAGAAGCTAATTGAATATTTTTTGATGCCATATATTAATATTTTAGAAGTTTACTGTTTGAATCCATGTTACAAATTAAGATGCTAAAAAATAATCACGATGCTGAGTTGTATTTAGAGTGGCTTTAAAAAAGATAACTTGTGGCTAAGATAGTATTATTTAGATGCTCGTTAATTGTGGCTGACTTAGTAATTTAGAAGGCAAGTTAGATTTTTAGATGCAAATAATGCTATTAAAAAGAAGCCGGTTTAATTAACACCCATAATTTAATAATTTGAGTGACAGCCGCTCGGCTCGTCAGTGGTCAGTGGTACCTACTCGTAGTACAGACCTACAGACGCCAGGGCCTGCAGTCTCGACACTAATAACAGCGCTACGAATGTCTCTACGTCGTATCGATGTCAAATCTCTTTAATAGATTTTCAACCTTATTTCAACAGCATAAGATTGAAAACCTAATAAAGAAAGTTTTCGATTTTTCGACTTAACGACATTCGTAGCGCTGTTATTAGTGTAGAGACTGCAGGCCCAGCCCTTCATTTCACATCAAGCTGCTACAGTCTCCCCGTCAGGGCTGCGGGTTGTTCGAAAGAGATACCGCGGCCTCGACACAAAGGGCTACGAAGGAACATGGGTGGTTTTTTTAGTCAGTAGAAGTCTGGCACTCTCTTCCGCTCTGCCCAGAGCGGGAGATATTCTTGTCAATTTTCAACTTTATCGCTATGATAGTAGGTTCAAGGTTGATAAAAAAATGGTAAAGCTTCGGGTACCCTAATGTGCTGGCGTCTGTACCTCTAGGGCCATTTCACACCGGCCGGAACCGCGGAACGACAGAAGCCGGCAGTTACGGCACCACGCGCCTAGTCCAGTTTAGTTCCTACAATCGTTAAGGACATTCGTGTGTTTGGAGTGAAAATTAAATTGGTTGCTATACTTATACAGCACTTAAGGTTGATGCTCCAGGGTAGCCCGCGAAATTCAAATTTTCTTAAGTTTTTTGCAATTTGCAGGCAAGTGATAGGTTGTATGTTGATGAACATTTGATTTGCTGCTGTAAGACATATGTAGTTACAGAAATAATATCATCAAAATCATACAACTCTCCGAGCTCATAAAGGTTCCGGAATGAATTTTTCGTCAAAGTCATTCCGGAACCTTTATGAGCTCGGAGGGTTGTATTAATGATTTTGATGATTATAATTCTGTAACTACATATTAGGGTGGAGTGAAAAAACAAAAAAAAATTTTTTTTTGTTTTTTTGAAACTCCTGTACTACTAGTCATTGACGCTATAAGAAAGCTTTATTCACACAAAAAATTAGAAGTCTGCGACACTGTTCTCAGGTGGCGCACTTCGAAGAAAGTTATTGAAAATTAAAATTTTTACCTCTTACAGATACCCCCAAATTAAAATAATTTTTATAAATATTTGTCCTTATTAGTCGGTTTTTGTATGCATCGAAGTCTCTAACGGCATATAAAACGTAGTTTTTTATTCAAGTATCGCAAGCATTGTTAAAAAAATTGGATTGGAAGAAAGTGATTTTATTGGAAATATTACCAAAGTAAAAGCGATCTCAGGATTCCATTATGCCTAAAACACGAAAAGATTTGCGGTGTCCTTTGTTTGGCGATCCAGTAAAGCTTAGTGGAAATATGTTACCAAAGTTTTGTGGTGTAATTAAATATTACTTGTGAATAAGAAAGAGCTAAGGTTAGAACTTAATAATAGCAAAGATTCTTCAGTCAAAAAAATATGTGAAATATTAGCTAAGTGTAAATTTCTTTCGTATTTGGTGTCAATAGGATGCGATGGTACTACTGTAAACACAGGATATAAAAATGGCATAATTGTTTTATTAGAAAAACACCTGAATCGACCATTACAATGGCTTGTTTGCATTTTGCTTGGAAACGAACTGCCACTTCGCCACTTGTGTTCCTATCTCGACGGGCAGGACAAAAGGCCCTAACAGTTTTGCTGGCAGCATAGGAACAAAGCTCGAGAAGTGTCTCGATTACAAAGTGGAGGCATTTGAACCTATCTCCACAGAATTGCCCGAAATTGACACTAATTTGCTGAGCACTGACCAAAAATATTTATACCAAATGTGATCTGCAATTTCAACTGGTACGGTCTCACCAAGTTTAGGAAATAAAGATAATGGGAAGCTAGCACATTCTAGATGGTTGACTTGCACTAAAATTCTGAGTATTTACGTAGGAACAGCTTAACCCACGCACAATATGACTGAGCTAGCTACTTTTATCATGAAAGTATATGCCCCGACTTGGTTTGAGATTAAAACTAAACCATCTTACAAATGTGGGTCGATTCATTTATTTAAGATAGTCAAAAGGTGCCTGCGTAATCTGTCTACGGACCGAAAGCACGAGATGATTTCATTCGTACCATAATAAAATCCAGGCAAGACATACCAAATTTTGAGACCAAGTCTCATTATTTCAGTTAAAAAGACGATGGTTTAAGACTCAGAAAAGACTTTGAAATAAATTATATGGGTATTAAATACGCATTTCTGATCATTCTTAGTTAGTTTATACATTTAAGATTAAAATTTTGCAAAATACTCACTTTAATAAACGTCTATTTAAACTCCAATTTTATTTATTTTTTAATAACTTCAAACCTAATGCGCCACCTCAAGATATTCATTAAACCTGCTGAAATTTCACACAGGTTCTTCTTAAACTATGGGTCATTGATTAATAATACAGGAACTTCAAGATTAAAAAAAAAAATTTTTCGCTCCACCCTACTACATATGTCTTACAGCAGCAAATCAAATGTTCATCAACATACAACCTATCACTTGCCTGCAAATTGCAAAAAACTTAAGAAAATTTGAATTTCGCGGGCTGGTTGGAGGATTCACTTTGAATTTTTTTGGAAAAATTTCAATTCATTCTGAAAATCAAGAAGAAAGAAACAAACAGGAAAAAAATAATAGCAAAGTTGCGGAGAGGTGTGCAGCGTGCGGGGCTTTGCGTCGCGCACTCGCGCCACGGCCGCCACGGGCAGTATTATCTGTGGTATTAATTACCGTTGACAAGCCATTTTTCAGAAATAAAAATAAATAATTATAACACGAGATTTATTTTCCCCATCGACCAATAATTATTTGATGGTTTTCTTATCGTTTTTTTTCGTTAAGTTCTAAACTATCTAATACAATGTTTTATATTCTAAGCACTAACAAAGACTTTCTTTTAGCCATAGAAAATCTCCTGCGGTCCATGAAGAAATAGATAAATATGGAGGCCACACTTAGAACAAAAGTTTGAGTCAAATACCTACGATTCTCTATCTCACTCTCTGTGGGCTTACCTCTCTTTCTAAGGTGGACGATAGTATTGCTATCTCGTTATTAAAATCTCCTTATTCATTTTTAAAAAGAGTCACCACACAAATGTAATCAGAAGTTAAATACTGTCAAATAATGTGCTAATAAATAAAAAGCTAAACTAAGATTACTGAAATTAAAATTCCAAAATAGTATGTCACGAATGCTTGACAAGGTTGGCGAATCAGTGAATTATTTTCCCATTTCCTAAGGATGTGGTAATGTGGCAACATTGGCCCCACATGTCAACATAAATCGTACCAATATGGCGGTTGTTTACTTTGCGGTTCACAGTTTCGTTTGAGATATTTGCCTGTAATCAAAGTTATAATTGAGAAAATGGTGCAAACTTGTGTAGTGCGTGGTTGTGGTAGTACATGGTGTCCAGGAGGTGATATAAGATTTCACGCGTAAGTGTTTAAATCGGGATTTTTGACACTGAATAATTGTAAACATATTTCTGCATATTTCTTTGTATTTTCAATTAATTACTTCATAAAAGCTTGACCTATGATTTAGTCAATGATAACTTAGATAACTATGTAAAGACCAAACAGTTTTACATTGAATTTCATGGACTTTCTGCAATTTTATTTGTTTTTGTTTTTAAGGAGTCATACTGAAGTAGTGTGACCATATTGGGGATATATCTGGGACTTTCCGTGGGACCTTCATTAATTATATAGTCATTATCATACTCGCTTTATTACATTTTATTACTTTTTTCACACACCGTGTTATTTCTGTTAGTTCTTTGAAATAACATAACATTTTCGTGAATTTTTAACAGTAGTCAAATAGCCAATTACTATTTAAATATTACAGTAAATGTAATGAATAATAAAAAAATATGTTCTGATTTCACTCTTCTGGTTTTAGGTCAACAGCGAAGCCCAGGTCTCTACGAAGATTGATAGGGGCGTACAGGTGTAAATAAAATCAACTGAAGAAAAAATACTGCAGAAGAAATCTAAGATTCTTAAGCAAAGAGTTTTACGACAGACTAAAAAAATCAGGACATGTCTTCGTAATATAATAAAATGATTTTAATTTAGAAAGTGTTTTCGTTTATTTTTGAGGTTTTATACATATGTATTACCATTCCTATTATAGCATTTAGATGAAAATACATAATATTAAAAATTCCACAGTGGTAAAAAACCTTAACACTGACTTACCCAGAAATCTTTAAAAAAAAAACATCTTATATGTATCATTTTCATTAGTCTACAAAATAAAAGAAACATCTAAGTAATTTCTTTTTTGTGATTTCATGATTTTATAGTAAGAGTTGTACTGGGCAAAAATCTCTCCCAAATCCTTCCAGATTCATTATCTTGAGCCACCCCACCAGCCCTTGCGGTAGGCAACCACCGTGGTCGTGTCACCACCTCTTCTGTCATTATGATTTACTAGCTTTTGCCAGCGGCTTCGCCCACGTGAAAATGGCGATTTTCCTTACAAACTTTCATCCCCTATTTAACTCCCTTAGGGGTTGAATTTCAAAAAATCCTTCCTTATTCCTTGTCTAGATTATAAAGGGAACGTCTGTGCAAAATTTCAGCTTTCTAGGTCCAATGGTTTGGGCTGGGCGTTGATGAGTCAGTCTGTCAGGACTTCTCTTTTTATTTATATAGATAGATAGAAGATCATTAATTTCGTATTGCTACAGGAACTAAAGTTTTATACTGGCCATGGTCTATATTCTATTTCTGTGCGAAATTACGTAAGACTTTTTTGCGTGATTGAAAATGACAAACTGCCAAAAAAAATCAGGAACTTTCACACTGTAAGCAAACAGCTTCTTTCGTAATTTATCATTGGCATCTTTCATCAATCTAGAAGTGAACAGAGATGTGGATATATTAATTTAATCAAACACAAGAAACTACGTAATGTCCTAGGTAAAATAAAATAAAGGTTACCCTACTTAGAAAGAGAGGGTCAGCCCACAGAGCGAGATAGCGATGCATAAGTTTTGCTTCAAGTAGGTATTCGAAGTGTGGTCTCCATATTTATCTATAACTTCATGCTGCGGTCATTACAGGCCATAAAGTTTTTTTATTAGAATCTGTGTAAAATGTCAATGTCCGACCGATGTTCCGATTCTTCCTTCTCTATGGTCAGAAGTGACAGTAGAACAATCGGAGGTGGACGTTGATTACTCATTCGTCAATAATGTGGAGTTTTTTAAAAGTTAATTAATTTTAACAACAAAAATAAACGCTGGCTCGTGTATTGTTACCAATTGTGCTTGTTTAATGGATAATCAAATCAAAATGCATCGACGCCGAGGACCGAACTTCACATACGTGAGCGGATGTGTGAAATACATGATTTTTGTATTGAATTTTATATTCTGGGTGAGTTATTTCTTGTTTCTAATTTGATTATTTAAAAGTTTGATATTTTAGGTAGATATTTTCAGTGAAATTTGGCTTATTTTCAATGTTAGAGAGTAAAAAATAGCGAGATTTCATTCATGATTGTTTGTGTGTGAATCATTGTTTTCGGTGATACATGTAGCCATGGGAAATCTGCTATACAGTGTCGATTGCTTCTCGACCGCATCCGTCCTCTTTTGTTCCGGCCTTTGTGGCGATAATGTGATAAAACCGTTTAATAACCTGGCTATTGTTTGATATTATAAAAACTAGAAAGCAACATTTTTAACACTCTCTGATGTGTATCTGTTGAAGACAAAAGACTCTCGTAAACAATTCGAGAGTAGTCATAATAATCGAGAAATCAATACAATCATGTTTGATAACAGGAAGGCAAAGGAATATTAAACTGTCTGTTATTCAAGATAACAATGAAAAATATCTTCAGAGTGCATCACTGTTGAATTCTCAGAAAAATGTCAGCTGTGATGTCATAGTTTATTCTTGAAGAACTTTTTTTTTCTTGCTTTTTCATCCATATAGTGTGCTCTCTGCCCACTCAAAATGGAGAGTTGAATGGACTCTTATTGACAGTAACTCCAAGATTTATCTTCTGCAGTCACAAGTTAGAGTGTAAACAAAATAATTTGATGGACTGTGTGAAGAATGTTATAACAAAAATCGAGGTGTCTGATAAGATGACGAGTAATAAAGAAGTATGGAAGAATGATCCCAAATGAATTAGGAGAAAGGCAAGACAATGATGATGATGGCCAAAAGTTAAAGACTAGGATATTCGCAAACTTGAAAATACAAATTTGCCATACAGAATATGAATATAAATGATGTTAACCTGTGCTTGTTTGTATTAGGCAGAGGAGTAGAATATAATAGTACAGTCATATTTCCCCCCTACGTAGGATATTCTGATTAAACATATTAAATCATTGTGCTGCTTTAAGTATACATGTTTATATCTCACAATTTTATCACAAAATCTCTGAAGTGAAATATTTTGTAGAGACACCATAATAATTTGTAGCTTTGGATGTTGAGTTGCGGACATCAACCCGTTAATATAATACAATTATTGAAGGGTTAGGGACATCTGTACTTTCAGCACACCCATATTTCACCAGCTACATTGAATATTATTTAGAATGACCTTAAATCACAAAGTGTTGTTATTTGTCATTTAGTAACCTATGTTTACATTGCACTCCTTTACATGATACATAAAATGATACAGGAAAAACAATACGATTTATATTTCACAAATTTATTTGAAGCTTAATTTTTCCTCATAATTAATCACACTTTAAAATTACCTGGTTCATAAAATGTACCTATTTAATATTTCCCTGACAATGTAAAATGTAAGTCTTCCTTTTAAAACTTAAACTTGTCAAAGGTAGTAACTAATTCACAGGTAACGGCAAACCATATAATGCAATTTGGCATTTAAAAGTGCTTTTGCAAAACAGAGAAATTTAATTATTTTTTATTAGTTTTTCTCTGCTATTGTTGTTCTGTTATGACAACAACAGGGGAGGGGGGAGGGATTTCTTTTAAACAGGAGATTATCTAGTTCTTCTTCTTCAGGCATTATCTACATATAAATTATAAACTAATTCAGACTAGCCAGACCAGAATTACTTAAACATTTACCGCCTTATTACAAAAGGTAGTTAAACCTGGTTTAACTTAGACCTGGTTTATCTCGCATGCTGTCACTTTCTTTTGAATATTATTGAAGTGAGACGTCATGCGAGATAAACCAAGTCTAAGTTAAACCAGGTTTAACTACGTTTTGTAATAAGGCGGTTAATGTGAAAGTAACTATCTGACCGTTAACTTTTATAAATGACTTGGTGGTAGTATAATCTCATGGGATAATTTCTAATCTTCACACTGTCGAAATCTGTCGATATTAGTTGAGCAGACTGTATCGATCTATATAAATCAAAGCTTTATATAGTATAATAATATCAGGAAGTCATGGAATCATCAACAGTCTCATTTTTTACATTAGAAGGAAAAATAAAGGAATAATATTTAAATATTTTTTATCCTTCACATATTGAACTGGATTTGAGTTAGGTATTTTTGATCATATTACTAATTTCCTAGAAACACGCAGCATTAAATGCAATTTTTTGAGATAAAAAGTGTTATGAACCTACGTGTTTCCTTTTCCTGTCAATTAAACAGATTAACATTAAAAAGGCATTAATTATAATCCATACTTAAAATCACATCATTTTCCTATATGGGTAAGCGGAAATAGAATCTTGAAACGTAACCATTCATCATCAGCCATTAGACGTCCACTGCTGGACAAAGGCCTCCCCCATAGAACGCCATAAAGATCGGCAGCCTGCCGTTTGCATCCACCGGTTGCCCGCGACTCTCACGATGTCGTAACCATATGCAACTGTAAATTATTTAATTTATTTATACTGCAATTTTTGTTTTGTTTCTCCTTTTCTTAAGACTAATGAATGCTGTAACACAATAATATCTATCTATAATATAAAATTCTCGTGTCACAGTGTTAGAACATTGCCATACTCCTCTTCATTGTCTGTACCAGAGCAGAGGTTTCCTTAGCTGCTCTTTGTCTCAAAAAAAGATTGAAGTCTCTACGCAATCGGCACGGTTGGCGCAGTGGCTCAAGCAGTTGACTGCTGCGCTACGTGTCGCGGGTTCGATCCCCGCACGGAACAAATATTTGTATGGCCTACAGATAGTAGTTTCGGGTCTGGGTATTTGTGTATGGAGTTTATATGTCTGTGAACGAACCCACGGACCACGATACAGGAGAAATTCCTAGTGTGGGGAAACTTTTTTATAAAAAGAAAGAAAAGAACATAATGCTTGTTTCTTAGAGGGGTTAAGTAGAATTGTATCTAAAATGAATTTATTTTATTTTCAGTTACTTGGAGGTTTAATGATCGCAGTAGGCCTCTATGCATTCATAGACAAATGGCAAGCCACAGGACTAATAAAAGTAAGTTTATTTATTACATTTACTATCTGGTACACAGCCACACTGCAGAAGGCCACGTTATTTTGAGATGCGTCGTAGGTATACAGGGTGTACACGGACCCTTCACGGAGCCGTCAACCAAGCATAAAGGCGCGGCCCCACCGCGGTGCACGGAGAGGCTACGCACGTGTAGTATGCTTCGCTTTGTAAGAAAATGTATGTGGTTGTGTCCACTGCAACCCACGGAGAGGCTACGCATGAATTGACGTCATTGATACATGCGTGGCTTGCTTGAATAGGTGGTTACATAGCTCAACGCTGTCGACGTGGGTCTACGTTTCCACTGAAGTACACGAATATGACCCACGACTATGCACAGCTCGCTTATCGATGTACAATCGCTTATTGTGTTATATCGTAGCCTCTCCGTGCGCTGTGCCACGCTATACATAGTCGTTGGTCATATACGTGTATTCCAGTGGAAACGTTGACCCACGTTGCCAAACAAATTAATACACGCAGCTAAAATGCGCCGCGTGCCCGTGCACAGCATGCGCCGCGGTGGGCCCGCGCCTTTATGCCCATGGTGTATAGTGTATATAATGCTTGGTAGTTTGGTGTACACCTTACTAAGTAACCCTACGAATTATTGCTGAAAAACTACCTTTTTTAGGGTGAATTTAATCGCGTTTTACGGTAAAACTCAACGTAACAAGCAGACTCAAAACATTTTGCTAAATACATTGAGAATAGAAAACGGGTCAGGTTAGGTTCAGAACAAAAATAAATGGTTACAATAATGGGACACCCCATTGCAGAGACGGAAGAAATTCCGTGCCACCCATCGACGAACCTAGGCTGTCACAGCTTAATCTGATGATTGGCCTTATTTCTCCACATAATGTCACAATAATATGGCCACTCAATTGAAAGATGATTGAAAGACTTGATTAAAAATGCCAAATCTATAACGGATGTGGGTTCAGATTTTTCCGTCATTCTTATAGGTTTTCCAATCTCATATCGTTAAGATAGAGACAAGCAAAGGTCCAATTATAATTTGATTATTTTCTGTTTTTTTTGGAGAACAAGGAAAATGTTATCTAACTCAGTAGGTCATGCAAACTTTGGTTAGCTAGTATTATTCTTTGATAATTATGAATAATAAAATAATACGTATTTAAAATACCTCATAACAGCCGCAGAGTGCGATCTTCAAGGTTAAGCACCCCGCGGCAGGGTCGGTCCATGGATGGGCGACCATACGTTATTTACCAAGTTTCTTCCGTGGTCTTCGTTCCCTCTCTATCATGTTTTCCCTTTTCATTAATATCATTCCTTAAACAATATATCCAACATTTCCTTGGTCTTCCTCTCCCTCTTGATCATCATCAGCCATAAGACGTCCACTGCTGGACAAAGGCCTCCCCCATAGAACGCCATAAAGAATGGCAGCCTGCTGTTTGCTCCTACCGGTTGCCCGCGATTCTCACGATGTCGTCGGTCCACCTGGTGGGAGGTCTATATACCAAGACCAACGCTGCGTCTTCCGGTTCGTGGTCGCCACTCGAGAACCTTCCTTCCCTATCGGTTGTCGGTTCTTCGAGCGATGTGGCCTCCCCATTGCCACTTTAACTTGCATATTCTGAGAGCTATGTCGGCGATCCTGGTTCTTCGGCGAATCTCCTCATTCCGGATCTTACCGCACAAAGAAACTCCGAGCGTAGCTCTCTCCATGGCTCGTTGCGTGACTTCTGAGCTTCTCTAAGAGGCAGCAGTTAAGGATCATGTCTCTGTGATATAAGTCACAGTCAAGGCCCTTTATCAACATTTATTGTTTATTTATCACTCTTTTAGTCGCCTGCGATTATTCCTCCACATAACATGTCCATACCAGGACAGTCGATTCCCTTTCAACTTTTGTGTAACTAGCGCAACTTTTAAACGTCCTCTAATATACTCGTTTCCACACATTCACCAAAACATTCTCAAATTCAATTTGAAATCAAAAGTAGGTAATTAATTCAAATTAGTCTGTATCGGAATCACTTTATAAGTACTCAAACCAGCACGTCTCAAAATGTTGCAAAAGGATATGCGGACAAAATACAAAGATGACTCCTTCACTTATATTATATAACATGTTGTCGTTTAAGACTGTTATATAAGCAGCAACACGTACCTATATTATATAACGTCATTTTAGCAACAGATGCAACTGGCCCTAATTTGTACATTGTGCTGTCAACGCTCACTGCTTTGATCGCGATTTAGTTAAAACAACTTTAATCCTTGCGAGTAGAATTCAGTTTGCGGTATAACTTTAGGATTCTTTATGACTTTTTTAGGAAGCCATTCTGAAATTAACTTTATATGCTATGCTTAAATTAGTACAAAGTTGGTACTTTAAACAGGTCTCTTGTTCAAGTTTTGAACGAAAAATGTGTAATATTAATTAAGACTACACGCGCTAAACCTTTAATCTTTCGGGAATTATTATGTTACAAACGCCAGGGGCCTATTTCAATAAATTAGCAAAACTTTCCAGATATTTCTTTATAGGTAGTAAACTTAGCTAACATAGCTTTTTTGTGTTTGAATGAGAAATCATCAAATTTTAATGACCCCTCCCGCTCTGGGCGGAAAAACCACCCATGTTCCTTCTTAGCCCTTTGTGTTCCGGGGCTGCGGTATCTCTTTCGAACAGTGCCCAGCTCCGGACTACGCGCTACCTAATGTACCTATGCTCTTTTATCATGTTTACGGTTTACCCGTTGCAACTAGTAATTCGCTAATTATAGGTATACAATTGTTATCCTCATGTTGTAGATGTTGGTTCTCTTGTATTTAAAATAATAAAAATTCTGTATTGGATTTGGAACGCTTGGCAACACGACGAAAATAGAAATGTCAACAGAGCAATAATGGGTTTACAATTTTACATGTTGATACTAATTTATATTTTACTAGCTTGTGCCCGCGGCTTCGCCCTCGTTGATGTCGATCAAATTATATACTAAAACCTTCCTTTTTCATTGGTGAAAACAGCATGACAATCGGTGCAGAAGTTTTTGAGTTTATCGCGAACAGACAGATACTATTTTAACCATTAATTTTTGTTTTCCGGGGGAATTCTTCAAAAGAAGACCGGCCATTAGGGAAAAGACCAGATAGTGTGGGATTTTTACCTTAATAAAACCAGCCCGGTGGTCACAATCCGCACAAGAGAGGAGGCTCAGTTTCCTCTTAAAATACCTGTCCGGAACCCCCTACACCATTTTAACCTACAGATAATATAATATTTTCTGTTTTCCTTTACAGCTGGACAACTTTTACGATGTAATGCTGAATATAAGTCTGTTGATCGCTCTGCTTGGTGCCGTGGTCTTCGTGGTGAGCTTCGCGGGCTGCGTCGGTGCTCTCAGAGAAAACACGTGTTTACTCAAGTTTGTAAGTAACATCATTCAACCATTTTTCTGCCCTTCCTCATCATTTCTAGCCGAACAAACGTCCACTCCAGCAGTGGACGTTAGTAACATAGAACTGCCCCAAGTGTCGCCACATTGACCGGTCCCATGCGTGTTGCATCCAGCGGATTCCTGCAATCTTCACCAGGTTATCGATTCACTTAGTGGGAGGCCTTCCAACGCAACGTCTTCCGGTTCACGGTTGCCACTCCAGATCTTTTCGGCTCCATCGGCCATTTGTTCTGCGAGCAATGTGCTCCTGCCCTTATCCAAATATATTTGGGATCGGCGCAGCATGTCTTCTATATATCTATATAAATATAGAGAGAAGTCCTGGCTGACTGACTCATCAACCTATAATTTCTTGCATAACATACAACAAAATGTTTTAGCAAGAAACCCAAAATGTCTACCGTATAATTTATTAGCATGACGAGTCTCGTATCTCTCCCTTATCAGTGCAGCTAGCAGTAGCAGTTTGTATTGTTATCAATACGTCTGTATAATGTATATATATATAGTGCATGTTTATTAGGCTGTTGTTGACGAAAACATTATGTGGGTGCCATTTTTATTGTTGTAGAGTTTTTTTTTGCGGTATTTGTTCGAAAAATACCGAATTAAATATATTCTAGAAAGATATACACTGAGCTTCTTGGTGAGGTTCTTCAGAAAGGACAGGTGCGTAGCACTCGCAACCGGTGCGAGATGTATGAACAAGGAAAAGGCAAAAGGTGTACTGGTGACTGCCGAGCGGGGTTCTGGTTCGATTCCCTGTTTGGGTAAAGTGTTACTGGGTTTTATGTATATACCTACTATAAAGTCCTCTGTCTAGCCTTTCAGGAAAATATTGACCTGAGTGATGAATTAATTATTTATTTGATCGTTAAGGTACACAATAAGGAAACATCATAACATAACTTGAGTACAAAAGCATAGCTTATTTAAAAATAAACCTAATTTTCGTAATTAAATTTGATTTATAACCTTTTCCTCCTGTCTGTTCAAATTACTTCAATCACAGTGAATCATCGTAGTTGTTGGAATTTAATTTGTAGTTGTATTACTGTAAGCTTGAAATGTAAAACTGAATAAATTAAATTACCTGGTACATTTGAATGGCAGTTATTTAGTCTGAGGAAAACACAGCTGTTTATATGAGACATCAAAATAAAAACATCACGCCTGAATTCCCCGAGCTCAGAGCAGGCAGAGATGTATATTATTTATTTATATACATACATGATAAGACAGACACAACATTATAGGTTACATGTCCTATACAGCTATTAGGCGAGACTATTATCATCAAAATCAAAAGTCACTCATTTAAATAAGCCCTAAGTAGGTATCATTTATATTTAACTAGCTTTTGCCCGCGACTTCGTTCGCGTGGAATAGTGACTTCCGGCAGATTTTTGGTTTATCTCGCGAAAAAAAAAACTATCCTATGTCCTTTCTCAAGTTCCAAACTATATATGTACCAAAGGAGAATGCCAGCGGCACTATGGGCAAATGTACTCAATTCAACATTGTCGTCCATTCATCAAATCATCTTTAAAATACTCTTTGGCATGTCTAAATACTACCTCAAAAGATTGAACACAATCAACAGTGGCATTTTCGAGATATTTACAAAAAAGAAATGACCATTTTTAGGTTATGCTCAACCAAAATTAGTTGAAAAAAAGCTATTTGAAAGGGTCTGAATGAGTTTATATAGTGAGATTTGTATATTTAAAGCATATTTTTGTAAAATCCGTAACGATTTAGATGTTTCAGGTGGCCCGTTCGTGGTGACCACCTGTGACGACTTCACCAAGTCTTACTGATTTAGATTTTGAGCATTTTAAAATCATATTCTTGCGTTTCATTGCCATGAAATGCGAGAAACTTACAATGATTTCTCTCTAAGAAATCATTACTGAGATAATCAATCGCTCAGTGTTATTTTTAGATTCTATTCAAATCTTAAGGTAGTGGAAATCATGAAATTGTCTTTGTAAGTAGGGTAGGAAATGAACGTGTGTATTGTGTAATACTAAATACAATAAATGAAAGAATGATTATTTCTGGACTTATATTTTATTCTTCTAAAAATAATGGAACATTAATATTGTTATAACATCACCAGCTCAAATAGGTGTACCACTATGCACATTTATGCACACAGCAACCTTCAGTTCTTCTTCGTCCCACAAGTTTTTATTCAAATGGAAATTGCAGATTCGGGTACTCTAAGGAACATAATTATATTTTGTGGCGACGCACTGTCTCAGTAATCCTTTCACTATTGATGATACCAATAGACGCTCATTACTATTGCAGTTACTGAATAAGCAATGGTTTGGTGTGGCAGCAACACGTTAATGTTCCTGAATTAACCTTATTAACAATCCATAATACTGGTCGACCAGGGCTAACATTCTGTTCTGGCAGGGGTTGGGGCTGTTCAATCTGTTTCTGGGATCGGTTTTAGGTAGCAGAATCTTCCACTCAGTCAGCATCGTGAGTTTGTCTGGTTGCAGTTATCCAGCATGTTCGGCAAACTCTTTCCAGACGTTACACCTGTAGATCAATACAATGACTTGTTTATAATTTGACCAGCCTAAACATGTACAATCACTAGTAAGATAACAGTAAACAGTGTGGACTAGTTTAGCACCTTAGGGAATTCGTAGCTGATAGGCTAGAAAAACAAGCTAACGTTTTCTGTCGTAAGTGTATACAAAATAATTATATATTACCTGATGAGATAGCCCCTCGCAGTAATATGATTCTTTGTGGGCAGTCTAATGGCACTCGATGAGTTCTTGATAGCAGTACGGAAACCCCACAGCCGTAGCAGACGGCCGTTTGTCTTACTACAGGTGTCAACTATCCCTGGGATGTGAGTGTATTTTGCAACAGTGTATAACATTCCTGACACAATGTGCCTTCGGTTGACAGCTGAAAAAAAAACATATTTAAATAATTATATTTCTGTGCAACTCTAATCTTAAATGATGATAGGTACTACAAACAATTAATATCCTCGAATACACTTAACTGATTGAAATAAACCATCTTAGTTAATAAGTTGGTTATTAACAACACATCATTAAGAGGTTCCTATCTATATACTCGTAAGTTATATTAAAATCCGGTAAACTACCGGGTACCGGAACTAACACACACACATGGATTGTACTTTTGCCTCTAAGATTTGTTATTTGGTACATAAACATAAAAGTACAGTTCCTAAATAAAAACACCATTCTTCGTTAAAAGACAATGTTTATTCTTACCGGTGTTGGTGAGATCCAGACTTGTTTGTTTACGTCGAAATGTTCATGACGTTATTCGGAATCTCCGACAACCAACGTCTGTGCTTATGTTGCGTTCGCCATGATCACAACACAAAAAGTCCTGTATTTAGCTATAATCAACACACACGGTGCAGCGGCGTTAGAAGTATGTTATTGTCAATGGGTTGGCAGCAGTAACGGAGAAACTAAAAGGTTCGACTCGAAGCACAACGTAACACAACCAGAAAAATAAAATACAGTCATACTGTACTGTAAAAATGTGACAAACGCACAATAAATGTCAATGTACCCACACTACGATTATAATCCCTAGTATTGGCAAGTGACAGTAAAAAATGGCGTACTATGACGTCGGAAATATAAAAGTACTTATTTATTGTTCGAAAAACTATCCCTCTGTGTAGAATCGTTAAACTTATTTAAAAAATGTATTTTTATTTTAGATATTTTATGCCGGTCTAGGTTTTGAGACACAAGTCATTTATCAAGAGTACTGTCCGCGGGCAATCTCCTTTCATCAAAATCCGTTCAGCCGTTTAGGCGTGAAAGAGTAACAGACAGACAGACAGACAGAGTTACTTTCGCATTTATAATATTAGTATGGAAGTATGGATATGGATTAGTATGGATAGTATGGATTAGCATATTTTTAACGTCATCTTTTACAACGCTGACAGTCCTCTCAAAACGCCCACCATTCGCCACTTTCTAGTGTTTTAGAGGAGAGGAAGAAGTGGCGAAACAAACTCCCCAGCAACACTACCTGTAAGGTTCAAAAACCCAGATTTCCTTGATCAGATTGACAGCTAACATCATATAGTGGTAACAAGAAAATCTGCAACAAAGAAGACACAGAAAATCGCGTGAAATTACTATAAAAAAATATGACTTCCCTATTTGAATCGGATTTTCTCAGCAATTTCAAGCAGTTTTTATTTTTTTTGCATGGAACCTTAACTATTTTTCTAAAATATAAGCAGCAGCCTATGTTAGACCTTATAACATCAGCTACCAGCCAATAAAGGTCCCGTTAAAATTTGTCCAGCCGTTTCGGATGTCCTTGGATCTAGCACAATTATTATATTAAGAGCGTATGCTACCTCAGATTAGCAACCCTATTTGTGGTGGTTCAAACTTCGCTTGTAATACTGTGAGAATAAAGTTCTAATCAGCTTGCACTACAAAGCGGTTGTTACGTCTTTCGCTGCGGCCGAATAGTGCGAAATTAGTGGTATTTTGCGATTTACAGAAAATCTATTGATTGGACAAAAAAAGTAAAACACTATGACTTTAGTTTGTTGCTTGTAGAATTATTTGGCAAAAAAATCAGAACGATGACATGTATTTTAGTATGGTTTTTACTCGTTAAAAGAAATTTTTAGAGGTATCTTCGCGATTTTTTTCTATCGAGCAAAGTTAGTTGTATTATGTTTTCACAACACTATGGCACTAGCATATATCCTGAAGAATATCATATATTTTTCTGATGTTGATTACTGCAGTGAATCATATACTTTTACGCATTATAAAACTCGCGTTTGAGGTACCATACGCTCTTAATGTTCTAACCATTTTCGTCCACAGTACTCGCTATGCCTGCTCATCCTATTCCTAGTTGAGATGGGCGGCGCTGTCTGCGGGTTCGTGTTCCCTCGCTCGCTCCACGGCCTGTTGGAGCTGAGCTTCACTGAGCGAGTGGTCCACGCGTACAGGGACGACCCTGATCTGCAGAACTTCATCGATTTCGCTCAGAGTGATGTGAGTATTGAGAATCATTTATATTTTTAGCAGTTCTTTCCGCTTTAATTATTTTTTTCATGTTTATAAAGGAACTGAAATGTTTAATTTTTGTTCGATATTACCTTCCGTTGTAAAAACTTTTTTTGTTCATTAATTAATTAATAGAATCAGGCGTTACTTTGCGGAAATCCTTGATATACAAAGGGCATTTCGTTTTAAAACTGCTTTATCTTCAAACTTGTTCGAGCTTGAGTTCATGGAGCGCCGCCGCGCATATGTGCGCATGCAAAAGTTGCGATTAATATGTATAATGTTACATGACATAATGTCGCACTAGGTCGGATTCAGGGGGGATAATAGATATACTGCAGTGCGTCGGGGATGTTGACGGAAGCTCGTACCGACGGATTTCACGCGATCATTCGTAAAAAAAGTGCCTCGCTACTCAGGAGAGTGAGAGATAGTCGCAACCAACGGCATCCTGAGAACTGTAGCGGAGAGCTATAGCTCTCCAATCGTAATTTCTCTTGTGCAGAGGTCAATTGGTACTAACACTACTTAATTAGTTAATAAGCGACTAACACTCTATGGATCTTTTTGTGTCCGAATTAAAAATACATCATTATTATTATAATTACACCAATTGCCCTCCCTCTATCCGATCCAATCTGCTGACTTCCTCTTAGAAACCTATACAATTTCTCTCAATTTTCCAGTTCCACTGCTGCGGCCTGACCTCAGACGGCTACATGGACTGGTCGAAGAACGAGTACTTCAACTGTTCGTCTCCTTCCGTGGAGCGATGTGGAGTACCCTTCTCATGCTGCATCAACGCTACTGACATCTCCTCGGGGCTGGTCAATATCATGTGCGGGTATGGCGTGCAGAACTATCCGGTGAGTAATCTTCTTCTTTTCGAGTCGATGACTAAACTCTGTCCACCCAGTACGTGACAACCTGGATGGCTGTATCATTTGCTTCATACTTTGAGCGTGCAGTAAGTTGTGCAAGACCAGCATGAGAGGAGGTGTAGCATATTATCCTGTGTTACCACACTCACATTCTGAGTAATGACAACTCGGTGATGGAAAAACAAGGTGTCAAGTGTCTTTTTCCAAACCACTGCAACTCCTGTGTGCGCCAAAATCATCTGTGGCGACCACCAGAAAAATGCCGAGACAATGAAGCTCGATAAAGTCGCTGATCCGTCGAGGTACCTTCACTCCATGTGGTTGAAGTTACATAGTGTCTGAAATGCAAACAGGTAAAATACTAGGCGCCATCTTGTGGCGAAGGAAGGTACTTAGCTGATGGAATGAATGTACGGTACGTAGCAAACAATTAGCGCCATCTATACACAAATATTTTGTTTGTTTTCTTCCTCATTGTATACAAAGCGTTTTCAATCAGTTTATACTGTAATAAAGCATCTTAAAATGCTACAGAGTACTAACAATTATTTGTTGGTAAAAATAAGTAAATAACATACAAATTATGGAGAGATTTATTTGTCTTTTTATTTTTTACACAGGCCGAATCCAACCAGCACAGCATACCTTGGGACGAGATAGAATAGGGTACTTCACCAAAAAAATCTAATTAGTCCGTCTGTTAGATTATCGAAAAATATTGGATACGTGTTTTTTGTTTTATCAAAGGAGAATGACCACACGACAGTATGGACCACGGTACAGAGTTGCGTCAATTCCAAAGTTGTTTTAGATGGTTTATAAATTAACCAAATAACCATCTACAATTGCCATTTTGGAATCAAAACCTGCATTTCCAAGTTTTTTTAGAAAACGTAACTTAACCTCAAAATAGAAATATCCGTCGTTTAAAGAGGTAAGTTTATAGGTCGTAGTTTGGAGAGCAGATTAATTAGCATATCTGATGGGATAGAGACTTAAATAAATCAGTACCTTGCCTTTATATTTCCTGTTCCCCAACACAAAAAAAAACTGTAATATTTAAATCGCAATGAGCAAACTTAGCATGCACCACGCGCAATTGACATTGGACTTTTTGACAATGACAATTCAATTTGAGACACCAACACCAATGTTGCCACTTAAAATCGATTACTTGAATAAATACATTTGACACATAATTATTTCAAATGACTGATTTAGTTCTATAATCATTAATTTTTTTAAGGTTCGATTTATATCAAACCGAAGCAAGATAATTAAAAAAAAATCAATGCAATCATTCATATGTATCGTTAGCCAACAAAGTGAAATTGCTATAAAAAGTTTTGAAAGCAAAATAATACGACTACTGTGTGTGTGACATACTAATTATTTCACACCACAGTAGTATCATCTCGCTTCATTATTTATAAAAACCGCGCGATTTACCTTTCCAATGACTTTACATTTATATTAATTTGTAATCGTATACAAAAAAAAATCGATTAGAGTTGTCAATATATTTACTTATTTTGATTATAGCAACACTTTAACGTAAGAATAGCCGGCAGTAGGTAATTCATTATATCAAAACAATTTCATAACTTATAATGTTTACAAAATAAACCCCTATACAAAATTGGCATTCTAATTGCAGAACGAGTTCAAAAATAAAGAAAATAATTGTAATATAATTTTTATCTTGATGCATGAGAAAAACCAGTACCGTTAATGGTCATGATCCTTTATAAAAAATTACGAAAACAAAAATTGTCAAAGATCATGAGTGGGGCATGTGACGCCACTTTCTGAGTAAGAAAGTATTAACCTTGTAACGTCACACGACTTGAAACGACTTTTCGAAGCACTGTATCGTCTTCATCTTTTGTTTACGTGAAAAATGAAAAAACACGTGTCCAATATTTTTTTTAAATCTATTTGACGGACTAATTAGATTTTTTTATTAACTACCCTATTATTGCAAGGCGATAGTGGCGCTGATTGACTAGCCACCATTATCACTAGATCACTACATAGTATAAAACAAAGTCGCTTTCTCTGTCCCTATGTCCCTTTGTATGCTTAAATTAAAACGACGCAACGGATTTTGATGCGGTTTTTTTTAATAGATAGAGTGATTCAAGAGGAAGGTTTATATGTATAATATAAATCAGCATTGCACCCGTGCGAAGCCGGGGCGGGTCGCTAGTGCTATATAAAAAACTCCGCCCCAGGTTTTAACCGCTTTCCAACAAATTTCTCATCACCCATTCCCAAACTCCAGGTGGCCGAAGCCAGCAAACGCGTGTGGACGTCGGGCTGCATCGAGATAGTCCGTTCGTGGGCAGAACGCAACCTGTACACCATCGCGTCCGTAGCGCTAGGTGTGGCGCTGTCGCAGCTGTTCGTCATCTACCTCGCCAAGACCCTGGAGGGGCAGATTGAGTTGCAGAAAGCCAGGTAGGAGTCTGACTGCCGGCTGCGGCCCACGCACGGACTTAGGATTGTGTTGAGGATGAGGTAATGTGGATATTTTAGTGGATGTTTATGTAAGAATGTACAGCAGGTATAGTATCACTCCCGTTGGGACTGCAGGTTGTTCGAAAGAGATGCCGCGGCCTCGGCACAAGGGCTAAGAAGAAACATGGGTCGTTTTTAGTCAGTAGAAGTCTGACACCCATGATTTTTTACCCCCAAAAAAAAATAAAAAGAAAAAAGGCTGTGGCCATGTACTGCACAGGCGTAACCCAGATCTGCAAGGAAACTCTTGGAACACCAAGATCCTTTGCGAAAGTCTGACAACCAGTCTTGCCTAAGCGCGTAGTCTTACTCAGGAACTGTAGGGCTATTGCGTTTCTTTTAATGTCAGTGGCTATCATAAGTGTCCATAGATTAACTGTAAATTGGTTATGGTTTGGTACATTTTTTTCTTAAAAACTCACCATTTGACAGTTATTTGATAGACACTATAAGTTATCCACTGTCATTAAAAGATACGCAATAGCCCTGCAGCCCCCCTATTGCGTATCTTTTTAACGTCAGTGGCTATCAGAAATGTCCATAGATTAACTGTAAATTGGTTATGGTTTGGTACATTTTTTTCTTAAAAACTCACCATTTGACAGTTATTTGATAGACATTATAAGTTATCCACTATCATTAAAAGATACGCAATAGCCCTGCAGCCCCCCTATTGCGTATCTTTTTAACGTCAGTGGCTATCAGAAATGTCCATAGATTAACTGTAAATTGGTTATGGTTTGGTACATTTTTTTCTTAAAAACTCACCATTTGACAGTTATTTGATAGACACTATAAGTTATCCACTGTCATTAAAAGATACGCAATAGCCCTGCAGCCCCCCTATTGCGTATCTTTTTAACGTCAGTGGCTATCAGAAATGTCCATAGATTAACTGTAAATTGGTTATGGTTTGGTACATTTTTTTCTTAAAAACTCTCCATTTGACAGTTATTTGATAGACATTATAAGTTATCCACTATCATATAAAGATACGCAATAGCCCTGCCCCTGGGCTGTGAAGGCAGTTGCAACTAGTATTCAGCTGCATACGGTTATACGAGAAGCGTACTACAAAGTTGGGAAAAGGCTATTAGAATAGAATTTATTTACCATAGATAAATACCTTAACCTAAATATACATTATACATACTAATAATACAGTTTTTGTTTGTGTTAATGGAATGATGGTTATTTAGGGTTTATAGTGCCGTTGTATAGAATTTAGATAAGACCCTATTTACGAGCCCTATCTGGTCAGGTTCTGTCTTAGGGATGCCAAGTGAAGTAATCATTTGATATTAAGCCCCAAGTAATCATTATAGCTCTCTGAGTGCGGCAGTTAATAAATCTAATTCGCTAAACAATTTGTTGAAAAAAAAGTCGGGATTTACACTGATCCATAGGATTTCCGTTTCGACTCTAAGCGAATCGAACGTTCTACGTCACGAAAAATAGATACATTTTTATCCTACTATCAAACTAATAAATTTTCACCCCCATTACAGATGGCAAACCTGAAACAGGGGCACAATGGGCGCATACCGCGACGAGTGCCGACGAGCGCTTCTGTAGCACTCAGAGCCTCGCACGGGACTCGAACCCGCGCCCGCAGCACTTCACATGTGAACCTCCACCACTGGGACATAACCACGGTATGTGAAGTGTGACTTGACTATAAAGGAATCGAACGCGTCTACTGTGCCATCGACTTTAAAAGATTCCTCAGTGATTTTTGACACATTTAATGTGCCATTCTGTGAATTTTCAAACCTGTTTCTTAAAAAATAGGGTACAAAATTGTGTGTGAACAAATTCGCAATTTATTTTGTGGATTCTGAACTCTAATTCGTGGTTGAAAGGGTGCAAAATTGTGTGTAACAGGACTAGAAACGTACGACTTTGCTATGTGCCATCAGAGTCGTGAATAAACAAATGCATAGATGTGCCATCAAGTTTTTTACTAAGATTTCGCTTCGTTGAGAATTTTACTTATTTTTTAATGGCCATTGCTGATTTGCAATATCTATATAAAAGTATATTCCACTCAACATGTATCCATAAATTGTAGGATAAGAGTTAACTCAAATAATGATACAGCTGTGTATTTCTAGTTTCTCATCAATTATTTACACCTAATCAATTGTTGTTAGTAAAGGATGTAAGGTAGATTTCTTTGACACCATTAGAAATATATTATAACATCAGAAATAATATTTAAACAATAAAATATGATGTTTGAACTTCATCCTTTCAAGTATTGCCTGTAAAAAAATACTAGCAACATTTTTACTGAAACATTGTTGCCATGCCTAAAAAATAAGTAAAATTGACCAACAAAAAAAAAACAGCATTTACGAGAAGAATCTCAGGTCAGTTCGGAATTGTATTTCGTATCATCACGCCGGCCCCATAGGGAGTTGGCAGATCTCTGCGAGCTTTCTTATTTAAGTGGCATTATTGTGCATATAACTGTACTGTAATATAGAATTATAGATGTAATTTATGTATGTTTGCCAATTAATGGTGTTAATATCTGTAGCTTTTAAGATGTATCTTTATGTGCATTGTTCGTATTTTTTCGTTTTGGGGTAAGTAGAACTTGAGCAAAAATAATGGTGAACGGATTTCATTGAATTTGGTCGACAGTATAAACACAAAATACCTTTAATATCACTTCAATGAGCTTGAATGAATTCAAATCAAATCCACATTTCAACTAACGACTTTAATTAATTAAAGTAGCTATTGTCGTTGATATTTAGAAGACACGGCTATACTACCTCTTGCTTCGGTGAAGAAAACCAACATGCCTGAGAAATACTTCTAAACGGCATGTAAAGCCAAGTTAGAGGCTCATGGCCGGCATAAATAGTGACAGTAACATAACTATTAACAAACATCTTCATCATCTGCCTTTTCCCAACTATATTGGGGTCGGCTTCCAGTCTAACCGGATGCAGCTGAATACCAGTATTTTACATGGAGCGACTGCCTATCTGACCTCCACAACCCAGTTAATACTAGGTAATACGATACGCTTTGGTAAGACTGGATGTCAGAATTTCAGGTCACTGACTACCTGTAACGACTGCCAAAGATCTATATATATGGCAGCCAGGACCAACAGCTTAACGTGCTTTCCGAGGCACGGAGGAAACTCGGTATGTCGGGCGGTCACCCATCCACAGACCGACCTAGGCAAGCACAGCTTTACCTAAAGATCGACCCGAGTGGCAGTTCTTATTAAGCCACGAGCTCCTAACTATTCACAAACAAAGAATCGAATATGTCAAATTTCTATCTCGGTCGCTCTCCTAATGCCATACAAAGATAGACCTACGACATATTCGATTCGATGATTGAAAAGCTATGCAGGTTAAGAGCAGTGGTGGCCCAGTGGTGGCGACCCCGACTTACGAACAGTGAGTCGTGGGTTCGAACTCAGCCAGGCGCATTACTTTGTGTAATTTATTTCATCACTACTGCTCTCAAAACGGTGAAGGAAAACATCGTGAGGAAACCGGCATGTCTTAGAACCAAAAATTCGAAGATATGTGACATCTACCAACCCGCACTGGGCCCGCGTGGTAGATTTATAGCCCGTCCTTCTCCTAGAGAGGAGGCCTGAGTCCCTGCAGTGGGAACATAATGAAGAAATATTGCCAAAAGTTCAACTTACCCTAAATAATATCAGTATAAACCCACGTATTTCACAATATGTTAGTTAATCTTGCATTTATAACGGACTGTATATACGGCGTCTATATGTAACCATAGGGTATAATATCCTGTGAATATTATGAATTTAATTCTCAATAATCTCTAATGTTAGTAACGTTTTGGTACCGATACCGATTACTTTGTACAAACTCAAACCGCCTTATTACAAAAGGTAGTTAAACCTGGTTTAACTTAGACTTGGTTTATCTCGAATGCTGTCACTTTCTTTTGAATATTATTGAAGTGAGACGTTAAGCGAGATAAACCAAGTCTAAGTTAAACCAGGTTTACCTACATTTTGTAATAAGGCGGAAAGCATTTATTTCAATTAAACCATTACAGGCACTTTTGAATGTCAGAAAAACAATACATAAAACAAAGCTACAGTCACAGTCACAAGGCATAATAACTTGTGAAAGTACTGTAGTTGGCCATTCCCTAGCGTTGTCGCTACAAATTATAGATGTAAAGTTGCATCCAGAACTCAGTTCACTTTTGTGGAGCCACACTATGCAATGCAACATGGCAATATACTAACAATACATATTTTTTTGCTTTTGGATGTTGCTCGTAACACTTGGCAATGTTGTTCTACAAAAGTAACTGTGATGTGGGTGCAACTTTAGGTCAATTTGAGAGAACAATTCGACCATGAAGTGTAAAATGTAGATTAACGTTTTACGTTTTTACGAACATAGTGGAAAGCCATACTATTAAGAAACATGCCTCTCATTTCAAAGTAGAAACAGCTACTTCCCAAAAATATCTTTTGAATTTTGCTCATGACTGTTTAAATTCATATAATTTGATGTCTAAAATATACGTATCACAAAAATCGGTATCGGTGCAATTATGAATGTTATGTTTAAATAATTATTAATGAAAATAGTGTAATAATTTTAATAATTATTCATATTATTATTATTAGGGCCGGTTTCACCACTTGCTGATAAGTCCCTGATAGCCTATCCGGAACTTATCTGCCAGATAAACTACAACTTTTGATAGCATTATCTGTCAGATAACTGTCAGATAACTATCTGACACTTTATCCGTAACCGGTGAAACTGGCCCTTATTGTCTCACAAACAAAAAATCTTCCTTTATTAATGTTTAAGTAGGAAAAATATCTGAATTGTGATACGTTTTTATTCCAATTTGCCTAGGAATGGGTCATACTTATGCTCATTTTTTTCCAAAATTATAAATTCCACATACAAGACTAAAAGGTGTTGATTTTTCCACTGTATAAAGTAGACTGATTTAATTTTTATTAGAATAAAACAACAATATTTATGTATTTTACGCGGGCTCATCAAGTAACTAAATCTGTCAAATTACTTTAATAGATTTTGAACTTTATCATTGAAGAATAAGGTTCAAGATTGTTTGGGATTTTTTTACAGTTTCGAGTAGCTTGATGGCGTCTGTTAACTGACGGTTGAGCAGTTTTCACACTTATTGCCTTAGTTATAAGGTTGACTAATGGTCGACCGTCAGTGAACGCGGTAGTACCATTTTTTTTTTCCGAAATTCGTTGAAACTCAATTTATTTTCGACAGATTTGTTTAAAATAATAATGCTGAACTAAGATTTTAGTTAATTTGAAGGTACCCTGTATTTTTTGTACAAGAAAAAAGATATCACATCAAAATATGAGATTTCGGTCTAAAAATATTGTTAATAAATTAAAATTGACAAAATTAATGTAAATACAAAAATTAGAAAATTGTTGATTTCCATATCATTGGTAAAAAAGTTAATTATTAATATAAAATTCTATTAAAATCGTCCCATTGCACGCGAGTGCTCAAAATTTTGTTGTTCGCTCAATTTTCTTGTAGTTTAAAATTGTTTATTTGACTGATAAAGCTTCGTTGGTCTAGTGGCCGCAAGTGCGACTGCTGAGCATGAGGTCCTGGGTTCGATTCCCGGGTCGGGCAAAGTGTTATAGAGTTTTTCTATCAGAAATGTCTCAGTAGCAGCCAAGTCTGAATTTGTGCCCGGTTGACGGCAAAAGGCTCACCCCCTATTAAACTGCAGAAATGTGTGTGTTCTATTAGGTAGGTACACCTCTGCCTAACCCCTATGTTTATTATAAAAATTCTATTGTGTCAAATTACTTTTATCACAAACCAACAGTAAAATCTTTTTATCATTTTAAATAACATGCATTATCAATACAAATATTATTCATTTAAATTCCCTAGTTTTATAAATAAGCAATATTATAAAAAAACTCTTAAACTGCCATTAAAGGTTCATTAGTAAACTCGGATCAAAGTCACTGGTTGATCAATAGATTATAATGTATTATTAATAATTTAGAATTTATACATAAATAATAAATTCACTGCAATACACAATAATTATAGTATTGGTCCCCCTATAGAACGAATGAATTAAAATAACCTGTTTAATACATTTTGACCGTATTCTGTGCACATTTGTATAAAACTGCAGTTTTTTTTTAATAAATAATAAGAGTGACCGACCCGTGGTACAACTGCGATGTCCAACTGGTTGTACTACGGAGAAGTAAATTTACCCATGGTTCAACTGGGTTCAACTGGTTGTTCTATGGGGAAATATCTTTACCAATGGTTCAATTACAGTGAGTTGTTCTTTCCTTGGTCCAACTAGTTGTACTTCTGGGAATTGAATGTATGATCTATGGAACAACTACTGGTAATAAACAGGAAAAGGTTATCTATTAATGCTGAAGTGCAATGCAATTACTACCTCCTCTTTTAACCAAAATTATAATACGACCGTCTCGCGACAGTATCCTTTATGGGCGGCATGGGCACCGGGCCGTAGGCCGACGAAGGAGGCCGGCGGAGGCCCGGCACTTCGGGGACAGAAGACAATAGTGTTATGTAATATGCGAGCGAAGCGAGCGCGCGTCATGGAGTACAACATGCGTTGCATGTATGTTTGTTTTACACGATCATCCTATCCCCGTGGTCCAACCAGTTGGACATAATTCCACAGTTGTACCACGGGTCATAATCATAAATATCAGAAAAAAGAGTTGAACCATGGGTAAATTTACTTCCCCGTAGTACAACCAGTTGGACATCGCAGTTGTACCACGGGTCGGGGTGGATAATAAGGTGCAATGTTTTTTAATAAACACATTATATTGTATAATATAATTATTATAATACATTATATTATTGTATATTAAGTGCCAGTTTAGTTTAAAAATTGTATTTATGTAAAATGGATTCAATTTTTGAAGGATACACAAGATATATTTAGAAAAAATCATCATTTATTATTTGATATGTTCTTTAAACAATGATTTTATGTTATTAGGAAAAGTGCTCATTTCTTATACCATAGGAAGACTATGGCATTAAGTTCATTATCGAGTACTACTACTTTATATTGAAAAGTGTACCGTGTTGTATTGTTAATTGAACTTATTTCATTGTACTCAATGTGTACTGTAGACTGAAAGTTATTCAATAATTCCATGAACATGTGATTATTTGTGTTAAATTAATTGTTAATTAGTAATTTTCAAAATGTTTTTCAAAATTATTTAAGGGTGTCTAACTCCATACTTCGCGCCACGAGACGCTATAATTTTTGTAAACAAAGAACTTCTGCTAAGTTATAGTTCGGTTCAAACTTAATGGCGGCTCGGAAGTTAGTTGCAAGTGATGGTGTGCCCAGGTTTGATGGTTCAAACAATAATCCGGCTCGGAAATTCTAAAGTAAAGCTGGCGCATAACAATTTTAAATATCGGAGGGGCGCAGAGGACGCATCATCTCGACTGTATTATGCCCAGACATTGACTCGCAGCTAACTTCCGAGCCGCCATAAGTTCATTCATTCATACAAAAATTATAAAGTCTGAACCGAACTATACGTAGCGACACCTGAACGCACGAACACGAACGCGTCTGATACCTGTGGTTTCAAGTACCACAAAACATGAGACGACAGCACTCGATATCGCTAAAATATAATCCGACCGATGAAAATGCTCGTTAGTTTAGTATTACACGTATGTTACTTTCATCATCATCATTTTAGCCAAAAGACGTCCACTGCTGGACATAGGCCTCCCCGAGGTGTCGCCACATTGACCGGTCTTGTGCGTCTCGCATCCATGTTACTTTGACTTGATTGAATTTGGAATTATTTATTGTTCATTGAGTTGTATTTATTTGCAAAAATTATATCTTCTCGTGTTGCGGAGTATAGGTATAGCATCACTTAAGTTCAATTTATCTCGTCGAATTATGAGTGCTATGGATAAATTATTGTTCTAATTGCCAACTTTATCTTTAACCGACTTCAGAAAAAGAGGAGGTTATTGAAATCTTGTCTTGTTATTGACTGCAGTATCTGTATAAATATATCGTAAGATAGTTAAAACAAGTAAAATATTATTCTTTTCTCTGTTATTTTATCTTTGAAAAACAACCTTATTGAAAGGGGATTATAAGGTTCATTGCGATCCCGTCGGGGCCGCGGACTTTTGTACTAGATTACGTGGCCTCGGCGCAAGGGCAAAGAAGGAACATGGGTTCGGTTTTTAGTCAGTAGAAGTCTGACACTCCCCTTCGCTCTGCCCAAGAGCGGGGGGGGGGGGGGGGTCATTCGATGATTTTCCACCCACCAAAAAAAAAAAAAAGGTTCATTGCGATTGTGACAGGCTTGTCAATGGCGGCAACTTAGGTGGAAACACAAGGGTAGCCCACGAAATTAAAATTTTCTTGTGTTTTTTGTTTGCAATTTACCGGTCAATGTCCCACATGTCATTGTGACTGTTCCTAAATTACCCTAGGCTGATAACATTTTCGTTTTCTCTAAATCATAATAATATTAGTATGTATTACCGTCGGTCGGTTCGTCAGGTTGAACGCGCTAATCTCAGGAACTACTGGTTCGAATTGAGACATTATTTTTTTGTTGGATAGTCTATTTATCGAGAAGGACTTTAGGCTATTATAACATCACGGAATGTAGGTACTATTCCATGTGGGAAGAGTCGCGGGCAAAAGCTAGTAACTATATATTATGTGTTACGCTTGCGAATCATATTTTGTTCAACATACAGCCTGACACTGATTGAAGAAAAGTTGAATTTCGCGGACTATCCTAGTGTTTCCACCTTAGTAGCGACCTTATTGTAACAAGAATAAAGATCAAAATCAAAGGTAAAATAACAGAGAACAAAACTCGATTTTAACCAAATATAATCTACATGTCGTATGATAGTGAATAAGTTTAAACTTATCCATGTACATATGTATTAGGAATTCTAGTTTATGTATTAAAGCCATTTTTATTCAATTGTATGCTTGGCGAAATGCTTGAGATTTGCAACCTTTACATTTATATTTTTCATCACATTTATGTTTTAGAAATAAATTTCTAGTCTCAAGTTCAGATTTACAGTATTTTATGTTGCATTTACTTAACGTTCTCTTTAGTCCGTCAGTTATATTATCGAACAATATTGAACACAATTGTTTCTTTTTTCACGTAAAAAAATAAATAAGACGATACAATTTCGAAAACAAGAAACACGTACCTATCCAATATTTTTCGATAATGTAACTGACGGACTAAATCGTGTTTTTTTGTCCTATTGTATTCAAATATTTTAATAAATCATTTTATTTGCATTTATTTTTACTTCTGTCAATGTAAGGTCAGCTCAAAAGCTCAAGCATATCGCCTTGCCTATATCAGTTAGTATAAAGCACAATTCATATAAAAATGAAAATATTTTGCGTAAACAATGGGAACTGATAAAAATACATTATTCTTGTACATTGAATACCAGTTGTCAGTGATGTAAAATATAGAAAATTAAATGAACTGTAACCTGTATTAAGTTTTTTTGTTTTTATTTATGTTTCTATAATATGTCATCAACTCAAGAAGACCTATTTAGATTTATTTCATCACCACTGCTCTCAAAACGGTGAAGAAAAACATCGTGAGGAAACCGGCATGTCTTAAAAACTAAAAAATCGAAGACGTGAGATCTACCAATCTGCCCTGAGCCCGCGTGGTAGATTATAGCCCATCCCTCTCCTGGACAGGAGGCCTGAGTCCCTGCAGTAGGAACATTATAGGCTGATGATGATGATGATGATTAACTCAAGGTCTGCCAACGTGCAATGGAACGCAACAATCTAACCGACCGTGCACGCAACACAACACTGCGCTCCAAAACACAAAGTACTGACGTTGCTCATAAAGCCGCTAAGCTTAGGTAAGACTGGTCTGGGCACGTCTGCCGCATGCCCAATGAGCTGTGGGCCAAAATTAGCCAGTTTCTAGAGCCCTGACAGCTAGAAGACGTCGCGGCAGACCTCGTAAAAGATGGCGAGACGATCTGGACAAGACCAGCGACCAGTGGTCCACATTGGCCTTGGGATCGAAACAACTGGAAGTCATGGGGAGAGGCCTTTGCCCAGCTGTGGGATTATGCAGGCTAACAGTATAAGTCATCATCATCATTTTCCTGGCCTTTTTCTATGTTATTTGGGGTCGGGACACGTTTTTTACTCCCATTTGCTTTGGGCTTCCCCTCTCTCCATCCATCAACTTTTCTATTAGTGGGTAATAAAAGTCGTATGGTCGATCTCAAAGGTTATTAGCACTTGCCTAGGTCGGTCTGTGGATGAGTGACCACTAATTATCTACGTACCAAGTTTCCTCCGTGCCTTGGAAAACACGTTAAGCCGTTGCTCCTGGCTGACATTTTGTGGATCTTTAACAGTAGCAACAGGTAGTTAGTGGCTCGAAAGTCTGAGAACCCGTCTTACCATGGGGTATGGCCTTGTTACTGAGTTCTGGAGATCAGAGACAGTCGCACCATGTAAAATACTGGTAGTCAGATGCATCCAATCATCTCATCTCAAAAAAAGAGACAGACTTTTGACATTTTCGATTCGATTATATATTTGTGAATAGCTATGCTGGTCTGCAATTCTTTAGTACCCATTTCAGTGATTCCTATCTGAGTTATAGTTAAATAACACTCCGTAGAATTAAAAGTTTATTTCTAAATCTATACTAATGTGTAAAGCTAAAGTAGTAAAACTTGCTTGTAAGTAGGTGGTAATCTTTGGAACTAATACTTCGATTTCTTCTTACCTTTTATCCTCTTTTACTTTTTACCCTTTCCCTTCCCTTTCACTGAAGGACTCGAAGGTTTAGCGTCAACCACCACCGGTGGAGGAGGGGGTGGCGGCCAGTACTTGTCGAAGATAGCCTCGGTGGCTGCAAAGCCCAGCGGTAGAATATGACTCTTGCGGAGCCATTGCTCCATGTCCTGCAGCTCCTGTTCTGCTTGTCTACGTTCAGCTGCGGCCTTTTTCTGTGGGTTAAGGTAGAGTATCATCAGCCAGGGTCAGGGTCTGGGTATTTGTGTGTTGGTATCAGCGCATGTTTCCATTGCAGGGACTCAGCCTCTCTAGGAGAGGGATGGGCTATAATCCACCACGCGGGCCCAGTGCGTGTTGGCAGATATCACATGTCTTCGAATTTTTTGGTTCTAAGGTGCGATGATGATTTCCCACCCTCCACAAAAAAAAGGTAGCCCGCGAAAGCCAAATAGTTTTATGCTGTCTAAATAACTTTTCATGAAATTGTCATTCAATGTGATTAAATGAACAAAAGTCGTAACAACATTTGAATTTCGCGGGCTTATTTTGGGGGGTTTACCCTTACCTGGAGGAACTCCTCATAGACTGGATTAGGTTCTGCGGTCTTCCGGCCTTTCTTAACTGGACTTTCTTTCCTTACGGTCTCAGGTTTGCTAGGTTTCATAGGTTTCATGGGCACGTAGCCTACTTTAGGGTTTTGTATCTGGTTGGGTGCTTCAATCAGCGAGTATTCAGGGGTGAATGTGAATACTGAACGAACGAGGTTGTACTGGTAGTCCGTGCTGAAACTGAAAATCATCATCATGGTCCCTGTCCTTAGTCCATTCTATTTGGGGTCGTCGCAACACGTTTTCTTTTTCCGTTCTTTCCTGTTAGACGTCACGGTGGCATTTACTCCTTTCTCATTTCATATCATTCCTCACACAAGCCATCCATCTTTTCTTTGGCCTTCCTCTGCCTCTCCATCCATCAACCTTTATATCCATCACTTTTTAAGTCACATGCGTTTCATCTGCTGGAAGCCTGGAACTGAAAATGCAATGGCATTTAAAATGTCCCCACTGCTTGGACACAGACCTGTCTGTTGATAAAGAGTCCGTGGTTTTTCTTGCCTATTCTTCTCCATCATTGTTCCCTATAATTACTTTGTGTAATTTATTTCATCACCACGTACTACTCTCATAACGGTGACGGGAACCATCGTGAGGAAACCGGCATGTCGTAGAACCAAAAAAAAATGAACACATGTGATATCTGTCAACACGCACTGGGTCTGCGTGGTGGCCCATCCCTCTCCTAGAGAAGAGGCCTGAGTCCCTCTACTGTGGGAACATTATAGGCTGATAATCATTCGCATTTTTGAATACCCTTGAATCAAAGACTTAGGATTTTTTGCAGGGACGACACACGAGACCACTTTACTTCATGCCTCAGTGTTTTATCTTCCTACGTACAATTGTTTGAAAATAAGCCAGATATGTATTCAAATTGCCAGAAAAATAAACAGACTAACAGATCAAAAATATAGTGAATTATCTTCGCAAGGTTTCGGATACAGCATTCATAGTGTGGTCCGACATTAGTGTTTGAAGGTTTAGACGCTGAAGAAGAAACTGGGATGATCTGCTCGTGTTTCGAGGTTCCTTGCGCCTTGTAGTACACCCCGGCCTGCGCGGGGGTGGGGAGCTGGTCCTTTTCGACTATGTACTTTGAAGCTGCTAGCATGTTGTCCTGAGAAGATTGGGGAATTGATAAGAATGTATTGAGCATGTACATCATCATAATTCTCCTGCCCTTATCCTAATTTATTTGTAGTCGGCGCAACATGTCTTCTTCTACCTTACTTCTCTATTTCTCGTCATGTCAGCAGTCACCTCCTTTCTAGCCATATCATCCTTCACACAGTCCATCCATCGTTTCGTTTCTTTGGTCTTCCTCTACTCATAGAGCCATATTTTCTAGAATATTTATGCTAGGTACATATTAATTGTTGTTAATGTTAGGGCTGGCATGTCCGATTTGGCAGTGTTTGTTGAACAACAAAGATTAGGATCCGTTCACACAGACCGGGTCGGAGAGCATCGGTCACGCTAAGCGCGTTAGGTTTACTCTCAGGAATAGGGGATCGGACTGAGTCAAAAAAATATGATTCTGTTTAGTCCGTCAGTTAGATTATTGAAAAATATTGGATACGTGTTTTTTGTTTTAACGAATTAGGTAATGAAAATTGACGAAGATAAAAAGCGTCGTGACGTCACTTGTGGGTTAAAAATGTACTGACATGTAACGTTTTCGAGGAGTTCACGAGTTTTCGAAGCACTGTATCGTCTTCATTTTTTGATAATGTGAAAAAAGAAAAAAATAGGTGTTCAATATTTTTTTGGAAATCTATCTGACGGACTAATTAGTTTTTTTTTGTCCGATCCCCTATTCTCAGTAATAAAAGAAGTGACAATATGTAAAAGGGTAGACCGACTTGTCTGCTCTTAAACACCCACACCCAATAACTTTTATCCGATGATCTTGGAATAGCACCGAAATATCGGGAACTCGAAACAAACAGTAGTACCTACCTAAATATGGTAAATATCCAGTTTCTGTTTTCAGTGTTTATGATAATTATAGTTGGCAGAAATTGCTGGACACTATTGATCAGCACGCTATGCTGGTCAATAGTGTCCAGCAATTTCTGGAACCAGGCATAAGTAGGTGCTCTCGAAAAATAAAATGCTAAGTAAAAGATAAGACTAGGCCTCCAGAGTAAAATAGGCTAGTAGGTGCATTAATTGGTATAAGAAATACCTGGAACCTCCTCATCATACGTTTCCTGTCAGCAGCATCGAAGTGTTGTATCTCTTTCATCCATTCGCAGAACCAAAGGATAAGAATTGCCTGTGTTGCTGTAATGAAATCACGTCAGTCAGTTGTAAATTGAGGCCAGAAAGAAAGTGATACTGCAGCCTCGACACATTAAAGGCACGGTAATATTATCTGATATCTTATCTTGAAAACTTACGTCTATCTAATCCGTCCTCTTGGGCCCTCCTCAGAAGATTGGCTAGCGTATCCAGAAACCAGAACTCGGCCCTACTGCTCTTATACCTGGTGCATCCCGTCAGTTCTGCCAGAATATCGATGTACCTCTGCTGGGGCGTGCTTAGGATCTTCGGGATCAGGTTAGGGTTGATGTCGGTATTAAATTCCTCGGGGAGGACGTGGATCCTGTAAATTTTAAATTAAATGGTAGGTACCTAATGGGTATCGCAACGAAATTAATCAGAAAAGAATAGTGGAGGAGGTCGAAAAGCATAATATCTACTACAGTTAGGTCAGATAAGTACAGTGAAAATTAAAATGTTTCTCTAGGACTCCGTCATGCTTCAGTGTCTTTGCACTTTTCGGGTAGATAGGGTATCACCACTTGATTTTGGCGAACAGAAGTTGCAGTGGTGTGAGAATTGTGTGCATAGATTTTGCAACAAAAAAACCTAAATATGTAAACGGAACTGTGTAAGATTGAGGGGTTTTGGTTAAATAATCACGTTCACACGGGTGGATCGAAGGTTAAGCAGCACTTGCTTAGGTCAGTCAGCGGATGAATAGTTGTAGTCGAGGTCAAATAGGCAGTAACTCCATTTAAAATACTAGTATTCAGCTGCATCAGGTTGGTCTGAAAGCCGACCCCAACATAGTTGGGAAACGGTTAGGCAGAATCATCATCATCATCATCATTAACAGCCTATTAATGTTCCCACTGCTGGGACACAGGCCTCCTCTCTTTTTGAGAGGGAATGGGCTATAATCTACCACGCGGGCCCAGTGCGGATTGGTAGATGTCACATATGTCTTCGATTTTTTTGGTTCTAAGAAATGCCGGTTTCCTCACGATGTTTTCCTTCAACGTTTTTTTTTTTTGGTGGGTGGAAAATCATCGAATAACCCTCCCCCCCCCCGCTCTTGGGCAGAGCGAAATGGAGTGTGCCTGCCTGGGTTCGAACCCACGACCTACTGTTCGTAAGTCGGGGCCGCCACCACTGGGCCACCGCTGCTCCCTAGGCAGAATATTATGATGATTTATTTACGTGTTCTGTTTCTCGATAACCCTGATATGGTCAGGCAGTACGAGACGAAGGGAAGGCGTGGGGAATATCTCTGGCATATACTCAAGCTCCGGTTCTTTGATGACGGGCTTCGGTTCCTCTTCCGGGATCACTTCTGGCTCATGCTCTTCTTCGACCTCAGTTGGACCTGGTTTAAGATAGGTATATTTTTTTGGAAGTGGAAAAGTGATTACTTCGTTGGTCTAGTGGACGCAAGTGCGACTCCTGAGCATGAGGTTTTGGGTAGTGGGTTTGATTCTCAGGTTAGGCAATGTGTTATTGGGTTTTTTCCATCAGGAATTTCTCAGTAGCACAGTTCACTTTCTATTGCTTCTCCTCTCCGTTCTGTGCGTAAAGATAATATGCCTGTTATTATTTACATAATAGGGCCCAATAGGGGATCGGACTGAGTCAAAAAAATATGATTCTGTTTAGTCCGTCAGTTAGATTATCGAAAAATATTGGATACGTGTTTTTAATGAAAATTGACGAAGATAAAAAGCGTCGTGACTTCACTTGTGGGTAAAAAATGTACTGACATGTAACGTTTTCGAGGAGTTCACGAGTTTTCGAAGCACTGTATCGTCTTCATTTTTTGTTAATGTGAAAAAAGAAAAAATAGGTGTTCAATATTTTTTGGAAATCTATCTGACGGACTAATTAGTTTTTTTTTGTCCGATCCCCTATTGCTTGATGGTATATCTACCGGGAGAGCAACGGTGGCTTAGTGACGGTGAAGGAATACATCGTGAGGGAACCGGCATGTCTTAGAACCAAAACATGTGACATCTACCAACTCGGACTGGGCACGCGTGGTGGATTATAGCCCATCCCTCTCCTAAAGAGGAGGCCTGAGCCCCTGCAGTGGGAACATTACAGGCTGATGATGATGATACCTACCCTGTTCCTCAGTGGCTCCAAAGCTGACCGAGGACTCAGTAGACACCACAGGTGTCTGAATGCACTGCTACACGGTTTCTGACAGGAGTTTGTTCAACGACGCCACATGTTTATTCTCTGTGTGGGCAGAAGACATTTCGGTTTTCTATCTCTTTTCCAAGAGTAGAATACTTTTACCAAAGGGAAATTGCTCTTCTTCCTATTTTTAGAGGCTCAGCGACATGTCAATTTGATTTTGACATTTCTTCTGTCAAAGTCATTTCAAAGCTTAACAAAGCGGTGCGAAGTTGAGTAAAACCTATTTGGTATTCAAATAAAAACGATGAAAATTTTCGTACGTTCCTATTTAAACTTGTTGTTGACCTACATGTATTATATATCTAGTAGTAAAGGTAGATATGTCGCCCACGTGGAAAGTTTTTCAATTTCAGGAACGTTTTGTCCATGTGGAAGTAATTCTAGGTCGAATTAATTTGTAAAGACCTTTATTCCACAAGAAGCCTTGCCACTACCTTCGTATATTTTTCTACGACGACTAACAGAGAAGTATGGAAGAAGAAGACACGCTGCGCCTATCTCTATTTAAATAAAGAGAGAAGTCCTGACTGACTGACTGACTCATCAACGACCAGCTCAAACCGTGTTTTTTTTTTTTGGTGGGTGGAAAATCATCAAATGACCCCCCCCCCCCCGCTCTTGGGCAGAGCGAGCGACCTATAGAAAGCTGAAATTTTGCAACTTTTAGCTGTACAGTAGCGTGCGTTTTTCGGGGTTCACAGAGGTTCTTTTGCACAGAGGTTCCCTTATAATGTACTTAGACAAGGATTATGGAAAGATTTTTCGAAATTCAACCCCTACGGGAGTGAAATAGGGGATTAAGTTTGTATGGAAAATCGACATTTTCACGCGGGCGAAGCCGCTGGCAAAAGCTAGTCTCAAATAAATTAAAAAATTATAATCATATCGCAGGAGAATGACGGTGACAATATTTTTCAAATAAAATGTAAAATGCCCCCAATAAAAAAAAATAAAAAAAATATTATTATTATTTTTTTATTATGCCTACTATGTTGTCCCACATGCTGAGCAAAGGCCTCCCTCCATTCCTTCCAACGGTCACGACTCTGTGCTACGTAGTCTCTATATTTCTCAAGAAAGCCATCCAGTTCGTCCCGCCATCTCCTTCGTGGTCTGCCACGACCTCGTGTAACTGTTTCAGGGCACCTATCCTGAGCTTTACGGGCCCACAGCTCGTTCGGCATGCGACAGACATGTCCTGCCCAGTCCCAGTCAAATAATAATAAGTTAAAAATTTAAACTACCTGCCGCAGATATTCTTGGAAAATCTCTAGACCTCTTCCTATACTCTACTTTACTTGCCCTCACATATTTATGTACCTAGCTATAAGGCCTCTATATTATTTAACACCTTTTTTACCTGACATGAGCATTCTTATCATTTTGACTTATGGATCCCAAACTTGACCTTAGACAAACATTCAAAAGTCCAAGCTCAAGGTTTGCCAACGCGCAGTATCCTAGGCGTTAAACTAACCGACCAAAATAATGTGCATCACGACACTGCGCTCGAAAATACAAATTACTGATGCAGGCTAACATTGTCGTAAAACCTGACCCTAGGTAGGTACCTATTTGCTTTATATTCCTACCTATATTTACATCTTCATATACATCTTCCTTTTAATTCCTAAGGGTGACAATCATCACAATTACTTCACAAAGCATGCCCTATGCCTTTGTGTGATGTGAACCCTTCAGAATAATTTAGTTTTGAGAGCGGGAAACTATTCTAAAACTACATATAACTAGATCAAAAGAAGTGCTGAATTCGTTAAAATTATTCACACGTGAACGGACTCCGGGATAATTGGAGGAGCTACCGAAATAAGGGGCACAGCCGAATATCAGTTACAAGTTATAGGAGGCAGCGATTTCAACATGTTTTTTTAAGCTATTGCACATCTATTGCATAGCTTCTATCGCGGGCCTTGAGCGTGGAGAGCGAATCCAGAAATTCCGTAACGAAAATATTTTCAACCAGGTTGCTATGGTTACGGAAAATAACAAGGTTGTCAAAAATAACAAGGTTGTCAACTGAGGTTGTCAAATTAAATAATTGATAAAAAATGCTATGCAATAGCTTTACCGCGGCAGTCTCCGAGTGCCACATTCTCTTTTTTTATTTTCAATATATTTTATGTCACATACCTACACCTTGGGCAATCAATCTGTTAAGCCGTTCTTGTCTAGGTTGGTCTGTGGATGGGTGACCAACCATTACTTACCGGGTTTCCTTACGTCAAGAAAAGGAGCACGGTTCGTCGTTTCCTATGGGGAATATAAACCGGCAAGTAACTCCATGGTAACTGTTTTAAAATGATTTAGATGATCAATTTATTATCTTACGGCAAATACTTAATTGTGGAGGGTCAAACGAGGGTCAAACTTAATATTTTTATTCGAATAGTCTATCTTTATCAGAATGGAATATGACATTATTCTATTTTTAAAATGCTAATCTGAATAAGTGGTAACCGTTTTAGCGACGCGGTTGTCTTCCAACCTGTATAATACCTAATATCTGTCTAGTTCTTTGGAAATTACAGGAAAAGTGAGATTATACAAAACTTTTAACATAATAATAATATAACATCACGCCTGTAATAATAATAATAATCATTTTAATTCAGGCAACTAAGGCCCATAAGTAAAATACTCACAATAAGAATTCAAAAATAACAAACTAATTCATACTCGTAATTACATAGGTACGTAATGCCGGAAGGGTTAGGCAGAGGTGTAGGTACCCATTAGTACACCCACACCCCATTAATGTTTAAGTCCCATATAATAGGGGGATCCTATTGCCATCAACCGTCCACAATTCTAGACTCCGTGGCCTACTGAGAAATTCGAGATGGAAAACCCAATTACACTGCTCGACCTGGTAATCGAACCCAGAAACCTCTTGTACAGCAGTCGCGCTTGCGACTACTAGACCAACGAGGTAAACACAATACAAAACTTAGTGTTTTACTAATATGAACTAAACCGCTCATATCTTCTACCTTGCCCCACCGCCAACAAGAGTCGTAAGGCACAGGGCTCGACTCAACAACTTCTAATTACTGAGAACAGCGACATTCATACCGCTATTTATATTTTGATTCAGACGCTGAGCTGGCAATTAATGTACTATATAGTTTGTGTGCAGTAAGGAGGTATGTCGTTCAGTTGCTACTGAGGTTAATATGTAAGTCAATCACTACGCACATCACTACATAGTATAAAATAAAGTCGCTTTCTCTGTCCCGATGTCCCTTTGTATGCTTAAATCTTTAAAAATACACAACGGATTTTGATGCGGTTTTTTTTAATAGATAAAGTGATTCAAGAGGAATGTTTATATGTATAATAACATCCATTTGCACCCGTGCGAAGCCGGGGCAGGTCGCTAGTATTATTATAAAACAAAGTCCTCCGCCGCGTCTGTCTGTTCGCGATAAACTAAAAAAACTACTGCTATGATTTTCATGCTGTTTTCACCAATGGATAGAGTGGTTGGGTAAGGTTTTAGTATATAAAATCAACGCGGACATCAGCTATTATATAGTTTATCATAAATGAACATCCCGTCTGTAATCCCCTTAGGGTAAGGCAGAGGTGTACCTAATAGTACCACCCACATTTCGCCAGTTATGTTTATAATACATCTCATCTATAAAGGGGCGAGCCTATTGCCATCAACCGGGCACAAGTCCAGACTCCCGTGGCTTTGATAAATTAGTCATTTGAAAGTATAGCTCGTGTCTTAATAATGCCATTCGGGTCGATCTTCAGGTTAAAACATGTCTAAGTTGATCCGTAGATATTTTTGGCTATCCATTACATAACAAGTTTCCTCCGTACCTTGGAACGCAAGGTACGTTGCTGCTTCTGAAAATATCCTAATGGACCAACAGCACTTTGCCCTACCCGGGAATCGATAATAGGAACTCATGCTCAACAGTCACGCTTACGACCACTAGGCCAACATACTCGTAGTGTCGCAAGAATAAGCTCAAAACTTAATTTCGAAGTAAAACGGCAAGATGAGAGAAATGCCATAAAATTAGAATGTTAAAACAATAGGATGACGGAAGCGCCACCGGACGGCACCGGACGGTACCGCACGGCCGGACACCGGACATCACGCGTAAACTGATACGCGTTAGGTGTGGTGCTCATTGTGTTAGCCGACCGCGGGAGAGAGGGGTTGTGTGTTATACGTAAATTGATTTAGGATAGGCACTGGATGAAGATATACAGTACCCGGTGATAAATATTGCACATCGACCTTTGGAAAAATCAATGCAATTTATTCGTTAAATAAGTTCTTATTTTGTATTTAGCTTGCCGTGAAACATTTTTAAATCGACCTAGCTTGCGGCGGTTATATATAAAAGCACAGCGGAAAAGAGATGTCTCGAACAGTCATTTCGTATATAGTTTCTCCAAAGGTCGATGTGCAATTAATATTTATCGCCGGGTCACACACCTATAGGTGTGTGATGAGATGACTAATAATAATAGAGGATAACTATGAACCCCGAAGGGATATGTAGAAGTCCACCCATCAGTAGGTACACACGGCTACACATCAAGCTATATGTTAGGTTAGTTAGTAGCTAGCTATAGATATAGATGCGCGACCTGCGGTCGTGCGCGTTCGCCTCGTATGAGTGCAATTAAACAGCTTGTTACCGAAGGCCGTGTCTTATTTAACAGTGGCGACGAGTTACGGTTACCCCACGCACGCTCAGAAAAAAAGATGTCGAATTTTATCGGATCTGTTCCTACTTTTGAGCTCGGCCAGGACTGGAACATCTTTAAAGAAAGGCTTTCTCAATGGTTGACAGCAAATACGTTGTTGATAAAAGCAGAAGGAAACGAAGATGATCGGCGAAAGGCGGTACTTCTAAGCGCGCTCAACAATGATGCGTATAAGTTGGTACGCGAGTTAATTGCGCCAAATACAGTTGAAAAGGTATCATACAAAGAGTTAACAACGGAGTTAGATAAGCACTTCGTGCCGAAGAAATCAGTGTTAGCTGAAAGATATATATTTCATACTGCGGCGCAGGACGCAGGAGAAGATCTGACGCAGTGGGCGGCCCGGGTGCGGCGCTTGGCAGTGGACTGCAAGTTCGGAACAGCCATGGACGAAATGTTGCGGGATCGGTTCATTATTGGGATGCTGCCGGGACCGGAACGGGACAAATTGTTCATGGACGAAAAAGCTTCGGGTACATTGCCCAAAGCGTTGGAAATTGCAGTGGCTGTAAATAGTGCAAAACGGGCAGCGCGACAGTCATATAAGGCGGCGGCAGCATCGGCAGCGACCAGCACAGACGTGTTCAAGATAGCGGCAGGACCGTCGAAATCGCCGACAAAGTGTAGTGTGTGCGGCTATAACAATCATACAGCAGACAAGTGTCGGTTTTCTACATATAAATGTAAAAAATGCGGAGTGAAAGGTCATTTAAAAAAAATGTGTAACAAAAAAAGTGGACAAGTTAATTGCCTACAAGCGTCGAATGACGATAGTGATGACGACGACGGTAAGAATATTCTAGTTTGTAATATACGTAGTTTCCGCGGCGAGCCTATGACGCTGTCTGTCGACGTTAACGGCCACATGATAACTTTTGAAGTAGACAGATGGGTCCTGTGCTACTGCCATTCCACTGAATACATACCACAATTATTTTAATGACGTGTGTTTAGAGTGTCCTAAGTCGGTATTAAAAGCATACTCGGGTGAGAAATTAGACGTAGTAGGAGTAATGAAAGTTCCAATTACGTATGAGGGTGAACAAAAAAATATTGAAATATATGTCATAAAAGGGGCCGGTCCATCATTGTTAGGTCGAAATTTTTTATCGTTATATAATTTACAGTTAGCTAAGGTTAATCATTGTTCAGAGTTAACGGAACTTGACTACTATCAAAACAAATATCCTTCACTGTTTTCCAATACTTTAGGTAAATTTAACAAATACAAAATAAAACTTTCCTTAAAACCGGACAGTAAACCAAGTTTTTATCGGGCAAGAACGGTACCTTTTTCATTAAAAGGAAAGGTGGAGAAGGAATTGAATAGACTAGTTGAAACCGGTGTATTAATACCTGTCGAACATTCTGAATTTGCGAGCCCAATAGTTCCAATACTAAAAAAAGATGGTGAGATTCGTTTGTGTGCGGATTTTTCTGTGTCATTAAATAAATGTTTACACATAGATAAGTATCCACTACCAAGAACAGAAGAGCTATTTTCTAAATTACACGGGGGTATACAGTTCTCGCAGTTAGATTTAAGTAGTGCGTATTTACAACTAATATTGGATGAAGATTCACAAATTTACACCACAATAAATACACACAAGGGGTTATTTAAGTTTACACGTTTGGTGTTCGGCCTAGCCAATGCCCCGGCTATTTTCCAAAAAACCATGGAAAATTTGCTAAACGGTATCGAGGGGGTACTTTGTTTATTGGATGACGTTCTTATAACGGGAAACACAAAAGCGCTACATACGGAACGGTTACAGCAGGTTTTCCACCGTTTACAAGAAGCTGGGTTGGTTTTAAATAAAAACAAATGTAAGTTGTTTCAAGATTCGGTGACTTATTTAGGATTTCTTATTGATAAAAAAGGGATTCACACATCCCCGGATAAAGTAACAGCAATGACTAACACCAAAGCCCCTAATAATGTGCAGGAATTAAAATCATTTTTAGGATTTGTTAATTATTACAGGATGTTCATTCCGAATGCGTCGTCAATATTAAGTCCATTAAACGATTTACTAAAAAAAGATATTGACTGGTCTTGGTCAGAGATTCATAAGGCTGCTTTCAATCGGATTAAGAAGGAACTGACATCAGCTCAAACACTGGCACATTTTGATCCTAATTACAAGTTGGTTTTGACAGTAGATGCGTCTCCGAGAGGGTTAGGTGCGGTTTTAGCTCAAATAGAAGCGAATGGGGTAGAACGTCCCATCGCTTATGCGTCGCGATCACTCAGTAGTGCTGAAAAAAATTATAGCCAAATCCAAAGGGAGGCAACAGCAATCGTTTTTGGTATTCGACGATTTCATCAATATTTATATGGTGTCGCTAATCCGTTCATATTACGCACCGATCACAAACCGTTAATGTTTATATTTCATCCCGACAAAGGCATACCAGAAGTGTCCGCAAACCGGTTACAGCGATACGCTTTATTTTTGTCTAGCTATAATTATGAGATACAGTATATTCCGAGCGCAAGTAATTGTGCCGACTACTTCAGTCGGGCTGTCACCATAGGAGCGGGCAGCGGTAATCATCCGATCACAGATAACAGCGACAACGGATCATTCTCCGAAATAGGCCAAGTAGGTGTCGTCTCGGATGACTCACTTGTTTACAATAATAAGTTAGACGACAAGGCGTCGTACATTTATTTCGTTGCAGATGGACAATTACCGGTATCATTAGATGAAGTTCGTTTGGAGACTAATAAAGATAGCATTTTACTTAAGGTTTCACAATATGTACAGTACGGCTGGCCTAAAATAAAATTAGAGGACATAAATTTATTACCTTTCTATAAATGTCGTTTTGATTTAGCTAGGGAAGGCGATTGTCTGATTAGGGGTCACAAATTAATAATACCAAAGTCATTGCGGAACAAAATTTTAGATGAACTACATAGACCACATTTAGGAATATTAAAAACAAAGATTGAAGCGAGATCTAGATTCTGGTGGCCTCATATAGATAAGGATATAGAAAACAAGATAGCCAACTGCGGAGTATGTTTAAGTTTACGTTTTCGTTTGTTGTGTGTTATACGTAAATTGATTTAGGATAGGCACTGGATGAAGATATACAGTACCCGGTGATAAATATTGCACATCGACCTTTGGAAAAATCAATGCAATTTATTCGTTAAATAAGTTCTTATTTTGTATTTAGCTTGCCGTGAAACATTTTTAAATCGACCTAGCTTGCGGCGGTTATATATAAAAGCACAGCGGAAAAGAGATGTCTCGAACAGTCATTTCGTATATAGTTTCTCCAAAGGTCGATGTGCAATTAATATTTATCGCCGGGTCACACACCTATAGGTGTGTGATGAGATGACTAATAATAATAGAGGATAACTATGAACCCCGAAGGGATATGTAGAAGTCCACCCATCAGTAGGTACACACGGCTACACATCAAGCTATACAAAACCAGTTAATCTTGGCCTCACTTTACTAGATCTTTTCGCACAATGAACGATCAGATTATACTGGTTTTGTATAGCTTGATGTGTAGCCGTGTGTAGGTACACCCACATTTCACCAGTTATGTGTAAGTCCCATGTAATAGAGAAAGAAGTGGGAGGAAAGAGAAAGAGAGTAATAGAGAAGAAGTATCGAAGAGTAAGACATGTTTATTTATTTATTAATATAGGTCCACCAACAGCTTCTGTGTACAACATTCGACATAGGTTTTAAAGTCTCAGACTTACACAGTCGCCAATAAGTGGTTAACCAGCATTCACAAAAATAAGTGATAACATAACATAAAACATACATCAAAAATTAAAACGAAAAACGTCTTGTAATGTTGCCCTGATCGTACTTGAATTGAATGTGGATAAGGGCAGGAGAATGATGATGACTTACCATATAGAAATGCTATATAACAGATGAAAAATCATAGAAAAACTGTACATAAGTAGCTCATTGACACTTATATTTATTCTAGGATGAAGCCGGACAGATGGGCGAAGATAATCTATATAAATAAAGAGAGAAGTCCTGACTGACTGACTCATCAACGCCCAGCCCAAACCCTTTTTTTTTTGGTGGGTGGAAAATCATCAAATGACCCCCCCCCCCCGCTCTTGGGCAGAGCGAAGGGGGAGTGTCAGACTTCTACTGACTAAAAACCGAACCCATGTTCCTTCTTTGCCCTTGTGCCGAGGCCACGTCATCTAGTACCTACTAAAATCCGCGGCCCCGACGGGATAGCCCAAACCCTTGGACCTAGAAAGCTGAAATTTTGCACAGGGGTTCCCTTTATGATGTAGACAAGGAATAAGGAAGGATTTTTTGAAATTCAACCCCTAAGGTAGTTAAATAGGGGATGAAAGTTTGTATGGAAAATCGACATTTTCACGCGGGCGAAGCCGCTGGCAAAAGCTAGTCAGTAATAATCACACAGAGGGTGCCTGAAGACGGCCGTCGTAACCGAGGCAGGCCCAAGAAACGCTGACGTGACTTCACGTGACGATCTGGACTCATTCCTAACAGATTGGTCGGCGAAGGCAAATTGTAGACAAAATTGGAAAGCCATTTGGCTTTTGCCCACCAGTGGGACAGAGTATTCTGTCATTATTATTGTAAGTAATAAATCTTTTGGTAAAGTCCACAGCACCATGCATAATTAGTGTCAATTTTGAATGGCCCGCTTTTGTGTTATAGATGATGAGGTCACGGGTTTGATTCGTGACTCATAATTAGGAGTATAAGGCAAATAAAAAGTCCCGTTACCGCTATTTTTAAAGCGATGTAATTTCAAGTGCGAAACATGGCATTTAAACCTATTTTCTAAATAATTCCCAATGTCGAACCTATAGCACAAAAGTCAAAGTGTGGTCTCTGAATCTGGGCCTAGTATTTCCAAGTTTAGTTTGTCTGCCGAGTATCAAAGCCTAGATTCGAAGCCTAGATATTGCTAAATGTTATAATTATATAGTAGGTAAAAGTACTTGAAACTTTTCTGTCAGAACATGTTTGCAGACGTGCAGTGGCACAGATGAAATTGTGATCCAGAATTCGGTTCTTAGTTGATTAAACTGTTACTGAGCATTTCGTTATGTTTAATTTGATCCTGATCATCTGCAGCCTCCCTTAACCATCCCAAAAAACGTACTATAAGTAACTTATCTTATAATACTAACTACCCTGTTAAGAATACTAGCGTGATATTTAACCAACAAAGTCTTGCAACAAAAAATAATTCTCAGTTCAGTTAAAAATTTAAATATAATCTTAAAAAGTTCCTTCGGCCAGTGTGTACTGAGTGTAAGAAAAAAATATATAAAGCGTCCATCATACGCACAAAGTGTGCGTATCGTGTGCGTGTGCGTAGCGTGTGTATGTGCATAGTGCATGCGCCACGCACACGCGTTCGTTTAGTGCGTGTATGGCAAAAATGCAACTCCGCGACTTGGTTAAATATCGGACGGACAGAGGGGCGGTGGAGATGTGTTAGTGTTTTTTATTTTGATCAATAATCAAATTGTTTTTTTTTTGTATATTTTTGTGGTATTTTTAAATGAGTGTGCGAAAGTTACAACTATTTGCCTATGTTTCTAATTTACTTACGTTACCGTTTTTAACCATGAAAAAATCAATTAGATAAAAACTACTGCAACTGCACCAGCTGCTGCTATCTATTGACATGCCACTGATGCCACCTTAATTGTAATTGCTTGTTTAGGTATGTTAATTTTGTACGCCTTAAATTGGCAAAAGTTAGTGCTCGTATTTTATTTTTACTAAGTATGTGCAGCCATAGGTATCTATGTTTAACAAAATAAATGTGTGTTTGATTGCAACCCATTTATGTTTTTTTATTAATTTAAACTTATAGAGGATTTTTTTATTAAACAAATTGAAAAATGGAAAGGAACTAGCAGAAGCTGCTAATATTACTGAACTAAGTTACAATATTTTTTAACAAAAAATTCTAGTACGCAACAGCGACTCCATCCCTCGCCCTACTCCCAACTTCCCCAACTGGCAAGGTGAATGAACTCACGAAATGAACGCACACACACACAACACAGGACACGTTGCCGTAGGTTAGTTATGTTATGCCAAGTTCATTGAACGATTTTTAATTATACCAATCACTTACCAGTAAAGTTTAAGGTTGGTTGCCGATTTCTTTTTTTTTTCAGAATTTAAATTTTCGTAGTCGGTTTTTTGGAGGTGAATATTTTAAATTAATTATGTAGCTCTTAAATGAGGATTTAATTGAGATTATTTTAAAAGGATGGAGTCCTTTTAAAGACATCAACATCTTCATATAAGCTCATTAGGTAGGTATGTTGAAATTTTTGAGAACATAAGTAATAATAAGTTCCCAAAATCTACTAACCGGTAAGGTAAACAGTACTGAAGTGACAAAATCGGTGTAATTTTCTAACCATTCATATAATGTACCAATCGTGAAGGCTCTATCTCTTTCTTTTCAGTTTCGAATTACCGAAAACTTCTTTGATGCAATTTGATTCAATATGTCAATTTGAGAAGAACCTCATTAATTTTCCGATTTTCGGGTTGGTAACCACTGCTCGGGGTAATGTACCTCTACGATGCCAGTGACTTAATTTTATTTTTAAAAATTATTAATATGAAGAAATGTGACATTTAACATCTACCAACACGCACAGGGCCCACGCCACGTGGTGTACCATTTCTGCTCAAAGAGGGGAGGCCTGAGTTCCAGCAGTGGGAAACATAGTAGGTAGCTTATGCTTACGCAAAATTTCGTGTTTTTCACTTATCGTCGTTTTTGGAATATTTTGACAAATCTGATCTACCTACTCTAGTTTGTTATTACGCCTTGGTCAATACGATAGGTGGCGCTAGGTAGCGCCAGATCGTCATACAACATTTTGATGACTTCCAGAATGTTGAAGACTAAACTGAGATTTTTCAATTGGGAGCTTAATAATCTCAAGGATAGAAATAACAACAAGGCATACAGCCTCAGCAGAGGCTTGGTATGCCTGATTCCTAATGTTTATTAAAAAAAAATTGCCTTCCCAAGCAAAATCAAGATTGTTTGAACATGTTAAATTCGGGCGTCGCCTAATTAAGTATTCTCTAATTTGAGAAACTGCCTTGATAAAGTGGCGTAAGATTTTTTTACGTTTCCCAATTTCTGACTTTCCGAAATATTCCAAATTATTTTTATTGACCCTTTTGATAACTGAAACAGAAGCCTTTCCTACGACTTATCGCAAAAACAATATTGAAGCTTCAATACCCAGCTGTCAATCAACCTTTTGTGCGAACATAGATTATTTCTACGTTTTTTTTTAATTTCTCCAGTCCAGCTCACCGAGAGATATCCTGAGTGATACGTTTCATAAGTTGAATGACCGTTAGTGACGGCGTGCCGCGCAATTCATCAAACTGCAATAATGTGTGTAAACGCCCGGGATGGGACCTAGATGCAAGCTAGGGGCAGTTCCCACCCTTGCAGCGAAAAGCGCTATAAAGACCAGGCTGTGTGTTTAAAAGCTTTATTTGGTTTAGGATAATGACTTTTGGAAGCTTTTTTGCTATTTTATTTGGATTTTTTCTTGTTTGGTGCGTTGAGTGAGTGAGCGTGCCAAAAAAGTGAGTTTTTGTAAATTAAGCGAAAAACGCTTTAACGGTTTGTCTATGAAGCGCTTAAAGCTTTTTTTTATAAATCACCCCTATCTATTGCTGACAGGGGCGCCGGCTATTGGTGGAGCCCCAACGTCGGTTTTCTAACTAAAATCATGAAAATACCACCCTTTATGCCAACACTGGTTTTAAACAAAACAATGTGCCATTTTAGTATTTTTTCCCGCTAATCTGCGAGGGTCCTAGTTTCAAGGGGTAATGACCGAGAAGTTGAATAGCTATTTTTGCAATTTACGCTCAGCTTCGTTTGAGCATAAATTTATATAGCTTGGTTGGTTTGCATAAAATTAATTCACCATTAATAAATTAATTATTGGAATGGGTGACGGGTGAAGGCGTTTTTTGTCCTAAATATGGATGTTGATACGTTTTTATGTTAATTTTAAGATGTTAAAAGTGGAGCTTTCCAAGTGAATAATGGTTTAATGAAAAGGGGTGAAAAATTGTCGTGGAGCTCAAATGACAGCGATAAAAATAATCGATCCACTTAGAATAATAATATGCATGGCAATGTGATGGACATTTAATAAAGTGCGTGCGTATTAGTATTTATTAATTCTATTAGGGCGGGATATTAGAAGTTTAATTATTGGGTGCTTACTTACTATTAAAAATTATAAAGAAGAAACCAACTTAGATACATTTATATTTTCTTTAGATCTTCCTTCATTCATTATCATCATCATTTCATTTTTCTAAATATTTTTTGTTATTGTTCTTTTTTGGCGTTCCTTTAGGTAATCAAACCAAAAACTATTTTTTTTCCAAAAAAAAAAAAACTGATAACCCTCATAATTATATGAAGCAACACAATCTAAAAATCGTGCGACCATACCTAAAAACCGTGTTTCTATCATTAAATCACTCTGGAGTTCTGGACGGTCCGGAGCGGACTAGACCGAACCGGTTCGGGTCGGTTTGTGTTTTTGTTGCGGCAGGTGACGGGATACCAACTCCTCTTATTGTGGTGTCGGTCAAGAACCTTGTGTGAACAAGTTGCGTTATACATTGAGATTTTATGGCGAACCGATCGGCCGTAACTGAACTCGGTTTTTTTTTTAGTTTTTTTAATTAGAGCTCTTGTTGCTGTTTGAGTTTAATTAGAAATGTGGGTTGGTTTGTGCTTCTGTATTGTAGAAATAAAATTTTATTAGTTAATATTTTTGCCACCGCGGCAGACCCAAGAAACACTGGTGTGACGATTTGGACTCGTTCCTGACTGATTGACCAGAGAAGGCAAAAACCCCGAGAGTTGTAAAGGAATGGAGGAAGGCCTTTGCCCAGCCGTGGGACAGAGTAGGCCAATTTAAAACAAAAACAAAAAATTGAGTTACGCCCTTTTGGTTGCGAGTTAATGATCAAAAAATGTTACTAGTCACAAATATTTTATGGTAGAGCAATAAAATGATGGAAAAACTTGTAAAAATGTTATTCTGCCTGTAAAATTATTGTTATTACCTATTGCTTCTAATGAAGCAGCAAGCATGACGTTTAGAGACTTATGTACTTACATAAATAATTTATGTCATGCGTAATTGCTTTTCCATCCTTTAATGTAAGCCATTTCCTAAGTAATAAAAAAGAATTAGAACCTCATTCAAAAACGATAAGGCGGGAAGGGGCTGCCGTATTTACAAAAAAAAACTCTAACCAATGAGAAACAAGAATGGCGCGTTCAAACACAAAATCCGGTTCGATATTAGAATGCCGAAATTCGAATCACGCGCCGACGCACACACACAAAACATCCGTGACCTACCACAATCGAAAAATACATTAAAAACACAAACTTATAAGACATCGTATGCATCCACACGCTTCTTGAATACAAAATATAAAAACTCATAATAAAAAGATATTTTTGGCGCGAACCGCCATTCGATTGCATCGCAAAGCGCGGGACATTTAATTTTTGTGACGCACACATATAAAAGTAAAAACGCACATCGACGCAAAATTTCAAAAAGCGAACGCCGTGAATGAGATAATCGGTATTCATTGTGCACACGAAAATGTGTATGTTTCTTAATGGGGGTGAGCAGGACAGGTATATTTCCGTTGTTTCGTCCGGCCAAAAACGCGGCCAATATAAGAATGACGCGTCTAAGGCCATTGACCCTCAGGGTGGAGACTCAGTTTCGTTGAAAAGTTTTTTGTTACTATTTTTATTTATTTAAAGAACATACGAACTTGTTATACAGACTATAAACTTGTCATTTAAGTATGAAAATTACCATAATAGAATTAAATAATATTTTTTTGACGTAAGAAATAATTAGAGATTAAACGAACTTACCTGTGAGTGAAGTTCGATCCTAATTATATGAAGGCTTCGTCCGAAGAGATTAGCATTTGATACACTTGTAGTAACGCCTAGTACACACCATTCCACACTATTTTGAGAATATTTTTGATTTCTTCTACCTACACTTTTTTAATTTTTTTGATATTTATTTTGCTGAGGGTAGATTAGTTCACTTGATTCCTGCGCTCGCAATCCGTCTCATTTAGTTTAGAGTCTAGCCCATTACCTTCATATTTTACGATTGATAGGGGTAGACACCGAACGAGTGGGTGGGAGGGTTGCTAATCTCTTCGGACGAAGCCTTCATATAATTAGGATCGAACTTCACTCACAGGTAAGTTCGTTTAATCTCTAATTATATTTCAGGCTTCGTCCTCGAGATTAGCATTTGATACACTTGTAGACTTTTAGAGATATGAATCGTAAAATATAATTGAATGAAATCCAGGGCTTTATGTTGCAAAGTATTTAATATTGTTGTAATCAAAACAAAAAATATTAATGATTAATTACTTAATTTTACAATTGTTCTAATTACTTATGTTACTAAACGGTTTGCTTGTTAATTGAATCATTCATAATAGCCATACCAAAACAATCATAAGATACATTATTATTAACAGGTCTACTGTAGAATTTTGCAAATGCCTGGGAGTTGTGGCTCCAACCAGCAGCTCTCCTAATCTGGTCAATATTAACACCTAGCCTCTGCGCAGCTGATGTGGCAGCATGCCGAGTACTATGCGCAGTGAACGTGGAAGTATCAATTCCGCTTAAACTTAGAGTATGCTTTATCCATCTAGATAAAGTTTGTGCACCTACCGATTTATGAGGCTTTATAAAACTGATGAATAAGGTATCAGTATTGATTCTGAGTCCCTCTGTCATTTCGAGGTAAGTGAGTATAGCTTGTGCTGGGCAAATCTCTGGCTTTTTATCAAAAAACGGAATAACTAGCATGGGTTGAGATGCCCCAATTCTAGAAGTTTTTATAAGGTCGGGAATTTTAATTTTAATTTCTAGTCCTTTCAATATTACAAATTTTAATTTTTGACAATGTTTGCACTCTATGTGCAGTAACGAGAACTAGCAGAGTAACTAATTTCTTTGAAATTTTTGCAAGGCTTAGATCTTGGTTAGGGTACCATTTTTCTAGATAATTTAATACCAGAGACGTGTCCCAGGTCTCGTTATACTTAGGCAGAGGGGGTCTAGAACGAAATACCCCCTTAAAGAATCTTTTTATATCTTCATTCCCGGAAATGTTTTCTTTAGTAATTAGACTTAAAGCCGACCGGTATGAATTTAAAGTGCCGTATTGGGCACCACCATTATACGCTAAAGTTAAGAAGTTCATAATATTTGGAATTGATACCTCATACATGTTCAATTTATTCTCATTACAATAAATGAACCACTTTTTATAGCACCCTTCATATTGTTTATAAGAGTTCTCCGAGAGTGAATTAAGCAATATATCCATAGATGAAGGTGGGATACCTCTTCTTATCATCGCCTCGCGGATAAGATCCCTGCCACCAGGGTAATGCTGTTGCGCATGTGGCGCCGACTGAAATCGGTAGATAAAATTAAATTTTCATTAGCCCTGAATATTACCATTTCCGACACTAAAAGTCTTTTAAATAATGGGTACCACGGTTGTGTTGGCCAGTGTGGGACTACCACTATACCCTTGGCGTTGTCAGACTGAATTTTTCGTAATAATTTTAATATCATAGTAAACGGTGGAAACGCATAAAAATAAAATTCTGACCAAGAAATTGTAAAAGCATTTACAGCGTACGCATCCGGATCTCTATGCCACGAGACGTATCTTGGGCATTTATTATTTAATCGACTGGCGAATAAATCTATGTTTGGGGGATTAAATATTGTTACAATTTTACTGTAGGCATAGTTTGCAAGTTGCCACTCAATATCTGGATGCGTACGTCTTGACTCTTGATCTGCTTCAAAGTTCTCAGAAGATCGAATATATGAAGCGAAAACATATAGATTTCTATGTTCGCACCATTGCCAAAGTTGCCTTGTAACATCTGTCAAATGGGGGAACTGGATGCCTCCCATCCTGTTAACGTAGGAAATAGCGGTGGTATTGTCAATCCGAAGAAGAATCTGAGAGTTAGAATAATCCTTGGCAAATATTTTAAGGCCAATATAAGCGGCCATAATTTCTAGATAATTGATGTGTTGACTGAGTTCAGCGTCTCCCCACAGGCCACTAGCTCTCTGATCTCCACATGCAATTCCCCACCCCAGGTCATATTTATCTACTTTAATTTTACAAACAGAATGGTCGATAGCATGATCCCACCATTCGAAGTCTATTTTTAATGAATTTGGTATATTCATAACTGATTCATAATTATTATTTGTATCTTTTAAATAAAGGTATTTACATCTTTCAAAAAGTTTTGTATACAGCCAGCCATACTCCACAGCTGGGCAGGCAGACACCAAGAGACCAACAAAACTTGCAAAGGCTCTGACTTTGCATTGTTTTAGATTTTTCATTTTTGTGATTTCAAATTTGATTCTATTAATTTTATCTTTTGGTAATGTGACCTGAAACTTTCTCGTATCTAAAACATATCCTAAATATCTGCAAGTGTGGGAAGGATTGAAATTACTTTTTTCCCCATTTATGATAAAACCAAGACTCGTCAGGAGATTTTTGGTTTCTTGCAGGTTTTTGTAACAAGTTTGATAATCATGGCCAATAAGGCAAATGTCATCTAAATATATTGTAGATAAGTATCCACGTATTCTTAATAATTTCATGACTGGTTTCATAACCTTTGTAAATACAAACGGAGCAGTATTTAAGCCGAATGGTAAAATATTAAATTCATAAATAGAATGCTCAAACTGGAACCGGAGATATTTTCGATCATGTTTATCAATCTTAATTAAATAATATGCGTCCTTTAGGTCGATAGTGCATAAGTAACAATCTCTTGATATCAGTTTTAGTACTGTTCTCAAGTCTTCCAGTTTAAAGTGATTGGTATCGATAAATTTATTCAAAGATTTTAAATTTAAGATAAAACGCATCTTTCCATTGGACTTTGGTATTAAAAAGATGTTTGACAAATATTGGTCGGCCTCGGCTTCACATTCTGAAATAGCTCCTAATGATAATAAATTATCGATGGATTCAATGAAATGTGCTCTTTCTGACTCGGAATATTTCCGGATACTAGGAGGTACTGCCTGAATTGGTGACCGAGAAAAAGGAATTTTATAACCCTTTATATAGGAAAGAATCATTGGATCATGAGTGATCATTGACCATTCTTTATAAAATAAGGACAATCGACCAGCAGGTTTTACCTGGTTTAGCGACGTCTGTAGTTCTGTCGCTGCTGCGGATGCTGAGACTGCTTGGACGAGCTGGCTGGCTGATTGGTCGATGTCGTCGCAGGCTCCTTCATCCTTGGTGGACCCTTCGGCCTGCGCGTCGGACCCGGATTCCTCCAGTTTAAATTCCTTGAAGGATTAACTGTATTCTGCGTAAACTTCTTATTGACAGGTTTAGGTGCCGGAGGTTTAAGATCTGTACCAGATTTAGTGATGGCTTTTGCAGTTTTAATGGTTTCGGCTAAGTTCTCGCCGAAAAGAAGCTTATCAATCTTTGTATTTTGTAGCTGCTCTCTAACATCTTTCTTTACAGCATTCAATAAGAAGTTTCTCCGTGTCACAGAGTCAGCGTGTTGACAGTCGCAGATGATACGCGTAGAATCCATCAGAAGTTTGAGTAGAGGTGTATTTTTCTCCTTCGCAGATAATATAAGCGTTATGGCTTCTCCTAGAGAAGTAATGGCTAAGGTAAGTTGTTTTTGTTTACTTTCAATAGCTTTATCGCGTTTAGCAATAATATCTGAGACAGCTGCTTTTATTTCTGCATTCAATTCAGGAGGATCAATCAACTTGGCATTTTCAGGAGTTAAATAATTATCTTTAAGTTCCTTACGCAGCTCTTTCGATATCCCAGTCGTAGTCCAATGTTGAAATCTTATCGACAAATATTTTTGTATATCTCTTCCGTATTTTTTCTCTGTTGTAGGATCTGTGCCTAATATATCCAACAGCTCATTATCAAGTCCTGAGTCTTCTGTTGCAGGTATCATCGGGTCTGCAGCTGGAACAGGCTCTGGGACTACGAGTGGTGAAGGGTCCCTCGGATCCGGCGGAACTATCACAACAGACTGAATCTGGACAGAGCTTTCATCTCGTGATGTGCTGGGGATTGGATCTGGTTCCGGCTCCACCTCGGGCTGCGTTAAGTCTACATCTATTTGTAGCTCAGGAGAAGACTGATATAGGCCTGACATGACCGCTTCATTGTTTAAAAACTCCATACATTCTCCGTCTGAAAAGGAGACGTAAAGTCCCATGTAGCCTGGCAATGCGAGTCAATATTATATTGTAAGTGACAGTCCCAAGTTATGATAACACGTACTGTCCACAAACAAATTTATCAAGCACCATGAAACAGTCCCAATGTACTGATCGGTGGGCCGGGAAGTGACTGCATTCACTATGCTATACTGCACACACCATATTATAATATAATAATAAAATGTTGTTTTCATTGTGTCAAAATTCTTTACTCACTTGTGAGTTATATAATGATAGTCTAAAAGACTGAACTAAATTGTTACTTAGTAGGAAATTAACAGTAAGAAACAGTCCCAATGCAAGCAAGTACTGTCCGCAAACTATTATTCCCTAATTAGAGAATAATTAAATATTAATAAGTCTGGCCCATATTAGTGAAAAAATCAGTCCCATTGTACTGTCCGTAACACTAATTTTTTGAGCAGAAATAAAACTACAAATACCTATATTAGTATATAAACTAAACAAGAAGTAAAATAGGTATCTCGTCTATTTTCATTTTAATAACCTAACGGATCACTATGCAATCTAATTGAAATAATATTAGTGCATAAGTAGGTCAAACACTGATTCATATTTATAGCATGAAGAAAAACAAAAAACATACCTTGTAACGGTGAACGCCAGCGCAAACTTGATGTTGACGATAACTCTGAAGAATCATCCGAGTAATAACGATCACGCGATCGACGCCGCTTGCGTCTTAATTTTTTTTCTAATCTTCTAATTTTTTGTTTTATACGATCACAATTATCACCTTTTCTTTTAGGCATTATTATAACAATAACACTAGATATTAAAATAATTTTTTTCGAGCGAGCGAGTGTGGAACGGCGCGGCACTAAAAAGCGAATGGGACGGATTGCGAGCGCAGGAATCAAGTGAACTAATCTACCCTCAGCAAAATAAATATCAAAAAAATTAAAAAAGTGTAGGTAGAAGAAATCAAAAATATTCTCAAAATAGTGTGGAATGGTGTGTACTAGGCGTTACTACAAGTGTATCAAATGCTAATCTCGAGGACGAAGCCTGAAATATAATAAACTATATTTTAATGTCTTGTTTGTGTTCATCATCATCATTTCAGCCAAAAGACGTCCACTGCTTGTTTGTGTTAAATAATTATTATTCTATGCGGCCAGTTAGACCTCTTAAAAAATATGTCTTAGATTCTATTCGAGTCATATAAAACTATAACAATTTTTATTAAAAAAATAAACAAATAAAAAATGTCAAATGACAACTATAGAGCTTGCAGGTGCGGTTTTAAAAGCACGATGGTGAAGTGTCCAGCTGTTTCGTAGAATAGTAGGTACAGACCAAACGGACATACTTACATTGCATATTTTTACTTTTATTAGCTACTAGCTGATGCCCGCGACTTCGTTCACGTGGAAATTTTGATGAGTGACTGTCTCGTTGATTGAGTGACAGTGAAATTAGTGATAGCTTTGATTTCCACATCAGCTGTTCCAGATCTTCAAGTTTTATACGACAACAGAGAGTGCTTATCAGGCTGAACAATTCTTGCTAAGACGTCATTCCTATATATGTTATAGTGTAGCTGGGCTCTTGGAGTTCCACATCAGGTGTTCCAGATCTTCGAATTTATTCTCTTTGCAGAAAATGCTCATCACGTGGAACAATTTTTGCTATGGTACCATTTTTGTATCTCTTATAGTTAAGCTGGTCTGTTGCGGTTCTGCATCAGGTATTCAAGTTTCCAAGATAAATTATAGCCTATATGTTGGCCAGACTTAATATATATACAACAAAAAAAGAACCATTCAAATCCGTCGAGTAGTTCCGAAGATTAGCGTGTACAAACAAACAGACAAACAGACAAACAGACAAACAGACACACAGACAAACAGACAAACAGACAGACTTTTCTTTTTGATTCGTGCTCTATTACTGTTTCTAAACCCCCCTCAATTATTATTTATTTTTTTAATATAATCAATGTACAGACACAGTTTTTTTACTGTTTTATTATATGTATATATAATAATAAATAGATATTGTATTTGAATTTTGTCACGGCTAATTCTACTACGGGGATTTTAATTAAAAGCATAAAAATGTTAAATATTTTAAGTTCACTACCTCGTTGGTGTAGTGGTCGCAAGCGCGACTGCTGATGCTGGCCATGAGGTCCTAGGTTCGTTTTCCAGGTAGGGCAAAGTGTTTAAGGAAAGACTTAAGTTGTGGCAAGATAGCGTTTCCTTACCCAACCCATTTGTGCCACTTGCCGAACATCTCCCACCTGGACACGAGTTGCCATGGCTGACCTGGAAGTCTCTAAACAGACTCCGGACACAGGTTGGCCGAAGCAAGGAAAACCTGTTCAGGTGGAGATTCATAGATGACTCTGCCCTGGAGTGTAAATGTGGTCTTGCCCCACATACTATGGGGCATTTGATATCGTGTCCAGCCTTTCCTGTTACTTGCACATCACAGGAGTTGATGGAGGCTACTGAAAGTGCCGAACTCGTCGCCAAATTTTGAGCCGACTCAATTTGAATTGTCATCGAAACGCTAAGAAGAAGAAGATTAAGTCTGTAACTGATGAAGGGTACCCATTAGCGGTGTACCCATTAGTACACCCACATTAAAATTTCATCAGTTATAATATTAAGTCCCATTGCCTTCAACCGGGAAAAAATCCAGACTTCGTGACTGCTACAAAAAAAGAAAATCTTGGTGGAACCAACCAATAATACTTTGATCAGTCCAGGATTATTGGGTGGAAATCGAACCTCACGCACAACGGTTACGATTGCGACCACCTATACTAGTTACCATCTGCACCTTTAAGCTTAAATTGGAGCTCAATCCTTGAATTCGCTCCATGTCTATCGTCAAATCAACTGCACGTCCATGATGGCACACAACTATACATACAGACCAGCCAGCACCATTATCCTACCATAATCTGTCAAATTACTTAAGTAAATAGGTATTAAAAAAAACTTTTTTGCAAAAAGAACCGACTTCCAAAAAAAAAACAACAAAAAGGTGGAAAATTAAAACCAGTTTCGGAATTCGGAGACTACAACTTAAGCTTTATGATTAGGTTCATGGTTGATTAGGAAAATTTGATAATTTCGGGTAGGTAACTTAATTTACTGGCGTCTGTACATTGCGACATTGCCAGCATCATAGCAATAAGGTCAGTTACCGTAGACACAATCATATTCACTGCCGTAGAGTTGATTGTCCAGATACTCCATAAAAGACTACAAAAGTCGTAATTTAGTCTCTGGTCTTATTTTCGCGGTTGCGGCGAGTCGGCGACCGGCGTCAAGGCCGCGTCGAATTCGCAGGCGAAGCGCGCTCGTAGCCATCATATGAGTAAGTGATGAATTTTAAAAAGCTAGTATTTTTTTACTCACAATTTTGCCAAAGCAAATCGAAGACTTTTATAAATTTTAAACTTCAATACATAGCTCTGATGTTTTCAGTTCTCTCGTATCGACGGGAATGTAGGTAACGATAATAATAATAAATAAATAGATGCTGTTAAAATAATATTATCTATTAGGTAAGTCAGCAAAGTGGAAGTCGGGGTGCGATCATTCAGAAGCCGCAAAGAAAGCGAAGACGAAACGGACTTTTAAAGAAAACATAACGTTTACCTAAAGACAAAACTTAAGTACTTAAGAACCGGAAGAAGTTGCGTTGGAAGGTTCTGACTTAGTGGACCGATGACCTGGTGAAAGTTATGGGAATCCACTGGATACAAAATATACGGTACCGGTCAATGTAGCGACACTTTGGGGAGGTCCATGTCCGTCCGTAGCTTTCAGCTGAAAATGATGATAATATGAAAAGTAACCAAATCATTCTCTAGCTGGAGGAAAGGAAGTAAACTGTCTCTGTGACCCTCTACATTCTAGTTATTATCGTAGTTTCCGCGAAAAACAGCAAGCTTGCCTCAAGAAAACAATTGAATGTTGATTAATAATCAGTCTCTACAATGCACACAGCAAAAAACTTAAAACCCGAGTTACTCCCAAACACACAGACGAAAAAGATAAAAATCTCGAAAATCTGAGTTATGTCAGTTGCGCGTCGCGTGCGCAGCTCTCGAAACATTGACTCCGTGAGCTTTAGCAATAACTTGACATTTAAGAACGAAGCCTTCGTACGAGAAAATTTTAAACAATCGCTAGCCTTGATCCTGTATTCAAAAGGAACCTCCATTTTGAATTTAAAACCTTTTAAATTGGGTTTGTTTTTCTTCAGGGGTTTGGCAGAGGTCTGAGTACTGCTGTAAGAGTACATTATGTCAAAATTTAATCGACCTGGATTTTATTATCTGCCTAGACTTTTCCCAACTATGTTGGGGTCGGTTTTCGGTCTAGCCGGATGCAGCTGAATACCAGTATTTTACAAAGAACGACTACCTAACTCAGGGGCTGCTATACTGTGAGTGAAATACCTGGAGAAAAGCCCACTGACAATTTGCTCGCTCCGGAAATCAAAACCAGCACCTCGTGTCCAGTAACTGTAGTCACGAGGCAGTAATTTACTAATTATTATGCCAACTAAGTATCACTGTATAAAAAAACTAATTTTGAACTGTTAAAGCAGCTGCCAAATAATTACACATTACAAAAAAACCTAACAGCGAAATGATCTACTTAGAAGCGTTTTCAAAAGGACCATATAATTTGAAAATTTAAATTACATTATCCACAATAATTCCCATTTATACAAACGCAAACACTAGATTCTAATGCCTACGACCTAGGCTAGGCTAGGCATCTAGATGCACTAGCTATAAAGTAAGCACCTGTCCCCCAGGCCGACTGGCAGATGTGTTTAGAACTAAGTAAACTGGTTTAGACGTATATGGACGTTAGAGGGCGCTTGATAGCTTTCATTATCATTGAGAATTTAACATTGGAAATATTGTTTTTGGTTCGTAAAATGTTATATTTGAAATGTGTATTATCTGCCTGCCTTTTACCAACTATGTTGGGGTCAGCTTCTAGATTTATCGGAGGCAGCTGAACACCAGATTTTTACATAGAGCGATTGCCTATCGCAATCGGAAGTCCACAACCAAGTTAAGGTATTGGGTACTACGATACCCTTTGGTAAGACTGGTTGTCAGACTTTCAGGGCAATGACTATCTGTAACGACTGCCAAAGATCTACATTAATGACAGCCGGGACTGGACCGGCTTAGCGTGCTTTACCAGGTCACCACATCCATGGGCTGTCAATGCTGATTTCTGGGCCGAAAAACAGGCGAATCAAATTTCCCAAAAAGCCCAAAGATATACAAAATGCACAGTAAGATTATCATTTTGAAGGTCTAAGCGCCAGGGTAACATTCAAGTTTTCTTATTTTTTTTGCAATTTGTCGGTCAGTGACAGGCCGTAAGTATGTTAAACAAAATAGGATTCGCGTAACACACAGATATTTAAATAATTAAAATCATTAATACAACCCCCTAAGTCCATTCAATCCTATTAAATAAGTATTTCATAAAAAAAGGTTACGGTATTTTTATCATTTTAATCCAACGAATGGAAATTCATTTTAAAAAAAAATCATATGCTACCCTGTCTCATTCACCTTAAAATTCCATTTCATCACCACGAACCCACGCATTCCTGAACTCAAAACAAAAACACCTAACACCTTTTTTTCCTTCGCTCGCTCAAAAGCCCACAAAAGGTCGTTGATCTCAATAAAACAGAGATGATCAACATAGGGCCGGGATATTTTTTCCGCGGACATTCACCCATAGCACTGCTGGTCACCGTGTGTCGCGGCGTGAAGGCTCACGCTTACGTGAGTTTAGGATGGGTAGCGTCAGCAGAAATGTGTGAATTGTAAGGGTGGCTATTTTTAGAATCTATTTGTTTTCGAAATAAATTAAGTGGGATTCTAACATATTGAATATACTCGCAGTCTACAAATAAACGTACCTGCTGTAGGCATTTCAAATTTCATAACTAAACAAAAACACTTACATTAATTATTGGGAATCAAAAAAGGAATTCAAAATCCTGGCAATTCACGAACCTTAAATGTTAGTGTTCTTAACCTCAATGTAATCAAAGTGGACGAAAGATATTCTTTAATTTAACAAACGCTATTAATAAAAAAGATTATGTCCAAATTCCAAAAATGGTTCCACCATAGATAACAGAAACAACAGGGTTCCACACACAAAATATGTTTTCAACTCCAGAAACAAGGAAGGCTGTACTCAAAGTTCAGAGATCGCAAACCTAAATCCGCAAATTATAAAACAATAATTTAATCACAAAATCACACAGATTATGCAGACGCTATGAATTGCCACACCGCACCGCTGCGAGCGTGGCGATTGGGCAATATCTGCCGGGCAATGATCACAAGCGGGCACCATGGTACCCATCCCAGTGCCCAGTGGGTTAGTGACCAAACTGACCGGCATTAATTGTGTACGTTATCATTTTTGTGGCTCACTAAACATTGCTCAAAGTTTCATGTTTCAGGGGGCATGGTGTGGGACATGGATTTAGATTAAAGGATGGTTGGTAACTCATTGTTTTATTTTGTAGCGATTAGAATTAAGTTCTGCTTTGATAGTTTTTTGACTAATGTAATATTCAGGGTTCTACCCTAGCATTTTCACAACCATGTTGGGGTCGGCTTTCAATTTAACTGGATGCAGCTTTATAGGTACCAGCTACCAGTATTTTACATGGAGAATTAGTATTGGGTAATATGGTACCCGTTGGTAAGAAAGGAGGTGACTCCTGAGATGACGAGAAATAGGGAAGAACAGAAGAAGACATGTTGCGCCGACCCCAAATAAATTGGGATAGGGGCAGGAGAATGATGATGGTTGGTAAGACTTACTTTAATAAATTATATCGTAGTCCATTTTTAAGAACTAAGAGGTGTACCTGATAATACAGTGAAATCCCATGTAGTAAGGGCCGAGCCTTTTGCCTCATGGCATATTTCCAGACTGTATACTTATATGCAATGCAGTAAGCCTGTTGCCATAGGTAATCAAGTCTGACCCTGAGGTAATGGTAAATGCAATGACACTGCCCGACTTAGCAATTGAATTTAAGACCATATTAATAGGACAGTAGAGGTAGGTACCAATTTAACAACACACTGCATTCTAATCAATATTCTTCTGCCAATTAATTGGCAATTTTTAGTAGCTTCTTCTTTGACTTCTTCTGTACCCTTTCTTGCCATACTCATCTTTGACGTGGGGTGGATTTCACCAAATTAAACTGATCGTGATCAGCATTTAATTTTCCAAACCGCGTTCTGGAGATGGCGGAAACGTTATAAAAATTTGATTTGGACAGCTCCGTGTATTCTGGGCCGCGGACCAGAGGCCAGTTTCCCCCTAACCCTCTAGATCGTGGTAAGGACCTTTTCTTTTGGTAATTGAGAAATCATCAAAATACTTCTCCCGCTCTTGGCAGAGCGGAAGGGAGTTTCAGACTTCTACTGACTAAAAACCACCCATGTTCCTTCTTAGCCCTTTGTGTCTCTTTCGAACTACCCACAGCCCAGATAGGCGTCGGCACTTGAGGGCTCCTGCAATGCTGCTGACGTCTTTGAGGCGCGCGTGGAACATGGACGCACTGCCGCCACGGCCTGTGGTCGTCATAAGACGGACGGGCGGTTGCTAGCCCATACTCACCGTCCACAGGCCCGTGGTAATGGACCTCGAACTACCTTCACGTTTTATTTATAAAAAAAAACTCATTCCTACCCCATCCATCTTTTCTTTCGCGTCCCCTTTCTACTATTTAATGAAGAGTGAACAATTCGGTACATTAAAACTGAATCCTAGATTAAAATAAATCGCAGTTCAGTTAATTACGTTGAAAGTGTCCCCCATTTAAGAGGATTAGTGTAAAGGCTAATCAAGACAAGTAGTAAAAACTGTCTGATTGTCGTGAAATGTCTCGTCTAGTAAAACTTTTATTGTGCCGTTGTACGGGCAAAGCTTGCAATTTGAACGATTATACAGATAAATGCTGAGTCGTGGATTTTGTAGTTGATTTGTCTGAGTTTCCTGCAGATTATCAAAACAAGTAAGTATCATCATATTATACTTCTTCCAGTCTTACCGAATGCAGCTGAATACCAGTACTGGAGCAACTGCCTTTATGATCAAGCATGAGGTCCCGTGAGAGCAGTGGTGGCCCGAGAGCAGTGGTGGCCCAGTGGTGGCGGCCCCGACTAACGAACAGTGAGTCGTGGGTTCGAATCCCGTCAGGCGCATTACTTTGTGTAATTTATATCATTACCTCTGCTCTCAAAACGGTGAAGGAAAACATCGTGAGGAAACCGGCATGTCTTAGAACCAAAATATTCGAAGACATTGTGACATCTACCAATCCGCACTGGGCCCGCGTGGTAGATTATAAGCCCATCCTTCTCTTAGAGAGGAGGCCTGAGTCCCTGCAGTGGGAACATTATAGGCTGATGATGATGAGGTCCCGGTTTGATTCCTAGGTCGTGAGCTTTTCCATCAGGAATTTCTCAGTAGCAGTCATGGGCTCCGGATTTGTGCCTGATTGATGACAATAGGCTCGCCCCCTATAACATGGATCTGGTGTACTGAGGTGTATTAATCGGTACATCTCTGCCTACCCCTTTGGGGAATGCAGGCGTGATGTTATGTTACGTTTATAGGTGTACTAAACACCTTTAAAGGTAAGGGCTCTAACATTTAGTCTGGCTACAAAAATAAATCACGACTTCACACTTATATTTTAGCACATCACCCATGAAATATAAAATAAGTAATATATGAGTATATGACAGTTTTATGAAATCCTGCAGCCTTCGGGTGGGGGCCTTAGGCGACTGAATGTTATCGGTTTAAGGGGCTCTATATACCTTGTACTCTTATGAAACAAATCAGAGAATCATCCAGGAGTATGTCAACTGACCTTGCATAGGTCTTGTCTTGTTAGCTTAGCCACAGCACGATCAACCTTGTTCTTGTTCCCCCAGGTGGGATACAGGACTAGGGTAAAACCAGGATAGTTGCCCCACTTTTTGAAATTACTTTATAAATCTCTTTGTCCAAAAAGCAAGATTCTCTATTTGTAAAACGAGTAGGTACTTTGGTTTATTATCTTCAAACTTATGAAAGGAATGAACAATTTCTTTGATATTTCCAGAGCATTGGCGATTTTTGGGGACCTATAAAGGACAACTATTCCATGTAGGGGATAGTTGCCTAATCTATGTAAATTACGTTTAGGATAGATTCCCCGTCGAGAAAAAGGACATCTATCCAGCAAAAACTTTGATCGCACCTAGCCGTCCCATGCAGCCGCACAGAGATATGCAACACGAACAACTTAGTTGTGGTTGCAGAGTCTCTCGATAGATAAATAAAATAATGCGTGTTTCATTCCCGAAACTAGAGTAATTGCAATCAAGGCAACTATACCCTTGGGTGGGACGCCTATCCGGGTTTTACTACTCTTTGTGAGAGTGAGTGGGACATTCAAATTCTATTGACTCTTTAAAAACATCTCTTCTCTCGTCCCGTCTTCGCTTCGGTGGAGTCATGGTCTCGCGACTCCAGTACGGGCATTAGATCTCACTGGTCTTTAAATTCTATTGTTATGACAAATACTGGGTTTTGAACTTTAGAAAATATTCTCTACGTTTAAAAAAACTTGACGTAAAGTCTCGCCACAAAAATAAATCAAAGCGTACATCACATCACCCATGAAAGATAAATTAAGTAATATATGACAGTTTTATGTAATCCTGCTGCCTCCGTGTAATAAGGGGGCGATATGGTGTGTATGGTTACAGAACTTAGGTGCGACTGAGCGTTGTGGGTTTATGGGGGTCGTAAATTGGGAGTGCTCGTAACAGCCTCCTGCATTAGCTGTAGACGGAGTGAAGTACTGTGGGATCTCGGGAGGTTTTCACTCTTAGGGAATTTCGGAAGGTAGGAATAATCTGTGGTCTGATAGGCAGTAGTTCCATGTAAAATACTGGTATTTAACTGCATCCGGTTAGATTGGAAGTCAACCACAACATTGTTGGGAAAAGGCTGGGCAGACAGTGAAACAATTAAACACTGCCAGTGCTGCTCTCAACACTCTTTTTTTTGGGGCAGTCGTGTAAAAAAGGGAATATTTGACTAAAACCTCACACCTGCAATCTCCGAAGGTTACCTATAAGTAGGACCACATTTCGCCAGTTAAGTTTAAGTCCCATATAATAGGGAGCGAGCTTATTGCCATCAAACGGACCCAAATCCAAACTCCATGGCTACTACTGCGAAATTCGTGACGGAAAATCCACTAACACTTTGCTCGACTCGGGAATCGAGCTCAGGACCTCGCCCTCAGCAATCGCGCTTGCTACCACTACACTAATGAGTCAGGCAAAGAAAAGCAGAAACGAAAATATTCTTTTACTAGCTATTGCTAGTAGCTTCACCCGCTACAACCCGAAAATTATCCCACGGGAAAATAAAATCGGAATAAAAACTATCCTATGTGTTAATCCAACAGCCAACTCCAAATTTTATTAAAATCGCTCCAGCCGTTTAGACGTGAAGAAGTAATAAACATACACACTCACAAACTTTCGCCTTTATAATATTAGTGTGATAAGTGTGATTGAACCTAGTCTGCATAATCAAGGAATCATGTCAAAAGCAATCGAGAACTGATAGTAGTAGTGTGTGCCTGTATACAGGTGTACGAGGCGTGTTAAAATTTTAAAACCTCTTTTAGAGGTTTTCCGAAATGAATCAATATACCTTGCTGTTGGTGAGAAGAAATATCTACATCCATCTAGATTCTAGGCTAGGTGATGTGGTGATATCTTGATAGAAATTGCCTTCTTTATCTGGGTTGCGGGACTGATCGAAAGAGATACTCCGGCCTCGACACAAAGGTTTTTAGCCAGTACAGCCAAGGAGTGGAACACTCTGCCTGCGTCGGTTTTCCCGAGTTCATAATATGAACTCGGGTTATATTATAACCCCAATATATTTAAGTCGCGAGTAAATAGGTTTCTTCTGGGTAAGCCCGTTCCATCGTCGACCTCATCTCTGCCCTTAGGGCAAGATTGAGGTCATATATAATAATAATAAAAAAAAAAAACAACAGAAGTCTGACACTCCCACCTTGTCCCAGTCGCAAGGTCTACTACTGAGCATGAAGATCTATACCCAGGTTCGATTTCCAATAGGTAGTCGGACAGTATTTTTTAGGTTTTCCATCAGGAATTTCTCAGTAGCAGGCGCAGCCATGAGTTTTGACCGGTTGATGGGCAATAGGGTCACCCCCTTATACAATAAGGAACTTAAATATTACTGGTGAAATGTGGGTGTACACCTCTGCCTAACCCATCGGGGATTACAGGCGTGATGCCATGAAGATAAGACCTGGGGCCCTACTATGACGTCTTAAAACGGTCCTAACTAATCCAGTGTGGAAACGTGACAGAGCTATACAGGGTGTCTAGCGCCATCTCTTTTCCACTATGAATTAAGAATAAGTTAGGACTGTTTTAAGACGTCATAGTAGGGCACCTGACAATAATTTAACCTGTTTAGATTTAAAACTCTGAAAGACGGCATTGGCTTACCGTGAACCATCAAAAACACAAAATGAATCCTCAACAAGTTATCAAGAAGCAGTAGTTATTACCACTAATCTCCAATCCCAAATTATCTTACAAAAAGCAAAAACCTTTTTTTTTGGAGGTTGGGAAATCATTAAATGACTACTCCTGACTACGCTCTGGGCAGAGCGGAAGGGAATGAAGACTTCTACTGACTAAAGAACCTATTTTAAGAACCTTGTAACCATATTTATTTGCAAATAAATCTTTGACTTTGACTTTGACTAAAAACCACCCATGTTCCTTCTTAGCCCTTTGTGTCGAGGCCACAGTATCTCTTTCGAACAACCCGCTGCCCTGACGAAAACCACAAACCTCATCACTCACAAAGCGATTCACAACAAAAAAACGATCTAAACAACACTTTTACTACACTCCCATCGCAAACGCATCCATTTCTAATCTCTGCCTCCATTTCCCGATATCAAAAATAATAATCGTATATTAGTCCCCCCCTACTACCCCGGTGGTACCCTGGGGTCCCCCCCCCCCCCCTACCAACCAACGCACGGAAACACACGAAGTTACGCGACGACATCCGACAGTAAGCGATAGTGTCCAGCGAAAATATCCACGGCGAAACTATGGCATGCTGGTAATACGAGTACTTGGATTGTGTGAGCTGGACACGAAAGGTGTTTTATGAGGTGGGATTTTGTGCGAGAGTAAAATATACTCTGATGATCACGAGGTTTTCTACTGTTTGTTCAGTATCCTAAAATGTTTAATAACATCCAATTAACTAAGATTCACAACTAACACTCCGAAAAAATCAGACCAGTATGTAATCTCTAAAAGCTTAGGCCTTATTTGCTTACTTAGTACTCCATCTACATTACGCCAGTTGTGTTTTTAAAATCCATGTTATAGGGGGGTAGTCTATCGCCAACAGGCGGGCACAAATCTATACTCCGTGGCTGCTACCGATAAATTCCTGATGGATTCCCAATAACACTTTCCTCGACCTGGCTATCGAACCCAGGATACACCCCAGGGCAGGAAGGAAACTAAATCTTTTTTAACCGAATTCTAAAAAAAAGGAGGTTCTCAATTCGGATGTTTTTTTTTAATGTTTGTTCGAACATAACTCCATCACTTGCTAACCGATTTGAAAAATTATTTTTATGTTGGAAAGGGTATAGGTACTTCCCGAATGGTCCCATAATTTTATATCGAAATCGGACAAGCGGTTTTTGAAAAATCAACAAAACTAAAAAAAAAAAACTACATTGTCCACATTATGACCCATGAACATGTGAACCACTAAAAAGCGAAAAATAAAAACTTTTAAACAAAAAATAAAACCAAGTTTTTTTTTATTATCTAGGCTATTAGGGTGCTGCTACAGGGGCCAAATCTTACCAGGTTTGAATCTCTGTAGACACACACGGAGACACATCAAATTAAAGTTATAGTCTGTGAGCAAAATTCCCGCAGATACAGATTTCTTATCCACGTCTCTTCATTCTAAACATTTCCCATTCACCGGTCGATATGTGTTACATTTAAATGACTATCGAGTGTGGTCTCTTTGTGTCATTCGTATTTAAAGTTGCGCGCTATTTACTTTCTAATGGCGAGCGCTGCGTTTATTAATTTTTACTTCTAATGGCTGTCGTAACATGTGTTGCTGTGGTTTCTATTCTGTTATTCAGTATTTTGGTAAACGATCTACCTACAGAGGCTAACGCTATTACAATCTATCACCGATTATCATTAATTTGTAGATCTTTGGCAGCCGTAACAGGTAGTCGAAACTGTACCTTGGTGACCGAGTGGAAACTTAAAAATGATAAACTTTATAAAATCCACTCTCGGGTGGACTATAGATAGGGGCCGAGTGGCCATTTTAATAATTGGGGTCCAAAGGGCCGAGAGTGGACTAAACGCCCAAATTATATATGTAACGGCGGGAATATATTCTTATCTATTATATTCTTTTCTTGTCATTTTCAGTGTGTTTTTGAGGTACGGTCTACATTTAGCGCCCAGAACTTATGCCTTAAATCTTCGTTTTTCAATGCAATCGTACTTCAATCTCCGAAAGGAAACGGCTTTGTTATAAGATTTCGCCGCATTCGACATCACATTCCTCTACTTTTATATTATACAGTTGATTCAGGATTGCATGGATTATCTGTAACTATGCCAAACCTCAGAATTCACAAAATCAGTTTCGCGGTGATTATACAATTTATACAACTTCACTAATTTAAAGATTTGGAAAAAAAAATGTAACTTTGATCCCTTAACTCCGTAATTAGGGGGCTAATTACAGAGATAATTTTTTAATTACTATTACGAGTAGTATAACAGGTTATAACTTAACTTAAATAAAAATTAAAGTAACCCGGCCATGGAGGTATTCATGGCCGGGTTACTATTCAAAGCATCCACTGGCACAATGTTTTTGTTTTCACATTGAGTTATATCATTTATTTATTATTTATTTATTTATTTATGCACACACAAAATACAAAAAAAGGATAAAAACATAACAAATAGAAGAGCACAAAGGTACTGCTTATCATGTGATTTATCACCCAAATATTTTTTCCAGCAAATATTTTTGCTGCTCTTAGTTTGATGTAGGAACACAATGCTTGGTTGACGGCTTCGTTAAGGGTTCGTTTACACTTTTTTATTCGTTCTAATAATCGAGCTTTTTCTACAGACCAAATTTCCGGCCACTAAATGACGAATTTCATTCCCAAGGATAACCTAAAAGGGCTTGCCAAACGATGACTGATCCTCAAACGAATGCCTTCCACCCAGAGTACTCGCATACCTGAATAGGCTATGGATTAAGTGAATCACGCTAAGGTTCCGCGCACTCCGTTACGTCACGGCTGCTAATAAGATTTGTCGCACAAAATACTGCTAAACAGAGCGCTGGGGGCTCAGTGGCTGGGTATGGTGGAAGTGTGCAGGTTCGATTTCTGGTTGGAATTGGAAGTTTTGAGAAATAGATGCTTGCTTGATGATGTTTTGATAGTAGATAGATTTGGTGTTAACGAGAAATATGGAGGTTCCTCTTTGGGAACTTTGGAGTTTCCTAGTTTTATCCTATATCTTACCAAAGGGCATAATTACGGGTTTATAGCTGTAATAAATAATACAAACACAATACATATTGTTATAAGAATTATTATTAATACATAAAGGTATGCCAAGAAAGGAGGTGTCTCATGAGATGACGAGAAACAGAGAAGTATGGATCCTAAATTAATTACGGTAAGGGCAAGAGAATTATGATGATGAGTTTAATAAAATTTTTGTTTTTCCTCACTCATATTAATATTAGTATTACGATTGGTTCTCCCCAAAAGGGGATAGTTTCGCGCCCTAAAATTTTCTTTGGGGGCATAGCCCAAACCGCTGCCTTCAGACTCACTAAAGGTATTATATCATAAACAAAAACATTTTGACTTCGTCAAACTATCATTCCAGGAACATAACAGGTAATTAGCTCAAAGTGAAGCTACTAGAATGTTCGGTTAGTCGCGAAATAAATTGACTTAGTGGAAGCCGTAGGAACGCAATGCCTGCACTGTTTACCTTAAACATTACCTAATGTGCTGCCTGGGGATTGACTGACAGGTATGGTGAAAACTATAGCAGTTTATTTAGTTTTAAATAGGTTTTTGTAAATTAATTAAGACGAGGTCGCGGCAGGCCACGAAGGAGATGGCGGGACGAACTAGACAGGTTCCGTCAAAGCTGGAAGGAAGACGCGTGGGTTCGTTAAAAATGGAAGGAGTGGAGGGAGGCCTTTGCTCAGGAGTGTGACTGAGCGCCTAAGAAAAAAAAAAGTTAAACGATCGATCATCAAGCCCTTGTAATCAACATCTGCATAACGTTTTCCCGACTAGGTATTTTGGGATCGACTTTCTTCCAGTCTAACCGGATGCAATTAAATAACAGTAGGTACCTATCGACGGCCTATCTGACCTCCAAGACTAGTTATCAGACTTTCGGCCCACTGGCTAGCAGTAGGTACCGACTGTCGGATATATCCAAATAACAGTCTGGACTATGCAACTGCTTAACGTGCTTTCTGAGGCACAGAAGACACTCGATCTGTAAGGGATGGTGACCCTGGCGTCGGGGGCCACGTAAGGCGTCGGGGGCCACGTGATGGCTTCCGGCCTCCGTAGACGCGGACCTGTGGACGGTGAGTAATGGGCTAGCTCGCCGTCCGGCCGTCGTCATGACGGCAACAGACCTTGTCGGCGGCGCGTTCGTGTTCCACGCGCGCCTCAAAGAGATGTCAGCAAGGAGGGGCCCGCAAGGGCCGACGCCCGTCGGGGCCTCGGATTATAGTACGAGATGACGTGGCCTCGGCACAAGGGCAAAGAAGGAACATGGGTTCGGTTTTCAGTCAGTAGAAGTCTGACACTCCCCTTCGCTCTGCCCAAGAGCGGGGGGGGGGGGGTCATTTGATGATTGCGCATGGTACAGTCGAGTGGGAATACGTAATCAAACAAACAATTTTCCTTTTCTAACATTTTTAATACAAGACTTATTAATAATAATAATATTCCACAACTATCACACAACGCCATCTAGTCCCAAGCTAAGCAGAGCTTGTGTTTTGGGTACTAGACAACTGATAAACATACTTATATATTTCTAAATACATACATATTATAGATAAATTACACCCAGACACAGAACAAACACTGAAAAAAAAAAGTAGTTGCCACAATCAAGATTTGGTTTAGATTGACTAAGTAACTTGTTTGCATCTGAGCCTATCAAGCACAATGATCACAGCAACTACTTTTATTTGATTGAGATATCTTGGTTAGAGTTATCACAAAACCTATTTGCAGCAATCAAGTCAAAACATAGTTCCTCCAACCAAGTTCATTCAGTGTACCATATACACGCACACATACACAATAAGTTGATTGCCTTAAACAAGTAGCTTGTTCACCCTAATAAAGTAACTTGTTTATACTAAACAAGTAGCTTGTTCACCCTAATAAAGTGGCTGGTTTATACTAACCAAGTAGCTTGTTCACCCTAATAAAGTGGCTTGTTTATACTAACCAAGTAACTTGTTCACCCTAATAAAGTGGCTGGTTTATACTAACCAAGTAGCTTGTTCATCCTAATAAAGTGGCTGGTTTATACTAACCAAGTAGCTTGTTCACCCTAATAAAGTGGCTTGTTTATGCTAACCAAGTAGCTTGTTCACCCTAATAAAGTGGCTTGTTTATACTAACCAAGTAGCTTGTTCACCCTAATAAAGTGACTTGTTTATACTAACCAAGTAGCTTGTTCACCCTAATAAAGAAGCTTGTTTATACTTACCAAGTAGCTTGTTCACCCTAATAAATTCACTTGTTTATAGTAATTAAGTAGCTTGTTCACCCTAATAAAGTGGCTTGTTTATACTTACCAAGTAACTTGTTTGCCCTAAACAAGACACTTGATACATAATATATAATCATGTTTCTTTTTCGGGGTTATAAAGATAATCTTGGCTGCTCCAAACAAATTAGATTAATGTACCAATCAAGTGGAACTTGATTTATAATGTCACATAATGTTCGGTATTATTGTTTTGTAATACCGAATGTTGATTTAGTATTGTGTGACATTAGAAAACAAGTTTCACGGCATTGGTACATTAATCTTACTTGTTCGGAGCACACAAGATTATCTATAAAAACCCAAAGAAAAATATATGTCAAAAATTGTTAGGTAACCTACCTATCTCCTAAAAAAGTTTGTTATCCTACAGTAGGGAAAATTAAATTAAACGATATAATTATTATACAATCATAATATATTGTTAGGTTACAGACAGCGTCGCAGTTTTTTAAAGTAAGCCAATAAAGTGGCTGTGCCATCTTCAAAACACTTACGGTATTTTTAATGTTATATATACAGTGACCTACAGACAAAATCTTACATTTATTAAACTTAAATTAAATTTTAATTGTAACTAGCCTAAATTATATTTAGAACGATAAACCTAAGTTATATAAATTGTGTATGTACTCTCATAAGAGAATAACGCAATTAAGATTAATTAGACACACAGATAGTCTGACTTAATAATACTAAACACACATTATTATGGTATTAAAGTTTTTGATTAAAGTTACTGATACCAAATAAAAAACTGAAAAATAATATTTACTGTTTCTGCGCATTAAAATCAAGTATTAGATCAACTGCCGCTAATATATTTGTTCTTTCGTATACAGCGCAATCATTTACAACAATCAAGAATGTGGTTATTTCCGTTAAAGAAGGGCCTACAATCATGCAAAATGGCTGTGGCGAAAAACCTTTATCCATGAGTTTCTGTTTCCTCCTGTGTATTGTTTCTTTTATTTCATTATTCCTTATATGGGTTATGAAAGCGTCACGTGCCTCCACTTTCTTTGGCTTCCAAGCTTTATTTGTCTTTCTTTTGCCAGAAAAACTCACAGATGAGCGAAGAAGGAGCGGTATGGCCATAAATGCCACTAAATTTGTTACTTCTTCATTGGGATCTAAAATAGAGAAAACAAATTGTCATATCTGTCACTACTTAATCAACTAGATTTTAAACCTTTTGAAGAACCGTGAGAAACTCTTCCTTTTTGTAATAAAAAAAAATACACTTACGATCGGGAAGCTCAGCAATTTCCGTATAAAAATTATCTTTGGTTTTTCTCTGGTTTAGCAATCTGATGATGCTTGTCTTCAACAGTGGGAAATTTAATAGCAACTTTTTGGTGTGGTTTGGATGAGCAACTTCAAAATCATGCTCCAACTAGAAATAAAAAAGCACATAAATATTGGTGGACATTAAGGCACAAAGGTCCGCTTTATGGACTAAGTGCGGAAACCTAAACCCCACAACTAGAAGTGTCCGAAAAATTTGCGGACTTTAGAGACAATCCATTGAAAATAAATATTTAAAAAAATCTTTGAAAATTTTTACCGTCTGCCTGGTGACAGACGGACATACAGACAGACAGACAGCGGAGTCTTAGTAATAGGGTCCCGTTTTACCCTTCTTTGGGTCAGAACAGTTGTTCGCACACTTCGCTATTCGTGTTCGCGTATTTTCGCCAATTACGACGAAGGGTGGAGGCTCTCTTCACCTTTAACTGGCTATCTAAAAGACAATTAAGCTATACGACTAACGAAATGTTAAGAATGCTAAGAAAAAATGAGGTTAGAAATGAAATTAATTATTTGTACCTACCTAAAAACGTGCCTGCAAGCTCAGAGAGGCCCCAAGTTGTTAAAAGCTCTAAAACTTCGTCCATTTTAAACACCGCAAGCGTGCACGCTAGATAAAATAATTTTAGTTAGAGGATGCATCACAAACACAGTACACATAGCAAATTGTTAATAAAATTGAAAGACAAACTTACCCAATAACTTACCAGTCAGGTATCTCACAAATGAAATATAAAGTATTATAAAGTGTGTTGTGTCTAGATGAATTGTTGTTTTTCACAGAAAATGAACTCGCTAAGTAATTAAATGATTAGTCTAGATTAGATTAATTGTTGTTTTTCACAGAAAATGTAATGAACAAAAAAAACGGCTGCGGCTGGCGGCTGGTGGCGCACTGGCGCGTGCCGGCTGGGCTGGAGGCCAGGGTTACCAACTCCTAAAAATATTTACCCCTAAGCTAAAGGCAAAAACCCCTAAAATTGCCACATTTACTTGAACATCCCCCTAAATTTTTTTTATTGGTTTGAGTCATAACAAAAAATTGCTTGATAACGCAGCAGTTCAATTACAATATCTAAATGCAAAACTATAGATCAGACTGAACAATAACCAAGCCAAGGTATTTTATAATTTCTAATAAGCGTAAACAAAAGTCTCTAAATACATATGAGTAGATTATAATTCTGTAACTCTAGACGTCTTACAGCCGCGAATCAAATGTTCATCAACATACCACCTATCACTGGCCTGCAAATTGCAAAAAACTTAAGAAAATTTGAATTTCGCGGGCTGGTTGGAGGATTCACCGTAACAAAACGTTAACTGTCAAACTGTCAATAATTGTTTTGATTGTTTATCTCAGTTTATCTTCTGCTGGTAAATAAAAAAAAAACATGCAAAGTGATGATGGTTTTTGCACGCCACCCAAGTAAAAGCAAAAAAAGATAAAAAGCTTCAAAAATAAATAAGAGCGAATGCGAGTTCGACTACCAATGGTGCAAAGAAGATGTTATTAAGAATGATGGAGCAAAGTGTACTGAAGACTGTACCTAAGCGGGATTTCTTTTTCGATTGCATGTTTAAAAATAAATGTGTAACTTTTTTTTCTGAATTTATATTTACTATATTTTTGCAGCTTTTTTGGGAAAAATACTAGGTATATTTGTCCAAAATAAAGATGGCAACCCTAGTGGAAACCCGCAGTGACTTGATTAAGACAAACAAGCTTCTTGTTTAGGGCAAACACGCAGCTTTATTAGGGTAAAAACCTTACTTGATAGCTGCGATTAAGTTGTGTTGGAGTATTTTTAATGATGCATTTGATAGATACAACCAAGAAGGTTGATTGGGGCAAACAAGCTTCTTGATCAGAGCAAACACGCACCTTTATTAAGGTGAACTATCAAGTATGATAGAATTTATCATTTAAACTTGATTAGGGCAAACAAGCCACTTGTTTTGAGCAAACATTCTACTTTTTAAGGGTGAACATCCTACTTGATAGCCGCAATCAAGTTGTGTTGGAGTATTTTGACCGATGTTTTTGATAGATACAACCATCATACTTGACTAGGGCAAACAAGCGTCTTGTTCAGGGCAAATACGAATCTTTATTAGGGCGATCACCGTACGTGATAGTTGCAATCATGTTGTCATGTAGTTTGTTTGTATGATGTATTTGATAAACACAACCAAGGAACTTATTTAGCGCAAACATTTAGCGCAAGATTAGATCAAGTTGTATGATTAATACAATTAATTGCAATGATAGATGCTATCAAGTCAAACCAACTTAATAAAGTTTCAATAATCTTTATTGAAGTAATCAAAATGCTTGATTGACACAACTAACTTACTTTGTTACAGTTAACATTTTTTGAACTTGTCTCTTTTTTAACTCTTCTACTATGATGTCTTGTTAAGGGTAATCAAGAAACTTGTTTGAGCGTTCAATCAAGTGAACTAGTATTGCTGCAATCATGTCGTGATGATCATTTTAACTAAGATTTTGATTGATCTTAACAAGATATCGTCAATCAAGCTAAAAAGTCACTTGATTGAATTGCATTTTTTTCAGTGAATGATCGTGCTCATCACACAAACATTTGTCCTGGGTGGGAATCGAACCCACGACCTCCGGCATAGCAGTTAGGGTCACTAACCACTAGACCAACAGGCCAGTCAGTATTATATTAACGCCCTGCCCCCTAGCTCTTGTGCGTCCCGCTAATACCTGATTTTGTGTTCTGCGCAATGCAAGAGCCTATAGTTTCGGGACGGTCTCAAAGTTTGGTGGCTCAAGTCAACACGACAGGAATAAGACATCAAAATGTATGATAGAGTTAACATTTGCAACAGAAACTATGCTGTAAATCTATTTGGTGTATAAATCGCGGCATCCTGTCCCAATACTCGCCACGTGTCACCGACGAGTTTATTAGTAGTGATGCGCTAAGATAAGGTATATTTACTAGTAGGTTCCTAGGTTATAGTCTGGATGTTGCAAACTGGAGAGCCTGGGCCTCCTAATGATCATCATCATCATCATTTAAGCCGAATGACGTTCACGGGCCTAAGCCTCCTAATGCCACAAAGGATTACAAAAAAAAATCTGTTGGTGTTGATTCCCAGATTGTGCTGTGATATTAGAGTTATCCCTCACGAATTTGTCAGTAGTAGCCGCGAGTCTAGATTCATTGCCCGGTCGTAATAAGTGAAACAGTCTGTTTATGTCTTTCAAACAGTCTCGCAGCTCTGTGCCCGCCTGGGTTCAAACCCACATCGGTTTAGTCGTGAAAAAATAAAGAATAGCTCATTCTTATAGTGCGAATGTGCAATATTTCTTGTGTTTGCTAGGACTAGACTTGCTTTAATCAACTGAGTATTTTTTTCCAAAAAACCCCCAAAATTAATGATGCAGAAGTGACCAGACAATTTAATACACGAGACTTGACGTCCACGTCCCATCCCTATTTATTAGGGCAATGTGGGCGCCAGACGTTCGCAACATTCCAGCCAAATTGGCGAGTCGTCACAACACTATTTTTAGTCAGGCAATATAAATTGCTCGTATTAGTTCTCAAGGAACTTCCTACCTTGACGCTTTGGGTTTGGTTACTATTAAATTGCTTAAATATGTAATTTATTGCGCTTTAGTTTTATACCAAAAATAACGCAGCTTTGAAAATGTTACCTAGTTTCAAATTAGGTAAGTTTTTCTATAATGAAATAAGTAGTACCAACAGTTAAATTTGGTAGTAAGGTAGAGTTAGATGAGCCGCGGATTTTAGTACCTACTAGATGACGTGGCCTCGGCACAAGGGCAAAGAAGGAACATGGGTTCGGTTTTTAGTCAGTAGAAGTCTGACACTCCCCTTCGCTCTGCCCAAGAGCGGGGGGGGGGGGGGGTCATTTGATGATTTTCCACCCACCAAAAAAAAAATTAGAGTTAGATTATTACTAGGTCTGACCATCTTCCCGTTCTTAGAACAGTCCTGCTACCTGTTACCTGAACAGCATGTTGGGAAACATCTTTCATGCATCTCTATAAAACCGTCATCTCAGTATTCAGCCCCTTTCATTTTAATTTTGTCATACCAGCTTTAACCCACGGGAACGTTTTTAATGTGGCCTATGTGGCCTCTGGAATAATGTATCTGGTCCTTGGTGAAAGAATTTTTGGAATCTGATCAGTACGTCCGAAGATAACCTACCCCCTAGCTTCTACATACAAATAAATTTTACAATCCATTATAGTTTCTCGTCAGCTCAGAATCCCAATGCTATCAGAAGCGGGATAGCAGACTGTTATTATTATTATTTTTTTGTTGTTTTGGGATGTCATCAAAATGACTCCTACCGCTCTGGGCAGAGCGGTAGGGAGTGTCAGACTTCTACAATCAAAAACCACCCATGTTCCTTCTTAGCCCTTTGTGTCCAAGGCCGCGTTATCTCTTTCGAACAACCTGCAGCCCAGGTAGGCACATTTTGCTTTACTTAAAGTTAAAGTCACATTTATATTCTCAGAATCCTCACACCTTGGTTTTTCTAAACGTACAACAATGGTGTCCATTCAGCAAGATATTTTTCAGTCGTGTCGGCGCTATCGAGGTCCCAGTGAAGATTACCTCGTGGTTTAAAGATTAGCCAGTCAGCAGGTTTGTAGTGGAACTTCCCATTGCGACCTGGTCCTAACTATAATATTATAAATGCGAAAGTAACTCTGTCTGTCTGTCTGTCTTTGCTTCACGCCTAAACTACTGAACCGATTTGTGTGAAATTTGGTACAGACATAGTTTGGAACTTGAGAAAGAACATAGGATAGTTTTTTTTTTTTTTTTCGCGAGATAACCAAAAATCTGCCGGAAGTCATTATTCCACGCGAACGAAGTCGCGGGCAAAAGCTAGTTGTTTTATAAGTAGGTACTGTAGGTAGGCTCTACCATAATAGGGGATTGGACTGAATCAAAAAAATATGATTCTGTTTATTCCGTCAGTTAGATTATCAAAAAATATTGGATACGTGTTTTTTGTTTTATCAAATTAATAAAAATTGACGAAGATAAAAAGTGTCAAAATCATGGAGTGGGGCTTGAAACGTCACTTGTAGGTACAAAATGTACTATCATATGACGTCACACGAGTTTTCGAAGCACTGTATCGTCTTCATTTTTTGTTTACGTGAAAAAAGAAAAAAATATGTGGTCAATATTTTTTGTAAATCTATCTGACGGACTAATTAGTTTTTTTTTGTCCGATCCCCTATTATAATAGTGACAAGTCCGGCTGTCTTTTCTATTCAACATAACATAACATCCTCTAATCCTCGAAAGGATAGGTAGATAGGTACCCATTAGTACACCTTCATTAAACACTAGTTAGGATGCTTAAGTCCCACGTAATAGGGGGCGAGCCTATAATTGTCATCAACCAGACACAAATCAAAACTCCTGACTGAGAAATTCGTGATGGAAAAACGATCCATCCAACATTACATTTTGCCGGACCCGGGAATTGAACCCAGGGCCTACTGCTCACCAATCGCTTTTACGACAACTCGACCAACGAGGTAGTCATTGTTCATCATCTCAGCCAAGACACCCACTGTTGGGTATAAACCTAGATTGTTCCACTTCTTTAAAAACTCAGGTTTCTTTCGGAACAACTTTAGATAGTGAATGGTGTTACATAAAAATAGTTGGAGTCACAACTTTCTCTCTGACAGACAACCCACTTAGAATTAAGATCTAGCCACGGAATAGACACAAATGGAGTACTATGTAGCTACACTAGCTACAAACCACAGCTACAAACTACTGACCACTGCAACTCCTGAAAGCCAGAATCAACAATGGTGATCACCAGAAAAGCCCGGAGGCTGTGAAGGTCAGCAACGAAATTAATCAGAAAAGAATAGCGGAGGAGTTGGAAAAATATAATCTTATAGGCGGTGACAAGTCTTTTTTGCAACTGACCGACATGTTGTTGTCTGGCTTATAATTATGATCAGGCTGTTATCGCGGATTTCGTGAGGTGGGTGCCGGTGTTAGTACACATAATAAATTATGTGGTGGTGTTGAGGTGGACATATGACTGAGTATTACCAATAGCCTTCATCAGACGATCATTATTTACTCCTCCATTAGATAATGAGCCTAACGAGAGCCTCGATCAATATCTGAGGACGCTCTCGTTAGGCAGCTAGATCAAGGGCTTGATAGCAATACAGAAAGCAGTACTACTGGTATACGACTCGTATTGTTAGGAGGTTCCTTTCTGGAGTCCTGACCACCGTTCTCTTGGAAACCGGACTACTTTTATATTTTTAAATGTTTTTATAATTTAAGGAGATAATGAAACAAAGCATAAGTAAAACATGGCAAGACCTTCTCTACCAGATGACAAAGGTACTCTCCATTACTCACTTCTCCGTGGTTCCATCAGATTTCGCTCACAAAAGCGCCAGTCATACAGCCCACTATCTCGCTATCCCAATTGGAGCCGACGCAAATACGAAAGTAGACTTATTTGTTATTGAATCACAACTTAGTCACGACTAGATAAAACCGTCAATTGTTTTGGTTGAACATTTCTTTTGGTCATGGTTTAGAGGGATAAAGAGCTTTGCTTTGGTGAATATTCATGGGTGGGTGGTTTTGTTACGTTATTTGACCAAAGAAACGACGGATGGACTGTGCACAGGATGATATTATGGCAAGAAAGGTGTCTGATAAGATGATGAGTAATAGAGAGAGAAGTATGGAAGAAGAAGACATGCTGCGCAGCTGCGCTGACCTCAAATAAATTAAGATAAGGGATAAGGGCATGAAAATACCCGTTCGGGGCTGTGGATTGTCGAAAGGTTATCGCGGCTCCGACACAAGGGCGAAGAAGGAACATGGGTTTGTTTTTTAGTCAGTAGAAGTCTGACACTCCCCTTTGCTCTGCCCAAGAGCGGGGGGGGGGGGGGTTATTCGATGATTTTCCACCCAGCTTTATTGGGGATTTGTCCATCAGGAATTTCTCAGTACCAGCCAAGGAGTCTCGATTTGTTCCTTGTTGCCGAAAATGTAGGTGTAGGTACCTACTATTCGGTGACACCTCTGCCTAATCGGTGACCTTCTGGCATAAGGTTTATGTTTATCATTCGTCTAAGCCCAACACTGGCTCTGAAAAATTTAAGTACTTTCTTGAATGAAAAAGTAAACAATAGGAATTCCACACACTATCAAAATAATAAATCGCAAGTAAGTAGGCAAGTTAAACGCGCGGGAAGCGTCGGTCGCACGACTAATTGGGCGCTAGTGTCGCGACTTTCTCCCGCACTGTGACCATGTCAGCGGAGGCTGCGGGATTGTCCTGTTGTTTATTATCAAGCGAGTTTATTATTCATTTTACTATTCATATAAACTCTGCCTATTGGCCTAGTTCTGTTTTGTCTCCTGCTGATATGGAGGGAAGTGAAAAATTATGTTTTTCCTTTTCCTTCGCTATTCTTTTTTTTTCTAATAAATTTCGTTGCAAGATCCAAGACAGATAAATTGTTTCGCTGGGACTTCGTCTCACTTCATTGTGTCAGCGCTTTTCTGGTGGTCGCCACTGTTGATTCTGGCTTTCAGGAGTTACAGTGATATGGGAATAGATTGGCGGGCTTGTCCTAAAAAATAACAGGAAAATAATATAAGTACAATAATCAAAAACGGTTCGTAGTTCATTCGTCAATTCGTAGTTACAATGGATTTATGACTTTCTGACTACATAAATATTTGCTTTAGAGGAAGATTTTAACAAAAATGTGGCTTTTGACTGTAATACATTTAGGTACCTACTAACAACAATTAAGTGTATCATACATTCTGCAGACAGTTATTGAAATATTCATAAATATATAAAATCCTATTTAAAAGTACTTTGTTGTTGATAAGTTTTCAGAATTCGTTGTGAATAAGGCTTCAGTAGTTAAATGTCTTTTGGTGGGTTTTACTTGTACCTAATAATGGGATGTTTTCTCTTCTTTTAAAATGTTTCAAAATAAGGAAAAATAAATTAGAAACTTTAGCTGCTGCCTAAACATAATATGAATAATTTGTTGTGTAAATTAATCATAGGTACTATGCCTAGTATTAAAACATGACTTGCAAACTCTAAGTTATTTAGAACAATAGAAATGTATTAAGTATTATCTGACAAATATTCTAATAATTCAAGCCGAAGTGGTTTCTAAATAAGGTAGGGCCTTTAAGTTGAGGAAAACGGTGAGACAATAGTATCATCGAGCCAAAGAAACCAAATAAAATTGGTTGTGTTGTGTCTGATTAGGGTGCCTAATGAATAATTATTTTCTTACTGTATTTTGCGTTCGAAACGCCATTAGAAGAGGAGAAGTGTCACAAAGGCGGGCAACATTGGCTCGTTGGAGCCAAATAAGTAGTGATGAGAAAAATTTTGAAATTACTTAGCGATATCCCGCAAGACCAGATTTATTATTTTTTACCAAATTCTTATTATCACATGAGACTGACGTGTGGTACATTCATTCTGCTTAACCCTGCAGGATAAACAGGCGCTATAGTAGCAGTGGTAAAGTATTAGTGGTTTAGTATTTCACGAAATAAATTACTTACCTACTTACCAGCTCTGAAAGACTTGCACCTGCTTGTAATCATCATCACCTTCCTTCCCTTGTTCCAAGTTACTTCGGATCAGTGCCACATGTTTTGTTTTTCCATTCTTCTCTATTAATCGTCATATTATCATTTACTTATTTTTCCTTCATATAATCCCCACGTAATCCATCCATCAGCGCCTACTCATAATACTTGCGCAAATAATTCAGAAAGTGTTATTTATTAAAACCATTATTGCAATGTGACACTACATTTCGTATATAGCGGTATAGATGGCGCCACCTCGTCTAAACTTTAACATTCAGGACAGTCCCCAATAACACAAAATCTTGGTGCCACTAGTACCCGGTGACACAATAATCGTGACCCCTGGACATTCCGTAGGCACACTACACACAGCTTTACATTGACACACTATTAATAATAACGGCAAATAATGTGAGATAAGTGTGTGTGCGGCTTTATTGTGAGAATGGGCCGTTAATTTAGCATTATGGGCTCTTTGTGGTAATTAGGGATCTGTGATATTGTCTCACGGTAGTTTTTGTTAAAGATTTATTAGAACTGAATACACGACTAATGACAAATAGGTTAGAATGAAGTTACTTTATTGATTGATTTGACCGTGCAAGCTGTTTCGATAGTTTGAGGATAGATGGCGCTGTTTACAGTTTCTTTATGTTGATACTTTTATTGTGTCACGTTTTTTACAAAATTATTTTGTTGTCAAAAGAAGTAGGTACCTTGGTATAAGTTCCTATATGACAGGTACTTCGGTATAAGAGTTATTAATTGCCGCCAATTGGTAGATAAGCACTTAGGTAAGTGATAAAATAAATTGTTAAAATTCAGTAGAGTCAGCAGCACAAATATTCCTTTCTATGTACTTACTTCCCTAAATAAACCTCGTCTAATTTCAGCTGGAACAAAACTTTTTGTCAAAAACACTCGAAAATATGCTCTCAAAACAAAACTAAGTTGGGAACTAATACTAAAAGTACAGTCAGCAACGAAAAATGCGTGGTGTCACCGTGCGACACTGACGTACGGCGATAATTAGTCTTAAAAATTGCGCGCCCATCACTGTACTGGTACACTGGCGGGCAAGTTAAAGGGAACAGCGTCGTTTTTTATCTGAGAAAGATAAAGTTAGGATTTTACTAGCGGTAGTGATAGCTTTTATTCTGGGTTGCTGGGATTTGTGGGTAGGATACTTATTACAAAAAATTGTCGTTGCGAATGTTTTAAAAGATCTATAATTCTCGATTGCGAGACCATCGAATATCTTTGAAACAACAAAATAAATAATGACAAACAAAATATATAACCGAGATCACTATGGTTAATTACCTACCCATACGCATTGCAACTTTTGATTATAGTTAAGGCCATTTCAATTACAAGGTTCAATTAGTAGACTGCTAATCTCATTTGACACAACAAATCTATAGAATTCTTGTCAAAAAAGACTTCTAAATCTAAACAGGACCTTGCATTCGTTAATCATCATCATCATCTCCTGCCCTCATCCCAATGTATTAAGGGGTTAGCGCAGCATGTCTTCTTCTTCCATACTTCTTTATTACCTACTCATCATCTCACCAGGAACCTCCTTTCTTGCCATGTCATGCTTTGCTTCATAAGTATCACAAAAATAGTATATTTCATTATTAGTTCGGCAAGCCTGGCATTGCAAAGAGTTCCGACTAAATGGCTACCCGAGCCGAGGCGCAGCCGAAGGTGAGGGTTGACAGTCGGAACAAGTTGCAATGACGGTTCCGCACGTGTACTGAACAACTATTTTTTCTTCCAACTATGCTTTAATTTCATCATAATCACACTAAAAACTCAGCACAAAGCGAGTCTTTAGTGCTCTAGAGCAAGGCTGGCCAAACCCAGGCCCGCGGGCCACATAGTGGCCCGCCAAGGCATTTGAATTTGCCCGCCAGCACTTTGCGCCAAGGCATTTGAATTTGCCCGCCAGCACTTCGCGCCAAGGCATTTGAATTTTCCCGCTAGCACTTCGGCAGCGCGGCGTGCGATAGCACTGCTTCCACTTGATTGGTCAGCCGAGCGCAACCGATCCGCGTCGTTCGGGTATTGTCGCTACTTCGCCCGCACCCCGCACGCATATCGGTCCCGTCCTCCAATAGCCAGACAAACGGACGGTTAGCGAGCATCTTAGTACCGTTATCAATCTTACTTGAATGCAAATATATTGAATTACTAATTCGTTTTGTGACAATTCGTTTAATAAATTAGAAAGAATACTACCAAAACTTTGCATCTTCTCTGCAGGTAAGTGTAATATTTGCATGTGTTACAATTAGTTTGTTTGTTTGTTTGTAAATACTTTCCTGCACAGCAGGCGGCGCGGCGGTCTTATTGCCCAAGATGTAGGATTTGTACCTACGAATCTTAATTAGATATTTGTTGATATTGTGGAGCGGTGCCTGTCCAAATTAATAATTTTATTTTACTTAGGTACTTACCTTCATTTCATAGTTTACACATGTACATTTACATGTAGTTTTACATGTACATTTACATGTAGTTTTACATGTACATTTTATTGTTTTAGTATGGCCCTCAGCAAACCTAGTACGAGTACATCAAGAATAAAGGATAACCCTCGGACGTTTCATGAAGAATGGGAAACAAAATACCTTTTCACCGAAAGCAAAGCCCGCAAACCTGTGTGTCTCATTTGCTCAGCAACAGTAGCTGTTGCTAAAAAATATAATTTAGAGCGGCATTTTAAGCAAAACCATACAAAATTCGACAAAGAGTATCCAGTGGGGTCAGCTGTAAGGACTGATTTCATAAATAAAAAGAAGAAAGAACTATTTTCACAGCAAAATATTTTTGTAAAACGACACGAAGAACTGGAAGCCATGGTCAAAACATCGTATGAAATATCTTTACTATTGGCTAAGAAGAAAAAGCCGTTTTCTGATGGGGAAATTATCAAACAGAGTTTGTCCATTTTTGCACAGAACTGCAATGATCAAAAGGTTAAAGCCATGGCAGCTAGTATTTCACTGTCGCGCAACACAGTAATGAGGCGAGTAGAAGATATGTCAACAGACATTAACAGTCAAATTGCAGAGTTTGTAACTAAATGTAGATATTATTCACTTGCATTGGACGAAACCTGCGATTTAACTGGTATGGCGCAATTAGCTGTTTTTGTACGCTGTATTGATGACAATTTCAATATATTTCAAGATATATTGGACCTCTGTCAACTGGAAACTACAACCACAGGAAAAGATATATTCATGAAACTGAAAGATTGCATTGAGGGTAAGAGCCTAAACTGGGATAAATGCAATTCAGTTTGCACTGATGGAGCACCTGCGATGATGGGGAAAACCAATGGCGCTGTAGCTTTGCTGCAAAATTACATAGGTCGACAATTGTTTTCTTATCATTGTATTATACATCAAGAAGCTTTGTGCGCTAAAGACATGACGTTCGAGGACGTGATTGACCCAGTAGTACGCTGCATTAATTTCATACGTGCCAGAGCACTTAACCGACGAGAATTCAGAACGTTGTTTGAAGAAGAAATAAAAGAATATGGCGAATTACATCTTTATTGCGCTGTTCGCTGGTTATCTAAAGGCGAAATGTTGAAACATTTTTATGATTTGAGGGAACATGTTCTGGAATTTCTGAAAGAAAAACAAGCATTGCCAGCAGAGAGAGCTCTGCTTGAAAATTCATTATGGCTGTGCGATCTTGCATTTTTAGTTGATACATTGAAGCACCTTAATGTCCTGAACCTTAAATTGCAAGGAAAAAATTGTTCTCTTCCAACAATGTTCAACTTGATCAATGGTTTCAAAGGGAAGTTGGACTTGTTCGCAGCAAACTTAGAGAGAAATAAAGTCGACCATTTTTCCACACTTGCAAGTTTAAAAGAAGAATTAGAGATCACTGCCCTTGATATTCCTAAATACCTATCAAAAATAAAATGTTTAAAAGAGTCTTTTGAAAACAGATTCCAGGATTTTGAATCGGACAAGAGAAATATTCAGCTGTTTATAAATCCATTTGCTATCAGTTCTACTGACTTGGTTGATTATCCAGCAAACATACAGCTCGAAGTAACAGATCTTCAAAACCACACTGCCCTGAAACAAATTTTCTATGAAAATGTATCTTCAGAGCAGCTAACAGAAAGTTTTGCAAGTTTTTGGAAAAACGTTTCCAGTGAAGATTTCCCAACATTGCGCGACCTTGCTATGCAAATTTTAAGCAGGTTTGGTTCCACCTATGTGTGTGAGAAAACATTTTCAACTCTATCATACATCAAAAATAAATATCGCACATCTCTCACTGCAAAACACATTTCGGATTTGATTGTACTATCAACATCAGACTTAAAACCAAATATCGACAAATTACTATCACAAAAACCTCTTCACAGCTCTCATTAAATAGAAATAATGTTGTTATTATGTATGTTACTTAATTTCATTTACAAATAAAGTAAATTAAACCAAATTTTTAATGTACGTTTTGTGTATATTAATACCTTATGAATATGGTATTTGGCCCGGCGACACCACAGTCTATGAAATTTTTCCCACCTGGAAAAACTATTGGCCAGCCTTGCTCTAGAGCAATAAAAATGTATGAAATTTCATTATTGCACAGTTTATTTTTTTTAATCGCACCGATGCCAATCTCAATGGATTAGCTCTATTCAGCCAGCCGATATCAATACTTTTTTTTTACATAAGTATTATTCGTTTCTATCCTACTACTTGTTCCAAATTTAAAAAATGATTGTTGCTAACTAGTTACTATAAAATGAAAGAAATTTAAAAAAGTAATTTGGCGGGAACTTTTGGGGAACTTTGTTAATTTTGCTTGACAATATTTTTGGAAACGATAAAGTGTGATACTATCTGATTTTGAGTGTTTCGCCTTCGAATTAAAATGGAATCATTTAGCGACACATTAACTCCGGAAAACATTCTAAATGAAGACGACAGTGTTAAGTATAGAAAATCTTTTAACTGTTTGATATGAGTTTCTTTTATCTACTATTCCTTTATGTAATAGTTGAAAGAAAAGTAGATTATGCACCTCGCCTTAAGTAATTTATATTGCCCTCGTGCCTGTTAGATTAGAGCCCTCGCTAACGCTCAGGCTCTAAATCAGGCACTCGGTGCAATAATAAATTACTTTGTGCTCGATGCAATAATCTACTATTAATACAGTTGCGAAAAAATGAAGCAATTTAATAAAGAACATATTTGGAAAATGGCGCCAGCCGTAAAAGAATATAAGCAGAGATTTTTTTTGTTTTCTTCATCTATTCTGGGTAGGCAAAGGGAACACTTATGTCCATACAGCCAAGTCTTCAGTAGATTTTTTTTATTGATATTATTAAATGAAAATTAAATTTAATGAGATGAAGTGGAATGAAACCTAACCTAACTCATTGAATGAAATAATTAAATCTGATATTGAAACCAATTAGTAGCTTCTTTTTAGAAATATTTACATGAATCATAAAAACTTCTATGATTTTTTTTTGTAAAAACATCGTGGTTGGTTTTTTTTTGTAAAAACATCGTGGTTGGTTTTTTTTTTAATGGACATTATTTTGACAGTTGGTATAGAGAACGCACGAGTTCGGAAAAGGTACCTAAAGAAAAAGCTCGAGTATGTAATAGCCCACATCCCGAACGCTTATACGTCCCTGCAATACGCCACTTTTTGAGCAACTTTGTCCTCCAGTATACACTTCAGTGCACTAAATTGTTCGCCGTTGTTGCAGGGTCTGCAATGTGTCTGTTCCTAAGCTATCTGGCTGCGGGGAGACCATTTCACTAATTGTTTACTTATTATGTAATTAAGTATCAATCATAATTCTATTGTAAGCCTGAGCAGGTGTTTAGTTATGCAAATAAGCTATTCAAAGTGCTCTAGGTAGGTAAATCTAAAAAGTGTGAGAAAATATATCTAAGTACCTACCTAAATATCGATATCTAAATGTAACCTTCTCGAGTTTGAGTCAATCAATCCTGTTCTTTTATTGTTTTGATCATCATAAAATGAAATAATTATTGTAGGCGCCATTTTCTGATACTCTTATCCTTCACCATTTTAACTACTTACATAAACAACTCTTTACTGACGTCAAACCGTGAATAAAAAAATTAAGAACCATCAATTAATACGACCTTGTGCCTTAATAACGAAGACACTTAAGCATAATCACTGAACGCAAAGCAATTTACATAAAATATATTTGAATAAAGACATACATATTTAATCACCGAAAACCAAACAAAATAAATTATTCACAGCCATTCACACTTGACACTTATTCACTAAATGCTAATGGCACACACACAAACACATTTACACACATACACATACATTCACTCACTCACACATTCACTCACTTTTCACGCACGATAGTGTACGCTAACCTTCAGAATCCGGTCCGTCTATGTGTGCGTCTAAACCCGTTTAAAAATTTCGTCCACTCGGGCGCATCTTCGAAATTTGGGCGTTTTCTATTGGTTGTCGTTGTGTTAGAAAAAATTAGAAGGTCAAAGTGCCGCGTTGTGATTGGTCGATTTTTTTTGGCTGTCACTGATAAAGTGATAAATTGGTGTTGTTGGTGGGGGTCTATTTTTAGATACTGATGTGTCTATTGGTAGTTTTATTTTAGTAACTGTATGTGTGTAGGTGTGTGCATGTAATTTATAATCTATCTATTAGATTATTTGACACACACACACTTCAATGTTTTTTTTTTATTATTTTTTTACACATTAATTTATCTTCTTTAGGAATTTTAATAGGCTAACCTATTTAACGTAATAAATTAAGTAGGTACGGGCCCACAAAACTAAATAAAAACAATAAAAATTAAGAATTTATCAAAAAAATAATAGGTAGGTAGGTACTTAGGTATTTAACTAACGTTTTAATAATTAATTAACCTTCGGTAATTAATTTATTATTATTTAAGTAGTCGAATAAACCTACTAGGTGGGTACTCTCACGGTTTAATAAACACAAACACAACAACAAAAGTCATCAGATGCAATTAAAAAGAAAAATAAGTAAGTACAATAAAACTAATCACATAACTACACACACACATCCATCTAATCCTAACTAATCAAAATGGACTCCGTCATCCAATCACAGACCTCCATCTAATCACGGACCCCAATTTTATTTCAACACCTCTTACGAAAACGTAGATCAGCCAAATGAAACGATACGTTTAAAAAGAACTACAACATCACATTACCTAGTAAAACATATTTAAACAAATACCAAATCCCAAACTCCCAAATCTAATCCTAAACATCCAAAATGGACGCCGTGACCAATCACAGACCTCCATCTAATCACGGACCCCAATTTCAAAACCACACACGTTTCTATTGTGCGTCTAACACAATTAGGTACTCAACCCCACTCTTGCGCAACCGAAATTTGAAGCGCGTTAGACGATTGGCCAGCGGCCATCTTGGATTTTTTTTGTACTAAAACCTGCTAGACGGACCGGACTCGTTACATTCTTTATTTTTATACTTTTTATTTTAAGATGGCTGCCATAAAAGATTAGTTTGAGCGTCGCTGCTTCATATTTTTATAGGTATGAAATTATTGGAGATGGCTTTAATTTTGAAATTAAATTGAGGTTTAAAGAGTCTAATTGTGGCGTTTTTAAACTTCACTTGTGTGTAGCCATCACCTGCCTAGTCTGTTTCCAACCATGCTGGGGTCGGCTTATAACCCCTACTGGATGCAGCCGAATAGGTACCTACTATGGCGGTCTTATGCGCCTGATCACCACTAAGCTCATTTTTGCTTGCACTCAAGAAATAGAATCGCTCGCTAGCCCGTGGCAGCGCCTCGGCACGATTTAGGCGAATTTTTTTTTAAATGATCAGGCGGAACTGTCTTCGATCGTACTAGTGTTGTAAATGGAGCGACTGCCTATCTGACCTCCACAACCCAGATAGTACTGTACAGTCACCTTCAAAAATGCATGGCAGTTCTGAACTCTATTCACAAGAAATAAAGACTAAAAGTATCCATGCAATTTTGCAGGTGACTGTACCTACTGGGAAATACGATACCCCTTGGTGGAACTGGTTGTCACATTTTCGAGTCACTGACTACCTTTAACGACTGTCAAAGATCTACAAATAAATGGCAGCCAGGAACAACGACTTATTGCAATTTAAGTATTTCCGTGGCAAGAAGGAAACTCGGTAAGTGATGGATGGTCTCCCATCCACGGACCAACCTAGGCAAGCACGGCTTAACCTAAAAATCGACTTGTGGCTGTTGTTATTGAACCTCGAAGTAGTAGTGTGTAATCAAGTTTTCAAATAAAATGTAGGTGCTAAGTACTTAGCTCCCGTCGGGGCTGTGGATTATCGAAAGGCTAACGCGGCTCCGACACAAGGGCGAAGAAGGAACATGGGTTTGGTTTTTAGTCAGTAGAAGTCTGACACTCCCCTTCGCTCTGCCCAAGAGCGGGGGGGGGGGGGGGGGGGGGTTATTCGATGATTTTCCACCCACCAAAAAAAAAAAAGGTGCTAAGTAGCTAGGTACCTGTTTTTCTAATCTTACATTTAGTTTCATCATTTAACCTTCCTTTTGTAATAACTAACAATTAACAAATTAAGTACATAAGTAGGTATTAAATGGTTTACTTTAAATAGTCAACCAATAACCGCTTTATTATTTCCCATCAGAAAGGAAAATAAAAGAATGAATGAAAATAAATGAGAGAAATCCCGGTGGTTGGACATGGCCCATGTCCCATAAACTCTGTGTAAGTAAAACCAGTGTTTCATCATATTTTTTTCAATGATTTTCAACCAAAACTGGTCGTTGAGGTTGTTTTTTTTAAGTATCTATAGTTGTTTTTGCCAAATAAGATAGCAATAGCGGTCATTGTCCTTTCTCTAATATCTCTTTGTACGAACCAAAACAAATGAACCATGTATAGGTACATAAGTATCGCTTTTCATATGAAAACATTCTGAAGATCACGATAGATGAGGATTTAAGACACGAACAGGCTTTGGTATATTTGAATTTCCAAGTGACCGCTATTGCGCTCTTAACTAGCAGCAACTAAATAGTAAATTGGATGTTTTTCTTCATTTGCTACGTATACCTATTATTTAAAAGATTTCCTGTTCAACTTACCTAATAAAACCTAAAACAATACCAAGAGGCCTAAACTTGGGGTTATTTATTATTTTAAACACAATAAAATTAAAACCACATTTGTATCATAAATACGTGAATATTAACCACAATAATAATTTATAAGCCTACTATAAACTCACGCCACTCCTAAACTCACAATTTCACATTTTATTTATCCTCTTATAACAAAAAAATCATTACCCTTCCTTTTGGCTTCGCCGTAGTCGGGTAAAAAGGGAAATACTAAGGAAGGAAAAATGTTAATGTCGTCACATTAAAAAACCTTGTCAAAAATATAAGGTAAGTATGTACTTACTTTTGAATAGTCAAGATTTTCCCATTGTTTAGTGGTCACAAGAGCAACCGATTATCGTCTGGGTTCGATCCCCGAGTCAGAAAATGTGTTATAGGTACCTACTTAACGGGTTTTTCTATTACCTAGAAAATAGTTTATAGATTAAATTATTACGGTAGCAGTACAGAGTTTAGATTTAACTCAGTTATTGGCAATAGATAGGTACAGCGGTGGCCCAGTGGCTCCACTTACGAGAGTCGCGGGCTCGAACCCAGACAAGCGCTGTAGATACCTAGGTACTTAGTGTAATTTATTTCATCACCACTGCTCTCAATACGGTGCTGAAGAACATTGTGCGGAAACTGGCATGACCCTGAATTCATAATTCGAAGACATGTGTCATCTACCAACCCGCACTTAACCTCCGTGGTGGATTAAGTACTTATAGCCTATTCCGTCTCATGGAGAGGAGGCCAGTGTCCCAGCAGTGGGAACATTATAATGCTGATCATTCTATTGGCAATAGCTAGCTTATTAGGAATGAAAAAGGCTTTAATAACATCTAAATGCCAAGGTGTATGACACAACTGCCTATCACATCATAAAACACAGTCGTAACAGAAATAAACCACGAACATTCAACATAAAACCACTGACCGAATAAAATTAACCCCAAAATGTTGTCGTAATAAAGAAATTACTCAAGTGGGTCCGTTCAGCCGAATTGTACGCACACTAGTGTAGCCAGACGACTTTACGCACACATTGGTATTTCTGTCTGTACACTAAATAATGGGGAGGCCACGCAATACACGCTGGGGTTACTCCTCGACGAGAATTTGGTAGAGAAAAATATTGTGTAAGTAATAAAACTTTTTTTGACGAAGTATGTTTGAATTTTTTTTTTTATTATTATTATTGTGCTCTACACACAGGGATATTTTTAGGTATCTACTTACTGTCTAATGATATTTTACGTATCTACTTAATGTCTTTTACTCTCTTTATTAGTTAAGCACACAAAAATAAATAGTTATAGCGTATACTTACCTATTTAGCGCCTGAAGTAATCAAGAGGAAACGATTTACTAGACTGTAATTTGTAACACTGACAGTCATCATCTACTGCCTATCCTTTTCTCAACTATGTTAGGGTCGTCTTCCAGTCTAACTGGATGCAGCTGAATAGGTACCAGTATTTTACATGGAGCGACTGCCTATCTGACCACCACAACCAAGTTAATACTGGTTAATACGATACCCTTTGGTAAGACTGGATATTCAAAAACTTGCCATAATTAGGTCGATAGGCGTCTCAAACGCCCTTTGATAGTACTTAAGTTTAAAAAAATAAGAAGAAATGATATGGAACTTTAACTTTAATAAATTTACGGGCCAACTCTTTCAACTTAGATTTTTTTTTAACATCTATAATACGACATGTTTTCGACCCCAACATTAATCAAATCTGACCTACTTCCCAAACAAAGCTACATATTTTTCATTCAAAGCCCCAGCTAAAATCAACATCCGAATAACTCCGAATTCTCGGAACCCCGTCGTGTGTCCCCGGCCTTACGCACACACAGACACCCTAATTCGCATTCGGTCCGCGCACAGCACAGTTTCCGCGGTACCGAGGCCGTTGACCCCGCATTTTGGAGGGCGCCTCTGACGTCACAACACTGACCTACCACAACGACCTTGAATCGAATTCGGTTGTCCTCGTTCTGTGAAATTGTGACGGATGTTCGTAAATGGAATACGCATTTTGGCGGTGAAAGTAATTTAAATTTCGTATCTGTTGCGTTCGGAGCGCGATTCGGACGATTTGTTTTTTTTTTTCTGTACATAATTGGCTTTTCTTTGACATTGTAATTTTGGTGTTGAACCTTTTTTGTTTTGAGTAGTAGGTACCTATGTTTGGGTTAGCACTTTCTTTGTTTTTATTAGCATTTTTATTGACTGTTGAAAAATGGCCCATTGCTGTTCTCAGAGAAGAGGTTTATAAAAACATTCTAGGTAAGTACTATGCAATTGAATACTTAGGTCGTAAAAGGGACTCTATACAGTCACTTTTTTGGAACATTATAATTAATTATGATTTTCAATAGAATACCCAGCTTGCCCTTGCAGTAAAAAAAATTAAGTTCTAAAATCTAAAACCCGACTACTAACAAAATCGCGGTCTTAAGAGGAAACGCGAGTGCTGTCTCTTTCTACTATCGCTGTCTCTCTCCGTCCTCCTGCCCTCAAATTCGTGCGATAAGGACAACTATAGAAAAAAGTTAGATTTCGAGGTTTGGCTCTCGCCTGTTTCCTCCTCCAATATTGAACCATTTTAAAAGATATTTTAGACAATGAATAAGGAGGTTATATACTACGCCGCTATGTTTTTCTTTTTTCGTTAATAGTTGTCAAATTTGTACACTAGGACTCTGTTAACAGCGATCTAAACAAGCAATTTTGAGCATTTTTTGAGGGTTCTAGTGCTTATAAAAATAATTTATCACCAAAAAGGAAAACATAGGGGCATAGAAATAGTTAATATTTATTATTCTGTAAAAAAACCATTGCTCTAGAAGGGTCATTAACCAAAAAGAAAACAGGCGAGAGCGTTTGTATGGAGAAAAGACCACTCGCGTTTCCTCTTAAGGTTGAACAAGCCAGTCATTCTTCCATACAACCTTACGAAGGTGATTACTCCTCTGTTTGACGGTGTAGGTTCAAAATTAAAAATTGTATCAACTGGTCTTATCATTATCTAGGTCTGTATGGAAGCAGAATTGGAAAAAAAATATTGATTTGGAAGTTATGAACGTCAAAACTTTTATATTTTAGCACTAATTTTAACTCATCTTTGGGCGTAAATAAGTAACGTATATAGTATGAAAAAGAAAAAAGTGAAACCATACGGACATAGATTAGTTATTAAAAAATTTAAATAATTTGATTTTGAACAGATACATTCAATACATTTTTCATGAAACCAAATATACCAAAGGTCTGCATAGAAACAATCGCGCGCCCGTTTTAGTTGTGTCTCTTTCGCTCTATGCATTTCGCTCGTGATGTCGGGTGAAATAGCATGCATTTTAGCCCCGCCCACCAACTAGTTCGTGCCGTTGGCTTGTTTACCCTTAAAAGTAGAAAACAAGAAAATAATTCTTGTCTGATATTCTTCGTAGTCGCATGCCACTGATATCTGATGCTCCTTCATGGCGTTCTCATTGATACAAGGTGGCATGCGACTACGAAGAATATCAGACAAGAATTATTTTCTTGTTTTCTACTTTTAAGACCGCGATTTTGTTAGTAGTCGGGTTTTAGATTTTTGAACTTAATTTTTTATTTGAATTTTATTTTTGTGTGTACTTAAACTATAATATAATACATATTTGTAATGTGCTCGCCAAGACCTTTCATTTGATTTCAAACTTGCTATGATTATCTCAATTTAATATTTTTTGAGATAAGTTTTTGACATTTAAATTCCGTCATAAAAAGAATTTCTAAAATGTATATAGCCTATGTCACCCGGGCTATTCGTACAAATCTATTGACACCTAATTTATTAAAATCCGTTCAGTAGATTAGGCGCTACGGTGGAACATACATACATACATACATACATAGACTGCCAAAATCATTACCCTTCTTTTTGGCTTCGCCGTAGTCGGGTAAAAAAGAAGTCGGAAACATACAACAGAGTCACAACCACAGGCTCACAACACAATGTGATTTTCAGTGAATCTATCAAAGTTATTGAATTATTTCGGTTCAATGACTTAACTTAGTTAATCAAGCCAGCCAAACGCCTCGAAAACAAGCCGTTTGTTATATTTACAATTTACAGGAATACCTGAAACCTTTATCAGAACGGGTCACTGACTTGCCGATAACATGCAATATTTGTGCAACAATAACTAATAAACTAAATATTTTAACGCAACACCACTTCTACGTAGAATAACGATGCATTTTTCCTTTTGTTGTGCTCTAGTTTTAAAATTAGAAGTTTGAAATATATAAGTGCGTTATGTTGGTACTGAGACCTACGCGCTTTTTTTTTATTTAGGCGGGATTGGTCTTTTCAAAATTCAAATCTGTGCTAAAGACAGCAGTTTTTTGTGAATGTGGGACCAACGATCATACAAAGATATTACACGAATAGGAATTGAGTTGATGCGTTTTTTTGATTTTTCAGTATTTTGAGTTGGTTACAATACCTAAGTACTTATTTATCGAAAACTAACTGTGATAACTATTACATAATTGTTTTATTTAGCCTTGTTGTACTCGTATTCCTGTGCGTTTCCGACTAAGTCTACCTATAGATATGAACGTAGCGTTTGACTTATTGGGTTGTGCCACATAATTATTTGGAAGCTTGAGGCTATGTTAGGTTTAAAAAGTCTTGTTTTTATAGCTGATTTTTTAGAAAAAGTAGATTACCTGATAAACTACACTTACTAGTAAAAGGAGGTTGATCTTTGTTTAAATAAATAAACCATTTCAAGCTTATTTACAATTTACTTCCAACGTTGACAACTCACTTAGTTAATCTCAGACAAACATGGCCATCTGTAAAAGTAAAAACAAACAAAAAAATAAAATTAAAATGCAAACAGTTTTTATCACAAAATCTCTTCAGTCTATAGTTCTACACTAATTTGTCATACGACAGACAGAGATAGCGATATGTGTGATAAGATGGGTGTGCAAGGGACAGATGCATACAAAAAGAGTCGTGAATCAGCCGAGTGCATTGAACTCGGATTTGATGATGCATCGTGACACATACATACAGACATCGACGTATATTTATTTATAGATGTATGGTTTGCAATTATGTGATGCTAATTTTTTGGTTTTGTTCTTTTTTGGGAGTTTTGGTAGAATTTAGAATTTTTAAGAAAATATTATTTCGCAATTTTATGTAAGCAAGCGGACTCTCCCAGTGACGAAAGCGCTCTCATTATTTTAAGTTCTAAAGAAATCCTGCACAATTTTTTTTTAAAACGTGTCTAGTAGATAGATTTTATTTTGATTGTTCTTAGTGATATAGTGATAATGGTACGAAAGGAGGTGTCTCATGAGATCACGAGAAACAGAGAGGTATGGAAGAGAAAGACATGCTGCGCCGACCCCAAATGAATTGGGATAAGGGCAAGATAATCATTATGACGAGTGATATTAATTCTCTGGAAAAATAAAGTGAGCTCCCCTTGCCACACCTTAAGGCGACATAAGCTGCCCGCGACCTTGAGCGCGCGTTTAACTCATCGCCTAAACAAATAAGGTTGAAAATGGCGATGCGTTTGATGCTCGTGACTGCCAAAATCAACGATAGTTCGCAGATTTAATTTATTTAAAAAAAAAATACGCTGTAATGTTAAAATATTTTTACATATGTCTTTAGTTGGTTAAATTTCCTTTCTGATAGTAAAAAAAAAAATAACAGCTGTCACTCAAAATATTGAGCATTTCGAGACGAAAAAGTTTTTTCGTGTGATTTTTTTGTGATTTTGTGATTTTTTTTTCGAGGTTCTTGATTACTTTTAGAAAATATTTTTGCATAAGTCTTTTACCTATATATTTGACTATACACTGTATTTTTTTTGGAATTGTAATAAGTAGCAATACGGCTAACTCTGCGACGAAAAACAGGTCGTTTTTACGGTGCCCCTTTAGCCGCGCCTTAAGCTTAGAAAGAATCTAACTAAGGTGTCCAACAATGGTGATTGCGGGTTGGTCACAAAGATACCGTGACTAAAAAGCACCCATGTTCCTTCTTAGCCCTTTATGCCGAGGCCACGGTATCTTTGCTACCAACCCGTGAAGCAGCCCAAGTGGACATACTTGACTTGATCTTTGAAACGACCTTCACAACATTAGGCCCCAGACATTTTTCATGCTACCAGTACATAAAGCCACTATCAAACCGTCGCGTTACTGACCTGCGCAATGTCGCCTCAACGTTGCGCCACGTCGTGTGGCCTGGTTTCAAGGTTTTATAATAAAGGTATTAATTACAATCTAAATATAGCACTTTTTTAGATATTAGCCGTTACGTATATTAAGTTTCGCTAGCTAATTCATTTTGGCCGTGCAGTGTCTAATATCATCTTTTTCTTGCCCTTATCCCAATTTATTTTGAGGTCAGCATATCTTCTTCTCATACTTCTCTCACTCACCCTTTTCTAGCCATAATTATCATCCTTCACACTACAGTCCATCCCTCTTTTTTGGTCTTCCTCTTCTCTTATAGCCACCCTTGCACCTTGGAGTATCAAATGGCAAGTAAAGTTCTGTCAACAAAATTTTGTCTTACTTAAATGTCGTTTATTGCCCGTGGTCCACCCGCCTAGTCCACCTGGGTGTACCACGGGCAATTATTTTTGCCCGTGGTCTACCTGGGTGTACCACGGGAAATTATTCTTGCCCGTGGTCCACCTGGGTGTACCACGGGAAATAATTTTTACCCGTGGTTCACCTGGGTGTTAATATGGTAACCTTAATTAAAGAAGGTGAAGGTACTTTGTTAAAATAACACTTTCACACCCTAGGTATCACTGACAGTCTTCTATGAAGAGTGTAATGGAGGCAGAGGAAACGCCGTCACCGAGATCCAATGAAGCTCTTGGAACACCAAGATCCCTTCCGGATCTCCTGAGAAGACTGGGAAGATTGATGTGCTTCTGGAGGGAGATGGGCTGGTTAGAGTCAGCTATAATCTTTTCTTTCTTCTTTTATAAAAACGTTGCCCCTCACTAGGAATTTCTCCTGTATCGTGGGTGCGTTCACAAACACCAAAAAAAAAAAAAAAAATGGTTCACAACCAACACCACCACCGCACCACCGTTGGTTTGGTGGTGGTTGGTAATATTATAATGATTCACTTATACTGGTCCATTTAAAGGACAGAAACCAAATCCCTGACATGGAATGCCAACGGTTCAGTTGGAGGTTTCTTTCTGTCGGGGCTGCGAGTTGTTCGAAAGAGCTATAGCGGCCTCGGACACACAGGGCTAAGAAGGAAGGGTAGTTTTTAGTCAGTGGAGGTCTGACACTCCCGTCAGCTATGCCCAGAGCGGGAGGAGTCATTTGATGATTTCCCACCTTCCAAAAACTAAATAAATAGCTATATATAGCCTTTAGAGTTACTGACCTCCACAATGACGCCTCAACGTTGCACCACATCGGTCCACACGTGGGCTGTCTTAAGGCTTTTTAAATAACAATGTTATCATCACGTTTTTGGCTAAGTAATGCTGACTACGTCACGTCTCATGAATATGTTTTTGTTTGTTTAGGTGTTCTTGTAATCAGTGTCTGTCTGGCTTTTTTCCACTTTATCTTTATTTCCAACTATTTAGTGTAAACTTGCAATCTTACCGCTGTTAATTCACAGAGTGACTGCTTGTCTAGTTTCCACAACCCAATGACCATGGGTAAGTCGATATTTCCTAGTGACTCTCGGCCTTCGAAGAACCTGTAACCAACATCTTTCCGAGGCGAGGAGTTCTGGAAATGTGCCCGGTTGATGGAAATATAATATTGCCATCAACCGGGCACATTTCCAGAACTCCTCGCCTCGGAAAGATGTTGGTTACAGGTTCTTCGAAGGCCGAGAGTCACTAGGAAATATCGACTATTACATAATTGACAAAAGCACTCTGGGTGAGCATCCTGGTTGAGACGGTAAAATAAATTGTATTGAATGTATTGTTTTGTTCATAAATTAATTCTAATTATAAATTATTACGTGTTTTTGTGACTGAATTTTTGTAACCTTACTAACTAGTTTATGAGTTCCAATTGTTACTAACCATTATGGATATCTGTTATCTGAAATTAAAATAAATTAAATTAAAATGTTGGTTTACTATGAGGTACACCACTGACTGCCAAACTCGTTTAGGATTACAGGCGATGTCGTGTATGACTATCAACCACAAGGAACAGGATTTCCAAGAGACCACTGGTATAACCTCTAGTTTGTCTTCTTTCAGACCTAAGTAGGATCCTGCGGGTTGTTCGAAAGAGATACCGCGGCCTCGACACAAAGGCCGAAGTAGGAACATGGGTGGTTTTTAGTCAGTACAAGTCTGACACTCCCTACCGCTCTGTCCAGAGCGGGAGGAGTAATTTGATGATTTCCCACCCTCCATAAAAAAAACCTAAGTAGGATAAGATCCGTTTTGAGATAAAAACGGATCTGCCAGTCCTAGTTACGCTTACGCCACTATCGCGAAACTAACCAACGCAACACCAAACTTGTTGATACATGTTTTTGTTTTGGCTGAGTTTTTTATCTAACAGGCTTATTTTTTATACGTATTTACTGATTAGCACGATAAACCTCATTAGTACCTAAATGATAACGAAATAAATGAGTTCCTTGATCTTTTGTGTGGCCATGAATTTTACAAATTTTAATGTTGTTGATTAAAATATTGTAAATAAAAAATGGTACTTATGCTGCTACTTGGGCTATACTAAAGTCGATCTAAATGAAGGATCCTAGTGGAGGTCTACTTAGGTACTATGGAACTGTTTAAAATTATAAGTTAATCTAATCTCTTCCTCTGAAAATAAATCTTAGGATGATTCCTTCCCGTAGGAGCTGCGGGTTGTTCGAAAGAGATACTGCAGCCTCGACAAAAAGGGCTACCTAAGAAGGAAGATGGGTGATGTTTTCAGTCAGTAAAAGTCCGACACTCCCTACCTTACCCTGCCCAGAGCGGTAATAGTCATTTGATAATTTCCCACCAAAAAAAAAGGCTGATAGCGTTCCTGTCTACTGTCTTTAGTAAAGTATTGGCCTCCTTTCTTACAATAATAGAATGCAGATCAAATGGACAGGGAACACGTTTTTTTCTTCCCGTCGAGACAAATGTTAATTGCTTTGACAGTGGGAATCGCGGTCAGAACTTATCGTCTGTTTGTGATAATTTTAAAGAGGATTATGTATATATTTTTTTTCAGTGTCAGTGTCGTATTTCGACCTTGGCGGTTTTTGGTGTTGGAAAACCCTAAAGTTTAGCAAGCAAAGTCTCTAGACCAACGCAATATCATAATAATAAAGTGACGGTAAAATAATTATGGAGATCTATAATATAAAACGAACATCTATGTACCATCACCCATGTTTGCAAAGCAATACCTAAATGATTTGATTTGACGGTCCTATTTAATAAATGTTTCAGCCAACAAAATTCGTCAATGACGTTACTTAGCCAAGTTACCTACTTACTTCGTGGTTTACCCCCTAAACCTATTATTATTCTTAATTAACATTAACAACACATTAAAGGGTCATAAACAAACAAGATGAACACTATAAAATTATAATATTGTCACATAATACGATGCGTCACACTTGGGGACACATAAAACTAAACATAACCAGTGTAACCTGGCTTCACTTTGTATGAGCTTCCCGTAGGTACAGTGAAAGATCCAGCTTCATTTGGTTTTGTACAGCTTGATTGGTCTAAAAGATTTTCGCAGTTTCCTCAACGGGCACGCTTGCCCAATTTGTTTCATTATATTTCTTAGAAGGGTTTAGTCACTGTGTTTGTTTGGACAGAGGGCAAGGGATTTTACGAAAGTCTATTATAGTGGAAAAATGTGTTCTAAGAATATTACTTGACTTGACTTTCCTGTAGTTCTTCTATCATTTTTCTTCATTCCCCTTAGAAAAGAAAGGATTTTCCGACCAGATGGGTGTTTTGTCTTGTGGGCTACTGCTCGCTACATACTTATCCTTTAAGACCTGAGAAACATTAGCTGCCAACCAACGGCTACCTACTCAATACTCAATACTTTATTGCATTCCATAACGTGTACATGTAACAGTTGGTATGTTAAAACATAGAATCAATTATGGACCCTGTCGGGCACAGCAAAGTTAATTTTTATAGGAGAGAGGATGAAGCCGTCTTTTTAATAGAATAACAAAATAAATAATATTAGTTTAAAATACCTACCTACCTACATACCTACGTCTGTTTTTTTCCGAAAATTAATGTTGAGGTGGGATTCCAGTCAAATTGATACAGCTGAATGAATGGCAGTACATTACATACTAATATACTCTAGCCGCCTTATTACAAAAGGTAGTTAGGTAAACCTGGTTTAACTTAGACCTGGTTTATCTCGCATGTTGTCACTTTCTTTTGAATATTATTGAAGTGAGACGTGATAACCGTGAGCGAGATAAACCAAGTCTAAGTTAAACCAGGTTTATCTACCTTTTGTAATAAGGCGGTAGAAGTCTAAACTCTAATTAAAACTGTGGAAGCAGGAAATTTAATCCAAAATAGTATTGAGTTGGAGGTGGGATCACAGCAGACTAAAAACAAGATGGCGAAATCCAGACTCCATAGTTGCAACTGAGAAATTCCTTATGTAAAAACCAAATAACACTTTGCTCGACCTGGAAATCAAACGCAGAATCCCATGCTCAGCAGTCGTACACTATACTCCATTTACTATAAGATTAGAATTTTAAGTTAACCGTTTTTACAGCCCGTTCAACCGATTGTGAACTCTATTACGTTGAAAGGCAGACAAAATGCAGCTGCAGTAAACAGTCGGTATTGTAACATTCTTTTTGCTTTTAATGCCATCCTTATGCGTACGGTATAGAATAGTCAAAATCGGTTGAACGGACTGTAAAAACGGTCAACTTAAAATTCTAATCTTATAGTAAATGGAGTATAGACCAATGAGACACTCCATTACCTCCCTACTAAAATACCACAATACATTACTCACCTCCCAGTCTAAAAGCCTCTGTTATCACAACAAAGGCTCGCCTACGGAGTCAACAACCTCTTATCATTTTACTCCAATTTATATTTTTATCCCGACCGATATCAGATAATCAGTTTAGTGGCTCCACGTTTGTCCTCAATGTCAAAAAACACGTTTTTGTGTGCAATTCATACTTATACGTTATTATTTGTAAAACGATAATGTTTGGGAATGCAACGGTTTGGATACAGATGAGACACTTGATAATTAACTGATTACGCAGCGCTGTTTTATGCCTACTTAGTCATTATCTGCCTTTCGCATATAAATACAGTGTGGTGAATGTGGAGCCTTGTCTCAAGACATGCCACATCCTCTGTTCTGCTCGTTGTGCCCAAATGTCTGCACCTTTTAGAGCCTAACTAGGACAGTGTAACCACCGAAGTGGAACCAGGCCTCAGAGATGGGAAGAAGGATATCCACCTACGTTTAAATCAAAATGAATTAATAATATAGGTTGCTTCCCTGGCTGGAGGCCTTACAGTCAAGACACCCACAGGATAGTCTTGCTAAGCAGGAGTCGACCTCTAGGCCGACCTGCGAAAACCCATGCAGAAAACAAAAATAAAAAGTGCCGCCTAAGGGTGAGTGAGGGTGAGTTGGGTGAGTTTGGTGAGGGTGAGTTTAGGGTGAGTTTAACGTACGCTTGGATATAGTTTTCGTCAATTTTTATTTCCAACAATTATATAGTATACTTTTTAGTTATACGTATGTAATGATAAATTATATAGATAATAAAATTATGTTTAAACGATAATTTCCACCACCATGTTGAGATTCAAAAAAATAAAAATAACATAGATTCCTAATTAAACTTCCCGGAAAACCCCGTAGTATTGTTACGAAATTTGACCGGTGTAGAAGTGTATATCGGTCACGATTTCCTTAGTAAATAAAACATTAAAATAATTAACTTTTTAAGTGTGTTAAGTGGATTTTTGTGGTGTTCATAGGAATCGAACTTGCAACAAGCAGTACAGAAGACACGTGGTGTGGCGTCAAGAGGCGTGCTGGGATAATACGTCAAGCCACTAAGGCAAGCAGTCTGTTTAGAAACCCGAAAATAATATAGAGAAGTTTATAAGGGCAAGTCAAGCCTGTAGACTTGTATGAAAGTACCTCTACCAGTGTCCTGTAAATGAATGACAAGAGCCGTGGAATATAATAATGGCATTATCATCAGGTAGGTACCGTATTTATGTTAAGTTCTCGCTTATTGCCTTGTTTTTTCTCTGGATCATCATCATCAGTCTACAATGTTCCCACTGTAGAGACTCAGGCTCTCTAGGCTCTCCTAGAGAGGACGCCTGAGTCTCTGCAGTGTGGATGGGCTATAATCCACCACGCGTGCCCAGTGCGGGTTGGCAGATGTCACATGTCTTTGATATTTTCGGTTCTAAGACATGCCGGTTTCCTCATGATGTTTTCCTTCACCGTTTTGAGAGCAGGATAAATGACTATTATTACAAACGATTGAGCTGAAGTTTTGCATCACGTTTAGTTTGGATGACAGCTGAGTAATGTCTTTGAACAGTTTGAACTAATTACAATTTGGCGTACTCCCAAATACTTATGGTGGACTAGTGATTTTTTGTGCATCTCCATGATTTGGGTATGAATCGAACGAAGAAATAACATCACACATAGGATATATTTTAAAAGCCAGTTTTTAAGCTATTGCATAGCTTCGCGGGCCTTGAGCGTGGAGAGCGAATCCAGAAATTCGGTAACGAAAATTTATAAGCAGGTTGCTATGGTTACGGAAAATAACAAGGTTGTCAACTGAGGTTGTCAAATTAAATAATTGATAAAAAATGCTATGCAATTACCGCGGCAGTCTCCGAGTGCCACATTCTCTTTTTTTTTTCAAAAAACTTTTTATGAAGTAGGTAAAGTTATTTGATTAATTTCTCACGTTCATATACCACCCTCATCCAGCTTTAGCCCCGAAGGGAACATGGCCATCTACCCAGATTGACTTTATTAAAAGTCATCTGCCTAGCCTCTTCCTAACTATGTTGACGTCGGCTTCTATCGACCAGCTACTGCTTATTCAGATAAGCAGTAGCTGGTCTGGAGGTCAGCCTCCACAGCCCAGTTAGTTCTGGGTAATTCGATGCACTTTTGATAATCCAGCTTTAGCCCCGAAGCGAACACACATGGTCATTTACCCAGATTGACTTTATTAATAGTCATCTGCCTAGCCCCTTTCTAACTATGTTGGCGTCAGCTTCTAGCGACCAGCTACTGCTTATCTGACCTCCACAGCCCAGTTAGTTCTGGGTAATACGATGCACTTTTGGTAAGACTGTCAGGCCACTGACTACCTGTAACGACTGCCAAAGATCTATATTATACTAGCGGACATAACAGACGTCATCCTGCCCGGACAGCAGCGCCACCGACCGGGTCCAAGCGTAAATCTAAACGATTCTCGAAACCACTTGAAACCATACAAACATTTTCATCAAAATCGGTCCAGCCGTTTAGGAGGAGTTCAGTGACAAACACACGTACAGAAGAATTAATATAAAGATAAACTTTTTTTAAAGTAACTCTATATTATTATAATGTCTATATTAATAAGGTACTTCGTCACTGAAACAGGAATTGAATTAATTTGTTTACTTAGACAAATTACGTGGAACCCTTTATCTTGTAACCGAATTCAAACAAATAACCGGAAAGTTTATTTTAACCTTCCTTCCTTGTATTTAAGTCGTCCCAAATATGATGTGGTCACAATAATAATGTATCACCATATATGTAGGTACCGTTAATTGACTGCCTAATTTGTTTGAACTATAGTTTACTATTAATTATTGTTTATCCTTAGCATAGACAAGGATTTTCTGGTAACCAAAATTGGAACAAACGCTGTATGGTTTTCATGAATCATCTGCCTAGCCTTTTCAAGTCAGGTTACAGTCTAACCGAACGCAGTTGAATACCAATATTTTACATGGAGCGAGTGCCTATTTGACCTCCACAACCCAGTTACTACAGGGTAATACGATACCCCTTGGTACGACTGGTTGTCAGGCTTTCGGGCCACCTGTTACGAGTGTTACGACTGTCAAAGATTTACAAAAATTACAAAATATTAAGTTGGAAAACGGTTGGTAGATGACTATGAATTGGTTTTCCTTGACCCAGTTCATACGCGTAGATAAATAAATTAATAAATTCCTGTTTATTTTGTCAATTATGTTGTCTATGAGTACTTCAATCCTTCATGGACCAATTAAAGGGATCGTTTTTAGGAACTAATTTTCCTTATTTACTAAAATTCCTTACGAGCACGAGCCAGCAAATTGATAGAAAAATTAATACTTAGTCATTTTCGTTTGTGCACAAATTAATATTAAGTAGAACGAACAGGCAAGGACGTC